>OX456985.1:231774672-233272672 GCA_949752695.1 Melanostoma scalare | reverse complement strand
TCTGTCAAACGTTTAATGAAAAATCATTTGTTAGTTTTAAATTTGTTGTGCCAGTTGAAAAAATTGCTATAAATTGTTAGGAAACAAGTAAATAAAAGAGGATTCAGAAACTTACCGAAGAAAACAAGTTGTAAGATTTAAAAATATGAATTCCTATTCATGAAAATCAGTTCCACATTCCAAAATGTTTTATTTAAAGGTAGTAGTTCTCGATTTGAGAGTAAATCTTTCGAATTTCAGTGAAAAGCGCTAATAGCCTCTAATTGGCCTTACGACTTCATTGCAGCCAGTTATTTAGTGGGCCCTTGGTATAACACAATAGCCGTGTTTTATTTTGAATTTCTATATTCACTTCACTTGCGAGTCTCAATAAAACGCTTTTTTGGCTTGTTCACTTACAAAGTTCAGTTTCACATAAACTCCATTTACCAACCATCCCTGTTGTTCGCTTCTGCAAGTGAGTTATTTTTGTTTACTTACGCTATTCACTTTAGAGTTGTTGTTTTTCCATGAGCTATGTTTTGCGATGTTTTGCTGAAGTGAATATAAATTCCCAATATGAGTTGAATTTCCACACGTAGACTTTTGAATTTGATCCACTAAGTTTTCCCATCTCCGTATAGAATTTTTAATTTGAGCAATTAAAAGTAACGAAAATAAAAATGGGAAGCATTCAAGGAAACCAATTCTATTGCAAATTCCCTTGCACAAAATATGGAAACAGTTTATGAATGAATGAAGTATTGTTGTGCAGTAATTCTCAAACTCCTTTCCTCCGTACGAGATTTTTTTGAATTCATGAAGCCAACAATATAATAGCCTATCGATGATGCTTAATGTGGACTTTCTCCAGCGTCGCGTCGTGTCTCGGAGTAATTTAGTCTCGGAGTAATTTAGTAGTATGATGATAAATGTTGATTTACGCGTACGTAGCGGAAACCTGTTAGAATTGGTAGATTAGATGATATGAAGAATAAATAGTAAGGTAATGTTTCCCCTTATTAGCGGTGGGGGTAGTGTCACAACAAAGAAATGTCAAAACTCAACCAAGAAAATAAAAACTCCGGCGCAAAACCACGTCTCTTTCTTACAACTATGTGGGAAAGAGAAAAAACAAAAAGACGTCAATTTTGCACGGTTGACTTGCCCCAATGTGAACAGCGTCTAAATGATTCTGACAGATATTCGATACTTTCATAAGTTGTTTGAGATTTTCTGTGAGATGGCTTACTACGAAGGTACTCCAATATTTTTGCTTTTTTCATGTTACAGATTCAAGCTTCACTCTCTCAGTAGACACATCTTCTACACAGAAAACAAAATTTATAACCTTATCAGATCACTATTGTTAATATTTACATACATATATAATAACACCAATTTTTTTTTATCACAATACCAGAGGGAGCCATGATATAAAGGGTGTATGATATAAAACCTTGCTTATGAACAATGGCGTCATGCCATCCCGTGGCATCGGAAAACTAGAGAGTCTGAGAAGGGGAACAAAAAAGGGACAATGACACGCGCCATAAGAAACACATGCTTAAACCTATCTGCGCGTTCTGACTTAACGATTTTGATGACTTTTGGCTTGCGGAGTCATCAGTTTACATATTTTTTTTTATTATTCTGGTATTTTAACTTCTAAAATCAAAATGCAACTGCAATCGAGGAAAGCCAACCGTCGTTTTTTGCAACTTTGATACCCTCCAGCTAAAATCGTCAGGTTATAAGATCGGCATATTTTAGCTAGTCATCAACCTTCACTATCTCAAACTGACACGCTACAATATTTCAGATGATCGATTTTTTTTCTTATCTGACGGATTTCAGTGAGCATACCGCCCTATTTTAAGAGTTCATACTGGCTGAAAGGACTTATATCAACAAGACAGTTATCCGCTCTCATATTAATCTGTCGGGCTCGAGTTAATCCCAAGTCCCGTCTTTGTATCGCTTACTAAAGGAAATAATATTATTTTATAGGCTGCGTATGTTTCTGTAGCAACAAAATGTTAACTCTAGTAAAAGCTACACACCTAAACATATTTTATAAGTTTCTAATACTCAAACACTCATGCTAGTTGGCCTATCTCTCTTTTAACGAAAAATAAAATATTTGTTTTGGCCAAGAAAATAGTACACTGTCATGGAAACATCAAAAATTAATCGGTTCAATTTCACTTTATTTAAAGCAATAAATATTCGTGAACTTGTAGCCTACTCGTCTTATTAAAAAAAGCAATCTAGCAAGTCTGTTTGCTTCAATTGACCATTTCAGTGATATTGTTTTAGAATAAGTAAGCTTATATTTTCACTACAAAAGCTAATGTATTATGATTACATGAATGTTGAGTCTACAAGTCGATTTCTTGTGGAACGATTTGATTGAGAGCTAGTCAATTTTAGTAGTAATGTATAAACATTATATATATACGCTTCTCGTTGTTCTTCCTTTTTTGTATTTTAAGAAAATACTTAATTAAATTAATTAAATAAAGTTATTAAATAAAAGTTATTTAACGTTATCATAAATTAAAATAACTGGAAACGAAAACTCGAAGCTACATAAGGCCATACAATTATATATTTGTATGTATATTTATTTAAACTATATTTGGTTCATGTGAATCCTCTTGTACCTTTTTGACAATTCTTGTACCTTCTGTAAGCTTTCAATTTTAAATAATTATCATGTATACTGATTTCTTTAAATTTTTTTCGTTTTCGAACTTAAAATCTTAACCTTTTATCAAAAAAGCAATTAGCGAATTTCACTCAGGTAATGATTGCTTTCTCAAAACAAATAAATAATAATTTTATTTATAGTACTAAGTCTAATAGTTAAGATTGACGCTTTGGATTGTTATAAATTCACATTATCGATATAATATGTAGTCAAATTTATTAAAAAAAAAAAAGGAAAAATAGAAAAAAAAATAGTGGCAATTTGGCTGTTTTGATGAAAATTATGTAGATGTAGTTCTTAAGAAATCGGAAAATAAAATTGGAAAAAAAAACTTTAAAACGAATTGATTTTTAATTAGATGCACTACACAAATGTTTTTTTAGTCTATGAAAAGTATTTCGTGATTTCCTTAATAAATAAACTTTTAAATATTTTATTTCAAATAAACTAATAAATCGCTTCTTAGGAAGGCTTCCAATTCGTTTTTTTTTTCGTTTTCTTTTGCTCGACAGAGGAGTTGCTGTTTATGTAAGGGTAAGGACGTAAGGTATACCACCATTACTGGAAAACGTTTGAGAACATATGGAAAACAGTTTCTCAATTTGGAGAGCGCCATAACTGAGATAATCCTGACGCTATCCAACGAATGAAAATTTTGATGCCAATCGATTGCGAATCAGTTGAAAAACCCTTTTTCGTATTTGGAAAAGCTTAGTTTTGCTGAAATTTGCAAAATACTTGCTGTATTCTGCTTTGTGTAGTTTGCGCAACTATGCGTAGCTTTGTGAAACTTTGCGTAGCTTTGCCTGTGCGTAATTTGTATTACATAGCGTAGTGTAAAGAATTTTACGGAAATTTGCGTAGCTTGCATAGTATTGAGTACTTTCGCGTGATTTGCGCAGCTTTGCGTACCTTTGCGTGAACTTGCTCAGATTGCACTACTTCACGTAGCTTGCGTAGTATCCCCGCCATTTTGTGTAACTTTGCCATACTCTACTCAAATTGAACTAGCAGATTTCCGTACTGTAACATAACTTTGTGCCACTTGTTCAAATTGGCATATGTATGCGTCAATTGACTCATACTTGCCTGTTTTCGCCCAACTTTGCGTATCTTTAAGTGTTACACAAAAAAAAACAAAAATTCTCCTAACAAAGCCTTATGAATACGAGCCGCTTTGTTGAATTTATTTAGAGGAGTGAATCAAGAGATCCGAAGGGGGACTACAAAGACTAAAATAAGTAAAAGTTTTAGTAATTGTGTTTTTTTTTCTCGAAAAAGTAGGATCTGTTTAAAAGTTTCAAAACGCGCTGCCTTCTGGTCGGATAATGAGTGCCGCTTTCCATTGGACGAAAAGAACCGTCCAGGGGCGTTCTCAAACCGCTCCATGTTTCCAAAAGATCGCTTCTCATGACTTACAACTTTTGAATTTAAAATATTGCACGGATCTTCCTTTTGAATTAACGCTTTTTTGTCTCTTCATACGTCACAGCTAAATGTCAAAAAAGCAGCACATGCGCGTGTCGTAATTTTATTATTCTTTCATCCATGATTTGACCCATCATTAACCCGTCTGTCTATAGAATTTATTCCAGTTGTAAATCGAACCATACAGCATACATTTCAAAATGATTTGTGTTGTGTTGTCATAATTCGCTGAAATGCTACTTGAGTAAATGCATTAAATCAAATACAAATGAATTTGCTTACTTTAAGAAATGCTTTCTTCGCTGAATTCAGGGCTCTAACTGAATTGATGTTCTAAGTTTAAGTTACATCTCCAACTCACAAAATAAGATTAACTAAATTTGTAACTACAAAATGCTCTCAACGCTCAACTGAGCTTCGGAGACAGTGTGAAACTACCCATTAAGTCTGCTACATGCTACATCCTAATAGTATGTTACTCTTTTGAAAGCATTTCCGGTTCTCCCATTTTCCATACGTTCAATACACCAACCATTTAACGGTTCTAACTATCTGATACAAGCACCTAAAGGCAGCCATTTTCGGATTGATGAACAATAAAATCTAGTTCGAAATGATTCCAAGTCCGAAGAAAAGCAAATGTCAAATTTCAAATAAGTGTCTGTTCTGTATTTCATTTGTTCCTAATTTGTATCTTTATCTACTCGTTCTCATTTCAAAACACCTCCAGTCTTTCTATACCATTCTCAGCGCGCGGTCGCAGATGTTCCCTCTTCCCTGTAGCCATTTGAAGATTTTGTTTTCGGAATAAGTTTCGGTATCGCATATACATATACCTATTTCGGATATCGAGAGAGAAAAAAAAACAACAAAAATAAATGACTGTAAATGATGAACTGGGAAATCGATTTGTTTACAATTTCATGAATTCCGCGAGATTTTTTTAATTGGATTGTCAATTAAAAGGTGTTATTTTAGTAAGTGTAGTAATTCTTATAAGTGAGTGCTAAATTTGTGACGTTTTGCTAAAGATTTGCAGCTGTCGTTTTGTTTTTCCAGAAGTAAGTAACTACAAGTACCTACATTTTGTATCTGTCTGAATCTGAATGCATTGCATTGTATTTGTCTCTTTTTTTGCTTTGATTTTGTGTCAAAAAGATGCAGCGATAGCTGATCTACATAGTTTGTAGGATGTACTGACAATGGATCACCCATATATTCACAAATTGTGCTAATCAATGTCATATTGCCGGTATAGGCATATTTTATTCGAAATTATTCGTCTAATTTCTATGAATTGAATTTGTGAGAATAGAAAAAGGAAATGAAAAATTACGCGCACTTGAACTCCATGACATTTGGTGTGATAACGTAAGCGACAATTGTTGTATACGGACCGCCAACTGTTAATTTGATTAGAAAAATCTAAAATTGATAAAAAAAAATGAGATAGAAACACGAAGAAAAATCCCGAAAATTCTGAAATTGTGGGTGCAATGTGTGGAATTGGATTTAGAGCAAGTATGTAAACAGAAACATATGATGATAGAGAAATTATCAAAAATCTTGCGACTGCGTGGTGTGCTGAGTGCGGTGAAGTGAATGCATTCAGGATGAATGAAACAAAACAGTGAAAACGTTCCTTGAATAACAGAGCAAGCATCAGTCACGTACGCATTCGAATGAAATCAACCACCCACAGTCATATGCATATAGTTAAGGATGATAAGAGCGGGATGTAAGCCCCGGCAAAAGATTTATCGATACCTATCGATATCAATAAGAAGAACAAACGTTCACTATGAAATTTGAAAAGACGATATTTGTGACTGAAAATAGTTGAATACCTAATTGAATTTCATTTAACTTTGATTAAATGTGTTAATAGGTCAAAGCTGTAAGTAATGGCTCCTTGCGATAGTTGTGTTTGAAAGCTGATAGTGAAAAAGCAATGGCTGCTTTTAATTTAACTGAATTGATTTTAGTTAAAAAGCTTTATGTGCTTTTCGTTGGTTTCAAAAATGGAGATTCAAATATCATGAAACAGGATTAAATGTTCGAAATTTCAAAATCTATTTTCTGAGTGCAAAATAGCCAGTATGTTTGAGGTCACCTTAAATCACCGAAATTTAATCTAAACTACTTTTTGAAACAACATAGCCCCCTTAGGAACACTAAATGTGACGCAGGAAGACATCGATATTTCTAGAATTCCATTTCTTACGAAAAGCTGGCCCTGAGGCTCCACAAATTATTGCAAAAATCGTAAATGATTCACTGACTCACTGTTCACAAAACTATGGAGCACTTCCAGACTTCATAGAAATATGAAGTTTAGACATGG
Source organism: Melanostoma scalare (assembly GCA_949752695.1). Classification (NCBI taxonomy): domain Eukaryota; kingdom Metazoa; phylum Arthropoda; class Insecta; order Diptera; family Syrphidae; genus Melanostoma; species Melanostoma scalare. Next base: position 233,266,208 of record OX456985.1, on the reverse strand, counting down.
GGTGGGCATTGCAAATCGAAATTTCCTAGTTTATAATTTTAACTTACCTGCCTATTTGCAATCAAAATAAGAAACACTTCTAGACATTGTAGATTTGTTCGTTGAAGCCCTAGGGTCATCCTGGTGTCGCCACAAAGCGTTTTTTGAGAAACCTAAAGTCGCCCTGAATGTCAAATTGAGTGTTTTTTGAGCCCTAGGGTTGACCTAGGTTTTCATCAACTCGCCCTAGCTTTTTGCTGTGGCGAGTTGAGGGCTGTCAAATGGCATGTATTTTTTTTTAATGATAGGGATGTGTGGTGATTTGTGGTCTAGCGTTTTTTGAGGACTGGAAAACCCAGGTTTTTTTTTCACAACTCATAGGGTTGTCAAGAAAACCTGGGTCAACCCTGTGGAAAGTTCAACGAACGGACCTTGTATAACACGATGATAGGTAGTCTTTGTGGTTTTTTCTCAGAAAACAAATAATATAGAGGGTGTTTTTTGGAGGTTTTTTTTTTAAATAATTAACGCGCACATCAAGGGGTTATGACTACCGTTATAATGTTTTAGAACACAGTACGAGCATTTAGGGAAATAGGAGAGGATTAACACAGTGCCTTAAAGCTTTTGTGAGTTGTAATGTAGGGGAAAACCGAGTCAGGTAAAGCATTCCACATACGGGTAGTGCGACTAAAAAATGAATCTCTATTCTCAACTGTATGACCGAAGTTGGGCTCAAGGTAAAATTGATGAGCATTCCTTCGAAGGTTTTAGGCAAGGCGATGCACTGTCATGCGACTTCTTCAACATCGTTCTTAAAAGAATAGTGCAAAACTCCCACGTCAACACAAGAGGCACAATCTTTCAACGATCCATTCAATTGCTCGGATATGCCGACGATATTGACATAATTGGAAGAACGCAGCGTGATGTCAATGGCGCGTTTATGAGCATTGAGATGGAAGCGAAGAAGATGGTTTTAGTGGTAAATGAGGGCAAGACCAAGTATATGCTGTCATCAAGAAAGGACACCCAACACCGACGTCTTGGACAGAACGTCAAAATAGACAGCTATAGCTTTGAGGTAGTTAAGGACTTTGTCTACCTAGGCGCCGCTATTAATTCAGACAACGACACCAGCGCTGAAATCAAACTAAGAATAACTCTTGCCAATCGCTGTTTCTTCGGACTAAGAAGGCAATTGAGTAGTAAAGTCCTCTCTCGAGCAACTAAAGTGTCCCTGTATAAGACACTTATCATCCCGGTTCTTATATATGGCGCAGAGGCATGGACCTCGTCAAAGGCAGACGAGAACGCTTTAGGATGTTTCGAGAGAAAAATTCTTCGGGTGATTTTTGGTCCCGTCTGCATAGATGGAGAGTGGAGAAGAAGATTTAACGACGAATTGTACGGGCTGTACAGCGACACTGACCTTGTCAAACGAGTCAAGGTCCAGCGGCTTAGATGGCTGGGTCATGTAGAGCGAATGGACACCAACGCTCCGGCCCGGAAAGTCTTCGAATCCAATCCCGAGGGACGGCGCAGTAGAGGAAGACCGCGACTCAGGTGGCGCACGCAAGTAGGAGAGGACCTCAACCAACTTGGCGTGCAAAACTGGAGGCAGCTAGCTAGGGACCGAGCTGGCTGGAGAAACATGTTGGTTGAGGCCCTAGTCCGACCCGGACTGTAGCGCCATTTTAAGTAAGTAAGTATTCCTTCCGAGGCGAGTTTTTCGCCTAATCTGTTACAGGGGACAGGGGAGGAATGCAACTGGCTATTTCACTAGAGCACTGTTGTGAAAAAAGCGATAAAAAAGGCTGGTACCGCTACGACGATATTGAAGAGATATGGGAGTTATACCTGCTCTAGTTTTGGGCAGATGTAGGCTTTATAAATTGTAACCAGATCAGAAGGGGTGAAGAATTTCCCGCATCATATCGAAGAGTTTTGGTTTTTTAGTTGGCAACTCTGTTTCTAGTGATCTGTAATTTGACAATTGGCGGTATATTTGTAGTCAAAAAGTTTTGGCATTTCACTGTGAGCAGACTTATAGCAAATTTACATCTGAAAACACCCTTTACAAGTCGAACAATCCATTCACAATTTTTAAAAATTACAGTCACATAATAACACCGAATGGATGTACAGTAAACGATTCATGTATTTTTACACTAAAAAGAACTATTGGCCTGTTCAACTTTGTTCCGATTAATATTTTTTAACTTTTAATTTTCCTAAAAGTATGCAATTTTGGGATTTTTGCGGTCGAAATTTGTTACTGCAAATTGCAATACGGATCCAACAAAAATACTTATTCCAACATGATATTCAGCCTACTTGCCCGAAGAAATCGACACCGATTCATCTTTATAATATACAGGCACATAGTATAGATTTAGGCAACCATAGCATAGCTTTGCTTCACTCATAAACCATCGCTTGTCATACACTAACAGTTTTAGGTACATAAATTAATAAACAACTATCCCAAGGTCATCCAGCAAATCAGGGGCTTTGTTTTTTTTTTTTTTTTATAAATCTGTCAAGTGAAATCATCTCAACCAACCTAATTTTCTAATTCTATTTATGGAAAATTAGTGAGTAAGTAAGAGATTCTTTCTAGACTAGAAAAATGTGCGTGATAAACAAAACCCCAACTCTGAATGTGTTTTCCAGCAAACGCAGTCGGCCATTCAAATTTTCTTTTTAAATTCTAATATAAAATTTCTTCAAGCATATAAAAAAACTTTATTACACCAAACCATATGCCAGATCTCATCAAACAGGAAACACGAGAATGCACAATGCAGATTTATTGCGATTTCTTCAAAGATACCGAAAGAATTTCGCGTTTGCTAAGCCTACTTGAGATTGGCACAATGAGTGGTCTTTCAATTTGTTGTAGAGTTGCTAATTACGTCTTACACTTTGAGTGCGTTTGAAACTTTATTGCCCTTAAGATAATTATTATTGCCTAGGTCAGTGCCTGCTATCTCTATCTCTCAATATCACTGTTACCTGCCAGTGATATTGAGAGATCAGTTACTGTTTGTCGGTGTACTCCAATAAAGCCATGAAAAGCAACAAAACGTTGGCAAGATACAAGTTAAGGCTGAGCTCACATACAAATTACAGACACGCTCCTTAAACCCTGATCGATGTTTAGCTTTCTTCTGTCAATTGGATGGATAGTCTTGATTCAGAGGCTATAACAACTAACAATACAACCATTTATATGTGCAATACCTTTTAAGCTACACACAATTTCACACTCAAATGGTTTGCATGTTTCTTTGCTCATCCCGATCAGAAATCATATTACTATGATACGCATTGTCGGGTTTGCGGCGGGAAAACATCGGAAAGTGTTACGCCAGAACTGGTCCAAAACACAAAAAACATAGACAAGAAGATGAGTGGAAATTAAACTATGGAGCTCGATCTCTAGCGAGATTGATTAATTGGCTCGTTCCGGTGATATCCACATGTAAAACTGATCGACTTCACTGCGCGAACAATGCCTGTTGAGTGTTGAGTTGTTTGTATATGAATAGTCTGCATAATGACTTTCAATGTTAGCAGTGGGCTGAGAAAATGATTACTATTGATACTTGGCACGGTTTTTAGGTTACTTTGGATTGTTTTGTGTGATGATATTGGATGGCGTAATGTAGGTAAGTCTGCAAAAAGGAAGTGTGGAAACTCGAAGACAATAGAACTTTTTCTTATGAAAGTAGTTGAAGGGAATTCTCATTTAGTTTTGAGTGTGTTGTGGCCCCATTTGGAGTGTTTATATACACGTCAGTTCTAGTACTAACATAATTTTGACTTTCTGCCTGACTATTTTGACCACATAAGCAGACAGTGTGCCACCGACTTCATGTTCATTGTTATCACAACAAAATTAGGCAACCCGATTTGTTAAAAAATCTTTTTGGATGATAGCCTTGGTTTCCTATTTGACCTGCTTTAAGCAGGAACATCCGAACGGGCGTTACTTTTCAGTCCACTTAGTTAAAGGCTAATTTAATAAACTGTGAAGAGTTTTTGATGTTTAACATCTGCTAACTCGATTTCCTGCAATCTATGGGTGTGCTTTGGGTATAAAAAATACCCTAGCTTCTCTCCAGGCCTCCAGGCCTCCAGGCAACCTTTCATGATAATTTCTTATTTATAAGTTATAGATGATGATATCTGAAATCTGCTGTAGCTCCGCAGGAATAATTTCATCAGACCCTGGTGATTTGTAGGGATCGAAACTGTTTATTGCCCACAACAATATATCTCTAGAGATAAGACCTTTACATGTTTGTTTGGCATGTGATCCTCGTGTGTTATCGTCAACGAGCTTCCAGGGAAATGAGTATCCAATAGAAAGTTTAATGATTCTTCATATGAGTTGGTCCAGTTGCAGTTATTATCGTTTATCGAACTTGGCATGTTGGGACTTGTTGATAGGATTTTCCTAAGTCTAGATGCTTCTGAAGAGCCTTCTATTTTATTGCAGAATTCTCTCCGCGAGGATCTTTGGCTCATTCTTAACCTTTTTTTTTGCAAATGCGTAGGGACTCTTTATAGAGATCCCAGTCTATAGGATTTAGGATTCCTGGATGATTTGGTTCGATTGAAAAGCTTCCCACAACTTTTCTTGAGCGGTTCTAGCTCTTTGTTCCACCAGTGTGGTTTCCTCTTCCCTCTTACTTTGGTGAGAGGGCAGGAGTTACACAAGGCATGGTTAAGAGCGTTATTAAGATCGTTGACTTTGTTGTCAAGATGTCATGGTGTACTTGGGGTTTTAAGGGAAGCTATTGAAAGTCATTTTAGTGTCAGTTGATTGAAAGTGAGTTTCCTGGTTTTTCGGCGGGTACGAAATTTTGAAAACTTTTGTCTTTTTTTTGATCCCAATTCCTGTGATCTATAATTTGAGAACAAAAACAGCGGACATGTCAAAAAAATGTATGGAGTCAAAGAAAACAACGGGCCCAGCTGTCAGCGGCCATTTTGCAATGATTATTAAGCACAGGTCACACAGGGGATAAGGTTGCTTGGTAGCCGTTTCTTACCAGCGCAGCGGCTGCCAGTGGAAGAAGCAAGCACCGGCTGCCAGCCGGTCACACTATCGGCTGGCATAGTACTTATACATACTTTATCTACCTACTCTGTAGTTCTACAAACAAAAAGCTACAAGAAATTGGCTTTTAAACTTTGTTTTTGTTTATTTTGAAACATATTAAATTGAAACATGAAAATGCTACCTGCTGCTGGCAGCGAGTGTGATGAATTTCGAGGTCACACCCGAGGGCAGTCCGATAAGTACTTAGCCTACAAAAGAAAAACCAAAATTTTGGAAAAGTGTTGATTTATTTTTCAATATAATCTTCTTTTAGTTCGATACACTTAACTCAGCGATGGTCCAACTTCTTTAACCCATCTGAAAAATACGCTTTCTCGAGTTCTGCAAAGTAGGCTTCCGTGGCGGTGATGACCTCATATTTCGACACAAATTTCTGCATAGCAAGTGATTTTTTCAAGTTTGGAAATAAAAATAAGTCACACGGGGCCAAATCTGGAGAATACGGTGGATGGGGCAATAGTTCATAGCCCAACTAGACCAATTTAGCCGCGGCTCTGAAGTGGTCACACAGTTGCGTTTGTTGTCTGAAGTGAGCAAACGCGGCATCCATCGCGGCGACAGCTTTCTCATGCCCAAAATTTCATGCAGGATATGACCCATGCGGTCTTTTAAGATGCCACTATCTCAGCTATCTCGCGCACCTTCAATCGGCGGTCTGCCAATGTGCCAATACGAGATGGTGGATTTTTGTCACATTGTCCTCTGCCTCTGCGGTAGCCGTTTTCGGGGCACCTGGGCGTTGCTCATCAAAAACCGACGTGCGACCACGTTGAAACTCGTTGAACCAATTTTTGACGGTCGCCATCGAAGGAGAAGAGTCACCGTACACAGTATCCAACCGCTCTTTGATTTCGCTGCGTGATTTCCCTTCCAAAAACAAGAATCGAATCACTGACCGATATTGCTCTTTTTCCATTTTTCTAAAATCCGCTGACACGTTTGCTTCCACACGCGGTCAAAACAAAACTACGAGTCCAATTAGGCTGAAATTTCGACAGTAGCCTTCTAAAAAAATGTACAATACAACACTATAGTAAGTTTCTCTTGCGATAGTGGCGCTATTGGGCGGAGAGGCTAAGTACTTATCGGACTGCCCTCGTAAATGTGATCAGCGGCTGGCCCTGGCAGTAGCGGCTTCTCAATTCGCCGCTGGCACCCTGCCGTTTGTGGTCCGTGCTTTATATACCAATTTTCAACAAAATTGACTCTGACAGTCATCAAGGAAGTCGAGGCTCTGTGATTACTGATTTCAATCAACTAATTTGAAAGTAAAGATATGAACATTCTTTGAAAATATCAATACAAATGTACATACCACAATCGCAGACTCATCCCCCACTTCAAAGAATTTCAATTTGGTGTTTTAGAATCTGTTGTTCTTTTCATTACTCGAACTAGCGTTTGCAAACAATAAATTGGAAAACACGTACCTACACAAGTTATTCAACTATGCAAAAACATACATACCAGCATATTTATTTCACGGCTCTCATAAGACCGACCGCCTGCAATGCACATCTTTTGTGGTGTATCTACCTTCTACCCAACCTACCTCAATGAAACTTTTATTGATATCCGGATATCTTGGAAGAAAGAAACAATAACCACAACAGCATAGAAACCATGTGGAGAGCTGCGATGATGTAACAGAACACGAAATTGCACATCTCCTCCATACTATACCCATCAACCTAGTTAACTACATCCCTAGTTAACTCCATCGGCAGCCATCTCGAGTGACACGAAGAGTTCAAAGCCTCAGAAGATATTATGTGCACCTTAGATATTGTAATGCACGGGAGCGCTTAATGCCACTACCAGTTACCAGCTACTGCCACATTGTGTCTGACATACTGCCGATCCTTATCTCAAATCCAAGTCTCCATTAAATAGATGGAAAAAAAGGTAAAAAATTGTGTGAAATGCTTAGAAGCTGCAATTATTCTTTGAAGTCTCTCACACGGCGGCGTTTTTTTTTTTTTTTTTTATTATTTTTACCATCGGCTATCTATCCAATGAAAATGGCTTTGCAATTATTTGGCATTTCTCACAATAATGCAAAATGCAATCCACATAGTCTGATTGTGTGTGGTTTTCGCTTTTTGTTTTAAATGGCACACACCATCCGATCAAATGCTAAGCATGCAGATTGCAACTACAAACATTTCCATAAAAAAGAATGAATGCATATGCCATGGGGATAAGTTCAGCGTGCATCATTTTTGATTTATCACGACAAGTTGTCAAGAGACTAAAGATACATTACACTTGCATTGTGCAAGGTTACTGTGTAAAGCCGTAAAGACCAAAAACAATGCAGTACTGACCTTTTCTACAGTAGATTCGACCATGAGAGTAATAACTTTTGTTTAATTACTTAGTTTTATGTAAATTGCTTTTATGTTAAGATAATCTAATACTACTTCGCATATTTTATATAATTTTCTACGATAACCGCATCAAGAAGGAAGATATTGTGGCGGCAATGAGCCATTCAGCTATTTTTCTTTTTTAATTTGATTAAAACTAAAAATGCATCGAAAAGCAGAATAACATGCAATCCAGGAAGGAGAAATCAGAAAAGTCTTTCGCTTGTAATTGTGTTATCGAAACATTTTTATGCAGTGATTACTGATTACATAAAAAAGTGCAGTGTGTTCGTGAATATTTTCAATTGTAATTACTCATCGGGAACATCTTACAAAATGACGTAATTGGTCAGCTTGGGTTCCGCCAACGACAACAGAGATAGTGTGGTATTATAAAAAGAGTGTGGCAGTCGGACAATGAAACAATGAAAGCGTATCGGTGCAATTTAACGCGCAACAGTATATATCTTATTTCATCAATGTGCGATAGAATAAATTGCAAGTCCAAGCAGATTGGCACTTCAATTGAATTTTTTTTCTCCTTTTTAAAAAAGACTTTGTGGCTTCGTTGATTTGAAATGAGTTTTTCCAATGGTTATGTGTGGTTTCTTGGTGTTTGATTACTTTAATTAGAAAATATTTATGTGGTAACATTTTTGAAGGAGTTCTGTTAGTTGGTTAAGAGCTTCAATTGTGTGGACAAAATTCGTAGATAAGATTTCAATACTCATTGACTTTTTTCCAAAACATATCGGTTCTCAATCTTCTCTCACATAACGCAACTGCTGAATAGATGGAGAGCTGATATTGTTTGAAGAAGATTAAAACATTTCGATTTTGAAAGTGGGTCATTGGTTTCCTTCGTTTTTTTGGCACTACTACCCTTGATTGCTTGATAAGCTACCTCTTATTGATACTATTGTCTTACGTCGTATGGGAAAGGCTTATTTAACAGCTGTCTTTAGTTGAGCTCTCAAAACTCTTTAATTAAGAAATTGGCTTTTCTTTTAGTGCTCGCTTTCACAGTCAATTCATTTTCGTTAAGGATAATGTTTGAACCTAAGTCCCTTTACACAATGCATGTTTAAAACCACTTTCCGTTGAGCAACTCAAAATGAAATTCATTACAAGCGTGCTAATGTCATCTTTATTTCTTTTGAGTTGCTAGCAACTCCACTGACGATGCACTTGCGATTTGCACTCAAATAAAAAAACAAAGTCTTAATGTTCTTCCTTTTTGTGGAGAAATTAATAAAAACGTCCTGTTTTACTTAAGCTAGAATGAGTAGTCACTATTCAAATGTATGAAATCGACGAATGGTACCAAATAGTTGTTATTTGGTAATGGTGCTCCAGGCTTATTCCTGGAGAAACCACTGATTTCAGTTTATTTTCACAAGATTCGTGTGTGGAAATGCGGATAGCAATTAAGTTATGTACAAATGAGTTCAGTTACTTTTGAGTTTGAGAAATTTATCTGGTGGCGCTAGTGTCTGAGCAGTTTTTTTTAAAGCAAAAGCTGTTGTCTAAAAAGCAACTAATCTCGTTAGAGCGGAAAAAAATGTTTGAGAACGATAGCATAATTACGACAGTCTTTGGAATTCAGCTACAGGAAACAAGCTGTCATGTTTGCGTCCTATGCAAACAAACTAACTAATTATACGTTTAGGTCAGCCACATTAACTTTTGACATAGTAAAAAAAAATTTGCATACTACGTACATATTCATGTTTTGAAAAAGCTCCTCTTATATAGCAATTCAAAACCAGATTGTCATAACGAATGAAAAAGTAGTCACTTTTCGCCATCTTGGGAAAACCTTAAATTGGTTCTGTTATAGTTTACTGAATGTTTTTAGTTTTGTAATAAAAGACTTTTCCCTGAAACTTTTCCAAATAAATATTTCTAATAACCTTTTTGTACAAGAAAAAGTTATTCCTTAAAAGTTGCCATAATGTGATAATCCATGTGTTTTTTTTTTTTATCTAATAAACACATGATTGGGTAAATTTGAAGTTTTAATGTTGAGACTTTGACTAGTATTTTATTGAAAAGTTGTCAACTTTGTGATTCATAAATCTTAATAAAAATTGTATTGAGATAAATTCATATGTACATGCATGAACGTGTGTTTCTTTTCAAGAATGCGATTATGCTTAAGGCGGACGCCTGAGTAGTTAACGCGGTGGCTTATTTTCCGTTTTTTGTGTAAATCAAAGAAATTCAAGGATACATTTTTACTTAATTTCCTTTAAAACTACACTACCCTTAACTCGTGTAGGTATCATTCATTCATAGTTAATTGTAGGTGATCAAACTTTCAAACTACTCGGCTTGGAACAGTTTAGTATTGTCTGCAGACTAAAAAGAACAATAAAAAATGGCACATAAATCATTTTGATTTAAGTGTGAGCTGGAATATAAATACAAGCAAATTGAAGGCAGTAAATCATTTCTATTATTCTATTTCTAAAACCACTTTGCTTGAATCAATGACTCAATAAAAGAAAAAATAGGCAAAGATCTTAGAAGTGTCTTTAGTCTAGTCAAGTTGAGCTATGTATAGATTCAAATGGCTGATTTCGAACAAAGCATATTTGTTATTCTTCTTTAATTCAAACAAATAATAGAAGTGAAGATAAATATTGTGAATACAGTAGTATCAGTTTCCATATGAACCTTTGCGATATTTCATATAAAATTTAAATGGAAACGCTTTAGGCTCTAGCAAACCTTTTATTATAGTTTTGTTCGTTAAAGCCCTAGAGTTGCTCTGTGGTCGTCAAAAAAAACCTAAATTCGCCCTGAATGTCAAATCGAGTGTATTTTGAGCCCTGGGTTTGCCCTCAACTTGTCCTAGGTTTTTGCTGGGGCGAGTTCAAGTAACGAATGTATTTTTCTTCAAAGGACAGGGAAGTGTGGTGATTTTATGGTTTATCGTTTTTTGAGAACTGCAAACCCTGTTTTTGTTTTTTGACAACTCATAGGTTTGGAAAGGAAACCTGTTTCAACTCTAAGCAAAGCCCAACGAACGAACCTAATACTTCAATTGACAATCATCTTACCGTCAGGTTTTTGAATTTTAAAATCAATGTTCATCTGGATAATTACATCTCGTGTTTACTCTTAGACTGAATCAAAGTTCAACTGAATGCAAATGTTATAACGAACTTCCATCAGCTTCCTTATATTATCTTCTTCAATGGCAAACTATACCATTGTTGCCAGATCGTATAGAGAGTTCATGTCTATGAAATTTACCACTTTGGTGGAAAAAAAATTATTCGAACTTTATCCAAGTTGTGGAATATGTTTAACATTGAGAGTTCCAACAGCTGAGGTAAATATACTATTATCTACTTATTCTTCTATTATCCTTGGCACAGCGACCGACGCGTTCGTGTTGTCGGCGTGCGTCGCGTCGTCAGTGACGTGTAATCTATGTTAACTCGGGTAACAATTGATAAAACAACAATATTCCTTATTTGGGACTGTATTTCATTTCGCAGATAGGGTTTAGGTTTATCGTTTTGATAACACAAAATCCAATTTTTGATTAGTCAGAAAGCGTTATTCAATAGTGTAAATATTTTATGAGAAAAATAAATTTATCCGCTCCTGAAAGAGAAGAATAAATAGATTTTCACAGGAACAAACAGTGTTAAAGAAAGATAGTATTCCAGATAGTTCCCACTTGGAAAGACTTCGTTGGATGGATCTACATAAGATTGTCGGATGAAGTTTGCGTTCAGACTTATTAGACTTGTCGTCAGACTTTATTCTTTATCAAAATTATCAAAAATATTTGAAAACCATCCAACAAGTTGGACAAGCGGTCGTCTGAGGATTCACATTATCCAACAGTGGTTGTTCAGACCAAAGTCTGTCCAGGGTCATTCCATGGTGTGTAACACCCGAAACGCACATTTGTCGACTCATAAAACTGTTAATCCTTATGCTAAAATTTACAAATCTTACAATTAAGATAAAACAGCTAAAAGCGTAGAAAAATAAGGATTAACAGTTTTATGAGTCGACAAATGTGCGTTTCGAGTGTTACACACCATGGAATGACCCTCCCACTAATTGTACAGTGTGAACTGCCCTTATGAATTATTTTAGAACTCTGATATTATAACGTCACGACGTATTTAGTACATTGATTGAACATTCATGCTACAGTAATTTTTTCATTGAAAAACGGAAAATATTCATTTGTTTGTTTATTTGTCAGATATTTCTTTTGGTCAGATAGTTGGCGTGTACTATAAGTTGCAAAATCTGGGCGCGCGCCGCTAAGTTGAAACAAATCAGAGCCTTTCCGAAGAGTACACCCCCAACAACCCGTTTGTTTATTAGCTGAATGAAAAACGGGCCTGTAGGCAAGTCTTCTTGAAAAATCAAAATATTGGGGCGCTTTTGTAATTCAAAATTTGTAAAACAGAACTTTGAGGTCTTTTGAATAAACACAAGCTGCTGGTGTTGGTTGCTGAACCAGTTAAAGTAAGTGATCTGACCTTATACCAGTCGCTCAATAAATGGGTCAAGAGAGGTTTAGAGTACGTGAGTAGAAACGTCAGAATACTTTGTAAAACGATCTTGTTCAGAGTGCGTGAGGACCAAAGATAGTTAGAGTCTGTAAAAGCAGAGCTTTTCGAACATCCATTTTTGTGGTTTTCGCTGATATCATGCAAACGGTGTCCCGTTTAGAAAAATTTAGTTTTCTTATGACGTTAAGTCACAAAAGTTGTTAGAATTATCAACCTGTTTTGGAGTGACTCACTCCGAAAAAGTAATTTTAGATTCGAAAGAATTAAGCCTAGATCAAGTATTTCTTCAATTTAAATTTAAGGAGGATTGCTGTTAGAGCTATGCTTCCGTGATATATCGGCTCAATGTCAACCAGGATCGATTTGCCCACGTCAAATGAATTCCTCAACTAATAAAATACTGAGCTGAAACAAAAAAAGCAAAGCTCTTGGAACTTTCATCAAACGTATTAAAAGGACCTACAATTTCCGAACAGTTTAGTATAAGAAAGCACTTTTCATTGCAGTGTGGATACTTTGGGAGGACTTGCAAAATCGTAGCGATACATGTGGAAAAACACTTCTAACATTTCCGTGGTTCTATCTATGAACTCCTTCGTAGCACATGCTTACCACCACTTCTCAGGCACCACATCTGACAAAAACATATCTATATTCACATTCAAACTAATTAATGTCAACTCTTACCGTATCCACCAGTTGCCCACAAATCGTAAAAATTACCTTGACACAAGATATAAATCAACATGTTGAGACACTATTGAGTCATTGACGCGTCATTAGGGCGATTATGAAAGATTATTGCCTGTTAGAAGTAAATAAATAAATGACAAATTACCAACGTTTTACTCGCTCGAGTATTGATGAATTTTTTAGAGTAGATATGTAAATGAACAAATTGTTTTATCTCACAATCTCACAAAAAGCTTAAACCAAGAATGAAATAAAATACAAGTTTTGATCAAATCTAGAAAATTTCAATGTTGTTTCATTACAAAATATTAATGATCGCTGAATACAAGTGAATTCACCAGAATAACCTAGAAGGACTTAACCAGCGGATGGGGACTAATACAACCTAGGAACAGGAAGACTTGTCAATTTCTTACGAGATGCGATTGCATTCTACTCCGAACCCGATCCCCCAACAATAAACCACTATATCAGATGTACCACTGATGCTGGTGCGAATTCAAACACAACTTAAAAGGACAAAATCAGCTTGACCATTCATCGACTTATTTTTGCACGGAAAGTTATTCACAACAAGTTAAGCTAAGTACCTACACCTACTCAAACAAAAAGTTTGTGCGTGCGGATGACAGCCGGCAACTTTGATTACATAGTTCGCTTAATTGCACGATTATGATCTTCACACCAAATTATTTTGTTTCGTTAGCTTAATTGCTTCTTGCGTGGGCCTTACCAAATGCTTTCATGCTTTTCATATTTAGTAAGCATAAATTATTCATTGTCTCAACTTAAATTGTCATAACCGAATTTTAAAAACGTCTTCGTCCCCAACGAATTAAATACACTCCCAGCCGACACATACAAATAAAAACCCAAACAACCTCAGAAAATTTCTCATAACCAAAGAAGTCTATTACTTTATTATGTAAAAAAGGAAACGAAAAAGGGAACATAGAAGAATAATTTGTTTTTCTTTGATCAAAAAATCATCAAATTAATGTCGAAATGTCGGCGAAGAACCCAAGTTCAAGTTCAATAACCTGCTTTAACAATTTGGAGTAGATTAACCCCATGTCTTAATATTAACAGTTTTGTTGCTAGCAGAGGCATTTCTTAATGGTCATGATCAACAATCACTTAAAGAACATGTTATCAATAGAAACCCATCGGTGGTATTTTTTTGAACCAATCGCCAGCAATTGAGCGATGCTTTCGAAGTATACTTTACCTAGGAACTAGTTTTGTATCTATTTGGAGAAATGATAAGCATCAAACATAGAGCTTACTTGAAGCTTCAATGATGTTCTTATGGAAATGAAATAACAAACTGATCGATCGGACGATCGCTTATTTAGTTATACACTAACAATAACTTTTATTGCTTGTGTGAATCATTTTTTCAGTTTTCTTTCTACTCAATGTTCTTCTTGAGTTTCTGCAACCTGTCAGTCAGTAGGCCAATAATATATTTGCACACAAAAAATAAAGTCGAAAATATTTCCCATGGCATTGCAGCCGAACAACTTTGTGTAACAATGAACTGGGACAAAGGTTGAGAGAGCATATAGTCATCGAGGTTCGAATAACTTCTCCATTAACAAAATTCATATTTGTTTATACAAGGAAAATGTCTGATGCAAGATTAAGATGTTCTTGAAAACAAGAATTCTATTGAAAGCTTTGCGTTCTTGGCGGAATCTTAGCACATAGCCGGTACTTTTTAGAGTTTGTTGTACCGCATTCATGGAGGGAGCTTTTTTATAATTTTTAAAAGTTTGGTGAGCATTTGAGGCTCCACAAGGACACATTAATCTTTTTTCGTGATATTTTAGATTTTCTTGTGATTTTTCAACAACAGCAAAATCAACCACTCGGACTTGATCCTTGGTCTGAACCTCTGAACGTGCCAGATTTTTGGTTCCTAGCTGTACCACGCAATTTGATTCTAATTTCTTAGGCTTTCTACCTCACTCTGCGATGAATCTTTAAACAGAAAATCTTATTTGGGGTTATGCCTCAACGCAGCAATAAGAAATTTACTGCCGAGTGTTTTACCAAGTAGACACTTTCTATAGCCAGATTTGCATATTAGCTGGACGAAGATCATTCGGTATGTGCTTTTTAGTTACCAGGAGTGATTCTAAAAAATATTTTGAAATTCCAACCAGAAACAAGTGTGGTGTAGTAAGGGGAAAAATCGGGGTTCGACTTACTTTAGGATCCAAAAAGCTTTTTGGTTTTTAAAAATTCTACAGATGAATTGACCAGACTTCCTTGAGAGGGAGAAAGAGAGAGAGAATACTGCTCTGGTCAGTGCTCTCCTATCTAGCCATTCGGAAACCGATTGAGAATTGTACAGGCCCCTTCCACTCCACTACTCACCCCAAATTGTTGCCTTTAAATACTTATTTGATTGTAGCCAGTGCGGCACTGGTTTGATTTTTAAATTTTATTAAAGACAAAACGAGTTATATTAAAACTTTATTCATTCATTTAAATTTATTCCTTTAATTTTTATGTTTTCTTCCATAATTTCACATTGTGAGGTCGGTCCTTTTCTTCTAAGCCGTTTAATTCCTGAGAACTCTCGATTAATGAAATGCAGAACACAATATTTCTAAAGCCTCCTTTTCCCTTTTTCAGCATCAAAATTTATCTCTATAGGCGACAAATCTAGAAACTCGAAACATTTCCCTAATGTTTATGCAAATGAGGAAAACTCATTTTCCTTCTTATCTTTCCCAATATCCTCTCTGCCACTATAAATATACATCCAGAAAGAACATCTCCCACTGTGAAAATATTTTACCTGTTTTTCGGCCTCATGAGTTAAACAGACAGGTATTATGTAGAGAGTCATATATGAACTTAACATTGAAGAGGATGTCACAGGCATTACCAGTCGAGAAATTATCAGATGCAGGTAGAGTTTTAAACAAACTCAACCCCTCAAAAAGGTTACAACCTTTTGAGGAGAGTAATAAAAAAGATGAAAAATAAAAAACAAGTTATACTTGTATGCAGCCGTCATGGACGCGATACTTAAGTTGGAAAACTCAATAAATTTTCTTCATTTTATTACAGTTCAAACACCAAATTGTGGTTGTTTTCTAGTATTCGTTTTATAGATTGAAGTTATGGTAAGCCATTTCGAATAGGAAGGATACTGCGTCGTCTCCTATATCTATCACTTTGTATCTACTTCTATGACTACGAGTATCATGGGGTTAAACCAAGATTTAATTCAGTTGACAAAGGTGCTGTATAATAAATATGATCTTGATCTTTGAAGAAAATGTAAATGGGAGTGGAAATGATGGGGCCAATTAAGGACTGTGAGGTTGGCATGAAATGAGGCTGCCCTTTTAGTGGTTAAATATGTTAGCACTTTAAATCACTGTGGTACCCGTGGTGCGATGGTTAGCATGTCCACCTGCTAACCCAGAGGTTCGAGGTTCGAATCCCAGCAGAGGCAAAAATGTTTTTTCCCGGGTATCGCCTTTCGCGAGGAATTGGCAAGTCCTCCGTTAGTAAATTCATGCCATGAAAAGCGCTTTCTCAATTAGCCGTTCGGATCCGGAATAAAATTGTAGGTCCCCTCCATTCCCTCACAAGGCATGGTTGTGAGAAATGCGCTAGGCCCAGGGGCTCCTCGCTCTGTAGCGCCACCCTATTTATTTTATTTTTTACTTTAAATCAAACTATCGATTAAGTGGGAGAGTAGGTACCTTCTGGGGAAAAATTTCGTGGTGAGTTTTGACATACGTTAAACCAACATCCTGTCAATAAAGAAC
Organism: Melanostoma scalare; assembly: GCA_949752695.1. Classification (NCBI taxonomy): domain Eukaryota; kingdom Metazoa; phylum Arthropoda; class Insecta; order Diptera; family Syrphidae; genus Melanostoma; species Melanostoma scalare. Next base: position 233,249,689 of record OX456985.1, on the reverse strand, counting down.
CAAATCCTGCAAGCCAGACAACTTACATAAAATGTAGTCACATCGTGAACGGAAACTGGAACGCAAACGGGAGCTTTGTGATTGTATTGAATACTCTCAAAAATTACTAAGCCGATTTGAATGAAATTTGGAACGGAGATGGTCTAGAGACTAGGACATCACGTAGCCTATATAAAATAAATAAATAGGGTGGCTCAACAGAGCGAGGAGCCCTTGGGCCTAGCGCATTTCTCACAACCATGCCTTGTGAGGAAATGGAGGGGACCTACAATTTTGTGCCGGTTCCGAACGGCTAATCGAGAAAGCGCTTTTCAAGGCAATGAATACTATCGGAGGACTTGCCAATTCCTCGCGAAAGGCGATACCCGTGGAAAAAACATTTTTGCCTCTGTGTGTAGTCTATATGTCATCTTAATATTCTCATCGGCAAGGGGACGAGAACTTAGAAACTACTTGACCGATTTTAAAATTTCTAGAATACTACATTATTGCCAATTTACATAGACAATATGTCATCCCCATATTCTCACGAGAACGGGACGAGAACATAAGTGAGAACTAGGTGTTGCATGTAAAGGTTGTTTTTTTTACAAGTATAAAACTTCGAATTGAAACAAAACACAAGAAAATCGTTTTAATGTCCATCAATTTGACTTTATTGGAAGGATAATTTTATGCCATTAATGTTTTTATGATTTTGGGCTTGTGGCCGCCGCGGCTGGCGACCTTAGTCTGGAGGTCGAATTTTCAACCACTTTTCGAGCATTTGAGGCCACACGAATGTTGGCTTCCAAGCCCCTAACATTTCTGGTTTATTGACGTAGACGAGCGACTTCACATATCCCCAAGGAAAATAATCCGATGGTGTCAAATCACACGATCTTGGTTGCCAATTGACAGGTCCATTCCATCTCTTCCACATTCATGCCATCCACTTCGGGAATAAAATAGTCGGTTATCATGGCTCTATTTCGGTCTACATTAACGGTAAGTGGCTCGCCAGCATCATTTCGGAAGAAGTATGACCCAATGACACCACCAGCTCATAGGGCATACCAAACAGTCAGTTTTTGTGGATGTAATGGCGTCTTAAGGTACTCATGTGGATTCTCTTCACTGTGGCAATTTTGCTTGTTGACGTAACCATTCAACCAAAAATGATCCTCGTCACTGAACAAAATTTTGCGATGAAAATCAGCATCGAGATCAATCTCATTTCGGCCAATACACCAAAATAGCGGCTTTTCTTGCACAAGCTGGATGTTGTAAGGTTGTAAGCCAAGATCTTTGGGCAAAATCTTCCATAAAGTTGATGAAAAAAGCTCCAATTGCTGTGCACGGTGGCGAATCGATTCATTCGGTTCGCGGTTTCTACGTTTCTACGGATACGTATTATCACATAAAGTAAACGTAGTGCGATCCATGGTTAACCGAATTAATTGCTCTGATGGACGATTATGTCGACCATAAAATGGACGGAGCTTGCGGTAAACTTCGCAACCATTATTTTCGAAATAAATTTGTACGATTTGCAAGCGTTGTTCTTTTGTCAACCAGTTCATAATAAAATAGGAAATCAAATTGAGCATTACATTATAGAGTTGGCCGACTTGACTTCAAGATGTCAGTTTCGAAACACCAACTTTTAAGAAAAACACTCGATAGCAATCAGTTCTCAATTTCGAGTAACACAACTTATTGCATGACGTGATTTTAACTTATCTATATGAAAGTAAAGGGTGTCTCTTTTAGATGTAAGGTTCTCAAGAAGAAATAAAATGCATATGATTTTGTGTTATGGTCAGCAAGATAAGAATTTCCCATTATGTTTTAAAAATGATATCGGGCAAGTGGGTCAAATATATTCTACCTGACTTAAATAACTTTCAGCTGAGAGGCTAAATTTTCGACAAATTTTTGCAGTATTTGGCGCCGTTTGTCAGCAATAACGCTCCGAATATTCTATTCCATAACTTCAATTGTCTCAGACTTATCTGCTTAGATAAGCAATTTCACATAATACCGCAAAAAATAGTTCAACGGATCAAATTGCCTGATCTTGATTGCCCGATTTTGGAGATAATTCACAGGTTTACAACTCGAAATTATGTAAAAATTGTTGTCAACAGTGATTTCGTTTCGAGACAATTTACCGAACGTTTCCAGTAGTCGTACGATTTCAATTTTTTTTATGGCAAACCAAACTGAGCGTAAATCAAGTGACAATTGTCAAAAAAACTAACTCCGAAAAAAGAATTGCCTGATTGAAAACCACACGTTTTGAAAAAACACCCTTTATATTCCTCAAAGGAATGGTTGAAAGTAATGCACAAAGTGCAGCTCATGAGGTGATTGTTTTGCTTAGATATTTATTTATTTCTTTTAACTTAGTTTATTTTGTACCCTAAATTTCAAAATCTCAAGTACCGGACATTTTCGCACGATGAAACAGTATAAAACTTCAAGCTGTTCAAATTCAACAGAAGCATAGAAATAATTGGAGGAACATGAACCAGGGGCCGAATTACGGCACACGCTATCGAATAAGTCGTATCGGAATTATGGGAATTTGGTATTACCGCTCACGATATCGAGTCATCTATCGATCGGAATTTCATTCGATGCATAAAGTGCTCTCTAATTCATACATAAAAGACTATCGAAACCATCTATTATCAATATTTCATTTAATAACACCATCCGAGTGTATTTTATGTTTAAATTTTCCGAAATTCTTACTAAATATTGTCTTTTTTTTACAAAGGCATAAATTTTACCTACCAAGAAATAATGAAATAAGTATAAAGAGACACCAGCGACATCTATGAATTAATAGAAACTCGAAATTTACTAGTGAATATTCGATGATACTAGTACAATTTTAAAGAGCAATACGATACGAGAGGTCACGTATGCCGTAATTCCAAAATGGTTACTAACTCACTCGATCTCTAATGCCACTCACTCACTCGATATCGTTAGCTGTGATTCGGCCCCAGCTCTGGGCTGACGATTAGTCCAAAGTATTTTTTTTTTTCACTTAGAAGAGTTTTTAAAGTTTGGTTGAATTTAAGGGCACTGTCGAACCTAGAGGGTTGAAAAAAATCGATTTTTTGAAAAAAAATGTAAAATATTTACTAAACTATTTAAATGTTGTGTTTATTTGAAAAGTAAAATAAGTAATCAATAATATTTATCACAATCTTGACTTCAAAAGCAAACATAAATTAGGTTTTTGAATAAAGGCAAAGTACTTGTAAGCAAAGTGGAACTCAATAACTTAGCTGAAGATCCACAACATCACTACCATACTTTTACAAAAATATGTATTAAAGTACAATATCTGGAGAATATCTCCTATAAATTTCAAGTCGATCTGACGAATAGTTTCCGACTTACGTCCGTTTAAAGTTGGTGCCTTTCGTTCGATTCAGTGCCACTTGGTGAGTGAACACTGCACTACAATGCTTACCCACGAACTTACCGACAGCTTTTATCAAGCAGATGTAGGCAGAATATTGTATAGAGTTGCGACGGTTAATGGTAATACATTTACGTAGCCGTGTAGTAGTGAGAAAAGTCGATCGTTACGAAAAAAACTTTTAATTCGATTATCTCAAAACCACTTTTTTGAAGTCGGTGACCGCAATAACTCAAAAACGGTTCAACCGATCATTTTCAAATTTTGCACACTTGTTAAAACAAAAAAAAGTGAGTAATCGCGGGGTTTTTATTGTTTCTGAATAGAACCGATTTTATAGCCCATTTAAAGTCAAATTTTGGGGTGAAAATCGAACTTTTTTTTTTTTAATGGTCACCAAAAATTCAAAAATTGATATTTTTGACAACCCAGCAATAACTTACCTGAAAAAAACATACATACATATGTTATCTAACGATATCTTATTAAATTTTTTATTTCAGATAATTTTTGAAGGCGAAATCGCGGTCACCGCAAAATAAATTTTTTTTTTCATGCCCTTACTTATTTACATGTTTGTTCAGTTGTAATGAATATTTTGATATGGGGAAATTGCAAAATATTGCTTAAACATGTGTTAATATGTGTGCAAAATTTCGTTTAAATCCATTTCACATACTTTTCTTACAAAAAATTTACGAAATCCCTACGTCAGTAGCTCGGCAACTTGATTACGAATAACGGAGTATTTTCTTTTTTCGTTTTAGACGATTAATGTGTGGTGTATTCTGCACACCGTTTGGGTTCGTAATTTTGGGGAGGTCTTGTTCCAGCTTCGGTCACCAGTACACTTTTTCTATATACATAGCTGTTGAAAATTAAATTGTATAAACTTGAATAATAAACCAACAAATTACAAAAAGAATTATTAAATAATCTTGAATAGTTATACTTACACCAAGTATCTTAAAAAGCGCTCGAAAATCGATATTCACACTGGTGAACCCCCTTAATATTTATTTGTCAATAATCCTTTCCCAATAATCAATCGGTTCTTGTCCCTCCGATGATTTAAATAATTCAAACTACTTCATTTTCAATAAAATGTTTTATGCCTCCGTCGCGTCGCACGAATTTTAAATCTGTTCAGAGTTCTCTTTTTCCATTATGCATCAAGTAACCACTCCCAAAACCAAAAACAAATGGGCTTTTAGATAGGTCCCTCGCCAACATCATAACATAACTTCCTAAACTTGTCTCTTTTGTAGACAAAAGCTTAATCCGGGACTCAAATGTACCTCTCAAAAAAGATATTTACGTAAATTATATAAAACTTTTTATATTACCCTACATTAGAATTAGGTATCCTTTCTAAAGGACGCTAGGCCATAAAATGTGTATTTGGTACATGCAATAAAGTATTTTATCACAATTGCTGATTATACGGCGGAATATACGGGGTTTTTTGAGTTCATTTTGTCAGGTACAACTTATATGTAAGAGGATTAAATTTTGCGAGTGGACAGGGAAAGTTAAGTGACTTATGGCGGAGCGAGGCCATTTGGATGCAGAAAATAAAAATATAATGGTCGTGTTCCATTAATGTCTCATGAAAAGTTAATAGGAAAGGACGTTATGTTGGGGCAGTATAAGTGGGTCGATAATTTAAAGTTCAAATAAAATACGAAATAATCAGATTACTTTGGAAAGCACATACATTTGCGGTACGTTTTACAGATGCACGTGCTAAAGCTAAAACAAAAGTATAGTCCTTGACACCTTATTTATATATACGAGTTCATAAGTAAAACCTCTCAGAACTTCTTTTCCACTACGCGTGCCCAGGCCACTCTCATCTTTATATCATTTTGAGTATGAAACTTTTTCTCTTGGTTGAGGAACTAGTATTTTTGCATTTGCAGTTTCTTGTCATACTCATGCAAATTCAGTTTGCAGTTAAAAACTTTGAGGCTGAACTTGTCATATTCTTGTTTCTCTTCTCGGGAGACGACAAATTTCACCAAACTTTGTAAAGTATAAGTTTGTTTTTTTAAAATAATGGAAAAATATTCTCAGAAAGTTAAACGAACCATTAAGTATTAATTTGCACTGTAATTTAATCCAATTATGTTTCTTTTTTTTAAACTCACTTTTGTTTGGATTTGGACATAGCTCCTACCTATCTAAATACGTAGTACTTAAAATTAGATAGGTAGGTATTCCTGAGGGAATTTGTTTGTTTTATTTTCGTAAAAGAGAGTGAAAGGAAATCTACCCACAGTCTAGATGTAAAAACATGTTTTTGTTCTGATTTATTCATAAACTGAAGGAAGATTTGAAATGTTTGTTTGGTGGAAGAGTATGGTGTGAGTTAAATGGATAGGCAAATAACTTTGCTTAAGGATTAGTCTAAGTCTTATTGTTTTTGTTTTTGTTTTCGTGGAAATTAATCAGGGAATTTTTTGTAATTCATGTAAATTAAAAAATAAAAGTGTTTTGTTAAGAAAACATGAAGAGCGCTTATTTGGAGATATTTCAAGTCGTGAAACGTGCGATTGAATCTGAGATAAAACATCTTCTTTCTTCGGCCTGAGCTACTTTTTTGACTCTGTTTCCAATATTTCTTTAGATATTAACAAAAGCACTTTGTAAATGTTGAAGGCGATCATGTTTTCTTGGCAATAACCGCTTATCCTTTAGACATTAGACGTCAAACATTAAAATTTTGTCTTTTATTGGTGTGATAAAATTCTACTTGTCGGTAGTGTCTTTCAAAGGAGCTATGTATATTTGAAAAACAAAAACCCAACAGGATCTAATAAGCTTTCATTTTTAATTGACTTTCCTGCTCTGTGTCAGGTATCCTGATGCAGTAGAACTTTTCGTTCATAATAAACACGGTTTAGCTTTCCTCTTATTAAACCAATTAACTTTCTTTAATTTCAGAGGATAAAACTATTGCTGTAAACTTTGTCGGGGCCATCCATAAACCATTCTCTAGAGAAAATAACTACAAAACCACTTAAAGTACAACCATGGCACATATCAGTCAACACAGAGCGTTATGCCACATCCTGAGAGCTGCCTTTATCATATCTGCACTCACACTGCAAGTAACAAAAACGGAAGTATTCACCGCAGTGGCCGACATGGAGGAACTTCTTGAGACTGAATCTGTTCTTCTCAGCAATTTAGTTGGATACATCGGAGTACAACAACACAAACTGAATTATCTTACAACGTGAGTTTTGTTATTTTTATTTTTAGTGTGGAAGAAATTGTACATAAGAGAAACTCCTAAATATGTAGATGATTGTGAAGTACATGGTCCAACTTTTGATTGGGCTGATTCTCATGAGACTCATAGTTGGACACTGGCATGAGAGCTTACTGCTTGATGTTTGATTAGTCGTGCTTTTATGTCTGTGTAGAATGAATTGTCCAAAGTTTTTTTATTCGAGCTTTTTATTGAAGAGGAAATTTGTTTTTCCACTGATTGGCTTTAGGTAAATATGTCTGCCTCTTTCGCGGGAGGTTCGTGGTTTCGAATCGCAACCGAAGACAAAAATATTCCTCCACCAGGTATCGCCTTTTGTGAGGAATTAGCAAGTCCTTCGATAGTGAATTCATTGCCACTAAAAACACTTTCTTTCTCGATTTCGAAATCAGCAGAAAATTGTAGGTCAACTCCATTCCCTCACAAGGCATGGCTGTGAAAAACGCGCTAGGCTTCACCCTATGTACGAATGTATGTGATTGACTTTTGGTAATTGTAATTATTGCAACATGAAAGGCTTTCAATGTTCTTGATTAACTTTTTTTCTGATGATTTTCGGAACTAGCCATGTCGCGTGTTCTTTGTAATAAGTTTTCGAGCTGTCTGAGCAGCCAATGCTCCTGTTTCTCTTTTATTGGAAAAAACCTCAAATTGTCAACGTCGCCACCGCCATTGCCGTCTTCCAAATTGGCATCATTAGAAAGTTTGCGTTGCCAGAGCTTCATTACAATTTGTTTTCTTTCAATTGATTATTATGCAACATTTTCATCTAGGAGTAGCTCATATTTATTAAGTTTATTTTAATTATAAGAGCAAAAGGGAAATCAAATCTCTCTTATGCTCAGCACCCTTGTCACCTTCTTCAGATAAAGCTATAAGCAAACACGTCCCATAACATCGTAGGGTTATGTACCTTTTACTTTGATTAAAACTCCTTCACTTGTAATTGCTATTTCATTTTGAGAAAGTAAAGCAAACACCCTCACCACCTTTATTCACTTCTGACGTGTTAGCAAATTTCACGTGCGAACATTAAAAGGATCCTGCTGGGGAACTTTTGAGGAAACAGGGGAGATAACAAAGGAAGGAAATTCATTTATATCTTGACAAAGGTACCTACTTTTTCCTTTCGTTATCACGAAACATGTACCTTATTTCGCACATACCTTTGAACTGTTCCTCCGGCTAAAAGTTGTTAAATTTTTTGTATACTCAACTTTTACATCTCATGCGTCTTAAAGCTGTAAATGATGGACATTGTTTTTTTGTCTCTTTCGTTTATTTTTTTTCTTCTTGTGCCTCACTGAACTAAGTCGACTTTTCGAAGTATTTTGTCCAAAGTTATTTAATAAAGTCTCTGGCTCCAAGGTTATTTGAGTGTTAAGTTTGTTTTCCTGCCAAAACAAAGCATAACACAGGAAAATTAGAACACGAGTATCCTTGCTTGAGGACAGGACAGAAATGGACAGGTATTGTATTATTATACTCCTATGTCTCCTGTGGAAATTTGATGAGTCTAATAATTTGTGTCTTGCTGGCTTAGGTCTTTTGTTTGTACAAACGATTCAGGCTTTCTTTCAGTATGAGTGTTTGTGCTATCATTTACCTTGAAAACAATATACTTCCTTGAAATTGAGACCATCCAATTTGTTGGTATCAGTTTGAAAGTATGTCGGTGAAAGGTGGATTTTTCTTCTTGATATCTAAGCAGGTTTTAATATTTCCTGGGGGTTGTTGGCATTCTATCATAATAACCACAGAGTTGATGTGTATATTTAAGGTCTAAGATGAATTTAAACAAATGTCTTAAAGATTTTTCCTTCTATTACAGTAAATTAGAAGAATATCGTAGAGAGCACACAGAGGCATCTGCTGACATCGCTACATACGTTTCGAATCCCATCAATGCATATCTTTTGACAAAGAGATTAACATCGGATTGGAAGCAGGTGGAAAACCTAATGGAGCAGGATGCTGGAAGTGGTAAGTTTTTTACCAAAATTTGTGTTTTATTTTTCTAATGTGTGCTTCCTCTCTTCTAAAGAATTTCTGAAAAACATCACAAACTATCGAAAAGTACTGAAGTTTCCATCAGACGAGGATCTGAATGGTGCTGCTGTGGCACTGATGCGACTGCAGGAAACCTATGATTTGGACACATCCAGTGTAGCTCGAGGACAACTCAATGGCATACAGTACAGGTAAGGGTACAAAGAAAACTGCATGCGGAATTGTTTTTATATTCGTGTGTATGTGTGTCTGTTTTTAGCACGGTAATGTCTTCAGATGATTGTTTCGAAATGGGTCGTCAGTCATATATACACGCTGATTTTCATCATACAGTGCTTTGGATGAGAGAAGCCATGACCAGACTGTTAGAGGAGCCAGAAAACAGAACTACAAGCTTCAGTAAAGCAGATGTGCTTGAATACCTAGCTTTTTCAACGTATAAACAAGGTAGGCTTTCAAATTTTAACAAATTCTTAAAAATGCATTTTAAAAGAACCAAAAGAGTGGTTTGTGTGTAATAGTGCAAAAATAGGATTGAAATTAAGATAAAATGTCTGATATAAATTGCGCTCAAAAAGTATAAAAATTTCTATACCACAAAGCATAGAACAACGAAGCGTGAACCTATCGAACTATTTTTGTTTTCGGCGTCATCAGTTAGAGCTGAACTATGCCCAGTTTGTCAATGGGAGGCTTCAACTAAATTTTAACTGAATGTCGGTTTTTAGTTAACTCGGTCGGTTTCATAGTTTAAACTAAAACTAAATTCAACTAAGCGAAGTTTCATATTATCCATTAATACATTGGCAAGCTGTTTGTAAGTATTTTAAATTGCATACATTTATGAAGTTGTATTTTAAATTTTTGTAAATTTTTTTTGAAATACAATTTAAACTAAAAAAAAAATTAAACTTTGATTTGAAGTAAACGGCGGATATCCGTCTTTTAAAATGAACTAAGTAAAAAGATAAAATGAAGGCCAAACACCGATTTATTCGTTTAGATCTTTGTCCGAAAGCAGAGGGTTAATTTCCTTTATAAAATTGGTCATCAGCACCCCGAAGTTCTGTCTCAAGGCAGGCAGACGGGTATTGCAATGGTGATTGTGGCTCTTGGCAGCTAGCCACTAAAATCGACATTTTAATACCGTAAGCTCTTTCAATCCCTAAATGTGGATGTCTGTTCGGCAAAGTTGGATGGAAGTTATTTGAAACAAACGGGAAATTTTGAATTTCTTCATGAACTAAAGTTTACCTGGCTATAAACAAAGGTTTTGAAAAGTTGAATTGTGGTGGCATTGATCACACATCTTTCATCAACTTCATGCTATACTAGGGGCTGTTGATAGCAGAAGAACTTACTCAAAGAGTGCTTGCTTCCATCTCAAGGACTATGTGGTTGACATAATCGTCATGTCAGATTGAAGTTGTCTTAGATAAATTTTATCTTGTTGGAAAAAGGCTGGAGAACTCTCCTTGTTCTTTTCATGTCCTTTACGATCAATGATGAAGACTTGTTCTGATCGTCAGTGTTATGAACAAAATTGTATACGATAAGTTCTTCTATAATAAGGAACAAGACAATAATGGTCTTTAGTCTGTCAAATGATATTAGTGAATTAAAAAGATGATAAAAAACTTGAAGATGGACTCCTTGAACTCTACGTGTTGTTAGAAGTTTGTCACGACTTTTGTCATGACTTCTATTGAAGCTTACAAGTCCTGAGCGTTGATCCTAAGGTAGCAGTGTTATCGACTTGTCTACTTTACAGTAGTAATTCGTTTGTGGGGAAAAAAATTAATAGAGTGGCACAACAGAGCGGGGTGTGCAGGAGTCTATAGCATTTCTCAAAACCATGCCTTGTAAGTAAATTAAGAGGACTTATTTTCTGCTGATTTCGAATGGCTCTTCGGAGAAATTTGTTCAAACGGGCCAGAAATATCTGTTATGCTCAAATACAAAGGGCTAAGTTCTTACATGACCAAAAAGTAAGGCAAAAAATACTATTGTGTCCAAAAGGAAGTAAAAACTTTTGGTCTTTTGTCAAGAACATTAAGAACTCGACCACGTCATCGGTCCCAACGCTCGTCTTCAATGACTCTCCGTATGTCAGCTCCATCGTCAAAGCCAATTTGCTGGCAGCTTAATTTGCTGCCAACTCGACACTTCCTCATAGCATATTGGCTCCACCTGAGCTCGAGTCTGCAAATTCTTTGATGAAGCAGATATTTTTTCGAACTCGCTCGGTTGCGAGAGTCCTCAAAGATCTCAACATACATAAATCCGCTGGTCCAGATGGTATCCCCGCCGTTATTCTGAAGAGGTGTTCTTCTACGCTGGCAAAACCACTGCGTAAACTTTTCCATCTTTCCTATTCTGCTGGGATTTTTCCGAGCAGATGGAAAACTGCATTTGTCCAGCCGGTCCCTAAAAACCTTCCAATTACCGTTCAATTACACTAACGTCCCTTCTTTCGAAGGTCATGGAAACGTTGATAAATCGTCAACTTATGAAATATCTTGAAGAACGAAAGCTTCTTAATGACCGTCAGTACGGCTTTCGTAGCAAACGGTCCACTGGTGATTTGATGTCCTATCTCACCGAAAAGTGCAACCAATCTTTACATTGTTTTGGAGAAATTAAGATTATTGCGCTTGATATTTCTAAAGCATTTGATAGAGTTTGGCATCAGGCTCTTTTATCGAAAATGCGTGCTTTTGGTATCGATGAGTCTCTTCTTCGATGGATTAGAAATTACCTTTCCGACCGTTCAATACAAGTTGTGTTGGATGGCTTCAAGTCTGATACCCACTTCATAAATGCTGGTGTACCCCAGGGCTCCGTTTTGTCTCCGACTCTCTTCCTCATTTTCATTAATGATCTCTTGTCTGAAACTTCTAATCCGCTTAACTGTTTTGCTGACGACTCGACCCTCAGCTTTTCATATTCGTTTCCAAATTCACGTCCCTGCTCTTCGGATGTGAAACTGGAACAGCATTGTTTCATGGGGTCTTATAAACCGAGTAGAATTCAATGCTTCGAAAACTCAATGCTGTCTCTTGTCGTTGAAGCTTAACATTCCCCCATTGCCATTATCCATGAATGGTACCTGCATCGAAGAAGCTGTCAGTACTTGGTATGTGTGTAAACGATGATCTTCGTTGGAATGACCACATATTTGAAGTCGCCAAAAACGCTGCTAAATGCTTAGGTTTCTTGAGACCATGCAGGAAGTTCTTCACCCCTTCTGATCTGGCTACAATTTATAAGGCCTTCATCCGCCCAAAACTGGAGTATAACTCCCATATCTGGTCTGGTGCTCCTCAAACATCTTTGCGCCTACTTGATAGGGTACAAAATAGAGCGTTAAAATTGATAGGTGATAGTTCAATCGTAGAATCGATTGATTCTCTTGAACATCGTCGAAACGTCACCTGTCTCTCTCTCTTTTATCGTTTTTTTTTATAAAAAGTGCTCTAGTGAAATAGCCAGTTGCATTCCTCCCCTGAAACAATTTAGCCGCAACACTCGCCTCGCTAGGAATGCTAATCAGTTTTACCTTGAGCCCAACTTCGGGCGTACAGTCAAGTATAGAGATTCGTATTTCAGTCGCACCATCCGAATGTGGAATGCTTTACCTGGCTCTGTATTTCCCCTGCATTACGATTCACAAAGGTTCAAAAGCAACGTGCATCAGTGTCTCCTTTCAAATCCTCTCCTATTTTTCTAAATGCTCGCACTGTGTTTAATAACATTATAAGGGTAGTCATAATCCCTTGATGAGCGCGTTAATTATATAAAAAAAAAGCGCTTTTCATGGCAATGAATTTGCTACTTGCCAATTCCTCCTTTTTTCTATTCTGTTGGGACTCGAACTACGAACTTCTCGCGTTACAAGCAGACATGCTTACCATTCACTCCACGGGTGGGGAATGAAGTAGCAAAATCTTTAAAAATGTGAGTAGTCTTAATAATTAGTTTTGCTGAAATTGCTTGATAATGAAGCAAACGTAATTACTATCGACTTCAACATAGCTTTCTACAAAATCTTTTATAGTTTGATTTTTCTTAAATTCTCTTTTTTCGGGTTTAGTCCTCACTTTCTTAAATGAGCAGCTAAAGTTTAACTCTTCTTGCCTAAGATGCGGTTCCACCCAATGTATTTTGGTTACAAAAAAGTGAGAGATAAAACTTCAGAATCTCTTACTCAAAATAAATGAACATTTCAGTAAGTGCAATTATTTTCTTCGTTCATTAAAACGCGGTGCGGCGGCTGCAGTTGTTTCTTTTCTTTTGTATGTTGAATTATCCAACGTGATTTTTCTTATGAAGCTTCACATGATTCTCTTTTAACCAAGCTGCATAGTTGAAGAACAAAATGTTCGCCTGCCTGTTTCACAAAAGGTGAAACTAAAGTAAAAAGTTTTTTTTTTACACGTATTCAAATATTTGAATCCGTTAAACTTGAAACTTTTCATTTTACAAAAATAATTGAGTGAAACTTTTCAGCGTAAAACTACCACTATAAATAATATGCTTGATCCTAATCGCTTTTCTTATGCAAAGAACACAAAGAGAAAACCCCATTTGGTTACGAGATAAAAGGATGCCAAGTTATATCCTTTGCAAAATAAGTGCTTTTAAGCTGCTGTAGCAATGGATATACTTTTTGATTTGAGTTTAATAACACGCCTCGTTTGTTCATGTTATTTAAACAAAACGGAAAAAAAGAACCCCTCGATAAAAGTCAAATGAAAACGAAATCGAGTTCCCTAAAATTAATCAATAAATTCATAATGAACGGCTGAGGGTTTCTTTTGATCTATGTATCGATTTACCGACGGACAATTTGGAAAAAGAAACTTCCAATTAATTTGATTACTTTAACAGAATGACAATCCAGTTGAAAGCATTTATGACGCCGGGACGCCAAATCCCAAATCACATCCTTCGTAAAAGAAAATGCGTCTCAGCAAAATCAAATATCAAGTTCAGGAATAATTATAAGTTATGATGTATGCCTTTGCTATTACTTCCCTTGCTAAAAGCTATTTCTTCATTATTTTGAGTTTTCTACAAGGAAAGGGTAGGTTGAGATAAGGGGAAAATAAGCATTGTGCGAAAGGTGTACCTAGGTACAATCTGTGAAGAAGATTTAAAACAAAAGAAAACAAAACAAACTATTAATTTTACGTAATTGAAAGAACTTCCTACACATTTCCTGGAAGCTGCATAAATATTTTGGGATTATGTTTATGGAAAGTCAGACTTCCTTTTTTTCTTCTTCTATAAGCAGTTAAGGCATACACGTGGGACACTAGCCGGAGATAAATATTTTGTTACGCCGTAATGAAAGTATATGGGGGTCATGGTTTATAAAGAAACCTCATTTTGTGCGGGCTGTCTGTTCGATTTATTTAAAGCTGCTTACTTTAACGTCTCAAAGGAGTACTAGCACTGGAGTGTTATATCCTCTGGTGTGGCTGTCAACGTCTATAAAGAAAAAATTAATAACATTTCCTTAGATATTTATGAAATCGCTTATTCAATTTGGCAGATTGAAAACGACTGGCACCTAGACTTTGTCCTTATTTTTTCCTTCGACTCACAAAATGATATCAGGAATTCTTGGATTGCATCCTTTGGTGTCGCTATCAAAAACTAAATATAAAGAAATTATAAACCGATCCTTTTGAGATTTCTGTAAACAAAAAATTAATAGAAAAGATCGCTGTTTTAAAGCAATTCTTACAAAAGAACTGTCGGTGACTGAAACCCAATCATCTGTTTTGAGTGTATTCAGTATTCCAGCTCCAGGTGCAAACTTTTAAAATCAGAAATCGTTAAAGTAAAGTTTTGATCCATAGGACCGCTAAACTCTTTTTATTGATTATAACTCGTTTGCAAGCTCCTTCCTACACACAAAAGTGAGTTAATCTCTCGTGAGCATTTATTCGACAACTTCATTCCTCAATCCTCATAGGGAAAGATCGAGGTAGGTACAATATAATAACACCCGCACTAAAAGCTCAGCACACAATGAACCCATTATGAATGCGGTCCTAGGCTGTTGAACAACGAGTTTGGATAGAAGGGAAACGCTTATACTTTTACAATGCAAGTGTCTGCATGTACATGTGCATGGCAATGGCAAGCTACTCATAAAACCACATGAAATGTTCGTCCATTTACCACCGGAGCATCAACGTCAAGGAATGGACATCATTCACTTCCCTTTACTCCCTACTCCCACACTCCATCATTTCTTGTATGACAGTGAGTGAGAACTTTATATTTATTGAGATAAAAAAGCGACGATAACACCATGCTTGCTATCCTCGAGCACCACCATCAGCACCATGGTAACAATCATTATTAACTGCACGAACTACATAAGTGCACTAACAGTACAGGCAGTATTATCACTTCAATCTTTTATGCTGCCTACATTATTAGTTTTCCAAAAGCAGACTCCTAGTGTATGAGTACATGTAGATTAAAATGGCAGGCAACCAGAGTTGACAAGGACGGAAACTACAAAGTTGAATACGGCAAGTGTTGCATTGCAACATGAAACCTACGATGCTTGCATTAATTTTTTTTACAATTGATATAGCAGCCGTAAGCTTTGTCCTTTCGATAATAGTTTCTTGTTTTCGTCCCTGCATAGTGCTCGGTAGCATAACGAATTGCTGTACACACTGTTGTGTTGGACTTTGTTGCTCACGAAGCTATACTTGCTTTAAATATTAGATGTTCAAGTGGAGAAGAACTTGAAATTAGGGTGTCAGAAGTGTCCCTCATAGGTCTCTAGATATTAAGAGCTCTTTCACAGCATGGAAAAACAAAAATTAATAAAAAAAGGTGGCACAACAGAGCCTGGCCCGCATTTATCTCAACCATTCCTTTGTGAGGAGAGGAACCTAAAAATTTTTCCCGATTCCGAAAAGTTCTTTTTCATGGCAGTGAAACTACTGTCCAACTCCTCGCAAAAACCAATACCAGTGTGCCAAGAATTTGCTCCTAGGATTCGAACCTCAAACTCCCACGTAACAGGCAGCCATGCGTACCATTAGACCATTTCCATTCCTACTTTCTAGAAGAATATTTGCTGATTTTGAAACGAAACAGACTCATTATTATGACTCCAATCCTAACTATGCCTGATCAAAAACACAGGGTTAACGTGAGTAGGCTTGGACGTTACTAGTTTTGTGCAAGCTTCAGGAAAATGAGAAGAATGCTTTCAAACAGCGATGAGTATCTGTATATGAATAAATCAACCAATAAATAAATAAGGTGCTGTGACAGAGCGAGGAACCCCAGGGCCTAGGCCTAGCATTTCTCACAACCATGCCTTGTGAGGGAATGGAGGGGACCTACAATTTTCTGCCGGCTCTGAACGGCTCATCGAGAAAGCGCTTTTCGTGGCAATGAATTTACTAACTGAGGACTTGCCAATTCCTCTAGAAATATGATAGCCGTAGAAAAACATTTTTGCTTCTGTTGGGATTTGAACCACGAGCCTCTGGGTTAACAACAGACATGCTAACCATTACGACCACGGGTACCATCATATGAATAGTTCTTTTAAAAACCCACCCAGTTGCTTTGAAGCCAATACTATACCCTTTTGAGTATGTGCATCACAACATAGAAATTGTTTTTGAAAGCCAGATCACAGTGAAGCTTTTGAATTCACAACTGAATACTGAATTCTGTGAGCAAGGATATTGAATACGTAATAGTAACAGGAGTATGAGTGAAGGGCCATCTAAACAACACAGTGCTTTTTGTCCTTGGTATTTCAACCTGAATATTTGCCATTGCTAGTTATTTTGCTCTGCGATGTGTTTTTGTGTATAGCTTAGCTTTTGGACTTTTGTGTTAACATGGCTGGTTGGTTGGTTGGATTGTATGTATGTGTAGTATATTTTATGTGAAATTTTAATTAGCGAAATGTTCAAAGTGTAGGACGACGATGGATAGTTGAAATGTTTTGATCCGCCTGTTGCAAGGCAAATTAAAGTCGTTAAAACTTTTATGTAATCCAGTAACCCAATATCGAGAGAAATGTGCCAACTATTAATTAAATTTTGTTATCAAAGAAAAATTTGGAGCCGGAGTAATGATCTAAAATAGAAAAGGTTCATGGCTTACTTTATGACTTTGATGTCGATTAATTGGATTGGGTTCTCTAGAGCAGCCAGATTAGGAGTCTGATGTTGAATGTGAAATACACTTTATGTAAGGGCCAACTTGTTTGTGCGCCCAGATAACTTGAAATCAAAACACCGAGCTGAATTCACAAGTTTTGTTCATAGTCTGTGTATCAAACTTAAGATTTTCCCCACTAGAGGTAAGGAGTTAAACGTTTGCTAAGGAAAACCCTTACTTTTTTGTTGGCTTCCATTACATCTATGCTTGTGAGAACTTTAAACTTTATCCATTATTTTTCTTATTTATTTTAAGGTAATGTGGAAAGTGCTCTAACAATGACAAACGAACTACTTGAAATTATCCCTGACCATGAGCGCGCCATCGGTAACAAAGTCTACTATGAAAAAGAAATTAGTGAATTAAAAAAGAATGAGAAAAAAGTTAAGGGCGATGACGGTTCTGAAGACATTGTCGTTTCTGACCTGGTAAGCTTAGGCGATTTCTTTCATTTTTAAGTTTGACCTCTAAATCACCTTTCACACAGCCCATTGAACTGAAAGGAGAGCCCGAAGCAGAGGTGTACGACTATTCGGAACGTAATGTCTATAAAATGCTGTGTCGTGGTGACCTTAAACCTACACCAAGCCAGCTAAGACCACTCCGTTGTCGTTACGTTGACAATGGTATACCATTCTGTCGATTGGCACCATTAAAATTGGAAGAAGTTAACGAGGATCCTATGATTGTGATATACCACGAAGTTATGTACGACTCGGAAATTGAATTAATTAAGAAAATGGCTAAACCACGATTCCGTCGTGCTACAGTTCAAAATGCAAAGACTGGCGAGCTAGAAACAGCTCACTATAGAATAAGTAAATCCTCATGGCTGAAGACTGAGGAACATCCGGTGATCGGGACTATTGTCCAGCGCGTAGCCGATATGACTACGTTGGATATGGCTGCGGCTGAAGAGCTGCAAGTGGTTAATTACGGCATCGGTGGACACTATGAACCTCATTTTGATTTCGCTCGAAAAGAGGAGAGCCGGGCATTTCAGAGTCTTGGTACTGGAAATCGTATTGCCACGCTTCTTCTCTATGTAAGCATTGATCCTAAGGCTAAAAACGCCCTATACCTACATTGTTTTGAAAATCCTTGCAGATGAGTGATGTGGAACAAGGTGGTGCTACAGTTTTCACAGCTATCCGAAGGTTAATTCAACCAAAGAAAGGAACAGCAGCATTCTGGTGGAATTTACACAAGTCTGGAGAGGGTGATATGAGAACCAGGCATGCTGCATGCCCTGTACTTACCGGATCCAAATGGAGTGAGTATCTGCATCCTACACACAAATAAAAAAAAAATTGATTTCAATTGCGAAGAACCATACTCATGTGGATTAAAACTGCCCTCTCTTATTCTATTTACAGTTACAAACAAATGGATTCACGAACGTGGACAGGAATTCATTCGTCCATGTGGTCTAGAACCTGACCACGGAGAGTTTGCCATTTAGTTTATGTACGGAAAAGAAACCAAATGAAACGAAAATACTGATTTAAAAAGTGTAGGACTTGATTCGTGTATGTGTGTGCTCTCTTCATGGTCCAACAAACAATATCCAACATTCGGTCTCAAAAGTCTTCGCACAAGTGTTCCCTTATTTCAAGTCTCTGAATACCCTGCAATGCATACCTAATGATGCGTTGTGTACTTAATAAATGTTTTAAACTAGACTTCTATACTTGAGTGGAATCTCTCAACAAAACCATTTTGGCATTCAAGGATTTTCTTCAGGAAAAAACTGTTTATTTTGTATTTTGTTTTAACTGGAGTCATGCTTTAGTGACCGAGTGTGTACAACTAGTGTAATTTTTTCATTATTCCATTAAAATTCAGCTCTCTTAATATCAGTAGAAATCCAGGAGCTATATAGATGTGGATGGAAGGCGAAACAGCAGCGAAAAGTAATCTCATTAAGTGTAAAATTGTTTTAAAATTATATTCTACAGTACAGACACCTTGAATCTAATTTGAATATTTGAGTAAAAAACTGTTTTTATATATGTACTTGTACATGTACATTAGAAAAATAAAATGTTCTCGGGCAATGTGGGAAAAACATATACATACATGCTGTGGTTTCATGTTTAAAAGAGGACAGGATGGCTTACAAAATAAATTTTTTGTAACGATGAAAATGATAAGGTATGTATAACCTCTATTGAAATCACTTATGTGAGCCATTAGAAAAGTTTCATCGACAAGGCTGAAGATCATCGTGTCTTTAGATACACGAAGTTCTATACTAACTCGAAGTTATGTGAGGTTCAATTCGCCCGACAATATTATGCAGATCAGCTGGTGCATGCTGATCCCCAGATACCTATGAAAATTCGGGAAAATTATTTCCGACTTTTATCAATATCTTGTTACAGATAAATGAAAATATTACTTGATAGGTAGAAGAACAGCTCAAAATAACTCTTTTTTTTATTGAATCAGATCAGACGGTCGCTATTTATACAATAATTAAAATCACAAACTTTAAAACAAATTTCAAATCAATACTCTTGTCCGCTGTACTATGTGATGAATCTATATGGAAGAGAAACGTCATGATCCGGAAACAAGCCACATGGTCGATGGAACATTTGTTTTTTAGCTCCAATCCAGACATTTGCAACTGTTGATGCCCAAAGATAATAATTCATGTTCTTGGTTTTACAAATTTGAAGTCGTCAATCTCTTACCCCATTTGGAACCTCTCAAGACAGGACATGCAGCATGCGTAGTCCTATAATCAAACCCCCCAGATTTGTGCAAATTATACCAGAAGATTAGACTTCCTTTCTTGTGCTGAACGGCTTTTCTCAGATGGGTAAAAGCGGTGGCACCTCCTTGGTCAACATCTGACAACTAATTCAAGCCAATACATTGAGACTTAACTTTTAATTGAAATGATTATTGAAAAACTTACATAGAACATAGCAGTGGCAATTCTATGTCCATCTTCTTCGGTATCAGGCACATTGAAATCATAATGTGGTTCATAATGCCCACCGAGCCCGTAGTTTGCAACCTGAAGTCTTTCATAGGCGTCCATGTGATGTACCCAAGTCTTACTGCAACAGCCTTAGCTTGTGGATTGTCATACTTAATAAAACTGTTCTGACTTGTTCTGTACAAAGAAGTGGTTTTTGCCCCATCCAGAGAACGGACTTGCGAACGAGCCATATCAGGCTTGGCCATCTCTTTTATTGGATCGATTTCTTCATCGGAGAGAACATCATGAAACAGAACAACTAATGGGTCTAAACTTAATTGTTCCAATTTGAGGGGCATTAAGTGCAGATATGGAACATTTCCGTGGAAGTACATACATCGTAGATCTCTTCCTTCCCAAGGTTCTGGTTTGATATCTCCACGACAAATTTTTTCATAGTCTTTGAATTCTTGGGTAGCCTAAAAATAGGGACAGTAGAAAAAAAAATAGCTTGAAGAATTATAATTCAATTTTTCTCACTTGATATCCCTGAACGTTATAAGTTGAGGGGAAATATGGGAGACCATGTCCTTCTTCAATCTTTGTTTTTAGATATTTTTTTTAAGCCTATCGAGTATTCCCGGCCTGGTTCCAATTCAAGCAACTTTTCTACAAGATCCATGGCAGTTTCGTAAACACCTTTCGACGAAGGAGAACAAAGTTGATGAATATAATATCATGAATGGACACACGAGTACATGTATTACTTACTCATTTGGGAGTAATAAAATGCCATCATTTCTAAGAACTCAACTGTCTCAGATGAATTGTAATCTGCTTGGGCTTGCAGTTTTTCAAAGGACTCCTTCAACCACGGAATTGTGTGGTTGTAATCTTTCATAGAGTATAACTGCTGACCCAACTGAAAGCAATCCTGCCATGACATAGATGAACTTTGGAAACAAATAAATCAGGTTCAGAAGTCAGTATAAAGATTGTTGACCAGCATCACAATTAGAGTTTAAACTATACTTTTGGTTAAAATGTGAATTCAACAATCAATTCGGTTCCACAGAGTACGCGTACGCTTAACCCTCGTTGTAACTGACGGTATTCGGTACTTTAAACTTGCGTTTAATTCTTAGAAGTTCTTTTTCTTGGCTCACATTATTTTGCAACAAATTTGGAGCAAAATTGAGATTGGAACCAAATGTTTCAATGCAAAAATGCTTTCAACAGTAGGTACAACAAGTTTAAGCAATGTGACACAACTTCAAACTCACATGTAATTAAACTTCGATTAACTGAAGTAAAGTTAAGTCTATGCGCAACTCAAACTTGTTACTTCAATTTTAATCATTCATTGTGATACTGAGCATGGATCTTTAAAAAAATTCACCCTGTTTTGACATCGTTGAAAAATCCGGCAGCAACTTGCGAAACATCCAAATTATAGGTCTCTTGAAGCCGTACTAGTGCAACTGCTGAACCGTCTGCATCTTCTTGAGTTGGGAAACTTAAGTTGTCACGAGCATACTTCAGTGCGTCCAAGAAAGCTAAGAGTAATTGGGAACAATCAAATATTTTTTTTTTAATAAGTAAGCTTTGTTTTGATCAATACACACATTTGCGAGGTTTTTCGTTTTGAATTGACTTCTCATAGATGCTCCAATCTTTGTCTAGTCGTTTTATGAGAAGATAAGCGTTAACTGGACTTGTAAGATATTCCTCCAAGTCGTCAGCTGCTATAGAGTGTTCCTTTTCAATTTCATTGAGTTCTCTGAAAGACAAAATCTATGTATGTAGCTGTTACTAAATTAGTAAATTTTTTCTAAATCGCAAGGTCCAGCCCTGTAATAATTATAGGTAGGTTGATTCCAGGTTGTACTAAAAAACAAACTTTGTTTTTGAAGAGGAAGGAGGAGCGGAAGTAATAACGTACTAAAGTAAGAAAGTTGGGATAACATCAAACAACTGACGCATATGAGATGATTGGTCATATAATAGATAATTCAGTGGGGCCTGTCCTTAAACAAAGAGCGGCGCAGTGTGCGTTCGATGCATTTACCATTTCAAGTAGAAGCTCAACCAGTATGCACACCACCGACCGCACCGTAGAGAATATAATCATATAACGCCACAATGCTTCAACTATCACTGTTTTACCATAGCTATAATCCCCAAAACTAATGATTCGTCCACACTAATCTTTAATCCCGGTTACCCTCCTTTGTAATGACACAAAACTCACCGCTTAAGCCTATCCAAGTGAGAACTCAAGTTTGCCACATACGACTGCAACTTCTGCAGTAAGAAGGCCTCCGTACTGAAAAGCTCTCCCAGTCCAACTACAGACGTAAAATATTCTTTCTGAGCAAACACTTCAGTGCCCAAAGCTACAACCAACATAGTGCAACACCAAAAAGATCGTGCAGATAACATAATGCACCAATTTATTTAACAAACAAGCCAGTAATGGGAACACAAAGTAAGCTTAAGAACTTCTAATTAGATTTTATCTGACGCCAAATTTAAGCCGCTATTCTATTCCGAACTGAAACGATTCCAAGCTCTACAAAAGACAATAAACTTCTGACAACTGATAGAGTAGATCATTCGGCCGACACCAGGACACCGGATTAAAATCTTAATAAAATTCAAAACACACATACACCAATCGGCCGGCGGCGGCGGTAGAATTTGCAATGATTATAAATTAAGTCATTTCAATTTCATTTATTTATAAACTTGTTGGGTTCTCTTTTCTTTTTGAATTATCATAGATGGAGTAGGAGATCTTCGAATATTTGTATCTTGTTCTATAAGATGATACCAAGTTAAAGAAGAGACAAGATAAACGAAAAACAACCGCCTTATGGAGTATCAGCTATAATAATCTACGGCTTGGATACGTTTGTTACAAAAAATCCACATTGTTTGATGGCATCAGACTCAATTTTATCGACTTACTTTCACGTGTATTAGAAATTCAAATTTCTCATTTTTAATAGTTAGTATTTTAGTTCATTGACTTTGGGCGTTAGTGGTGGTATTGACAGTGTTGGATGGTAAGTTATTTGAAGTATGGTGTATTATATACTCAGGTAGAGGATTATCTAAAGAAGTCTGCAGAAAATAAACTATTCACAGCGAAATAATAGTGAAATCTTAATAATTTTTGGTTTTATTAAGTTGGTTTAAATTTGTTAGCAAATGACAATTTTATTGCTGGGCCCCAATCAAAATCTTTCGCGATCTTCTTCGATCCGTTCACGTGGCGTGATGGTTAACATGTCTGCATAGAGTGGGTCAAAAAAATCGATTATTTCTTTTTTTACAAATGCTACGGAAAAATGGGTTGCTAGACTCCTTTAAAAATTTCTCCAAAATTATGAGCTCTTAATTTTAATATTTAGGTCCTCCGCATCGCAGTTTTGTATATTTTCCTCAGTCCAATAGAAAAAAATTCATACCTCATCATTTATCGATTGAACAGAAAAATGTTCCAAAAGAATCTTTTAGGAAATTTAACGCTCTACAAAAAAAGTATCTTGTGTTTTTTCCGTAAACCTCACCATTTGAAAGATATTAAGCATTTAATTTTGATTATTTTAAGACAAATTTCATTTTTGTTTATGAATTTTATAACTCGACAACAAATGACTTTTACAAAATGCGCAATGCAAATTTTTGTTGGAAATTAACTGTTCTTTAAAAATGGTTAAATGTTTTGGCGATGAAATTAACCGTTCAAAAGTTATTCATCATCAAACTTTCATGTGTACGGATTTTTAAAGTTTTAGATGAGATATTCGAAAAATTTCAATTTAATTTATGGATTTTATATGAATTTCATTTCTTGTCATTAATATATAAGTATTATTTGAGTTTTAGGGAATATTAACTTGTCATTAATATAAGTATTATTTGAGTTTTATTTTCGAAATTATCAAAATTTTTCTTCAATTATTTTAAACATTTTATTTTTAATCATTAGAAATCACGATCCTGGGAAAAATTTGTTTTGTATTTCATTTCATCTGTTTGAATTGTGAAAATAAAACTCAAATAATACTTATATTAATGACAAGAAATGAAATTCATATAAAATCCATAAATTAAATTGAAATTTTTCGAATATCTCGTCAAAAACTTTAAAAATCCGTACACATGAAAGTTTGATGATGAATAACTTTTGAACGGTTAATTTCATCGCTAAAACATTAAAAACCATTTTTAAAGAACAGTTAATTTCCAACAAAAATTTGCATTGCGCATTTTGTAAAAGTCATTTGTTGTCGAGTTATAAAATTCATAAACAAAAATGAAATTTGTCTTAAAATAATCAAAATTAAATGCTTAATATCTTTCAAATGGTGAGGTTTACGAAAAAAACACAAGATACCTTTTTTGTAGAGCGTTAAATTTCCTAAAAGATTCTTTTGGAACATTTTTCTGTTCAATCGATAAATGATGATGTATGAATTTTTTTCTATTGGACTGAGGAGAATATACAAAACTGCGATGCGGAGGACCTAAATATTAAAATTAAGAGCTCATAATTTTTGAGAATTTTTTAAAGGAGTCTAGCAACCCATTTTTCCGTAGCATTTGTAAAAAAAGAAATAATCGATTTTTTTGACCCACTATGTCTGCATGTTAACCGGGCAGAAGCAAAGTGTTTTTTCATGGGTATGGCCTTTCGCGAGGAATTGGCAAGTCCTCCGATAGTAAAATTATTTCCATATGTATGTGTGTACTTTTTTTTTTTTTTTTTTTTTAAATTAACGCGCATATCAAGGGGTTATGACTACCCTTATAATGTTATTAAACACAGTGCGAGCATTTAGGAAAATAGGAGAGGATTTGATAGGAGACACCGATGCACATTGCTCTTGAACCTTTGTGAATCGTAATGCAGGGGAAATACAGAGCCAGGTAAAGCATTCCACATTCGGATGGTGTGACTGAAATACGAATCTCTATACTTGACTGTACGCCCGAAGTTGGGCTCAAGGTAAAACTGATGAGCATTCCTAGCGAGGCGAGTGTTGCGGCTAAATTGTTTCAAGGGAGGATTGCAACTGGCTATTTCACTAGAGCACTGTTTATAAAAAAAACGATAAAAGAGAGAGAGACAGGTGACGTTTCGACGATGTTCAAGAGAATCAATCGATTCTACGATTGAACTATCACCTATCAATTTTAACGCTCTATTTTGTACCCTATTAAGAAGGTGCAAAGATGTTTGAGGAGCACCTGACCAGATATGGGAGTTATACTCCAGTTTTGGGCGGATGAAGGCCTTATAAATTGTAGCCAGATCAGAAGGGATGAATAACTTCCTGCATCGTCTTAAGAAACCTAAGCATTTAGCAGCGTTTTGGCGACTTCAAATATGTGGTTATTCCAACGTAGATCATCGTTTACACACATACCAAGTACTGACAGCTGTTCGGTTTCTTCGATGCAGGTACCATTCATGGATAATGGCAATGGGGGAATGTTAAGCTTCAACGACAAGAGACAGCATTGAGTTTTCGAAGCATTGAGTTCGGTTCATAAGACCCCATGAAACAATATGCTGTCAAGGTCAGAATTCAATGAGCTTATCATACGCAACCGTTCCAGTTTCACATCCGAAGAGCAGGGACGTGAATTTGGAAACGAATATGAAAAGCTGAGGGTCGAGTCGTCAGCAAAACAGTTAAGCGGATTAGAAGTTTCAGACAAGAGATCATTAATGAAAATGAGGAAGAGAGTCGGAGACAAAACGGAGCCCTGGGGCACACCAGCATTTATGAAGTGGGTATCAGACTTGAAGCCATCCAACACAACTTGTATTGAACGGTCGGAAAGGTAATTTCTAATCCATCGAAGAAGAGACTCATCGATACCAAAAGCACGCATTTTCGATAAAAGAGCCTGATGCCAAACTCTATCAAATGCTTTAGAAATATCAAGCGCAATAATCTTACTTTCTCCAAAACAATGTAAAGATTGGTTCCACTTTTCGGTGAGATAAGCCATCAAATCACCAGTGGACCGTTTGCTACGAAAGCCGTACTGACGGTCATTAAGAAGCTTTCGTTCTTCAAGATATTTCATAAGTTGACGATTTATCAACGTTTCCATGACCTTGGAAAGAAGGGACGTTAGTGTAATTGGACGGTAATTGGAAGAGGAGGAAGATTCGCCTTTTTTAGGGACCGGCTGGACAAATGCAGTTTTTCATCTGCTCGGAAAAATCCCAGCAGGATAGGAAAGATGGAAAAGTTTACGCAGTGGTTTTGCCAGCGTAGAAGAACACCTCTTCAGAATAACGGCGGGGATACCATCTGGACCAGCGGATTTATGTATGTTGAGATCTTTGAGGACTCTCGCAACCGAGCGAGTTCGAAAAAATATCTGCTTCATCAAAGAATTTGCAGACTCGAGCTCGGGTGGAGCCAATATGCTATGAGGAAGTGTCGAGTTGGCAGCAAATTGAGCTGCCAGCAAATTGGCTTTGTCGATGGAGCTGACATACGGAGAGTCATTGAAGACGAGCGTTGGGACCGATGACGTGGTCGAGTTCTTAATGTTCTTGACAAAAGACCAAAAGCTTTTACTTCCTTTTGGACACAATAGTATTTTTTGCCTTACTTTTTGGTCATGTAAAAACTTAGTCCTTTGTATTTGAGCATTACAGATATTTCTAACCCGTTTGAACAAATTTCGGTTTTCTACAGTCGGGTTGTCTTTGAATCTTCGAAAACTACTTTCTCGATTCCTAATCGCCTCTTTACAGCTTGAATCAAACCACGAATTCTCTTTGGGGATGATACTTTTTGTTCTGTGAGGAACAAAATTTCTCATGCCGTTGAGAATTACGTTAGATATCATATCAGCTGATGCATCAACGTTTCCGTCGAGAAAGCACAATGACCAATTAAAATTTCGAAAGAAATTATTCAGACCGTCCCAATTGGCTTTCTCGTATTGCCACACAGTTCTTTTGGGGACTTTATCTTTTTTACCGTGACGGAAAACGAAAAATCTACCGATATGACACAATGGTCCGATTTGCCTAAAGGAGATGATACTATAACCCTATATTTTTCGGGATGAGAAGTTAGAAATAGGCCAAGAGTGTTGGCCGCATGGCCTTCAATATCTGGAACCCGAGTGGGCTCATCAACAAGTTGAGTTAATTCGTTAAACTCGGCGAAGATCTCAACACATTTTCCTTCGGGTGTTGTCTGGCCAGAATGTCGAAGCCAACCAGAATTGTGTACATTGAAATCGCCCACTTCGCTCTCAGATGAGTTCTGAATAGTTTGGAATGCTTAATCGGTTAACTGATTATGTCACCTGGAACAGATCGTTGTTGAATCTTCTTCTCCACACATCGCTCTTACAAATGAGACCAAAGATCACTCGGAGCTTTATCTTTATCTTTCTAAACTACCAAAAATTTCTTAATCGGCTTTGAAAAAGGCCCACGCTGTTACGCAGGTAAGCAGGACTGCAGTGTTCGGGTCTTTTCAAAGGTTACCTTTGTACTTCGCAAGGAACTGGCAAGTCCTCCGATAGTAAACTCATTTCCATGAAAAGAACTTTCTCGATTAGCCGTTCGGAATCGGCTGAAAATTGTACGTCCCCACGTCGCCTTCATTCTTCACAAGTCACAAGGCATGGGTGTGAGAAATGCGCTAGTCCCCGGGGTACGCCGCGCCGCCCGTTCTGTTGCGCCACCCTATTTATTTATTTGTTTAACTTTTTTTGCGTTTCTAGAGACGGTTTTGTTTCTTGATTGCCTTCTTAAATATAGACAATTGTGAAACTGCGTTCAATTTCCAGGTTTCAAGCGTACCTACAACTACAAAAAGTTTTTACTACCTCGAAGTTACGTCTGTCTATTGTGTTGTTTTGTCCAATTCGTCGATGTTCTCTGTCCTTTTTAACGACAGTATATGCGGCATGATGCCCTTATTAACTATTTTACTTGTCTCATGACATTGGAACCAGGCTCCTTCCCATTGCTTAGATATCGTCTGCTTGAGCGAGTAATCTTACAGACTTTTGAAAGATTACGCCTCTGAAGTTAGCGTTTGAGTTTTGGACAATCTTTTTAAGTACGATGTCAAAAAAGTGGTATATATGACATAATGTCGCCTGGCAAAGAGCCTTTTCGACATTTTTCCCAACTGGGATCTATATCATCCTTGGTCTTACAACTTGCACCTCTGCACATACCGCAGTTCTTCACCGACCTTGAAGAAGCAGCGTGAGTTATTCAAAGTTATACTACAATCGGACGAGTTCAGTGATGACAAAACTAGACATCGCTCTGTACAGCTCGCATATGTAAATACTGCCTTGAGAGGTCTTGAAATCGACATAATGTAGATATGTCCCGTAATGTGAACATTAGGTCAACTATGAACTTTTCTGGCTGACCGCGTTAATATGAACCCACTAAATTGTTAACGAAGGGTTTCAGACGTTCACAAATTACAGCAGAAACGGTCTTATGAGCAGCGTTAAGAAGACTTACTCCTGGAATTCTGAAACCCTTTCTTTGAGGATTGGACATGCTTCTTTCCATCTGATCTCAAGATACTTTTAAGAGTTCATGAAAACTATTCCGGCTTGTTACAAATATTCTTGTATAAATATTAAAAAAAAAAAAATTGGAAATATTAACACCTGCTGTAAGTGTTGCGTATGACACACATCAATACGTTTGTTTTAAAAAGAAATTGTGTTAATTTTGTCAATATTTTGTTTGTCTAATGAGCTAACGCAAGTGTCTTGCTTAAGTGAAGTTGTGCCTTTACTGAGCGTACACAGCTGAACCGAACTGGATGCAATTGACTTTTTATCGATAGAGTAATCATTTGTTATCACTAACTTGTGTTTATCTACCAACGCCGAAGTTGCATCTTGCATCAGATTTGAAATTATTTTGTTATCTTAGCCGGTAGTCTCACTTAAGTAGGCTAAGCTAAGTGTTCATATTCAAATGATTCACTATTCAGGTCAAAACCAAGTATTTGAAGTATTAACTAAAAAACAACTTTTTTATTGCATTAGATAAGACGATCGCTATTCATACAATAATTAAGATCACAAATTTTAAAACAAATTTAGGAAGTAGTAATCTTTGCCACTGTTCTATGCGATGTTTTTATATGAAAGAGAACCCTCATGATCCGGGTACAAGTCACATGGTCGATGGAACATTTGTTTTTTAGCTCGAATCCAGACATTTGCAACTGTTGATGACAAAAATTATAAGAAAAATTTTGTTCTTGTTTTGCAAATTTGAAATTGTAAATTCCTTACCCCATTTGGAACCTTTCAAGACAGGACATGCTGCATGTCTAGTCCTCCAATCAAACTCCCCAGATTTGTGCAAATTATACCAGAAGATAAGACTTCCCTTCTTGGGTTTAACGGCTCTTCTCAGATGGGAAAAAGCGGTGGCACCTCCTTGGTCAACATCTGACAGCTATAGTCCAAGAAAATATGAACATACATACACTGAGACTCCATCTTCAATTATTATTAGGTATATGAATAAAAAAAAACTTACATAGAACATAGCAGTGGCAATTCTGTTTCCATCTTCCTCCTTATAAGACACAGCGTCTACGAAGAAATCATGATGCGGTTCATAATGACCACCGAGCCCGTAGTTGGCAACCTGAAGTTCTTCATTAGCGTCCATATTCAGACCTGTGATGTACCCAAGTCGTTTTGAAAGAGCTTTAGCTTGTGGAAGGTCGTCATAGTCAATCCAACTGTTCTGACTTGTTCTGTACGAAGAAGTGGTTTTTGATGCCCCTTCCAGAGAACGGACTTGCGAACGAGCCATCTTAGGCTTGGCCATCTCTTTAATTGAATCGATTTCTTCATCGGAGAGAACATCATGAAACAGAACAACTAATGGGTCTAAGCTTAACTGTTCCATTTTGAAGGGCATCAAGAGCAAGTACGGAACGTTTCGGTGGAAGTAAAAACATCGGAGATCCCTTTCCTCCTGTGGTTCTGGTTTGATATCTCCACGACAAATTTTTTCATAGTCTTTGAATTCTTGGGTTGCCTTAAAATAGGGACAGTAGCAGAAACCGTGAGGAATTATAATTCAATTCAACTTACTCGATATAATAGAACTCCTTCTGTATCAACGACAGTTGATGGGACGTATGAGAGACCATGTCCTTCTTCAATCATAGTTTCCAGATATTTTTTTAAGTCTATCGAGTATTCCCGGCCTGGTTCCAATTCAAGCAACTTTTCTACAAGATCCATGGCAGTTTCGTAAACACCTTTCGACGAAGTTGATGAATATATGATGAATGGATACACGAGTATATGTACTTACCCATTTGGGAGTAATAAAATGCCATCATTTCTATGAACTCAACTGTCTCAGATGAATTGTAATCTGCTTGGGTTTGCAGTTTTTCAAAGGACTCCTTCAACCACGGAATTGTGTGGTTGTAATCTTTCATAGAGTATAAATGCTGACCCAACTGAAAGCAATCCTGCCATGACATAGAGGAGCTTTTGAAACAAATAAACCAAGTTAAGAAGTGAGTTTAAAGTTTGAAGACCAGCTTCACAATGAGAGTTTAAACTGTTTTAGGTTAGAGTTTGAGTTCAACAATCAGATCGGTTTCACTGCATATGTTTGAACCATAAATTGAGCTCTTTGTAATCGACAGTTTATATCGTTTAAAGTTTTTCAGTTTTTAGAATTTTTTTTTTCACTCCGAAATATTTCGCAATTTGGAGCAAAATTGAGAATGCAACCAAATCTTTTAATGCAAAAATGCTTTACAGTAAAATACGTTAAAGCAATGTGACACAACCTTAATTAAAACGTGTTTAGTTGAACTGAAGTTTACTGTGAAGAGCTCTAAGCGTTACTTTAATTT
Source organism: Melanostoma scalare (assembly GCA_949752695.1). Taxonomy (NCBI): domain Eukaryota; kingdom Metazoa; phylum Arthropoda; class Insecta; order Diptera; family Syrphidae; genus Melanostoma; species Melanostoma scalare. Next base: position 233,218,904 of record OX456985.1, on the reverse strand, counting down.
TAAGCCTTCATTGTGAAACTGAGCCTGGATCTTTAAAAAACTCACCCTGATTTGACGCCGTTGAGAAATCCGGCAGCAACTTGCGAGACATCCAATTTATAGGTCTCTTGTAGCCGTACTAATGCAACTGCTGAACCGTCTGCATCTTCTTGAGTTGGGAAACTTAAGTTATCCCGAGCATACTTCAGTGCGTCCAAGAAAGCTAAGAGTAATTGAGAACGATAAAATAGGCTTTTAGTTGGCAAGAACTTTTTGTTTTAATAATACACACATTTCCGTGGTTCCTCGTTTTTAACTGACTCTTCAAAGATACCCCAATCTTTGTCTAGTCGTTTTATGAGAAGATAAGCGTTAACTGGACTTGCAAGATATTCCTCCAAATCGTCAGCTGCTATTGAGTGCTCCGTTTCAATTTCTTCCAGTTCACTGAAAAAAATAAACTTTTTCGCTATTATAAGATTTTTTCTAAATGGCAAGATCCAGTTTCGAAGTGACTGGGTAATTAGATTCCAGTATGCATTTAAGGTAAACTTTGTTTTTGATTAAAATAAAAACTCAGAAAGTAAAGAACACTTCTACATCTTGTGGGGAAATAGAGTCTATTAGTCTGTTCCTCAATAAAAACCACCGAGGTATTATTGAAGAACGCACGAAAATATGCACTGGATAAGTTTAATATTTAAAAAATGAAGACTAAAATTATCTGTTGTTATCTATGCCATTTGATTGCCAAAATAAGCAGTTTGATAAGCCACCTCTTTTCATTATAAATAAATAAATAAATTTCCTAACTTTTGTGGTACCCGTGGTGTGATGGTTAGCATGTCCACCTGTTAACCCAGAGGTTCGTGGTTCGAATCCCAACAGAGGCGAGGAAATGGGAAGTCCACCGATAGTATTCATTGTCATGAAAAGCGCTTCCTCGATAAGCCATTCGGAACCGGCAGAAAATTTTAGGTCCTCTCCATTCCCTCACAAGGTATGGTTGTGAGAAATGCGCTAGGCTCCTCGCTCTGTTGCGCCACCCTATTTATTTATTTAACTTATATTATGTTTATACTCGGTATACTCAGTTTCTTAATACTTTAGACAAATTTTGCCTATAGGTTCCGAGAATTCAACAAGGTTTCCATAATCTGAGGTTGAATCAGTTACAAAAAATGTTTAAATTACTTCAAATTCAGAAGTGTTTTCATAGACATTAATAAAAAATGGAGTCTAATTCTAAACTGCTGTTTGGGTTTGATTGTACTAACAAAAAAGTTCCATCGAGTTCGCTCAAAAAGTCGACCATGGTGGTTGACCTTAACTATTTGGTAAGCCCAATGCGAAATTGAAGCTGCTAATATTTGCAATATTCGGAGAAATTGACATTCGTTCAAAGAAAGTCGTGTTCCCAATTTGGCTATTTGGCTGGTCTGATCTAGCAAATGAATTTAGAACACATTAGGACATGGGCATAACAATGTAAGTGGAGTGCATACGCCTGAGTTTGAGAAACTAAAAAGTAACTCAAGAAGGAATAACTTAATGTTGTTTAACTTTTACGTACTCATAACTTCATAGGGGAAATCACAGAAATTTTCAACTTCACTTAAACATTGAATGAAATAAAAAGTCATAATCTGTTTTCCAATAGATTAACTAACAAGACAGCATAGTTGGATCATTTGGACAAGGGAAGAAGTAGCACATGATTTCTTATAGGGACCAAAATTTGATTAAAAATTCTGTTCATTCATTTAAAAATTATTTTATTTTCTTTACACTTGTTCATTAAAGTCTGTATTGCTTTGTACATAGTAGCAAAGCTGTGGCAATACAATTTATGCCTTGACTTAACATGTTGTGGTGCCGTGGTGATTTGAGCTGCGACCAGTTTCAAGGTTCAAATCTTACCAGAAACATAAATTTTTTTGTCACGGGTATAGCGTTCCACGGGGAACTGGCAATTCATCCGAGAGTAAATCACTGTCATAAAAATGTTTTTCTCGTTTAGTCGTTCGGATTCGGCATAAATTTTTAGGTCTTTGAAATGCGTTAGGCCACGAAGTTTCCAAAGCTTTCTTGCGACACTCTATTTCTTTATTTAATTTTACTTGACAAGCTGCTAAAGTGAGCCTACAAATAGTAGTCTCACCCAAAAAATATTACAACCATTTCTCCCAGCATTTGTCACAGCTTGAAAGATTCAATATTTATTTTGGAATTTTGGAACATTATTCTGACTCCAGTGTTTGACAATGAATTAAATGAATGAATGACAAAGAGAAATTACTTGATTTATTTTCCAAATGATGACATCGATCAGATTGTTGCTTTTATATTCGTCTTTTAAGTTTTTAAGCGCATTTAAGGGAGGGGTAAGCCCTGGGAGGCTGAAAAAGGCTTTTTATTTACTTAATTTACTGATTTGCTACATTATTAAGTATAGTCTCAAGTATCTTCTATAATTTTTTCATACAAAAATATTGGAAAAAAACAAGATGGTAGTGCATTTTCCAAGACGCCTCCACTTTTCGATCTTTTGCGGTGTGCAAGATAACTTTTGACAGGATCATCTAAAATCAAAATTCTAAAAAGATTTCGTTAAAAGACAACTTTATCCAGGTAGTAACACGAGGTTTTTATTTGCAATTTTGAATTTTTGGTGACAATTTGAAGTGAAAAGTCGTTTTTTGCCTAAAAATGCCGCCATCTTGTAGCTGTCAATCCCGGAAAAATGAATTTTTTTTTAAAAATCTTCGTGCTATTACCTCTAAAAATATATATTAAAGAAGTGTGCAAAATTTCAGAAGGATCTGTGCAACAGTTGCCGAGATATTTTGCACACCGAATTACGGTGTGTTTCGAGATAAACGTTTCGTTTCGAGATAAACGCGTTTAAAGATAAACGCGAAAAACAGCACACTGAATGGTTCTCCTCAAATATATTCCGTTAGAAGCGTCATTAGAGTGAGCTCCCCTTCCCTGAACACAAAAGAAGACCTCGAGCTACCTTGAGCCAATCATAAAAGTTGGTTGAAGGTCGTCCGGCTGGCCCCCTCTTTCCGCTCGCCGCGAATACTAATAGCGTTTTTCATTGAAATTCGATAGATTTACTCTCAAATCGAGAACTACTCCTTTCAATGGAACATTTTTTTTTAGTTTTTTTGCTGGTATTGGCGGTTAAATTGATGTTCACAAATAGGAATTCATATTTTCAAATTTTGTTACTTGTTTTCTTCAGCAGATTACTGAATTCTAACTTATTTTCTCGTGTCCTCATAATTTAAGCAATTTTTTCAACCCAACGCTGGCACAACAAATTGAAAATAAACAAATTATTTTCCATTTAAAGTTTGACAGAACAAATGATTTTGCATGTGTGCATGAATTCAGAGTAGATCTCCCATCCAAATGGGAGTAGATCTTTGGCGTTTAGAGTTACTCCAGATCTACTCTTTTTTTCAATGAAACATGGAAAATGGGAAAGGAGTAAATCTTTTTGCAAAAGGAGTAACTCTTTTCGTCAATGAAAAACGATATAACTCTAAAATCATCTTAAATCTTTGTAACTTTTTGAACAACATTCTTGAAATGTAGTATAATAAGAAAATGTAATAAAAAAAATCGAATTTTTGAAAATACCCAGGGTTTACCCCTCCTTAAACTATTCTTATCTTTCTGGCTTAGTTTTTGTAACATTGCTCCAAAATATGCAATAGACTATACGAAATGTATAAGTTAAATCAAGTGTGCTCAACTGACCTCAGCATTTAAAAGAAAAATTACCGCGAGTAGGTCACACGAGCAAGCCCCGATCTTCATAACGTTTTTGGTGGTAGAGGACTGCCAACTACATATTGATTGTGAAAATGTAATAAAATTGCATTAAATATTAAAAAACAAATTAAATTTATAGGTATTTAGCAAAGATAAAAGACGTCCCTTTTTGCAGTTGCTCATACATATAAGCTCTGAAAATTTAATCAAAATCGTTGGAGCAGTTTTCTAGAAAACCGGTTTTTTTTACTTTTGTTAAAGGAAAGATTTTCAAAAGTCAAATAAGCAAGTTTTGATCTGATCTTACCATAAAGTGTTTTGACAAAAAAATTAGAGAAAGTTAAAGATACTGTTTTGAAAATATTAAAATTAAAAGTTAATAAAATAAAAAAAAAAATTATAGTTTTTTAAATGTTGATATACAATTTTCCGAAAAAAGTCTAGTGCTTCCAAATCAAAAAATGTCGTCAAAACCGTGTTAGCCATTAACGAGAAAGTTGGTTTTGAAGGATCCGGCGCTATGGGGGTTCCGTTTTCAGACTATTTCCAGAAAAAAAATTAACATCATAAGAATGAAAGTTGAGAAATAATCTCTCATATAAAATTTAATCGATAACGTAAGAGCCGTTTTCGAGAAAAATAAGTATCATCTCAAGACCTAGGGACATGATTCCAAAATCCCCTCTGTAGGCTGCTCCGCAAAACCTTACTGCTGATTTTGCTGATTTTAAATCAAATCGGTCAAGTGGTTCATGCTGTAGATCCATGTACGAACAGACAGGCATACAGACAGGCAGAATTGCAAGACCCACTATCGTATTTTCTATCATCGTAACGTCATGTTTGATTGTTATCTCAAAAATTTTTTCCGCACGATTGCAAAACTTGTCTTATAGTACCTATAATCGCAAGTAAAAATTAGAAAAGTGCTCCAGAAGGAAACACTCCGTTTTAAAAAGTATTTTTTAATGAGGAAAAGTACTCTATTTGTAGCATTGCTAATGCCATAACCTGACAGTAGCAAACTTATGCCACCAAAAAATCCCACAAATAACATAGTTAATGTCCTTGTTATTAATGAAAATTGAAAAAGTCCAATTGAGGTACAAACCGCACAACTAATGATTAAAAAGTCAAATTACACTTCTCCAAATTGAAACACTGTGATTGCAGCAATTTTGTAAGAGTAAAAATTATATTGAACAGATAGAAACTCGTAGCAAAATATTCTTGAATTAAGGCTTTGTGCAATCATATTTATCCATCCCTGCCATATCTTCAACATTATCTTTTTAAAATATTGTTGACCTTACTAATATTTAAGTGCTAAAAAAGCCGCAATTTGAATGTCACCTTGACTAATACCACTGAAGCCCGATAGAACAATAAGCATTTTAAGATAAGATAAGATCGACACGAGCAAAAAAATGTCCTTGATGGGAACATCACAAAAATTTGAGCAATAAAACTCACCTCTTTAGCATATCCAATTGGGAACTCATGTACTTTACGTATGATTGCAAGTTCTTCAGTAAGTAGCATCCAGTTTTGAAAAGCTCTTCTTCATTCTCAGTATTAACGACATTGAAATTATCATCAAACACTCTTCTATCTCTCTCTATGCGGACGAGTCATTTCTTCTTCTTAAGACTCTTCCTACCTCCAACAGGATCTCTACAATTTTTCAATATGGTGCTCCAAAAACTGCCAGGAGCTAAATGTTTCCAAGTACCAATCAATAACTTTCTCACGTAAGCGCATCAAATCTCCTCCCCGTCTCTATCTTCTAAACACATCATTACCCCCGTTCAGGTGATCCGCGACCTTGGCATTATTTGCGACCGCGTGAGCTGAATTTCCTCAGCATATCGACGATATAATGCTTAAGGCAATTCAGTATTTGGCTTCGTGAAACGATGGTCCAAAGAATTTGCAGACCCCTACGTCACCCGCTTCTAGAATACGCTTGTCAAGTCTGGTTGCCTTTCCAACAAGTGCACATTGCCAGAATTGAGAGCATACAACGCCGTTTCCCCCGATTTGCTCTTCGAGGTCTTGATTGGAGTAATCCTTTGATATTACCTTTTTATCAAGACCGAATCAAGCTCCTCAACCTCAATACGCTGAAAGATCGAAGAAAAATATTTGACATTCTCTTTATTCACCGAATTCTTACAGTTACCACTGACTGCCCAGCCCTTAACGAATCCATCTTTCTAAATACTAGCTCTCGTAACACACGGAATCCCCGTTTCTTCTATCTTCCCACTCATCGAACCTCTTACGGCTCCAATGAGCTCATCTCCCGAATGCTGAGGAATGTCAATTCTCACTCTTCTAGTTTTGACTTCATTATGAGCACTCCCTTCGTCTCCTAAGCCCTCCAACCAGTTAAGTTAAGTATCAGCTATTAAGTTTCTTAGTCCGTAAGTTAGATTAAGTAATAGCTTGTATTAAGCCTAATAAATGGGGGTTTCGCCCCCACCAAAATTAAAATTAAATTAAATTAAAATTAGTACAACTATTGACGTAAAATAATCTTTCTCAGCAAAACCCTCAGTGCCAAAAGCTACAACCAGCATAAGCTGAGTACAGCGAACTTATGCCACCAAAAAATTCCTTGTCCTTGTTATTCACGAAAAAGTCCAACTGAAACAAACCGCACAACTAATGATTAAAAGTCAGACTACACTTCTCCAAATTGAAACACTGCTTCCAGTGATTGCAGCACTTTAGTGAGAATTCAAACAATCGAACAGATGGAAGCTCGTAGCAGCTGGTTGCATTTTAAAATATTCTTGAACTAAGTCTTTGGGTAATCATATTTATCTATCCGTGTAATATCTTCAAAATATCTTTATATATTGTTGATCTAATTAATATTTAAGAGCTAAAAAAGCCGCAATTTGAATGTCACCTTGACTAATGCCACTGAAGCCCGATAGAACAATAAGCATTTTAAGATAAAATAAGATCGACACGAGCAAAAAAAAAAAATGCCCTTGATGGGAACATCACAAAAATTTGAGCAATAAAACTCACCTTTTTAGCATATCCAATTGAAAACTCATGTACTTTACATATGATTGCAAATTCTTCAGTAAGTAAGTTTCAGTATTGAAAAGCTGTCCTAGTCCAACTATTGACGTAAAATGGTCTTTCTCAGCAAAACACTCAGTGCCAAAAGCTAGAACCAGCATAGTGCAACACCAAAATGATCTTGCAGACAACATATTGCACCAATTAATAAAACGAACGAATCCAGTGTTGGGAGAACAAAGTTAATTTCAGAACTACAAGGCAGTTAATATTTTTTTTTTTCGTTATCTATCGGCAACTTATGCCACTACTATTCCGAACCGAAACGGTGCCAAGCCGCTCAGTAGACAATACACTTCTGACAACGGTTAAAACAGATCATCAGTCCGACACCAGCAGCACTAGCTTCAAGTCTCAATGAAACACACAAATTATAGCCAAGTACAAGCACACACATATACCTACTATAACTACTTAGCGCTGTGTGTTCGTTGGCCAATAGACATATTTAAGTGGAGCGATAGCAATCGTTGCTGGATTTACCTTTGGTGATCATAAAACTTTTAACCACTCTCTAGGGTCGAAGAAACTTATTTAAAAAGATTTTTTTTCTTTTAATTTCTTTTTGGTTCCCCCTTTTTCTGAGCGATCATCTGTATCTATTGTGTGCATCTGGATCTATTAGATGGGTCGTATTGGACCTTCCATAAATTTGGACCCCATCTCTGGCAGAACACAGTATCATCAAGATCCCATGGGGGAAGTATTAGAATTGGGATAGCATTATATTATGTCAGAGAAAAGATTCCCCAAAATAAGCTAATTTACGACTTGGGTACAAGAAAATACCAATTTTGTCGCATTGGATGCTGGTAATGTCTACGACGAACTAGTTATGGTAATCAAGATCGACAGTATTTTATCGATTTTCTTTTATGTCTAAGGGAAATTTGAATTTCTCTTTAATGATAATTACTAATTACTTTGGGTCTTTGAAGGTACATTGACTTGGGTTTCGATGGCATTGGCCAACGTAGTGCGTAAGAAATATCTCAATAGGTCTTCCCGAAGTGAAGAAATTAATTCAATGGTTAAGTTGCAATGATGTTTGGTCATAAAGTATAACTAAGACCTTTAGACCGACAGTTATATTGTCGTGCTCACCCAGAGCAATTTTGCCGAGCCAAGCGTGAAAGATTAATGTGTAAACTATAGAGTGCTATTATTACCATTAAGTGTCTGTGGAAAGACCTTGATGGTTGGTATGGTTGTTGCCCAAGCCAGATTGCAATCAATTTATAGTTTCCTAAATTAGTATGAGCTTCTTCATTGTACATAAGTGTTTGAGAAGGTATGAGTGTAAAAGCACTTTTTAATGATTGAAATTTATATTTAATGATTTCCTATGCAAAGATCGTCGTAATTTTTATTTTGCGCTGCTCGTCAAACTTTTAATCTATGCATGTGTAATTGCATGTGGCTATCTTAAAACTTTCTTTAGTTGAACTGTGTTCCTTTACATCGATTATTCTCATTTGCCAAGTAATGGCTGTCGGAATACCTATGATTGCCTGTCCAGACGTAACACTATTGGTAAGATGTTCAATGAAACGAAGCGTTGTTATTTAAGTCGCAATGAGTTGGATGAATTGGTTATTTATTGTCTGTTAAATCGTCGACAGACGTCTTCGATCATTATGCACATAAATAGGGTGGCACAACAAACTCTGGGGAGTCTAGAGCCGTAACGCATTTTAAAAACTTTACATTTCTGTGGAATCTGGAAGGCTAAGTTAGTGAGTGTCTTGCCGAAGCTTACAGCTCCTTACAAATGGCTGTATATCAAAGAAAAATATTGGTTGCTTCTGAGATTCGAACCTCAAAATCCAACGCGATAAGCAGACACACAAGTTATTACTATATTGGCACCACAATTCTCATATTGCATATATTCCCTCACAAGGCATGGTATCTGTTTCGCCACCCTATTTATTTATTTATTTATTTATTTATCTGACAACATAAGTGGCTGATCAAATATTGTTCCTGTGTCCATTTAATGGAGCAAAGCCGCTTCGAATTCTTTCAATTGAAGAAAACTGAAATTATTTAAGGTCCTGCGGAAAACCAATTACTTGCAACCATGCATTGATGTTTAAAAACTGAACAATTTAATGTACGGAGGATATTTATCTTCCAAATGTGGATGTGAATAGATGCAGCAAAACAAGATTCTTTGGGATCTCACTTTTAGTTGCACCAGAAGTCCTTTTTGACTTTAAACGTATCGTGATGCATTGTCGGGGTCGATAATAAAGCTCTTTTCTTGATGGTATAAGAAACGTTTTATATTTCAAAACAAATTCATAACTTAGTTAAAATCTATAACAAATAGACCAGTCGATAAATAATTTCCTAGCAATAGATTGATAGACTAATTTTACTATAAGAACTCGGAAGCGGGTTCTCCCTGACTATAAAAATCAAATGACTCTGTGGTGGAGATGTGTAAAGACCGCTATTTTGACAAATCTTCCTTCTTAAATATTCCACGAACAGTAAGCTCAGCATAACATCCACCTCACATTACCAGACCATTTCTCTTTTACATTCCAGCTAGACCCACCTTCTGGTTCCAAAAATAAAATTGGTGCAGTTTTCTCTTACAATTCATAACATTGATTTTCTCTTATTCGATTGGGGTAAAAATACATTACACTGTTAAAGGAGTCTATATGGCAGGGAAACCTCATGGTCTGGAAACAATCCGCATGGTCGTTGGAAGATTTGATTGCGATCTCGAATCCAAACGTTTGCAACTGTTGATAGCAAAAGTAGAAATTTCACATTTACAAACATTAAAAAAGTTTCAGTTTCTTACCCCATTTCGAGCCCTTTAAGACTGGACAAGCTGCATGCTTGGTTCTGTAATCCAACCCTCCCGACTTGTGTAAGTTATACCAGAACATCAAACTTCCTTTTTTTGGTTGTACGACTCTATTCAAGAATGTAAAAGCGGTGGCACCCCCTTGGTCAACGTCTGATAGCTAATTGAAATAAAAACATTGAACCTCCATTTTTTTTAGCAAAAATTACCAGAGAACTTACATAAACAAGAGCAGTGGCGATTCTATTTGAATCTTCTGCACTGGGAATAATTTCATTCCTGAAGAAATCAAAATGCGGATCATAATGACCACCGATTCCATAGTTGCATACCTGAAGGGGCTCATTATCTATCATATTCAATCCTGTGATATCGCCAACTCTTTGGGAAATTTTCGCAGTTTGTGGGAGGGAGTCGTACTCAAGCCAACTACTCTGACTTGTTCTGTAAATGGAAGTGACTAGTGAATCATTATTAGAACTACGAACTACAGAGCGTGCCATTCTCGGTTTGGCCATGTTTTTAATTGGCTCAATTTCGCTATCGGAAATGAAATCATGAAAGATAACAATATAAGGATCTAGATTGATCTCCTCCATTTTAAATGGCATCAAAAGTCTGTATGGCACGTTTCTGTGGAAGAATTTGCATCGAAGGTCCCTTTCCTCCCAAGGTTCCGGTTTGACTTCTCCACGACAAATTTTTTCGTATTTTTTGTAATAGTCTCCTTCCTAGAATAAAGACCGTTTGAGAAACTTCGGAAGAGACTCAGAACTGCTTCTACTTACTTCATTATCGCTATTGCTGTCGGTCGGCATATATAAATCACGTCCTTCCTCAACCATTGTTACCAGATTGTTTTTCAAATCAATCGCCTTTTCACGATCTGGTTCAAGTTCCAGTGAGCTGTCGATAAGATCCACGGCAGTTTTGAAGTCACCTTTAAACGGAGGGAAAAAAGTCGATGAATTTGTCAATACAAATCAGAGCAAAAGAAAGAAGATATTTTTACCCATTTGGGAGTGATATTGTGCCATCATTTCTAGAAATGCAGCTGTTCCGGATGAATTGTAGTACTCATTTACTCGCAGTTTTTCAAAAGATTCCTTCATCCACGGAATTGTGTGGTTGAAATCATTCAGAGTGTACAGTTGTTGACCCAGCTGAAAGCAGTCCTGCCATGACATTGAAGAGCTAGAGACAAATATATAAATACATATAGGTACAGAAAAAATCAAATACGAAAACTCACCCCGATTTGACACCATTCAAGATTCCAGCAGCGATTTGCGACACATCCAATTGATAGGTATCCTGTAGCCGAACTAATGCGGTTGCTGAACCTACTGCGTCTTCTTGACTGGGGAAGCTAAGGTTAGCACGAGCATACTTTACTGCATCCAGGAAATCTTAAGAAAAAATTTCATATTGCAAAAAAAAATTTGAATAACAAAGCTTTTTTTTTTGCATTTTAGAGACTTAAGTGGTAGTGAGCTAAAAGCCATCTTATCTTCAAGGCTCTTATTCATCCTTAAAGCATGTGTTAGTAGCAAGTTAACAAAGCCCACAAATAAGCATCAGAGAAACGTATGCGTGTGCGAGAAACACATTGCAGTTATCACAATTTAACTAAGTTACTAAAAAAAAGCTAAGCTCTAAAACTTTATGTGGCATATGCTATAAATGAAATTGGAATAAATCATCACTGTTGATGTAAACAACAACATAAGTGATAATGTAGGTTACGAATGTTGGTTGGGCAATTGTTTATTAAAACGAAATGCGCTGCACTGCACTATTATAGAAGAACTGCGTAAGGTGCATTATCAGTGTGCATTGTTGCACAAGAGTACATATGTAAACTTAATTCAATTGTTCTTCACTAGAACAACCAGTGTTGTATTTTTACTTGCGATTATGGGTACTATAAGGTAAGGTTTGCAATCGTGCAGAAAAAAAATTTTGAAATGACAATTAAACATTACATTACATTACATTAAGAAACAGACTTATTGAATCTGTTGTCGAAAATCAGAAATATTTACGAACACATCCCAAAAACTGCCAACCTCTGGGCTCCAAAAAAAGAAATTTACCAACCATCCCTGTTGTTCACTTAGCTAAGTGAGTTATTTTTGTTCACTTACGCTATTCACTTAGGAGTTTTTGTTTTTCCATGAGCGATGTTTTGGTTAAGTGAATATAAGTGAATATAGAATTATGATAAAACTCGGCTGATGATAGAGAATACGAAAAAAGTGGGTCCTGCAATTCTGTGTGTCTGTGTGTCTGTGTGTCTGTTTGTTCGTATATGGAAGTACAGCCTGAACCGATGGACCGATTTTCTTCAAAATTTGCAGTTAAGGTCTGTGGGGCAGCCAAGGTTTTTGGAATTGAGTCTCTAGGTCTTGAAACAACGGTACATCGTACATGCCATACAACCGATATGATAATACTTATTTTTCCCGAAAACGGCTCCAACGATTTCGATAAAACTTTGTGTGAAGGATTCATTTTAAATTGTCTTTCTTATGATGAAAACAAATTTTTGGAAAAAGTCTAAGAACGGTACATCTCCTAGTACCGTTTTTTTTTTAAAACCGACTTTCTCGTTAATGGCTTACACGATTTTGACGATATTTTGTATTTCAGAAGTCGTAGGTTGTTTAAGACACAATATTTAAAAAATCTTTAAATAAGAAAATACGCACCAAAATAGCAAACATTTTCAATACTTACTTTTTGGGCCGACTTCGTTTCGAATCCTATCCTCGTACACGCTCCAATTTTTGTCTAGGCGTTTAATGAGAAGATAAGCGTTAACTGGACTTGTAAGGTATTCTTCCAACCCGTCAGCTGCAATGGAATGCTCCCTTTCAATTTCCACAATTTCACTGAAAATTTTTATGGTTAAAAAAAATGTCTCAAAGTCGAACACGAACCTAATAAATAGAAATTTACATCTCGATAAATGTTTGAACATATGTATTTACATATCTAAGAAGTAATACGAAACTAGAGTGAAAGAAAAACTGAAATATTTTAAATCTAATGCTAATTTAAAACGATTAAGACTCTAAGAATCCCACACCATCCCATCACGTTTTACTTAAGTTGTTGTTCAATTTGTTCTGTGAAAAATTATTGAAGACTTTGGAAACACTCGAGTCAATGGCATTAACAATACAGCATATTAACAAACTACAATATTATTTAATTGTAAACATTAATTATTGATATTGTGACTACGATGATTTTATACCACAGGTTTTGTGGTTCCGTCTAGTTTCGAGCAACAAATGGCAACAGGAAATGACCATTGACGATCTCTTAGAAAATGTTTTGCAATGAAATTTGATGCTATTGACACAATTATTTACGAAATATAAAGTACATTATATCAAATGAACAAAGTCGAAACAAAAAATATATCAAAAGAACAAGGGGCTCCTCAGCAATGTGCTCAATGTTACTCACTTTTTAATCATAGTTAGTTGGGAGGTCATGAACGTCACGTACGATTTCAAATGACTAAGTAGGAAGGTCTCTGTACTCAAAAGTTCCTCCATTCCAACTACTGATGTGAAGTATTCTTTCTCAGCAAACACCTCATTGGCATCAGATAGAACCAACAAAATGCTCATGCAATACCAAATTGATCGCACAGAGAACATATTGCACCAATTAACAACGAACAAAGCCAACGTTGGCAAAAAAAATGTTGATTTAAATATTTAAAGCAAGAAACGTTTTATTGTGCGCAATCTACCATCAACTTATGCCACCTCTTTTTCGAACTATAAGAAAACTTTTTCGCACAGAAGACAGTAGACTTCTGACAACTGATAGAGCAGTTTATCCGGCCGAAGCCGACACCGGCAGCATCGGCAGAAAATCTTAATTTAATTAAAAACACACACCAACACAATAGCCTAGTATTATGAGTTACATTTAGCCAATGGATAGATTTTGCATTGATTATAAATTAAGTCATTTCAGTTTCATTTATTTAAACCTGTTCAGATTCTCCCGATCATAGATGGGTCTTACGTCTTATGAGATCTTCGATGAATATACATCTTCTATGGGATGGATATCAAGTTATATAAGAAAAGAGATAAACCGTCAACATTCGTTCTATATGTTGAATCAGCTAATCTACGACCTGGGTACCTTCGTTACCAAAAGTCGACCTTGTTTAATCAAAGGAGTGAACTAGTTATGGTAATCATAGAAGATTCAACTTTATCCACTTACTTTCACATGTATTGGTAATATAAATTTCTTTGATGTCTGGTATATATTTGGTTTTTAAAGGTTCATTGACTTTGTGCTTGTGTGGCATTGACCTACGCTCAATCTAATAGATATACGCATACAAATAAACTGTAAATATTATGTGTATTGGACTGGTTCAAAAAAAGTTACTATTTTTTTTTTCTTGAAACAATTCCTTTCATACCTTCGAGGAGGTGTAGAAAGATGCCTGTTAAAAGCAGAGCTCTTAATATCGATATTTAGAGGTCGCTCATCGCAGATTTCCATTTCCCATTACAATATGTATGGAAAAAAGAACTTTTAAGCTTTGGAATTTTATATTTCGGTTTAAGAGCAAAATGCCGGGATGAACGATACATATTTTTATAGAAAACTAGCTGACCCGCCCGGCGTAGCTCAGGCCCTACTTTTATCAAATTGAAAGTTAAGTGAAGCAGTCTCCAAGCTTTCATTCTAGTGACAGAGTAGGGATGAATACAGTCTATAAAACTCAGGGGCAATTAAGCACTCTAACGATGACAGAGTTTTTGGAATAGGTTTCCAAGTTCCCGGATGTGTTCCAGCTCCCATTCCATTTCCGTATAGGGATGAAATATAGTCTATGTAACTTGGGAATAACACCTTATTGAAATCGGTACAGTGCTTTCTGAATTCGTTCCCGATCCTGTAGGAAAATGGTGAGAAAATATAGCCTATATTACTCATGGACAATGAAGCACTCTAACAGTGAAGGAATTTTTGGAATCGGTTCAGAACTTTCCAAGTTCCCGTCCCGTTTTCGTGGGAATATGGTGATAAAGTGTTGTTTAAACTATTTTGGTATTACGTCGTATTGTATATAGCGGTAAAAATTTGATATCGTTCCAGTGGTTTTTGAATTCTCGTTTCCATTTCCGTTCCTGTGGGAATTTGGAAATGAAATATAGTCGATGGTACTCAGGGGCAATGAACCAACGGTGAAAGAATTTTCTGGAATCAGTCTAGTTTTTTTTCAAGCTCCCAGTTATGTTTCCTTCCGTTCCCGAGGGAATATGGAAAGGAAATTTAGCCTATGTTATTTATCAGGTTCAAGACCACTTTTGTGTTCCAAATAGGCATCATTCAAATGGGATCAATAGATTTGGTGCATCTTCAATACAAATACTTAGCTCTCTATAACGTTCCCGTTCCCGAGTACTTTTGAGGTTATGTACCTATTCACTGCATTTCCACACACTATGGAGCGTATTTCTGACATGCTTATGCGACTGTTTTCGTTATACATGTTTCTCGCTGGTCATCAGTGCGGTTAGCACATAATGTTTATCTGCGCAATTTTATTTCGACGACCTATGTCAGATCTTTTTCTCCTTGGAAGTGCTAGCCTTGCTAAAACTCTAGAATGGGTATGACCCAAACTAACGAACAGCAATTGATTTTTATATATATGTATAGATGTATAGATAGATAGATAGATAGATAGTTAGAGGATAGATAGACTAGTTGTTCTACAAAAAAGGTTCCTTATCGTTTTTCGACAAATTCATTCCTTCAAAATGGTCTGGGTTTAGCTCAGTGTTATATTCAAAATGCTTTTCCGTGGATATCACCTTCGAAAGTCCTTCTAAAGTGCTTTTTACCTCAACCGTTCGACAATAAATCGCAAGCCCCTTACATTCCTTATAAACATGTTTCCGTTTGTATTTCGTGTTTTTTTAACGGTACGGCGGGCGCGCGGCGGCGGTTTAACACTTGCCATCCCAACAAATTCTCAGCTCTCTCTCACTTCATTTCACACCGAAACTTTTCTAGTTTTGGTTTGTTGTCTATCGTTTAAACTTGAGTTCAGTTCTTAGAATTTTTTTTTTCAATCTAAAATATTTTGTCATTTGGGGCAAAAATTGAGAATGCAACCAAATGTTTTGATGCAAAAATGCTTTCAACAGTAAAATAAGTTAAGAAATGTGACGTTAAATCAATTAAAACGTGTTTAGTTGAACTGAAGTTCAGTGTGAAGCGCTCTATACTTTTCATCGATCTTAAGCTTTCATTGTGAAACTGAGCATGTATACTTAAAAAACTCACCCTGATTTGACACCGTTGAGAAATCCGGCAGCAACTTGCAAGACATCCAATTTATAGGTCTCAATTTATAGTTTTCTAAATTAGTATGAGCTTCTTCATTTAAGTGTTTGAGAAGGTATGAGTGTAAAAGCACTTTTTAATGATTGAAATTTATATTTAATGATTTCCTATGCAAAGATCGTCATAATTTTTATTTTGCGCTGCTCGTCAAACTTTTAATCTATGCATGTGTAATTGCATGTGGCTATCTTAAAACTTTCTTTAGTTGAACTGCGTTCCTTTGCATCGATTATTCTCATTTGCCAAGTAATGGCTGTCGGAATACCTATGATTGCCTGTCCAGACGTAACACTATTGGTAAGATGTTCAATGAATCGAAGCGATGTTATTTAAGTTGCAATGAGTTGGATGAATTGGTTATTTATTGTCTGTTAAATCGTCGACAGACGTCTTCGATCATTATGCACATAATTAGGGTGGCACAACAAACTCTGGGGAGTCTAGAGCCGTAACGCATTTTAAAAACTTTACATTTCTGTGGAATCTGGAAGGCTAAGTTAGTGAGTGTCTTGCCGAAGCTTACAGCTCCTCACAAATGGCTGTATATCTAAGAAAAATATTGGTTGCTTCTGAGATTCGAACCTTAGACTCCCACGCGATAAGCAGACACTCAAGTTATTACTATATTGGCACCACGAGTTTGCATATTGCAATATTGCACCTCACAAGGCATGGTTGTGAAAAATGCACTAGGCCCTAAGGCTCCACTATCTGTTGCGCCACCCTATTTATCTATTTACTTACTTATTTACCTGACAAAATGAGTTGCTGATCAAATATTGTTCCTGTGCCCATTTAATGGAGGTAAAACCGCTTCGAATTCTTTCAATTAAAGCAAACTGAAATTGTTCAAGGTCCTGCAGGAAACCAATTACTTGCATCCATGCATTGATGTTTAAAAAGTGAAGCATATAACACCAGTCTGAACAATTGTGGAAGAAGGATTTGTGTGGTAGCCCTACTGAATAGATGCAGCAAGACAATATTCTTTGGGATCTCACTTTTAGTTGCATCAGTAGTCCTTTTTGACTTTAAACCTATCGCGATGCATTGCCGGGGTCGATAATAAAGCACTTTTCTTGAAGGTATAAGAAACGTTTTATATTTTTATCGAATGAATTAAGCAGGGCTGGTATTGATAATATATCAACCATTGCAAATATTGACGAAGCAGTCGCTTGCTTTTACTCCGTTTTAGAAAATTGCATGAAAAAAATCATTCCCCAAAAGACACTCAGAAATGCTAGTTTTTGTTTTGGAATTAAAGGCTCTAAGGAACAAAAGAAACAAAGCTTGGAAGACCTATTTAACTACTCTCTCTCCAACTGACCACCAAATATTTATAAGTTTTTTTGAAGACTTCAAAATGCTTTCTCAGAATCTGTACTCTAGCTATGTCACCCAAATGGGGTGTTCTCTGAAAAACGATCCAAAAAGCTTTTGGTCCTTTGTAAATTCTATAAAAAAGATCAGACGGCTATAACTTTATTTATAATGCTTTATCTTTAAAAAATACTCCCGACAGCGACATTTGCAATGCCTTTGCAGACCATTTTAATGGCTCTTTTTGTAATACAAATCTAAAAATTGATGAAATATACTTTGAATATTTAACTCACTGTTCGCAAGTGAATCTTAATAATATCTCTATTCAAAGAGACAGAATTACTTACTACCTCTCTTCTCTCAAAGATGACGTTTCTTCAGGTCCGGACAGGATTCCGCCAATTGTTTTAAAGAAGTGTTCCTCACGAATATTCTCTCCACTTGAACATTTTTTCAAGCTTTCATAAAAATCTGGAATTTTCCCCACTCTTTGGAAAAAATCTTTTATCATACCTGTTTTCAAAAAGGGTGAAAAATCCGATATAAAAAACTACAGACCTATTTCAAAGCTCTCATGTATACCTAAGGTATTTGAACAAGTAGTCTGCGAAAGCGTATCCTTTTTTTCAAGGAATGTTGTCTGCCACCAGCAGCACGGATTTATGCAAAGAAGATCGACGGCTACCAACCTCCTATCCTTTCATCATAAGTGTTCCAATGCCCTTGAATGTGGAAACGAGCTTGATTGCATTTACACTGACTTCTCTAAGGCGTTTGACCAACTGTCTCATAACATCATATTTTATAAAATAAAAGCCTTTGGATTTCCCACAGTATTTATTGCTTGGATAAGTTCCTACTTAAAAAATAGGTCTTTTGAAGTCAAATTTCGTAACGTTTTGTCAAAACCTTTCAATGCTATGTCTGGCGTGCCTCAAGGTAGTCATCTTGGTCCCTGGCTTTTCATTATTGCAATAAATGATGTAATTTCTTGCATCTCCTATAGCGACATTTTTAAATCATCAAAAATGCTTCAGATCGCGACTTCTTACAAAAAGATATTGATAGTTTTGTTGTATGGTGTTCAATGAACGGACTAACTTTAAACACTTCCAAGTGCCAAAGTATGACTTTTTCCCGCAAAAGATCTCCTAGCATTGGAGAATATTCAATATCGCAACATTCTTTATCACAAGTTTCTAGATTCCGCGACCTCGGTGTTCTTTTTAGTACCAACCACGAATTTAATGAACACATCAACCTCATTATTAACAAAGCTAATTCAATGCTTGGCTTTATTAAGCGATGGGCAAAGGAGTTTAATGACCCTTATGTCACCCTCTCTTTATACAACTGTTATGTTCGTCCCCGTCTAGAGTATGCTTCTCAGGTGTGGTCACCATTTTATGATATTCATAAATCACGAATCGAAGTAATACAGCACAGATTCATACGCTTCGCTCTCAAAGGTCTTCCTTGGCAAGATCCTTTCAATCTCCCTCCTTATGAAGATCGTATTCGCTTATTAAATCTTCAAACCCCCTCACAGAGAAGAATCAACAATGATTTAGTAATAACCGGTATAATTGATGCTCCCGATTTTTCTCTCCCACATAGGATTCAACTATCGCGGAGGAACTCACCAACTACGTAATTTAGAGTTTATACATCGCTCCCACCACCGAACTAACTATGGAATGCATGAGCCATTAGCACGCATGAGTAGGTTATTCAACTCTAATGCTTTTATTGTCGATTTCAACATTGGTAAAAGTAGTTAAAAATTAATATTAAGAACCAGTGTACCATCTGCATGATTCATGTTTAGTAGATTTTTTATTACTGTAGTTTAATTTCATTTTTTATTTATAACCTTGTTTAGTAATGTTTCACTAGTTTAGTTTGTTCTCTTAATGTTAATTTAATTTAAGTTTTACTTTGTTATATTTTTGTAATGTTTTTTTATTTTTCCTCGTATACGTTCTCTTTGTGCTTGTGTTGGCGTTATTTACTAACCACTAACCTTTGCATTAATGATGAAGAGCGTAGATAAGTGTGTACAGACGAGCTTGCTCTAAGTTCAGTGTCACTTAAGTCTCTGAGATGCAAAAAAAAAAAAATTTCAGAAGAAGTTCATAACTTAGTTAAAATCTACAACAAATAGGCCAGTCGATAAGTAATTTCCTAGCAATAGATTGCCAGACTAATTTTTTTTAAGAACTCGGAAGCGGGTTCTCCCTGACTATAAAAATCAAATGACTCTGTGGTGGAGATGTGTGAAGACCGCTATTTTGACAAATCTTCCTTCTTAAATATTCCAAAAACAGTTAGCTCAGCACAACATCCACCTCACATTACCAGACCATTTCTTTTTTGCACCCAAGCTAGACCCACCTTCTAGTTCCAAAAATAAAATTGGAGCGGTTTTCTCTTACAATTCATAACATTGATTTTTTTTTTGTCGATTGGGGTAAAAATACATTACACTGTTAAAGGAGTCTATATGGCAGGGAAACCTCATGGTCTGGAAACAATCCGCATGGTCGTTGGAAGATTTGATTGCGATCTCGAATCCAAACGTTTGCAACTGTTGATAGCAAAAGTAGAAATTTCATATTTACAAACATTAAAAAAGTTTCAGTTTCTTACCCCATTTCGAGCCCTTTAAGACTGGACAAGCTGCATGCTTGGTTCTGTAATCCAACCCTCCCGACTTGTGTAAGTTATACCAGAACATCAAACTTCCTTTTTTTGGTTGTACGGCTCTTTTCAAGAATGTAAAAGCGGTGGCACCACCTTGGTCAACGTCCGATAGCTAATTGAAATAAAAACTTTGAAACTCCATTTTTTTTTTTTAGCAAAAATTGCCAGAGAACTTACATAAACAAGAGCAGTGGCGATTCTATTTGAATCATATACACTGGGAATCATTTCATTCATGAAGAAATCAAAATGCGGATCATAATGACCACCGATTCCATAGTTGGCAACCTGAAGGAGTTCATTACCTATCATATTCAATCCTGTGATATCGCCAACTCTTTGGGAAATTTTTGCAGTTTGTGGGAGGGAGTCGTACTCAAGCCAACTACTCTGACTTGTTCTGTAATTGGCGGGGACTAGTGATTCACTATCAGGAATACGAACCACAGACCGCTCCATTCTCGGTTTGGCCATTTTTTTAATTGGCTCAATTTCTCTATCGGAAATGAAATCATGAAAGATAAGAACATAAGGATCTAGATTAATCTCCTCCATTTTAAATGGCATCAAAAGTCTGTATGGCACGTTTCTGTGGAAGAATTTGCATCGAAGGTCCCTTTCCTCCCAAGGTTCCGGTTTGACTTCTCCACGACAAATTTTTTCGTATTTTTTGTAATAGTCTCCTTCCTAGAATAAAGACCGTTTGAGAAACTTCGGAAGAGACTCAGAACTGCTTCTACTTACTTCATTATCGCTATTGCTGTCGGTCGGCATATATAAATCACGTCCTTCCTCAACCATTGTTACCAGATTGTTTTTCAAATCAATCGCCTTTTCACGATCTGGTTCAAGTTCCAGTGACCTGTCCATAAGATCCACGGCAGTTTTGAAGTCACCTTTAAACGGAGGAAAAAAAGTCGATGAATTTGTCAATACAAAAAAGAAAGAAGATATTTTTACCCATTTGGGAGTGATACTGTGCCATCATTTCTAGAAATGCAGCTGTTCCGGATGAATTGTAGTACTCATTTACTCGCAGTTTTTCAAAAGATTCCTTCATCCACGGAATTGTGTGGTTGAAATCATTCAGAGTGTACAATTGTTGACCCAGCTGAAAGCAGTCCTGCCATGACATTGAAGAGCTAGAGAGAAATATATAAATATGTACATATTGTACATACGTACAGAAAAAATCAAATACGAAAACTCACCCCGATTTGACACCATTCAAGATTCCAGCAGCGATTTGCGACACATCCAATTGATAGGTATCCTGTAGCCGAACTAATGCGGTTGCTGAACCTACTGCGTCTTCTTGACTGGGGAAGCTAAGGTTAGCACGAGCATACTTTACTGCATCCAGGAAATCTGAAAAAAAATACATATTTAAATTTACATATTTTCGGTAGTGAGCTAAAATCTTGAAGGCACTTATTCATCTTTATTGCGTGTGCAAGTTAACAAAGCCCACATAAGATTCAGAGGAACATAAACCAGAAAGACATTACAGTTATCACAATTCAACTAAGTTACTAAAATAAGCAAAGCTTAAAAAACCTTATGTGGCATATGCTATCAGTGAAATTGGAATAAATTATCACTGTTGATGTAAACAATAACATTAGTGTTAATGTGGTTTAAGAATGTTGGTTGGGCAATTGTTTATTATTAAGAAAGCAAAAAATAAATGCAGTAGCAAACGAAATGCGCTTGCACTGCACTATAACACAGCGCCAGCAGCATTATCAGCTTGCATTGCTGCACAAGATTAGTGAGAGTGGGTATGTATGGGACACAGGAGGAATGGGACACAGGCATTTTCTTCAACGTCGTATCTTTTTCCTTGTTTCTGTTGATCACAAATTTGCTCTTTAATAGCCGAGTTCACACTGTACAATTAGTTGGACAGACTTCGTTTGATGGAAGTTGGATGGACGGATGTAGTTTGCGTTCACACTTATCAGGCTTGTCGTCCAACTTTATGTCACATACTCTTCCACTCCGTCCAACTTCTAAATTTTCAAAAATATTTGAAAATCATCCAACAAGTAGGTCAAGCGGTCGTCTGAGGGTTGACACTGTCAAGCATTGGACGTTCAAGCCAAAGTCTGTCCAACTAATTGTACAGTGTGAAATCGGCTAATCTGTATCTACCGGTCAGCAAAACAGGTCTTGTGCGCAGTTAAAATTACGCAGTCGAGAAGAAAAAATGGCACCTAATTATTGCATAAAAAGTTAAGTCATTGAGTGAACTTTGGGTGAAAAAATAATAATAAGAGATTGAAATTACTGTACAAGGAGTGAATTAAATAAGTATTATCAAATATTGTGAAGTGAATTGAATTTTATTTTGCTTAGTCTGTGCCGTATTTTAAGTGTTAGTATCCTTTATCTTTCTGAAGTAGCCTACAGGATGATAGGGACACTTCTATGCAGGAGAACGGGAAACTGTCCCACGCTTATCGCGATGCACAAGCTTCAATAAAACGAACATTAATAAATTTATAGCAATCTGTTAGACGTTTATTCAAAACATCCATTTTGTCCAGACAGAATTTGGAGTTGTGACGAAACAGGACTGTCAACTGTGCACAATCGTTGGAAGTGAAACAAATCGTGCAGGCTACTTCTGGACTCTGGAGAATGTGGTCATCAGTGCTTCTGGAAATACGGTTCCACCTGCATTGATTTTTTCCCAGAAATTTTGTTTTAGATATGATATGATGAAAAATATTTCGCCAGTAGAATACAAGAAGTGTTCCATTCCACCACATAGCTGTCCCATTCCTCCTGAAAGCAGGAGGAATGGGACTAGGCTTGGTGTTGCATGAATTGAATTTTAGCGTGTTTTCTGGTATTATTTTGGTTACTTTTGTGATTTGAATAGCTTAAAATATCTTAAAAAACTGTCATCTGCAGATATGATTCATAAGTTGCCAGCAGTTGACATCTTACCGAAAAGTCCCATACATACCCACTCTCCCCTACATATGTAAACTTAATTCAAGTTTCGAGTTTAATAGAACAACCAGTGTGGTCTTTTTTTGTATTAACAACCGCAATAATCAAAAATTAAAAATAAATACGTGTTTAGCACTGGTTTTTAGTTTCAATATAAAACTTCAATTTCTGAGGCTAACGTCGGAAGTGAAAGAGTTGGGGTGTAATAACCTACTCGTTCTCAGTTAGTGATAGCAATGTAAAAACTCTAAACAACTTAGCTTCTGATGTTTTCTTAGTTGAAGCCTATGTTGGCGAGTAAGTCAGAAGCATAAATTGGACCTGATTTTGGTAGATTAAAAAATACTAAAACTTTTCTGATAAAAGCAGACATACTGATATAATTGTTTCAAAGCGTGATGTCATAGGTGCTTTTGCGAGTATTGAAACAGAAGCGGCAAAAATGGGTTTGATGGTTAATGAGGGCAAAACGAAATATATGTTGTCATCAAACAGGGACACAGAACATCGTCACAATAGACAGACATAACTTCGAGGTAGTACAGGACTTCGTCTACCTAGGATCCGCTGTAGACACAGACAACAACATCAGTGCGGAGATCAAACGGAGAATAACTCTTGCCAACCGTTGCTTCTTTGGGTTAAGAAGGCAATTGAGAAACACAACCCTCTCTAGAAAAATCAAGGTGACCTTGTATAAGACCTTGATCATCCCAGTCCAGCTGTACGGCGCGGAAGCATGGACTTTATCGAAAGCGGATGAGGAAACTCTTGGTCGTTTCGAAAGAAAAATTCTCCGAATGATCTTTGGTCCCGTATACGAAAACAATGTGTGGAGAAGAAGATACAACAACGAGCTGTATGAGCTGTACCGCGACATAGGCATAGCGAGAAGAGTACGCATCGCGAGGCTACGATGGTTGGGCCATGTTGAGCGGATGGACCCAAACGCTCCGGTTCGTCGGGTGTTCGAAAGCACATTGCAGGGAAATCGCGGAAGGGGAAGACCTCGTCTTAGGTGGCGCAATCAAGTGGATGAAGACCTCAACCGACTTGGAGTGCGAAACTGGAGAGAGCTCGCCCGAAATCGAAGTCGTTATAGAAGGATGTTGGTTGAGGCCCAGGTTCACCCCGAACTGTAATGCCCACCTAAGTAAGTTAGTAAGATTTAATTGTTTCTACTATAGCTTACCAATTGCAAGACTATGGAAATTATGCCGTCTACACAAGAAAGCTCCTACTTAAGTCAGGGAAGCTTTTTGAAAGGATCCATAATCAGACAATAGTCATAACAGGATGTGTGATACAAAGCTCACCATAACATTAATGGTTGAAGTTGAAACAATTTTCCCTTTGATAAATAGTTTTAAACATTCTAGAGTACACTCCATTCTTGATACAAACAACACTTAGACACGTAGCTACATAAGTACATGAACCGAAAATATAGCGCCACTTACAACAATATCTGACCTTACTATATGTCGATCTTTCCGGTTGTAGGCTGAAGATTTCAGTGTCGAAATGACTCGATTTAAGACAAACTTAGGACAATGCAATTGCGTCACAGGAGATAACGTGGGACCTTACATTGATACAAATATGCATAGTTATGCTGCAAAGTGTTCTATCACGTTGATAGAAGAAGAAAAATCTATTTAGCTTATGTAAGCCTTGCTTATTACATACTAATAGCTTTTAAATTTTATTGTTGCTAAAAATATATTTAAAAAGACCACCAGCTGGCGAAGAATTGTTGCCACAAATAAAATTAGAGTTTGGCATCAAGCTCTTTTATAGAAAATGCGTGTTTTTGGTATCGATGAGTCACTTATTCGTTGGTTTAGAAACAACCATTCTGGCTTCAATACAAGTTGTATTGGGTGGTGTGTCCCAGGGCTCCGTTTTGTCTTCGACTATCTTCCTTATTTTAATAAGAAAAGTCTTTCCTGATTCTTATAGTTCTCTTAACTGTTTTGCTGACGACTAGACTCTCAGCTTCACATACTCGTTTGCAAATTCACGTCCCTGTACTTCGAATGTGAAATGGGAACAGTCGCGTATGATTGGCAAATTGAAATCTGACATTGACAGCATTGTTACATGCTGTCTCTTGCGGTGAAAGCTTAACATTCCCCTATTGCCAATATCCATTAATGCATCCAATAATCCGCCGAAAAGTTGTCAGTCCTTGGGAATGTGTGTAAACAATGATCTTCGTTGGAAAGACCACGCATATTTGAAGTCTTCTTGAGACGAAGCAGGAAATTCTTTACCCATTCTGATCTGGCTATATTTTTTATAAAGATAACATCCGCTGAAAACTAGAGTAAAGGTGACTCTCATATCTGGTCAGAAGCTCCACAATCATATTTGCCTACCTTATCGGGCTGAAAACAAAGCTTTAAGACTGATAGAACATTAGTCAACTGTAAAATCGATTTATTGTCAATTCTTTATCAGGGCTATATATTCAATTTCAATAACACTTTTGATTCATCAGTAGCCTTAAGTTGCCTATTGAGGCACATAAGTTCTGTTTCTGTACTTTTGTTTAAAAAAAAGATACTGCTTGAGCTCTATGATGTTGTTTTTTTAATTTCTATACGGGTATGAAGTTTAAAAAATATAGTAATTTTGACAATTTTTCCAGGGATTTGGCACAGTTGGAACCAATACATTTATATATTTGTTATATTTCCAAATGGCCCACAACAAAGAAAAACGTGAAAGATTCTAATTCGATTTATCGATACGTTCAAATGAAACTTGATAAAATGAATGTGAGAGTTAGGGCCAGTTTGTTCAAGCTTGATTATTTCTAATCAATGATTATTCCAGATGATAATCATGGATTCGGTTTGTTCACGAAATTTTTAATCAAGGAATCTCTGATCAGAGTTTTTAATCAATGATTTTGCTAACCAGTCAATTTTTCTGGGTTAGCTCCATTTAATCAACGATTAACTGAAATTCAGTTTTTTCAGGCTTAATTTTTGTTCAAATCACAGCTATTCCTTCAAAATAAAAAATTGTCAGGCTGACATATCACATAAAATATTTTTTTGGAAATCAATAAGCATCTTCACTGAATTGTTTGAAATGGAGTTAATTCTTCTATAAATTTATTAATGAAGAGATTCTACCACATGTGTATGAAGAAAAAATAGCACTTGTTGAATCAATTGATGTCGCCAGGATGAAATTAAATTCAAATCTCGATAGTTTTGACAACCGAAAAAAAACTGACTCTATCATGAAATAATGTATGTATTTTCAATAATTTCCTTGATTAAGTTTTGACATATAGACTGGAAAATGGAAGGATTTTTGAATAACCCATGATTTGCTAACCAAGCTATAAAAAAGGTGAACAAACACTCTTTGGTGATCACAGATTAATCATGGATTAAGAAGAATCCTTGATAACCTAATTGCTTATTTAACCGCTCTGAACAAACCGGCCCTTAGACTAGAACCCGAAAGAACTCGATGAAATTAGATACACTATTTAAAGAAGCTTACAAAAGAAAATACGCACCAAAATAGCAAACATTTTCAATACTTACTTTTTGGGCCGACCTCGTTTCGAATCCTATTCTCGTAGACGCTCCAATTTTTGTCTAGGCGTTTAATGAGAAGATAAGCGTTAACTGGACTTGTAAGGTATTCTTCCAACCCGTCAGCTGCAATGGAATGCTCCCTTTCAATTTCTGCAATTTCACTGAAAGTTTTTATGGTTAAAAAAAATTGTCTCAATGTCGAAAACGAACCTAATTAATATTTTTCTGTATGGAAATTACATCTACATACAAATGTATGAACATATGTATTTACATATCTAAGAAGTAATACGAAACTATAGTGAAAGAAAAACTGAAATATTTTAAATCTAATGCTAATTTAAGACGATTAAGACTCTAAGGGCCGGTTTGTTCAGAGCGGGTTAAATAAGCAATTAGGTTATCAAAAATTCTTCTTAATCCATGATTAAGAATCTGTGATCACCAAAGAGTGTTTGTTCACATTTTTCATAGCTTGGTTAGCAAATCATGGGTTTTTAAAAAATCGTTACATTTTCCAGTCTTTATGTCAAAACTTAATCAAGGAAATTATTGAAAATACATATAAATTTTTTTATGATAGATTCAGTTCTTTTTTCGGTTGAGATCGAGACTATCGAGATTTGAATTTAATTTCGTTTTAGTTTCAAATATATTTGGGTATGCCGACTCGGAAAACCTAAATAAAGAGCCAATCTAACAGAGCTATGAGTGGGTCATTAAAGCAAAAAGGATTTAGCATTGCTCTCAAAGCTGCACAAGAGGCAAAAGCAGCAAATGCTCAAACCACAGCCGGACAACAGGCTTCCCATTAGGTCAAAGCTGAGTTGGCTGAAAATAATTTGCAAGCTGCTCGTGCTGCAAAAGCTGCATTGGTTTTAAAACAGGGAATTGTCGAACAACTTGAAAAAGAAATTTGCGAAGCTGAAGCTGTAGTACAAGAAGAAACTGCTTCCATACAAAACACCCAAAATAATGTAAATAATGCCATGCAAGCTGCTCAATAAGCAACCACACAACTGAGGACATTGACTCAAGCAGTGCAGAACAAAAAAAAGGTCAAGATGAAGAAACTGTAAGTTTTAAAAAATAAATAATACGGCAGCAGCACAAAATAAGGTACAAATACTACGCATTAAACAAAAAAATAAACACGCTGCTGAAATTCTCCAAGTGGAGTTAAAACTCAAAGAAAATTCTGCCATAATAAATTCTGCCAAGAGTAAATAGAATACCACTTCAGCCAAGCCTGTACTTTTTTTATTTTTGTTTTTATTTATTTTACTTATAAAAAAATTACAGCGTCTATTTGCCTCATTCAAGGTGATATGTCAGCCTGACAATTTTTTTATTTTGAGGGAATAGCCTGAACAAACTGAATTTCAGTTGATCGTTGTTTAAATGGAGCTAACCCAGAAAAATTGACTGGCTAGAAAAATCTTTGATTAAAAGCTCTGATCAGAGATTCCTTGATTAAAAATTTCGTGAACGAACCGAATCTATGATTATCGTCTGGAATAATCATTGATTAGAAATAATCAAGCTTGAAAAAACCGGCCCTAAGAATCCCACACCATCATGTTTTACTTAAGTTGTTGTTCAATTTGTTCTGTGAAAAATTTTTTAAGATCTTGGAAAAACATTAACAATACAGCTTGTTAACAAACTACTATATTATTTAATTGTAAACATTATTATTGATATTATTGTGACTACGATGATTTTATACCACAGGTTTTGTGGTTCCGTCTATAGTTTCGAGCAACAAATGGCAACAGGAAATGACCATTAACGATCTCTTAGAAAATGTTTTGCAATGAAATTTGATGCTATTGACACAATTATTTACGAAATATAAAGTACATACATACATATATCAAATGAACAAAGTCAAAACAAAACATATATCAAAAGAACAAGGTGCCCCACAGTAATGTGCTCAATGTTACTCACTTTTTAATCATAGTTAGTTGGGAGGTCATGAACGTCACGTATGATTTCAAATGACTCAGTAGGAAGGTCTCTGTACTCAAAAGTTCCTCCATTCCAACTACTGATGTGAAGTAGTCTTTCTCAGCAAACACCTCATTGGCACCAGATAGAACCAACAAAATGCTCATGCAACACCAAATTGATCGCACAGAGAACATATTGCACCAATTAACAACGAACAAAGCCAACGTTGGCAAAAAAAATGTTGATTTAAATATTTAAAGCAAGAAACGTTTTATTGTGCGCAATCTACCATCAACTTATGCCACCTCTTTTTCGAACTATAAGAAAACTTTTTCGCACAGTAGACTTCTGACAACTGATAGAGCAGTTTATCCGGCCCAAGCCGACACCGGCAGCATCGGCAGAAAATCTTAATTTAATTAAAAACACACACCAACACAATAGCCTAGTATTATGTGTTACATTTAGCCAATGGATAGATTTTGCATTGATTATAAATTCAGATGATTGATTATAATTTCAGTTTCATTTATTTAAACCTGTTAGATTCTTCCGATCATAAATGGGTCTTACGTCTTATGAGATCTTCGATGAATATACATCTTCTATGGGATGGATATCAAGTTATATAAGAAAAGAGATAAACCGTCAACATTCGTTCTATATGTTGCATCAGCTAATCTACGACATGGGTACCTTCGTTACCAAAAGTAGACCTTGTTTAATCAAAGGAGTGAACTAGTTATGGTAATCATAGAAGATTCAACTTTATCCACTTACTTTCACATGTATTGGTAATATAAATTTCTTTGATGTCTGGTATATATTGGGTTGTTAAAGGTTCATTGACCTTGGGCTTGTATGGCATTGACCTACGCTCAATGTTGGCAAGTAAGTTGTAACCGCTACTCAAATAGTTATGCATACAAATGAAATAGTTACTGAGAAATGAGTGAGTAAAAAGTGATCAATGTGTGATTTAGCATCCTGTAGTATTCAGAATGCTTTTCCGTGGATATCACCTTCAAAAGTCCTACTAAAGTATAGTACTGCCACGAAAAGTGTTTTTTACCTCAATCGTTGGACAATAAATCGGAGGCCCCTTGCAATCCTTACAGACATGTGCCCAAAAGAATTTTGTGTTTTTTAACGGCTGTATGAAACTTGCAGCCTCAAAAAATTCACACCCCTCCCTCATCTCACTTCACACCAAAACTTTTCTAGTTTTTTGTTTGTTGTACTCTTTAAAAATAACAATATTGTACCATACGAGATAAAGGAAGCGTAAGTTGCTAACGAGTTACGACAACATCGAGCCCTTCAACAAAGTCGACTGGATTAAGTTGGTAAGGCTTGCCAATTGCCAATATATGCTTTTTGTGTTAAAACACCAAAATCTAAGATGATTTTTAAGTCGTTTCTAATGCATGAGTCCAAACAATTCTTGAGTTTAGGAATCTACTTAATCAAATTAATCAAAAATTTTTCAACAAATATTTATTCATAACAAAAAAGAAATTATACTACAAATCATTATATTCCCGGAATCTGTAAGAGAGAGAAATTTCATGATCTGGTTGCAAGCCACATGGTCGCTGGAACAGCTGTTTCCGGCTTCGAATCCACACGTTTCCAACTGTAAATGACAATTTTTAGAAGATTTTTAGTTTTTGAATGAAAAATTGAAATTTCAATAACTTACTCCATTTGGAACCTTTCAAAACGGGACAGGCTCCATGCTTCGTCCTGTAATCCTTTTCACCTGACTTATGTAAATTATACCAAAGCAACATACTTCCTTTTTCTGGCTGTACGGCTCTATTCAAAAATACAAATGCTGTGGCACCTCCTTGATCCACGTCTGACAGCTGTTTCAAATAATTTCTTAGACACTTCATATCGGTTTAAGATTTAGAAAAAAAAAAAACTTACATAGAAAATAGCAGTGGCAATTCTATTTCCAAGAACTTCGCCGAACGACACATAACCATCATAGATTTCGAAGTCAAAATGCGGCTCATAATGCCCACCGAGTCCATAGTTGGTAACCTGAAGGAGTTCATTGTCTTCCATATCAAATCCTGTGATATCTTCAAGTCTTTGGGAAAGTTTTGTAGTTTCGGAGAGGGAGTCGTAATGAATCCAACTGGTCTGGCTCGTTCTGTATAAGGAGTTGGGTGATGATACTTCATCCCACTGCAAAGGTTGGGAACGAGCCATCATAGGCTTGGCAATTTCTTTGATCGGCTCGACTTCTTTATCGGACATAACATCATGGAAGACGGCAACGTATGGCTCTACATTAATTTCTTCCATTTTAAATGGCATCAAAAGTCTGTATGGCACATTTCGGTGGAAGAATTTGCATCGAAGGTCCCTTTCCTCCCATGGTTGTGGTTTAACTTCTCCACGACAAATTTTTCTAAAATCTTTGAATTCTTTTGTTGTCTAGATTAAGAATAGTGTTAAAATAGTCTAAGAAGCAATTGTAGAAGTTCATTCAAACTGGCTTTACTTACCCGATACATAAGCATATGGGCGTCTTTTGACACAGGTGGTAAATAAGGGACGTGCCCCTCCTCTATCTTTTCAGTCAGATATTTTTTAAATTCAATCGCTTTTTCCCGATCTGGTTCCAATTCTAGTAATGTTTCTATAACATTCAAGGCAGTTTTGAAATCGCCTTTTGATGGGGAAAAAATACGTTGGCATAAGTTAGTTTCATAAAATAGAAAACATTTTTACCTATTTGGGAGTGGTATTGTGCCATATTTTGTAAGACCTCTACTGTGTTGGTAGAGTTGTAGTTTTCATGGACTCGCAGCTTTTCAAAAGACTCCTTCATCCAAAGAATCGTGTGATTAAAGTTATTCAGAGTATACAACTGTTGACCCAGCTGAAAGCAGTCCTCCCATGACATAGGCGAACTAAGGAAATAAATTTAAACACGAAAACAACACAGTTGGCTTTCAAAACCCACCCGTATTTGACACCGTTGAGGACTCCGGCAGCAATTTGCGACACATCTAATTGATAGGTCTCCTGAAGACGCACTAGTGCTACTGCGGAGTCTTCTGCATCTTCTTCAGTGGGATAGCTTAGGTTCGCACGAGCAAACTCAATTGAGTCCAGGAAAGCTGTGAATGATTTGAAATAACAAGTTTTCTACATCAATTTTTTTTTTACAAAACACACATTGGCGGCCGTCATCGTCCCGAATCTTGTCCTCATAGGTCCTCCAGTTTTTGTCTAGACGTTTTATAAGAAGATATGCGTTGACTGGGTTGGTAAGGTATTCTTCTAACCCATTATCTGCAATGGAGTGCTCCTCTTCAATGTTCGCGATTTCACTAAAAAAAGTTATTTTTTATTTTAATATGTGAAGTAGCGGTCAAAGTATTTGCCACATATTTCTCTGATGTGTTGTTTTTTTCTACTTTGACCACTGATACTGTAAATTAAATCTGCCAAACAATTTTACTCTTATGAGCATCACAAAAAACTCACTTCTTAATCATATTGAGTTGGGAAGTCATGGACGTCACGTACGATTGCAAATGACTCAATAAGAAGGTCTCTGTTTTCAAAAGTTCCTCCATTCCAATGAATGATGTGAAGTAGTCTTTCTCAGCAAACACCTCATTGCCACCAGAAAGAATCAGCAAAATGATCATGCAACACCAAGTTGATCGTACCGAAAACATATTACACCAATTAATATTGAAAAAAAGTCAACTACAATATTTAAAGCAAGTTGCGAATTTTGTTTCGGTTCTATGCCAACTCTTTTTCGAACTAAAGCAACACTTTTTCACACAGGAGAGAACAGATCATCTGACCGAAACCGATGCAAGCAGCGGTAGGTCAAAATCATAATGAAGCATTTGACACACATACACCAAAGTTTGGTGTTGTGTTTTGTGTGTTCGTTGGCCAATGGATAAATTTTACAGCAACTAAGTTTCTCATCCCTGTTTTATTTAAACTCGTTTCTTACTTTCTACAAGGTTCTCCTTTTGTTAAGAACGATCGATTGTATATATGTATGTACCTATGTATCGTGTGTGCAACAGAATCTACATATATTTGATTGGTTATATGGGATCTAACATCTTTTGAATATTCTCCCTACGGGATTGATATAAAGCCATAAAAACCAACCGTGCGTCTTATGGTGCATCAGCGAATCTACGACCTGGGTACCTTCATTCGGTTCACATGTCCTTGCCATGGTAGCCTTGCGTTACGTACTCTTGAACTCGTAGCCATGTTCCATGTCATGGTACAGCTCATACAGTTCGTCGCTAAATCTTTTTTGCTACCCATAATTTTTTGGACTGGGACCAAAAGTCCCTCGGATTATCAGGGTCTAATAAAGACAGAGTGAGTGAGTGAGGTCTTCCTTTCGGATATATAAAATACTATAGAAGAGCGTATTGCTTCGATAATTACATGGTCTGGTTGGCGATTGATTGATCTGTGAATTACCAAGTAAATTTTAAAATTTTGAGACGAAGGAAGCGTTTGGTGCTAATTGTTCATTTGCTTCTTCTTGGAGCTTTTAGACTGTCCACTGTCGGTATGAGTTCTACTCTTCCCCTTGAAAGCTTATAGCTACTTCTGGATGAGTGGTTGAAGTCCTTATCTAGATGTTAAATTAAATGCACGGGTCCAAAAATATTCTTGAGTTTTAGAATTTACAGTTCCACACATTTTTTTTTTTTTTTTTTGTCAGGAGGAAATCTTCAAAAGACACTTGCACATTCGTTCATCTTCAAAAACACTTCCACACAATTAATCAAAAATTTTACAACAAATATTTGTTTATAACAAAAAGGATATAATATTACAAATCATTTTATTCCTCGAAGCTGTAATTGAAAGAAATTTCATGGTCCGGTTGCAAGCCACATGGTCGCTTGAACAGCTGTTTCCGGCTTCGAATCCACACGTTTCCAACTGTAAATGACAATTTTTAGAAGATTTTTAGTTTTTGAATCTAAAATTGAACTTTTAATAACTTACTCCATTTGGAACCTTTCAAAACGGGACAAGCTCCATGCTTCGTCCTGTAATCCTTTTCACCTGACTTATGTAAATTATACCAAAGCAACATACTTCCTTTTTCTGGCTGTACGGCTCTATTCAAAAATACAA
Source organism: Melanostoma scalare (assembly GCA_949752695.1). NCBI lineage: Eukaryota > Metazoa > Arthropoda > Insecta > Diptera > Syrphidae > Melanostoma > Melanostoma scalare. Next base: position 233,185,145 of record OX456985.1, on the reverse strand, counting down.
ATGCTGTGGCACCTCCTTGATCAACGTCTGACAGCTGATTCAAAATTCAAATTGCTTGTTAGAGACTTTATATATCGGACTAAAATTTCGAAAAAAAAACTTACATAGAAAATAGCAGTGGCGATTCTATTTCCAAGACTTTCGTTGAACTTTGTATAACCTTCATAGAAGTCAAAATGCGGCTCATAATGCCCACCGAGTCCGTAGTTGGCAACCTGAAGATATTCATTGTCTTCCATATCAAATCCTGTGATATCTTCAAGTCTTTGGGAAAGTGTTGTAGTTTCGGGAAGGGAGTCGTAATGAATCCAACTGTTCTGACTCGTTCTGTATAAGGAGTTGGTAGTAAATACTTCATCCCTCTGCAAAGGTTGAGAACGAGCCATCAGAGGCTTGGCAATTTCTTTGATCGGCTCGACTTCTTTATCGGACATAACATCATGGTAGACGGCAACATATGGCTTTATATTAATTTCTTCCATTTTAAATGGCATCAAAAGTCTGTATGGCACATTTCGGTGGAAGAATTTGCATCGAAGGTCCCTTTCCTCCCAAGGTTCCGGTTTGATTTCTCCACGACAAATTTTTGCAAAAGCTTTGAATTCCTTTGTGGTCTAGCTTAAGGATAGGGTTTGAATTGTCTAAGAAGCAATTGTAGGTAATCATTTGCCTTTACTTACCCGATACATTAACATACCGGCGTCTTTTGACACAGGTGGTAGATAAGGGACGAGCCCCTCCTCTATCTTTTCAGTCAGATATTTTTTAAATTCAATCGCTTTTTCCCGATCTGGTTCCAATTCTAGTAACGTTTCTATAACATTCAAGGCAGTTTTGAAATCGCCTTTCGATGGGGAAAAAATACGTTGGTACATGTACTGACATAGAATAGAAAACATTTTTACCCATTTGGGAGTGGTATTGTGCCATAGTTTCTAAGACCTCGACTGTGTTGGTAGAGTTGTAGTTTTCATGGACTCGCAGTTTTTCAAAAGACTCCTTCATCCAAAGAATCGTGTGATTAAAGTCATTCAGAGTGTACAACTGTTGACCCAGCTGAAAGCAGTCCTCCCATGACATAGGCGAACTAAGGAAGTAAATTTAAACACGAAAACAACACAGTTGGCTTTCAAAACCCACCCGTATTTGACACCGTTGAGGATTCCGGCAGCAATTTGCGACACATCCAATTGATAGGTCTCCTGAAGACGCACTAATGCTACTGCGGAGCCTTCTGCATCTTCTTCAGTGGGAAAGCTTAGGTTCGCACGAGCAAACTCAATTGAGTCCAGGAAAGCTGTGAATGATTTGAAATAACAAATCTTGTATGTACATCAATTTTTTTTTTACAAAACACACATTGGCGGCCGTCATCGTCCCGAATCATGTCCTCATAGGTCCTCCAGTTTTTGTCTAGACGTTTTATAAGAAGATATGCGTTGACTGGGTTGGTAAGGTATTCTTCTAACCCATTAGCTGCAATGTAGTGCTCCTCTTCAATGTTCGCGATCGCACTAAAAAAACAAATTTTTTAATTTTAATGTGTGAAGTAGCGGTCAAAGTATTTGCCACATATTTCTCTGATCTGTAAATTAAATCTGCCAAACAATTTAGTCTTATCATCACAAAAAACTCACTTCTTAATCATATTGAGTTGGGAAGTCATGGACGTCACGTATGATTGCAAATGACTCAATAAGAAGGTCTCTGTTTTCAAAAGTTCCTCCATTCCAATGAATGATGTGAAGTAGTCTTTCTCAGCAAACACCTCATTGCCACCAGAAAGAATCAGCAAAATGATCATGCAACACCAAGTTGATCGTACCGAAAACATATTACACCAATTAATATTGTAAAAAAGTCAACTACAATATTTAAAGCAAGTTGCGAATTTTGTTTCGGTTCTATGCCAACTCTTTTTCGAACTAAAACAACACTTTTTCACACAGGAGAGAATAGACTTCTTACAACTGATAGAACAGATCATCTGACCGAAACCGATGCAAGCAGCACCAGGTCAAAATCATAATGAAGCATTTGACACACATACACCAAAGTTTGGTGTTGTGTTTTGTGTGTTCGTTGGCCAATGGATAAATTTTACAGCAACTAAGTTTCTCATCCCTGTTTTATTTAAACTCGTTTCTTACTCTCTAAAAGGTTCTGCTTTCGTTGAGAACGATCGATTGTATATATGTATGTATGTATCGTGTGTGCAACAGAATCTACATATATTTGATTGGTTATATGGGATCTAACATCTTTTGAATATTCTCCCTACGGGATTGATATAAAGCCATAAAAACCAACCGTGCGTCTTATGGTGCATCAGCGAATCTACGACCTGGGTACCTTCATTCGGTTCACATGTCCTTGCCATGGTAGCCTTGCGTTACGTACTCTTGAACTCGTAGCCATGTTCCATGTCATGGTACAGCTCATACAGTTCGTCGCTAAATCTTTTTTGCTACCCATAATTTTTTGGACTGGGACCAAAAGTCCCTCGGATTATCAGGGTCTAATAAAGACAGAGTGAGTGAGTGAGGTCTTCCTTTCGGATATATAAAATACTATAGAAGAGCGTATTGCTTCGATAATTACATGGTCTGGTTGGCGATTGATTGATCTGTGAATTACCAAGTAAATTTTAAAATTTTGAGACGAAGGAAGCGTTTGGTGCTAATTGTTCATTTGCTTCTTCTTGGAGCTTTTAGACTGTCCACTGTCGGTATGAGTTCTACTCTTCCCCTTGAAAGCTTGAAGCTATTTTGGATGTATGGCTGAAACCCTTATCTAGATGTTAAATCAAATGCACGGGTCCAAAAATATTCTGAGTTTAAGAATCTACAGTTCCACACATTTAATCAAAAATTTTACAACAAATATTTATTTATAACAAAAAGGATATAATATCACAAATCATTTTATTCCTCGAAGCTGTAATTGAAAGAAATTTCATGGTCCGGTTGCAAGCCACATGGTCGCTTGAACAGCTGTTTCCGGCTTCGAATCCACACGTTTCCAACTGTAAAAGACAATTTTTAGAAGATTTTTAGTTTTTGAATGTAAAATTGAACTTTTAATCACTAACTCCATTTGGAACCTTTCAAAACGGGACAAGCTCCATGCTTCGTCCTGTAATCCTTTTCACCTGACTTATGTAAATTATACCAAAGCAACACACTTCCTTTTTCGGGTTTTACGGCTCTATTCAAAAATAAAAATGCTGTGGCACCCCCTTGATCAACGTCTGACAGCTGATTCAAAATTCAAATTGCTTGTTAGAGACTTTATATATCGGACTAAAATTTCGAAAAAAAAACTTACATAGAAAATAGCAGTGGCGATTCTATTTCCAAGACTTTCGTTGAACCTTGTATAACCTTCATAGAAGTCAAAATGCGGCTCATAATGCCCACCGAGTCCGTAGTTGGCAACCTGAAGATATTCATTGTCTTCCATATCAAGTCCTGTGATATCTTCAAGTCTTTGGGAAAGTGTTGTAGTTTCGGGAAGGGAGTCGTAATGAATCCAACTGTTCTGGCTCGTTCTGTATAAGGAGTTGGTAGTAAATACTTCATCCCTCTGCAAAGGTTGAGAACGAGCCATCATAGGCTTGGCAATTTCTTTGATCGGCTCGACTTCTTTATCGGACATAACATCATGGAAGACGGCAACGTATGGCTCTACATTAATTTCTTCCATTTTAAATGGCATCAAAAGTCTGTATGGCACATTTCGGTGGAAGAATTTGCATCGAAGGTCCCTTTCCTCCCATGGTTGTGGTTTAACTTCTCCACGACAAATTTTTCTAAAATCTTTGAATTCTTTTGTTGTCTAGATTAAGAATAGTGTTAAAATAGTCTAAGAAGCAATTGTAGAAGTTCATTCAAACTGGCTTTACTTACCCGATACATAAGCATATGGGCGTCTTTTGACACAGGTGGTAAATAAGGGACGTGCCCCTCCTCTATCTTTTCAGTCAGATATTTTTTAAATTCAATCGCTTTTTCCCGATCTGGTTCCAATTCTAGTAATGTTTCTATAACATTCAAGGCAGTTTTGAAATCGCCTTTTGATGGGGAAAAAATACGTTGGCATAAGTTAGTTTCATAAAATAGAAAACATTTTTACCTATTTGGGAGTGGTATTGTGCCATATTTTGTAAGACCTCTACTGTGTTGGTAGAGTTGTAGTTTTCATGGACTCGCAGCTTTTCAAAAGACTCCTTCATCCAAAGAATCGTGTGATTAAAGTTATTCAGAGTATACAACTGTTGACCCAGCTGAAAGCAGTCCTCCCATGACATAGGCGAACTAAGGAAATAAATTTAAACACGAAAACAACACAGTTGGCTTTCAAAACCCACCCGTATTTGACACCGTTGAGGACTCCGGCAGCAATTTGCGACACATCTAATTGATAGGTCTCCTGAAGACGCACTAGTGCTACTGCGGAGCCTTCTGCATCTTCTTCAGTGGGATAGCTTAGGTTCGCACGAGCAAACTCAATTGAGTCCAGGAAAGCTGTGAATGATTTGAAATAACAAGTCTTCTACATCAATTTTTTTTACAAAACACACATTGGCGGGCGTCATCGTCCCGAATCTTGCCCTCATAGGTCCTCCAGTTCTTGTCTAGACGTTTTATAAGAAGATATGCGTTGACTGGGTTGGTAAGGTATTCTTCTAACCCATTAGCTGCAATGGAGTGCTCCTCTTCAATGTTCGCGATTTCACTAAAAAAAAGTTATTTTTTATTTTAATATGTGAAGTAGCGGTCAAAGTATTTGCCACATATTTCTCTGATCTGTAAATTAAATCTGCCAAACAATTTACTCTTATGAGCATCACAAAAAACTCACTTCTTAATCATATTGAGTTGGGAAGTCATGGACGTCACGTATGATTGCAAATGACTCAATAAGAAGGTCTCTGTTTTCAAAAGTTCCTCCATTCCAATGAATGATGTGAAGTAGTCTTTCTCAGCAAACACCTCATTGCCACCAGAAAGAATCAGCAAAATGATCATGCAACACCAAGTTGATCGTACCGAAAACATATTACACCAAATAACATTGAAAAAAAGTCAACTACAATATTTAAAGCAAGTTGCGAATTTTGTTTCGGTTCTATGCCAACTCTTTTTCGAACTAAAACAACACTTTGTCACACAGGAGAGAATAGACTTCTTACAACTGATAGAACAGATCATCTGACCGAAACCGATGCAAGCAGCACCAGGTCAAAATCATAATGAAGCATTTGACACACATACACCAAAGTTTGGTGTTGTGTTTTGTGTATTCGTTGGCCAATGGATAAATTTTACAGCAACTAAGTTTCTCATCCCTGTTTTATTTAAACTCGTTTCTTACTTTCTACAAGGTTCTCCTTTTGTTAAGAACGATCGATTGTATATATGTATGTATGTATCGTGTGTGCAACAGCATCTACTACATATATATTCGATTGGTTATATGGGATCTAACAACTTTTGAATATTCTCCCTACGGGATTGATATAAAGCCATAAAAACCAACCGTGCGTCTTATGGTGCATCAGCGAATCTACGATCTGGGTACCTTCATTCGGTTCACATGTCCTTGCCATGGTAGTCTTGCGTTACGTACTCTTGAACTCGTAGCCATGTTCCATGTCATGGTACAGCTCATACAGTTCGTCGCTAAATCTTTTCATGGACTGGGACCAAATCATTTTATGGACTGGGACCAAAAGTCCCTCGGATTATCAGGGTCTAATAAAGACAGAGTGAGTGATGACGTTGGTTTATTGAGGTCTTCTTTTCGGATATACAAAATACTATAGAAGAGCGTATTGCTTCGATAATTACATGGTCTGGTTGGCGATTGATTGATCTGTGAATAACCAAGTAAATTTTAAAATTTTGAGACGAAGGAAGCGTTTGGTGCTAATTGTTCACTTGCTTCTTTTTGGAGCTTTTAGACTTTCGGTATGAATTCCACTCTTCCCCTTGAAAGCTTGAAGCTATTTTGGATGTATGGCTGAAACCCTTATCTAGATGTTAAATCAAATGCACGGGTCCAAAAATATTCTGAGTTTAAGAATCTACAGTTCCACACATTTAATCAAAAATTTTACAACAAATATTTATTTATAACAAAAAGGATATAATATTACAAATCATTTTATTCCTCGAAGCTGTAATTGAAAGAAATTTCATGGTCCGGTTGCAAGCCACATGGTCGCTTGAACAGCTGTTTCCGGCTTCGAATCCACACGTTTCCAACTGTAAATGACAATTTTTAGAAGATTTTTAGTTTTTGAATCTAAAATTGAACTTTCCATAACTTACTCCATTTGGAACCTTTCAAAACGGGACAAGCTCCATGCTTCGTCCTGTAATCCTTTTCACCTGACTTATGTAAATTATACCAAAGCAACACACTTCCTTTTTCGGGTTTTACGGCTCTATTCAAAAATAAAAATGCTGTGGCACCCCCTTGGTCCACGTCTGACAGCTGTTTCAAATAATTTCTTAGAAACTTCATATCGGTTTAAAATTTCTAAAAAAAAACTTACATAGAAAATAGCAGTAGCGATTCTATTTCCAAGATTTTCGTTGAACGTTCTATAACCTTCATAGAAGTCAAAATGCGGCTCATAATGCCCACCGAGTCCGTAGTTGGCAACCTGAAGATACTCATTGTCTTCCATATCAAATCCTGTGATATCTTCAAGTCTTTGGGAAAGTGTTGTAGTTTCGGGAAGGGAGTCGTAATGAATCCAACTGTTCTGACTCGTTCTGTATAAGGAGTTGGTAGAAAATACTTCATCCCTCTGGAAAGATTGAGAACGCGCCATCAGAGGCTTGGCAATTTCTTTGATCGGCTCGACTTCTTTATCGGACATAACATCATGGAAAAACTGCGAGTCCATGAAAACTTCAACTCTACCAACACAGTCGAGGTCTTAGAAACTATGGCACAATACCACTCCCAAATAGGTAAAAATGTTTTCTATTTTATGAAACTAACTTATGCCAACGTATTTTTTCCCCATCGAAAGGCGATTTCAAAACTGCCTTGAATGTTATAGAAATATTACTAGAATTGGAACCAGATCGGGAAAAAGCGATTGAATTTAAAAAATATCTGACTGAAAAGATAGAGGAGGGGCTCGTCCCTTATCTACCACCTGTGTCAAAAGACGCCGGTATGTTAATGTATCGGGTAAGTAAAGGCAAATGATTACCTACAATTGCTTCTTAGACAATTCAAACCCTATCCTTAATCTAGACCACAAAGGAATTCAAAGCTTTTGCAAAAATTTGTCGTGGAGAAATCAAACCGGAACCTTGGGAGGAAAGGGACCTTCGATGCAAATTCTTCCACCGAAATGTGCCATACAGACTTTTGATGCCATTTAAAATGGAAGAAATTAATATAGAGCCATATGTTGCCGTCTACCATGATGTTATGTCCGATAAAGAAGTCGAGCCGATCAAAGAAATTGCCAAGCCTCTGATGGCTCGTTCTCAACCTTTGCAGAGGGATGAAGTATTTACTACCAACTCCTTATACAGAACGAGTCAGAACAGTTGGATTCATTACGACTCCCTTCCCGAAACTACAACACTTTCCCAAAGACTTGAAGATATCACAGGATTTGATATGGAAGACAATGAACTTCTTCAGGTTGCCAACTATGGACTCGGTGGGCATTATGAGCCGCATTTTGACTTCAACTTCTTTAATGGTTATGGGTCGTTCGAAGAAAATCGTGGAAATAGAATCGCCACTGCTATTTTCTATGTAAGTTTTTTTTTTTTTAAATCTTAAACCGATATGAAGTTTCTAAGAAATTATTTGAAACAGCTGTCAGACGTGGACCAAGGGGGTGCCACAGCATTTTTATTTTTGAATAGAGCCGTAAAACCCGAAAAAGGAAGTGTGTTGCTTTGGTATAATTTACATAAGTCAGGTGAAAAGGATTACAGGACGAAGCATGGAGCTTGTCCCGTTTTGAAAGGTTCCAAATGGAGTAAGTTATGGAAAGTTCAATTTTAGATTCAAAAACTAAAAATCTTCTAAAAATTGTCATTTACAGTTGGAAACGTGTGGATTCGAAGCCGGAAACAGCTGTTCAAGCGACCATGTGGCTTGCAACCGGACCATGAAATTTCTTTCAATTACAGCTTCGAGGAATAAAATGATTTGTAATATTATATCCTTTTTGTTATAAATAAATATTTGTTGTAAAATTTTTGATTAAATGTGTGGAACTGTAGATTCTTAAACTCAAAATATTTTTGGACCCATGCATTTGATTTAACATCTAGATAAGGGTTTCAAGCTTCAAGCTTTCAAGGGGAAGAGTGGAACTCATACCGAAAGTCTAAAAGCTCCAAAAAGAAGCAAGTGAACAATTAGCACCAAACGCTTCCTTCGTCTCAAAATTTAAAAATTTACTTGGTAATTCACAGATCAATCAATCGCCAACCAGACCATGTAATTATCGAAGCAATACGCTCTTCTATAGTATTTTGTATATCCGAAAAGAAGACCTCAATAAACCAACGTCATCACTCACTCTGTCTTTATTAGACCCTGATAATCCGAGGGACTTTTGGTCCCAGTCCATAAAATGATTTGGTCCCAGTCCATGAAAAGATTTAGCGACGAACTGTATGAGCTGTACCATGACATGGAATATGGCTACGAGTTCAAGAGTACGTAACGCAAGGCTACCATGGCAAGGACATGTGAACCGAATGAAGGTACCCAGGTCGTAGATTCGCTGATGCACCATGAGACGCACGGTTGGTTTTTATGGCTTTATATCAATCCCGTAGGGAGAATATTCAAAAGATGTTAGATCCCATATAACCAATCGAATATATATGTAGTAGATGCTGTTGCACACACGATACATACATACTTATATACAATCGATCGTTCTCAACGAAAGCAGAACCTTTTAGAGAGTAAGAAACGAGTTTAAATAAAACAGGGATGAGAAACTTAGTTGCTGTAAAATTTATCCATTGGCCAACGAACACACAAAACACAACACCAAACTTTGGTGTATGTGTGTCAAATGCTTCATTATGATTTTGACCTGGTGCTGCTTGCATCGGTTTCGGTCAGATGATCTGTTCTATCAGTTATAAGAAGTCTGTTCTCTCCTGTGTGAAAAAGTGTTGCTTTAGTTCGAAAAAGAGTTGGCATAGAACCGAAACAAAATTCGCAACTTGCTTTAAATATTGTAGTTGACTTTTTTTCAATATTAATTGGTGTAATATGTTTTCGGTACGATCAACTTGGTGTTGCGTGATCATTTTACTGATTCTTTCTGGTGGCAATGAGGTGTTTGCTGAGAAAGACTACTTCACATCATTCATTGGAATGGAGGAACTTTTGAAAACAGAGACCTTCTTATTGAGTCATTTGCAATCATACGTGACGTCCATGACTTCCCAACTCAATATGATTAAGAAGTGAGTTTTTTGTGATGATAAGACTAAATTGTTTGGCAGATTTAATTTACAGATCAGAGAAATATGTGGCAAATACTTTGACCGCTACTTCACACATTAAAATTAAAAAATTTGTTTTTTTAGTGCGATCGCGAACATTGAAGAGGAGCACTACATTGCAGCTAATGGGTTAGAAGAATACCTTACCAACCCAGTCAACGCATATCTTCTTATAAAACGTCTAGACAAAAACTGGAGGACCTATGAGGACATGATTCGGGACGATGACGGCCGCCAATGTGTGTTTTGTAAAAAAAAATTGATGTACATACAAGACTTGTTATTTCAAATCATTCACAGCTTTCCTGGACTCAATTGAGTTTGCTCGTGCGAACCTAAGCTTTCCCACTGAAGAAGATGCAGAAGGCTCCGCAGTAGCATTAGTGCGTCTTCAGGAGACCTATCAATTGGATGTGTCGCAAATTGCTGCCGGAATCCTCAACGGTGTCAAATACGGGTGGGTTTTGAAAGCCAACTGTGTTGTTTTCGTGTTTAAATTTACTTCCTTAGTTCGCCTATGTCATGGGAGGACTGCTTTCAGCTGGGTCAACAGTTGTACACTCTGAATAACTTTAATCACACGATTCTTTGGATGAAGGAGTCTTTTGAAAAACTGCGAGTCCATGAAAACTTCAACTCTACCAACACAGTCGAGGTCTTAGAAACTATGGCACAATACCACTCCCAAATAGGTAAAAATGTTTTCTATTTTATGAAACTAACTTATGCCAACGTATTTTTTCCCCATCGAAAGGCGATTTCAAAACTGCCTTGAATGTTATAGAAATATTACTAGAATTGGAACCAGATCGGGAAAAGGCGATTGAACTTAAAAAATATCTGGCTGAAAAGATAGAGGAGGGGCACGTCCCTTATCTACCACCTGTGTCAAAAGACGCCGATATGCTTATGTATCGGGTAAGTAAAGCCAGTTTGAATGAGCTTCTACAATTGCTTCTTAGACTATTCTAACACTATTCTTAATCTAGACAACAAAAGAATTCAAAGATTTTAGAAAAATTTGTCGTGGAGAAGTTAAACCACAACCATGGGAGGAAAGGGACCTTCGATGCAAATTCTTCCACAGAAACGTGCCATACAGACTTTTGATGCCATTTAAAATGGAAGAAATTAATGTAGAGCCATACGTTGCCGTCTTCCATGATGTTATGTCCGATAAAGAAGTCGAGCCGATCAAAGAAATTGCCAAGCCTCTGATGGCTCGTTCTCAACCTTTGCAGTGGGATGAAGTATCATCACCCAACTCCTTATACAGAACGAGCCAGACCAGTTGGATTCATTACGACTCCCTCTCCGAAACTACAAAACTTTCCCAAAGACTTGAAGATATCACAGGATTTGATATGGAAGACAATGAACTCCTTCAGGTTACCAACTATGGACTCGGTGGGCATTATGAGCCGCATTTTGACTTCGAAATCTATGATGGTTATGGGTCGTTCGGCGAAGTTCTTGGAAATAGAATCGCCACTGCTATTTTCTATGTAAGTTTTTTTTTTCTAAATTTTAGTCCGATATGAAGTTTCTAAGAAATTATTTGAAACAGCTGTCAGACGTGGACCAAGGGGGTGCCACAGCATTTGTATTTTTGAATAGAGCCGTACAGCCAGAAAAAGGAAGTATGTTGCTTTGGTATAATTTACATAAGTCAGGTGAAAAGGATTACAGGACGAAGCATGGAGCCTGTCCCGTTTTGAAAGGTTCCAAATGGAGTAAGTTATTGAAAGTTCAATTTTTCATTCAAAAACTAAAAATCTTCTAAAAATTGTCATTTACAGTTGGAAACGTGTGGATTCGAAGCCGGAAACAGCTGTTCCAGCGACCATGTGGCTTGCAACCAGATCATGAAATTTCTCTCTCTTACAGATTCCGGGAATATAATGATTTGTAGTATAATTTCTTTTTTGTTATGAATAAATATTTGTTGGAAAATTTTTGATTAATTTGATTAAGTAGATTCCTAAACTCAAGAATTGTTTGGACTCATGCATTAGAAACGACTTAAAAATCATCTTAGATTTTGGTGTTTTAACACAAAAATAGGGAAGAAGGCATATGAGGAAACCCTATCGAAAAGAATATATGGCAACTGGCAAGCCTTACAAACTTAATCCAGTCGACTTTGTTGAAGGGCTCGATGTTGTCGTAACTCGTTAGCAACTTACGCTTCCTTTATCTCGAAAGGTACAATATTGTTATTTTTAAAGAGTACAACAAACAAAAAACTAGAAAAGTTTTGGTGTGAAGTGAGATGAGGGAAGGGAGAGGTGTGAATTTTTTGAGATTGCAAGTTTCATACAGCCGTTAAAAAACACAAAATTCAATTGGGCACATGTCTGTAAGGATTGCAAGGAGCCACCGATTTATTGTCCAACGATTGAGGTAAAAAACACTTTTCGTGGCAGTACTATACTTTAGTAGGACTTTTGAAGGTGATATCCACGGAAAAGCATTCTGAATACTACAGGAAGCCAAATCACACATTGATCACTTGTTACTCACTCATTTCTTAGTAACTACATATTTCATTTGTATGCATAACTATTTGATTAGCGGTTACAACTTAATTGCCAACATTGAGTGTAGGTCAATGCCATACAAGCCCAAGGTCAATGAACCTTTAAAAACCCAATATACCAGACATCAAAGAAATTTATATTACCAATACATGTGAAAGTAAGTGGATAAAATTGAATCTTCTATGATTACCATAACTAGTTCACTCCTTTGATTAAACAAGGTTGACATTTGGTAACGAAGGTACACAGGTCGTAGATTAGCTGATGCACCATAGAACGAATGTTGACGGTTTATCTCTTTTCTTATATAACTTGATATCCATCCCATAGAAGATGTATATTCATCGAAGATCTCATAAGACGTAAGACCCATCTATGATCGGAAGAATCTAACAGGTTTAAATAAATGAAACTGAAATGACTAAATTTATAATCAATGCAAATAAATCTATCCATTGGGTAAATGTAACACATAACACTATAGGCTATTGTGTTGGTGTGTGTTTTTAATTAAATTAAGATTTTATGCCGATGCTGCCGGTGTCGGCTTCGGCCGGATAAACTGCTCTATCAGTTGTCAGAAGTCTACTGTCTTCTGTGCTAAAAAGTTTTCTTATAGCTCGAAAAAGAGGTGGCATAAGTTGATGGTAGATTGCGCACAATAGAACCCAAATAACGTTTCTTGCTTTAAATATTTAAATCAACATTTTTTTTGCCAACGTTGGCTTTGTTCGTTGTTAATTGGTGCAATATGTTCTCTGTGCGATCAATTTGGTGTTGCATGAGCATTTTGTTGGTTCTATCTGGTGCCAATGAGGTGTTTGCTGAGAAAGACTACTTCACATCAGTAGTTGGAATGGAGGAACTTTTGAGTACAGAGACCTTCCTACTGAGTCATTTGAAATCATACGTGACGTTCATGACCTCCCAACTAACTATGATTAAAAAGTGAGTAACATTGAGCACATTACTGTGGGGCACCTTGTTCTTTTGATATATTTTTTGTTTCGACTTTGTTCATTTGATATATGTATGTTGTATGTACTTTATATTTCTATATTTCGAATTCGTAAATAGTTGTGCCAATAGCATCAAATTTCATTGCAAAACATTTTCTAAGAGATCGTCAATGGTCATTTCCTGTTGCCATTTGTTGCTCGAAACTATAGACGGAACCACAACTATATACACAAACCACTGTGGTATAAAATCATCCTAGTCACAATATCAATAACTAGCTGAGCCGCCCGGCTTTGCTCGGGTCTGTAGTTTTAAGGTTCCAGTTCTCGTTTTTCCTCTTCCGTGGGAATTTGGGGAAGAAATATAATCTGTCTTACTGTGGGAGTTAGTGGTATCCTAATGCTGAAAGAATTTTTGAAATCTATCCAGCAGTTTCTAAGTTTCCGTTCCCAACCCCGTTCCTGTGGGAATCTTCCGTTCCCATTAAAATATTTGAATGAAATATAAGTCTATGTCACTGAGGGATAATGTAACATCCTAGAGTTGAAAGAATTTTTGAAATCGGTCAAGTAACTTTAAGGTTCCCGTCCTCGTTCCCGTTTCTGTTCCCGTGGGATTATAGGTATGTAATATAGTTTAAGTTACTGATGAAGGGAGATAATGTAGCACCCCTAGTGATGAAAGATTTTTTGAAATCTGTGGAGAAGTTTCTAACTTTCCGTTCCCAACCCCGTTCCTGTGGGAATATGGGGATCAAACCTTGACAGGAACCATCTCTGAACTAAACTATGTCTACCCAGAAAATTTCATAAAAATCCGTTGGGTGGTTTAGGAGTTTACCCCGGACATACAGAAAAAATAAAATAAAAAATAATAAGAAAAAAAAAGAAAACAATCAAATCAATAACAATCAAACATAAATCTATTAATTTTTTCATTCCGTGCCGCCGCAAGAAAAAAAAAAAGAATTCTCGTGCAAAAACAATTCAGTGCGCTGTGCCTGTGCTGTGAAAATTAATCAAAAAAAAAAAAAAAAAAGAAACTGCAATAGACCAAACACTAGTGCCCACCTTCTTATCTTCTCCTCCCCCACACCACTCGCATAGTCTTGTTGGCTGCACACATTTCTTCTAATCGATATTTCCTTATCGCATCGAAGCAGTGTGTGCAGGCAATGAGGCTGTGGGTTTGCTAGGCGGATAGTTTGATCAACGGTGTCGATCCCGTTGGTGAATCAAATCAAGTTGCTGGCTGGGCATAACACCGCTAGTAATTTGGTTTGGTTTCCTATCGAGATATGCACTTGTTGATTATACTTAGATAGCGTCTGCGTTCGATATTTTGTTTTGTGTGTTTTTGTGAATTGTAATGTCGGGTAAATTTCGGGTCGATTTTAGCAACATTAGGGGGTTGCGATCGAATTTCTTTGCTGTGTACGCTCACACTGCAAAATGTAGGCCAGCTGTTTTGGCACTGAGTGAAACACAGGTGGGTGTTGATTCTGATCTGAATAATTTCTTTCGAAATTTCAACTGGTCTTTGTGCTTTCTCGACGGTAACGTGGATGCATCAGCTGATATGATATCTAACGTAATTCTCAACGGCATGACTAACTTTGTTCCGCATAGATCAAAGAGCATCATCCCCAAAGAAAATTCGTGGTTCGATTCGAGCTGTAGGGAGATGATTAGGGAAAGAGAAAAATGTTTTCGGATTTTTAAAAATGACCCTATCGAAGAAAACAGAAATAAGTTTAAGTGCGCCAGGAACGCCTGCAATACTCATATACAGAAGACCAAGTTTTTATATGACCAAAAAGTAAGGCAAAAAATACTATTGTGTCCAAAAGGAAGTAAAAACTTTTGGTCTTTTGTTAAGAATATTAAGAACTCGACCACATCATCGGTCCCAACGCTCGTCTTCAATGACTCTCCGTATGTCAGCTCCATCGACAAAGCCAATTTGCTGGCAGCTCAATTTGCTGCCAACTCGACACTTCCTTACAGCATATTGGCTCCACCTGAGCTCGAGTCTGCAAATTCTTTGATGAAGCAGATATTTTTTCGAACTCGCTCGGTTGCGAGAGTCCTTAAAGATCTCAACATACATAAATCCGCTGGTCCAGATGGTATCCCCGCCGTTATTCTGAAGAGGTGTTCTTCTACGCTGGCAAAACCACTGCGTAAACTTTTCCATCTTTCCTATTCTGCTGGGATTTTTCCGAGCAGATGGAAAACTGCATTTGTCCAGCCGGTCCCTAAAAAAGGCGAATCTTCCTCCCCTTCCAATTACCGTCCAATTGCACTTACGTCCCTTCTTTCCAAGGTCATGGAAACGTTGATAAACCGTCAACTTATGAAATATCTTGAAGAACGAAAGCTTCTTAATGACCGTCAGTACGGCTTTCGTAGCAAACGGTCCACTGGTGATTTGATGGCTTATCTCACCGAAAAGTGGAACCAATCTTTACATTGTTTTGGAGAAAGTAAGATTATTGCGCTTGATATTTCTAAAGCATTTGATAGAGTTTGGCATCAGGCTCTTTTATCGAAAATGCGTGCTTTTGGTATCGATGAGTCTCTTCTTCGTTGGATTAGAAACTACCTTTCCGACCGTTCAATACAAGTTGTGTTGGATGGCTTCAAGTCTGATACCCACTTCATAAATGCTGGTGTGCCCCAGGGCTCCGTTTTGTCTCCGACTCTCTTCCTCATTTTCATTAATGATCTCTTGTCTGAAACTTCTAATCCACTTAACTGTTTTGCTGACGACTCGACCCTCAGCTTTTCATATTCGTTTCCAAATTCACGTCCTTGCTCTTCGGATGTGGAACTGGAACGGTTGCGTATGATAAGCTCATTGAATTCTGACCTTGACAGCATTGTTGCATGGGGTATTATGAACCGAGTAGAATTCAATGCTTCGAAAACTCAATGCTGCCTCTTGTCGATGAAGCTTAACATTCCCCCATTGCCATTATCCATGAATGGTACCTGCATCGAAGAAACCGAAAAGCTGTCAGTACTTGGTATGTGTGTAAACGATGATCTTCGTTGGAATGACCACATATTTGAAGTCGCCAAAAACGCTGCTAAATGCTTAGGTTTCTTAAGACGATGCAGGAAGTTCTTCACCCCTTCTGATCTGGCTATAATTTATAAGGCCTTCATCCGCCCAAAACTGGAGTATAACTCCCATATCTGGTCAGGTGCTGCTCAAACATCTTTGCACCTGCTTGATAGGGTACAAAACAGAGCGTTAAAATTGATAGGTGATAGTTCAATCGTAGAATCGATTGATTCTCTTGAACATCGTCGAAACGTCACCTGTCTCACTCTCTTTTATCGCTTTTTTCACAAACAGTGCTCTAGTGAAATAGCCAGTTGCATTCCTCCCCTGAAACAATTTAGCCGCAACACCCGCCTCGCTAGGAATGTTCATCAGTTTTACCTTGAGCCCAACTTCGGACGTACAGTCAAGTATAGAGATTCGTATTTCAGTCGCACCACCCGAATGTGGAATGCTTTACCTGGCTCTGTATTTCCCCCTCATTACGATTCACAAAGGTTCAAAAGCAACGTGCATCGGTGTCTCCTTTCAAATCCTCTCCTATTTTCCTAAATGCTCGCACTGTGTTCTATAACATTATAAGGGTAGTCATAACCCCTTGATGTGCGCGTTAATTATAAAAAAAAAAAAAAAAAAAAAACATACATACATACATACATCCTACTTTATATATATAAATGTTTCTATAACATTCAAGGCAGTTTTGAAATCGCCTTTCGATGGGGAAAAAATACGTTGGTACATGTACTGACATAGAATAGAAAACATTTTTACCCATTTGGGAGTGGTATTGTGCCATAGTTTCTAAGACCTCGACTGTGTTGGTAGAGTTGAAGTTTTCATGGACTCGCAGTTTTTCAAAAGACTCCTTCATCCAAAGAATCGTGTGATTAAAGTTATTCAGAGTGTACAACTGTTGACCCAGCTGAAAGCAGTCCTGCCATGACATAGGCGAACTAAGGAAGTAAATTTAAACACGAAAACAACACAGTTGGCTTTCAAAACCCACCCGTATTTGACACCGTTGAGGATTCCGGCGGCAATTTGCGACACATCTAATTGATAGGTCTCTTGTAGCCGCACTAGTGCTACTGCGGAGCCTTCTGCATCTTCTTCAGTGGGAAAGCTTAGGTTCGCACGAGCAAACTCAATTGAGTCCAGGAAAGCTGTGAATGATTTGAAATAACAAGTCTTGTATGTACATCAATTTTTTTTTACAAAACACACATTGGCGGCCGTCATCGTCCCGAATCTTGTCCTCATAGGTCCTCCAGTTTTTGTGTAGACGTTTTATAAGAAGATATGCGTTGACTGGGTTGGTAAGGTATTCCTCTAACCTATTAGCTGCAATGGAGTGCTCCTCTTCAATGTTCGCGATTTCACTAAAAAAACAAATTTTTTAATTTTAATGTGTGAAGTAGCGGTCAAAGTATTTGCCACATATTTCTCTGATCTGTAAATTAAATCTGCCAAACAATTTAGTCTTATCATCACAAAAAACTCACTTCTTAATCATATTGAGTTGGGAAGTCATGGACGTCACGTATGATTGCAAATGACTCAGTAGGAAGGTCTCTGTTTTCAAAAGTTCTTCCATTCCAATGACTGATGTGAAGTAGTCTTTCTCAGCAAACACCTCATTGCCACCAGAAAGAATCAGCAAAATGATCACGCAACACCAAGTTGATCGTACCGAAAACATATTACACCAATTAACATTGAAAAAAAGTCAACTACAATATTTAAAGCAAGTTGCGAATTTTGTTTCGGTTCTATGCCAACTCTTTTTCGAACTAAAGCAACACTTTTTCACACAGGAGAGAATAGACTTCTTACAACTGATAGAACAGATCATCTGACCGAAACCGATGCAAGCAGCACCAGGTCAAAATCATAATGAAGCATTTGACACACATACACCAAAGTTTGGTGTTGTGTTTTGTGTGTTCGTTGGCCAATGGATAAATTTTACAGCAACTAAGTTTCTCATCCCTGTTTTATTTAAACTCGTTTCTTACTCTCTAAAAGGTTCTGCTTTCGTTGAGAACGATCGATTGTATATATGTATGTATGTATCGTGTGTGCAACAGCATCTACTACATATATATTCGATTGGTTATATGGGATCTAACAACTTTTGAATATTCTCCCTACGGGATTGATATAAAGCCATAAAAACCAACCGTGCGTCTTATGGTGCATCAGCGAATCTACGATCTGGGTACCTTCATTCGGTTCACATGTCCTTGCCATGGTAGTCTTGCGTTACGTACTCTTGAACTCGTAGCCATGTTCCATGTCATGGTACAGCTCATACAGTTCGTCGCTAAATCTTTTCATGGACTGGGACCAAATCATTTTATGGACTGGGACCAAAAGTCCCTCGGATTATCAGGGTCTAATAAAGACAGAGTGAGTGATGACGTTGGTTTATTGAGGTCTTCTTTTCGGATATACAAAATACTATAGAAGAGCGTATTGCTTCGATAATTACATGGTCTGGTTGGCGATTGATTGATCTGTGAATAACCAAGTAAATTTTAAAATTTTGAGACGAAGGAAGCGTTTGGTGCTAATTGTTCACTTGCTTCTTTTTGGAGCTTTTAGACTTTCGGTATGAATTCCACTCTTCCCCTTGAAAGCTTGAAGCTATTTTGGATGTATGGCTGAAACCCTTATCTAGATGTTAAATCAAATGCACGGGTCCAAAAATATTCTGAGTTTAAGAATCTACAGTTCCACACATTTAATCAAAAATTTTACAACAAATATTTATTTATAACAAAAAGGATATAATATTACAAATCATTTTATTCCTCGAAGCTGTAATTGAAAGAAATTTCATGGTCCGGTTGCAAGCCACATGGTCGCTTGAACAGCTGTTTCCGGCTTCGAATCCACACGTTTCCAACTGTAAATGACAATTTTTAGAAGATTTTTAGTTTTTGAATCTAAAATTGAACTTTCCATAACTTACTCCATTTGGAACCTTTCAAAACGGGACAAGCTCCATGCTTCGTCCTGTAATCCTTTTCACCTGACTTATGTAAATTATACCAAAGCAACACACTTCCTTTTTCGGGTTTTACGGCTCTATTCAAAAATAAAAATGCTGTGGCACCCCCTTGGTCCACGTCTGACAGCTGTTTCAAATAATTTCTTAGAAACTTCATATCGGTTTAAAATTTCTAAAAAAAAACTTACATAGAAAATAGCAGTAGCGATTCTATTTCCAAGATTTTCGTTGAACGTTCTATAACCTTCATAGAAGTCAAAATGCGGCTCATAATGCCCACCGAGTCCGTAGTTGGCAACCTGAAGATACTCATTGTCTTCCATATCAAATCCTGTGATATCTTCAAGTCTTTGGGAAAGTGTTGTAGTTTCGGGAAGGGAGTCGTAATGAATCCAACTGTTCTGACTCGTTCTGTATAAGGAGTTGGTAGAAAATACTTCATCCCTCTGGAAAGATTGAGAACGCGCCATCAGAGGCTTGGCAATTTCTTTGATCGGCTCGACTTCTTTATCGGACATAACATCATGGAAGACGGCAACGTATGGCTCTACATTAATTTCTTCCATTTTAAATGGCATCAAAAGTCTGTATGGCACGTTTCTGTGGAAGAATTTGCATCGAAGGTCCCTTTCCTCCCATGGTTGTGGTTTAACTTCTCCACGACAAATTTTTTCAAAAGCTTTGAATTCCTTTGTGGTCTAGATTAAGGATAGGATTTGAATTTTTTAAGAAGCAATTGTAGGTACTCATTTGCCTTTACTTACCCGATAGTTTAACATACCGGCGTCTTTTGACACAGGTGGTAGATAAGGGACGTGCCCCTCCTCTATCTTTTCAGTCAGATATTTTTTAAATTCAATCGCTTTTTCCCGATCTGGTTCCAATTCTAGTAACGTTTCTATAACATTTAAGGCAGTTTTGAAATCGCCTTTCGATGGGGAAAAAATACGTTGGCACATGTACTGACATAGAATAGAAAACATTTTTACCCATTTGGGAGTGGTATTGTGCCATAATTTCTAAGACCTCGACTGTGTTGGTAGAATTGTAGTTTTCATGGACTCGCAGTTTTTCAAAAGACTCCTTCATCCAAAGAATCGTGTGAGTAAAGTCATTCAGAGTGTACAACTGCTGACCCAGCTGAAAGCAGTCCTGCCATGACATAGGCGAACTAAGGAAATAAATTTAAACACGAAAACAACACAGTTGGCTTTCAAAACCCACCCGTATTTGACACCGTTGAGGACTCCGGCAGCAATTTGAGACACATCTAATTGATAGGTCTCTTGTAGCCGCACTAGTGCTACTGCGGAGCCTTCTGCATCTTCTTCAGTGGGATAGCTTAGGTTCGCACGAGCAAACTCAATTGAGTCCAGGAAAGCTGTGAATGATTTGAAATAACAAGTCTTCTACATCAATTTTTTTTTATAAAACACACATTGGCGGCCGTCATCGTCCCGAATCTTGTCCTCATAGGTCCTCCAGTTTTTGTCTAGACGTTTTATAAGAAGATATGCGTTGACTGGGTTGGTAAGGTATTCCTCTAACCCATTAGCTGCAATGGAGTGCTCCTCTTCAATGTTCGCGATTTCACTAAAAAAAAGTAATTTTTTATTTTAATATGTAAAGTAGCGGTCAAAGTATTTGCCACATATTTCTCTGATCTGTAAATTAAATCTGCCAAACAATTTACTCTTATGAGCATCACAAAAAACTCACTTCTTTACCATATTTAGTTGGGAAGTCATGGACGTCACGTATGATTGCAAATGACTCAATAAGAAGGTCTCTGTTTTCAAAAGTTCCTCCATTCCAATAAATGATGTGAAGTAGTCTTTCTCAGCAAACACCTCATTGCCACCAGAAAGAATCAGCAAAATGATCATGCAACACCAAGTTGATCGTACCGAAAACATATTACACCAATTAATATTGAAAAAAAGTCAACTACAATATTTAAAGCAAGTTGCGAATTTTGTTTCGGTTCTATGCCAACTCTTTTTCGAACTAAAACAACACTTTTTCACACAGGAGAGAATAGACTTCTTACAACTGATAGAACAGATCATCTGGACATCTGGCCGAAGCCGATGCCAGCAGCACCGGGTTAAAATCATTATAAAACATTTGACACACATACACCAAAGTTTGGTGTTGTGTTTTGTGTATTCGTTGGCCAATTTAAAGATTTTACAGCAACAACATTTCTCATCCCTCTTTTATTTAAACTTGTTTCTTTTCTTTCTATTAGGTTCTCCTTTCTTTTAGATCATACATATATTTGATGGGTTATATGGGATCTTACATCTTTTGAATTTTCTCCCTTCGGTATTGATATCAAGCCATAAAACCAACCGTCCTATGATGCATCAGCTAATTTACGACTTGGATACCTTTGTTCACAAAATCTTCATATTTCGGTCGTATGAGCGGCGATCTAGTTATGCTAATCATAGTAGATAGTCTTTATTTTATAGAATTTCTTTATCGGTGGCGGTGCGGTGGGGCGTTTAAAAGATTAAGTTATATATTAAGTGTATATATTAAGTGAAACATATTAAACAAGCAAGAAATACCAACATCTGCGAAATACCGAGAATTTGAATCAATAATGCGATCTGTTATGTGTTATAGTGCTCAAACTTGGGGGTATAAGCAATAGGAAGAAATTGAAAAACTTCTACGATACTTTTTGAAAAAACTTTTCCGTCTTCCTCTTACGACACCCAATTATGTACTCAGCATAGAAACAGGTTTGCCAAATCTTTTTAATTTCACATTAAAGTTACACTTCGATTACATACTCAAAGTACTAAAATACCCCGAACATTGGCTACCACTCATTATGGCAAAATATATTATCAATAAAAAATTAGAATGGGTTAAGGTTTGGATGGGACTAGCAGCAAAATATGAATAAACCTTAATATACCATATCTTGACCTTCGAATGTTGAAACAACAACTTTTTATGTTGGAATTATCTGATATTAGTCACAGAAATGAATGCAAAGGTTGATATACCCTGAGTTTAACTATGATTTGATGAATAAAAACTATTTTAATGATCGATATAGCACAAGAGAGATATCCCTGATTTGCAGAGCGAAATGTGATATGTTGAATTTGAATGGTACACCGTTCAAAAAATCAACAACAAACCTTTGCACTATATCCTATATGCAATCTCCAAATGATAGAAGACACATTTCACCTACCTCCTGGCAATATGTCCTATCTACAAGGATTTGAGACTAATACACTTCGGGAAACTAACATTGTCAATGGAACAAACGAAGAACATCCTAAATGGTGATAACTGGACTGCTCTATACAAGTTTATTGAGGCTGCATCCACTTATCGACATAACATTTTAACTGAATTTTTATAAAAAAAAAAATGTCATGTTTTTGAATAGCTTTTTTATAAGATTGTATTTCCTTTACTTTGTTTTCTTTTTTTTTTTAAATCAAAAATTGTCCTTTTTTAAGATAAGATTAAGATGTTTCAATTTAATTATAATGTAACTTAAAAAATATTTTGTTGCAACAATCAGGCAGACGGCAACGCCATTGCCAACATAAATTATTTTTATATCACCAAAAAAATATTGAAAATTATTACTATGCAAAATTGAAGATAAATAAAAAATAATTTAAATATCCTAATATCCTTATATCCTATTAAGTGTAATTCCATTTTGAAGGTCCATCGACCTTGGGTATCGTAGAAGTCTTAGCTACGCAAAGCGAAAAAGCTTTTTTAAAGATGAAAAGCTTAAACTTCTAAATATATGGATTGTACTCACTTAAATCAGTTAAGATTGCGTAAACCTAACATGAGAGTTTAATGTGAAAACTGGACAATGAGTTTCTTTAACTTTTGGTTGGTCGTGTAGCAGTTAAGACTTCATAAGTAAACTTTTTAGAAATATATGTCTTAAGAGCAGACTCGAGTACAACGGGCTATAATTCTATATTTTTTGAAAATTAGACAGCATATTAGAAACGCAGCTAGAAATTGCAAACAATTGTGAACTAAATGGGGAACCTTGGAGGACTCCATGAAAGTTGAACAAATATCTCCAACTGACAGTGCATATGTTTTTAACTATTCAAGAATAAATAAGTTTCTAAGTCCCTGATTAAAGAAAAAAATTTTAACATATACATATAGTTTATTAATTTTGAAAAATAACAAAAAAATTTTTGTTATTGTCGTGTTTTTTTGTCTTGGAGTTGACAATTTAATTAAAAATATAAATTCTAAAAAGAAAGAATTTCGTAATAGAATGTTGAAAGATCGTGAAGATCAACTTCAAATCCTATTTGCGTTTTGCCCTTGTTTTCACTGCATGTGAGTGCAGTGAATTTTATAAGTGTCGGTGTAATCCGAACATAGTTTGCGTCTTAGAAGGGTACGGCAACATCTAACTAACTAACTAACCCATTGCCGTACCTGGGCGAAACGCAAATAGGAGTTGAAGTTGATCTTCACGATCTTTCAACATTCTATTAAGAATTAAACACGTCAAATTACCAACGGTGATTCTTCCGAGCCTAAATATCTAGTTCGCTCATTTTTTAAAAGTTTCAATAATTAAAACCAGAATGTATGCCATAAAAAATTATATTTCTTAAAGATACTCGTAATATATTATACGCATTAGTTTGAATATGAACGAAAATAAATATTGATATAATAAGTAAAATAATATTAATTTAAAAAATGGATAAAACACTTATAACCTCATTTGCCGTTATAGGTATTTCGCAATGAATAGCTAGATCAGCCAAACCGTTTAAATGATCCTGAAAATAAGTAAACATCCAAAGCTTTTCACACTGTTATCAAAATTGACATATTATTTTTAAGAATCTCACTTCGTTGGTCATGCTTTTGTACTGTTTTTATTCTCTTTAAAATGGAGAAAGTTTTCGGGAGTTGACGTTTTGAACCGGCTAATGTCTTAAATAAAATATATATTAGGAAAGCTTTCTTAGGCGCAGCTATCGAGCGCTTCCAATGAATTCTTAGAGGAAGTATTATTCCTTCGGATCAAATATCTCTTCAAAGTTTTTAATTCTAAGAGAACAGAAGATGGTCCAGCAGCCAAATATGTTTGGTAAAACTTTAGTCTGTTGTGAGATCTTATTGTTCTCTGTAGATGAATAAATAAATAAAATAAATTCTTTTAAAACTTAACAGTTTCATTAAATTGTTTTGCTGCTTTGTCTATTTCTGACGAAGAATACTTGAAAAGAACCGAAAACCCTTCCAGTATATGTTTTCATGATTTGTAAATTTTTCTCCAAGGTCCGTTACATAGAAATCGAGAAAAGAATTGAAAACAGTAACACTAAAATATTCTTCTGTACTTTGAACTGTATTGTTCTAACGATTCTTTTGCTGGTTCACTACTCTCTTAACATCAATGTCAAGGACTTCAGCTATTTTGCAATTTCAAACACTTTCGAAAATGAGTCGTCTTCTGCCCGTTTAGTTTTTAGTTGATTCCTTAAATCTTGTGCGAGATAAACACCAAGTCTAAATTCACTTTTTGAAACTCACGACTTAACGGCAACGAGAGCTGGTAAACCATACTTATAACCTTTAAGCTAATGAAGAAGAAATCCTAGAGTTTTTTAGTTCTTTGCGTCACTTTCCAATGTTCTTATTTGGCCAAGAGTCTCGAACACAAACGGAAATAGCTCCTCAAAATCTTCAACTGCTTGATATTTTTAGATACATCTCGTCAGATTTAACCTTTTTAATGTCTTTTTTGTGGTGTCTCTTCGCTTTCGCTTATTGTTTTTTGCGGCTTATATTTTCTTTTCGGTGTATTGTGCTGCACAATGGACATACAGATCATGCGGAGCAAATTTTTGGCGAATAAAAAAACACCATTGTAATGACCAGACATATATTGCTTGCTCCGTTGTACAATTGGCCGATCAAAAAAGAAATGTCCAGATCACAATTTTGAAGATTTTCCACTATAAGCAAGAGCATCACCTGGATTGTTGATACAGTAATGTTTGGTAAACTGCTGTATTAGAGATTTTAAGACAAAAGATTTTATTCATACCTGTCGTGGAAAATCGATATAAAAAAGAAAATCAAAAGGTTAGGTGATTTGACGAAATAATAAATTCTTTGAGATGAAGTTGACTTTGTTCTTTCCCCGTAGAGTGTTTGTATAGAATGTACAATTCTGTGAGTACTAATAAGACTTAATTCATTCAAGTAATTTTTAACTTTGGGTTGTTTTTAGTTAAATAGATGCAAGTTAGAAAGCACAGAGTCGCATTGCTCAACTCTGCGTTTCCACATTTCATGATTGACTCTACGTTTTTGAATGTACGTCGGCGTCGCGTCAGTTCGGAAATCGAACTCAAGGGTTTCCAAAAAACAACACACATGCCATAATAGAAGCACTAATGTTACAGTTTTAAGTTCATACTTGAATTAATCAGTCATATCTGCAAAGGACTCCTTTAAAATTATGATGACTGTAAAAAAAAAAAATTTAAAAGGATCTCCAATTCTATGACAATCTAAGTAAAAATCAAAAAACATCGATCATTCATCTATAGTTTATGAGTCATTATAGTAAGGATTTGAAATTCAAAATAACATTTTAATCTTGCTTTAAATTCTTGCACAATGTGTATTTCGGGACACTTTATTGCCGAGAAACTTCATGATCAGGTTGCAAGCCACACGGTCGATTGAATATTTGCTTCCCAGCCCGAATCCACACGTTAGCAACTGTCGATGGCAAAAAAATGAGAAGTTAATTGGTTTTTTGTTTTTGTTTGAGAGCTTGGTATTTTCAATCACTTACTCCACTTGGAGCCCTTTAACACAGGACAGCCTGCGTGCAATGTTCTGTTGTCCCCTTCACCCGATTTATATAAATTATACCATAGCAGCATACTTCCTTTCCTTGGTTGAACGGCTTTCTTCAAATGTACAAAAGCTGTAGCACCTCCTTGATTAGAATCTGACAGCTGATTGAAAAAAATCCATTGAAACCTCAATTTTGATCGAAGTCTAGATTAAACTTACGTAAAATAACGCAGTGGCTATTCTATTGCCTTCGACTTGTTCAAAATTGAAAAAATCGTAATGCGGTTCATAGTGCCCACCGAATACATAATTGGCAACCTGAAGCTTTTCATTAGCTTCCATATCCAACCCCGTAATATCGCCAAGTCTTTGGGAAATTTTCACAGTTTGTGGGAGGGAATCGAACTCAAGCCAACTGTTTTGACTTGTTCTTTGCATGGAACTTTCCATATAGTCCGCTGAAACTGCAAGTTGCGAACGAGCCATCTCAGGTTTGGCCGCTTTCATAATTGCTTCGATTTCGCTGTCGTAAATGACGTCGTGGAATACCACAAAATATGGATCCAGATTGATTTCTTCTATTTTGAATGGCATTAGGAATCGATATGGGACGTCTCTGTGAAAGAATTTACATCGAAGGTCCTTCTCCACCCAAGGATCTGGTTTGATTTCTCCACGACAAATTTTTTCATATGTTTTGAATGTTTTTGATGACTAGATTGAGGTACAGTCAGAGAAGTGTTAAATATGAAGTTTCGAAAATCACAAATCACTTTTACCTACCCGAAATGAAGTTTGGTCGTCAACGATTGGCCATCCGCCATCAATCCCGAATGGCTGTTCGCTTTCAATATTGGTAGCGAAATATTTTTGTAAATGTGTAAGAGGTAAATGCAGACTATTTCCTTCTTTCGCCAAGGCTTCCAAATAATTACTCAAATCTATTACGTATGCTGGATCCAATTCAAGCAACTTGTCCATAAGTTGTACGACAGTCTTGTAGTCTCCTATTGATCAAGGAAAATTTAATTGATGAAAATATATTTGCTTCATAGTTGAGTATGTATATACTCAGACTAACCCATTTGAAAGTGATAGAATGCCAATGATTCTAAAAACTCAACTATCTCTGATGAATTGTGCTGATGGTGATAATCTTCAGCCATCAGTTTTTGATAGGACTCCTTCAGCCATGGAATGGTGTGATTGTAGTCTCTAATGATGAACAATTGGTGACCCAGTTGAAAGCAATCCCTCCATGACATAGGCGGACTTTGAAGCAAAATTTCAAAATTTTAAATCTGAAACGAAAGTACAGGTATGTCGTGGTGTTTTCAAAACTCACCCATATTTAACGCCATTGAGGAAACCAGCAGCAACTTGAGAGACATTCAATTGATAAGTGTCTTGTAGTCGTACTAATGCCAACGCTGAGCCTTTTAAATCTTCTTGATTGGAAAAAGTTAGGATATCACGAGCAAACTTAAACGCATCCATGAAGGCTGAAAGTAATTTGATATAACAAAGAAGGTATTTGTTTAGGAAAGACTTGTTGGTTTAATATTAACCTTGGTGGTGGTTTTCGTTTCGAATTGAGTCTTCGTAGATATTCCAATCTCTGTCTAGACGATTTATAAGACGATAGGCGTTAACTGGATTGGTAAGGTATTCCTCCAAGCCACTAGCTGCAATGGAGTGTTCCATTTTAATTTCCACCATTTTACTGAAAGGATACAAGAGTTTTCAATTTCAGAATGTCTTAATGAAGAGGTTGTTCCTCAAAAAACCCATGATTTCGAATAGAAACCGTTTAAATGTAGAAAAATTTACATATTTAGTCGGGGATTTTAATCTGAAAAATTTCTTTTGCTTGCTTCACTGTAGTAATTTGAACAATCTTGCATTTCGTTAAAAATTATTAAGAAATACATAAGTTTTCATAGGACATAAGCGCAGCGTGGGACGAAGTTCCTTAGACTGTAACGTACACTCTCTTTTTCAACGCCCCCCCCCCCCCCCCATAATAATTTAAGTTCTGACATTTTAATTTGCAACTGCACCAGACGTTTTCTTGTGTTTTCCATCAAAGAAGAAAATAAAAAACGTACCATTGTAATGTTTGTTGTTAGTCTTCGATGATAACGTTGGAACGTCCCAAGTTTTAACACACAGAGTATTTCAAGTTTAAAGAGGAATCAATTTTCGTTTAGTCGACTTGAAGCGATTTTAAAAGACAAATAAATAAGGTAGCCCAAAATCCCCCCCTTTATTCATGGCTAAAGGTTAGTACTTAGTACTCACTTCCTCGTAAAGTTAACGTTCGACAGTGAACAAAGTGTGCTCTTGACATTAGTAGCCCGTACACACCCTGATGCTTTGTCAACGTTTGACGTTCAAGACACAAAATAACTTTTTATTTAAATTTTTAGAGTTAGAACTTAGAAGTTATCACAAATAATAACCAAATGAACTACAAGGCTAAGAGTCATCGATTTTTACAGAAGCTGTATGGATGGGGAGGAGGAGGAAACTATTTCCCACTTTCTCTGTTCATGCCCAGCTTTAGCTTACAAACGTATGATACACCTAGGTTCGTATTTCTTTGATGACCCCCTAACTCACATCGACGCCCTGCGTCTCTCCCACTTCATTATAAGCTCGAAATGGTTCTATTACGATAAGTATATGTACATTAGATCCATTGTGGTATCACAACGGGCCCAACGGTGTTAGCTGAGCTAAAAGCCACATTAACCTAACATAACCTAGGACTTCCTTCTCAAAAAAGTACATTTATGTACATAGCTCCAGCAATGATTTTGAACGAAGTTTATGGAATAAAATTGTTTATGAAGGTTTTCAAAAATACCATTTCTTTAAGCAGTGGTCACACACGGCTGCTTGCCAGCCGCTTCTTACCAGCGGCTGGCAGTAGCAGAAGCAGGCAGCCCGGTCACACTATCGGCTGCTACTCGCCAGCTTCTCTCAGCAAACAGCTGCAGAAAACCATACAAAATGTTTAAACCTATTTATTATATTTGACACAAATTTCGAATGAACAATTTACTAAATAGAATGTGTATCAGTATTTTTTTATTCCGCCAGCCGCTGCTGGCAGTTAAAAGTTGAACATGTTCAACTTTGCCAGCCGCTGCCGTCGAGTGTGGTGAATCTCGTGGTCACACAAAGCTGATCAGCGGCTGGCAGTAGCGGCTACTCAACTCGCCGCTGGCAACCAGCCGCGTGTGTTATGTATAGCTCAGAAAGTGTCATCGAACCTCCAAGTTCTGATGACACTAACAGAAAAGCCACCACGAAGTTCTAAATAATAAATTATTCATGGGAACGGAAACGAAAAGGTTCCGATTACATACCTGTTGTTTCCGTTGCCAATAAAAACTACGAATAAGCGAATTAGGTATTAGTTATGTGTTAAGGTACATTTAAGTAAACAATAAAGATCAGTCATTACTTAGACACCAATTTGATAGTACATTTCTTCCAGTAACTTAACTGGCGCAGTCGACGGAGTGAACCAAATTTTTTTTTTCTTTTTTGCAAAGTGTATGTGTTGTGTTGTTTGCCACCACTTAACCCCACCTCCTCCCGAAAAACAAAAAAGCAAAAGAAAAATATAATACACAAATACGGTGTAAAAGCAGATACAAAGCGAATTAAAGTAAAGCTTAGTGATTCGCGAAGAAACGAAGCTAAAAACAAAAACCAAAATAATATAAAAAAAAAAAAAGTTTACGGAAAATAACTATCAAAAAGTGAAAATGGCTCAAGATTCAATGGCCCAGTGCATTGTGTTGCTTACCCAGCTAATACGGAGTAATGCACAGAATCATGCACAGGAACAGATGAAATATGTTCCCGTATTTAAAGGAGAACCGGGGACGTTACCATCGTTTATCGATATCGTGGATATGAAGATGGCTTCAATTAGAGAGGAAGACAGAGGACCAGCCTACGAGGCACTGTTCAACGGGAAAATCTTGGGAGCGGCTAAGAACCTTTTGAAGGTGAACGTGCCAAGGAACTGGGAGGAATGCAGAGAGCGCCTCAAAACCCACTTCAAGCCAAGGAAGGACCAGCTCTTCATCACTAATGAAATATTCAAATTAAGAGTAAGTAGTGTGTTAGATTTAAGTAGGAAATTAACAACTATTGTAGAGGATATTGCAGAGTACGCTGCACTTTGTGTGAATGGTAATGCAATGGCTGATATATTAAGCAGCATTGCAATACAGAAAGTAAAAACTGTAGTTTCGGGTTCATTAGCATACGCTATAATGGACATTGCAAATTTGTCCGAGATTAGGGTTATTGTTGACAAGTTCATCGGGTTGGATGAAACAAATTTGAGCCAAGTAGGAAGGGAAACTAACAAAAGTAAAAATAGGTATAACGAGGGGAATTTCAGGCAGCAAAGCAGTAGAATTATTCCTAATACAAACAATTTTAGACAGAGTAATAGAATAAACACAAATGCAAATAATTTTAGGCCGCCGAATTTTGCAAACCCATTCAGGCAGCCAAGTGTGCCACACAATTCTGGGCAACCTCACTATAGGAATAGCAATAGCAACAGCCAGCAAAGTAGGCAAAGGTCCGACCACATGTCAGTTGACGCCCTAAACAATGAGGAGGAAGGTGTAGGAGAAGATGTTTTTTTTACAAACTAGCCTCGGAAAATAGGATAATACTAAAGCTTACAATTAAGGAGGAAAGTTATCTAGCACTATTAGATACAGGGTCAACAGTTAGTATAATGTTAGAAAATAACTGCCCGAGACTTAGTTACACGACTTTAAATACAAATTCAACGCGGATAAGTACAATTCAAGGTCAAGTGCAAATGCTAAACAAGTCAGTAGCAACAATCTGCCCAAAAGAGTTTAAATACGCAGACAATGCAAGAATAAAGTGGCTAGCCATGAAAATTGATAAGCCATTTAATTTTATCATTGGCATGGATTGGATAGGTAAGAATGTCAGAGAAATAAACGTTGACAAACAAGAGTTAGTTTTAAACAATGAGGTCCGTCTTCCATTTTTGAGTAAAATCGTGTCTGAAGAAGTTAACGCACTCGAAGTGAGCAAACTACAAGATATTCAATTTGACCATTTAAGGGAAAAAGAAAGAGAACTTGTAGAACCACTTATAAAAAGGTTTTCTAACCTTTTTTATAGAGAAGGGGACATATTAACAAATACGGATACAATACGTCATGAGATACGAACTACGACAGAACAACAAATAAATTCTAGGTTGTACCGCTTACCCAAAATCCATGAAGAAGAAGTAAAAAGGCAAATGGACGAGATGGAAAAAAATGGCATTATAAGAAAAAGTAGGAGCAGATATAGCTCACCGATCATAGTTGTACCAAAAAAGAAAGACAACTCGGGAATTCAAAAGTTTAGAATAGTGGTAGATTATAGAAGGTTGAACCAAGTCACCATAGATGACAAGTATCCTATACCAAACATTGACAACATCTTAGACAAGCTAGGGAAGGCACAATACTTTAGTACGATAGACTTGGCGAAAGGCTACCACCAGATTAAAGTTGCTAAAAAAGACATTGAAAAAACAGCCTTTGTTACACCAAGTGGCTTGTACGAGTTTGTTCGTATGCCTTTCGGGCTGAAAAATGCTTCAGCTACTTTCCAGAGAATGATGAACGATATTCTCCG
Source organism: Melanostoma scalare (assembly GCA_949752695.1). NCBI lineage: Eukaryota > Metazoa > Arthropoda > Insecta > Diptera > Syrphidae > Melanostoma > Melanostoma scalare. The sequence continues at coordinate 233,153,487 of OX456985.1, read as the reverse complement.
TGATTATATTAATTCCATTTGTGTGGTATACATGGACGATATTTTAATTTTTTCCACTTCTCTGGAAGAGCATATTATTTCATTGAACAAAATTTTTACTAGACTCCAACAACATAATTTAAAGATACATTCAAACAAATGTAGCTTTCTTAAGAGACACACAGAGTTTTTGGGTCATGTTTTAACTAAAGATGGTATGATGCCAAATCCAGACAAAGTGAAAACGATACAAGAAATTGAAATACCGAAAACGGAAAGGCAATTAAAAGGATTTTTGGGGGCTACAGGTTTTTATAGAAAGTTTATTCGAGATTATTCCAAAATAGCTTACCCAATGATTAAATATTTAAAGAAGGATAACAAAATAAATATCAAAGATCCACAATACATATCAGCGTTCGAAAATTTAAAAAGTCTTATAATTTCTCATCCTATATTAAAATACCCAGATTATAACCAACCGTTCGTCCTCACCACAGATGCTAGTGATTATGCTATTGGAGCTGTGTTGTCACAACAAGGTCATCCAGTATGTTTTATTTCAAGAACTCTAAATAATCATGAACAGAAGTATAGTACAACAGACAAAGAGTTCCTAGCGATAGTGTACTCAGTTTGTTATTTCCGACCATACTTGTATGGGAATAAGTTTAAAATTGTGACAGATCATATAGCTATAAAATATATTAACAGCAAATATAAGGGAAAGGAGTTTTCTCAACGGGATCAAAGATGGTTACTTAAGCTGCAAGAATTCAATTACGAAATAGAATACATGCAAGGAAAGGATAACAAAGTAGCAGACTACTTAAGTAGACTTGAAAATACAGAAAAAATTAATGAAAACAACGATGAAGACTCGAATTTTGCATTAGCGGAGACTCAGACTCAGCACTCTCTTGAGGAACAAAGATTAGACCATATAGGTATTAAAGATGAGATTGTCAATAAGTATAGCATCCAAATATTATTAACTTACAGCCCAGAACGTGAAGTCCAAACCCTTCACAAAAGAACGATAATGGAAATAAATCCATTAGAGAGTGAAAACAAGATAAGAGATTTATTAAAGCGATGGGTAAAGAGAGGTCAAATAGGAATTTACACAAATAATGTATCCGATTCGGATTACAACAGAATACAGAGAATTATAATATCCCTGTTCTCATCAGACTCTAAGATCAAATTTATAAGGTGTTCCAAAAAAGCTCAGGAAATAAAAACAGAAGAAGATTTGCATAAACAACTATCTTTGTATCATACCAAAGAGTCGTTTCATAGTGGCATAAATGAGTGTTACCATAGTCTTAAAGACAAAATATATTTTCCTAAACTAAGAGACCAAATCCGTTTAGTAATAGGAAATTGTCCTAAATGTAGAGAAATCAAATACGATAGAAAGCCAATTAAGCCGAAATTTCAGATTACAGAGACCCCAAAAGGAAAGAACCAAATTATTCACCTTGACATATTTCACTTTAAGAAACATTCATTTGTAACAACAATAGATAAATTAACGAAATTTGCAGCAGCTTATCCTATTACCGATCATAACTGGAGAGCGAAAAAGACCATAGTCATTGAGCAGTTTTCAAAGTTTGGCAAACCTAAGAAAATTGTAATGGACAATGAGTTTAGGGCCGAGCAATTAGTGGAGTTCCTTAATGCCGAAGGTGTAGACGTTCACTTGACTAAACCGAACAATCACACTGGAAATGCCGAACTTCACTCTACCTTATTAGAAATAATAACAGGAATTGAGGGAAGTGAGCTTTCAATTGAAATGAAGATACAGATGGCTATAGGAAACTATAACGATCGATATCACTCAACAATCAAATGTTCTCCCAGGCAGGCTAAGGAAACAGTAAATTGTTCAGAGTTAATTCTAAGGACAGATAGAATCAAAAAACATGTCATTAATAAAAGAAATTTAACCAGAGAAAACTACATAGAAAAACGAAGTTCAGGGCATATCAGAAATTATAAAAGGCTAAGACATAAAGACGAACCCTATTATAGATTAAATCCTCTTCAAAATGTTCATACGTCGAATATTAAAAGACCTTTCAAACTTACAGATACGGACAATGACCAGCCTAATAATATTCCTCGCAGTTATACCAGTAGTGCAAGGGCTACTGCAGGTCAATCAGATTCATGAAGAAATTGGATACACTACAATCAAAATCAAAGAAGTTGAAATTATAAGCGATACAAACACCATACTGCATGTTATTGATATTGGAGAAATAGACAGGTTACTGATGCAAATTGAGACGAACATTCTAAATATGAATATGGACAACAAAGAGTTGTTAAACACAGTAGTTGCCGATATTAAGTCAAAGATAAAATCCATTAAACCAAAAGAATCTAGAAGAAAAAGAGGACTCCTCAACATTGTGGGTAGTGCACACAAGTGGTTGTTCGGAACAATGAATGACGATGATAGGCAGGAAATTCTAGAACATTTAAAAATAGATGAAGAGAATAACCATAACTCCATTCTAAATTCTAACAAACAAATTTCTATAAATACTCATTTTAAGGATACTTTCAATATTCTTAAAAAAGCTATAGAACAGGATAGGAATAAGACAATAGGATTCTTAAATACGATAACAGACCAAAGAAAGTCAGTCGAAGAACATTCTATGTATTTAGATCAGATGATAAAACTCAGATATTTAGAAAACAAAGTGGACCAAATACTAGACAGTATAGCAGCAGCAAAAAACGATATTTTTCACCCCAGTATCCTTACAAGAGAGGAACAGAATCTGTATGATATTGATTTTTATAAGATTAAGCTAGTAAAAGTTGGTATTCTTAAGTACATTAATCAGTCTTTAATCATTGCAATAAAGATTCCTAAAACTTATGTAACAGAAGACCTTAAGTTAGTTATACCACTACCAAATACAGAATTTCTGGAAATTGATGAAAATGTTGAAAAATTTATAACAGTAGGGAATAAGAATTTTGTATACAAAGAAAATAAACTTTTAAGAGATTTGGAAACTAGCAAAAGTTGTATTTGGAAAAATGAATGCCAATTTAAGTATAATAATAAGACAACTATCGAAAGAATTGATGAAGATACGTTACTAATTAAGAATGCTGTAAACGAAAATTTAACTCAAAATTGTGATGATCGAAAAATATTGTTAAACAAAAATAGTTTGATTACTTTCTACAACTGTACATTAGAAATCTGTAAAGAGAAATTTTACAATCAAGTAACAAAGATTCAAGCGAAATACTTCTATCCTAGTAACATTGTTAATCAAACCAAGCCAAAAATTGTGAATTTTGAAAAAATTATATTAAAACATTTCGAAAATATAAAAGAAATCAAAGAGTTAAAGTTCCACAAGGACGTAACATACGGCCTTAATTCTATGTTGATTTTAGTTGCAATAGCGTTTTTGATTTTTGTAATCTTACGGTGGAAAGAGAATAATGATGTAAACATTAAAATTTTAAGTAATGAAACAAATAAGAGAATTCGGGAGAATTCAAAGTTTGGCGGTGGGAGTGTTATGTATAGCTCAGAAAGTGTCATCGAACCTCCAAGTTCTGATGACACTAACAGAAAAGCCACCACGAAGTTCTAAATAATAAATTATTCATGGGAACGGAAACGAAAAGGTTCCGATTACATACCTGTTGTTTCCGTTGCCAATAAAAACTACGAATAAGCGAATTAGGTATTAGTTATGTGTTAAGGTACATTTAAGTAAACAATAAAGATCAGTCATTACTTAGACACCAATTTGATAGTACATTTCTTCCAGTAACTTAACTCGTGTGACCCGTGCCTTAGACGTGATGGGTCTTGGAAAGAAAGTAAAACTCGATTATGAAATTAAAAACAAAAAATAATCTCATCATTTTTTGAACATTTTCGTATTTTTAAACAAAAATGACTGTTTTGGTGAAAGTTGTATGATTCTATTGGTTTTTATAGTAACAAAATGAGAGACCTTTGTAAACACTTTAAACATATAAACTCGAGGCCTTTTTACTGCCGTTTTTGAAAGCTGAAGATAGTCATACCAAAATATGCACTGAATGGTAATGAAACTAACTTTCGAAACATATCCAATTGTAAAGTCATGGCATCAATGTACGACTGCAGCTCGCCTAGTAAGAAGCTTTCTGTTTTGAAGAGCTCCTCGAGTCCATTTATTGACGTGTAGTGGTCTTCCTCGGCAAGCACATCATTGTCACGCGTTAGAACAGCTAAGACACTCAAGCAGTACCAAATTGATCGCGAAGACAACATATTAAGAAAATTAATTTCGCACAAATCCACCACCTCTCTTCCGAACTGTAACGTTGCTTTTTCGCACTAAAGATGATACACCTCTGAAAATTTCTAGATATCCGTAGATTTCAAAAACTAACAAGACACACAAATAGACCATAATTTGTTTTTGCTTTAATAGTGAAACTGAAATTGGGTTTCTCTTTGGTGATGATCGAACCATTTAAGGAACCAAACAAAACAACTGTAAACCAATACACCTGTTTATTAGAGGAAGCCTCAATTTTTGTTTGAGCTACAAAAAGGTGGCTACCGTTCTACATAAAAGTACAATAAAACAGAAGTCTGTTGAACGTGTCCTCATATTTTGAAAAACATCGAAACAATCAACCATTAATTAATGGTTTTTAGCACACACATGAATGAAAAACAAGAAGTTAAACACGGTTTCTAAATATGCTGGGGCCGAGTAACCACATCAGTGATTGAGTGAGTGAGTGCCAATTTTCTTTCAAAATTCATTTTAAATTTCACATTATCGGTGTGCAGTCTATTTATTGATTTCAATTAGTTCAAATGCTGATGAAAATAATGTCAAATTGTAGTACTAGTGTGCTCGATAACGTGAGAGGTAATGCCAAACTCACATAATTCAGTCAGGTATTACTCGATCATGTGTGCGATAATTCGACCTCTGACTTATCACTAAATCTATCCTAAAACGAAAGTCAATATGGCGTTGACGACATTAAAAAAGACATTTAAAAAATTGTAACGAATGAAAAGCTAAAATCTAATATTCACAATTCTTATTTCTTACTTATTGTTGCTTAATCATTAAGGTCGTCATCTTGTACCCATCCATCTTCATCGGTGAAAAATATTCGCTTGGCTGCGGTGGGCCGCATGATTTTTTTGGATGGCCTGAACACCCACTGAAGTTCATCCAACTAGTGTGCCTAAATTAGTTTGATATACAACTCCAATTGAAACGAAGGCCCGACTTCCTTCAGTTCGAGACCCTTGTTGACATATTGATAAGTGTGGTGGTAGTAACTGATATAGTCATCGTGATTGGCACGTTGATTCCGCCCTTGGAACTGGGTACAAATACTCCAGATATATTGAAGAACACTGTCGATGTCGGTCGGGTCGTATGGCAAATGACAAACAACCAAAATCCGTAAAATCTTTCGAACGAAGAGAGAGCTTTAGTAGCTTCATCTCGTAATTACTACGATTCAAACGTTGAGCATTAGGGAAAAACGAACGGAGTTCTTTTACAATCATCTTTAATCTTGCAGAAAGACTATGCAGTGTTTTAATCATAACCTTTTGATCTTCGCAACCTGCCCAACGATATTCATCATCTATATTTACTTATGTTACTCACTCCACTGGGATCTTTCCAAAAGGTCTTTCTTGTTTTGGAGCTTTTTATAGCAGGCTTCAGCTGGTTTTTTGTACAGATATTCCATCCGTAGCCTGGTTTAAATTCGTAGAATGGTTTAAATATAAGTAAGTAAGTAAGTAAGTAAGTAAGATATTCATTTATTAACAATTAAATACAATATATTATTACAAAATTTGCATCTTAAAGCTATGGCTTAGCCGTCAGCCTGATTGACAAATTTATTATTTTAATTGTATAAATGTAAATAAAAATAAATTCTCAATAAATTTAAAAGACAAAATATTCAAACGTATTCAGATATTAATAACTTTCTGTAATTGCAAACTGATTTCAAGAAATTGCTTAGGGTTTTCCATTCACACTCGTTTAGAAGTTGTACAGATTCCTGTAATGTTAATGTGGGTTTCCCGAAGTACATAACTCTTTGCGGTCTGAATATAGGGCATATACCAATAATATGATAGCAATCTTCTTTCGAATTAAGGTTGCACAGCGAGCAGAATTGATGAAAACTTCCATTATATGGGTTGCCATTGAGGTTTAGGACCTCGCACCTTGCTTTGAAGATTATAGAAATTTCATCATAGCTTAATGAATCGTGAAAGTAGTTCCTTGGTTTAAATATATTTTTATGCAGATTTTGACGAAAGATTGAATAATGAAAAGCAAACCGCAATAAAAATAAACCAAATGCCTTCCACACACAACACATAGTAAAAAAGATTTGTGCTCGAGCCTCGAGGTGTAATGGTTAAAATATCCGCCTCTTACATGGAAGGTTCGAATCCCTCCAACATCACAGAAATAAGATGTTTCTCTTGAGTATCGTTTTTCGCGAAGAATTGGCAAGTTCTCCGAGAGTAATTACAGACTTCCATAAAAATCGCCCTTTTGGAGTTGGCATAAAATTGTGAATACTGGAAATGCGTTGAGATTTTTAATGCTGAAATTTTGAATGCTATGTTGCACCACCAATATTAAATTTTTCTAGCATTCCCAGTGGCAGAGTGGTATAAGAATGTCTGTAATGTTAAGTGGGAGGTTTGATTTCCCACTATATCTATATCCATTAAAAGTCTTTTCTTGCTAATTTAACAAGCTTACTTCGAACTACGGGTTCAATACAATTTGTGTTAGGTGGTCTTAAGTCTGATTATAAAAATTCTAGTCTACCCCAGGGCTTCGCTTCGTTTCCGACTCTATTCTTCAACTTTGTACTTTTTTTGAAAAATGTTTTGCTGACCACAAAGGCTGAAAACACACCTAATAAAGCAAAACGAGACAAGAGAGCTTTGCTTTTTCATGCGCTGAAAATTTCTAAAAATGCTAAGGTTTCCTTTAACCTAAGATTAAAAGATCGCAGCTTTCCCCGATAGAGCGATTCTTAAACGCTAACTTTGGAGCAGTCAAGTATCGATATAAATGTAAACTTCAATTTGCTATAAAATAAAAAATCCAGCTCCTCTTTTTAAATCAGAATATCTCTTTTTAAAACACGTAGTATTTATGAGATAATCAGCATTTATTATGAGTTTTATTAGAACTGGACTGTGACACGTACTGCATCAAAAAAAAAAAAAAAAAACAAGATAAGAAAAGTCTATTAGTTTATTTGTTAAAAAATTACTGAAAATTACAAAAAAGCCACATTATCGAAATAGTTTAGATGTGGGCGAGAAAGTTCTTTATCCTGATGCAAGCCACATGGTCGTTTGAACATCTGTTTCCGAGATCGAATCCACACGGTTGCAACTATTATTGTGACAAAAGTAAGGAAATTCATTGTTTATGTTTTATTTTGAGTCTCTTACGCCACTTGGAACCCTTCAAGACAGGGCAACCTGCATGCATAGTTCTGTAATCTTTCGCCTCTGATTTATGTAAATTATACCAAAACACCATACTTCCTTTCTTCGGTTGAACGGCTCTTTTTAAAAATGGAAAAACAGTGGCACCTCCTTGCTCAACATCTGACAACTGATTTAAAACAGAAAAAGTGGAGACGATCAGGTATTTTTAGAATCTATAGAAAACTTACATAAAAAATAACAGTAGCAATCCTATTACCATCTTTTTCTGGATCACTAATAAGGAAGTCAAAATGTGGTTCATAATGCCCACCGAATATGTAGTTGGCAACCTGAAGCTGTTCATTATCTTCCATATCCAATCCTGTGATATCGCCAAGTCTTTGAGAAAACATTTCTGCTTCTGGCAGAGAGTCATATTCAAGCCAACAGTTTTGACTGGTTCTGTAAGTGGACTTGATAGTTGAATTGCCATTTGGAGAATTTATTTTCGAAGGAGCCATCGTAGTCTTGGCCATTTCCTTAATCGGTTTGATTTCCTTATCGGAAATGACATCATGGAAGATAACAATGAGTGGATCATGATTTATTTCTTCCATTTTGAACGGCATCAGAAAGCGGTATGGAACGTTTCTGTGAGTGAACTTACATCGGAGACCTCTATCTTCCCTAGGGTCAGGTTTGCTTTCTCCGCGACAAAGTTCTTGGTAAATTTGAAACTCTTTTGTATTCTTTAGTTGTAACAGTTTGTCAAATTCAGATATTTGTTTTCTAAAACCAATAAAATTTTACTTACACGAAATAATAATTTGGTGTTTGTGTCAATGGGTGTCACATTCTCCTCACGTCTTTGCCCAATTATGGTAGGTAAATATTTTCTTAGGCTTATGGGTTGAACAAAGGCTCTACGTCCTTCATCTTTAATGATTTCCAAATACTGTTTTAGATCTATCACGTATCCTGGTTCCAATTCAAAAATCTTGTCTAACATTCCCATGGCAGTTTTGAAGTCACCTTTTGATGAGAGAAAAAGAAGTTGAGAAGTGCGCTTACAAACGAGAAAAAATATTCTAACCCATTTGAAAATGATAGAATGCCATCTCTTCTAAGACCTCAATCGTATTAGATGAGTTGTAATCGTCTTTGGCAAGCAGTCTTAGATAAGACTCCTTTAACCATGGAATCGTATGATTAAAGTAATTCATGGAGTAAAATTCCTTACCCAACTTGAAACACTCCTTCCATGACATTGGAGAGCTAAATATCGAAATCGTATATGGTAAGGTAACAATAGAAAATTATATTTTCACTAGCTCACCCAAATTTGACACCGTTGATGGTTCCAGAAGCAATTTGGGACACATTCAATTTATAGGCATCCTGTAGCCGTACTATTGCGATTGCTGAACCTTTTAAATCATTTTCATTAGGGAAACTGAAGTTAGCATGAGCCAGATCAAATGCATCCAAGAAAACTGAGAATATTAACAATAATAAAGATTTTACTTTGTTTTATTTGAATTGATACACACTTTGGTGAGAGTCTTCGACCTCGATTAAATCAGCATAGGACCTCCAGTCTGTGTGTAGACGTTGGATAAGACGATAGGCGTTAAGTGGATTCGTAAGGTATTCGTCCTTGTCGTTAGCAGCAATCCAGTGTTCTGCTTCGATTTCCACCATTTCACTGAAAGGGCACACAAATAAATGTATTAATAGCATTTCATTTCAGTTAGTGATTTTTTAAGAAAACAGCAAATATTATATGATAAAACCCATCAATAATTCGAGGAAAGCTAAAAACACGTCCCTTATTCATGGTTTTGTTAGACCTTATGAACAAGAGTCATAATATGTTGTAATAATACAAGGTTAGGTTAGGTGGAAGTGGCTGTCAGCCAATGAGTACATTGCCACGGGTCTATGAAATAACTCCCACGAAATAAGTCCCACTTTTAAAAACGAAATAAGTCCCACCAAAAATTGCTTAAAAAAATGAAATAACTCCCACGAAATAAGTCCCACTTTTGAAAACGAAATAAGTCCCACCAAAATGAAATGAAAGTGGGAGAGTTGTGATCGCTTCAAGATCACTACTCGTAACGCCGGAAATGAAGAAGAAGAAGAAGAAGAAGAAGAAAATGAAATGATTTAAAAATTTACTTGAAATGAAATAACTCCCACTCAAAATGAAATAACCCCCCCTTGAATAATATATTTCTTAAATGAATTAAGTCCCACTTTCATAAACGAAATAAGTCCCACTTTTTCATTGTTTAATGCGATTTCAAATAAGAAGTATTTGGCTCTTCGAAAAAAACACACGTCGAATAATATGAATAATCAAAGCAGAGGAATAATAAAGAAAAATCGTATACAAGCAAGAAGAGCCATGAGAGATAAGGACAAAAAATTATGGCTGTCCCTTTTACGAAATATTGGACATTTCGTAAAAGGGACAACCATAACTTTTTGCATAAGAAAAAATATAAATTTAGGGGTATGAAATAACTCCCACTTTACAAAACGAATTTATTCCCACTCAAAACGAAATAAGTCCCACTTAAAATAAAAACGCGTAACGAAATAAGTCCCACCAATTGACGAAATAAGTCCCACTTTTAAAAACGAAATAACTCCCACTTTCAAAATAGCAATTTTTGGTGGGACTTATTTCGTTTTTAAAAGTGGGACTTATTTCGTGGGAGTTATTTCATAGACCCCATTGCCACACTTAGGCCGCAAGGGCCCATTGTGATACCACAGAGATCAGCAAGTTAATCACCTACTGATCTCAGAACCCGATGTAAGATTAACGAGTTGATCACTTATTAATCTTCCATTACGGGACTGTAAAAATACAAAAATGCAGAACTTTTAAGCCCTGTTTTTAGTTAGCGAGCATTCAAATATTTCCGTTAAACCTAAAGTGATCGGTAATTTGTAAAAATGTAAATTTATTGAATTCTAAAGTTGTTGCCCAACGTAATCGATTAGCTTGCCCAGAATTAACTTTGGACTTTGTGAAAAACGATGTTTCTGAACATTTGTTTGCCAAAAAGTAGTATTGGAATTGCGTTGTGAATGAACATTTTTTTAATATTCTAATTCTGATTATAAGAGCGCAATGGAAGTTTTTGAGCTATTTAATATTAATCGAAGACAAGTTAAAAAACATTTCAATAACTTTGCACAAGGTAATGCATATCCCTTTTTCCCATGTCCTTTACCAGAGCCTTGTCCTCCACATTGAGTTGACTTTGTCTGTTAAATAAGAGTGTGAAACCAGCAACGACTCGCACATCATACCTTACGATTGTTTAAAGAACATTTTAATCATAAAACCCAGGAAGCGAAAAAAGTACATCTTTCTTTTTCACGAACAAATTCTTTTCTCTTAAATGAATCGAAAAAATAAAACTCACTTTCGAAGCCTATCCAATTGCAAGGTCATGGAATCAATGTACAACTCCAACTTCTTTAGTAAAAATGACTCTGTGCTCAAAAGTTTCTCCATTCCCAATACTGACGTTATGTGGTCTTCCCCAGCAAGCTCATCGGTGTCAATAGATAAAACCAGCGGGAAGCTTATGCAACACCAAAACCAAACGGATCGCGTAAATATCATTGTACAAAAAAAAAAAAAATATTTCGAACAAAATCAAAATCAATCTTCCGATGCCACTACAACTTTGAACCGTTAAGATGCGATTGCATACAGAAAAGTCTAAACGATTGTCGAACCGACACTAGTAAAATGTCTTGAAATACATAAACTTGACAGGCACACACTCTACATAGAGATTTTAAAGAAGAATGCCATTTGTCTGATACTTCATTGGATTTTTTTTTTTTAAAGAAGCCTGAATAGTTTGTTTAGCCTAAAAGAACAAATTTCAAAAGCAGAATTAACATTTTTCTTAATTACTTTTTGTTTCATTAGACTGTAGCAGCGTAGACGCCTTTTGCAACACTTGCCAATAAACGCTTTCTAAACAGGGTGAACTGAACTTTATTGATCATAAGTTGTTTTTGAGACAGATGTGATAGGCCCCGAGCCTTCGCGGCTCTCCCAGGGCTTGTAATACTCGTTTATTTATTTATATTAGTTTTGATTTTCTAACATCAATGCCAGGAATTTCTGAAATGATTTCTATTTATTTTAATTAATTTATTTATTTATTATAATAAATATAATTATACACAGTAAGATACAAAAATCTTATAAAGTAGTGTAAAGTTGAATTAATGAACAGATTTAACTTGAAAACAACTCAAAAATAAAAATATAAAAATATATACACATATATAGCGAGATGAACAAAAAGATGAGAAAAAGGAAGAAGAAATGAGTAAAAAAAAAAAGTAAAAAAAAAAGCTAGTAAAAATAGTTTAAATAATTAAATAATATGCCTCAAGTTAACTGTGAAAGCCCTTCTTATCAACAATGTTCCATAAATGTCGTGAGAGAGAGTTCCAAAGTCAGACGGCGTGAACGAATAACTGAAGCTCAGATGTCAAGCATAGAAAACGCGGTTGAAGGATCTGACCTGTTCTAGTGGAAGCACAGAAAATTATTTTACTAAACAGATCAGAAGGTTGGTGGGTTTGTAGAATATTAAAGAGCGTACACTCAAAAAAATATCCTGGTTCTATTTATTAGATTTCCTGTAAGAATCTATCGGAAAAACTGATAACGAGATTCTCCCAGGTCGTCTGATAGAATATATCGGTCTCTCCTGGTAGCCCGTACCAGGAAAAATATTTCCCCTTCCGACAGAATATTATCAGAGTTCCTGATAACATGTACCAGTTGCCTGATACAATCTAACAGGAAAAGATAATCATTTTCCTGATACTTGCTAACAGGATACTGGTAGTATTTACCAGGAATATTATTTTTTTCCTGATAGAATGTACCTGTATTCTGGTACAATTTACCAGGACTCCGGGTAATTTTCCTGGTACCTGCTACCAGTATACTGGTAGTATTTACTAGAGATATTATTTTTTCCTGATAAAATGTAGCTGTATTCTGGTAAAATCTACCAATATATCTGGTAGTTTTCCTGGTACCTGCTACCAGTATACTGGTAGTATTTACTAGGAATATTCGTTTTTTCCTGGTAAAATTTACCTGTGTTCTGGTAAAATTTACCAATATATCGGGTAGTTTTCCTGGTACCTGCTACCAGTATACTGGTAGTATTTAGTAGGAATATTATTTTTTTCCTGGTAAAATTTACCTGTGTTCTGGTAAAATTTACCAATATATCGGGTAGTTTTCCTGGTACCTGCTACCAGTATACTGGTAGTATTTAGTAGGAATATTATTTTTTTCCTGGTAAAATTTACCTGTGTTCTGGTAAAATTTACCAATATATCGGGTAGTTTTCCTGGTACCTGCTACCAGTATACTGGTAGTATTTAGTAGGAATATTATTTTTTTCCTGGTAAAATTTACCTGTGTTCTGGTAAAATTTACCAATATATCGGGTAGTTTTCCTGGTACCTGCTACCAGTATACTGGTAGTATTTAGTAGGAATATTATTTTTTTCCTGGTAAAATTTACCTGTGTTCTGGTAAAATTTACCAATATATCGGGTAGTTTTCCTGGTACCTGCTACCAGTATACTGGTAGTATTTAGTAGGAATATTATTTTTTTCCTGGTAAAATTTACCTGTGTTCTGGTAAAATTTACCAATATATCGGGTAGTTTTCCTGGTACCTGCTACCAGTATACTGGTAGTATTTAGTAGGAATATTTTTTTTTTCCTGGTAAAATTTAGCTGTGTTCTGGTAAAATTTACCAATATATCGGGTAGTTTTCCTGGTACCTGCTACCAGTATACTGGTAGTATTTAGTAGGAATATTATTTTTTTCCTGGTAAAATTTACCTGTGTTCTGGTAAAATTTACCAATATATCGGGTAGTTTTCCTGGTACCTGCTACCAGTATACTGGTAGTATTTAGTAGGAATATTATTTTTTTCCTGGTAAAATTTACCTGTGTTCTGGTAAAATTTACCAATATATCGGGTAGTTTTCCTGGTACCTGCTACCAGTATACTGGTAGTATTTACTGGGAATACTATTTTTTTCATGGTAAAATGTAGCTGTATTCTGGTAAAATTTACCAATATATCAGGTAGTTTTCCTGGTACCTGCTACCAGTCTACTGGTAGTATTTACTAGGAATATTCGTTTTTCCTGGTAAAATTTACCTGTGTTCTGGTAAAATTTACCAATATATCGGGTAGTTCTCCTGGTACCTGTTATTGAATGAATGTTATTTATTTTTACTTACCATTTGCTGGAAACTCAGGAAATATCTGAAACAAAAAACCACAAAAGACCATACAAACTTGATAACAAGACACCCCAGAAATTGATCTTATAATAAATAAAATATTATCAATTTCTTTAAAAATATGGGTTTTTTTTATTGGAAATTCTTGAAGGTACAAATTTACAATCAGTATTGCTTCTTTCGCTTTCAGCTAATTTTAATGATTTTTATACATTATTTTTTTTTGTAAAAATAACTCTCAACGAATTCTTATCAAAAATTAACAATTTACAATTGGTTATTGCTTTCGCTTTCAGCTAATTTTAATAATTTTAAAAGAGTTCGTGCCTTGGAATTTGTTGCTGATTTGTCGATTTTGTAAAAATAATTATCAACAAATTCCCAAAATTGTTGACATGATTTTGGATACGCTATATTTAGCGTAAAAAATATTTTGATGCAAATGTCGAGTGCCCGGTTGAATGTAAATACCCTATAGTGCGCGTTGTCGAAATCTACATGTATTTCTTCTATTTCTTCCAATGAACCGATTAACGTAATTACGGGTGGTTGCGAATGTGAATGTTTTGCAGCCAGTGCATTTTGATGTTCTTTATAGTCTTGCTGCTGTGCGAACAACCTAATTGATGCATCTTGGCTGTCAAAAACGGTGAACCGTTTGTTACCTTCACGTCCACTTGGCTGCAGAAGATAGTGCAAGTGTGTGAATACCATTGCAGCTCTGGCGTCTAATAATAAAAAGAAATTTCTTTTTAATATAAGGCAAACGAAAAAGTATGAAAACTGTTAATAAAAAGCAATTTTATATACGAGTATGTTAATATTAAATGTTTATATTATGTAATATGCATTAAAATTATTATTACAAAATTTTTGAAACAATGTTCGAGTTGGGATCGGACAATCACTTCAAGTTGAATTCATGTAGTTTTAATCGGACTTCTGAATTTAATATTTTTTTCGGAAAAATGAATTGCAGCATTAAATTAATGAAGTCGGTAATTTTTGGGCCCGCCAAGACAATGTCCTTATTCCCGAACATTTTACTGAAATCTGATTCGATCTAAACAGAAAGAAATAAATATTTGAAAGCTAGGTATCTCTTTTTTTTTATAATTTTTTCGTTAATTATAGTGTTTAAATACAAAAATGTGGTACATGCATGTTTCAATTGTAAATAATCACCCCTGTTCTGATTTTTGTTTACGAAAACAATACTTTCGTTTTTAAAACTGAGGTGTTATAAATGTCTCGTTTTGAAATCGTAAATTTAAGAATTTAAGTAATTTCAAAGAAATATTTGTCAAAAATTGAAGGCAAATTCGTACGAATTTAGGAACACAGTTTTTTTTAGCTTTGCGACAATCAATTTCGAAAACGAATTGAATTCGTAACGAAAATCAGAACAGGGGTGAATATCGTTGAAGTAAAAAAAAGAGAAAAGAAACAACAAGCAACAACGTTGAATTCAAAAAGTATTTTTTTCGTACGAATTCATATGTTGGGAAAGTTGATAAAATGCCATTTCTCGTAAAATTCATTCCATGATATTTTTTTTGAATTCGCCTTTTTTAGATCTAAAAATAACTATCAACGAATTCTTATCAAAAAACTTACCATTTACAATTGATTGTTGCTTTCGCTTTCAGCCAATTTTAATAATTTTAAAAGAGTTCGTGCCTTGGAATTTGTTGCTGATTTGTCGATTTTGTAAAAATAATTATCAACAAATTCCCAAAATTGTTGACATGATTTTGGATACGCTATATTTAGCGTAAAAAATATTTTGATGCAAATGTCGAGTGCCCGGTTGAATGTAAATACCCTATAGTGCGCGTTGTCGAAATCTACATGTATTTCTTCTATTTCTTCCAATGAACCGATTAACGTAATTACGGGTGGTTGCGAATGTGAATGTTTTGCAGCCAGTGCATTTTGATGTTCTTTATAGTCTTGCTGCTGTGCGAACAACCTAATTGATGCATCTTGGCTGTCAAAAACGGTGAGCCGTTTGTTACCTTCACGTCCACTTGGCTGCAGAAGATAGTGCAAGTGTGTGAATACCATTGCAGCTCTGGCGTCTAATAATAAAAAGAAATTTCTTTTTAATATAAGGCAAACGAAAAAGTATGAAAACTGTTAATAAAAAGCAATTTTATATACGAGTATGTTAATATTAAATGTTTATATTATGTAATATGCATTAAAATTATTATTACAAACTTTTTGAAACAATGTTCGAGTTGGGATCGGACAAACACTTCAAGTTGAATTCATGTAGTTTTAATCGGACTTCTGAATTTAATATTTTTTTCGGAAAAATGAATTGCAGCATTAAATTAATGAAGTCGGTAATTTTTGGGCCCGCCAAGACAATGTCCTTATTCCCGAACATTTTACTGAAATCTGATTCGATCTAAACAGAAAGAAATAAATATTTGAAAGCTAGGTATCTCTTTTTTTTTATAATTTTTTCGTTAATTATAGTGTTTAAATACAAAAATGTGGTACATGCATGTTTCAATTGTAAATAATCACCCCTGTTCTGATTTTTGTTTACGAAAACAATACTTTCGTTTTTAAAACTGAGGTGTTATAAATGTCTCGTTTTGAAATCGTAAATTTAAGAATTTAAGTAATTTCAAAGAAATATTTGTCAAAAATTGAAGGCAAATTCGTACGAATTTAGGAACACAGTTTTTTTTAGCTTTGCGACAATCAATTTCGAAAACGAATTGAATTCGTAACGAAAATCAGAACAGGGGTGAATATCGTTGAAGTAAAAAAAAGAACAACGTTGAATTCAAAAAGTATTTTTTTCGTACGAATTCATATCCGTTGGGAAAGTTGATAAAATGCCATTTCTCGTAAAATTCATTCCATGATATTTTTTTTGAATTCGCCTTTTTTAGATCTGATTGTCGAACATTGAATGTACTCTGCCATGCTTTTATTCTTTCTTGTGCATTCATTGCAAGGAAATCGTGTTTCATTTGCATGCATACTTTTTCTTCATCACCAGAATTTTCCTCGGTCAACACCTCATCGAGTTTTAGTTTTTTTGTATACTCCGGCATGCATAATCGATTAATGCTTCGAAATTTTCCTCGCATATTATGAAATTTGTTTGCTAGAAAACCTTTGGGATTCTTAACACCTTTTTTATGGTCATAATAATCAAGCTGTATAAAAAGACATGAAATTTAAGCAAAGATTTAATACTATAAAAAAAAATCCTTACAGGATCTTCATTAAAAGCGACACGGATTTCTTCGGCTAGTTGCATTAAGTCCTTTGACGAAAAATTGATATTATTTGCACTCGAATAGTTTACAATTGTATTCAAAAGCAGACTTCGTACGGATTTATTGTCAATATTGTTGTTAATTTGAAAATAGCTTTTAATCGTTTCCCCTTCGCTGCAGTTCAAAATATCCATTAAATTTTTGCTGGCTGATGTTTTGTAACTAGTCGTCGGTGTTGAAGAATTTGGTGTTACTGAACACGAGAAGTCATCTAGAGAACGGTTGAAGGAATTTGAACCATTCTCAATTTTCCATTGCTGCCATTTATCGAAGAACACAATTCTACTGGCAGTGGTAATATTTAATCCTTGTAAAAATCTTTTCATGAAAAATGGCTCAGCTACTTTCAATACGGGTACAAAAAGGCTCTCATCTGTTACAGAGTTTTCAGATTAATGTATACCTAAATGAAAAAATTGAATTTAAGTTATATTTACCCACAAAATATTGGTGACAATGAACCGGAATTTTCCATGATATCAATAGGTTTTTAAGATCTTCTGTTTCGTTTTGTTTTCCGCTTTCACAGTAGGAATTGATAAGTTCTGTAAATGAAACGTTTTCTGCAACTTTGTTGGACTTTGAAGAATCTACTTCAAACGAATTTTTCAAAAATTGATTCTCATTCGTTGTATGATATAAATCAGTTTCTTCCACCAATGTATAATTTATAAGTGATGATAAACTTTCATCACATGGAACAGTGATGATAGTTTCTTTTGTTGATAATATAGATTTCTCCCCCGTTACCGATTGCATAATGGTCTTCGCTTGAGCAATATTTTCATGCTTTTCAATAAACTCTTCTGAAGCCTTCATTTTTGTTGATTATATTTTTATCCTAATACAAATGACAAAGATATTAATAAATTATTTTCGGTCTAACCATCAGCATGCCACGTGATATTTTATGAGAATTCATTGGAGGACTTCTGCAATGGTCAATCCGTTGTAAATGATAAGATGAATATTGTATCTTTGAATTTTCATTGCCTATTTCCATTGCAGCATAATGTTTTCGGAATGAAATAATTTGTACTCGTTGGCACAACAAGTACGGAAACTTCTCCTCTGAAAACTTGACTACCTCTTTGATTTGAAATAACAACGCAGTGTCTGGTGTACTATCTAATGATTGCGTAATGAAATAACCTACTTTAAAACGTTTTCCATAATAAATGCATTGAGAAAAAATTTTGAAATCGGAAGATATTCCTTGTCGAACCTTGTAATCATTTATAAAATTAAAATAGCAAGTATTTTGCATGTGGCAATCGGCAAATGACACTATTTCCGGACTTGTTTCATTTAATAAAAAGTGAGCAAATTTTAACTGAAATTTGTAAGACAATGTTATTGGGATGTTTCGTCTACTGTTTATGACTCTTGCATATTTTTTAAACTCCTTATGTTTAGCTTCAAACTGAAAGCACCAAAAATTACGAGGCACTCCACTTTTCCGAATAACCATTGGATAATGAACCATAAAATGATGCTTTGGCTTTAAAGTATCATTAAACAGTCTCACGTAATCAAGATGATGCTGTCGAATAAGTTCTGCAAGGTGCTCTATCACATCATTTGATATGTTGAAATAAAGAAGAATTTCAACGATTTCTAGGAAATTCAAAAAGAAAATCCAAACCTCGTCTTTTTCAGGTATTCTATCGGCCACCATTAAAGGAAAATAAAAAGTAAAAGCCATCATTTCACGAGCTGTCTTCTTTAAATGCATATTTTTTAAGTTATCATTTGTAATTGGTGACAATGAAACATTTCCGATCTCAATTTCGCCATAGTTAAACGAATTTATTCGATCATTTAAAGCTTGAAGATCGGAGAAAAACTTCATATCAAGAATATATCGTATGATGTGACAGATATTATAATGGCAAATACCTTCAAATATATCGTGCATCACATCAACTGAATAGTTGTAAGTGACATGGAATGAAGGAATAGAATTGAAAACGGAATCTTCATGTATACCTGTTTTTTTGTAATCATTAGTGGCAACATCTTCCGAATAATTTTGCCTATTACGTAACATATGTTCAACCTCGCATGGCATTACACAAGTTTCTTTCTTTGACAGTTTACAAAATCGACAAAAATAATTACTTGAGCATGAAGAAAAGCCTAACATGGCATTCAAGCCTAAATTATCTCCAATCAAAAGACCCAAAACAAAGTACACCTTTTTAATTCCCTGAGATGTACTTATTTCAATACCATTTTTTTCTAAAAAAATCATTTTATTTACGAGTGAGTGAAGACATTTTTTATTTCCAAAGATTTTATAGTCACGAGATTTGAATAGTGCAGCTAAAAAAATATCAGACTGATCCGGAGTAACAGGAATTGAATAATAAATAAAAGAAATTGGATCAGCGTGGGATCCTAATGGATTATTTATTTCTGCATCGTCCATGTAAACGAAATAAGGGATAATGATTTCATCTGCAGGAAACAGATTACGTTTGTGTTGCCAAGCGTTTCTCTTAATGTAATGAGAAATGTTTGACTCATCGCTTAAAATTTGGTTTATATTGTCTATGGTCCTAATCAATAAGTCATTTTTTTCAAAAAATTTTTGGAACTGAAATTCAAGAGGAAGGACCACCCCTGTTGTTGTTTGCTCTTCATGGCAATTAATTCCATTACGATAAACATTTTTTAGCTCTTCATGAATAGTGAACTCAGTGGCACCGCAGAAATATTCATTTGATGTAAGCCATTGTATAAGCTGATGGTCAGTACTGCAGTATTCAAACTGCTTTTCTATCGCTAAAATCAAAGCTGAAAAGTGCAATCGATCTTCGACTGGTCGATTTGGTTTAGTACAAAATATTTTTAATGAATTTAAAATGGGCTCATGAATGCTTTCTTTAAACATTCCTATAATTCTTACAGCATCTTTACGTGACAAGTTGTCCATGCTGAACAATTTCATAGCGAAATCAATTCCAAACTTATTAAAATCAATATCAATATCATTTTTAGTAGGAGAACAATAATTTTCAACACAAGAATGTGGACTATCAGAAATACCAGAGGGCAAGTTCGGAACATAAGTTACAGTTGGAGGAGAAAAACGTTGTGAACAAGAGGCCGAAAAAGAACTATTTATGATGTTCGTGTTTGTCGAAAATAACGATAATCCTTCTTTTAAATGTGTTTTACAGTGACGCGAAAAATTTGTGAACGTAGATGTGAATGAAGTACAGTCTTTAAAAGTACACCGGTAAACCCCTGTTCCATCCAATTTATGTACCACTTTAAAATGGGTGGATATACCATTTATATTACATAATCTTTTTCGACATATGAAACACTCCATTCCAATTAGTTTTAAAAGCCAAATAAAAGGGTTTCCTAAAAAAACAAAAATGTGAAAATCAAACATCACGTCAAAATAATTGACAATTTATTTTACATGATGTAGGGTAAAAGTGTCGACAGTGGATCAGTAAACACAGTGAATCATTTGCTCTGAGACACTCATTTTTTTTTTAAATAAATCTGAAAATGAGAAAAGAACATCCCTTTGCACTTCTTTACGTCAAAATATCAGTTTGTGTGATTCCATGACCGAAGTCTTGTGTTTTTAGTATTGGTAACTTCATGAGTTAAATATTTGTAATTCTGGTTGAATTTACTTTATAATTAGTGTGAATTTGTTTAATTTGTGAAACATGTTATATAGTTTTAATGTGTTTTTGTTAAAATGACAACATGGTACACTGAACACTGCGAATCACTGATTCACTGAGCATGGAAGCTCTTCAAAAATGAGAAATTCAAATTTTTTATTTTGAAATAAATAAAATAAAATCACCCTTATTGCGATAGGCGTTTCACTAAAACGCCTAAAAAATTACAGAGCTCCAGCCGCCCTAATTTTAGTTTTCATAAAAATATAAGTTCAGCCCTCTATCTGTTCCTCACTGCTCTTACCATTCCCACAAAAGTTATTTTGTTTAGACGGCAATTGTGGCACCTAGAGATAAGTCATCTTATTGGCGTTTTATTAAAACGCCATTCGTAATAAGGGTGAATAAAATAAATTTGTTGCATTTGGATGTCCGCTAAAAAATTATCCATTTCTTAAACTGAATTCAGTTTTGTCTTTCTTTAATATTCTTTTTATTATTTTTCTTTATTTTAAACTATTTTGTGATATTAGATGTGTTCAATGGCTTATTTTTAGATCAGAACAGCACAGCAAAGCACAGAAGCAGTGAAAAACGTCAGGCAAGTTAGAACAAGCAAACTTGTCAAAAAAAGCAACAACAAAAACGAAAAAAAACAACCACCAATTTTCCTCGTTCTGATATCAATTTAATTTAGCGTATTTTCGTCACGAATAAGTAATTTTATTTTCAGTAGAAGGTTAGGTGTTATTCTCCTGATTTTTTAATTTTTTTTGAACTTTTCACAACAAATTAAAATTACAATGCGCTTAAAAAACTACGAGCAAAAAGTCAACAGCTGCTTTTGACAGTTTTCACCAAACTTGCACTTGCTCAAAAGGAGGTGCAGAAAATGCTGTGCTAAACTGTTCTAGAACAGCTCATTGAACACAAAAAAGATCAGAAAAGAACAGAAAATTTCTCATTGAACACCAAAAGTCTGATCTTTTCTGTCTGAAACTGTTCTAGAACAGGGGCCTATTTCACAGATCATACATTATGTGATGTATGATTTTAAAATTTATTGTACAAAATACTGTTTCACAGAAATGTTGTATGACTGCTGTCATTGATTGATTGATTTGACTGGAATAATTCCAATAAAAATTCTATTTCACAGAATTTTGTCATACATTATTTGTCTACAATGTATGATAAATTTTTTTACATTCGATACAACAAAAAATATTGATGTATCAATCGCTTTTTTCTTAAAAGTAACCAAACTATTGGTCTTTGGAATTGAAATGCGAAATTTTATGAAACTAGAATAGTATGAGAAGAAGATTGAAAGACCAAGATGAAAAGAAAATTAATAATTCTATTTCCATTTATAGTTACGTTTGTGAAAAGCTATTTTTCCTTTTATACTATTGCATTGAAACGCTTTTGAAAGCGTGTTGAAAAAACTCTAATCCTGTCCAAGGAACAACATTTGGTTGAAACTCTCGTTTTATGGAAAAGCTATTTTTCCTTTTATGTCTACTACATGGCTTTTGGTAAAAATAAAAATCGTTGGACGTTTGTGAACGTCCATAAGATTACATAGGGATTTGACTTATCGCAACCGCATCGCACGCACTCACCGCATTGGTTTGGGCAAGGCTTAAAAATATATATTATAAAACGAAAAAACAATCTTACTTTTCTTAAAATCGGTTTTTTAATCTTTGACTCCTTTAGTACCAGCTACTGATTCACTGTCTGCACCCAAAGTACACCACTTGGTAAGCAAAATTTAAAATAGTTCTTACTCACTGCTTAAAGAAATAAATTTAGTTGCCGACTTAGAAGTGGTCTGGCTACACACTTAAATTATTGTCACTTGTTGATTTCTTAAACGCGTCCACTCAATCATCCAAACCATTGGTCTTTGGAATTGAAAGGCGAGATTTTATGAAACTAGTATGAGAAGAAGATTGAAAGACCAAGATGAAAAGAAAATTAATAATTCTATTTCCATTTATAGTTATGTTTGTGAAAAGCTATTTTTCCTTTTATACTATTGCATTGAAACGCTTTTGAAAGCGTGTTGAAAAAACTCTAATCCTGTCCAAGGAACAACATTTGGTTGAAACTCTCGTTTTATGGAAAAGCTATTTTTCCTTTTATGTCTACTACATGGCTTTTGGTAAAAATAAAAATCGTTGGACGTTTGTGAACGTCCATAAGATTACATAGGGATTTGACTTATCACACGCACTCACCGCATTGGTTTGGGCAAGGCTTAAAAATATATATTATAAAACGAAAAAACAATCTTACTTTTCTTAAAATCGGTTTTTTAATCTTTGACTCCTTTAGTACCAGCTACTGATTGTCTGCACCCAAAGTACACCACTTGGTAAGCAAAATTTAAAATTGTTCTTACTCACTGCTTAAAGAAATAAATTTAGTTGCCGACTTAGAAGTGGTCTGGCTACACACTTAAATTATTGTTTTTACTTTTCTTTTTAAATTTTTTATTGTCACTTGTTGATTTCAAACGCGTCCACTCAACACGACCATCGTTCAACTTCTAAAATATGTGAACTATGTATATTACCAGAAATTAAAAAAAGCGCCAAGAGAGGCAGAGAGAGATACATAAGATACGTACGCGAATATCGGAAAGACGAGTTCAGGGCTGTTATAAGGAATAGAGTAATTTTAATTTTTTAGTTGAGCTGGGATACTTATTGCAATAAATGATTTGATGAAAATTTTTATACCTGTTTTTATGAAGTGTTAAACAATTTAAGCACATTCAGATTCAATTCATATTTATAAATAAATAAAGCTACTGACTTGTTTGAAATCTCATTAAAATTTACCTTTAGTCTTGAGAATTGATAATTATACTTTTTTCAATATTTTCATTTTTCATTCAATACTAAACTCTTAAAGACAAAATGTAAATTGGGTTTATATTTGATTTGAATTTGATTCTTACTTTGTAATTGTGATAACCGATAACATACATATTTGCATTTTTGGTTCAATACCAATTTTAATTTTTGATGTTTATATGTATTATAAAGCAGAATTCAAATTCAAAACAACTATAAACCCAATTAACATTTTGTCTTTGAGAGTTTAGTATTGAATGCAAAATGAAAATGACCACAAATCCAAAATACTTGCAAACATTAATAAAATGTTTCTGAATTGAAATACCAATTCCATTAGGTACGATTTTTCATTCATGTAGTCTTCCAAATTGAAAATCATACATAACACCCCTGTTCTATGCATAATATAACACGCGGTGGCTTGCTGTTGCCGAGTAAATCATTAAAGCAGAAGAGACGACGCGACGTTTTTTTTTGTGTTTTGGCTTTCCTGGTAATATGTACCAGGAGAATGGTGTATACTACCAGAAATTAAAAAAAGCGCCAAGAGATGCAACTTTTTTTTTGTGAAGTTGATGGTGTCTTTTGGCTTTCCTGGTAATATGTACCAGGAGAATGGTGTATATTACCAGAAATTAAAAAAAGCGCCAAGAGAGGCAGAGAGAGATACATAAGATACGTACGCGAATATCGGAAAGACGAGTTCAGGGCTGTTATAAGGAATAGAGTAATTTTAATTTTTTAGTTGAGCTGGGATACTTATTGCAATAAATGATTTGATGAAAATTTTTATACCTGTTTTTATGAAGTGTTAAACAATTTAAGCACATTCAGATTCAATTCATATTTATAAATAAATAAAGCTACTGACTTGTTTGAAATCTCATTAAAATTTACCTTTAGTCTTGAGAATTGATAATTATACTTTTTTCAATATTTTCATTTTTCATTCAATACTAAACTCTTAAAGACAAAATGTAAATTGGGTTTATATTTGATTTGAATTTGATTCTTACTTTGTAATTGTGATAACCGATAACATACATATTTGCATTTTTGGTTCAATACCAATTTTAATTTTTGATGTTTATATGTATTATAAAGCAGAATTCAAATTCAAAACAACTATAAACCCAATTAACATTTTGTCTTTGAGAGTTTAGTATTGAATGCAAAATGAAAATGACCACAAATCCAAAATACTTGCAAACATTAATAAAATGTTTCTGAATTGAAATACCAATTCCATTAGGTACGATTTTTCATTCATGTAGTCTTCCAAATTGAAAATCATACATAACACCCCTGTTCTATGCATAATATAACACGCGGTGGCTTGCTGTTGCCGAGTAAATAATTAAAGCAGAAGAGACGACGTTTTTTTTTTTGTGTTTTGGCTTTCCTGGTAATATGTACCAGGAGAATGGTGTATACTACCAGAAATTAAAAAAAGCGCCAAGAGATGCAACTTTTTTTTTGTGAAGTTGATGGTGTCTTTTGGCTTTCCTGGTAATATGTACCAGGAGAATGGTGTATATTACCAGAAATTAAAAAAAGCGCCAAGAGAGGCAGAGAGAGATACATAAGATACGTACGCGAATATCGGAAAGACGAGTTCAGGGCTGTTATAAGGAATAGAGTAATTTTAATTTTTTAGTTGAGCTGGGATACTTATTGCAATAAATGATTTGATGAAAATTTTTATACCTGTTTTTATGAAGTGTTAAACAATTTAAGCACATTCAGATTCAATTC
The DNA here is from genome assembly GCA_949752695.1 of Melanostoma scalare. NCBI lineage: Eukaryota > Metazoa > Arthropoda > Insecta > Diptera > Syrphidae > Melanostoma > Melanostoma scalare. Next base: position 233,128,097 of record OX456985.1, on the reverse strand, counting down.
ATATTTATAAATAAATAAAGCTACTGACTTGTTTGAAATCTCATTAAAATTTACCTTTAGTCTTGAGAATTGATAATTATACTTTTTTCAATATTTTCATTTTTCATTCAATACTAAACTCTTAAAGACAAAATGTAAATTGGGTTTATATTTGATTTGAATTTGATTCTTACTTTGTAATTGTGATAACCGATAACATACATATTTGCATTTTTGGTTCAATACCAATTTTAATTTTTGATGTTTATATGTATTATAAAGCAGAATTCAAATTCAAAACAACTATAAACCCAATTAACATTTTGTCTTTGAGAGTTTAGTATTGAATGCAAAATGAAAATGACCACAAATCCAAAATACTTGCAAACATTCACCCCTATTATGGAATCCGGCGAATGCTATTTAGCGTGAGTTTCAACCATTCGCGAAAATTTTGCTATTATGGAATTCGACGAATGGAATTGAATGAATGTCGGTAACATAACCTGCACCACCGACTTTTCTGTTCAACTTATTTGGTATTAGTGAATTCGCAAACCATTCGCGCTCCATATAATTTTTTCCATTTCTCATTCGCGACATTTTTGTAACGAATCGAAATTCGTAAAGACATAAACTTACTAGAAATCAACAAACAAAACATGGAAAGTGCAAATATGTTAGTTTAAATTTATGTGTTAGTCTTATTTTACTTCTTTTTAAGAAAGCGGACCTTAAATGGGGAACAATTTCGTAAAATAGTTGAGCTGATGAAAACTGAACCCGATGTTGCAAAAAACTTAACAAAACAGTATTCGGAGCAGCAACAATTTTGCTGCAAACATCACTTCTCAATAGCATTTATGCAGATTTCCTAATGGAAAACAGTATATAAAAAAAAAATTACGATTTGTATGCAATCTAATGAGTATTTTATTTGAATGTAGGCTCTCAACCGAAACATTCAAAATACTCTAATTTTGGTAGCGTAATTCTATTCGATGAGTTTTCTCTTACATCATAATAATATGCATTTGAGTCCACTATAAATATCACTTTTAACTTTAAACTGAAACTTGCTTTATTTTAGTTTCAAATTTGTTTGCGTACCAAGTTAAATGAATTTTTTCGTTTTGTCAACATACATGACAGCAGCACAGAGTAGAACCAGAGAGGACAACAACCTTTTCTTTATTCATCTAAGACAAAAACAGTGAAAAACAATAAGGTAGTTCTGGTATTGATAATACAGCTCATTCGTCGAATTCACTAATACCAAATAAGGAGAACACGAATCTACCGCGAATCCTGTCAACTCCCCGGGAGTAAAATCCTGCGAATTCCATAATAGGCATGATTAATAAAATGTTTCTGAATTGAAATACCAATTCCATTAGGTACGATTTTTCATTCATGTAGTCTTCCAAATTGAAAATCATACATAACACCCCTGTTCTATGCATAATATAACACGCGGTGGCTTGCTGTTGCCGAGTAAATCATTAAAGCAGAAGAGACGACGCGACGTTTTTTTTTTTGTGTTTTGGCTTTCCTGGTAATATGTACCAGGAGAATGGTGTATACTACCAGAAATTAAAAAAAGCGCCAAGAGATGCAACTTTTTTTTTGTGAAGTTGATGGTGTCTTTTGGCTTTCCTGGTAATATGTACCAGGAGAATGGTGTATATTACCAGAAATTAAAAAAAGCGCCAAGAGAGGCAGAGAGAGATACATAAGATACGTACGCGAATATCGGAAAGACGAGTTCAGGGCTGTTATAAGGAATAGAGTAATTTTAATTTTTTAGTTGAGCTGGGATACTTATTGCAATAAATGATTTGATGAAAATTTTTATACCTGTTTTTATGAAGTGTTAAACAATTTAAGCACATTCAGATTCAATTCATATTTATAAATAAATAAAGCTACTGACTTGTTTGAAATCTCATTAAAATTTACCTTTAGTCTTGAGAATTGATAATTATACTTTTTTCAATATTTTCATTTTTCATTCAATACTAAACTCTTAAAGACAAAATGTAAATTGGGTTTATATTTGATTTGAATTTGATTCTTACTTTGTAATTGTGATAACCGATAACATACATATTTGCATTTTTGGTTCAATACCAATTTTAATTTTTGATGTTTATATGTATTATAAAGCAGAATTCAAATTCAAAACAACTATAAACCCAATTAACATTTTGTCTTTGAGAGTTTAGTATTGAATGCAAAATGAAAATGACCACAAATCCAAAATACTTGCAAACATTAATAAAATGTTTCTGAATTGAAATACCAATTCCATTAGGTACGATTTTTCATTCATGTAGTCTTCCAAATTGAAAATCATACATAACACCCCTGTTCTATGCATAATATAACACGCGGTGGCTTGCTGTTGCCGAGTAAATAATTAAAGCAGAAGAGACGACGTTTTTTTTTTTGTGTTTTGGCTTTCCTGGTAATATGTACCAGGAGAATGGTGTATACTACCAGAAATTAAAAAAAGCGCCAAGAGATGCAACTTTTTTTTTGTGAAGTTGATGGTGTCTTTTGGCTTTCCTGGTAATATGTACCAGGAGAATGGTGTATATTACCAGAAATTAAAAAAAGCGCCAAGAGAGGCAGAGAGAGATACATAAGATACGTACGCGAATATCGGAAAGACGAGTTCAGGGCTGTTATAAGGAATAGAGTAATTTTAATTTTTTAGTTGAGCTGGGATACTTATTGCAATAAATGATTTGATGAAAATTTTTATACCTGTTTTTATGAAGTGTTAAACAATTTAAGCACATTCAGATTCAATTCATATTTATAAATAAATAAAGCTACTGACTTGTTTGAAATCTCATTAAAATTTACCTTTAGTCTTGAGAATTGATAATTATACTTTTTTCAATATTTTCATTTTTCATTCAATACTAAACTCTTAAAGACAAAATGTAAATTGGGTTTATATTTGATTTGAATTTGATTCTTACTTTGTAATTGTGATAACCGATAACATACATATTTGCATTTTTGGTTCAATACCAATTTTAATTTTTGATGTTTATATGTATTATAAAGCAGAATTCAAATTCAAAACAACTATAAACCCAATTAACATTTTGTCTTTGAGAGTTTAGTATTGAATGCAAAATGAAAATGACCACAAATCCAAAATACTTGCAAACATTAATAAAATGTTTCTGAATTGAAATACCAATTCCATTAGGTACGATTTTTCATTCATGTAGTCTTCCAAATTGAAAATCATACATAACACCCCTGTTCTATGCATAATATAACACGCGGTGGCTTGCTGTTGCCGAGTAAATAATTAAAGCAGAAGAGACGACGTTTTTTTTTTGTGTTTTGGCTTTCCTGGTAATATGTACCAGGAGAATGGTGTATACTACCAGAAATTAAAAAAAGCGCCAAGAGATGCAACTTTTTTTTTGTGAAGTTGATGGTGTCTTTTGGCTTTCCTGGTAATATGTACCAGGAGAATGGTAGTATTTAGTAGGAATATTATTTTTTTCCTGGTAAAATTTACCTGTGTTCTGGTAAAATTTACCAATATATCGGGTAGTTTTCCTGGTACCTGCTACCAGTATACTGGTAGTATTTAGTAGGAATATTATTTTTTTCCTGGTAAAATTTACCTGTGTTCTGGTAAAATTTACCAATATATCGGGTAGTTTTCCTGGTACCTGCTACCAGTATACTGGTAGTATTTAGTAGGAATATTATTTTTTTCCTGGTAAAATTTACCTGTGTTCTGGTAAAATTTACCAATATATCGGGTAGTTTTCCTGGTACCTGCTACCAGTATACTGGTAGTATTTAGTAGGAATATTATTTTTTTCCTGGTAAAATTTACCTGTGTTCTGGTAAAATTTACCAATATATCGGGTAGTTTTCCTGGTACCTGCTACCAGTATACTGGTAGTATTTAGTAGGAATATTATTTTTTTCCTGGTAAAATTTACCTGTGTTCTGGTAAAATTTACCAATATATCGGGTAGTTTTCCTGGTACCTGCTACCAGTATACTGGTAGTATTTACTGGGAATACTATTTTTTTCATGGTAAAATGTAGCTGTATTCTGGTAAAATTTACCAATATATCGGGTAGTTTTCCTGGTACCTGCTACCAGTATACTGGTAGTATTTACTGGGAATACTATTTTTTTCATGGTAAAATGTAGCTGTATTCTGGTAAAATTTACCAATATATCAGGTAGTTTTCCTGGTACCTGCTACCAGTCTACTGGTAGTATTTACTAGGAATATTCGTTTTTCCTATACTACCTATAAACTGAAAAATAAACTAAATATTTTGATATCTGTGTAGTAAACATTACCGATCATATTTATCAGCCTTCGATACATTTTTTTTTGTCAGAAAAACGAAAACATTTACCAGAAAACTGGTATTATATACCATGATTCCTGTTAGAATATTTTGTATCAGAAATGTCATATTTGTGTTCTTAAAAAAAGAACTCAAGAATTGAATGCTTATCTATTAATTAGATTATCAGAAAAACAAAATGTTGTTTTTATTGATATAAGCAACCAGATTACAGGTTAACTTTACTTTACAAGAAAAACTTATAACATTGATCAGGAAAATGGTTCTATTTTCCAGGATTTGTGTTGTTGCATTTTATATCAGAAGCTTCTGGTAATATGTATCATAAAATCAGATAGACGAGTTTTTAGCCGGGCTCGATACCGGTTATCAGGATACAGATAAAATATACTTTACCAGTAAAACCGATAAAATATATCAGACATGTGGTATTACCTACCATTATTTCTCCTTATTTTTCCTGGTAAAAGTTTTATTAGGAAATCTGGTAAAAAATTTACTTTCCTGGTTCTAGTACCGGTTACCAGGATCCAGATAAATAAAGGTTTACCATGAAAAAAGATAACATTTATCAGGAAAACGATAGCATTTATCAGTTTTTCTTCTGGTATATGTTATCAGTAAATCTGGTAGAAAAATGTGTCTTCCTGGTTCTGGTACCGGCTACCAAGATCCAGATTTATAAAGGTTTACCATGAAAAACGATAACATTTACCACGAAAACGATAGTATCTACCAGTTTTTTTCCTGGTGTATTTTATCAGAATACCAGAACCAGGAATATTTTTTGAGTGTAATCAATGATCGGAATTGTAACAACTTATCGAGAGTGAGGCTGTAAATCTTGTTCGAGGAATTAGAAACTCTTTCGAATCTCCGAAGCCCAAAAACATACCTAATTGCATTATTGTAAGCAACATTAAGTTTTCGTTTAGCCATAACATCGCATTTTCCATTAACCTCACATCCATAGGTTAGAATAAGTAAGATTAGAGATTTGACTAATGCAATCCTAGTTTTGATTGGAGTAAAATGCTGAGACGCCCATAGATTTTACCTTCGACTGAACTGAAACATATTCTATTGGGACACTATTGAGTATGATCTTAGGAAAATAAGAGGTTGATGTGCGTTTCTTAGATATACTGATGCTCCTCGATTTAGACGAATTAATTGACAGAAGATTTTTCTTTGCCCAATTCTATTTGTAGGTCTGCATTAATGCAACTTGCACAATCTTCTATCAGTCCGAGAGGACAGCTTATTTGAAGTTGTGCATCATCGGCGTAGAGTTGAACTTTAGAACTGGAAACGACAGATGGAAGTTCGTTGATGTAAAGCGGAAAAAGCAAAGGCCTTAAAATAGATCCTTGCGTCACTCCTGTAGGTACAGTTAGAAGGTTCGATACAACATTGCTTGTTGCCGATCAGAAAGATAGGAAATGAGAAGTTTTGTATATATGCTTTAAATTTCTATGACACGGAACCCTCATCCGTTTCGTAAAAGAGTAAGCAACGAATATTGATCGCAGCTTTTTTTTATTATTTTAATCACATATATAAAATTCTCGTGTCACGGTGTTCGAACTTGAACTCCTCCGAAACGGCTTGACCGATTTTTACCAAATCTTATACGCATATTCAGTAGGTCTGAGAATAGGCTACTATCTATTTTTCATACCCCTTAGTGATAAGGGCCATCTACCATTAACATTTATATATTATATAGAAACTTTCCGGCTATTTTCAGCTTAGTCCAGCGGGTGTTCCTGACAATTTTTTTAAATAACTTAGATCCGAGCAACGCCGGGCGGGTCAGCTAGTTTTAACATAAATATTAGTATCATTATCATCTGTTATTCTTTGGTGTTGATATTTAAGCAGTCTCATGCCATAACACATTTTAATTTTTGAATTTTTTATAATTTTTAGTATTATTTAAAAATTATATTTTAAAAATTTTAAATAAATTCAAAGTAAATATATATTTGAGTTGCAAATCTTTACTTGTGTTTTGAAAAAAGTGTGAGAGCTAACAATGCCAAAAAACAGAATTATGAAATTTAATGGGATTCCAATAATATTAAGAATGATCTCGAAAGCTCTAACATCATTAGAAGCCTACATTTTTCATTCATATATCTTTGATTTTATAAGCAAGGAGAAAAGGCAGGCCAAAACACTCCTGGTACAAGCAAATGCAAAAACAGCAGCATTTGGTTGGCCTCAGACATGGAACAATCCAAAACCGGGAGGCTTGCCGACGCGACGCTTTCTGAGGTCAACGCGGCGTACCCCACAGGCGGATCACTAGTGTGAAGCAGAAAAGTGGGAGAGTTGTGATCGCTTCAAGATCACTACTCGTAACGCCGGAAATGAAAAGAAGAAGAAGCAAGGAGTTGTGACATGCGGGATGAAATCATTTGCTTTTTTGGTGCTGTAAGGCTAACGTGTTGGCCGTTTAGCAATTTCGAGCATGTCTGCCTCTTTTAACGGATGTTCGTGATGCGAATCAAAGAAAAAGATGTTTTTTTTTCGCACGAATCGCTCTTTTGAGGCTACATACCCTGCCATGAAGAACGCTTTCTACTTAGTCATTCGAAATCGGAGTAAAATTGTAGGTTATTGAAATGCGTTAGGCCTTAAGGTGTCCATAACTCTGTAGTGCCACCCTATTTATTTATTTATTTCCTTAAAGCTACCGGGATCCTTTCAATGTAAGCGTGCGTATGCACGTTGTTTGCAGATAGTCTATGTAATAGCGACAAAAACTTCAGGAGCTGCACACACTTTTTTTTATGATTTTAACGGGTCTGACAATGCTATCAACTCCGAGATCTCACTTATACCAGCAACTGCTCATGTATAGACAATAAGCTTAGTGTAATTTATAAGTACATGAAAAATTTAAAGTTCACCAACGGGCACATATTTTGGAGGAGAACTCCAATACTAAGAATAGAAAAACTCTTAAAACTTATTACTGAAAGTTTGAATAAGAAGTGGAAAGAGATACATTGGGTGACCTTCAGCGAAGTCGCGTACACATAGCCTCATAATTGCAATTCTATATTTAATTATACTACTCGACTTTGGTTAAGGTTCGGGATCACCAAGCGATAATAACGAATGTGTTTAGATTTAAACTTCAGCCAACAATTCAACCTTTCCGCCATTAGTGCTTTAAAAGCCCCTCCCATCTTTGTTCTTATAGCCACATGCGGAATTAATGCCGCCTTAATAGCTTAGCAGCTAGCAGTATTTGTTCACTGAAACACAAGTTACCTTTCTACATTTCCCCAAAAGTAATGTAATATCTTTTAATTTCATTTTACTGTAACTCCATATCGTTGAACTCATATAATCAGCAACTGGCGTTGATGGACATTATTACCTTTCGCCAATCCAACCAAAAACCTCATCTAAATTGTTTTCTTTATGGAATGCTAAAATCTCACCCAATCTCGTTATGCTTCCCCGACATCTGTGGAATTTTACTGAATGAGAAAGCTAAGCTAAGGTATAACATCATAAGGTTCTATACCACATTCTTCGAGGCAAAATTCCTTAAAGTCGTCCCATCATATAAAACATGAGTTTTATCAAACTGAATGTGCTTGTGGGATTATCTAAAATATTTGCTGGTATCATTGAGAGCTACACACCATCATAAATACCTCGAATAGCTGTCGTCTTTCTGTGAATAAACAAATAAACATCATCAAGGCAATTCTTTGGCAAGTTGATTTTATGATTTACGTTCTTATGGTAGTCATTTTATTGTCAAGGACGTTTGTGAGTAATACCCATGGTTATCTATAATCACCACCCCGGTATGCCATAAATCAGATGTTTGAGTTAAATTAGATGAATCTTCGTCGGTATGAGTTTAGGCCATTAAATGTTGATGGTCGCCGGGGAGTGGTGATGCTGATGTGCTCAAGAGCAAACAGAGTTCAGTGACTTCGTGAAGAAGTTGTTTTTGATGGCTTATTGATCGGGTCAATTATTTATGAATATAAACTGTCATTTGTGATCAAGTTTTAATAAAAATAAAATTAATTTTTTTTTTTCGAATGACACATTTAGGTTCGATTAAATTTAAAATACAGTGGTGGTCCAGTATAACGACCAATATAATGCCCAGAGTCAGTTTGTTATATCGAAAATTCGTTGTATCGAAAAGTTTTTGTCATACAAATCTTTAGGTAAATAGAACGTACAATTGTATTTTTCACTATTTTATTTCACTGGACCACCACTGTATGTAAATCCTATACCTGGCTTTTACTGAGTACCGCTGCTAAAAGGTCCAATCATTCAAATGGCTGTCCAATTAGCTGGCAAAATCCGAATATTGACAAATGTGTACTTTCGATACATAGCTGGGTTGGCAAAATTACATGAATTTTGAGACGCGTGGGTAATTTACGAAAGAATCTGTAATTTACGTTTCTTACATGTAAAACATGTAAGATAGTCTATTCCATGTAAGAAACTTCAAAACGACCAAAAACCCAAAATTTGTTGAATCAAAAATGTGTTAGTGACTTATTCTGCTCACATTTTCATACATATCAAATAATCAGCATCACTGCTGTGCGAAGCGAAATGTTTAACAGAAAATGGAAATAAACAACGTTCTGTGTGTAAGCAGTTAATGTGAAATAATATATAAGACTCTTTCTTTTACATTATGTTTCCTTTAGCGCTATTCGGCTCGTGACTTACTGTTGTCGTTGCATTCTTTTCATATTCTGAATTGTCAACCAAAATGTCAAATGTCATGTCAAAACTCAACCCGGTGGCTGAATTAACGAACTTTTGTCAGAAAAGCGATTCGTCAGCTGCCGATGCCGTTGAAAAATAGTTGCAAATGTTGGTCGAAGGACCTGAAGAATTGCGCGATTTTGTTGAATATCGCATCAAGAAATGCAATGTGTTAAACATCGTCACGATGACGGCTAATTATTTACATCCGATATATCGTGGTCAAAAATTGGACAAAGAGCAACAAAAAGAAGTGTCATGCTACATTTTGGACAAACTTGAAGCTAATGGAATTGAATCGTCTCGCTTGTTCATGAAAAGCGAAGGAATTTTCGCCACTTTGCAACGAAAGAAAATCACTTCCCCGAAGACATTTTGGTATTACGCTGCGCAACATGGTCATGAAGAGCTAGCCACCTTTGCGATTAAATTCATTAAAATTCCAGCCTCTACAGCACAATTAGAACGACTTTTCTCCAACTGGTCGTACATTCACAGTGACATCAGAAACAGACTATCTGTTGAATCATCAAAAAAACTCGTAAACATTTACTTCACTCTACGATCTGCAAATGAAATAGAGGACGACGAAGCCGAATTCGATTGATATTAAATATTTTACGTTCATTTTACTTCATCATTACCACTTATTATTTATGTTAAAGTCATGAAATTCAGAAATAAATCATAACATTTTTCTTATTATATTCAAAATCAACCAAAATTTAAAATTACTTTTCACTTGAAAAATCGAAAAATAGTTTCCTACATTTCTTACAAAAAATCGTGTAACAAACCCCACTATTTTCATGTAATTTACTTCATGTAATTTACGTAAAAGTTTTGTAAATTACATGGCTGAGTTTCTTACATGCCAACCCAGTACATAGCGGATGGATTTAATGGATGGCAAGGGCAAGGCCAAGTTCATGCTGCCATCTGGAAAGGACACTCTTGGACACACATTGTCAAAGATAACTTGTCATTTGAATTGCAAAGGAGATTTGTGATTCCGAATGGATCAGAGCTTTCAAAACTTGTCTGCCCCACACGAGACTGAGACAGGACTGCTTTGTATCCTTTTCCTTTTATCTTCCTTTTGAATTGTTGTATGTCTGAGACCACTTAGTTACTTGCTAAGGTGGGTCTTACGTACTGGGCCTCAACTAACTTCCATCAATTTCAGGCGAGCTCTCTCCAGTTTTGCGCTCTAAATTCACTTGATTGTGCCACCTAAGGAGAGGTGATCCCCTGCCGTGATTTCTCTGCAATGTGCATTCGAAAACAAGTTGAGTCAGAACTTTGATGTCCATCCGCTTTACAATTCTCAGCTATCGTAGTCTTGCGATCCGTACTCTTATAGCTGTGTCCACGTTGCGGTACAGATCTTATTGTTCCTTGCTGAATCTTCTTCCCCCCACATTCCCATCAGCCAGAGTATTTTTCTTTTGGAACGACCGATGTGCCAATGGTTTCCTCATCCGCTTTAGATACAGTACATGTTTCCGCGTCGTATACAAAAAATTGGGATGACCAAGGGTTAGCTTAGTTTTTCTAGAGAGAGTTTAATTTTTCAAGAGCCTTGTTTTTTTTATAATTTGCGCACACTGAAGGGGTTGTAACTACCCTTAATTTGTTAGGTAACACAGTACGAGCGTTAGGAAAAAGGGAGAGAGTTAGAAAGGAAATACCGATGCACATTAGTTTTAAAATTCTGAAGATTGTAATTAGAGAGCTGGGCAATACATTCCACATTCGCGTAGTACGGCTGAAAAAGGAATCTTTTTATTTAACAGTACGTCCAAAACTGGGCTCAAGGGTAAACTGATGGGCATTCCTAGAATCGCGAGTATTACGATTGAATTGTTTAAGGGGAGGAATGCAACTGGATCTTACAAGAGCACTGTTTGTAAAAAAAAACGATAAAATAAGGAGAGTCAAGAAACATTACGACGATGTTCGAGTGTCGTAAAAGTTAACCCAAAGAAGTAGTTGTCTGAGGTCAACTGTTCGCTTATGACCTGGGTCCTGCTGAATGTTGCAGGGACATAGAGCTTGTCAAAGATAAATGACAGCGCTTCTTCTTCTTCTTCTTATTTGACACTTAGGATAACAAATCTCCCACGTATCTAACTTAGTGGTGCACGCAAGTAGAAGAGGATTACAAACTACTTGAAATGCTTATTTTTTAGTAGTTCATGAAAAGTTTTCCAACATTTCTATAAATAAAAAATAAATAGGGTGGCGCTACAGAGCGAGGAGCCCCTGGGCCTAGCGCATTTTTCACAACCATCCCTTGTGAACGAATGGAGGGGACCTACAATTTTTTCCCGGTTCCGAACGGCTAATCGAGAAAGCGCTTTTCATGGCAATGAATTCGCTAACGGAGGACTTGCCAATTCCTCGCGAAAGGCGATACCCGTAGAAAAAACATTTTTGCCTCTGGTGGGATTCGAACTCAAACCTCTGGATTAACAGGCAGACATGCTATCCATCACACCACGGGTACCACATTTCCAACATTTCTAGTATTTTCAATTGATTTTCTATTTAAAAACTTTTTTTTGTTTTCATAGAATTGCAAATAGAACTCGCTTTCATTAGGATTCTCGTGGATTAATTGCTTAATTTGTTGCAAATATACGCAAAATATTCTTACGAAATAAAAATACATGTTTTGCACATTAAACACATTAAAAAAGGTTGTCAGTGAAGATTAGCTGCTAATTTTCAACCATTCAAAACCATACCCTTCTTAACCTTCTTCAATCTATGGTTTCGCCTTCTGCTCGAATTGTCACTCAAATTTATCAACTGCTGTCAAGGATATCGTCGGATGTAGGACCTCAATCAAACCCTACTTTTCTGTCACTTAGTTTAAATTGAACGACGAGTATAAAAGCAGTTTTGCTATTTTTAAATCTTTGTAGTTTTTTGCTTTACAATAAAATTACGCCTTAAATTATTCAAAAATCATATTTCCGTAAAACTAGCAGAGGCTTTCAGGAGACGCTGATTGGGTGGACCCAAAATCAGATAAATCTGGCAGAACAATTTCTGAAGGTACAATTGATGAGCATGCATCGTACATGAAGTGATAAAAAAAAACAATAACAAAAATTAGTCCAGCCTGAGGGAGAAGAAAGTAATAATAAAACGGAACACGCAAATGTATCTTACAAATACAATCGTTAATGGAATAGGCTTTTGTGAATACCAAAGGCGATTCGAGGATACCATTCGCAGTCTACGTGCTGGTGATATAAAATCGACAAGCAATCTGATGTGCTTTTGGGCAGATATAAGTTGGCAAGTAGGGATTAGGCTTGTAATCTAATTGTGTTTTGGGAAAATATTGCCCACATGATAATTAAATTCAATTTAGATAAAAATTAATGATCTAGTCTAGATACTAAAGTTGTATGGTATTGTCACATTGGGACGCACGTTCGCAACTCTATGGGATTGTTATTTGGCAAATCAATGGTCGATAATCCAAGGACCTATGCTTGGTTGGCAAATTTAAGTGGAAGCCTGAGGTTACACGAACACGAGTTAGTACAAACTTAATTAATCTCATATTTTCAGCATGAATGCAATTCATTCCACTAAGGGTAACACAAAAACCCATCCTGTCAATTCATAACGTTTCATTTCAGCTGAATGCATTCAATTAAAATAGAACAATCAGCTTCAATTTCCAACATAATCGACTCCTCGTAAACAAAGGTATACACAAACAAATTGAAAATAAAGCTGTTCGTTTGAAGAGTTGGAATGTGTAGGTATGTTGGTATTTCAAATCTGAAGTTGTTATCGCAATACATGTGCAGATGATGAAAAAAAAGCGACAAACAGTTGTAGAACGATAGCTTTTGATGAGTAAGCATGAGTTTTTTTTTTTGTGGTGTTTCGATTTTTTTTGGTTCACTGATTTTTTAGACATTGCAGAGTTTTTAAATAGTCCCTGGAAGAGCATATTGATTCTGAGGTTTTCCATTGGTAAGATTACAAGTGACTTATCATAATAAAATCGACAATAATAAGAATGTCTTTGATTGACGAATGAATGAGTTTGAAAATATGGGCTGATTTTAGCTTTATTGCCGATATTGTTTGCTAGTTCCATATTATGCGGGGTCTTCTTGAAGAATATGTTTGTGGTTTTGGCTTTTGAGAGTGGTGGCTGTTGGTTTGCTAAGAAAAAATTTACTGGTTTTTCAGTGAATTTTAGAAGTGTTCCATTGAGATCTGGCGTGATGGTACCCGTGGCGTGATGGTTAACATGTCTGCCTTTTGACTGGTAGGTTGGAGGTACGAACCCTAACAGAAGCAAAAATGTTTTTCACGGGTATCGCCTTTCGCCAGGGATTGGCAAGTCCTACAATAGTAAATTCATTGCCATAAAAAGCGTTTTCTCGGTTAGACGTTCGGAACCAGCAGAAAAATGTATAGGTCCCCTCCATTAACTCAGAAAGGCAATGGTTGCGAGGGGCTCCTTGCTCTGTTGCGCCACTCTATCTATTTATTTTATGGAAATCTGTTGTTGTAGGACCCTTAAACCTTTGACGATTCTCTTTTTCTAAGGCATACTTTTTAGCATCATATTTATTTCGCGAACTATTTTGTGCATGCAGAAGTGTACTCCTTCAATCACTACTGCTTCATCCTTACCTGAAAAAACATTAAATTTTTATCCATGTGCCGTTGATAGTAAACTACTAATAACAACTGATGCTTTCTCATTGAACGAGGGTGGATTTTCCTTTTAGACTTTTTAAAGCAGCCAACTAAATAACTGGAATATACGGTGACCGTGTAACGAAATCGTCGAGTCGCTTCGTGTATGAAAGGAGCCTAATCAACATGTTTGCCTGCTATGTCGAAGTTAGATATTGGAATCCCAGATACATTTATTGGTTTTCACTTGAATCATCTTTTGCGAGAAAAAAAAAGTCGCAAACTTTGATGTGAAGCTATTTCTTACGAAAAACAAATTAAAAGTTTTATTTGCTTGAAGATAAGGGACCTGCGACAAAAGTGTGCCTAGTAAAGGGCTATCGCCTTTTGCGAGGAATTGGCAAGTCCTCCGTTAGTAAATTCATTGCCATGAAAAGCGCTTTCTCAATTAGTTCAGAACCGGCAGAGAAGTGTAGGTCCCCTCCATTCCCTCACAAGGTATGGATGTGAGAAATGCGCTAGGCCAAAGGGCTCCTCACTCTGTTGCGCCACCCTATTTATTTATTTCTATTTAGTAAAGGGCTATACCATCGATTATTTTGGCTTATTCGATAGCACCTACTTTCAAAAATAGCCTGTGGAAGCGGTAAGGTCTAATATTGCATATAGTTTTGAATAACATGAGTGTTCTAAAGAGCGACCGATTACAGGAATAAGCCGCGATAGTAGAAGCTTTAAATGCTTTTTTTCGAAACTCCATTTTTCAAAATTGCTGACATCATAACTCAAAGAGAAATTGTCCGATCGACTTCAAATGGGAAATTAGTGTTCTTGAATATATTTACTATACAACAACATACTATCTAATTTTTTACACCAAAAAAAGAAACTTTTTTTAGAAGCCTACGTCATTTTGTTAATTTTTGATATTTTTCGAAAATCGTAGGTCTTTGTAGAGGAAATACCTTCAACTTACAAAACTTTTCGATTTTTTTTGTTTCAGCTACTTATTTGGACGGAATCATGTCAGAACTTTCCAGTTGACAGATTTGTCTGAAATTTGGGACGCACTTTTCGTTCTGAAATGACAATAAAGTATGATACTCATCTAAGATGGCCTCCGCTACAAAATGGTGGCTTACTTATTTTTTTTTTACTACTCCTTAAAAATGGATATCAAATGAAAGGGCGTGATGAGCGGAATAGAGTTCTTTTGCGAAAAAGCTTAGATCTATAAGTATAACCTATTTTGCTCCAGTTATAAAATTCCATCCGACTTCAACACCTCAAATTTGTTAATTCTTCGTTGAAAATGTGATAACTGCCAGCCGCATATAAACGGTTGCGAAAGCAACACTATAGTGATGAGTGTACAATGTCTACGTAAGATTTTATTTAAAAACTTACTAACCCAGCCTTAAGTTTTTATTGGCGTGTCAAAAATAGTGCTTAGTTTGGAAGAATGTTGTATTTTAATAATCATGAAGCATTTCCTTACATTTAGGTGGTTCCAGTGATGTGCACTTCTTCTTGTTGCGTGGAAGGTTCGAGGTTCGAATCCCAGAAAAATCACGGAAAAAAAGTGGTTCGCGGGTATCACCTTCGGCAAGAAATTGGTAAGTCCTCCGAAAAGAATTACACACTGCCATAAAAAACAATTTCTAACTTAGTCATTCAGACCGGCATAAAATGTAGGTCCTTGAAATGCGTTAGCTTTTGTTGTTTCACCCTATTCATTTAACTTTTTTATATTCAGTAGCTGAATATACTTCGCACTCCAGTAAATTATAATATCGATTTCCATTTAAAGTAAAGGAAAATCTAAACTGTAATCTGTAAGCTGCTATCAAAGCAATCGATAGTTATTTTGATTATAATCGTCAGCTAAAACGAGATATAAGCAGGATATAAAAACATAATACATCGCGAGGATATGGCAGGTCCTCCGGTAGTAAAATTCATTGCCATGAAAAGCGCTAGCCGTTAGGAATCCCAGAAAATTGTGGGTCCCTCCATCCTCTTACAAGGCATGGTTGTGAGAAATGCGCTAGGCTTTTGGTCTTCCACTTCTGTTTCGCCACCCAAAGTATGAATGCAATTATGCATGTATGAAAAGATCACCGATAAATGCCAAAGTATGTTGTTAGGTACAACTAACTTTTTAAAGTATCTCTGTGTTGATTTCATTTAGCACAGACAAATACATATACATATATTTATTTCATACTTATCTGAGAAGAGAATAGCTCAACTAAATCATTGAAGCAAATTTTCAGTGGAAAGCCTTTTGAGTTGCTGCCACAGGGTCTCATCTGCTGCGAATTATCAAGACCTAAAAATTCTCAGCATTGAGTGAGAATTGACAAATAAGGTGTTAGATAATTATAACCAAAGATTTATAGAAATATCTTCCTCGTTCGTCGTCTGTTGATTGCATAATTCTATAACTGTTGCAGTTATCAGCAGTAAAGCAGATTGAACTTAACCAACTAACGGCTAAGCGATAGTTTTTTCAAGCTCGATTTCCTGGAAAAATTGCTGTTCAAATTCAACACCTTACTACAAAAGGTCCTATTTGTAAAACATGATAGCTTTATAGATTACACAACGCGACGGGGCACGTTAAACATTATTTCTCTCGTGTGAAGCTATCAGACACTTGTTTGGATGTTGTACCTCTAACAAAGTTACACCATGGGGTAGAACAAACCCACCCAATGCACGCATACCTAACTACTTCCCCCATATAATGATAGCAACAAGTAACTTAAATTACCTACCTATATTTAGCTTTAATTTTTAGTTTTTTCCTCTTTAAGATAGAATCATTACCGTCCAATTTAGTCGACAAGCTTTCATTATCATAAAAAAAGAACCGTCAGATAAGAAGGAAAAAAACAAATTAAAGGTAAGTATAGATATCACTTTCAATTCTCTGTTATCACGGAGGTAATGTCTAGCGTTGGAAAAAATTAAAAATATTCGGTCTATAGTGAAGTTCGCGATGGTTGATGGAACGGAAGTGTCCTAGAGCTATTGTTTGACGTTGTCTGCAATTTTTTGTTTTTGGTTTTTTTTCCTCGTCATTGTTTTTCTTTTATAAAACTTTCATTTAATCAAAATCGGCAACATGATATCCAAGGTCCCTCTAACAGTGTTGTTTGTAATAACAATTAATCTGCTCGATTATGTACAACCGGAAGCTTTGTCTTTATCCATTGCCGGGATGGAGAATCTTGTTTCCAAGGAAAAGTTACTAATCAATAATGTGGAACTCTACCTCCGAGCGCTTGAGAAGAAAGCTGATATTATACGAAGGTAGGCTAACATACAACCACGTTCTTTAAAGTATACCTACCTACCTGTGATAGTGTATTTATCCAGTAACCTGCAATTTATGAGAGCTGAAAATGAAAAGGCTTTGCTTGAGGGAGACGCCTACGTAATGAACCCACTGAAGGCTTTTCCACTATTGCGTCGCATGCAATCGGACTGGTTGCATTGGGAGCTGTTCTTGGAAAAACCAGTTGGCGAAGGTACAGAATGAGGTGACATCTGATATAGGGATGAATAATAAAATGGTTTTTGTTACACACCCACACATACAGAATACACACAGCAAATATCCTCCGAACGCCAAAATCTACCCTCGGAGGAGGAACTGAACGAGGGAGCTGATGCAATGTTTCGATTGCAGGAGACCTATGAGTTGGATCCGGCCGATATGTCGACTGGGAAATTAGATGGAGTGCAGTATGAGTATGGGCAGTTTAGAATTTGATTTGGGGAATATTGATAAAAAACAGCTTTTGTTTTGTTTGTTGTTTCGCAGTATGAGACTATCTGCGATTGATTGTTTCTCGATTGGATATCGTTTGTATGGAAGTGGAAACTACAAAGACGCTGGTTTGTGGTTCAAATCGGCAATGAACTTGTTCGACTATAAGGATACTATGAATGAGGTTTTGGACTTCAACATGAAGAAAATTTTGTACTTTTATGCACAGGCATTGGCAAAACAAGGTGAGTACGGAGTTGGGTGATGGTCGACAATATAGGCAGCAGCACACTTTAGTTTATTAACAACCTCTGGTCGTGTATCTCTTCGCTTTTAAATTGAGCAATTTAATACCTTTTCACTGTGGAATGAACATAACGATTCTGTAATGGATATCGGCGAAACCCAGAGTTGTTTCAAGAACTCGTAGTTAAAATTATTTACTTCATGATAAGAACTTCGAAGCTGTGGAGTATCAATGTAATGGACGACGCCGACGCGACGCTACGGGTGAATGAGCAAATCCAAAATATTTTGTGTGTGTAGGTCATCGGATTTCGTCCATTTTCCGAAAAATATTATCAAAAATGTCGGCAATTGTTGCAACAGAAGCGGCAATGAAACTGTTTTTAGTGAAGTCAAATTTAAAATCATAGCTCTTGCATTGTCGTAATAACATAAGTCCAGTACAGTTGTTTTTTCCCACTTCCGCATTTCTACATTCAACTCCTTTCCTTACTTTGCAGAATTGTTTAGCGAAACGATACCTCTTGTTGATCTCCTGATTGAACTTGATCCGTACAACGCTGTAGCAATCAAACAAAAACAAATATGGGAAATGGAAATCAAGGCGAGAGAAAGCTTTCCCGCGAAACAGACAATAGTAAGTTGTAATATCTGTTGATTTATCCGCTATTTTTTGGCTAAACTTAGTCCATGTCATGTCATTATTCCTCTTTTGGATTCATTTCTTGTTTCTCATTTAAAGCGGCGACCACTTGACAATGGAACTCTCAGATACCGGTTTGGATGCCAGGGAAAATTTCCGGAGCGCAGCCCAAATCTCCATTGCGTTTATAACAACACCAATAGTGCCTTTCTAAAGTTGGCACCACTCAAAATGGAACTAATCAGTTTGGATCCCTACATGGTCCTCTATCACGATGTGGTTTCAGATTTTGAAATGCATATGATCAAAGTTATGTCCAAACCGAAATTGAGTCGTGCAACGGTATATAGTGAGACACAAAAGAAATCTATACCCATTTCAACCCGAACAAGTAAGTTTGCTTGGTTCCCTGACGATTCCAATGAAATCACAATGGGCCTCAATAAAAGATTGGAAGATATGACTGGTTTCAACCTGCGTACCAGTGAACAGTTGCAAGCGATGAACTATGGAATTGGTGGACACTATGCTACGCATTACGACTTCTTTAACGTTTCTATGGTAAGCCATAGTTGGAAAGGTTTAGGAATGATATTTTAAAATGTATCTTTATTTCTTTAAAGGATGACCCCATAGTGTATTCGGGAGATCGGATAGCTACAGCAATGTTCTATGTAAGACCTCTGAGAAAATATTGCGAACAAAAAATGCTAATTAATTCTTGTAATTTAGCTGAGTGATGTGGAGCAAGGAGGTTACACTGTTTTTCCGAACGTTGAATTAGCCGTGCGGCCAAAGAAGGGATCGTGTATCTTTTGGTATAACTTGAATAACAGAGGAGAAGGCGATGTAAATACCTTGCATGGGGCATGTCCTGTTCTAGTGGGGTCTAAGTGGGGTAAGATGAATTTTTTTTCATTTTCATTACTCTTTTAATTTTACTGCCACTCTCATTTCAGTTTGTAATAAATGGATCCGTGAAAAGGATCAAGTCTTTAAACGGCCCTGCCCTCGGGAGGCATAGGGGATGGCAAAAATTAAAATTTGTGTAGTTGTTTCAATCTGTAAATAAATTTATATTTATACTTTTATATTGAAGCTTGACTTTGTTATTCCTTACTCTGGACATAAAACTCCATATACATTTTACGTAATCTCTTAAAAATAGTACGCTTTCAAATTAAACTTTTACCAATATACCTACAACTATAGCCTACAATGACCGTAAGTATATTTTTAGTAACATTTCTACGTGCAGCGATCAACATCCGCACCAGATCGACGAGTCAGATCAGCTGGTAGGTATAGAAGATCTTAAGCGGGGAATACACGATACAATTATCGTACCGATGATCGTACACCGCATGGTATGGTTGTATCATGTGTGTACATGAAGTGAACCGCTGTACCGATGTCGCAATGTCGAATGCTTTGAAATGAAAACCAAATTCGATCGTATGCGATTCAAGTCGCTTACGACGATTGCATCGTGTATTCCCCGCTTTATATGTCAAAAGCATTTTAATTTTAACGCATCATCTTTCAAGATTGCAGATGTATGCCTCGCCCAAAAAATATGTTCTTGAAGGTGAACAATTTAGACAATTGTCTGTTATCATTAAAAAGAAATTATCAGATCTGAACAAACGAAATTATTATGAACTGATAAGTTCTTTGTTGTTTAAAATTTGACTGACTTTATCATTCATTCATTTTGTGTATCTACTTGAACTTGAACATGAAACTCATTTCCAAATTTCACTTGTTTTTAGAAAACAGTACAGCTATCTTCTTGATAAAGTTATTTGTTTTTAAAGCTTCAACAAATATCTTCCAAGATATGAAGAAACTTTGCGGAAATGGCAATATAATTTTATGTGAATATTCAAATTGGCACAGTTTGAATATGGTCAGGTAAATTACCACCGCATGCACACGGTTAAAAATTTTAGTGTAGATTTTATTATTTTATGGGTTGCAAGACCAAAAATTTATTAGAATCTAATAAACTGCAAATATTAAAAGAGAGCAATCAATTGTGGCACCCGTGGTGTGATGGATAGCATGTCCGCCTGTTAATCCAGAGGTTCGAGTTTGAATCCCAACATAGGCAAAAATGTTTTTTCCACGGGTATAGCCTTTCGCGAGGAACTGGCAAGTCCTCCGTTAGTATTCATTGCCATGAAAAGCGCTTTCTCAATTAGCCGTTCGGAACCGGTAGAAAATTGTAGGTCCCCTCTATTCCCTCACAAGGCATGGTTGTGAGAAATGCGCCCAGGGGTTCCTCGCTCTGTTGCGCCACCCTATTTATTTATTTTTTTAATTAATATTACAAATATATAATAATGTTAAGATACTAAAAAGTAATGCATATATTTTTCATGGGAATGACTTACTTACGGAGGAATTGCCAATTCCTTGTCAAAGGTGATACCCGTACAAAAAAAAATTTTTGCCTCTGTCGATATTCGAACCATGAACCTCTGGGTTGACAGGCGGACATGCTAACAATCACACCACGCGGGTAGCGAGTACCACCAAACTTTTGAATCCAATGTAATACTGAATAACAATACATTGACATAGCAAAAGGAATAAAATAACTTCTGATTATTGAATTGTAATATAGAAGAAGTTGAAAGACAAGAATTGTGGTATTAAACTTAAATTGCAAATAGGCCTACAATCTTAAAAAAGCTCTGAATATTTATATTTGAATACGAAAAAATTGTTTTTTAGTCGTGTTGATTACATTTTAATCGGTTTTGTATTACAAACTGTAAGACAAGGGCTGTATTAAAAACTGTCCCAAAATTTTTAACCGTGCATGAATATGATGTATTAAATTTTAATTTAACTG
This sequence comes from Melanostoma scalare, assembly GCA_949752695.1. Taxonomy (NCBI): domain Eukaryota; kingdom Metazoa; phylum Arthropoda; class Insecta; order Diptera; family Syrphidae; genus Melanostoma; species Melanostoma scalare. The sequence continues at coordinate 233,106,773 of OX456985.1, read as the reverse complement.
AATCTTGAAATATGAGACTTCAAAAGTAAAGTGCCTTATTTTCGGAAGTCGTTCACGTTGAGCACTAAGTGATGCTATAAAAATTAAAAAATGCTGGGGCCCAACTACCGCACACTTGACTGAATTATGTGCTTTTTGCCTTACTTCTCACATTATCGAGCACTTTAGTACCACAATTCGACATTCTTTCGTCAGTATTTGAATGCATTGAGGTCGATAGATAATAAAAAGCAAATTTTGAAAGAAAAATAATAATTACTCACTCGATCGTTAGTGTGGTAATTCGACCCCTGTTTTAGTAAGTCGTTGAGTCATTTTAAGTTGGGGAAAAGGAATTTGGTGAATTGTGTCAGTTCGTTTGGTAAAATTTATTTAAAGAATAAAGTTCACTTCTACAGACTAAATTCAGTGAGAAACTAACTTCTCGTAACACGATCTCCTTTTCCTGTAATGGATAACGTATTTGCTATTAAATCGAAGGAACATGAGTTCATGTTTTTTGTTGTTTTCAGATGCAGTTTGTAATTGCTGGTTTTATAACAATATATATTTAAGGTCATATCTTCATATACATAATGAGATGAAGATGGGCGCTTAGTCACGCAAACTGGTCCTACGAAGTGCCCTTTAAATGGAAATGGCTAAAATGATTACTTTCGACTTGATTTTATATGAGTTTTTTAGTTGAGATATTCCACGTGTTTTTTAATCTAATAAATGAAAAGATTAGTAAAGTTTTTCAACAGTGTTAAAAAACTTTTTATATTTCCTCAGATGTACATTTCAGAAGCAATGCCTCCATCGTCAGTGAGATTTATAAATTAAATTAACTTAAATTATTTGTCAAAAAACTAATAATAAACAAAAATGTTTCTAAACAAAATTACAGTTAAGTTGAGTTGAATCTGTTAAAAAAAATTTTGAATATTGAATCTTTAATTGGTACATCATCACTATTCATTAGATTATTTTTGTTTTTAAATATGTAAAATGATTCAAAAGCATCTAATTCATAACTGCTAATTAGCAGTAATTACATTTCTTATTAATTTTAAATTTTGCAAACTAAAGCTATGACTATTTTCTAGCATATGTTCTGCAACACTTGACTTTTCTTTCTCATTATATTTAAGATGTGCAAAATGTTCTTTAAATCTTTTTAGAATAGGTCTTCTTGTCTGTCCTATATATTCTTTTGCACAATCATTACATCCGATAGAATAAATTCGTGACTTTTGAAGTTGTTCAATTTTATCTTTAGATCCTCGAATCAGATTTTTTATTTTTATTTCGCTGCACTCACTCATACGGATATTTTATTTATTAAAGATTGGTTTTATCTTAGATGATTTATCTATGTTATTTCTGGATGGAAATAAGATTTTGAATATTTCTTTTCATCATTTCCTTCATCCAGATTAGATCCAAAGTTGTATAATTTCTCAATTCTTGCATTCTTCTATGTGCAATTGTTAAATCTTCAATCAATTCTTCAGTATATCCATTAATTTTGCCTATATCTTTAATTTTTTTGGAATTCTTTTATTTTTGTTTCTATAGTCATTACCTATATACTTAAAGTTAGGGGAGATCTGCTTAAAGTGACACACCCGATAAGATTACATACTTGCATTTTCTCAATAACCATAACTTTAACAGTTTTTTGATCATGCCCAAATTTACAGTTTTACATTGGCAACAAACAGCATGTTGCAGGTTTTCTCATTTGGCGATTGTTTTTCTACTGTAACATCGAGTAAAATTTTGAGTCGAATATATTTTTTTTTGTCAATCGTCTCAACGCAGAAGTTTCTGCTAAGGTGAGTTACTGTATTGAGTCAGAAGTGTTTAATAGGTACATTGTCTAATATACAACGTCATTTTTGTGTAAATTAATTGACAGATCGTTAAGTGTTTGCGCATTTAATATTGAGAAAACGTTTTCGGTCATGTCGGGTAAGATGACATGACGCTCGGCCGTCCAAGTTAACATATATAAATAAATAAATAGGGTGGCGCAACAGAGCGAGGAGCCCCAGGGCCTAGCGCATTTCTCACAACCATGCCTTGTGAGGGAATGGAGGGGACCCACAATTTTCTGCCGGTTCCGAACGGCTAATTGAGAAAGCGCTTTTCATGGCAATGAATTTATTAACGGAGGACTTGCCAGTTCCTCGCGAAAGGCGATACCCGTGAAAAAACATTTTTGCCTCTGGTGGGTTTCGAACCTCGAACATCTGGGTTAGCAGTTGACATACATATGTCATCTTTAATTCGGGCTCAGGTACAGGCCAAAACTGAAAAAGAGAACCGTAAACGTCCGATTTTACAGGACAATGATGTGACTCCGCAGGAATTTTCAGGTGATGATGACGATGTAGCTTGTATTTACTGCAATACATTGGCTTTGCTGCCAGGCTTATGATAAATGGTGCCACGCATTTGTGCGCCGGTAGAGATCACAAAATAAAACAATTTATATGTGAGCTCTGCAACGAAGACTAAGAAATTGAGGTATGTCATCTTACCTAAAGGTATGTCAACTTAGACTTGGCTGTGAACTAATTTTAAATTAATTTATTAAAATACTAATTTAAGTTTCATTTAATAACTGCTAAGTATTTTGTTGTGAAAAATAAACGAATAAACTAAATTCACTTTGTTTTACTGCAATGAGTGCAAGTTTTTCTTATTTTAAGCTTAAAAGAAAAAGTATATCATCTTAAGCAGAACTCCCCTATGCTTTTTATCGAATTACATGTAAAGTTTATGAATTTGTATTTTTAATTTTTCTTATTTCATACAAATAAAAACTGGATTCCTTATCAAATCGACCACAACACTTGCGCTTCAACTAATGAACATCAACCTTCAGTTTTGAGCCCGTTGTAGGGCGGACTTTCCGATGCAGAAATCTCTTCTTGAGTCGCACTATGCAAATGAGAAATGCCTTACTCAACTGCGTTATCACATTCATTTTGCTCTTTAAAGGTTCAAAATTAGTGTAGGAAATATCACATTTGAATGCATTTCTTAACTTCATGTAGTCTGGGAAGGGAAAAATTACAAAGAAATTGTTTTTAACCTGGCGTTGATCGAAATAAATCAAGATAATCTTCGAAAAAAATAAAGAAGATCAAATCACCGTAACTTTATAAATTTACGATTTGCCAGAGTTCGACAGTATGCCCATCACTCATCAATTATGCCTGAATCACAATCACACTTCGGCTTCGATTTCAACCAGTGGCGTAGCGTGGGTGTCTGCCGCCCGGGGCGGAAGACAATTTTGCCGCCCTTTTATTTAGGTATTTTAATTTAATGTATACTATACATTACATACATTAATTATAGAGAACTTTTCTGTGAGAGCAGTCATCATTATTTTGCATTACAGTAGTTCCCGTTTATTTACCTCCCCGCTATGATGAACAGCCCGTTTATGTAAGCAATCTTCTTCTACGCTTGTTATTTTGTTTGATATTGCTCACAAATTAACCCTGTTAAATATCTATTGGATATTTACCCAACCCGCTTAACGCCCTCTATTTATCAACACGTTTATCTATTAAGTACGCATTTTTTTCAGATAACTACCTTACTTACACAAAATAGAAGTAAAATTTTCCTTGTTTTTGTTTCAAAATCAGCACAGGAGCACAAATGACTTCACAGCAATTGAAATGTCATCAATGTCCAACAAAAACACAAACAATACTACATACTTCCTCGGTTACGAACGCTTTTAAGGTATTAAAGCGGGTCCTTTTATCAGGCACGTAACCGGGTTTCAATAACTAACTTTCCCGGTTAATTGCACATAAAAGATAGCAAAACCTAAGAAATACTTTTCGCAGGAGCGCTGTATACAGATAAAAAATAAAATAAATAAATAGGGTGGCGCAACAGAGCGAGGAGCCCCTGCACGGTTAAAAATCCTGGGGTGTTTTTTAATACGGCCTTCGTAATACAGCCGTATGCAATACAGGAATAATTTGTTTTTAATATTCCAACTTTATTAAACATTTTTTTTAATAATTTGGTATTAAAATTCAATATATCTTCCACTAAAATGCCCTCTTTAATACTTTTCCACTGAAATTCAACCTTCAAATATTAAAATCCAATAATTTGTTATTTGATTTTAGTAGAAGATTTGGATAAAAGTGACCATAATATAATGTTCAAAAATAATGTATTGAAATTTTATACCTTATGATATATTAAAATTCATTAAATATTGTATTTAACGCGAAACTGTACTGTATTCCACTTATGGAACAGTATATTCTAATACACAACAATACTTATTTTTAATATTTCTGTATTACATTCAAGTAGAAACTGCATAGTAAAATAAAGAATTGGAATTTAATATTTGATTGTATTAAAATTCCATAAATTTATTAAGTGCGAAGCTCTCGAGGTATTTATTTTGAACACATTAATATTAGATTTTAATACCCACCAGGTATTAATTTTTAACCCTCCAGTATTGAACTTTAAGACCCAGATATTTTTAACCTTTTAGATTAGATTTTAATATCTTGGTATTAATTTTTAATTCTCCAATATTAGATTTTAGTATCTTGGTAGTAGTTTTTAGCCCTTCAGTATTACATTTTAATATCGAATATAGTTTTGTCGAAAGAAAAACTCCTTTAGTTTGTTTCAACACGTCGCGTCGGTCGTTCAACATGGAGTTCCAAATGGACAATTTAATTACATTAAAGTGAAAAACGTGGAAAAAATACTATCACTTTTAAAAAAAGTAAAAATCAGACGAATAAATCATCAAAATCTTTTGGCGTTTCAAGTGAAGATATCCTTCTTACAAGTAAGTAATAAACAGCAAGTTTAAGTGTAATATATATTTATTTCCTGGTGAGTGCAAACCGTGCTAGTTTAAAATTTGCTTTTATTTTTGTCTTAGAAAACGAAGAACTGGTGAACGGATTCACGGATTCGATATAATGCGGTAGTATTCAGGCTGTGCCTGTTTCTTTGTGGTTCTTGACGCTGTTGATGAAGAGTCTCCTAATCAACTATCTGAAAACTTGAAAAAACAAGGAGCAGCAATTGGAAGCAGTCTTTTTTTATACAAGGAAGTAAGTAGCTTTTTCAATATTAAATTTACTGTAATTATATAAATAAAATTTTCCTAATGTTACAGGGATTAAAAGCATTTATAAAAACAAGCTCAGCAGCGTACATTTTGGATGAGTACAGCCGAACAAATATGTTCAAGGACTCTTTTCAAAAGGCGTTACTGACGGCGGGAGCTGAGTACCTACGGTCAGTAAGTGGGAACCAAACAGTTTTCTTATAGTTCAATAGTATTATGCTTAAAAAGCCATTCGAGCACTATGTTTTAAGAAACAAAGTTTTCATATTGAAGCCTTTTTTTGTGAATAATAATTGTGTTCAAAAGCTTAAGTCATTACATAGTTATATAAGATTTCTTCTTTTCAATAAAATAACCTTTTGATAAAAAAAATGTTTCTTTGTTTACTTTGAAAGTTCAAGATTAACAGTTTGATATTCACAGGATCTATGGTTTTGTTTTGAAATCTAATAAATTAGTATTATTTTTTAATAAAATGTGGATACAAAAGTAATCCAATCAAATCTTCAATAGTATTGAAATTTAATAAATAAGTATTAGTTTTCAATACTAAGTGGCTTAAAAAGTAATCCAATCAAACCTTAAGTTGTATTAAGATTTAATAAACTTGTATTACATTTAAACCCGCTTTGTGTTTAAAACAAGTAAACAAATATTGAATTTGAATAAAAAAAATACACGTTTTCAATACCCAGCGTAATTAGTTCTAATATAAATGACCTTAAAATCAATACAAGAAGTGATGAATTTTAATATTTTGTTTCAAATACTAATACTTATCTGTGTTACTATTTAATAATACGAACTTGTTTTTTAATACAAAACAGTATTGCATTCCAATATGTCTTCTATTGAATTTGAAAATTAAATATATTCAAAGTATTACATTTAAATACGATTTTGGACTGGTCATATATGCAACCTCAAAAATATTAAATTTAACGCCAGGATTTTTAACCGTGTGGGCATAGCGCATTTCTCACAACCATCCCTTGTGAGGGAATGGAGGGGACCTAAAATGTTCTGCCTGTTCCGAACGGCTAATTGAGAAAGCGCTTTTCATGGCAATGAATACTAACGGAGGACTTGCCAATTCCTCGCGAAAGGCGATACCCGTAGAAAAAACATTTTTGCCTCTGGTGGGATTCGAACTCGAACCTCTGGATTAACAGGCAGACATGCTATCCATCACACCACGGGTACCACGCTGTATACAGATAAGATTTTAAATAAAAAAGTTTATCTAAGTTTTACAATCACGTTTATTAATTCAAAGTTCTTTTACTTTAACCACTAATTGATATAACTTAAAACTTAGGTAAATCGGATCGACAAGATTAAATAAAATCATTTTTTGATTAGAACAAGAAGTATACTAAAATGGTAGGTATATTCTTATTTTTACTGAAAAGTAATATGAGTATTTGTTAGAATTGAATTGAAATTTATTAAATTAAAAATTTACACGTCTACTTTTTTTAAGAGCAAAGTCTTTTATTGCCCGGTCAATGTCTATCGTATCACACACCGCTTGCTCAATAGACAAAATAGCCAAGTTAGTTAGTCTTAGAACACTCATTGTCGATCTTAAATAATTTTTAATCAATTTCAATTTTGAAAAACTTCTCTCACAGCTGGCATTGCTTATGGCAACTGTGAAAAATATTCGGAACATTATTAAAATATTAGGCAGAATATCTTCCAGCTTGTATTTAACAATAAATTTAAATAACTCAAGTGAGTCTGCATTTATCAATTTATTTTCGTTACCTATAGCAGCAACGAAAGTCCGCAGTCAAAGTCTTTCCAGCTTGAAATCCTGCTCGTCAATTTCGTCAGATGCGTAGTCTAAATTGCATTCAGTGTTGTCTGGATCTAATAATATAGCCGGCGTTAGATATGCAAACTTATCCGTTAAATTCTTTAGCTGTTGAAAACGCTCACGAATTTCTACAATCACTCTATAACGAAGAAAACAGCTTTCGTCTCAACTCATTTTCACCAGACAAGTTAGCATCTCTAGTTCCGTCTTCGAAAATATGCTTTCTTGTTATGCGCCTTCGTGGTTTTATGGAATATCCAAGTTCTTCACACATATTTTTTGCATAACCTACTGCACCATTTGCCCATTTCTCTCTTTTCTCTGTCAATATCATCTGCAAAGCATTTATTTTCTGAGCGCACAATTTTATGTCAAGTCCTTTTGTTTGTAAATATTTTTGTGCATCATTCACTTCATGTAGCACAGGTTGCCACAGGCCCAAAAAACAAAGAAAGGAAAATGACTGCATCAAAACTATTAAAGCACCTGCTTCTGTTCTGCTGTTTAAACTTTCACCTGCCTCTGTCAGTTTTTCCAAAGCGACGAGAATATCTTTGTAATGATGCCATGTCACATTTACAGCATCGGCTCTTGCACTCCACCGCGTGTCTTGAACCCATTTTAAGCTTTTGTCTTTAGTTGCTGTAGCCAAACGCTAATAATGTTGAGGCAACAATTGTGTGTCGAATTCGTCACAAAATAAGTAATTGAAAACTCCGTGCCGTGCTCTTTTCAATCGGTCCAAATTTGTAGTTGCGATAAAAATATAAAATAGTTCAAGTATTTGCAAAATATTTCTATTACTTATTGTTAAATTTTGCCGCCCCCTAAACACTGCCGCCCGGGGCGGACCGCCCCCCCCCCCCGCCCCCCCCTCGCTACGCCACTGATTTCAACCCCGTTATGTCGAGGACTTTGTGTTCGCTTTAAATTGACAAATCATTTTTGTTGTTTTTTCTGTCAAAGCGAGCAGAAGTTGAACTAAACCGAACCTTTTGCTTGGAGTCACATTGTACCCGAACCTACGTAACTTCTTCTTCTTCTTTCCATTTCCGGCGTTACGAGTAGTGATCTTGAAGCGATCACAACTCTCCCACTTTTCTGCTTCACACTAGTGATCCGCCTGTGGGGTACGCCGCGTTGACCTCAGAAAGCGTCGGCAAGCCTCCCGGTTTTGGATGATTGTTCCATGTCTGAGGCCAACCAAATGCTGCTGCTTTTGCATTTGCTTGTACCAGGAGTGTTTTGGCCTGCCTTTTCTTTTTCGTCGCGAATTTGTTGAAACGTTGTATGATATTGCCTTTTGGACGGGGTTCTGTGGATCTCTCCTTTGAACATGACAATACCAACTGAGCCGGTCGTGCTGAATTTTGTCCAAGATGGTACATTTATCCCGAACCTACGTAACATCAAACATAAAGCGACATTGTGATAAGAAGTAGTACCTACTGATTTCCTTTGATTGAACTCATCAACGTCAGATGAAACCGAAGCTTAAGCACTGTGATTCAATGATTAGATGTTTTCGTACCGTTCTAAAACGCAGTTTGTAAACGTCATAAATTTTAACAGCTTCATATGCATCTGTCTTCGTTTCTATGCATCTTTCTTTAATTTCGCAGAGGTCATCACCGCTTGTGACACATCCTTAGATACAAATATTTAATGATTTGATGGCGGTTTTTCATTCAAGCCGATTGCTTGTAGAAGCCTTGATACACGAAGATTAAGCGAACATAAGAAACAATTACTCCATTTAACTCATGAATATAAAATATAATTTCATTAAACTATATTACAATCTTGTATGTAATCAAAATCCAACAGTTTTAGTGTACAGAGTTGAAGTTAAGAATAAATTAAATCGATTTATGTTTTTCTGGAGCCCATCTACCCACCCCAAGTTGAATCACATTAGATGTAAATTTAAGTGTCGATAAGTTCTGGATTTTATTGCTCAACATCTTAAAGAAAGCAACAGGTTCTAAGAATACCTTTAACTTTAAACTCTCCTGGAAATCTAAACCGACCTGCACTCTTGCCATCACTTGTTTTACTTCGTTATGCCGGTGCCGGTGTACCGATGGTCGATATAGTTCCATGACCTTAAAGGTATCCGTATACACGAAAGGGAGATGAAAAAATGTGAGCACAATTTCCAATTTGACCTTTTCATGTCATGTCATTTACAAGTTGAAAATTGTTTTTCCATAGAGAATCGGAAATGATATTTGATTGAAGTCTTCAAAAATGGAAAACTAGTTGATGTATATATTTTGGATAACAAAATATGTGGAGTCATAACATTGAAAGATGCAGTCGATTGTTCATTTGGGGCGATGTTAAAACAAAGGGAAAAGCCTATGAAGAGATTTAAATTTTTTTATTTTCTACGTTTTTAGTTGTTTTATCTTAACTGTAAGATTTGTAGATTTTAGCATAAGGATTAACAGTTTTATGAGTCGAGAAGTGTGCGTTTCGGGTATAACATCATGGAATGACCCTTTAACAGAAGTTAAGGAAAAGTTAAAGAAAAGGGTGTGCTTTTGTGCTCTAACTCTTGGAAGTTAGAATTTACAGACTGTTGAAAAATGTTTAAAAACAAATTCAGTGTCTAAAATGAATCGGGTGTTACAAGAAAACTGGGGCTGGGCTTAGCAAATTTCTCTTAACGTTGTAAGTAATGGGGGTGAGCTATGTACATATGTACACATTTTTTGCGGCCTCCGATAAAGCCCTATTCATGGCAGTATAGATTATTACTCATGGAGGACGTGATCGTGTAATCGTGAAAAAAACAATTTTATGATTCTGAGATTCGAACTTAGAACTACCACGTTACAGCCATCCTTATCTTGAAGCCATGTGTAACACTTTAGGTATATACTTTGATATATACATCGTCAGCGGGCGCGGTGTTGGCAAGATATGTGCAAATTTCATATCTACTGTCTTATTCTGTCCTAAAAAACCCAGGACGATGAAAACTTTAGTCTTGATTGGAATGTTTGGAGAAGAGAGTTTAAAAACTCCTCAAGACATTCCTAGAACTCTCAAATTTATTTAAAACAGAACAGAAAGCATTGATTTACAGAATTGTTTTCCTTCTTTCAGTGTTTCAAGAAATAAAGTAAACTCTTAACCCAAAATTCGTCTAGTTTTTCTAAGATGGTAAATGGTATAAGCTTATGCTTTTCATCGCCAAAATCCGGCAACACCGTTCTCAAAACCCAAACCCAGGGAATTAAAGACAGAGTATACTTTCGCCTACCCAAATGCGCACCTGCGTGAAACACGACAGTAGGCTTTAATTTCCTTTTTTTGTCTCTCTTCTCATAATATAGTCTACCCTAAATTCTGAATAAATTTATCATAAAAATCTGTTCGACTGGTTTTCGGGAATAAACTGAAATTTGACTATCTCCCTACGACACACAATGTGACGGCCACTGACTGGTGTTCATTTGTTGCATGGAGTTGGTAGAAGCACTTTACAGTTTATTTTCTAAGTCTGATATAAAAATTTCTCATAAAAAGGACAACGCGTTGAATTTGGGAATAACTAATAGAATTTCTTGTAAATGAAAATGAAGCGAGATTCGTTTAACTCCGTAATCCTATTAACTTGTCTAACAGCGGTTAGTTGTGAGTTCTATTCGTCCATACACGAGCTGGAAAAATTAGTCGACTATGAACAATTCCTTTTGAGCAAAATGGAAAAATTCGTTACACTCAATGAAAACAAATTGGATTATCTTAAAAAGTCAGAATTTATCTGTTTCTTTTTTTTATGAAATCATAATCTAATTTAGGAGTGAGACAAAAGAATAAAAATTTGTTTAACAAATTGCAGAAAGTTGTCTGAGCTTGAGTACAATCGGGAGGATGCATTAAAGGATGGCACCGAAGCATTTTTAAAGAACCCAATTAACATATTTTTATTGGTAAAACGTCTTGCAATGGACTGGGAGAAGACGACGGATCTTTCTAGCTTCGAAACAGACTCTGGTAAGTGATGAGAAATATGACAAGAATTCTCACAGTCAGTGGTTCAAAACTGTCTGAAAGGAATGAATTTTGAACATTTCACCAGGCAGACGTGTAACTAACTATACTTTCACAGGTTTGCTGAAAAATGTCGATGAAGGAAAAAACAATAATTATGCTCTACCTGCAGATGACGATTACAATGGAGCCAAGGATAGTATATTGCGTTTACAACAACATATTTATCGATCGAATACCAACGATGTGGCAGAGGAAATTTTAGGTGGCATCAACAACAAGTAAGTATAATGCGAATTGCTTGTAAAATGAATGTCAGTATCTTTATTTTATGCTCATGTTAGTGCAGAGTTGTCAGCCAAGGATTGCTTTGATTTCGGAAGACTCGAATTGAAGCATAACAATTTGCTTGCAGCACACGCATGGCTGTCAGAAGCATGGGAGAGGTACAAGATTTACGATGAGGTAACAATGGATGTGAGCTTAGAAAAATCCGAAGTGCTGGTGCTTCTGGCTGAAGTTAAACACAAATTGGGTATGAAAGAAAAGCAATTTGATGTTAAGTGAGGTGAATTTGAAACAAATCTAATTTCTTTTTTTTTTTGCTTAGGGGACTTGAGAGGTGCTGCTGAAATTTCTCATGAGTTGAAGCTAAATGAGTGGTATTACAACGATTCAAGGATACAGGAGTTGCACAGTAATTTAACTCAGGATCAATTAACTCAAATATCAGAAGAGATTGAGGATGAGCCAGCGGTAAGTGTTTTGTGTGTTAGTGTATGATTTTTGGTATGTGTTTTATTCGGTTGATAGTTTGGGTGTATCTTTTGTTTTGTAATTGAGATGTTAATTTGTATAACTTTTCCATTCTAATTTCTTATTCTAATTTGCTTATGCTGTTCAGTCTGTGGAGTTCCCTACGTGCCGAGTTAATGAGGATTATAAATTACTGTGAAGTCATAAACGCACTTACAACATTTGGGATGCTGAATTTATTACTTAGACTTGACATAGTTCTCAAATCATTAACTAAAATTATGTTTGTTTTCAAATTAAATGAATTTAATTGTTTTTAACTGCAATGGAATCAATTTTTCAAAAAAAATCCATCTGTTAGTGTTACTTAAAAGGATAAATAAATAAAAAAATAAAAATACTTTATTTTTATGAGTTTTTATTGTTTCTTACCATCGATTGAATGTAAGTGCCATAGAATTACATGAGTCCATTTATTTGCCCACCTGTTAACCCAGAGGTTAGAGGTTCGAATCTTAGCTGAGGCAAAAATGTATTTCCATCGGTATCGCCTTTCGCGAGGAATTGGCAAGTCCTCTGTTAGTAAATTCATTGCCATGAAAAGCGCTTTCTCAATTAGGCGTTCGGAGCCGGCAGTAAATTGTAGGTCCCCACCATTCCCTCACAAGGCATGGTTGTGAGAAATGCGCTAGGCCCAGGGGCTCCTCGCTCTGTTGCGCCACCCTATTTTTTTTTATTTATTTATTCATTTGCCCTTTAAAGCAAGCCACGCACAGTGTCTCGCTCAAAGTAAGTGTGCTATAACATGAAACTAGATACACGCCTAGGTTCCATTAAAGTCAGTTAAAAAGGCAATTTAAACTTGAAAAGAATTAGACGCTTGTCAAGAAGCACTGAGAAAAATAACCAGAGGGAAAGCATTACCCAAACAATGAGATCTCTTTACAAGCTGATGTTAAAAATATTAAATTCAACTGATTACACGTATTAAACACAGATGCATAGATATCGTGTTACAAAAGCAACAATAGGTGCGTGTTTCTAACAACGCAGCGATCCTATAACCAGCTCAGCAACCATGGACACGCACGCGCATAAATGTATCCACATTGGGGTATGCTCATGGCCCCATGGTGATGCTCAGCTATTTTGGTATCCATGGTGATGCTCAGCTATTTTTCTAAAATATGTTTGGTTTCATTTTTGTTTTATTTATCCTAAAAGTATGCTACGACCCCAAACGCTATTAGAACTCTTTCATGTTAATAAATAATTAAAACTACATACATGATAACTATTGAAGCCATAACCTTTTTACTTACAAATCTGAATGACCTGGTAGATGTTCTTCAAACTGGTTGAGGTCGAACTACTGCTCACGTTATCGAGTAACTCGTGACGGAACGGAACTATGAGAGTTTGGTATTACAGCTCACGTTATCGAGCCATATAGTACCACAATTTGGCATTCTCTCATCAGGAATCGAACGGAATTTCATTCGACGCATAAAGTACTCACTGGTGAAACGAAAATATTAAAAATTTTGAGTATAGTATTTTTGTATTCATTACGTAGGTGGTTTAGTCTATCCCAGTCAAACTAATTTCTCAATCATAAATTGCCCAAATGATTAAACAAACAAACAACAGATTCTATTAATAAATCAATGTACCATCGCTACCATCGATATACTTTCATTTCTGAAACAGCTTCAACGATTTTGATAAGACTTTGTAGTACTTGTTTTGTGTTAAATAAATCTCTCATATTATATATTCGTGTAATGTTTTATTTATCGTTAAAGAAAACTTCAAAAGCGTTTTTCTCGGACTGACGTTTTTGGACGGCTTGTTGATAAAATGTCCGAAACTATTCAACCGCACCCTACCAAAATTTAACCACATATTCCTTATGACTACAGCAAAGGCGCACATCACATTGAATTGTGAAATCGTGAGGATAGCTTTTTTTCGAAAAACCACCCCATTTTTGCCAAGCCATTTTGTAATTTTTGAAAGTATGTAAAATAAAATAAAAAACAAGATCGTATAATCTAATATATGAAATTTCCATGTCTCAATGTTAGTTACCGAACTCCTGCGAAGCGGCTTGACCGACTTTTATGAAATTTTATACGCATATTCAGTAGGTCTGAGAATAGGCTACTATCTATTTTTCATACCCCTTAGTGATAAGGGCCATCTACCATTAACATTGTTTTCTAATTTACACTGTGACACGAGAATTTAATATACTAGATTTTACAGTCTCAGTAAATTGTAAAATATAAATGTCCTATCAACTATATTTTAAAGTAAATTTATTATTGATTTGCTGGACAAAAATTATTTATTCCTATTTTATTAAGTGCAGCTTGCATGATTAGTTAATTAAGTGATTTATTACACAACCTCAAAAGTACTCAACACGTGCCACTAGCTCCCGCAAACAATGGCTGGGTATTGTGTTGTTAGTATAAATTATTCTTACTATTAAAATTTTGTTTCCTTCTAACACCCGTAATTTTCAACAGACTTTAATGGATCTTATTTTACTTAGATTCGGTTACTATCTATTTTTCATATCCGTAAATGTCGGCTCAGCAGATGGCGTTGTTTTACGAAACGGCTTGACCGATTTCGATGAAATTTTTTAACCCTTAAACCCTACCCATCCCGGGAGAAACACTATTGCTGCCCTGGGGTCTTAGGGACCCCAAAAAGTTTTTGCCCCAATTTAATCAAAAATTTTATTTACTAACATAAAAGATAGGAATGTTTAATTATGAAAAATGTTTTAAAAGTTTACATCAAGACAATTATGACACACTGAGCGGCTATGTTCGCCACAAAGTGGATTTCGGCAACTGCTGTATCGTATTTTCGTCTTGCGGTCTTTGTCTCGTGGACACACGGCACATCTGTTTTTTGTAGTGACCGAAGATGTTGACTCAGCCACAGGTCGCTTCTTTTTTAAAATATCTCCAATGAGGACCTGGAGATTGGATGGCAAAGTTGGCCAAGTAAACCTCTCCTCCATTTGGGGTTTAATGAGTTCCAAGGCTAAGTTTTTTAAGAAATTTCGACTTATTTGAATTTTATCGGACGCTATTTTGAGGAGGACATACGAATTCACACCAACAATATTTAAGATCCCATAATACATAGCCAATGGCCATCGTTTCGCTCGTCTTGAAACACTGTCAAACTGTTCAAAAACTTTAACTATCACTACCCTGGGGTCTATGGGACCCTGAAGCTCAAATATTTTCAACTGCACCACTCGAAAATTAATAAATGACAGATTTTTAGACGTCTGCTGCGATAATATGAGAATTCCATGGGTGGCACTGGTGTGAGTTGCTTGGCTTTTAAAAAATTCAAGAAAATGTATGTTTGCAATGGCGCTGGACCCCAGGGTAGGGTTTAAGGGTTTTAAATATATTTTGTGGCTCCGAGAATAGATTTACAACTTTTTATCATACCAGTTTTCCTACGGGGACGATGATAGGAAAAGGAACCGGAACGGGAACGAAAACTCGAAAAATTCTGAGCCGATATTAAAAATTCTTTTGATATTAGGATGTTACATTATCCCTTACATAGACTTTATTTCATGACCATATTCACACGGAAACTAGAAAATTTTCGGCTATTTTCAGCTTAGTCCAGCGGGTGTTCCTGACAATTTTTTAAATCACTTAGATCCGAGCAACGCCGGGCGGGTCAGCTAGTATGTATATAATATTCTAGATATTTCATCAGCAGCGGCAACTCATTTTTTTTATTTTGAACCAGTCCTCTCCTTTTTCTTTTGCACAAAAGCTGGTAAAACCAAAAAAATTTCTTGTGTATTTCAAAGCCGTGTTTTTTAGGCCCAAGACTTTTAATATTTATATTTATGGCTAGGTGTGCCAGCGACATCGTCCGCAAGAATTGGCATAACTTTTTTATTTATCAACCGATTGACATGAAATAAAAACTGAATGTTAAGTGAAGCTTAGCACAATATATTACTGAAAATCCCATCTACATAAGATAAGCCGTTTCTGAGATTAGCGTGCACAAACAAACAAACTGTTGCGTTTTTATTATATGTATAGATAGATATAGATAGAAGATAGAAGATATAGATAGATTAATACCGGCCAGAAAAACACTCTATAAATAGCCTTTTTTCCCGTCCAAAGAGGGTAGACTCCTTAAGGGGCAGAGAAGTAGAGGTTTGTTGTCTATTTGTTGTTATTTACTTAAGTTCGAAGGTATACTGTGACAAAATAGTACAAAAAGAATTCAAAGAAGGTCCAGGTGTTCTTGCTTCTCAGGCATTCTATTAGTGAGAGAATATTTGAAATTCGTTCGGTGGTCTTAGAATTCCCTTCTTGTGAGAGAATTTTTGCTATCGTGCCAGAGAATAAGGTGCCAACTCCACGTTCAGATATGCAGATGCACTCTCGCTCATCACCAACACAAATCTAAAATCTAGATTTATCACTCATTGCATAATAAAGGATTTCCACTCCTCAGCCGTTTAATTTATATTTTTTTTTTATTTACTTTTACATCCAACGATTGTGGTTGAGCTCTATGTTCTTTTCAGGGTTTTAAATTTCGTTATCTTGTACAATAGCGAAATGATATCCTTGAACTAGATTTTTAACGATTCCGTAGCTTGAAAAACAATTTTCGAAAGCTTTAAAAATAATTAATTTTCTTAGGCAAAAGAATTCGAACCTATTGCTATCTCCCAAGTACGTAAAGTAGCTGGCAATGGAATGGAACATCTCTTTTTGTCAAATCTTCTCGAACGATAAAGATATTGAGATGACGATGTGTGTTAGACCAACTCTTTTGCATCCCGAATGACATGGACCAACTATTTTATGAAATTAATGCTTGCCTAAATGGATGGAAGAATTATACACTCCACATTGAAATTAAAGACAGTCTCTAACAAGTCACCACTTACAGTCAACGTCATATTTAATGAAACACACTCGAAAAGCTTTATTTCCTGGAGCTTATTCTACTCCGCTTTGTTATTTTATTTTTATTTATATATATATATATAATTTTCAGTGTTACATAAATATTTTTGTAAATTCAGTTTTGATTTATTAGTTACAAACAAGAATAATATATACGTTTTTTGTTTTAATTTTATCAATTTTTAATATTTAAATTGATATCACACACATATAAGTTTATTAGTTTTTCTTTTTTGTTCCTTTTATTGATAGATGACAAATGTTTAACATTTCTTAAAATATTTTTTCTCAATTTTATTAATTTTTTTTTTTTGTAGCGTTACACATCTCATTTAAGTGTGAGAATAAAGGACACCAAGTGACTGAGATAAAATTCTCTTTACATTTAACAGCTCACAGTGAGAAGATGAAAAAAGCTTGTTTTTGTATATATGTTTTATAATTTTATAAATATTTTCTTTATTTCATTTTTTTTTCTAACAGTGAATGAATTGTTTGTGAATTGTGTGAATGATTTTTCGTGTTTGCATTAGAAACCGCTTTAAGTTTTAATTGCATTTTATGTTAAAGTGTTTTATATTCATTTGCAGCATTTTTTTGTAGTTATTTTATTTTAGGGTTTTATTACTTAAGGAGATTGTCTTGGGTTATAATCAAAGTTGTTTTATTATTTATTTATTTTTTAAGTTTTATTTATAAATCCATTCATCTCCTTGCTTATGACATATAAAAATATTAAACTAAATTGTTTACTTAATTTATGATACGACTTCTCTTTGTTTCATTGAAATTACAGTTTCTTAATTGTTTTTGTTTTTCTTTTTTTTTAAACATCGATTAAACATTAATTAATATTATATGTATTTGATTTATAAATTTTAGTAATTAACAAAGTGACTCATTTTTTCTTAGGCTTTCATGTAATGTAATGTGTGTTGCGGTCTTATGATTTATGTGTATACATATTTAAATTATTTTAAAAGATTATTTTAATTGTTTTCTTTTTTTTTAGGTTTTTGGTTTTGATATATACTTAGTACACACAAGTCTTCTACGGTTCACATTTAATAGTTTTTTTTGTAATTCTTAATTTTGTGCTAAAAATTGGTTCATTAGACAAAAACAACATTCAGAAAATATACACATAAGAAAGATCTTTCTCTTGGATAAATTTTTGTTTTGACTCTTCTTGTATGTTAAATAATTTTTTTATTTTTATTTTTTCTTCAATATAAATTCTAGCAGTTACAGTTAAAGATATAAGATGCTCATTTTTTTCATTACTTTGAAATGAAATGAATTTTATTTTTCAGCCGACAGAGAAATCAAAATGAAGTATTTTTGTTTTGAAAATTAAAAAAGAAAAATGTCGGTGTAATAATTTAAATTTCATAATTACGGAACTTGCTGGCAACTTCGGAATTTTCAGTTCCCCATTCGGACTTGCGACTGCCATAGTAGAGAGCAGCGCCACCTTCAGACGCACGGCGGTGAGCTGGATTTGGAGCAGCTGCCGATAGACCACTTGTAGCGCCAGTAGCCCCACCAGATTCTTCAAGCATTCGGCCCTTAGTTTTTGGAGTGGCCCAATGCATGGACTGAGAAATGAGAAAGAAAAACGAAGTTGTTTTTTGTGAATAATTGATTTCTACAGAAATTGCATAACGGAGGACTGAGCGAATGTTTTGAGAACACCTTTACCTAAGCTATCATTTATAAAGCATTCCACCCCATTGTACCTCTACCATTGGGTCCTGAGCGTCTATTATTCGACTGCATCCTTTTCCAAACTCAAATTTGGGAGAATGTCAGTCGAAAGTACGGGACAATTTGAATACATGTATCTTTTTGTACCAACGGGAGTGATGGTGACGATGCGTATATAAAATTTAAAATTTTATATACTTATAAAACTATAACGAAGTAGCTACATATTTTAGGGTACGGAAAGTTTTCATGATAACAACGAATTTAAAGGTGAGAGTTTAGCACAAGTTTTAAAACTTAGAGGGCTTGTTTTAATAAAGAGTTTCATACCTCACACGTACACTTCTGAGTGCAAATTATTCAAATTTTCATTTTTTAGAGCATTGCCCTCATGCATAATGTTGTACTTTTGTATAATGAAAGTTCTGGTATTCTATGAATCGAATGTGTGTTCCTTGTGGTATTTCTTCGTAACAAAATAGTTTGGTTTTGTGCATTTGCGTTTAATTGAAATAAGTTTCAACTGCAGAATATAAAATTAAGAATTCAATTAAACAGTTCGAGTATCCAAACTATTTAACTACATAAAACCACATAAAGTCCTCATTGCATTCATATTCCTTTTGTGTGGTTGTGGTTAAGCGAATTTGCGTGTGTACTGATGACAGTGTTGGTTAAACTCTTGCGTTTTCATGCACTCGACATGTCAATCCATCATGCGTTTTTGACACTTGAGTGGTTTCATGATAATGGAAACTTGATATTCCACCCCATCCCCAAAAAAAAAAGAGAGAGAAAAAAAATAACTGACCAAATGTGGACATTTTAAGTACGACAAATGAAATATTCATTTGCATGGACCATGGATTGGCTACATGGTTGTCATTTTGAAAACTGTGATGCGGAAAAGTTTCAAGCAAATGGAATTATGATCGGTTATTTGATGTGGAGTGGGAGCAAACACAGGATATTCGGAATAGTTTTGCATCCTGTCACTGACACCATTATTTGATGGTTAACTTAATTTGATTGCTTAAGGCGAAATGGATAGCTGATGACATTTCTGTCATGTGGATAAAATTTGTATGTGGTCCTGTGGGAAATATGGTAATAACATTTCGATTTTATGTTCCATGTGAGGAGATAATAAAATACTTGAACGAGTCTGTCGGTACTACACATTTAGTTGATGTCGATATTGATTTGCAGAGGTATAATAAAATTGATTAACGAACAATTACATGATACTGAAAGCTGTGCTGCATCGTTCCTGTATGAATAAGTATAAATTTTAATGGTGATGAAACGAAGAGAAATTGTTGTTGGAGAGACATGGGACAAATGTTGTTTGCATCGCGCAAAGAGGAGTTTGGGAATTTAAAGTTATGTTATTCTATCTCACTTGATCGCTGGCTTAATCCAATATACAGGATGTTCCGTAATTCGTGTTACACACTTTGGGATGTGATTCTTGGTCATATTCTTAGAAAAAATTTTTTATACAGTAAAGTCCGTTTCTCAACTTTGACATCACTTTTTGAAAATTTAAAAAAAGGCTAACTTTGGTGTACCCTGACCTGTGTTAAATTCGATTTCTCTGTCAATACTGATGGCAGAGACCTAATTTTAGACTTAATTTTTAGAAAAAACAATAATCTTTAAGACTGTATTTAAGCTGGGCTTCTATAGGCTTAGGGTTGCCAGATTTTCAATTTTAAATGGTGTTCAAATTTTCTTCCCCAAGCAAAGTTTTGACTTTGAGGTCATTTTTTTCAGAAAATGTTTGTTAAACATAGAGTTTCTTTATTTTTTTTTACAGATGAACAAAACAATAATAAAAAAGAAACTCATAAATAAGTGCACTCAAAAACTTATACATTCTAAGATACTTGAAAAAATACAAAATGGGTAAAATAAAAAAAAAATTATTTTTTTGCATTGAGGTTTGTTTGAATAAAACAATAAAATGGGTACTTTCAGTATTTTTTTTTATGTATTTTATACAAATACAATTATAACAAGTGGGTCAATCCATGGTGTAACACCCAAAACGCACACTTTTCGACTCATAAAACTGTTAATCCTTAAGTTGATATTTTAACAATTAAAATTTTTTTATTTTCTACGTTTTTAGTTGTTTTATCTTAACTGTAAGATTTGTAGATTTTAGCATAAGGATTAACTTTTTTATGAGTCGAAAAGGGTGCGTTTCGGGTGTTACACCATGGAATGACCCAAGTGCTCAAAGTGCCCTCCTTCGTTTTTGGATTCCATTGTAGATGTTTGCTTTCGATAACTCTTGTCTTACTTGTAGTGATCCGTCGAAAATACTGGTCCAGTTTCTCAAAGCCTTCGAAAGGTATTTCTAATTTTAAGAAGGAAGAGGTCAGTTAGGATAAAGTTCTTGGTATCTTCGTTGTGCTCTTATTGAGTTTTCATTGCAAAACCTATATATACGAATAAAATGTCTGAATATATTCTTCTTACGTAAATGAATGCATTTCAAAAAGCTCTCTGATCAAACTGCAATCGTGACTTATGATGAACACATTTGTTTTCTTATTCTTTTGTACGACTTATTTACCCATTAAACATTCATACCCCAAACTTAAATCATCCTGAGAAGAGATAAGTCAATTAGGATTTTGGTACCAGGTCCAATACACTTTTTATCCTTTTCATCAGTGCACAATCATAAAAATTACCTTAAAACAATCAATTCTTGGAAAACTTCTCCCATTGCAAGCAGTTGCAATAAAAGTCCGTAAGAAACCCAAAATTAGATTTCTTACCTGTTTTAGATTTTTCCAAGTATCATAAAATGTATGGGTTTTTGAGTGCCCTTATTAATGAGTTTCTTTTTTATTATTGTTTTGTTCATCTGTAAAAAATAAAGCAACTCTATGTTTAACAGGCATTTTCTGAAAAAAACAAAATGACCTCAAAGTCAAAACTTTGCTTGGGGAAGAAAATTTGAACACCATTTAATAATTTAAAATCTGGCAACCCTAAGCCTATAGAAGCCCAACTTAAATACAGTTTCAAAGATTATTGTTTTTTCAAAAAATTAAGTCTAATATTAGGTCTCTGCCATTAGTATTGACAGAGAAATCGAGTTTAACACAGGCCAGGGTACACCAAAATTAGCCTTTTTTTAAATTGTCAAAAAGTGATGTCAAAGTTGAGAAACGGACTCTACTGTAGAACAATTTTTTCTTAGAATATGACCAAGAATCACACCCAAAATATGTAACACGAATTACGGAACATCCTGTATTTAAGTATTTGCATCCTTATCGTGACACATTTCCGTTTCATCGAGTTTCGATTTGAATGAAGTTTAACTTCAAGAATTCTGTTCCCTCAACTTTCCGCCACGAATCGAAATCGATGTTAAAAATTATTTTTCGTTTTGCTTTTGTCAATCGAATTTGAATTAACAAATTTCTTAACACTAGTGAGGAATAATATTTATAAATCCCTCAAGACTTTTAAAATAAGGGTATAAAAATAGGTTTTGTAGAGGAGACTAAAGTAAATCAAAAGGGTGCGAGCCTGCCTCAGGCCAGTTTTTCTTCAAAAACTTTATTTCTGGAGCCTGAGTTTGAAGTTCGAAAAACAGTTTTAGTAACCAAAGCGATATTGCTATTGAAATGTCGTAATCGTATGCAGGTCTGTTCATAAATTCATAAGAACTGAAAGACAACGTTAGCGTGGTTTGTTTACTGTCGCAATTTATCAAAGGGGATATACTGTGGATAAAAAGTTGGCTTTAAAGTAAATGACGTTTATAAGAAAGTTTAAAATTGGTGCGTATCCTTAGCGCAGATATCAGAAAAATGTTTCTCAAAAAGAAACACACGGATGTAAAAAACAGAAGTTTGTTGAAAAAAATAGTTTTTACAAAAAAAGCTTATGTTTTTAAAAAGCAAAACATCTTCTTCCTCTTTCTTTTTTTCCTCCGTTACGAGCATCGTAATCTAAAAGGTATCTCAGTTCTCCCACTCAACTGCTGCACTGCACACTAGTGATCCGCCGAAGAGGCACGCAGCATAGCAAAAAATATGTTTATTTTATTTCAAAAAAACTACATTAATGACTTTAACTTAACTGAATTAAAATGCAGATGCTGTGTATGAGCGCTTTTATTCGAGGACATGTCTATATTCACCCAACACGATATTACACGAGTCATTTCAGCAGTCAAAACGGTTCGTGTAATTCATGCTTTACATGACCCTTTCGAATAAATTGAAGAAAAAAAAAAAAAAAATCGTATGATTCGTGTTGGTTCGTTTGAAACGAAATAACTCAGTCATTGACTGATAAAAAAGGACTTGCGTTTCTTACTAGTCAACCTGAAACAAGTTTATTGTAGTCGTCAGAGCTCATAGCCCCATGGTTTGGTACATGTTGGTTCCAGTAAAACGAAATCACGTAAACGTTTCTGATGAAAAGAGTTTGCTATTAGTCAAATTAAAATTGCACTCGTTTGACTTGAAAACCTCATGGTGTCGCCAGAATTTGAGGTAACTTATAGCTGTTAATAGTTTTGTCATTTAAATATTTTTATTTTTGAATCACAGAACTCGCTGCCAGAAAAACTATGGCTCCAAATTTGGATGCGCGAAATACATAACGAAAAAAAAAAATAAAGATTATTTTGAAAAATTAAGTCCTTTTTAAAATAAAAATGTCCCCGATGATACTCAAATTAAAGAGGATAGAATCACCAAGGTACTTTTTCATATGTAGCTCTGCAATTATTCCTTCTCAAGTGAAATTTGAGAGCAATTATGTTGCTATTTAGTAGACGATGATTTTCTTTTAAACCGCCTTAAAGTACCTTAAAGCTAGATATTACGTAAGAACGTGCGTATATGTTTCTATCCATTCAAAATAAGCAGGGTGTAGATGTTTTTTCAACGAAAAACGAACGTGTATTAATTCGGTTTTTGTTTGAAGAGTTTTTTTTTCAAACTTCTGAGAAATTTTCTATTTTTATGTGTGTCTTGTCTGCTCAGACAATGTTGGACCAGGGGGAGTTTTCTCATGGCTTCATTGGATTCAACAGAATTAATTAATTACTTAGAGCATCCTTTATGTGCAGGCATCCAATAAAGCAGAACAACAAAGTCTTTCCTTTACAAATTCAGAGAGTACCTCCCATGAACAAGTTTGGATTTTACGACAGGTAAGCCTTGGGCAGCTTTGCTGTCTAAAAATATTAATTTTGAGTTTTTTTGCACTTATAGCAAAAAAACTTTGTCGGGAGTGAAGATGAGTGATAATTAGATTCGTACTAAATAAAATAAACAAAAGGGTTGTTCAGGTTTCTTTGTGGTGATGACTGTGGAAAAATTTAACTGGAAGTTTTATGCTAGTACAATAACATTCACACAAATACTAAATAAATCAATGATGCCCGTGGCGTAATGGTTACCATGTGTGTCTGTAGCGTGGGAGGTTCAAAGGTTCGAATTTCAGAAATTAAATTTTTTTTTTACCGATATTGCCTTTCACGAAGGATCGGCAAGTCTGTGATATGAGAGTAACTTAATTACACACTGCGAGAGTATTTTTTTTACACATGAAAAACGTTTTCTGACGATAACAGCTTCTAGGTTAAACAACTTTTCGACATTTTTTTCTTAGCCTTCAATCTAATAGATTTTTTTTTACAATACCTATCACAAAGCTTTTGTCTGGTTTGAATAAGCGATAAAAAAAAGAAGATTTTTTTAAGAGAGTGGCAATAATTCTGAAATCTCGTTTCGTTCTAGAAAAATTATTGTAAGTTGTATCTAAAACCGAATACCAAAGCCTTGACGTCTTTGAAATATTTAGCTTTTGTCTAAATTCTCTACACTTAATAATTTCCCACACAAAGAAAAGAAACTAAGATGAATTATGCTTATAAATAAGGGCGGCCGTGGTGCAGTGGTAGAGTGTTTAGTAGATAGGCCGGCCGCGTGTGGGTTCGAATTCCGCTCTGGGCATCTACTTTTCTTTCAGCCTCCCAGTTTCATATGGACGCCGCCCTTGAGGTTATATATGTGAAATTACTAACAACACAAAATAAATATTGCAACACAAAATAAAAGGGAAGGCTGCTACTCTGGTAGTACAATGGACTGGATATTAGGTCTGAGTTCTCCGGATTAGCATACAAGACTCCTCTTTTTTTAAAAACAAAAAAAAAACAAAAAAATGCTTATAAATGTTGCTAGGACATAAACTTCAGAAATGTGGTGCCTGGTGCCCTGGCTTGGGTATGTCTACCTGTTAATTGGGTTTCAAGCTTAGAGTCTCAGAGACATCCAACTGCTTCGTCTCTCGCTAGAAGCTGGTAATTCCTTCAAAAGCAATTCCACTGTCATAAAAAGCACTTTCTCAATTAACCTCTCGGAATCGGCAAATAAAAAATTTTGGGCTCTTCCGTCAAGATTTGGTTGAAAGAAATGCGCTAGCTCATGGATTTCCCGAGTTCTGCTGTGACATCCAATTAGTTTTCGTTTGCTTACAACCTCAGATCCGAAAAGAAAAAACATAGAAACACTTTAAAAACCCCACGGTTTTTCACATTCTTTGATATTTTGTGTATAAAAGTGTCAACGAAATGAATAGAAGTACGAAAAAAAACTTTTACTTCTCAATCAATCAAAAGCTATTGAGGGTAGGTACTCGTACCAGTTTGGACAATTTTGCACTATTTCCGTCTTCCAGAAAAGAAAACATATTTCTATAATCATAATTTTTCTTTGCAATGACATAATAGTCACCAATGATTAATGATAATATTCGTTTTAAATAAAAGCAAAATCGATTGTTTTGGTCAAGATAAATGAATATAACGAAATAAGTAGCACATAAATCTCTCCCAACGTAGGTAGGGTAGGAGGTGGGTGGACAAAAGGTGGTATTATGTAGCACTCATCCAGAAATATTTACTTTGTATACAGAGGTTCCATTAAAGATTTAACGCGGATTATGTCACTTCTCGAATTATTTTATGCAGGATGCTTTCCGAACAATTATCTGCGTCGGTAAGTAGGTAGATACCCAATGCCGTGTTTTTTTTTCAATTAAATTGAATTGTTTTAAAAGGAAGAGACGTGTTTTATTCCTTTAACAAGGGATTTTCTGAGAAATGAAATTGAATCAATTTCTCTCACTCTTCTGTTTATCATCAGCCGAAAAACAATTTGCCATTTTTATTAGATTATCTTTTTTCCTTGGAATCGTTCAAAATGAAATTCAATCATGTCCACAGGGTCTCATCATTCATATCAAGCCAACCTACACATACATATATATAAATCAATCCAGAGGGGAAATAAAATCAATGCAATTTCATAACGTAGGATGGTTTAGGTGAAGGTTGTAATATTTTGTTACAGATTATCCGTGTCACTGTCACTTACCTGTCCAACATGATCTTTCATTCCCAGCCAATGCTTGTAGCTCATTGCTATTCCACTGTTGCGCCATTTATCATAAACGGCACGCTTTTCGGGATCACAAAGTGTCTCCTTTGCCTCCTGTAAAAAAAGGAACAACAATAAAAAACCAACGTAAAAAAAGTCAATGTATAATTTATGAATTTTTTCGTGATGGATTCTCATAATTTGCTATGAAGGTAGTGCTCAAAGAGAGAGAGAGAGAGAGAAAGATCCATACAGTAGCGTAAGGATGCAAACATAAATCAAATCACAAACATGAGTCATGTTTAGGTTTTGAGATTAAATCATTTTTGTAGTAAGAGCTTTAAAAATGCAACTGCTGTGTTACACCATCTTTTACGCAAGTGACGTACATATAAGTGTCTCTATAAGAACCTGTTTGTTGTTTTCGAAGTCGAGCGCTTGATAAGCCCTACTGAAACTATTCGAAGAGGAATTAAAAGCTTTGGATTAGACTTAGACATACAAATGTAATCTCTATTGCTATGATAACAAATATAAAGATTGTGATAATGATACAACGAAGTCGGAAAAATCAACCAAATTGTGACGAAATGAGCATTTTGATCTCGAAAGGATCACATCACAACTCTTCTACATATCAGCTTTACTATACAGTGATCCGCTTGCGGGTAACGCAGTACAGATCTGAGAGGGCCTGCAGGCACGGTTGCCAGTTTGGTCATTTATGTCCAAATCTGGTCATTATTTGTTCACTTGGTCACATGGTCACTTTTTATTCCATTTGATCATTTTTTCAACGAAATGAAATAAGAGAAACCCTTCAGTTTATATAGGTCCTTAAAATTGAAATGTATACGTAAGGCTGTTTTCTTATCGAATTATGTAAAAAGTGCATCAATAAGTTCGTTCGTTCAAGCCCAACGATTGCTCTGAGGTAGCCGCAATGAGTTCTCTTGAAAAACCTCAGTTTATCCTTAATACCAAGCTACGTGTTTTTTGAGTTCTGCGCTCGCCCTGAAGAAGCATAACTAGTATTATGCCGGGGAGAATTCAGGTAGCAAACACTGATATTAAATGACACGTGCTTTTCTTCAAATGACCGTCATGTTTGGTGACTTCGTGATTAAATCTGTCTTACGAACTGGAAACCAAGGTTTTTTGGCAACTAGAGATGATGCTGCACAGCTTGTTTCTGTCAATAATGCCATGCGCATGTTTTTTCCAAGATCTCCCCTGTGCTGTACAAATTTGTTGACGTGGGGGTTTTCAGAGTTTAACTAAGACAAGACATCGCATCTGACGTTAAGGAGGAGTATTCCTCTATAATTGGTGCAATTGTAAGATTTTCCATTCATTGAACATGCTTTCTCCCGACTAAATCATGCAGCTGTTGCACTCTCCTTTCAAGCTAATTTATAGCTCCCTTGAAAATTTCGGCGTCGAAACCGTCTGGAAATCCAGTTTTATTTGATTTAAGCTAACTTACGAGTTTGCAACCCTAATTTCTTCTGATCTAGACTCATACTGAAGCTCATACTTTCATGAAATTTCTATATTTCCTTCAACAAGCGCTTCTCATGCTGCTTTTTCCGTTTGAGAACTTGGTGTTCTTCCCTTTCCCTTCTTTCTTCATCGGCATCAATCATAGTTTTGGTCACTTCAAGCTACGTTTGATCATTTTTAATTTCATTTTTGGACACATATTTTTTTGGCAAGTGGCAACCGTGCCTGCAGGCCTTTCCCATTTCTTCATTTTCTCTTCTTCTTTTTTTCCGCCATTGAGAGCAGCATCGTGATCTTGTAGGGATCACTGTTTTTTTTTAAAGGAAAGAAAGGCCTTATGCCAACCTGGAACACTTTTCATTGTTCGAGTTCATTGTACTACGAGGGTAGCAGCCTACCCTGGCAGTAGGGCAGTAGATTGAAATAAGATGGATTTTATTTCATATATAACCTCAAGAACGGTGTCCAGATGAAACTGGTAGGCTGAAAGAAAAGTAGATGCTCAGGGCGGGAAGTAATTGCTTCACACAAGTTATCCATTCGGTGGGTACGCCAGCTGCGTTGACCACATAAGGTATCGCAATCCTTCTGGTTTTGAATTGTTCCAATGTCTAAGGCCACCCAAATGGAAATGTCGTTGCATTTGTCTGTACCTACTGGGAGTGTTTAAGTCTGCCTTTCTTTTTCTGCCTTCTCGAATCTGTCTGTACTTTGAATGATATTGCTTTTTTTGACGGCATGCTTTGTAACTCTCCTTTGAACATGAACTCTATTTTTTCCACGACTGTATTTTTGACGTGAAGTCTTCTACGGATCTTGGTAGTTCTAAATAGATCAAGCTCTGTTACTCATGTTCTCATAGGGAGCATCTTTATCTCAGTTGCTTTCCTTTTAGTCTCACAATTTTGGTACATTGTCCAACATTGCGAAACGTATGCGAGTGCTGGAAGCACAGTTCAGGGTCTTTCCTTCAGCGAAGGGAGCGTTTTTCTATTTAAAGAAGATTGCGGAGTTTCCTCGCCACATCATCCACCGTACGCATATTCAGCGATTGATGCTGTCATCACAAGTTGCTTTGTTATCAATACATATTATAAGACATAGTCACTTCCTGCTATCCTTCTGTCTCTTTGTGTTCTTAGATCTTTAAAACTACACAACGGATTTTGATGCGGTTGTTCTTATTTTTTATTTTTAATAGATAGAGGGGTCCAAGAGCAACTTTCAGACAAACTTCAGCTTAGCCCATTGGATGTTACTGACAATTTTCGGTTATTGGCAGTTTTGTGTGAACAACAGTTAAAATAAGTTAGGACTTTGCAAAGCAGGCCGGAAAAGTTAGTAGTTCAAAAATCCCAGATATTTTCATATTTAGGCAGCACGTTTCCGTTTCACTGCAATAAAATGTCTGGAATGCTTCTGAATCAGAAGCGGGTAACACGTATTTAGTCTTTTTATGAAATAATTCGGTACCTACTTTCGTCCAAAGCATCTACCCAAAGGTCAAGCTCTCCTAGGAGAGAATTAGGACCCTACCTTTCAATTTGCCATTCTCCATAACACTTATCGACTTTTTGCATATGAGAGTAAGAAACTCCCAGAAATTATATTGTTAATCAATGGAGGGTGGTGCAAAACGAAATTATAACTTTCACACCAAACAACGGCCTTGTCAACCGAAAAGAGTCGGTTCCCATTAAAACACCGTAATTAAATCGGAATGAGCTCTGTTAGCGACAAGATGGGGGACCGTCCTGTACTACTGCGTGCTGTTGTCATGTGTTATTTGTTCTATGTAGTATTTGTGTAGTTAGTCTTGTGGTGTATCAGCCAAGTGGTCTTTGTCGCCCGGCTGCAACTGCAACCCTACTCCGCAGATTTATGTGTGGAGTAGGTTTCATGTAAATGTAAATGTAAATGTAACTTTCACATGGAAGAACCTCTATAAGTCTGTAGTCAACTTCAAAATTCTTATAAATTAAATTTAGATTTTATTTTAAATTTTCAAGGCCACAAAGAAGATCTTATCTTAAGGCCTTTTGAATTGATAAAAATGAAAATAAAAATGCAAACTCTTTTGTGAAAGATCAGATTTCACAGCACCAACGAAGCGAAAATGAATAAAGAGAAAGAGTTGTGCTGCCGCGAAAAGAAATTCTCAGATATCCCTTAAATGATTTTTCTCAACAAATTTATTGGAAAACAAATTGAACAGCAATAAATAATTTTATTAGAATTTTATAGAGAAAGAAAAACTTTCAAAAGTACGATGTATTCTCTTCTCCAAGCAATACAATTCCATTACCCAGAAACTCAAGTGAATCATATCGTTATTCAAGATTTACTGAAAAATCATATTTCAAGTATTTTTTTAGCCATATAGTTTCAACCATGCCTGGGAAATTTACATAAGTACGTGTGAGGGTACTCTATGTAATGTACCTTCTTTAATATTTTTATTATTCTCGTTCACTTCCCAGAAAACATCACAAAGGTAAACAGACCGTCCATTCAATAGAAACGAATGTTTTTTGAGAAGAACTCACATTCTTACACTCCATTAGCTATTTGTTTGGGGAATAAAAAAATTCCATAAGGCTACCTTTGCTGTGGGAGTGAAGTAGAAGACAGTAGAGAAGTTGACTTTTCAATTTTTCATGCTCAGCTTTAACCTTTAAAAAGAAAAGTTTTATCCGGTGGAACAATTTACTTTGGTGGGCAAACCAATATTATTGAATATACCAATGCATTCAGACGACTGCTCTTTGTGAACTAAGACACATGGATTACGATTTTCCAGTTAAAAATCTGAAACGTAGGAAAGCTAATATATGCACCATTGAGTCTCCACGATGTCGTACCCAATTTAATTTTCATCATTTCAACTCGTGTTTCTTTCGCAGATAGTTCTACGTTCGAAATATGGAAATGAAAATGATTCATCTTTAAATCATGAGCACCACAGACTAACAAAGCTCGCCACAATACGACACTATTTGGAGCATGAACCGATAGGGGTACTTTGAAAGAAATCAGTCTAATCACTTGGTGTGATTTGTTTCGTTGCGTTTTGTGTTTGTTAATGAGAAGGACGTGATGCGCAGATCAACGAATACGAACTTTACCCAAAGTGTATTAACATGAACAGACATAAAATGATTTAGATGAAGAAGATGTAAATAGAATTCGGGAGCACTCAATACAATTGGAAAGCAAAACATTGCGTCTGTTAAACTGCGAGCATGTTGTTTTTTCACAAAAAAAAAAAAGAAATGGATGAGGCATTGCCTGTCTCGTTTTTGAATAACATTTCGAATAAGCTTTTGTTGAAAGAAGAACGGAGATGTTCTGTTTGTTAATTTTTAAAATTTTCTAATTTTCTTAGGTAACTAACCGAACACGAGCTGTTAACTAGCAGTTGTACTTGGTCTTAATATATTCCTTTTGATAAAGCAAGTGTTTAGTCTTAACAGCCTTAATTATCTCGTCCCTTGTTTTTAGCTAGCTTAACTATCAGGCGTCAAAATTCTTAACTAAATAGTTTCAATAAAAATGGGAATCAAGGTGCGGTGGTTTCACAAACTGCTTCACTTGCATGAGTTTGTAATCGTCGTTAAAATAAACGTCCTTACCTGGAAATGCTAATTGAAGACGAATTGTTTTTTATTTTTTATTTATAACTCTTCTTAAAAAGAAAAAACAAAACCATGCTTTCAAAATGCAACAGAATTTTGAGTTGATTTCTGAGTTTGACGTCGTTTTCGGGCAACCATTCTGGGAAATATTCTTAAAAAGATCATCTCTATTGGTAAGCGATACTTAAAGCACGCCACCAGCGCATAAGTTTTGTTTTATAGGATATAGGTACAGCAATGCTGTATGATCTGTACTGTGACGTGGGCATTGGGCATAGCTAGAAGAGTACGCATCGTAAGGGTACGATGGCTGGGCCATTTAGAGCGTATGGACATCCACGCTTTGGTTAATGGAATTTTCGAAAGAACACTGCATGTAAATCGCGGAGGATCACAATCAAGTGGAAAAAGACCTCATCCGAATTAGAACCCAAAACAGGAGAGAGCTTCTCCGAAATCGAGGTTGCTAATGAAAGATGTAGGCTAAGGTCAGGTTCACCCCGAACTGTATTGCCAGCCTAAGAAAAAGATATAGGTTCACTGAGCGATTCCCTTGTGCGGTATTCCATTGATGACAATATAATTGGCCAGGCAGAAAAAACACACCAACACGTTTTCCTAAAAAAATTCAAGCAATTATTCATATTTTATTAACGGTGGAAACATAGCACATTACTTACTTTCTTTTCTGGTAGGCATTAGAAGTAAAAAAGTTATCCAGGACCATCAAAATGCTACCAATTGAAGCGTGCAAATTCAGTGAAGTGATTTTTTTTCAAATAATTAAAAGAATACGAACGTCTAGGCGAGGCAATCTGAAGCCAAAAACTAAATTATTTGCTCAACAAAGCCTCGGGTATTTTCGGGGCCTTTTACATTTCAGGGACCTACAATTTCACATCTTATTCGATCGGCTAAGTGAGAAAGAGACTATCTCAGCGGTGTAATTTCTTCCAAAAATCCTTCAAATTCACAGTAAATATTCGTTTTTAAAACTATTTAACTGTAAAAAATTCGTTTCTAAAAAATTAAATTTAAATCTTCTTCTTCTTCTTCTTCTTCTTCTTCATTTCCGGCGTTACGAGTAGTGATCTTGAAGTGATCACAACTCTCCCACTTTTCTGCTTCACACTAGTGATCCGCCTGTGGGGTACGCCGAGTCTGAAATCTGAAATCTGTTTCTTAAAAACCAAAAAATGCCAAAACGGGCACCATAAAACTGTTGCTTAATCCACATCATATTAAATCATTTATTGAACGATTATTATGTGTTGAAACAAACAAAAAATATGCTTTCAACATGTTTATTCTATGAATAGGGTTTAAATAAAGAAACGATAATTAACACTGAAAACAAGCCTCATTGGTTTCATCGAACAAAGTATATTCGAAAAGAGAATGTCAATTTGAACCATGCTTCATTGGCCACACAATAGAAGTGAATTCTTGGGTATGTCGAAAGAGAAGAAGAACGGCCCGACTTATTTGATTAAATACCATTTATTATTCATACAGCAGAGTTGGTTGAAAAGCATTCAAATGAAAGCACAAAACCAAAGAAGCCTCCACTATACGATACTACATACCAATACGAGTAAACAACATCAGCTTCTCGTCCTTTCACTAGCTATTTCGATTGATTGAACATTGTGCTTCGTGTGTGGGAAGAATTCATAGGTTTATTGGTTCTAGTTAATTGGTTTCTGAAATAAGCCCTGTTTCTCAGATTTCCTTGGTCAGAATGACTTTTATTTATGTAAGAATGAACTATTGTGCTAAAACAGCAGTCCACTTCAATTGATATTCTGTGCACCGTGCCATACAGCATACACCACTGGACATTAGTATCGGGATTATGTAATTTTCTATATTTATATTTTTGATGAACAAATATACATCCCAACCCAACCACCCAATCCATTAGCCTTTACTTTTCAAATCTTAGCAATTTACTTTCGCCACCACCCACTTAATATGAGAATATAGATTAGTGTATCTCGGCTATGTAAACACATTCACATTGTTAACTAAACACTTCATGACCCCCTGGGTCGTGACTTTGTCAATCAATTTCAGTTTGCTGTGCTGCGGCTACTTGACCTCAATATTCTGAAAAATATAATAATAAACAGAATCGATTGCAAACAAAATAAAAATGAGAGGGCAAGGAATTGTTCGCCTCAAATTGCAAATAACATCAAAGCTGACACTTGACAAAACACTGTCATTAGTGTTGGCGTAGCTGAAGTTATCCAGTTTGTATAAGAAAATGATTACTTTTCCAACAACTGCCTGACAGCTAAATCCTTTATACTTCGTTGCTTTTGAAGGAATTTCGCAGCGAACTTTGTCTTTGAGACGGCTCGATATTCAGTCAATGATTGACTAACGCCTCTCTTTTAAGTTTCCCATTTTTGTGTGTTTTCTTTTTTCCTCTCATATCGTGGAAGGCAGCTGAAAGTTTTTGAAATTACTTTATAACAGGTACCATTACCAACCCCCTTTGGAATTTATTTAAATAAAAGAAAAAACTTTAAAGCTCTGCCATGATTAAAGGAATAGAAAAACAAAAGTGGTTTTTTTCACATCATCTTTGGGTTGGATAAGTTTCTGCTTTATAAATAATTCAATTTTTTATGCACATTAAATATAAAAAAAAAGATGGATAAAGGATAAAGTAGGGGTATGATTCTCGATGAGAAAACCCTTCAATTTACTTGCTCTTCAGCTCTTCGTTTTGATCCTCATTGGAAAAACTGAATAAATTGTCAAGTTAATCGGATTAATCCGTCAGGATTCAATAGAAATAGGAAATAATTCTAGGGACATTCTTGGCATAGCTTGACAGTGGAGATTTTTGTTACCAGCAGGAGTAACAAACAGGATTACGTTCTCAGAAAATCTTTTTTGTTCAAAATATATACTGACTGAACATCACGACGTGGTGCACTTAGTTTTCTTTTGAATGAGTGTTCCTTGTTGTTGAGAAAATATAATTCTTTAGTTGATTGGCTACTTGAATTCTGCTTGCTGCACACTTAGAATGACATTTTTTCATATTTAAGAAGTTAGTTAGCAGACTGCTTAACGGCGATGAAGACACAAATTCCACTGTCAGGCAGATTGCCCCATTCAGGTCGGACGATGATCAAGAATGCCGTCTTAGAAGAAGTTAAGCTTGCCATATACAAACTTAAATCAAATAAGACTGCAGGTGCAGATGGCCTTGATGCCGAACTTTTCAAGGCAGCTGATGGAGATCAGTTGGAAAGGAGCATGCTGCATGCACCAGCTGATCTGCATGATATGGTCGGAAGAAAGCATGCCCGATGAATGGATGGAACCTCAGTATCGTATGCCCGATCCTAAAGAAGGGAGACCCTTACAATTGTCTCCTGTAATATGTGAACGTGTGAAACCGCATGTCAACAGCTTGATAGAGGTCCTTATCAATGTGGTTTTAGACCAGAGAAGTCCACAATAGAACAAATTTTCACATTACGGCAGATCTTGGAAAAAACCCGAGAACATAATATCGATATTCACCATCTCTTTATCGATTTCAAGGCCGCGTATGACAGTATTTACAGAGACCAGCTGTACATAGCCATTTCTAGTTTCGGCATCCCTGCAAAACTCGTACGTCTATGCAGGATGACTTTGGAGAATTCACGCTGCTCCATCAAGGCCGGTAAAGAACTCACCGAGACCTTTGATGTCGAAGAAGACTTTAGGCAAGGCGACAAACTGTCATGCGATTTCTTCAACATCATACTTGAAAATATTGTACAAAACTCAAACGTCAACACCAGTGGAACAATCTTTCAAAAGTTTGTACAATTACTCGCCTACGCAGACGATATTGTCGGAATGGGAAGAAAGAAGCATGTTGTCATAGATTCTTTTGCGAGTATTGAAACAGAAGCTGCAAAAATGG
The DNA here is from genome assembly GCA_949752695.1 of Melanostoma scalare. Classification (NCBI taxonomy): domain Eukaryota; kingdom Metazoa; phylum Arthropoda; class Insecta; order Diptera; family Syrphidae; genus Melanostoma; species Melanostoma scalare. The sequence continues at coordinate 233,071,868 of OX456985.1, read as the reverse complement.
GTTTGATGGTTAATGAGTACAAAACGACGTATATGTTGTCATAAAACAAGGACACCTAACATCGACGAATTGGACAAAACGTCACAATAGACAGACATAACTTCGAGGTAGTACAGGGCTTTGTCTACCTAGGATCCGCTATAGACTCGGAAAACAACATCAGTGCGGAGATCAAACGGAGGATAACTCTTGCTAACCGTTGCTTTTTGAGTCAAAAAGGCGATTGAGAAACAAAACTTTCTCTAGAAAAACCAAGGTAACCCTGTATAAGACCTTGATCATCCCAGTCCTGCCTTACGGGGCGGAAGCATGGACCTTATCAAAGTCGGATGAGGAAAGCATTGGTCGTTTCGAAAGAAAAATTCTCCGAATGATCATTGGTCCCATATGCGAAGGCAAAGTGTGGAGAAGAAGATACAACAACGAGCTGTATGAGCTGTACCGCGACATGGGCATAGCCAGAAGAGTACGCATAGCGAGTCTACGATGGTTGGACCATGTTAGAGTGAATGGACCCAAACGCTGGGTTTTCGAAAGCACATTGCAGGAAAATCGCGGAAGGGGAAGACTATACGTCTTAGGTGGCGCAATCAAATGGAAGAAGACCTCAACGGACTTAGAGTGCAAAACTGGGGAGAGCTCGCCCGAAATCGAAGTCGTTATAGAAGGATGTTGGTTGAGGCCCAGGTTCACCTCGAACTTTGTCCACCTTAGTAAGAATAAGAATAAGATTTAGTTTGCAGGGGAATGAGATAGAATACAAGTATTTTCTATAATTTTCATTTCGTTTTTGTTCGGGAATTCGCAGCTACTTTGTCTTTTCGCAAAGTGATTAATTTCACATCACATGAATTGCGAAACCACACTCATTTCATGCTGGTCATTGCTGAGTTGCGAAAAAATGGAATACTTGAAAACACTGAGTGGAACTAGAACTCACATTTTTTCGCTAAAACTAAAATAGTAAAATCACAGTTTTGCGACACGAAACAATTATTTTATGAACCGAATTTTAATCGCGGGTGCAGACTCTGGACAGTATAACGCATACATACATTCATAGCTTGGCGCAACAGAGCAGTGAGTCCCGAGGCTCAACCCTATTTTCACAATCATGACTTGTGAGTAAATGGAGAAGACCTACAATTTTCTGCCGGTTCCGAACGGCTAATAGAGAAAGTGCTTTTCATGGCAACGTATTACGTAACAGAAGAATAACAAGTTGGCATTGTATCAACTTCGAATTCTTAGGCTTTTATCACCAAAAAAAAACTATGCGAGACTCGAACCACTCACAGACTAATCGTATTTCTATAACAGGGCCCCATCAGAACTTTGTCCCATAAATTCCAAGTTTGCAATTTCTTTTGGACGCCATCGGGCAAAAAAGGAAAGGACTTGTCTAATGTTGGATTACCAGCTGGAAGGTCCTTCGACCAAAGTAAACATAAACACATTTATATATAAATTATTAATCACTTTCGACCGCAAAGAAAGCCCACCCAGTTTTGGTCTGCAAACAGATTAATTCAAGACACAATACAAAACCAAAAAAGGTTACAGTTCACTTGTTCAATCATATTGTGATGGGACATTAATCCTATCCTTTCTCAGCTCAGACCAAAAAAGGATTTAGATGAAAATTCACCAGGCGCTTTACCAGGCTCCCGACCCAAATATTCAATGGAGAGGAAATAATAAACAAGCAAGCCCCTCCGCACACTCCCTTGTTTCGGTTCTCGTCTTTTAATAATTTTCTTCCCTTGAATGGATAATTTCTCTTGTTTATTCACTCAAATTATCCCAAAATAGCACCTCATTTGGCTTTTGCATTTCATGTGAATTAATCATACAAAAGGATTTTTTAATTATAATTATTTACTTTTTATTTAATTTTTTGAAGATTATCCTTGAGGTGTTTTTGCACAAACAGATCCATATGTATTTTGACAGCAATTTACTTACGTTTTATCGCATAATGTTCACTGAAATCATTAAGGTGTGGTGGTATTATGCGGGAAATTGTTGATTTTTATCTGACATAATTTTGCTCGTCGTGTAAAAGTGAGTTATTATTATGATATGAACTTGTAAAACAGATTTAAGGCGTATGTTTTTATATTATTTATTTTGTTATTCGTTGTTCTTTGTTTACGTCCTCATGCATTCATATCCTACATGATGATGATGATGCACTTTAATTATTATTTACGTTATTGAAAGTGCAAGGATGAGTTTTTTTTTTTTAATGTGTCTGCAATTCCTGTGTTTTTATATCCCATTTTTTTCTGAAAGGCGTGGTTAATTGCTGAAATATGCTAATTACTCCAGAAACTCGAAATTACTTTGAAAGCCTACCTTCATGCTGATGGGATCTCGGATAGCATCAATTAGCTCCAACACTATTTTGTCGATGCAATTCACTGAATAAAATTTTTATATCCTTCAGTTGAAATTAACGAGAGCGCAGTGCTTTTGAGTTTTGAATGTACAAGCGCAGATAAAAAACATTTAATTAAATTTGTTGGTATGGTACGTCTGTAGGCATTGCAAAACCAGTTTTGTTTGCACTTCGGACTTTTTGTATGACTGTAAAATTAAATTTAATCTCTATAATTTGATTAAAGCACAACTTTTTTGCTGAGCAGTCTGATAGATTAATGAAAATTCATTTCATAAGCTTGATATGTGGCCTTAGTGGTGTTATTTATTAAGCTTTTGCTTATCGAAAGTTTATACACCTGTTGATGTTCAAGTCGTTGACATTTAGGGCTACAGAGTGGAGGAGCATATAAAAGAAGTTAACTTTCTCCATTAACTGTCTCCAGTGGTACCCGTGGTGCGATGGTTAGCATGTCCACCTGCTAACCCAGAGGTTCGAGGTTCGAATCCCAGCAGAGGCGCAAAAATGCTTTTTCCCGGGTATCGCCTTTCGCGAGGAATTGGCAAGTCCTCCGTTAGTAAATTCATGCCATGAAAAGCGCTTTCTCGATTAGCCTTATTAGCCTATTAGTTCGGATCCGGCATAAAATTGTAGGTCCCCTCCATTTCCTCACAAAGGCATGGTTGTGAGAAATGCGCTAGGCCGAGGGGCTCCTCGCTCTGTAGCGCCACCCTATTTATTTATTTATTATTTCTCCATAAAAAGGTTTTAAAAAACGCGCCCTACAGACGATCAATGTTACTTGACAGTATTACTTGAAGGAGCTTCTGTTAAATAAAATTGATCGTTTGTAGGCCTTTCAATTTTACTGTCAACTGTCAAGTATAATTGAATTGAGATCAAATCTGATTTGGTTTTCATCAAGTTTCACTGTCACTCGCATCATTGTGTAGTGCAATTATAGAAAACTACAGAAGAAAAAAATTGTTAATGTTCATTGAACGTGTGGTGACGATTGTTCATCAATTTAACTTGACAAGAGCAAACGTCAATAATACTTGTCAAGTAACATTGATCGTCTGTAGGGCGCTTTAGACCTGATTAAATAAAAAAACTTCTAAAATCTACAAGACTTTCAAACTTAAAAATATTCTTTAGCTATTGACCTTAAGGTGCTCGGCTAGTTTCTTATTTTCAAAAAATCGATTGTTTTTCATTTTTCGATAGGTAAACATCTCAAAAACGATGTCCTAAGATATTGAAATGATATCTTGGATATTTTTGAAATGGCAGAGTATAGAAGAGAAGCATCTCGATGGCGCGAACTCCTGCTCTGAAAACTTAAAAAGCGTTTTTCTCAAAACTGCATTTTTCAAATTTGCCGCAGCTGTAACTCACGCAAATATTGACGAATCGTCTTGAAAACTTAATTGCATACTCTCCATATGTTTTTACGTACAGCCACAACTACAACTTTTACGGTCGGATGAAAATTGTAAATTTGGCTGCCATCGAAAGATTTTTTTGACGAAATTTGGACCTCTTTTTTTGAATTGCGGCCATTTTGTCAATTTCCAATATTTCACTACAATGGCTGTATGGTAAAAAGAGTCTACTTTAACGCCATTTTTTTATTTTCTTGTTATAAGTACCAGAAAATTTAAAAAAAAAAACGGCAAATTGACGTCTTCTAATTTCTAGGAGTTCAAGACATGGTCCATATCTCTCTTGGATTTCAATATTTTAACTCGAAATTTCCTGACAATTTACATGAATATATGTACAATAAACTCCTAATATTACATAATATTTGCAGCTATAGTTTTTTTCACGCCTACAAAAAAATCACCTCCATTTGAGCTGGAGAAACTAGCCGAGCTCCTTAAATACCTTCGTCATTTAAGAGCTAGTTTAAGAGCCTTTAATTCCTTTATAACATGAGCTAAATGAATCTTAAAATGGGAAGGCAGCTTCAGAAAAAAAAAACAATTTTTATCTGAAAGAACAAAGAACGTTAAAATAAGGTACGGTATCAAATTTAGAGTCAGAAAACGAAATAGGTGCAGGCGCAGGAAATTAGGAATTGTGAAACAGTCAGAACCTCTAAGGTTTAATATTTTAAGAACGATTCACTTGCCACTGCACTTGCCCAACTTTAATTTATATAACTATACCAACGGGACTATTGTATCTTTCAATCAAGACGCTAGGGCTCAAGAAACACGGGTGTCATCTTCAGCAAGTCCATTAGTTCTTTAAAAATGAGGATTAAGAAAAGCAATAAGGATTTACGAGCGTCCGCGAACAACAACACTTTGCACACGACGAGCACGAAAAATTAAGTTAATCTTAATTACTAATGAGTTATTAGCATTTAGCTCTGAACACTCGATAGCTACTGAAAGTGAAAACAGTACGCGAGTAATACAGCTACGAATCAATAATGTTTCAAAGCTCATATCAAAAATTTATCGTATTCGTTCGGTGGCGAGAGTCCTCAAAGATCTCAATATACAATATACATAGAGCCGCTGGTGCAGACGGTATTGGGGTTGTTATTCTAAAGAGGTGTAAAATGCTGGTAAAACTACTGTGTGAGCGTTTACAACTATGCTTTCCTTCTGGGCTCTTTCCAAGTATGTAGATGGAAATCAGAATTTGTCCAGCCTATAGGTGAATTTCCTATCCACTTTCTGACAAATCACAATTACGTCCTTCCTTTCCACAGCATAGAAACGTTGTCAAACTGTCAACTGGTGAAATATTTTCAAAAACTAAAGGTTCTCAATGACCGACAGCGAACGGCTTTAACTTTCTTTTAACAGAAAGCTGATAGACAATGCAAATTGATTGCCTTCATTTAACACAAACTAACAAAAAGTGTCACTTCTAAAAACTTAATCAAATAATAACCTAATTGCGTTATGCTCTGAATATGAAATTTCACTCACCAATGTAGTCTAATTGTGTGATGTCAACACTTCTCAAGACTGTTTGTGTTTTCATAACGATTTTGTTTGAGAATTCTGATTTTCACAATTGTGTCTGAATCAATTAAAAGTTTTCTAAAACTGTTTCTTTTAATTGTATTGAAATTATTTGTTTCCAAACTTTTAGTTAGTGTAAATAATAACCATAAATCTTTTCAAATAATTAACTTACCTTCAACTTCTGGAATTTTCCTTCAGCCTCTTTATCGCCACTGTTCTTATCCGGGTGAAATTGCAATGCCAAAATTTTAAACTCTGCCTGAATTTGTTCGACCTGGAATAACATTAAAATAGAGAGCATAATTAATTTACCATCCAACCAGAGAGAGGTTAAACATTTTCACAAAAGAGCAGTGCCACAATTAATGGGGTTATTAATTTGCGAATAATTTATACGGAAAGTTGTAGTCTTTGGTGTTTATTTGTGCGCCTTTTGGTCCTTTGATCAAATTCGTGTTGTAAAGGCTTTCCTTTAGAAAAAAAATTTTTTATAGCTTTTCAATGGAATTTTCCTTCAAGCTATACCTATATACTTTTTTTGTATGAAGATTACAAAAAGGTAATCCCTTAGCCATCAAAGGTAAGCTCTGCTAGACCCATTCCCTATCGTCCTTACCGGTTTAAATTTATAGCTAAGGTTTACTTTTGGTGAATAAATATAGCCGACATTAATATTGTGTTGGAAGGGACAGAGGAGGTATCCCCAACTGAGCTGGGAACACGAGAATTAGTTTGCTGAATCTCTATAGCATAATGTTATCAAGTTCAAGGATTATAAAGCTCATAGAAGATGGGTAGATTACATTTTGTCATGTAAAACCCTTTAACTTTTAATAAAAAAAAATGTAGATACCCATTTAGCACCCATAACATTAAACTGAACGGTTTATTTGACATCAGAAAACGATCCTGCCAGTTACAGATAAACAAAATTTAACACACCAAACGTTTTCTCCACACGAGAGGTATTCCAAGAAAAACCATTTTTCTTTTATCAATAAAACCAATTCCTATTTCCATTCCGAAAAGTGTTCCTTGAGAGCATCAAAACTTTTTAACGAAATAGAATAGAACATCCCTTACATGTGTATTCAGAAAGGATATCCATAAGTTGTTAAGGAACCTCACGTAACGTACACAACAAAACATAGAAATCAATGAAAAGTAATCTTGTACTGAAAGAATTCCTAGGAAATAACCAAAACCATTTATCACAATGTGCGGACTGTGCGGCTGTAGGGATCTCTCTAGCTGAGCTATGTCTTTGAGTTTTTCAATAAAGTTTAGCCACAACACAGAGACACAACCCAAGGAGATAAATGATTAAAGAAAACAAATTTCATGAAAAGTCTGTTTGAGTTTGTTTGAAAATGTGTCTGACACGACGCCAATTGATTTATTTTTACTCTAAGTTCAAGCAGTCGCCACACTCCAGAGTGTTGGGTTTAGAAAGAGGATGTCAATGGCAAGTATGGGGACAAGACAACAAGTTTATGTTTTTCTAGGTACCTATACCTACGAGAAAACCACAAGTTACTGGACGACGGGCATGATAATGAAGACATCAGCAAAAATAAATTGATGTTGGTCAACACAATAAAGCAATTTTACAGACATACCTACTCATATCCTTTTTACAGGACATGATGTCGGAAATTCAGAAAATGTTGAGGACGAAGCTATTTTCAATGCGGGTGGATATGGCTCATCAAGGTTGTGGTTGTATGTTACATATGAACTGCTAACTGCAAATGACAAGTAATTTCGTTCATTAACTTGGTCATATGTGACCGAGAACATCAATTGGTGTTGGTTTTCTCATGATTGTGGGCGGTACGAGCTCTTGGGGCTTAACTAAGTAGGTACTTGAGAAATCAAAGTACATACACCATTGAGTTCTAAGGAAAATTAAAAAAAAGAATTATTTTTAAAGTGGCTTTCGACGAAAATTTGAACAAATCACCAATTTAAACTCTTTCTTGGTACGAAATGTAGCCAGATTTATAGTTTTTGAAATTCATTTTCAAGGGCGAAGTTAAAGACATTTTTTTTCTAAAAGTGTTTAGCATAAAGGGAAAAGGTATTCCAATTAGTAATCAACTGCAGCGTAAATACGTCTGAATATAACCCTGTTCACATTCTTTGAACAATTCTTGCTGAATGTTTGCGTAAGTAGATACATATGTAAGTACACATTAAAAAGATCGTTAATTAGTAAATTTGTTGGTTTAACAAACACAAACGAGTGTGCAGATCTTTTGTAAATAAAAAGATAAGCCGACTGCTCTGAAAACTCATCGTTACTGAATAAATAAAGTGTTTTACATTCTACAAAAAAGAGATAAAACAAATATTTGGTTTTGGGCATTTGCATCGAACAATTGAAAACTGATTGTTAACACCGCAATACAAACGGGAAAGGACAAAAAAACGGAAATAAGAGAAACGTAGGGGAATTGTGCTCAAGATGACATACTTTTTGTTTAAAGTAAGAAATAAAATTTTCTACAAATCCTAGCGTTAACATCTTTACATAATTAAATAATTAATGATTGTATGGAAAAAATAAAGTTGGAATGAATAATAGTTTAAAGCAAAGAGAATTTATTTAAAGAAATTAGTTAAACACAGTCCGAGGCTAAGGCTAAGATGACATAGTTGGGTATAAGATCACATACTTCATGAGGGTAAGATGACATATTGTAAAAATGTTTTTTTAATATTTGGCTTTTCAGCTTATATACCTCACATTTTCAACTTAGATTTTCGGCCATTTAGCTTTCATGATTTTTGTTTTATGCTTGGTGAAATATAATTATGTACTTTAAATTTGCATTTAAATGTTTAAATTAAAAAACAAGGTTTGTGTTTTTTAGTAGGAATGTCATAGTATTTATAGTCATCATGGACTGATAAGCTATATGTCATCTTACCCGATAGGAAATAAAACTTTTACAACCGTTCAGGAATCTAAACATTATAATTAAGGAGCAAAATCACACAAAAAATATTGTCTATACACATAAATGCAAACATAAAACACAAAGGATATAGAAAAACAATTAATTTTTTAAGCGATTTTGAAATAAACAATGACTCGCAAAAAAAATTATTCTCTGGCTTTTTCGTTTGAATCGATCACGATGACAGCATGTAGTATACTGGCAGCTGTAAGTATATTCTGGAAAAACAGTTAGAAAAAATGCATGTCTGGATATGTTCGAGAGAACTGTGGCGGCTTTATAAACAGAGAAAATACGAGTATGTATGTCATCTTACCGGAGTTTGTCATCTTATGTTAAAAGCTATAAAGTATTACTATGTTTTAGATTAAAAGTTTATGCAGTTGTATTCAGCTTGCCCTGTTTGTTTATTTATTTATTTAATTGTTTGGGTCAAATCTTGTAATTGAAATTTGATCACATTCCTGGTGACGAGTTGAAATGAAATTTAATACGTCAGTTCGGGTGATAATAAAACTTAAAACATTCATTATTGTTGTAAATCCAAGATGGCCGACGCTACAAAATGGCGGACTACAGTTCTTTTACTACTTTATTAATTCAATATGAATTATTTAAAGGCTTAAGAGAATAGTGTTCTTAACGAAAATAAAATGAAAATCCAATATGACCGCCAACAAAATGGATGGCTTATTGTTTTTAAAGCCTCTTTAATATGGGTATCAAATAAAAGGTCATGACTATTATAGTAGAGGAGCCCAGGAGGGGATTTTCCGCGTTACTCGAGCGCGTCAGAAAATCATATGGGGAGAAACCTTGCACCCTGTAATGTACTCCTACCATATATGAAACCTTAATGTTGGGGCGTTCGTTGAGGGCAGCCCGTCAGATTAGTAAAAAAAGTCGATCTTCGGAAATACTAGAGGCGTCAGATTAAGAGATGGTAGGTTGATTACATCCAGAAGAGTGTATATTTCAATAATCTGACAATTTGAGCGGGGCCTTAGTAAGTAGGCGAGTCACAAAGATGTAAAAAAAATCCATGTTTTGAAATACTCGAGCGCGATTAATTTTTTTTTTATTTTGAAGGTAATTTTATCTGGATTACGGAAAACATATAATCTGACATTTTGCTTGGGGCGATTGAGGTAAAATCAGTCAGTAAAATGTAAAATATTTGATGGTTAATATCTCGGTTAATATTGTAATTAGCAATTGGTCCAAAAGACCTTTTTTGTAGAAAACTAAATTTTCTACAAGTTTGTATTTAACAATTTTTCTGTAGCTTTTGTTATTTACGAGATAACTGCGACAAAACGTGAATTTTATGGTAAAATCTGGTTTAGTGGCCCGTACCACCTGGCCGGTATGAGTAACGACTTCGCCACAAAGAACATTATTGTAGAGCGTTCAATTTCAAGAAAAAAACATCTTCGGTTAAAGCGATCCCATGAAATGCCGCTGAGCTATAGAAATTTAAAAATAAAAAATCAGCTAAAATTGCCAGACTAAGAGTACGCCCCCATATAATTGTCAGATTATCATCCTGGAGGACGAAGACATCAAGTTGATCACTTTGTATAAAAATCTGACGAGCTCGAGTATTTCAAGGTCACGTGTTTTTTTTACATTTTTGGCCCCACTCAAATTGTCAGATTATTGAAATATACCTACACTTTTTAGGATACACTTAACATTCACTTTAAAAATCTGACACGCTCGAATAACTTTTTTTTTTCTTTTTTCAACCTCTCTTTACGCCCATTTGCCCACAGTAAATCGTCAGATTAATGTATATCGGTTATCAGAAAGGCAAAGAGCTTATACTATATGAAAATCTGACGCGCTCGAGTATTTCAATTCGACTGCTTTTTTTTTTGTCGCCCCACTAAAATGGAAAACTGTCATACATTTTTTTTCGTTTTAGAACCTAAACTTCACAGCCCAATAAGTCCCCATGACGCTTTAGTAACTGCAAATTTAGCATCCCGGGCTCCCCTCCCCTACTATTAGAATGGATTGCGCTTTAAAAAAAAAATTAAATACAATGGCCGCCATGGCCAGCAAAATTAAAAAAAAAAATTAGCTCATTGCATCATCGCAAGAAGTTAGGAATTTCATATCTTTCTATCTCTCCATATACATAAAAATGGATGTATTTTTGTTTGTTTGTCCAGTATAGAGTCCAAAACCGTCCAACGGACTTTTATGAAATGTGTAGGGTAAACATAGTTAAGTCTAGAGATGGTTGCTGGCAAGGTTTGATTCCATATTCCAACGGAAATGGCATTGGCAACGGGACCTTTGAAACTACTTTAAAGATTTAAAAAATTCTTTCAGCATTAGGATGCTACATTACCCGTCAGTTATTAAAATAAATAAATAGGGTGTTGCAACAGAGTGGAGTGCCCCGAAGCCTAGTGAATTTTTCACAGCCATGTATTGTGAGGGAACGGAGGGGACCTACAACTACAATTTTCTGCCAAACGGGTAATCGAGAAAGCGCTTTTTATGGCAATGAAGCTACTATCGGACTACTTGCCAATTCCTCGCGAAAGGCGATACCTGGGGAGAAACATTTTTGGCTTCTGTAACAGGCAAACAAGCTCACCATCGCGCCACGGGTACCACCGTAACATAGACCATATTTCTTCGCCACATTGCCAAGGGACCACGGGAACAGAAGAACGAGAACGGAAACCTTAAATTTACGGACTCCAGCAACGCTGGGAGGCTTAATTTGTATTCTTTAAAGTAGATACTACCTAAGGGGCTTCAACTCTATAGAGAGTCTCAATAGAAATAGTTACATTCAAAAAACTTATGACTGAATTACAATGCCGCTTTGGCTTAGGTTTCCCTGACGTTTATGAGCTCAATCATAGGAAAGCAGTACATTCTATGTCCTATCACAATGTCACTTTGACTCCGATGTTACATTGGCTCATACAAGACAACGTAACGTGACTCCAACTCCAAGTAGAAAGTTAAATTTGGTTGAACTTCTGCTTGCTATGTAAAAAAAAAAAGAACACACAAATTATGTCAATTGAAAGCGAACACAAAGCACACAAGTAACTGGGTCGAAGTAAAAACCGAAGCGTGATTGTCAGGGTTCGAACCTCAGAGCAAATTTAAAAAAAAGTGAAGTAAGTGCAAAATTTTCGGTGTAGATTTGAAACAAAAAGACAATTTTCAGCTTGGTTCATTTCCTTTTGGAAACCGTCGTTTTGGACCCGATGTTCAACATGACTTTCAGTTTCATCATTCTCTTCTACCAAATAACTTCCAAAGTCAACTGAATCATTAGCTTTATTTTCATTTTCTAGAAATTGGACATCTCTTCGCTCAACAATTTTTCCAATACTTTTGTCAAAAAGTCGATATGCTTTTGATGTGTTTGAATATCCAACCATTATAAGCTCTTCACCCTTTGGATGAAATTTAGACCTTAGATGGGCTTTGTTGAGGGCAATGGCTGTACAACCGAATACTCTGAAATGGTTTACATCTGGCTTTCTTTTGGTCCATACTTCTTCGGGAGTAACATTTAATAACACCTTCGTAGGGCATCTGTTCCTTATATACACGGACGTATTTACAGCTTCACCCCACATGTTCTCATTAAGTCCAGATTGCATCAGCATGCATCTCGCCATCTCTACAATGGTTCTATTTGCCCTTTCGGCAACTCCATTTTGCTGTGGAGTATAAACTACGGAAAATTGACGAGATATACCGCATTTTTCTAAATAATCTGTAAACTCTTGACTGCGGTACTCAGTGCTATTATCGCTACGCAACGCTTTAATGCGCTTGCCGGTTTCACGTTCAACCATTGAATGAAATTTCTTAAAACATCGAAAACCTCACTTTTAGCTTTGATAAAGTACACAAATATCTTGCGCGATTTGTTATCAATAAAAGTAACAAAATACCTTGCGCCTCCAAGTGAAACTTTCCTCATAGGCCCACATACGTCAGTGTGAACAAGTTCCAACAGATCCTTAGATCGCGTCTTAGATTCGTGAGGAAATGCCTTCACGCAGATTTTTCCTTTCATACAAATCTTGCACTGAAAGTTTTCTGGGGTGTCTTCCAAGTGAATGCCACTAACCATTTTACCTGCGTGCACTTTATTTAAGCTGCCTATATTTAGGTGGCCATATCTGTCATGCCATTTTTGAATGTTGTTGAAATTTGAGTTACATGCAAATAAATTTTCATTGTGATGATATTTAAAAACAAAAAGATTATTTTCTAAACATGCATTTAAAATAGTTTTACCACTTTGCTTGATTTGAGCAAGATCTTTGGTAAATTCAACGTTGCACCCATTCTCAATTGCCTTGCTGACAGATAAAAAATTTGCTTTCAGACCAGGAACGAATAGCACATTTTCCAATATAAGGTCACACAATTTCGTATAAAGAACAACGGTACCGACACCGGTGGCCGTTACAAAATTATCACCCGCTAACTTTATGTCTTGCATGCACTCCTTTTTATTCTTAAATAAAGATTCATCACTACATATATGCGCCGTTGCCCCACTGTCCAGGCACCAATAGTTTGGACCAAGCACATTGCTGTATGAAGCCGACAACATTGAAAAAGAAGCAACTAATTTCGTGTCTTTAACTTTTCTTTTTTCCTGACAATTTGCAGCGAAGTGCCCCCTTTTACCGCAGTTGAAGCATTTTCCCATAAACTTCTTTCTGTTCACAAATTTTGATGTAACCCCTGCGCGTGCGGCATAGGCCTGCTCAAAGCTCAAATCATCTTTACACTGAACATCATCTTTTTGCAAACGTCGATCGCCTTCCTCTAAGAGCTTAACTTTGAGGAAGCTAATTTTAGGCAACTCATCACGTGATTCCATTGCAACCACAAAGCTCTCGAGGGATTTTGGTAAACTTGAGAGAAGAATGATAACCAGCAATTCCTCGTTTACCGAAAAATCAATTTCACTAAGCTTTTCTACAACATCAGAGAAACGATTAATAAAATCAGACATACTTTCTTTTTCTCCAAGCCTAATCTGCAGTAACTGTTTGAATAACGTGACTTTCCTAGCGGGACCTCGTGGTTGGTAAATTGCCTTGAATTTGTCCCAGGCCGATTTCGAAGTTGCACAATGTTTTACATGGTTAACCAGAGATGGTTTTATGTTCAATATAATGGACGCAAGCGCCTTACCATCTTTGCAATCCCAATCAAGTGTTTGTGCTGCATCCATGCCTTCCTGCTTAACCGTACTACCGTCGACAAACGACCATAGGTTGGATATGACGAGCACACTTTTCATTTGGACCGCCCAAGCATTGTAATTTTGCTCGTCCAACTTTTCAATTTGATGATGAATAGACATACTAATTTATCAGTCTTTAACTTCAAATATATATTAAAAAAAAAAAAAATACGTATGTATATATATAAACCGTTTACTTTATCTTTCTGCGTTTACTCTGGGCCCATAACCTGTTGAGTAATTAAAAAGCAAACGTCGACTTCAATGGTTTATTACAGACTAAATTACAATAGGTATAAAGTTTAAGAGCAAGCATAGAATTCAATAAACTGGCAATGGTATAATCTATGACGTATGTCTTAGTATAAGAAGAATAGTCAGAGCGTTGCCATAACAAAATAGGTTCATTCTTTTTAACATTTTCTTTAAGAAAAGGTTTTTAAGCAAAGGGTGGGTTATCTTATAGCTTCTTTTAACAATATGTATGTGTAGCTCTGCGGAACAAAATAAGTCGCTATATGGTTAATCAAAGTTTAAAAATGTTGAGCAACTAATTGCAAAGTGGGTGCTGTGTGTCAAAACGGTGCGATTTTGAAAGAAGTTTTGGTTGAAGTGAAGCACCCAGTAAGTAATTTTAGTAAACAACTCCCAAGGTCTTGTTGTACGGTCTGCACAGAATGGAATATGGCTGCTGTAGCCGAGAGTGTGAGACTCAATCGACTTCCACGTTTCTACGCTCCGGTTTGATACTGACATGAACCACTTTCAATTGGCTGCCCGGAGTTCAATTTGACCTCATTGTACTATTTTTTGTGGATAATTCGGAAACCTTTCAAGCACGTACCAGCTTTTACGAGGAACTGGCAAGTCAAGAGAATTAAATTGCCAAGAAAAGCACCATCTCACGCAAATGTTCGAAATTTGGACAAAATTGTAGATCTTTGGAATGCGCAAGGTCACGAGATTCCGAGTTTTGTTGCACCCCCTTTTCATTTACTTATTTACAACAAAAATTTCAAAGCCATAGTTGTCAGGAGTTTGGGTATCCAATAACTTTAAAGTGAAAAAAGTGGAGTAAGTCTAGAAAAAATCTAAGCGTCAGAGTAGATCTTATTTTTTCTTCAAAAGTGGAGCAGGGTTTAAACGCTGGTGATTGTGATTCAGGTATGATCGCTATCGCTTATATTTCAATACTATAAGAAAATGCCAATAAACCCTTTCTTCATCTGAATGATTTATTGTAAAAAGTCGAATTACAATAAATTTAATTTCCTAAGTTTTCACTAAATGTTTAGTTTAGTTCATCGTTCATTATTGAGCTGAAAAACAAAAATTACATCAAACTATTTCGTAGCTAGGAGAACAAAGCGAGGTTTACAATCGAGTAAGGATTATACCTAGATCTTTAAGTATATTTTTTGTAAGCATATCAGTTTCTTTAAGTGAACTTACTGAAGCTTTAGTAGAACTTCTCTCACAAATGTCAACATAAATAAAAACCTTCACAATATAATTAACTATTGCAAGGATAATAAATCTTCTCCGTTCTATCTTTCCAGTGAAGATGCTTTTTCCATTTTACGTTTTCGCTTAATTGAACACACACATTATAATGTGTACATGTTTGCTCGATTGCGTGCTCACTTGTTTCTCTCCTTGTCCTTTTGATTTGCTTATATATATTTGTTCGTTTGAATCCTCTTTTATATCGTTTGTTGTAGTCTGACATTTCAATATTATATATTTTAAGCTTTTCGTAATTGGTTTGAGTTCTATTTTCAAAATAACACTCATTCTATTGTTACATTTGTGTTCTGTTCGAGCAGGCAATGTTCATCCTTGTGAAAGATAATAAAATGGAATCTGAAAACAAAAATGGTTGGTTCTGAGACCATCAACAAGCATTTTTAATTGTAAAAATGAGATTTATAATATCGTATATGTGGGTTTGAGCTTATCTTATTTGTTTTTCTTTTTTGAAAATCATCTAGCTTTTCAGTACTTAGAGCTATTTTCAATGTGTATAAAATGGTTTTTCTTTCAGCTTATGCGGAGGCAAGCAAAGTCCTTTTCTCTTCAGTAAAGTCACAAAACGTTTACGTTTCCTGAGAAATTTATGTCTGGAACGAGAACCACAAAAATAATCTAAAAGAATAAAAACACATTCATTCAAGTTTTATTTTCTTCTTTTTCTTGCCACACGCTGAAGCCAGCTGCCTCTGCTGGGTTTTTATGAGTTGGCGTTGAAAAACAAACATATTTCAAATCCTTTGTCCCAGACCTTTTATTTTTCCAAGTAAAATCCGAAAAGGATAACTACTCCTGAGGCAGTAGAATACATTTTTATTAAGTCTTTTCATCTATCTGTGCTAGGAGGCAAAAAAGAAGAAAAAAAAAACTTCAGAACGTAAATTTATGATTCTACCTTCTGCTGCTTCTTTCTACCTACCCACACCAATGCTGGTGTTGAAGTTGAAATGAAAAATGTTAACCGTTGCAATTTGCTCTATATTTTTTCTTTGGTGGGAATTAAGCTTACGGCAGACAGTTTCCTGGAGAGGAGGCTTTAATTGTTTGAACGAGTTGAAATCGCAAAAAGACCTTTACAAAACTACGTAATGTAGGAGGTATACAATACTCGGAACGTAACCATGGTGTGCAGCATAAAAATAAAACATTTAAAAAAGAAAACTAAGCTGTGATTTCAAAAGAATAATTCGAAACAGGACATTCCTTATGGAAAAACATTTAAAAATTTCAAATAAATGGCCATAATTATAAATAAGTACCTACTCGTCTAGTGCTTTATTTGTAATAAAAAAGAAGAGGCCAATATTAAACATGGGCATCAAGTCAACAGTGGATGGATTGTACTAACATATATATTCCGATTCCCCTTTGTAGCGCAGTAAATGGATACATAGTGTTTGGGATTTCATCGCAAATGTGGCGCGGGTCCAGATGAAACTGGGAGGCTAAAAGAAAAATAGATATTCGGCGCGGGACTTGAATCCACGCTTCAGTCCTACCGACTAAACACTACTTAGTGCAGTACCGCCCTATATTTTAATTTACACTTAGTTCGAGCAAAAAACTTAAATCTACACAAAATAATGGATAATGGATTAGACGGAGGGCTTAATTTATCGTGATTGGGAACTAAGGGAAGTCAAACAGATTCAAAGAGTCTTAAGTGTGGCGTAACATACATGATATACCTACTTTTCCCCCCAATATTTCAAGCCCCGTTCTCCCCTACCAAGATACATAATAAAAATTGTCTTTAAATGAGTTAAAAATATTCAAAACTTATATCGACAAACTTGAACAGATACCTTTAAAAACACGTATCAAAATGAGATAGGCTTTTAGAGTGAACTTATAAAGAGAGCTATTTAAAGTTTGGTCTTTAAATCGGCAACACTGTTTCTAGTGACTGTCAGTTTGACCATTGGAGTTGTATTTGCGGCCAGTAACTTTTGCCTCTTCTTAATGAATAGATTCGCTTTAGAACAACCCACGCTTGCAAATCCACGACGCCAGTTGTTGGAAAAAATGGTCAAAAATTGAACTTTACGATTACGTTCCATTCAAGCCAGTGGTGAGGTTGATACACCCGAAATCGTTTAGAACATCTTCTACTTAATTATATGATAATGAAATTTATTTTAGCGTTTTATATTCAATTTGGAATTTGCATATCTCAAAAAATTTCAAAATCTAACGAAATGGAGCAAAACTAGTACCAATCAAACTATGTATGTATATGTATATTATGTTACCAGAGACATCGAAATTCAGCTTTATACTCAAAAAGATTTGGTTTTATTGTCAGAATCAGCTGAAGTGCTTCAACTGATGATAAACCGTCTATCAGAGTATTGCTGCAAATGGGATCTTGTGATTAATACAAGCAAGTCTAAGATTATGGTATTTTCGAGATCTTCAAGGAGCCAGAACCATTATAATTGGTACTACAATGGTAACCTTCTGGAAATAGTTCGCGAATATAGGTATTTAGGAGTGAAACTTAATACCAAGCTGGAGTTCAACGAACATTTAATTGAGAAAACCAACTCAAGCCAAAGTATGCTGAATCTCTCGTGGAGAAATGTCTTCACAAATAAACGAATTCCACTCTCTGCAAAATACAAAATATTCGACGCTGTTGTGAAGTCTACACTTTGCTATGCTGCTCAAGTGTGGGGTATGGATGAGTACGAAGCGATCGAAAAATTCCACAGAAACTTCTTAAAAAAACTTTTTAACCTGCCTCTTAAAACCCCGAGCTACGCGTTATACATAGAATCAGGACTTCCTTAACTTTTTATCAGTACATTGAAAACCCAAGCGGACTATATCGTAAAAGTTTTTGATCAACCAGGTGAACGGCTGTCCAAAAAAAATGCTTCGATACGAAATAAGAAATGAAGATTGGTGGATGAGGAAATGGAAAGATATGGCAATCATTTTTGATGAAGATATATCGATGGATGGAAGAAACTTTGTTGTTTTGAAAGAGCAGCTCTATCGCATTATTGGAAAATACGAAAACTCTGTGAGTGATGGATTTAAAGCTAACGCTCGCCAGTCCATTAGTAGATTCCTGTACTCCCAACTCAATTTGAGCTTAAATCAAGCAAATTACTTTAATGACTCATTGAGCTACAACGAGATCTCCTTAATGTTTAAAGCAAGATGTGAGCTCTTAGGACTCAACGGAGCACCTTACAATGGAAGTTTCAACCAATGCTGCTCTTTATATGTAATCTGAAATCCAAAGAAGACTGCTTTCATTTCATTAGTACCTATATGTCCAGTTTTTGCATCCCAACGGTTATCATATTATGGAAAAAGATGTCTAACAATGCATGAAACAACAAAACTTTTGAACGAAACGAACTGGAAAACTTTCGCATTATTTTTGAAAGAAATATCCAAGTATAGGATGTTGCTAGTTTTAGAATTTGATTAGTTATACTTTTTTATTATTTTGTAATGAAAAGAATCTTTTATATACATTTATTCCAAATTGTTAACCGAGCTGACGGCAAGACCATAACTTAAAATTCATTCAATTGTTAACAAATGTATCAATTAAATTAATAAATGAATACTTACTTACTTACTTACTTACTCAAGAAGATGGTATTCCAATGGCAAATCGCACTTCATTGAAAAATTATTGAACAAGTTTAACGATGTTATCGAAACATCTTCAAGGTTGGAATTAGAGGCCCTCAGAAAAAATGCCAGTTTCTAGATTTTTTTTTAAGAAAAAATTGTGCTTAATTTATTTTTCGGTTACGTTTTCCTTTCACATTCGCGTAATAAATTGTATCCGCAACTCAAATTTTAAAGCAATCAATTACATGTGCGAACCCAATGCTTGGTTTTATAAAGTTTTAATGTGCTGTATACTTGCTTTCAAATAAAGGCTTCGTTCAACCGCAGCTGGAGTACACATCCATTAATTTTAAAAGGTATAACTTTTCGTATTTGGGGTGTACCAAATGCTTGGTGAAAATATAAGTTGCCACAAAAGCTTGTACTTAGAAGCACTTATGGCACCGAAATAAAAAAAAAATCACACACACACACACACAGGCGGGGTGGCAAAATTTGAGTGGTAAATCATTTCTAAAAATACTCTCAAATTTTCGTGTTAAAAAAAGACAATCGATAACTCCTTCTATTTGGATCCCAGACCGGTAAATCCTTTAGTGTTGACAATATTGTTTTAAATCCTTTTCAAAAGGAGCCTATATTTGTCTGCGTATATCAGCCTCTGTCAGCCAATATCTTTCTGAATGAATAAATTATACTCTCTTTGATGTTGAAGCGTGCTTCAAACCCTTGAAAGGGCAATATCAAGCCTTTTTGTGTTTTTTGTTTGTGTTTTTTTTTTTTGTTAAGAAAAGGAATTTAAATTATCAAACTTGTAAAGTGTGTGCTTCGTATAGCAAATTGAAAACCCTCAAACATGTAATTTTGTATTTATTTGAATCAAATCACGCACACGGTAACTCGTCCATGTCATTGCATATAGTTCAACGTTCCGTAATGGCATTAGAGGAAAGTGTTCCGGAAGACTCAACATCGACTTTGCGGCTCGTGTGTGCATGGATTGAATATACTTACTCTATACATAGCCGTAGTGTTTTTATTTTAAAAATCATGTTCCAGTTTGGTGGCAATGTTACACAATATAAACAGGTCAAAGTATCCTTTCAAGGATGTAACAAAAGGCTTTACAAGCAGTGTAAACTTGTACAGTGTGCAACTGCCTAAGCATTAAATCGGTTTATGTAATTTTGTAATGTATAGACACGAAGTCGTTATAGAGAAGCTTTAAACAAAAGATAAATGGTTTTGAACGCGTTCCTGATAGCTTATTGCTTGAATTTTCATTACGAAGAAGCGAAGAAGTAGGGAAAAGTTGATTAATTGGAAATTGTTCTACTGATTGACTTTTTAATTTTAAATGCCAATTTGAAACAAGGCTGTACTAAGTATGTGCGTGCTGCCGTTTTAGAGGGTTGTATTTTTTTAGGGTGTTCCTATAAGAGAGAGAGAGAGAGACAGAGAGAGAGAGAGACAGACAGACAGAGAAACATTCGACGCCGCACAGCTTACAATAGCTTACTATAGCAAAAAGTGTCGTGACAACTTTTCGTAAGAATTTTTTCCATCTAGCCCCATTTCACAACGCGCGATAAGGAACTTCGTTCCAAAACACACGATGTACCTGGGCGACGCACATAGGGGTATTTGCCTCGAAAAACCGTTCATATAAGTTTTTCGAAAAATGTAAAATTGAGAAGTGATTTTTTTCTTAGCTGTAGTTAAATACCCATAGAAAAATGCACTGCAATTGCTTTTTTTTTATGCACCCACTGCCGCACAGCATCTGTTGGAAGTCATCGATCGTAAGCTTTTAATGTTGATCAGTTTTGCTGTGAGAAAAATTATTTCACTAATAAATTTTTTTTTTTTTTGTTTTTTGCTTTGCACTTACAATTTTTGTTATGGAAGTTTCAGTTGCAGGTGTGTTTTAAAACTATTTTCATAGCGTTCGGAGCTTTAATTTAATGGAAAATGAATTTATTGAAATGTATGAAAAAGGGCAGTGTTTTTTTTTCATTTATTTTTTTTAATGGACCTTTTATTATATCATTCCGTGTTATCCAGCAATATTTTTGATATCAGCTTAAAGAGGAAGATGTCACAAAGCAAAAACAAAAAAAAAAACCCTGCCCATAATAGCCCCTCGAAATTTTATCGTCCCTTATGTATACCTACCTAGTTTTGATTTTCAGTTCTGATTTCAGCTAGATTCTATTTTGAGTTTGCAGCATTGCAAGAAATGTGAGTTGTTGTGCCAAAAACAAATTCAGCGTATAGATGTGATGGATGTGTTAGTTAGGAATTTATTGAACAAATTTTCTGTTTAAAATGTAAATGACAGTATTTGTTCGCACAAGATAAGAATAATTTTTCTTTAAGCTGATGACTCATTTTTTTCACCCTTATACCAATGTGCCCCTAGAACTTGGCGCTCTGTGCATTTGCACACCTTGCGGTTATCATTGGTCCGACCCTTGTTTTTGCCATGTCATAGAATGAATGGTTGGAGAGTTCATGATTTTTTACCAGCTGCACTCGTGGAATAAAACTTCATTTCATAAAAATTTCAATAAAACGCTAGCTTAAAAGATCAAAGTCAGAAGACTAGCAGTCGTATTTATAATCCCATTCCAAAGCATGTCTAACTTTGGACAGCTATTAGACCAGTGTCCAACTCCAAATCGTTTTTATAAACACTTACATCGCTTTCTAAAGAATGTCTAACTTTAGACACCGAAATTGGTTGTCTATAAGCTGTGGCTAAAGTGACATTTGATACAACAAAAAACAATTTTGTTAAACATGTTATAAAACACTGTTGAGAGTGTTTAGATCGAAAAAATTAAGTAGTTTCAGATGCAAAAATACTATTTTCAACAATTTCATTTATAAATTGCACACATTTCATCATTTTATGAGACTTGGAAAAGCTGTAACACAAAGTCAAATCAGGTGTTTTTTGGTCTAGTTCAAGTCCTACGAAACACTCTTTAGTTGTTGTACTCGTATATCAAAACACAAAAAATGGTGAGCACCACCATTTAGTTTTTCGTTCAGAGTTGACAGTTTGAGGGGCTGTTTAGACAACTATTGGAATGCATTTATAAATACGAAATTGGCTAAGGCTTGTCCAACTCTTTAGACACCTTCTAGCTGGACACTTGTCTAAGGATGTTCTACGCAAATTTTATAAATACGACAACGACAGTAGATGTTTTTAATGTCCAACTTCGTCTCTTCTCCGTTTAGACATAAACAATTAGTTCAAAAGGCAAAAAAGACATCTGTCTCGGGAAAAAGAAAAAAGTATTTGAATTCACGTAGTTATGTGGGGAAGGGCCCCTTCTGACATTTTTACAATTAATTTTTTTCGTACAAATAAATTTAAAGGCAGTTTCATTAGAGCGAAACATGCATGTTTTTGTTTTGCTTAGTAAACTGTTAAAAAGTTATTCTCCCTCTAACTCAAAAAAAGGTAAAATACCCCACGCTAAACGCTATTACCATCCATCATGCGTTTAAGGTATAAACTCGATTTCGTCTACCCCGCAGTATCTACTTGTGTTCGAATCCATCACAAAGTGTTTTCAATTTGAAAGCACAATCTCAACACAGAGTGTAAATTGTAAGTGTGTTTGCATTACGAGATTTACAAAGAAGCTTCTACTCTTGCAAAAAATACCTTGTTTCCGTTTGAATGCGCACCATCGTTGCCTCTTACGCCTAAGCAATACCACACCCTCACCGACAACACAAAAGTTCGAAACGAGTTTACAATTGAAATATGTTTTGAAAGTATATTTCCCACTTTGAAACTTTGAAGATTGGTTTCTATGACATCCCCTACATTTTATTTTCGTTCTTCTACTTCTCTTTGGATGGTGTGGAATTATTTCGTATATAAATATCTGAAAATGTCACAAACATCTGTGATCTGTGAGTGAGAAGAATTTTGCAAAAAAAAAAAAGAAAACTTTTACAAAGGAGGTTGCTGCATATTATATTGTTCTAGATACAAGTACTTAAGAAAGTTGTTTCATTTAAAGAAACGTAAAGCACCAAAGCTCAAGATTGAGATGCTGTACTGAGCAGGGCAATCGTTAGACTGCAAACATCCTTCAAAGTCCCACGACACAACATGACAAGATATACTGTAACGAAATAGACCAAGGCCCCTCTCTCTCCTTGTAGACCACCGTTACAACCTCATGGCTACAGGCACATGAGGCTGATCCGGGCAGCAGGAAAGAGAGGGGTGTCCAGGCTACGACCCCCTTTGGCATGCTTGTTTGTTTGGGCTTAGCTCGTCGGACGGGGTGAGTTCTTGGAGCCGCAGCACTGGACGGTCGTTACGAATCTCATGCCTATATTATTCGATGAAGAGGGACTCGATTAACTGTTTGTGGGGGTGATTCCAATAAGGGGGAGAGTCCAGATGTTATGGGCCCTCGGAGGATTTTCCCACCCTTGTATCCGGTTGGATACCACCAATGGCTACCACTACCTCCCGGAATATGTGATAGCCCCTAATCCACAACTACCTACCGCCCCTGTCCTTTAACCACCAGCTTACCTCATTTTAACCCCTTAGCTTCTCATTTTTCTACCTTGTCTTTATTTATCAAAAAGTCATAGTTTAAAAACGTTACAAAATTTTTATTGGGCACTTAGGCAATTCTACTTATTAATTCGTGTTCATTAATTTCAATACATTAATTTAATTAATTTTTATTAATTAATTTATTAATTAATTTAAATAAAAAAAAAACAAAAAAAAAACAAAATTTAAACATACTAGGTGGCAACCCTATTTCCCTTTCCGGTAAGTATCTAATCAATCTCTTAGATCTTAGATAGGATTATTAAAATTAAAAAATTTTTTTTTTTCTTTTCAGATGGCAATTTACAATTAAATTTTCAGGTAATTATATTTATTCTAATTTTACATTATATTATATTGTATAGATTATTTCTTTAAAATTATTTTTTTTTTTTTTTTTACTTTTAGCCGATGGCAACACTTTTCCCACCAAAAACAAAAAAAAAAAATTCACCCAAATATTATAAAGATGATTATATAAAAAAACAAAACTTACTCAGCTTTTCTTTCTTCTCGGCCAATGTAGTGCACCACCTTGGATTCCGGAACTCAGCTGCTGTAATGAATTTATAAAGAAAAGATTTTGTTTTGGTTTTGGAGGGGGGTCACCGCACATAAATTTTAAAAGCTGTTCTTCTGTGATTAATTTTAGTAACTTCCTTTCCTTTTTTTTTTTTTTTATTTCCAGCTAATTTGCCACTTCTAATCTCTATTTATGTATTGGTTATTTACTTTTTTTTATAAATTATTATTTACATTTCCTTTTTCTTTTTTTTTTTTCTCTCTTCTTAATTCTAGCACAGGTAATAATTGTTACATTACACTCACACTAAAATTTAACACTGGGATAGACCGGAGGAGGAGGGGCTGCAGAGGGCAATTATCTGTCGGGATAGGTATATCAGGGAAGGGATATATCACTGGGACACCTTTTGGATAAGGTTGTTTTAGATGATGTTGATGATGATGGTGCTGGTGATGATGATGATGTTGGTGATGATGATGTGGTGATGAGGCATGGGTCAGGCACGTAACTGTGTACTAGTTGAACACCACTTTTTTTTTATATTAGGTTCCTTCTTTCTAGGTTTTCTTCCTTTCCTTTGTTTTCAGGCACAGTCCACTGATCCAATTTACTTTGCTCTCCTTTGCTTCCTCTTACATACATATCCTTTCTTTTGTTGTTAGATACCAACCTCCTTTCTCTTCTATTTCGTTTATTTCGTTTATCACAATTTCATTCGGTTAATATCTTCTCGAATATTTCAAAAGATAAATCGGCGCATCCAGCTTATGCTTACTGTCCAAACTATTCAGAAACTTTTCAACGAAGGGAATCAAACATGAAACACATTTTATTTTTTTTTTCCTCCTACGAAGAGATTGATTGAATATCGAATATTTTATTTTCAAAGTAAAAGTCAGCGCATATTTGATTTATTTCAGGTGAGTTTATAGTAGGTTGTATTATTCCGTTCCCCACAAAACTTCACCTTTTGCCGAGTGCTCAGGAGACTAAAGGTGAAGGAAAAGGAACACCTAATAGAGTTCACTGAGTCTCATGCACAGACTGACAGCCGGGCCGGTTGATCAGTTTTTTTTTTTTCTGTTATTGTCTAGGTTTGTGGTCTTTTACTTCCGCAAGTCCTTGCCATGGAAAACTCCGGCCTTTTTGCCGTTAAGGTCTTCGAGTCCGTATAAATTGTTTCCTACCAGCTTGTATACTCTCATTTTGATGAATTTCGGACTGAGTTTTGCACAAAATTTCTTCGATGCGTCACTCTGCACAAAGTTCCGTCGAAAGACTATGTCACCAACTTTGAATTTGACATTTTTACTTCGCAGATTATAAGTGTTTTCATAGCGAGAATGGGCGTCTGCAAGGGAAGCCTTTATGTGCGAGTGGAGGATATTCATTTTCGACGATTTGGAAAGATGTTCGATTTCGGAATTATTAAGTGCATTCAAGCTACGCAGAAGCCGGTAGTCTGACCCATGCTCCATACAACTCTGACCAAAGAGTGCTTCGTACGGTGACAGATGGATAGCGGAATGCACAGTGGTACGCAAGGCACTAGCGATGGAGGGTAGTTGACAGTCCCAGTTCTTTTGGTCGTGGTCGATATATCCTCTGATGGCAGCGAGAATGGACCGGTTCACTCGTTCGCTGGCATTCGCCTGCGGGGAGTAAACGGCCGTCCGGACATGCGTAATTCCGTACGTTGTCATGTTTTTTTCGAACTCACGACTGATGAACTGCTTTCCATTGTCCGAAAGGATCGTTTCAGGAACCCCAAAAATGCAGAACACCTGTTCGTACAGGAACTTGAGAGCAATCTCGGTTGTCGCTCTACGAATCGCCTTGATCACGACGAACTTCGTCAGTTGGTCCAGTGCAACAATAATGTGCGTATTTCCATCTCGCGAGCGTGGATAAGGTCCCAAGAAATCGATGTACAGCATCTGAAATGGTCTATCGGCTACGAACGCTTTACCCATAGGGGGTCTAAGAGTGGCATTTGGAGCTTTCGAAGCCTTGCAAAGGTCGCACTTCTCCAAGAAAGCTTTAACCTGTGCTGCCATGTTAGGCCAGTAGAACCTTTGCTGCAGTCGGTATAGGGTTTTCGCGATCCCACCATGCGAAGCTCTAGGGGGTTGATGAGCCAGAGAAATTAAGCGGTCGGTTAGCGGTTCCGGAACCCAAAGCTTCCAAACTAGGTCGTCCTCTACAGGATTTCCTGTGCAATGTTTGACCTTCTTATACACGAAATGGTTCGAGACTTGAAGGTCAGGTAGCTGGTCTTTTTGTTCTTCGATGTTTTTGATGAGCTTAAGGTATTCCGAAGATTTAAAACTTGGGTCCTCAAGGTCGATATGTAAGACATCGGAAGGATCGTTCAACCTCGAAACATCACAATCCAGAGCATCCACCTCGTGCACCCGTGAGAGTGCATCTGGCACAACGTTCAGGGATCCCTTGCGATGCTCGATGGAGAAATCGAATCCCTGAAGCTTTAAGCTCCATCTCGCCAAACGTCCGCTCAAATCCTTCTGTCCCATCAACCACTTCAAACTGGCATGATCAGTCACTATCCGGAAGGGATGTCCCTCGACGTACGCTCGGAACTTTTGAACTCCCATGACAGCAGCAAGGCACTCACGCTCGGTCACACTATAATTCCGCTGGGCCGTGTTCAATTTCTGGGAGTGAAAGTAGATGGGTCGCTCATTCCCAATCTCGTCCAGCTGGCTTAGCACGCAGCCAACTCCAGTGTCAGAGGCGTCGCACTGAATGATGAACTCCTTATTGAAGTCCGGGTGAACTAGCACGGGTTGCGAAGTCAGAGCAGTCTTCAATTGGTTGAATGCGTCAGTTGCTGCATCGTTGAATTCAAACTTCTTGCCCTTTTTCAAGGTGTCGGTGATCGGGGCAGTTAACGACGAAAAGTCCTTTACGAAGCGACGGTACCATCCGGCAAGTCCCAGGAAACGTCGCACCTGTTTCACGGTAGTGGGAATAGGAAACTCTGCAATAGCCGCTACCTTATCTGGATCCGTCTTAAGACAACCATCTCCGACAATATATCCAAGGTACTTCAACTCCTTGAAACAGAATTTCGATTTTTTTACGTTCATCGTCAGTCCTGCTTCCTTCAGTCGACCGGCTAAAACCATCAACAGTTCAATGTGCTCATCGAACGTGCTCGATACCACCAGTAGATCATCCAGGTACGGAAAGATTTTCTCTCGCAGCTGATGCGGTACCACTTTGTCCATGAGCCTGACCATGCGTTGTGGCGCATTACAGAGGCCAAAGGGCATAACCGTAAACTGCAACAGGGGCATGCCGGGCACAGTAAACGCTGTCTTTTCCCGGGATTCTTTCTCCAGAGGGATCTGCCAGAACGCGTCCTTAAGATCCACGCTCGAGATGAAACGAGTATCATGAAGACGCGATAGCAATCCCCCTATATGAGATATTGGATACGCATCTTTCTTGGTTTTCTCATTAACTTTTCTGTAGTCTAGACACAAGCGATTTTTGCCAGGCTTACGGACTAAGACCACTGGAGAGCTCCATGCGCTCGTGCTCTCTTCAATCACGCCAAGTTGAAGCATGCGTTCCAATTCCTCATATAAAAGTTTCTGCACCGCTGGAGAAACCGGGTAGTGACGTTGTTTAATAGGCTCTGCATTTCCTGTGTCGATGGTGTGTACCTCGAGGGTTGTTTTTCCTAAGCCTTGTACGGCAGAGGAAGGAAACAAACTGACGGCATCTTTTAACCGTCGGGATTGATCTACCGTCAGCTCGTGAGCGTTCGGATCCACATCCATTTCGACTGGGCAATGAACCGTTGAAATTTCCGAAATCAACTGAGGCGCGATGTCAAATTCCTTCCAGAAGTCGATCCCAAGATACAGTCTTTGCTGCAAAGACGGAACCAGATACAGGGGGATTGTTTTCGTCTTCCCTTTATAGGTAACGTCCACCACAATCTTTCCCACAATCGTTTGCCGTTTTCCATCCGCGGTTTTTACTTCGGTAGAAAGTTTGGAGAAGTTTTGATGGTATTTTTGAAGGAAATCAGCTCCACCCGTTCCCAAGCAACTGATGCTGGCTCCACTGTCCAGTAGGCCCAAAACAGCTTCTCCGAAAATTCGGACTTCGGCATACGGACGGGGGTCGTCTGAGCTACACAGCGTAGTTGCTTCGATGGCCTTGTAGGCTTCTCTTTTCTTTCCAAACTTACTCCTCAGTTTAGCCACTTTTGCCGATACGATGGTGTTTTGACATCCAAAAATGCGTTTTCTCGCCTCCATATAATTTTGGAGCCTTTCATGCAGGGGTAAAAGAGGAGTTATAGCAGGTTTAGGTGGTGTAGGTATCACGGGATTAGAAGGACGTTTTAGGACTCTTATGGCAGGAATAGGAGGGACTAGGGAGGTCTCACAAGGAAGTGGATAGGATTGGGACGGGGAGGTAGTGTGAAGTGGAATGGTAGGTTCTATTTGGACTCCGGGTTCTTCTCCAGAGAGCAATTCCCCCGAGTCTTCAGACTGCTCTTTGGCTCGTTTCCCGAGCATCGAGGACATTGCGGAGAGGTAGTGTTTTCCCAACCACATCTGAAACAAAAGAGAGATCTCTGCGGATTAGGGCATTCAAAGAATGAATGGCCCTTACCCTTGCAATTCCAACAAGTGTAATTGCGAGTGTCCCTCTCCTGTCTCGAGTGGAATGCCTCTAACTCGGGCACAAAAGGTTTTTCTTCCGTCATTTCCTCCACAAGTTCCGAAATGGCGCTTTTACGCGGTGGTGGTATATTCCCAAATCGGGTTTTCGGGGCTCCAGCTTCACGATCAAGGAGATATTTCTCGACCTTACGGCAGACATGAACCATTTCTGTCAGGCAGGTGGTGTGGAAGGTGATGAGAAGCGTTCCCATCTCTCTTCGCACATTGTTCTTGACAATGTCGATGATTTCGTCATCGGACTTTGGAGTTCTCAACTTTCCATTCAACTTCTGTATCGCTGCGTAGAAGTCTTCGAAGGTCTCAGCGGGGCCTTGATGTCTATCATATAACCTTCTTGACAGCTCTGAGTCGGTTTCTAAGCTCCTAAATCTTTCGATAAGGGCGTTCTTTAGCACCAACCAGGTTATATCAGGGTTCGCCTTGAGGTAGACCCAAAACCAGGTCTCTACCGTTCCCGAAATGAAGTGATGGAAGTTGAGAACCACTTCGTCCCAGGTAGTCCCGTAGCTTATTTTCAGTCGTTCCAGCCTAAACAAAAAGTCATCGACAGACATTTGACGGTTGTCATACTTTAAACCCCACTTGTGGAAGTTCTGTCGCTTGTATCCTAACTGGCTTGTCTGAGGCTGAGTATTGTTGACCGGATCGCTCAGGGTCAAATTGTGCAGTTGCCGCAGAAATTCATCCACATTCGTATTGTCGGCTGCTGTACTACGACGTGGAGGTGAACGAGCTCGAGGAGGTGATCGGTTTCGAGGAGGCAGACAGTTTCTCGGGAGAGTTGGTGGTGGCACACCCGAAGGCTTGGAGAAGCCAGATTGGCTCTCTTCTAGGTTTGGTCTTTCTCGTTCGCGACACCGATTTACTTCAGGAGTTGTCGCCAATATCGTCTCTCGAACAATGCTCGCTATTTCTTCCCGCATAGCGCTTCTGGTTCGTTCCAGCTCACCCGTGAAGAACCTAAAATCTTCGGCACGACTCGCACCAACAGCAGTAGTGACAACTCCCTGAATATAGCTAGACAGTTGTTCTCCGCTTTCGCCTAATGATTCTCGTTCTCGTGGTGTAAGAGCCGGTAGCCCTGACTGGGATCTTCGAGTCGCCCTAGAAGCATCTTCTTGAGCCATCAATAACGCAGCTCCTTCTTCTGGAGGAATTGTATTGTTCGCAGACTCGGACGTATTATTAACCTCGCCAAGGTCTTCAAAAGAGTCACTGAACAGGTGTGACCTGAGGACTCGGCCTCGCAGACTTGTATTGGGTTTGTAGCCCTTTTTCCTACCACGCATTATTTTGGGTTTTCTATATCTTTACTAAATCGCAAACCCCCAATGGTTTGTAAAACTAAAAGTTTGTAAAGCTAAACAAAAATTTTAAATTTTCAAAAGATTCGATTGATCTAAAAGATTTTTTTTTTCTCTAGTTACTTCAAATATTTTTTGTTTAAAATTCTTCTAAATGTACTTGATTTTTTTTTTCTTTTTTTTTTGTGTATGTAATTCAATACTATGAAATTCTGTATGTGTTTTGTTTTTTGTTTTTTTTTGTTTTGTTTTGAAATTAGAGGCACGCTGGATGTGTGGATAAGGACAAGGTTCGCGACAGGGCCCCTACTGGAACACCTAGTTGGATCCAGACCACCAACAGACATATTGCGACTACACTTAGTGCCACCGCCTAGGATTCGTTAAAGGGATTGAGCTGGCAATGCTCAGTAGGCTTCATCGCCAAGCTGGCAGACCAGCTTCAACCCACTTGATTGAAAATGAAAGCTTATGAATTTCAAATAAAACTTAAACAACTGAAGCTGAAATATGCTTCGAACTTAGGCTTCAAGATTACACGAAAATCATTTTTTTTTTTTTTTTTGAAAACTCCTGCTTACTCATACGCAACTGCGTAAACCGAGATCAAACTCTCATTTACCGGACGATGGTAACGGAAATTCCAAAAAAAAAATCTTGAGATCTTAAAATTGTTGGTTGTTTTCCGAATCCTAGACATGAACACTACGTGCGTCTACACTATACCTGCTCTTGGCATTCTGGCCAACCTCCACAAAGATGAAAAATATGAAACAGTTTAAGACAATCGGGCCCCACGTTGGGCGCCACCTGTAACGAAATAGACCAAGGCCCCTCTCTCTCCTTGTAGACCACCGTTACAACCTCATGGCTACAGGCACATGAGGCTGATCCGGGCAGCAGGAAAGAGAGGGGTGTCCAGGCTACGACCCCCTTTGGCATGCTTGTTTGTTTGGGCTTAGCTCGTCGGACGGGGTGAGTTCTTGGAGCCGCAGCACTGGACGGTCGTTACGAATCTCATGCCTATATTATTCGATGAAGAGGGACTCGATTAACTGTTTGTGGGGGTGATTCCAATAAGGGGGAGAGTCCAGATGTTATGGGCCCTCGGAGGATTTTCCCACCCTTGTATCCGGTTGGATACCACCAATGGCTACCACTACCTCCCGGAATATGTGATAGCCCCTAATCCACAACTACCTACCGCCCCTGTCCTTTAACCACCAGCTTACCTCATTTTAACCCCTTAGCTTCTCATTTTTCTACCTTGTCTTTATTTATCAAAAAGTCATAGTTTAAAAACGTTACAAAATTTTTATTGGGCACTTAGGCAATTCTACTTATTAATTCGTGTTCATTAATTTCAATACATTAATTTAATTAATTTTTATTAATTAATTTATTAATTAATTTAAATAAAAAAAAAACAAAAAAAAAACAAAATTTAAACATACTAGGTGGCAACCCTATTTCCCTTTCCGGTAAGTATCTAATCAATCTCTTAGATCTTAGATAGGATTATTAAAATTAAAAAATTTTTTTTTTTCTTTTCAGATGGCAATTTACAATTAAATTTTCAGGTAATTATATTTATTCTAATTTTACATTATATTATATTGTATAGATTATTTCTTTAAAATTATTTTTTTTTTTTTTTTTACTTTTAGCCGATGGCAACACTTTTCCCACCAAAAACAAAAAAAAAAAATTCACCCAAATATTATAAAGATGATTATATAAAAAAACAAAACTTACTCAGCTTTTCTTTCTTCTCGGCCAATGTAGTGCACCACCTTGGATTCCGGAACTCAGCTGCTGTAATGAATTTATAAAGAAAAGATTTTGTTTTGGTTTTGGAGGGGGGTCACCGCACATAAATTTTAAAAGCTGTTCTTCTGTGATTAATTTTAGTAACTTCCTTTCCTTTTTTTTTTTTTTTATTTCCAGCTAATTTGCCACTTCTAATCTCTATTTATGTATTGGTTATTTACTTTTTTTTATAAATTATTATTTACATTTCCTTTTTCTTTTTTTTTTTTCTCTCTTCTTAATTCTAGCACAGGTAATAATTGTTACATTACACTCACACTAAAATTTAACACTGGGATAGACCGGAGGAGGAGGGGCTGCAGAGGGCAATTATCTGTCGGGATAGGTATATCAGGGAAGGGATATATCACTGGGACACCTTTTGGATAAGGTTGTTTTAGATGATGTTGATGATGATGGTGCTGGTGATGATGATGATGTTGGTGATGATGATGTGGTGATGAGGCATGGGTCAGGCACGTAACTGTGTACTAGTTGAACACCACTTTTTTTTTATATTAGGTTCCTTCTTTCTAGGTTTTCTTCCTTTCCTTTGTTTTCAGGCACAGTCCACTGATCCAATTTACTTTGCTCTCCTTTGCTTCCTCTTACATACATATCCTTTCTTTTGTTGTTAGATACCAACCTCCTTTCTCTTCTATTTCGTTTATTTCGTTTATCACAATTTCATTCGGTTAATATCTTCTCGAATATTTCAAAAGATAAATCGGCGCATCCAGCTTATGCTTACTGTCCAAACTATTCAGAAACTTTTCAACGAAGGGAATCAAACATGAAACACATTTTATTTTTTTTTTCCTCCTACGAAGAGATTGATTGAATATCGAATATTTTATTTTCAAAGTAAAAGTCAGCGCATATTTGATTTATTTCAGGTGAGTTTATAGTAGGTTGTATTATTCCGTTCCCCACAATACGGATGTTAATTTGAATTCTTTTTCTGCTGATTATGCGTGTGATAAAAAGGAGCAGTAAAAAAGGGGAGTAATCTGTTCAAAAACAACAATGTAAAAATTGTACTTGTGTCTTAAGAATGCATGACACCAGGCGAGCTCTCATACTACACCAAAATTAAGATAAAAAGAAATAATAGGCCAAAAAAAATGCCTCGTAAGTAGAATTATAAGCGAATGTTGTTTTTTGAAAAAAGTGTTCTTTCTACGGCAGACGATCATACATAAATAGAAGGTACCTACCAGAGATTAAAATGAACTAAGTCTGCTTGTGAACAATGAGTATTTACTTGAAAAAAAACGAGTTTGAACAAACTGAGTCAACCCACAAGCAAATAAATTTGAACAATCTTATTTGTGAACCAAGCAACTCTGAACAACCCCTATTTTCAAACGAACCAAACAAGTAGAGTTGCTTGCAAGTCAAAATGAGTGTGAATAACATAGAGTTAAACTGCTTGTGAGCAAAGTGCTTGTGAGTAAAACTGATCACAAGCAATTTGATCGTAAACAAGCAGTAAGCTCATAAGCAAGCAGTGTGGTTGTGAATAAGCAGTGTGTTCATAAGCAAGCAATGTGATCATACCAAAAAGGGTAGTTTATGCCTTTTTTTTTGTTTAAGTATAAATGTTCAACTCAACTTTCCGATTAACACACTGCCTGCTTGTGAACACACTGCCTGCTTGTGAACATTTTGCGTGCTCATGAGTATTTGAACATATTCAAGTAAGTTCAAACAAGTCAATCTGCTTGCAAGTCATTTGCTTGTGAGTGCAATACAGAAAAAATGACTTGTGAGCATCCTTATTGATTTAGTTTGTTCAGAAGCATTTTTGCTTGTGAGTAAATATGCTTGCGAGCTATTTGCTTGTGAATATGGGTTGAAAATAATCAAGTCTGAGCGATCGTTGAGAAATTTTGGATGTGGTTGAACTGATTTGATCATACTCATTTTGATCTCTGGTACCTACCAACATGCGAACATCAATATCTTATACATCGAACTGCAGGATACCTTTACCTGCCTTCTATCGATATGCCCAAACCCACATAAAATTTAGATGTATATAAAGAAAAAGATATTATTCACAATCGGACGTAATATTGACAAGACAACCAAAAGAAAAGGTAGTGACAAACCTGCCGATGTTGACTAAGCTCAAAGCAAACATGAACGACAGCAATATTTTAACTTAATTGGGCACCTAAATGAAAAGACATTGTTGAACGTATTGATAACGCAAATAAAGGCAAGATACTCAATTATGACAACTCCTCTCTGTTCATTTCATTAAAATGTTACTGTGGGCTTAGAGCTAGCTATAGAGTGGAGCTTACTCCTGAGTTCTGATACTAAGTGCTTTCACCATAAAAAAAAATATAATAATTGCACGAATTGGAATTTAAGAACCAGCACGTGGTAGACTCGAATTTCTTTTTCTTCATAAATATAAGTGGACTTAGTTTACTTGAAGGAATGATTGGTTCATCGATATACTAGGAAAAGACAAGGACATCGCAAGGAGTCTTTCAGCAACCCCATTCTAAGAAATTTGTCGAAGGAAAAGGCTCTATGAAATCGTGTTGAGTGGGAGTTTTAATATCTTTTATACTGACAATTCCACCCCTTCATTTTCTAACTTCATAAGGATTCTTCAACTCGAAATAGACAGCCCATCGTGGTTGGGTTGTGCTTTTGTCATTTCGCAATCAAGAGGTAACCAATTAAATGTTCCCTCACAAAGCAAACATACCAAATGGATTTAAATGTCAGAGTTTAACTTTTTCTCAAGATTTCTCGAAATTGAAAAGAAAGGAATAAAAAAACGTATAAGCTTTTGAAACTCGAAGCATATGATGTTTTGTGAGGTGTATAAAAATAGTGTTTGAGAGTAATAAAACGAAAATGGAATTTTGTTTGCTGCTTGTCCGTACGTAGAGTATACGATGCTGTCGAAGCTTCTCATAAAAGCAGAGAACACTGCCGAATGCCGATGCCCTAGAAAGTGAGTGTGCGGATGTAGATCTCTCGTCGTGCACGAGAACTTAATTCTGTAAGCTTCAACAACGGTTGAGGCTACGTTTCAAATAATAAAAAGCCAAGCTCTTATTGAAAAACCTTTCAAGATGCTGATTTGATACGAATATTCAGCGTAAAACAAAGGAAAAAAGGCTCAAAAAGTCAGTAAAGATCGCAGTTCAAATTTTCAGAACAATATAAAGGAACCACCTAACTGCTGAAAGTACCTTTATAGCAAGGTAGTGTACCTACTCCCCAAGTATCATTCCTAGTACAGAGCTAACATTAACCAGTAACCGCTCGGTGATAGACATAACATATCGGAGCAAGGGTGCGAAAATGTCAACTGTTTTCGAAAGCATTTGTTATAACCTATCCTCAGGGCATATGATGAAACCCACGGTTATAGATATGAAGCAATTATTGGAACTGCATTATTAAGTGTGCATTTTACCAGACAAAAGCCAAAGGAATCTTTTGGTTTGACTTCGAATGCGTTCAGGCTAAACACATCATAAAACAGCTCCAGAAGACTCCACTTATGTGTTGCTTTTGTGCAGACTTCAGACTTAACGTTTCAAGAAAATTACAATAACAAACAAAAGGTTTGTTATTGTTTTTTATATTTTGGAGTTGAAAACTGAAAATAGACAGAGGATCTAGTACCTGGGCGAAACGCACAATTTCTTTTTTAATGGAGTAAGGTCACGGATCTCTAGATCCTCTGTCTATTTTTAACGTTTCAATTTGTACAGGAGAAGTTAAAGTAGACTTGTAAGGTCTGTACAAAAAGTTTGTATGAAAGTATGTACGAAAGTCTCCACAAAAGTCTAATGAAAAGAGAAAAGACTTCGCAGGCTATCCGTTGGTGTACACTTGTTCTCAAAACTCGAAGTCTGTGCAAACGTCTGTATGGTGTGAAATCAGCAAGTCGAAACTCATCATCTTTCTTGACGAAAGATCGAGAACTTTCTCACCCAGGAAACATGTACAGGACTTGCAGAAAGTTAAACATTTTATATGTGGTTTTAATAGTCTCACTATAGTCTATAGAGTATGACGGAAACGCAATAGTTTTTTTTCACTTCACTTTCGACATTGAATATTTTGAGAGACCACTTCAACTCGTTATGACAACCAAGTTGCCTCAAATGATTGCCTTAACTAGATTGAAAAACAAGCACCCAACACCAACCTATAGAGTAAAAAAAAAGAACAGATTGCCCTGATCTGTGGCTCGAAGCGCTATATACACTAACTCATTTGTCACGTGTGGACGATAGAAGAAAGACAAACCTACATAGGTGGCATCTACACGATTAACAAAAAAGGATATCAGCTTTTCGACATCAACTGAAGATGGAGCAATCTAAGCTTTTTTAGGCATCACATCTATCACCTTACTTTGACTTCTCACTTGACAATTCACTATAAATAAATGAAAATTAAATGATACTTAAATGATATTAAAAAACCGATACTTTTCAACTCTTTACTGATTTTGGGGAAGCATATGGCAACCCAAGCCAGTGGCGGTGCGGTTAGAACTTCAAGGCGAATGTCAGTGATGCCAATGTAATCAATATACGAAAATCAAATGGAAAATATCTCTTGCTAACCGTTTTATTTGGAATCAATAACCAATCAAGTAATTTGAATCTTTCATTACGGAAGCTTTTTAAAGTACTCCTACACCTAAACACAGCAAGAGTTGTTTTTCGATGTTTTTGGAAAAATCTGGAAAAGAAGAGACTACAGCTTACCGCAGATGAAATTAATTTAAAAAAACTGTGCTATAGTAAATCGAACAGCTGAAATATTAGCTACAACTGATCGCAAATCAGTTTAAGAACTTGTTCAGCACCTTCTGCACACCAACACTTTCTTCACCTAACGTAAAAGAGATTCATCTTTAATGAGAACACCGCAAAAATTTTCAAGCTTTCAATCGTTAAGGTTAAGAAAGTAAAATAATTAGAAATCACCACCATTTCAATTCACCAATGTGCCCATTTTTAGTTATAACCAAAAACGGCTAAAAATGACGAAATTCTCTGTAACTGTTTGTAATAAGTTTACCTATTTTTTTTTTCTTTTATAAAAGCGTTTACATGTGTTTCCATTAACGCAAAAGCCTCTGATCTTTCTCGTTAAAATTTCATAAAGGCCTCCTAATTGAACCACCCATTCAATGGTTTTACCATTTTAATGGAAATCCACTTTCGCCAGCAACTACTTCCAACCTATAACAATTAAATTCCATAATTAAACCACAACTTAACCATCATAAATCTTAACAAAGCCAATTAACAGCAATTAGATTGTACTTCCACATTCCATTTTCATTCGATTAATATTTATTCCCACCACACATGGGTGTTCTTACAGCGCAGCGCCAGCGTTAATATAATCGCAACTAGACGCCAAACAATTAACAGAGCTCGTGTTTTGAAAAAAATCTTCCAGTAACATACATTTGCATGTCTGTGTATGCACATATACAGCTTACCAACATTGAAGACTTTAAAGCTTACCGATTTAAAGGAAAACCTTTTGATATTCTATACTAAACCAACACCACTGGTCGCTCTCTTAAGGTAAGAATTTTATCCAACAAATAATAACATGCATTGTGTATCTTTAATTCAGTTCGAAAAGCATGCACGTTCCACGGATTTAGCAAACACACAAGCCGCGTTTCTATTTGTACGTACGACGACGTACGAATATTATGCAATTCGGTGAAGCATTCGTTGTCGTCATCCAGGAACTTGAAGTCGGATATTCTATTGTTTAGGTTGGTCTTGGTAGTGTACATAAATACGAGTACATATCTAGAGGAGCCTCTTGAATTAACATAACAATTTACAAATAACCAGTTAGATTGTTGTTTATGTTTAGGTTTTAGGATGGTAAACAATTGGGGTTTTGTTATTTAGATTAGGAAGGCTGCTGGGCAGACACCTCCACATAGTTCTGCAACACGTTTATCACAATCAGTTGTTATTTTGAAATTGAAATTTCTAATGCAAATGTTTTGTGTGTATAGGTGTGGCCTGACCATGTGCAGATTACGAGTTCTCGTAAAGGACGAATCAGATAGTGAGGAAGTTTGTTCTCGCATCCGTAAAATGTTCAACTATGTAGGTACGTTTTTCGTTGTTGCTTATTTTACCAGGATTGGTGGTTGGGTGAAACCTATTAAAAAAGTTTGTGTTTTGCATGGTCACAATAGATAAAGACTTGGCTATTGGCTTATATGTATAACCCTGACTATTTGAAACAGAAGCTGCTTTTAATTAAAAACTAGGATAGCGAATTCAATTAGCGAAGAGTAGTTTTTGACTGAAAAACGAAACGAAAATTGAGAAGATGAGCGATTGACAGATGCTTTATTTTGTAATGGAGGCTAAAATGTAACTCGCTTATAAAGAGTGTTTTTAGAGTTATG
This sequence comes from Melanostoma scalare, assembly GCA_949752695.1. Taxonomy (NCBI): domain Eukaryota; kingdom Metazoa; phylum Arthropoda; class Insecta; order Diptera; family Syrphidae; genus Melanostoma; species Melanostoma scalare. The sequence continues at coordinate 233,033,743 of OX456985.1, read as the reverse complement.
AATTGAAAGAGAATTATCTGTGCGATAAATGGTATTGGTTGTCGTGGCTCTAATGTACTCCTATTTTTGAACAATCTTCGCAGCAATTGGGGTTATATATCGGCTATAGCGAGCTGAATTTTGAGTCCTCAATATCAGTTTGAAAGGAGGATGTACTAGCTGATCTGCATGATATGGTCGGAAGAAAGTATGTCCAATGAATGGAACCTCAGTATCGTATGTTCGATCCTTAAAAAGGGAGAAACTCACAATTGCACCAAATATAGAGAAATAAGCCTCCTTAACGTCGCTTATAACATCTTGTCTGCCGTAATATTGAATTGAATTTGAATTTGAAGTGTTTTTTATTCAAATAATAATAATAAATATACACATGACTCATATGTACAAAAAACAATTGAGCATGGCCTTATGTCTCCCGTAATATGTAAACATCTGAAAACACACTTCAACAACTTGAGAGGTCCTTGTCAATGTTTAGTTTTAGACCAGAGAAGTCTACAATACAATTACGGCAGATCTTGGCAAGAACCCGAGAACATAATATCGGTGTACACCATCTTTTTATCCATTTCAATGCCGCGCTAGACAGTATTTACAGAGACGAGCTGTACAGCGCCATGTCTTGTTTCGGCATTCGTGCAAAACTCGTACGTCTATGTAGGATGACTTTGGCGAATTAACGTTGCTCTGTCAAGGTCGGTTAAGAACTCACCGAGACCTTTGGTATCAAAAAGGCTTTTGGCAAAGGTGATAAACTTTCATGCAATTTCTTTAACATCATACTTGAAAAGATTGTACAAAACTCAAACGTCAACACCAGAGGAACAATCTTTTAAAAGCCTGTACAATTACTCGCCTACGCAGACGATATTGTCGGAATGGGAAGAAAGAAGCGTGATGTCATAGGTGCTTTTGCGAGTATTGAAACGGAAACTATGTCATCAAACAAGGACACAGAACATCGACAAAATATTGTGACAAAACGTCGCAATAGACAGAGATAACTTCGAGGTAGTACAGGACTTCATCTACCTAGGATCTGTTATAGACACGGAAAATAACATCAGTGCGGAGATCAAACGGAGAATAACTCTTGCCAACCGTTGCTTCTTTCGGTTAAGAAGGCAAATGAGAAACAAAACCCCTTCTAGAAAAGCCAAGGTAACTTTTTATTACACCTTATTATCATACCAGTCCTGCTTAATAGCGCAGAAGCGTGCACTTTATTGAAAGCGGATGAAAAAAACCTTAGTCGTTTTGAAAGAAAAATACTCCGAATGGTCTTTGGTCCCGTTTGCGGAGACGATTTGTGGAGAAAAAGATACAAAAACAACCTGTATGAGCTGTACCGTGACATGGGCTTAGCCGGAAGAGCACAAATCCCCAGGCTACAATACTATGGCAGGGCCATGTAGGTTTACGCCGATCTGCAATAATCACCTAAGTAAGTAAGTAGTCTTCAATGTTCTCTGGCTTATCGGTGAAGGCTAGCGACCCCTATATTAAAAAAGTCTACCTGCGCGATCTTTAAGCCCAACTCACAGACTCCAAACGCAACATTACGCACTCAACAAACGGTTATTTATCTAAACAAATCTATTGTGAAACGAGCTGTGTGACAAGTTGTGCCGTTTTGTGGATACAACAGCTTTCAAACGCTATGGTGATTAAATTCACAAACGAAAAAGTCATTGATCATGTCTCTTTAACTGTCTCACCCCATGGCGAACAAACCTAAAGATTAATCGCATGACAGATGACAAAATGGCTGCCACTGAAAGCGATGCTGGCAACTTAAAAACACCCTTTACTATTATTTACTTTTCTTGATCTACAAAACTAAATCAGCTTATCACTTTTAATATCTGATATTCTGATGACTTTGTGAATGAAGAGTTTGATTAAATTGAAAGCAAAATTTGTACAATCAAACTTTTTCAATTAGTTTTAGCCTAAAACCAGATTGCTTAGTACGAAAAACGTCAAAATTTTTAAGCACTTGGGACAACTTTTACTTATTCTACTTCTCATAATACGGCTGTGCTGCTCATGTAGTCGAATTTGACGTGGATCCGACTTTTCATATTCAATTGCTTTTACTGCTGGAGCATTTTACCGTCTCATATCTTGTTTGCTGTGGGTGCGTTCAAGAACCTATCGGATATGCTATCTTTGGTACCCATATCTTAGATACCTTCTTTTAAGATTGATGCCAACAACAACAGTGAATTATAAAAATAAAGCTTTTAAAATCTGAAAAATATTCAAAATATAGTTGCTAAAAGACTAGAATCAACTTTTATCGATCCAAATGCAATTCACGTGACTTCATTGTCAAAATAAATGCAAACTTAAATGAAAAAACAGCATGAAAAGAAACAAAAATAAATTTGCTACCATACCATTGGATAGCTCGTGGGTACGTGGGTAGAAATGGGTTTGTTACTCTGCTAAATGCTCAATCTATAAACAATAACGAAAAGCTATTCGGATACGGTTCATGAACGCTCCCTATATATACCAATTTTAACAAGAAGTAAGAAAGTATTTTTTTTTTAATTGGTCTCCAGGTGTCGTCAAAGCTGTAGACACTTTTATTTCTTGTATAATGTATCAATTTTTATCACCAATTTCCTTTAGTAATAAACAAGTCACTTTTTTAAATATGTATTAAAAATTTAGATCGATACTTACACGAATGTCATTATACGATGTCTAGTATATGAGAAGATGAAGTTAATTTGATTGTACCGTGCTGGTGCTGGGTGCTTGATGGAACAATTTTTTTCAATTCTTAATAAGAAACTTATTAATTTAAAAGCGATTTTATCACTTTGAATCGTAAGAAAAATGTAATTTTCCATTATTTTCGGTTTATCAACTGTCGTCCCAAAAAAGTAACGGTCAGTTTTTTTCCTTTACAAAACGAAAACTATTTCAAAAAATTCAATTACACCTCTCTCAAATATTAATGGAAAAAAGAAGATTTTCGAAATATTTTGTCGATTTCCAAAGGGCTGTTTTGTAGTGAAAAGTGGTCGTAAGGCAAAAAAGAAAACAAAAGCTTTTGTAGCGTTGGTGAGTGCCCGAAACCCCCCTTCCCCCCTTGACTACGCCCGTGGATGGCTGCAATCCTTAGATAAAGCACAAAGAAAACAGTTTTCAAAAGTTTTTTTTCGCTCTACGCGCGTGGAAAATTTTGAGTTAGACAAATGCAACGATCGCATTTGATTCAGCTTCAATTTTTTTTCCGAGACCTGGATAAGTGACCATTTGATTTTGAGATATCGAATTTGAAATGCAAAAGTATCTTTTTCACTCAACTGCCTCTTAAACTACAGGTCTAGCAATCCGACAAAAAGTATCGTTTTCTGATGAAAATTTCTTACAAAAATCTGTCATGGCTGATTTAAAAAAAAAAATATTTTTTCACCTGCTACGTTAACCAGAAAAAAATGTAAGTTCTCCCTTTTTTTGTTAATCGACTGTATCTTCGTCAATATTTGGAGGAAAGCTTTAATCATAGAAAAATTCTTTAACCTAATGTAGGTACCCCAAAGAACCCCGTAAATTTTTTAGTCGATCGATTCAGCAGTTTTTCGGGACCGATCGATTGAAAATTGGAAAAAATTAATTTTTGTTTCTTCAACTTAACCAAATGCATTTAAAAATCGATTATTTAGTTCTATTTACTTTTTACTTTTAATTATTTGCTTTTTGAAGATTGACTAACAAACAAAAAATTCATATTCCCGTGTTGCACTGAAATACAGCCTGCTGAAAATCAATAAAATGTTGCGTAAATTTCTTTGTACCCCTAATTTTGGCGAAGTGGAATATTTGCGTAGCAGCGACTAAAAACTCTCCTCTTGAAAGTGGAAATGTCCTTTGAATTAGTTAAAGTTCACCTCAAATCACTTTTCTGCTTTCAAACTTCAAACTGGTGTACATCAGAGGTTTTTTTTTTGGATTGGTGCGCCTGAAAGTGCATTTGTGTCCCAATAGAAGTCGACACTATACTTTTCAAAAGTTATACAAGGCCAATTTTCGAAAGTTGACCTATTTCACTGCACCTCTTTAATACTCTACTTATTTGTGCATAAACCAGAAGCATTACTTTTATTTATATTTAAATTTATAAAGAAATAAAACTTTACAAAAAATTAAAATGGAGTTGCTGAAACGAAACGATGCTCCATTTCCGACCGTAATAAGTGAAGAAACGAAATGCAATTCGAATGAAAATCTGAAAGCTACAATCGAACAGTCGAACCTAGCAATTAACTTTTTGAAACCTACATGAAAATCAAGTTAAATTTCACAACGGGCGCTCTTTACAGTTGGTCAGTTTTTTTGATTTCCATGACATTTCATTTTGAGTCATTAGTGAATCGAATTTCCATTTCACAACTGTCAACTTCAATATTTGATTTTAACAGATAGACTTGTCCATCTCTTCTATTAGCTTGTGGATGTTTTCGAAATGCCCTTTCAACGCAGCCAACACTCAATTATAATTAATATGCCCGTCGGAACTAATTAGTCCGACTCAATAAGCCACACAAAAGTAGCTATACATACATATACAATACATACGTGCAAAATCAATAAAGTTTTGTTTTCAAATGGCAGAGATAAATTATAGACCAGCCCTCTTTATGGATGCTTCGAGCTGATATTCCATGTCAAAGTTGATTGTGTATAGATGTTCAATTTCATGAGTATCATATCAGTGATGGTGCTACAAAAAGTTCTCATAATCCGATGAAAATTGCTTCTACGAAAACAAACAAAAACTAATCCACCTCGTACTTCACATCAGAAGAAACCCCCTGCGTTGTTAGTCATTGTGGGATAAGAACGTGTTTACAAGTTAGTAAGCCTTGAACTTACGAAGCTGATTGCACTTAACATTTTTTTCTTTTTTTTTTAGTTTTTTTTCATGAATCAAAATAAATTCTGTATCTCAAAAATAGAACTGATACTTACAGATGAATTCTCGTCGCAATTAAGCATTTCGTAAAACTCCTCATCGGTGTTACGATTATAGCTGAGAATACTATCGACTCCACCACCGCTCATCTTGTTAATCAACTTTTTTTCTTGTTTAACTATTTCAACTAATGCACAAAATACACACTGACCAATATATATATATTTTTTCTTATTTCAATGCCACTAGAGAACCAGTTGCTTTTAGCACTAATTGAGCTACAAGTTAATCCACTGATGCACTTTCACTTGTTCCGCTGAGACTTGAGGCGGTTCGGTGGGATTGAGATGGTGGGCACTTTTCTTATGAACTTAGCTGAGAAAACCCCGAAACCGAAGGAAAACTCAACAAGCAACAAATAAAAACTCAAACAATTTTGTTGAGATTTGACACTCGACGGTTGGTATATATCTGGATGACCGTAATACAGACCTAAGCTGTTGGGCGGCTCGTCAGTGACTAAAAGTGAGTGGCAATGAGATTTGTTAAGTCTGTAAATGCAAAATTTAAAAGTTTTTCTTTGTATTCCGTTCTTGTTAGACTTGATTGGGGAAATATAATGTTTTCTTGTTCCGATTGCCGACAACGACGATGACGACGATAATGATGGTGTGAAGTGACTGGAGCACTGGAGCACTGTCTGTCGCTGCTGAGATGATTTGAGTGGGATTGCAACAAACTTTTTGTATACCCACCTACCAAGTGCTTTGAGCTAATGGAGAATGGAGACATTGCGATGGAGGGTTTTTCCCATTTTTTGGTATTACGTTGGGGTGGTTTCTTGTGGGTTTTTGTAGAATTTCGTGGATAAAATGGGCCTTCGGGATTCTCCCAAGGCTGAAAATAGGTTAATCTTTCATGAAGCTTTTGGGAGAGATGAGTTTTGAAGAGTCGACGCCGTAGAGAGTGCTGAATGAATTTGAAAAAATAGCTTTTGATTGTTGTCTTGTCTGTTGAATGAGTGTGTGGTTGATGTATGAACTATTAGGATGGTGACCACCTGTTAAGCCTTAGAATACGCTGCATAGGGTGTTTCTAGAGGGTTAGGGAAATGCTTTTATTATTTTTGATTCAATTGAAACTTTTGTTTAATTAGTCTGATGCGATAACGAGGGTATTTTAACTTTCTCGCTATGAAAAGTAAAGGAGGCAAAGATGTGACCGAAAGGGAATATAAGTTGATTTTGGGATGTTATACAGGGTTTCCCGTTATTTGTAAGACGTACTTTAAGATGTGATTTTTGGTCCATATTATAAAAGAGGTCGTACAGGAGAGGGGGCTATCTTCCTCCGCTTAGTTATAAGATATTTACCTAATTTTAAAAAAATATAGAAAATCATCTTAGCCATTTACAACTACATACTATAAAGTTTTTGAAAGTGAATAGGTACCTTGATTTTGAAATGACATCATAGTTTAAGTCAATTTAGTGAATAGTTTTTGAGTAATAAGGTTTCAAAGACAGCATTTAAAGAAAAAAAATGAAATTTTTCTTTAAATAATTTTGTTATAAAATTTTTAATTTAAAGGTCAGTTTCTGGTGAAATACTCAATATTTCTCTTAGTTGCTTGTCAAACAAAGAAAACCGATTGAAAGTCTTTCTTAGTTTTTGAGAAGCTGAAAAAAAGCCAAAGGTACCTTTTTCCTGAAAATTGAATTTTATGGGTTTCTTTTGCTGATTGGGCTTTATTCTCTGAGCAAAAATAGGAATTTCTGAACAAAGCTCATTTGATTTTGATTTTTCAATTTAAAAAAAAAATTTTTTTTTTCAATTCAATTTAGTCAAGTAATAATGTGACCTTTAATAGAGCAAACTATTTATTTAAAGAAAAACAATTGTAGATTTTTTTTTTTCAAAACTGACTTTGATACTTGATAACTCAAAAACGAAATTAAATCCTGAGCACGAGATAATGAATCGACCTACGTATGAAAACTAAAAGGCTTGGGTTCCGTAACTTCTTGGACGATTATTGTTTAATCGTCTATCATCGATTGCATTGTCAAGTAAATTGGATTTTGGCGACTAAGGAAAAGCTTTTTTAACTAAAACGCGTTATCAGTTTTGGTAGCTTTATGAAGCCTGCAGTTGCAAGAATAGTAAGGTATATTTTGAGCCTTAAATTAGATAGACGGACAGGTACTCATGATTATCACAATCATGACAGATCCTGAAAAGGGTTAAAGAAAATTCTGCTCTAAAAATCTGTTTCAAAATATTGATGTTAGCAAAGCTTTGGATAAATCATCACTCCGCTCCGGTTAGAAAGCAAAAATAAATCAGTTTCAATCTTAAGAACTAAAGCATAGGAAAACGATTCAAGAAATCAATCCTTTATGAGGACAGTTCGCTGTAGTAAACTTGTTAGATAGATACTAGATTTTTATCTATTACCCTTCTATCCGTACACGAACTTCCTGTTCGTTAGCCAAGTAGTGGATTTTTACTACATTCGACTTATTAGCAAAGCAGTGCGATGCGCGGTGGACTAGCCTATCCGCTTGTAAGCGTTGACACTTTTCAAAAGCCTGCAGTGCATTCAAAAAGACCACTGACTAAGAACAACTTTTTCCCTGGCTCAGAAGCCATTGTGTATGAACTTCAAGGAAACAAGCTCGAAAAACCTGATAGCTATCACTAAAACAAAGACACTCATCCTTGTTCTTTGCTGTCAAAAAAGTGAAAGAAATCTCCGGTGTTGCCTTCCACAGCTGCTTCGAATACGGTTTCACCTATCTGAATTCTTATTTATTTCACGAACACACAGCTTGCAATGAATTGAAGCACAATTTTGTAAATTAAAAAATGTCTTTTAAAAAGAAAACAGCCATAAGCCCATATACGCAATAAGTTCTTCCCATCCCTTCTTTTCCCAATTTTAGCTTAAAGAAAACACCTTTAAGAGACACGTGTCTCTGACTTGAAATATATTTTTTTTGCATCCCTCAACATACCACACAAGACAGCTTCCTTCCCGTTCCTAAGTCACTATAAAATATTTACGACACAATTTTATGTGTTTTTATAAATAAAAATCGTTATCGAACAGGTAGGTACGCAGCAAATCTTCCACTACCGCAATGCTGTACGCAAACGACCTTAAAGCACCTTAGGCTATACTCCTATTTATGTATATCACCCTATTTGAAACAGCCAAATAGTAATTGTTGCCTACTTTCTGGAGAGGAAATGATCACCCTCCATCACCGTCTCCGTTGATGTGTGTGTAATAATAAAAAAAAATATCAAACCTCATCCGACCATTGCGAGTGCTGTAGAAGGTACAGAGTCGTCATTGAAGTGCCGTGCGTAGCGCTTTGAAGACGTCTAAGGCGATGATGGTGAACTCCCCGACTTTACACCCCAAGACTTATGAACTCGTAAATAACACTCGCACATTGGTGTTTAGGGGAGAGAGTGACTATTTTTAGCATCGCCTCTATAGAAAACTTAAAAATCACTACTGCTCTCCAAAATGTAAGGTCAGCATCATCACATCGAAGGCGAACAAGAAAGACCAGGACCCGCTCGTCATACCCGTCAGAAGTCAGATGGCAAAAGGAAAAATCGAGTAGGCAGACATCCGTTTCATTAGACCGTGCACTTAAATTGAATGAACGTTCAACAAGTAGATTCTGATGCATAGTGCTTCTCTGTTTGCGAATTTTATTTTATTTATTTTTCTTGTTCAAGTGGTGCCTTGCCCATACGCTTGATGGTATTGGGTTGGGTTAATGCGATAGCGATGGCTTCTTGCCTTTTGAATCAGGAAAATTTCATCTGACACTACAAAGACAGACATTTGCTAATTTGTATTGTTTTCTTGGTTCTTGAAAAACCAAGAAGGAAAATGTAAAAACAACACAAGGCGTTTTTGAGAAAAGTCACTGACAATCACAGTCTTTCTTTCTTTGCTGTTTTGTTCTTGAGTTTTTCCTTCTTTTCTTTTTGTTATTGCGTCTGTCACAAGGAACAAAGATACAAATGAGTTGTCGCTGCAGATAATGATAAAACAATGTTCCTACTTTCTACGTACTGATTCTGGGGATTTTCTTTAAGTTTGCTTAACAAGCTCATTAATCAGATGAATTTTATTAATATTTTTTTAATTTTCTCTTATGCCAGAGACCTATAGATATGCGCAATTAACTAAAGAACACACAAATTTTGCTTTGTCGAAAAATGAAAATGTGTACTGTATGTGCGGAAAAAAATTAATTAATTTGGATTTCTTCGCTTCGTCCGTCAGAAAAACAAAAGTTATTTGTGCGTCTTTTGTGGTTTGTCACAGAGTTTGGGCTCATAAATTTGGACTTGTTTATTCTAGGAAAGTGTGTTTCCTTTAAAATAAAATTAAAAGCGTGGCGAAACAAAGCTATGTTAATCTAGTGGCTTACCACATATCAAAGACCTACAATTTTATGTCGACTCTGAACGGTTTAGTTGGAAGGCGTGCCTTGAAGCAGTGCAACTACCCTAGGAGGACTTGTCAATTCTTTTCGGAAAGCGATTCTTGTGGAAAGCATACTGTTGTCAATGTTTCCGGGATTTTAACCATGATTCTTCCAAGTAACAGGCAGACCAATACGACACGAACACAACAAATTGAGCAAAAAAAGTATGATGAGAGGGCCTTACGAAAACAAATTCTTTTTTAGAACAAATTTCGCATTTCGAAACCGTCGATTTAGATTCAATTGAATTATGAATTTAAGTATTTAGATAAATAAATACAAGATCAAAAATAAATAAATAGGGTGGCGCAACAGAGCGAGGAGCCCCTGGGCCTAGCGCATTTCTCACAACCATGCCTTGTGAGGGAATGGAGGGGACCTACAATTTTCTGCCGGTTCCGAACGGCTAATTGAGAAAGTGGTTTTCATGGCAACGAATTTACTTACTTACTTACTTTGGACTTGCCAATTCCTCGCGAAAGGCGATTCCCGTGGAAAAACAATTTTGCGTCTGCTTGGATTCGAACCTCGAACCTCTGAGTTAGCTGGTGGACATGCTAACCATCACGCCACGGGTACCAAATAAATAGAAGAGTCGGTGTATTTATGAGCAGTGTACCCGTGGAGTGATCCTTGATTCTCTTAAAGAAGAAATACTATAAGGAGGGTCATAAGGATTTGAGCAACTCTGATACAGAATTGTATTCAGAGTTGCGTTTTGTTCCAACATTTTTGTAAAAAAGTACGCAAGGAGTATCAACTCGATGAATGCTTTCTGTAACTTAGCCTCTCGGAAACGGCATAATATTGTGGGTCCTATAAATGAGATAGAATCCCGAGGATTCGTTAGCTCTGCTGCGCCACCCTGCTTGCTCATTTATTTATAATATCAATTATATTATTAATATCAGTGAATTAGCAAGAAAATTTGATAGTTGATTCCAATGGCTTAACACCATCAGATAAATGAGCATCTTTGGGCTTAAGATGATTTTCGACATTTGACTATATCGCCTAAGCTTGAGTGCTGAAAAAAGCTTGACCAATGAAAAAGCCCAAAAAACCATTTGGACAAACAATTGCGACTATACCAACAAAAAGCGCCCTGAATTAAAAAAAGGACAAAAACTACTCTAAAATGGCTAAGTGTCCTTCCGCACAAAGAATATAGAAATGAGAAACCTGAAATCCAACAGTTCAGCAAAAGTCACACAAACTTGTACATTGTACAAGGTAACCTTTCATCTAGTGTGTGGTCAGTAAAATATCATCGAAAACAAGCCTTAATGTAATGTTTTTAGTAAATATAAAAAATATGTTGTGCTCTTCCTGTTTACCATAGCTTTCCATTGCGGCTGTGACATGCACGAGCTTAGATTAGTTTCAAGCTTTCAAGTCTAGTAAAATGGTTTCACGTGTTCATTTATGTCGATATGTATTGGCGTATGATCCTGTGGGATAAACTGAAAAGCACGGCCGTCAGAATGATTAACTCCACTCTCCACTACGCTTTTAGAAGTCAAATAGAAGATGCCAAAGCGGATTGCGGTGTGATTTTCAACTTTCCTATTTTTATAAATCAGACAGTGGCGCATTTACACATTTCCCATTGAATTTTCGCCGCCCTTACTTCTAAAACTGTGAATTGTCAGTTCATGGATTATCTTTGCAATCCGACTATTCGGTTCAAATCGCAAAAGAAATAATAATTTAAATAATGTACGACTGATAAGGCGGGGTATGTCAATCACACATAATAATGTACATTTGAAAAACTTAGTGAAGTAATCTTTATTGCGCTTACAAACAGTTAAAAAATAATCATTTCAATTAATTTATTATTATAGTTTCTTACCGTACCTTTTGCGCTATTTTTTGTTGGCAAAACCATCGATAATGTCATCGTCAGTGATCTTGATTATTAGTTCTGACTCTATACATAAAAGAGCTAAAGCGTTTAATTTTTCTTGACTTAAGGTCGATCTCTGATAATTTTTTACCCTTTTTAGACAACGAAAGCTTCTCTCACCCGAACAATTAGTTACTGGAGCACATAATACGATAAGCTATGTCCAAATTAGGATAAACGTTCTCCAAATTCTGTTTTACAGAAACGAAGATAGACTTTCCAAAGATTCAGAATTTGATTTTACCGCAATTCTTTTCGTAGAAATGTGGCTTTGAAAATGAATGCAATCACGACCTACTGTTTTTTTCAAGCGTAAAACTTGTTGTCTCGTGCCTTATTATATGGGTGTTTTACCGTAGAAAAAAGAAGTTTGCGGTACCCGTTGCATTTACAATGAAAGAGAAGAGGGAACAGTAATCAGAAAGGTGTCTTGTGGACTTCTAGACAGATATCTAATCTACACATCAGAAAATCGTCTTATAGAAATCTAAAGGAATCGGTTTTCGAAATGGCCGCCCCCAATCTCCCGCCCTAGGCTCAAGCCTATACTAAGCCAGCTGGCAGACAAACCAAGCGTATGCTCCCCAACGTTAGTAAGAAGACTGCAACATTTTTGCTAGCTCGTAGCAGAAAAGACTGTAGAAAGCTTATTGGCGTTGCCAGCGGGCACTTCTCTTTTGCCAAGTATTTAAACGTGTTAGGCTTAAGTGATACCACACTCTGTGAATCTTGTGGAGAAGATGGGGACACCGCAGAACACTTCCTCTGTGAATGTCCCGCTTTTTCTCGCATGAGGTTACAGATACTCGGCGCAGACATGGTGAGAGCTGGTAACTTAGGCTCCTTATCATGGCAGCGTATTTTGGCTTTTCTCCGAACATCTGGAAAGCTGTAACAAATAGAAGGTTGCCATCTGGTAGTACAATGGACCGGTATTTAGGTCTGAGTGCTCCAGCTGGTATTAAAAAAAAATAAAAAGCCTGCTGGTAAAAGCACCATTGAAATCATATATCATTAATAAATGAAATCATAAATTCATAAATCATGGATCAAATTCTTAACCATAAGTGAAAAGCTTACCTTTGGCCCAATACCTGCTGACTGACGAATATCCCGAATCACCTGCCCTGAAAACTCTATTAAAATCTTTATACGAAAAGGAGAAGGATACTGTGATGCTTTTGAATCAAAGTTTTTGAACTTCTATCCTTCATTTCATTTCATTTGCTATTTGCAACTTCTTCCTCACCAAATTCGTAATTTGAAATGTGTGACTGGACTGTGTGGTAAGAGCATGTGGCTCTTCAAAGTTTTTTTTTTTTTTGTTACTATTCAGACGAATTTGAAAAACAAACTCAACTTCATTGAAATTTATTTGAATAACTTCCTTCTGCGTAAAGTTACACCGGAAGTTTGCTGTCGCAAAGACCAAAATGTAACATCTAGTTTCGAAGTTCAATAAGAAGTTTTGTCCTGCGTCTAGTTTTAGAAAATTGCTTTCACTGCAAACCGATTTGAGTGTTGTTTGGGGCTTTCATTTTCACAAAAACACCCGCTTCATAGAAAAGGCTAGTACATATTTGCATAGATATGAGTACGTAGTACGTACACACTTCACATACATCGCAACCAAATACATTTGAAGATTGCTTAATTTTCCCAACAATAACTCAATATAGTACACAGCCGTAAAATTTCAGCACACCCTATCCTATCATCTTTAAACAGCACATAATTTTTTAAACAAAATGTTCTTTTGAACAAAATACAATTGTCTCCTTGGTTCGTAACAAAACACGTTTTTCTGACAAGGATTTTCCCTTTTACAGTACCAAAACTACTCATAAAGGCCAATAAAATTCTAAGGAAAAGTTCACCCAAGAGTAAATATAAAACGTCCAAGGTTAGTAAAAACAGCATATGGATACCAAAAGTATTTCAATTAAAGAAGACCAGTTGCACTAAAACCTCTGTTTATTGTTCATAAAAGCTTGCTTACTTCAAAAGTTTTACTGCTGCACGAATACACAAACGAGTGCATTTGCCTTTTGGTTAAAAGAACACAATGCAAGTCCATTTGATATACAAAGGTCAATGAGTAGACATTGTTTTGGCAGCAAGGTTTTTGGGCAACAGTTTTTTGGGTTCAAGTCAAATTTGAATTCCAACCATTTGCCTACACAATGAACACAAAAAAATGCAGAAATTTTTTCTAACAACATTTGTGCAACGCAATTTCCCGTTTTATTTGCTAATTATAAATAAACTTCTGAAGGACATAATAGGCTTTTAATGAAAGATAAATATTTGGATGGTTTATAAAATTTCCACTTTATATGCGTCACAGGCAAATCACCACAATGTTTTGTTTTGAATTATAAAAATTTTTTGTGTACAAAAATTTTATTTGACGTACAAAGCAAAAAATTCATTCAACATATTGTTATTGCTCCAATCAGAAGCATACAATATTTTTTTTTTAATCTCAAACAAACCTTAACACTTTACCCGAATTTGTGTGCACCCAATGCAATCAGGTGTAAGTGATAAATTTAGATTTTTTGTTTACAATAAAAAAAATCGTCCGACAAGGAATTAATTGACTGTTAAATGTTTTCTCTTAAAATCATTACGCCCTTGCCCTAGGGCAACACACCTTTCTACCTACCAATTCATACTCAGGCCAAACAAATAATTTTTAAATAATCATTCAGTTCCAGGAAAATCGAAAATGCAACAAGCCAGATCGCCAAATTTAAACACCCCCGTGCCGGCAAAATCCAGAAAGAATACACATACTTGTGTGTGTGTTTATACAAATGAATGAAAAAAAAAAAAAAGATTATCTCAAATGAAATTCAATAAATTAAAGATTAAGAAAAACACAAGTTAATTTGGCAATTTGTTCAACCACATGAGACGCCAACAGAAGCAAAAAAAAAAAAAAAAAATCAAATGAAAGAAACTTTGTGTTTTCAAAATATGTATTTCTAGATTCTTTTGCTTTTTTGTACTTGTGTTGTTTTAAAACAATTTTATTTTTTCTTCTTAATTTTAGACCAGACCACCGCCACTGGCATGAAAATTACAATGACGACGATGGCATACGGACAAACACACAGTTTTCAAAACATTTCAAGGTATATAGTATAAACTACGCGAGAACGTATAATGGAGGAGGAAAATTTTCGGCGGAAGATGTGTGAGTATTTTCTTTTGAGGAAGAAAAAGAAGGAAAAACTATTTAGAGATCATGTCGTTAGATCATATGAGAAAATTTTCCTTTTAGAAAACTCTTGGACAATAGTACTTTTGACAAGAAAAAACACATCTCATATTAGAGTTTTTGATTCAGCCGTTTAAGTTTAAAATTATTACAGAGGACTGAAAGCCTTTTTGACGTATCTTCTGCGTTGTTGTTTCCAGGACTTTCGTTTAAAAATATGTTCTACATAAGTCGTGGTTGCACCACCAAGGTCAACATGGGGCGGTAAGGATTTCAAGAGATCATTCAACTCAATTTTACAATCTCAGAGAAAATTTGATATTCTCGTCAAATCTTCAAATCTTCTCGGATAGCCGAGCAGCCCTTAAATCACTCTACAATGTTTCCACAAACTCTGTCAAATTTATAGAGATGATCGAATAGTTCGCTCATTTTTGTAAAAGATTTAATAATTAAAGAAAAAACAAATAGGTAATAAGACTTCAATGAATTCATTATGTATGCCATAAGAAATTGTATATTTTTTAAAGATAATATATTATGCGCATTAGAAATTTATCATAGAATAAAATCCTTTTAATTCTGTTCCTTTTATTGTTATTAAAAAAGACATATTTTTAAGAATCTCACTGTTGGTCACGCTTCTTTGTGTTGTTTTTACTCTCTTTAAATAGGAGAAATTTCTTTCGGGAGTTGACGTTGAAACGGGTAGTGTAGCTAATATCATGTTAGAAGATATACATACATGTTAGGAAAGTTTTCTTTGGGGCAGCTATCGAGCGCTTCCAATGAATTCTTAGAGGAAGTAGGTTCGGATCAAATATCTTCGGATCAAATATCTATTCCAAGTTTTTAATTCTTCAAGAACAGAAGATGGGCTCAACATTTTCATTAAATTTTTCAGCTGCTTTGTATATTTCAGACGAAGAATCTTTGAAAAGAACCGAAAACCCTTCTAGTATGTTTTCATGGTTTGTAAATTTTTCTCCAAGGTTCATTACATAGAAATCGAGAAAAGGATTGTTTTCATAACACGAAAATATTCTTCTGTACTTGGAACCGAAGGGTTCGAACTATTCTTTTGTCAGTTCACTATTCTCTTATGTTTAACGTCAATATCAAGGACTTCAGCTATTTTTTTTTTTTTGCATCTTTAAACACTTTCGAAAATGAGTCATCTTCTGCCCGTTTAATTTTTAGTTGATCCCTTAAATCTTTGGCGAGATTCATAGCTTGGACCAAGTCTAAATACACTCTATGAATCTCACGACTTATTGAAACGAGAGTTGGTAAACCATACTTTTAACCTTTAAGCTAATCAAAAACTCGAAATCCATAGCGTTTTTTAAGTTCCTTGCGTCAATTTCCAATGTTCTTATTTGGTCAAGAGTCTCGAACACAAACGGAAATAGCTTCTCAAAATCTTCAACTGCTTTATATTTTGAGCACCATCGCGTCAGATTCAGCCTCTTTAATGTCTTTTTTTGTGGAGATTGAAATAATTGTCAACTGCTTCAATTGTGTTAGGCAGTATCTAATGGCTGGTATTTTGCTGGAAACAGATACAACAAGGATTCAAAAAATGTGCTGCACAATGGACGTACAGAGCATCCGAAGCAAATTGTTGTCGAATAATTGCCTGAACACCATTGTATCGATCAGACATATTACCGTCCGTCGTACCCTTGAAAAAGAAATAGATCACAATTTTGAAGATTTTCCACTACAAGCTTTGCAAGAACATCACCTGGATTGTTAATACAGTAATGTTTGGTAAACTGCTGTATTAGAGATTTTAAGATAAGAGATTTTATTCATACCAGTCGTGGAAAATCGATTTAAAACAATTAAATTCAAAAGATTAGGTGATTTGCCGAAATAATAATTCCTTTCGGATGAAATTCACTTTGTAATTTCCCTTTAGAATGAAAGTATATACAGAATGTACAATCCTGTGAGTACTAATAAGACTTATTTAACGTTGGAAGTAGCTACTTAATTTCACATTGTGTTTCTTTAACTTTTTTGGTTCATGACTGGTTATGTTGAACAATTTTCGATTCCAAGGGGGGGGGGGGGGGGGGTATATCCCCCTGATCCCCCCCTATCTACGCTGGAACAAATACATTCATAGTCTTCAATCGAAAGCAGGGCCAAAATTTCAGCTCACGTTATCGAGCAGTAGCAGTCATGGAGTGAGTGAGTAACCATTTTGGGAGTTGGGACTACAGCATACGTGTTTTCACGTATCGTATAGTTATTTAACATTGTACTATTTAAATCAAAATTCACTGGTATATTTATATAGTTTCTATTAACGCACAGATGTCACTAAAGTCTCTGTAGGCTAATTTACTATCGAATTTCGTTAATTTGTAGAAAAAAGAGAAATTTAAGAATAGTAGCGAACCTATTGTCTCCGGTCTAACTTAGCAGTCTCCGTTCCAAGCTATTGGTTTTACCATTGTGTGCATGAAAGCGATTGCTGCGCCACCAGTGTCCTCCGGTCCATAAGATTGTTAAATCGCGTTTTGAACTTACTATACCTAGCTTCTATTTAGTGAGAGTTTCAGAAAACAAAAACATTAAATACACTCGAGTGGTGTTGTTTAAATAAATCTTGTTAATTGCTATCTTGGCGGTTGTAATTGTCTTCCGATGCATGTGTATACAATGGCAGCGAAAGTGATCGGTTTGAACGGATAGGAAGGTACTTCTTTTCGATATGGTTGGTTATATTGATTAAGCACTTTTTTTTATCAGCAAATTTAGTTTGACCCTTGTATATTTATTCTATAGTATTATCACAGTTCATTTCTCATTTTCGAAATGAGTTTCGAATATTGTCCACAAATTTTTTTCACATAGGTTTGCATAGGAGTGGAAGTTGTGGACAACATTCGAAAATTCATTTTGAAAATGAGAAATGAACTGTGATAATACTATAGAATAAATATACAAGGGTTTGACTGAGAAAAAGTAATCTGCCATCGTAATAAATACAAGAAAAATGTTCACAAAGTTTCTTATACTTTCATTTCAAGAATAATCAATGAAGCACACTGATGGGAGAATGCCAAATTGTGGTACTAGATTACTCGATAACGTGAGCGGTAATACGAAGTTTACTTAATTCCGTCCCGATTTATTCGATAACTCGGCCCCAGGTCTTTAATCGAAAAGTTTTCTGTAATGTTCATATATGATATATCAATCTTTCTACAATTAAATTTAAATAAATATTTATTGGAAACAAATAATATCTCAAAAAAAGAAATATCATACATATATTATTGGTGGTAGGTAATTCAAATGGTAAATTTTGACAGGAATTGTCGAAAAAACAAGACAAGATTCAGTGATTGACTTCAGATATTTTTCGACTTTTATAACTCAAACGGTTTTTTCGACCTTTTCTACTGGTGTTTTGCTCCATCTTTCAGCTCATTCATGGAACTGTTGAAAAAGTTTCTTTTGGTAACTATCTCAGCAATCATAAACCATTTTGTCCCACTGTCCTCAAAACATTTTCTAATGCTAAAAATGAGCCTCAGTTGAATTTCAAAATTTTCCTATGTTTTTTTCACACAATCTATAAAACCAAACTGTGGCCTACAGGAATGCCGAGTCGATCAAACTCTCTTTTTTTTCAGCGACAACCGGGACGGAACATCTCGAGACAACTCAAGTCAACCGACTTATAATCAAGAGTTCTCTTTCTTTTCAGCTATATAATATTAAGTTATTATTTTTATTCTCGGCAATGTATTTGGTTAGGCCCCCTATGTGCCAACATTCCTACATTATTATCATTTTCTTAATTTTTAAATTGCCTAGTATAAGTATCAACTGTATGTGTATATATATATCGTTCAATAAACATAAACTATAACTATTTTTGTTGTCGGTCAAACTTCAAAGTCTACGAAGTTTTGATCCGTTAGTAACGGTTAATACCTAAATATGATTTCAGTTCCTTAAACTCCTACTCTGGCTGCAAATACAGTTTTTTTTATCTTTGATTGGTTACGAGTACCTTCAGCCCTTGCTCTACTTATAATTGTTATTGGGGTATATTCTATTAAAGCTTTATTTATTCAAAGATTCAAAACTCGATTTATTGAATCTTCTTCCAGTGAAAACAATTTCACCCAAATTAATTTTAAAATCACACTAATACCATAGACTTATATGTCAGTTTCCATTGAACAAATATAAACGTCCAGGATTTGCGTGCTACTTAAATGTCAGAATGAGCCATTTGTGTTCCGCTCACATAAAGGCAACACGTTAAACTAAGTGAAACTATTTTGGGTGTTCCATTGGTCTCAAAAATAAGTGCTTCACAGCGTGAAACCAATGGAGCGGAGACCAGCATTTGGATTTAAGTGGTCATAATGTTATAGCTTGATGAATATTATACCTGGAATTCTTTTTATAGCAGCAGCTTGCTGCTGTTGAAATTAAATATGAATATAATTAAATATGAAATTTTTGACATATTTATCCTTTACCGAAATGTTATTGCTGAGCTGAAATAGAGGTAACTATCAGATGGTTGTCTTAAAATAAAAAGAAAAAAAAAAAGAAAAAATTTATGATTAGCACTAAAAAAAAAGAAGTTTCCTGTAGCATTTGATGCGTGTAATACTGTATTTACGCTGAGTGAAAAATATAAAACTTAGAAAACGAAACAAAAGGAAATGAAAAGAAAACGAAAAAAAAGAAACCATTATTTGTGTCGGAAAAGTTCAGGCCTGTTTAGAGATCACATCTCCCAGCATCCGCTAGTTGTTTAAAATCACACATACTCACATGGTCTACCCAAAAGAAAACTCTTATGCATCTGCCTAGAAAAAGAGACACAAATTGTTAGTACAACCTATGGTGAGCAGCTCGGGGAAATCCATAGGCGCACTTTAGGCACAGCTATTTTCACAGAAAAAACTTCTGTATGTGTTGGAAAAACAGAATAAAATTCATCTCGCCTCACAACTACATTGAAAAGTAAAAGTTCTCTGCAATCTAGCCATCTGATCGACTAACGACTACCCTCTCCATCATCGTTATAATCATCCACGCCGTAGTCGTCGTCATTTTTGCAGCAAAATTACGTGCAATTAGATCGGCGAGTCGCGCGACTTATATTGTGCTCCTAAAAAAAAAAGATTAACAAAAACATAATAATTTAAAAACCAATCCTAAGTAAATGCTAATTTGGATTTCGACGTGATCAGAAATTTTTGCATTTTCCAATCACCAAATTGAAAAAATAAAGTAGAAACCTTCAAGAGTGTGTGCGCTTGTGAGAGACTGTTTTTAATATTCGTCTCCCACTTCAGAAATTTTTGATAAAATCATTTTTTTTGTGAAAAAAATCTGTGTTTTCTTTTTCTAAATCCACTGCCCAAGTGTCGGAGAAATACGATTTTTGGAAAAAAGAAATTCAATCAATTCATTCAAAAAGTGCTAGCTCAAGGAGAGTGATATTGAAAGTGAAAAAAATAAGTGTGAGGGAAGGAGTACACACTGTAAAAAAGTAACCTCTAAAAATTGTTTGCATAACCTAAAAAAAAAGAAAGAAAAATTTAAAAGAGAGAAAAGTGTCAGTCTTCGACTTTTACTTTTGTTAAGTGTCTTGTGGTTGGATTTTGTGTAACGAATCGATTGAGAAGAGTTTTTTTGAAAGCTTGTCAATATGGCCGATACCGAAACCCTTGGAGATACTTCTGAGAAAATGTCCACTGAGGACCTCACCACTGAGGAGACTCCCCAAGAGGATATCACCGAGGAGGAAGAGCCTTCGAAAAATGTCAAAGAGGAACTGCTTAAGGAAGAAACGGAAGAACTTAAACCGGATAGTACCACGCAGGAGACTGTTGACGAGAATGGTGACGTTTTCGAAGAAACCACCCAGGTGACTCGCAAGGTGGTGAAACGGACAATGAAAATCACTGAGGTAAGTTATTTTTCATAAAACCAATTGAATTATGTACGTATAAATCCAGCTTGGATCTGTGTATACGATTCATTCATGACACCCGTTCTACATGTACGGTCAAGCGAAATGTATTGAGATTTATTTTTAAATTTGCTTTTGATTTTTCATCTCTGCCTCGAGATTGCCGCCGCCGCCGCCCGCCGCACTTAAAGCATTATTTTGTATAAGAAAAAAAGAATTTATATTTTTGACCAAACAATACACGAATGTATGTATTTTTTCGATTTTTTTATTTGTGTTTGTTTATTTATTTATTTTTATGTAATCAAACGGGCTCCTCCTATGTTTCAGCGATTTTCTGCACGATATGACCTGAAAACATTTTAAATAAAATCGTGTATATTAAGTTTTTTTTTTTCATTTCTTTTTAATTTATGTAAACATCAGAAACATTTTTCTTAGATAGACGGCTGGCTCTATAGTTCTTTTTAAATATGTTTGCCAAATTTAATTCTTTAATTAATAATAAAAAAGAAAAAAAACTTAACATGATATTGTTTATGATACTCAGATACTGGCTGGCAGCTCACGACAAAAGCACGATTTAAAAGATGGACTCTTAACGAAATTCCATTCATTTCTCATTGAGATTTGTATTTTTGTATTTTTAGACCGAAATCTGAGTTATGCGTTGTCATAATAACTACGATCAATTATTGTGTTCCGAAATATTTAGTTGTAAATATGTAGATAACTTTAACATTTGGTTAAAAACCAGACCATAAATTAAAAGTTTATGGAAACTATAAAATTGATTATAAGGCATTGCAATCATTGAAGCAAGCTAGTAGAGCTACAACTTTTGGTCAGAGTTTTACTTTTGATATTCCGCCAGTATTAAGTACTAACATGCAATCAGTGTACGTTGCACTTGTAATTGTATTCGATGAATTACAGTAACGTCTATAGGACGTTGATAAATGTATGCATTTGAGTTTAAATGATTCAAAAACTATTAGTTTGAGATGGAAAGTTGGGTGTCATTCTGTTTGAAAGTAGGAAATCAAAATTTTTTGTTCAGTTTTTTTTTTTGTGTGGTTTTCAATCTAGAAATACGTTTTTCGAAGTTTGTCGTTTTGATTGCGGTCAGTTGTCACTTGATTTATGCTCAGTTTGGTTTGCCGTTTTATCGTGAAAGAATTCCAGCTGCACGACCACCAGGCATTACAAAAATTCGGTACATTGTCTCGCAACGAAACCGCTGTTGACGGCGTTTTTTTACATAGTTTCGAGTCTTAAACTTGTGAGTTACCTTCAAGATCAGGCGATTTAACACCGCTGGACTATTTTTTGTAGGATTATGTGAAGTCATTTGCCTACGCAGATAAGGCCGAGACGATTGACGACTTGGAAGTTCGGGGCGTTGGTTATTGCCAACATACGGCCATTTGTCTGAAATCATTTTTACACCATAATTTATCTTATCTTTTATCTTTAAAATTAAGCTTGATTATTGGCCATAACAATAATTTACATACGTTTAATTTCTTCTTAGAAACCACACGACTAAAAAACATCCTCTACGTGTCAAAAATCATTGTTATTGTTGGAAAGTGAAAAGAAGTGGGTTGTGGTGTTATGGTTAGCATTTCTGCCGGTAACATGGAAGGCTCGTGGCTCGAATCCTAGAAACATCAGGAAAAAACACGCATACCACCTTTAGCTAGGAATTGGAAAGCGTTTCGATAGTAATTAGACACACTACCATGATAACCGGTTTCTAAACTTAGATGTTATTAGTCGGCATCAAATTGTATCTCCTAGAAAAGATAGCGATAGGGCCTGAAGTTTCCATACCACTTTAGCAGTCCTATTTATTTTTTTCTTATTTTTTGTTTTAAAAAGGCTACCGAAGATAAAACTACCAAGCGTCTGAGACTGTAGATCAACTTCACTATCAGAACAGCTTATTTCAAGCTTGTGAAACAATGTATCTTTTCTTCAAGAGTTTTTTCACCCTTAAGTACTCAGAAATATGTATCACTGTCATCATTTAGCGAGGAGTTAGTTGTTAGTAAGCAAAAATTAAGTCTAACACACTCAAGACAACAGAGCTAAAAAATATTACCGTATTATTGATAAACATATACAAAAATAAATTAGATAGCTACATATGTACGTAAAATTAATTATTAAATATGTCAATTATAAAGATATAAGAAACATAAAAAAAAAACATAGTCAAGAGAGTGGAGCTCTGGTTCGAATTAAGGACTTTAACGTAGTTTTACTAATATGAAAATCTATTAAATTTGAGTTTAGGTTCAAAATTTTTATCATACGAGTGATAGGCTCATTCATTCCATAATTAGTTCTATGATGAGGACAGTGAAGTAACTCCAAGTTGCGCAAGTTCGTTCCTTACAAATTGTGTTCGGGCCCATTGCAAGGCTGTCGCGCACAAATATTTTATTTATTTTCTATGGAAATACATATTTATAGAAAAACCTGATTAGAATACACAAATTAGCAGTAAATTTGGTACTCGAACCAAGTGGACTCGAGAATGATATTCGGTTAGGGGGATCATTTTCAGTTTTGAAAAAAAAAGACAATACGGCTAAACCACACCATTCATATTAAATTAAAAAATTCTTAAATGAAAAGAGAAATGAGTTTCTTAAAAGACAATGTTGGAAAGATCGTGGAGATTAGGTACCTCAACTCCTAGTGTGCGTTTCGCCCAGGTACGGTAATGGGCTCATCAGTAAGATGTTACCGTACCCTTCTTTTTAGAATTTTGCATTTTTCAATCAAATTAACATCTTCTGGACAAAAAAACAAGACAGTGACAAAATTTTTTGGTTATTGTTTGATTAATTCCTAAAGTTCTGCTGCCACCAGTTCTATTGCAACTTAAAAATGGTTCCTTCTTAGTAGTTTTCTAGACACGGCTTTGCTGTCAGGAACTTTGCTAAAATGCCATCAGGGGCAGCTACTTCTTTGTTTTCGAAAAATTGATTTCAGTGTGAACGTCTGCCACTGTTTGAGGTTCTGCGTCATTACTCTTGCAATATACGAACTCATTTAGTTTTAAATAAGTGAATACCACCAATGTATCTTCTTACCTATGCCAAATCTAGTGAAACGATTCAAATCCAGTCCAGGCACGTGGTTATGTCACTTTTCACATTAGAATTGGCTTTTCTATGTGCTAAAGCGGTACCTCAATTTGATTATTAGTCAAATCTCTGTTTCAGAAAATGAAAATGGCCATGCTCAACTTCATTCCAGTTATCTTAAGATGTATAGAAGCATCAGAAGCTCCTTATCACTTGGGCTCAGTTTCGTACCTATAGTCAACTGAAAATTAGACCGATCAAATGAAAATTAGAGCAATATATCAAAAGTCAAAATAAATAAAACAAATAGGGTGGCGCAACAGAGCGAGGACGCCAGGGCCTAGCGCATTGCTCGCAACCAAGCCTTGTACGGAAGTGAACAAACAGAGGAGACCTACAATTTTCTGCAAGTTCCAAACGGCTAATCGAGAAAGCGTTTTTCACGGCAATAAATCTACCATCGGAAGATTTGCCAATTCCTCGCGAAGTTAATACCAATGGAAAAACATTTTTGGTCTCAGTTGGGATTCTAACCACGAACCTCCCACGTTACAAACAGACATCCTGATCCTAACCATTTCGCCACGAAAAGTCGAGAAGATTGGAAACAGAATTTTTTTTACTAATGAGCAATTATAGCGAACAGCAAAAACATGTCAGTTGCCATGTTCTCATCACAGCCACAGACTTTGAGCAATGAACACAGAAAATCCAGCTTGAGTCCCTAGAACCTCTCTGCTCAAATGTTTTGCTTCTCTTGTTGCAAATGTTACTGACGATGACATTCCAAGTAGATAATATTTTTTTTTTAAACCCAAATTTTTCGACGAGTTAGGGTTTTTCATTGAAAGCTTAACCCATTTCGGTTTTCTGACGCTCTAGCTCTCGATAAAAATATCTAACTTTTTGATGCACATGCACACGTATTTCTTCTCGAAGAGAGTTCATATCGCAGAAGATTCTTCCATTTCATAAGAAATGATCTTTTATTTATACTTTCAATGACAAGTCCAAAAGTAGATTCTGGCTCTTACCTTACATAAAATAGACATTTGTTATTTATAAAATCAAACATCACAAAAATACGTGTTCAACCTTCACAGCTGCGTGTCTTCCTCTTACAAAATATCGATGTTCTTATTTGATGGATCGCTTGCAAAGCAAATGAATCAAATAATTAGAAATGTTTACATTAGTTTTGTTTCTTTATGGTCACGTTCAACTTTGTTGAACTCAACAAGTTACTCCGAAACAAAAAAAATATAATTAATTCCCCAAATTCATTTCCATCGCTTCCGGACGATTCACCACCACCACCACCACCCTAACAATAAAAAGACTCTCCTTTTGTGTAAATGCACTCAAGTGTGTGAGCTTTTGTCTACAACTTCCAACAGCTCCATTATTTCGGCAAGTTTTTATGGCATATTGTAGGATTGTAGCTGAGCAAATGCTTTTGAATTGATTTTCTATTTTTAAAAACTTTACGATCGGGATTTACCTACTGCGGAGTTGAAAACGATGAAAGTGTTGTTTGTTTTTTTTTTTACGGTTTCCATTAAACCGTCATTCAGGACAATACTCTATTGTTTGACATAAAAAGAATGAAACAAACTTTTTTGTTTTGTTGGCTCTGGTTTTTGAGATAAATAACAAAACGTTTCCAACACAGAAATGCATCGACCCGGTTGATAAACTTTTCAGTAGAAATAAATAATCCAATTCAATTTAATAAGCATGACATTCCTCTGCCCTGGGAATTTAATTTTGTGTTTTGAAAATTAATCTACTGCATGCGCTCGAACAGGGTCCCTGTTTTACAAAGGCACGTTCGGCTCACTTGACACACGGGAGACAGAGAATCTATCCAAAAGCTAAGCAATTCGAATACTCGTACTCCCCGGATTCCTTTCCTACACAGTGTGATAGTGTGTTGTTCTAAACATTGTAGCCTAGATATTAAAATCTTTTGTGCGTGCCTGTCATAGTTTACGATCTCCTGTTTTTTTTTGAGCATACAAAACAAAGACAAACAGGAACGAAGTGAAAGGCACGTTTTTGGTTGACACTTACGTACCATGTGTATAGAGGTATTAAGTATCGAGGTGCTTAATGTATTTTGGCATGATTTGATTTATGTTCAGATTGAATCTCATATATTTTTATGGCTTCAAATGTGTCGCACCTTTGCACCATGGCCAAACGACATTAAACGATTGAGTGTCCTTAATAGTATCGGAAGAAGAAATAAAACATCTTTTAATGGCATGCAGCGATAAGATTTGCTTGAAGTCAAATGTGTTCTTTGTTGGGAGAGGGAACAGGGTTTTTCCTTAAATTTTTAATGATGAATGGGAATTCTTAAGATTTGGCGGTAATTACTTGATTTTGTGAACGTGTTCCCAAGTTTGTCTGAAAGAAAAGTTGTTATCTTAACCTATTCTGAGAATCAGTGTATTACGTTCACAAAAAGACCCAAGTGGTTACATTGCACTTTCAATTATTAAAGACGACAGTTACTTTCTTTGCTTTGCTGTGGGCCTGTCCGGGAGACATTTTGTGATTGATTTGAAGCTATCGTCCCGATCAGCTAGAGAATTTTGGTGTCATAGCTTTAAAGTGCATAAGAATGTATGATAAAGCTGAGAGAAAGAAAATGAAAACAAAAGGAAAATGAATAAGACAGCTGGTTCCCGATGAGCCAGTGCCTTGAAACTAGTACCATAGCTTGGGAGTGGCATTACACAAAAGTATACGAGAAAAGAAAAAGTGAAATAGAGAAGGGTGAAATTTGGTTTCCGTGTGGAATTTTGTAGTTGGTTTTAAACTAACTTCCTGATGAGCTAGTGACTTGAAATTTGGACCATAGCTCAGAAATAGATGACAATGCATGATAATGTCGGTAAGGAAAGGTGAAGAAAATGAAAGCTACGGAGGAAAAAAATAGAAGCGAAACAACAATTTTCCGATGAGCTAGAGACATAAATTTGTACCACTAGCTCGGAAATGAGTGGCCAATGGCAATGTACAAAAATCTAGTAAAAAGAAAGACGGAAAAAGCGAATAGGAGGGGAGAAAGAAGAAACTCGCTCTTTCTTATGTCATGCGGTTGGAATTTTGTGATTGATTTGAAATTTTAGGACATAGAAATTCAACACTTAGAAGAACTAACCTCTAACTTTATTTACAGACCTTAAACCTTTGGTTTGCGGAGACTCAGCCAAACCAAAACAACCCCCTGAGACTATAAGTATACATGTGTCTAAGCACACTGCACAAAGAGACAGACTCACGGAATTTCGGTACTCACTTTTTTGGTTGCTCTTGCACCAAAAGGTAAATTCGACTTTTTAAAGTTGCATTTTATGCATTCAATTGAGTAAGGCTTTTCAAAGGTTGAACTTCAGCTTAAATTAATAGCACCTAACTGATAAAATATCAATTAGCATCTTAGGCTAACAATTTGTCAAACAAACCTTCAGAACCATAAAGACATTTTATTGAATTTCAGTTTTCCGAAAGTTTCTTTCTTAAAAATTCATGTTTAGGAACTGTTGTATATTTCAGAAGAAAACACATGTCGCTCATTAGGATTTGATATTAAACAACCCTTTCAGACGGAACATTTTCGTTTCTTTTTCTGATCTTTATTTTGACGATCTAAAAATATTCTCTGAAGTTCCTTCACATTCGTAAGATTTAATTATTTTGTTGGCACGATCATAAAGACAACATTTCATTACAAATATTCTCTGCATGTATTCTTAAATCATTTGCTCCTCTTCCTGCTGTGAGCTGCACCAAGAACACCTTATAAGAAATCTAAGAAAAATAAGAACAACCACAAATGTAAACAGAAAAATAAAGCTCTTAAATAGAAATCATTCAAAGCCGTCCCTGACTTTGACATTGTGCGAATATTTAATATTTTTTTTTACTTCTCTTAAAATAATAAGCGTAGCCGTAAATTCGTTCGTTTTGCATTTCGCGCTTTAATTAAGCATTTCACGGTTATGTGCGTTTTTCATGAAAGGCAATCAATTTATTGCACAGAGGTTGTACAATTGACTTTTGTTCAAGAAAATACACAGCCACAAAAGATTTTCCTTTTTATTTTTTGTTTTGTTTTAACGATTCTTTGACAAAAACTAAGTGACAATGGATTGATGAAAGGCGCATTGATGCGAAATGATTTATTGGATTGCCAAGTTTGTTGGTTTAAATAAACCATTATAAAGTTTAAATTGATGATGCAATGAGTAATAAGCCTTGTAACTAATTAATCATTCTATAATGTGCCCACTTCCAGAAGGATTGATGCATTAAAAATTCAACCCACAGCATTATGTCCTTTGCAAACCAATCACAACATTCTGCATAAAAACTTGTCCCTGGGCAGGTGGAAAAAAGTTTGAGATTGTCCCTGTTTTTATGATTAATGAATTTTATAATTCGAAAATCATTTGTTTGTGATATTTCGATGTTTTTTACTTTATTTGCTCTGGAAGTGGTAATGGATTTTCAAAAATAAAAAATGTAAACAAATAAATGGGTAATTTCCACAAATGTATGTCATTAGAGTTTACGACTGCTTTAAATGCAATTACGTGTTATAGAACTCAAAACTATTTTTGAAATGAAAGAAATATTGTCAACTGTTTACTTCTCTTAGTCAACTTACGCATTGGCGAATATCTACTCAGTTGGTGCTTTCATCATCATGGAATAATGTTGTCAAAAAACTGCTTTCAGTATCATGCTTACAAATGTCCCTGTCTTCCAGGATCACAGTATAGTCTCATAAAAGAATAAGTGGAGCTATTTTTAACGTATTTTTATGCATTTTCCTCTCCTTCTTTCACAAAAGACCAAATTGTTGATAAAATGTTATTAGGTTGATGATCTTATCTGCAGTTCAATCGTTTTGAAACGAAAAAGAATGAACTGCATTTTTAAATGAAAAGAATTTTGATGAAAATGTTTAACAGCACTCAATCCATCAAAAGCTGCGCAGAAAGATCTTTGAGACATAAATAAACACATTTCGAAATGAAATGTCTGTCAAAGTAAATATACTAAATTAAAATACGCAATACGTTCACCATCAAGCACGCGACATTAAAATGTAAAAAGTTCAAGAAAATACAAAGGCGAAAATGCATTTTGTTGAATTTTGAGGGACAAAATGCCATCGCAACTAACTTGAAAAAATTGGGGAATGATTTGGTTTTTGAGTAAGAGGAAAGTTCCACATTCAATAGTTGTTTGAAAAGTAACACTATTGAAGTTAATGTCGATTTCAAAAGATTTTCTATTTCGATTTAATCCAAACTAGACAATGAGGCCTGTAACACAAAACTACAAGTACTAGTAATTCAAGTGAATAGTGGCAACTGTAAAAAAAGTCTGCAACATAAAGTTCTTAGTTTCCCTGGGGCCTTTAACACAAAGCTACAAGTTTTGAAGCCAATAACCACTTGAAGGATTATATGCGCTACACTTGTAGAAGAGCAAGTAAACGTCCAGTTTTGTGTTACAGATATTTTTTACACTTGTCGCTGTTGAGTTGTATTACAAGCACTTGTGGTTTTGTCTTACAGGCCCCTTCACAAGTTTAATGGACGCAGTACTACAAGTGGCTCTTGACTTGTAGATATGTAGTTTTGTGTTCAAGGCCTGTGGTATCTATAGAGAAAATGTTTGAACTTTGGGTTTCTACTTTGGAGGTTGGAGTTCGATTCCCATTAAATGTCCATCGTATTTTCACACATGTGGCCTCTCGCACATAACTAACGAGTTTTCCTTGAGTAACTCTTGCCGTTGAAAGTGCACTCTCACCTAGCAGTTTGCAACCGGAAGAACATCTTATTATTATTTAAAACTTAACAGACTACCCAACATATACAACCATAATTTCTTATCTATTTCGATATCTATTTCGTCTTTAAACGAGCTTAAGAAGTGTTATAAGAAAATATATTCACCTTTATATCAGTACTGATGCAAACCCTTTGTGAATTGGCACTCAGCTAATCAAAGTTAAGCCTGCACCTAAATGTTTGGCTTTGCAGGCACTTAATAGTAAGGGATTTGATGTCAAATTACTCACCATACTTAATTTCGAAAGCTGCTATTCGAACGGATTGAAGGGGACGGGCCCACCGTCCGTCCGCTGACAAATTACATCGAATAATTTAAATTAGCATGTGTCTTGATGTTGCAATGTGCAATTATATGCAATTATATCTTAATCCATATGCAACCACTCAATGGGAGCGTATCGGAATCCCGCTTTTTAAAATCCCGTTTTTTAAAATCCCGACAAAAAAAAGTTCATAATCCCGTCTTCTTAAATACCGTTTTGTTAAAATCCCGTTCGTGACAATCCTGTTTAATCAAAATCCCGTTTATCAAAAGCCCGTCTTTTAAAATCCCGTTTAATCCCGCTTAGCCCGTTTTATATTTATATTTTATATTTCAATATTGTTCATTTAAACACTACATATCAGTTCTCAAATGTTGAAAGTTTTGTTGTCTGAACATTTTTTTTATTAATACCATTATACAGAGAAACTGGGACAGATCTTTTAATATTTTTGTCGTATAGCTCACAATATTCAACTGTATTCATTTTTTGTTATTTTTTGTTGTAATCTTTTTTGGAATTACATTTTTGTTATGTATTATATGTTCTTTTCTTTTGAAACAATAATAATGTTTGCAATAAAATTATCTAGACCAAATATTCTTCTTCTTTTTTATATTTAATCCCGCTTTTGTATTCAACACCAGGTGTTTTTTTTTAAAAATCGCGCGATTTTTAAAATAAAACACCTGGTGTTGAATACAAAAGCGGGCTTATAAGAACGGGATTTTAATAAACGGGATTTTAATAAACGCGATTTTAAAAACGGGGTTTTAAAAAAGCGGGATAATACAAAACGGGCTTAAAAAAAACGGGATTTTAAATGCGGGAAAATAAAAAACAGGATTATAAAAAACGGGATATCGAACCCAACCCCCACTCAATACCAATGTATTTTGCGAATATTGTAATTTTTTTTTTAATTTTCTTGATGTTTGTCCATTGAAATGCAATTCCAAATGCCATTTTCTGCCCCTCTCGTCTATAGCTCCGCCAAAACGTGTCTTGCGAGGGACGATCGAAATGCATTTAAAAACATCGTTTTCTGTTCCATTTGCGATAAATGAATTTAAATCATTTATTTAATTTACTTCTTTGGTTGTCAGCCATTTTGTAAACTGTGTCTGTCAAGTTGTAAGTCATTTAAGTTCGGCACTGTGGTGTGTCAGTTCGATGATCGGCGGTAGGGGGGATGGCAACTCACTTAATGCGAAATAAATTTTATGCATTTTCTGTTTTGAAGACAAATTTCATATCGCCCCTCATCTCATTTGTTTTCCCAAAATACATTTTTGTCAGACAAAAGGGAAAAAAATAATTTTCTCATTTGTTAATCGGGAATTGGCACTGCTTTGTGACGCTGTTTAGCTGATTCTGACTTCTGACCACCACTGACAGACATAAAAATAGCTCGGCAACAACAAAACCATCGACTATGAGAAGCTTTTGCTTTCACGATGTCGACAACAAGTGATTCTACACAACAATTTACTTATAGAAGAAATTGATCTAATGGCCAACGCTACCGTCACCACCAGCACTGCTGCCAGGGGGCCTATTTTTTGTTTTGTTGCATTTGTTGCGTGTGCCATGTGATTTATGCAAGGGCGAGCCTGGCATAAAAAGTATAATCATCTTTGAGAGTTTATTTACGTGATGTCTTATGGTATAAAATTAAAATCCGGAACACTTAAGTGTTGCGTATTATATGAATGCCACTACCGCATCGTCAGGCTTGATACAATGTATTCGTCGTTTTAGTTTGGAGTAAAAGGTTAAGCATACGCCCCGGTGTCCCAAAAATAGAGCCAATTTTATAGCTTTGCTGTATAGTAAAGTAAAGAGTATGAATTTGTTATTTTCGGTTCGGTAATACACGCTGTCGGGGGATTGATGTAAATCGATTGTTTTTTTTCTGTATTGTTTGTTGACAAAGAAAAGAGAGGGTGAGGTTTAAAGTACCTACAGATTGAGTAGCGTGTGTATTTTTTTAAATAAGTATATGAAAGAAGATTGAATGAGTTGATTAGGATGGTTTCTGCTTGTGTTTGATTTGTGTCAAATAAATCAATTTATGAATTTAATAGGAATTGGGGAGGCAGGGACTTTTTTTGAGGTTGGGACTTGGGAGACGAAGAATAGACATACAGCAGGCTTTTCGCAATTTCTATTCACTGGGTTCTTAGGGGCAAAATTGGATTGACTTCTTAAGAGTTCGTTATCGATTTGGCACCGGGAAAAATGAAGCAATTGTTAAACAATTATGTTAGTTGCTACATATGTCTAGGTTATTTGATAAAACAGAATTTCTCTATGCTACTGTTTGAGGAGGGTTCAGTATTTATAGCTTGTGTTGCTCCTCGAAAAAGTTTCGGACAACTAAAAGAAAAACAACCTGATTGATTGAGATAATACAATGGATCTCAATTCAGAACTATAGTTCAAGAGAGTTGAGATCTTTCAAAAGAATTGAGACTTTGACAACGGCCTTGTCAACCGAAAGGAGTCGGTTCCCATTAGAACACCGTAATTAAATCGGAATGAGCGCTGTTAGTGGCAAGATGGGGGACCGTCCTGTACTACTGCGTGCTGTTGTCATGTGTTATTTGTTCTATAGTATTAGTGCAGTTAGTCTTGTGGTGTATCACCCAAATGGTCTTTGTCTCCCGGCTGCAACCCCCCTACTCCGTAGATTTATTCTATTTTCGTATAGTGTGCACTAAGCAATAACTTTGATTCAATTAAGTTATAATTTGCATAGAGTCATTTGACTAGCATTCTTATCTTTTATGACCCGTCCGGCGCTGCTCGGGCCCTTGGGTGATCAAAATGAGTAAACTTAGTAAAGCAGTTTCCAAGTTTCTGTTTCAGTGTGAAAATGGGGATGAAATATAGTCTATGTTACTCAGGGACAATGAGGCACTCTTAAGGTGAAAGAGTTTTCAAAATCGGTCCAGTATTTTCTAAGCTCTCGGTTATGTTCCCTTTCCCGAAGGAATGTGGGGTTTAAATATCACCTATATCATTTCTCTGATTCTGAGACACTTTTGTTCCAAACATTGAAATCGGTTCAGTATTTTTGGAGCCTATTCAATACAAATGAGAAAACAAACAAGCGAAAAAGTCTTTCCTCTTTATTGTAGTATATAGATTGTAGAAGATATAATGTTCTTCAAGATCAAAAATGCAAATAATGGAATCTTTGAATGATCTCAATATCCCCTTAATGTTATCTCTTTTTTGAGATATTTTCAGTCTCCTCTCAGGAGCTCATAAGTAGGCCTAGTTGTGTTTTTCACATATGCTTTGCCTGGCTGTGATTTGATGTGAGTACTAATACCTCTCTCTCTCTCTCTCTCTCTCCCTCTCTCTCCCTCTCTCTCTCTCTCTCTCTCTCTCTCTCTCTCTCTCTCTCTCTCTCTCTCTCTCTCTCTCTCTCTCTCTCTCTCTCTCTCTCTCTCTCTCTCTCTCTCTCTCTCTCTCTCTCTCTCTCTCTTCCTCTCTTCCTCTCTCTTTCTCTCGGTTCCATCTTTCAACCTCTCAATATCTATTTTTCTACTTTTCCACCCTCTTATGTTCTATCGTGCACTCTCCCTCTCTTCTTCTCTCATTCTTTTTCCCCTTCTTTTTTTCCTTCTCTTATTCTTTATTTCTTTCTCTCTCGGTCTTTCTTCCTCTCTTTTTCTCTGTCAGCCGTTCAATCAAAATTGGTTAATCCAGTCAAACCTCTCACTATATATCTTTTCCTTATCCTTTTCCACCCTCTAATTTTCTCTCACCTTTTCTATTTAATCCTCTCGCTCCCACTTTCCCTATCTCTCTGTCTGTCTCTCTCTCTCTTTCTGTCTTTCTCTCTTTGCAGTTCAATCAAAAGTGATCATTCCACGTACTCGGAAATCATTTTACAATCCACTTGTTTCTTTAATGATTTGGTTTGGTTGCTTTATATTCTAAGCATAGTGAGTAGTGAATACATTCATCAATCAAAAAGCAAGACTACCCGAATGATGAATGTAAAACAAATGACAAATTTTTCAAGTTAAGCAATTTAAATTGAAGAAGTTCTATGTTTTACTGAATTATGTATGAATACAAAACAATGTTTGTACGTATGTACCTACAGCACACCACTAATTCAGGCCGGAAAAGTTTTTCAAACACAAATACTCGCCCACGGACCTTATGCACGGTGCGCTCATCGCATCACTAATTGTCAAGTTCACCTGTCGCCTTAAATCTCACCACGTATAATTAAAGAACTTCCTTGTGGTCGCCGAACCGCACTGCCGCTTCTACTCCTGTACCAAGAAGCCGCCCCACATACACACTGCACAGTGCACACTCATATCACATTGGTTTTAATTTCGCTAATTAATTCTTCTCCCAATAATAAATGCGGATAAATGTTTTATGACATCAAAATTAGAGCATACATTTTTCGTATCACATAAAACCACACACTCATGCCACAGACCGCACGGGTCTTCATCAACACAGCTTTATATCACTGTGAATTGTATGTTTAGTTTTCATCGACGGAAATGCTGGGATTTCAAAATTTGCATCTCAAAGCAGATGACTCACACAGCACCAGGACAGAGGATGATTGCAGTTTTCCATCTATTCCATGTGAGTTTATCCAATTTGGCTGGACGGAATGGCCTCACACAGAAATGCGTACCATTTGAGTAAATTGTTTTTGGTTAATTTTCCGGCATGACGTCAATATTATTGGCGGTTGTGTTTTATTTGTGCGGTGATTGGACTCGAAATGAAATGAGGAAAACAAAAAATAACCAAACAAACCGAACAGCCAACAAAATGTCAGTGTGCCCGATTGAACACTGTGTGTATTTTGTTGAATGTGAAATGATTATTTTAAAAATAAACTAAATGTCGACCAAAGAACGAACCGAAATTTAGGCCGCCAATAGCTTTATGTACTGGCTTATGCCAAATAAATAGACCCCACTCTTGTATTTGTGTATGTTTTTCGATGTATATTCGGATTCGCGTGTTAATAGCACAACGAGAAGAGTATCTTTGGTTCTTGCCTAAGTTTAAAAAATTGATTCTTTTTTTTTTGTGTTTGAACAAAAGTTGCAGAAGCAAAAAGTGTTGTTATGCTTTTGAAATAAAGGAAAATAGAAATTATTTGGCTTAACGATTTATGATGGCATTCGGGGGCCTAAAATACGGAAACGATTGGAGTTTATTACTTTCGCAGGCTATTTGACTGTGAGAAAAATTGTACTATTTGTTAAACTAAACTGTTGAACAAATATAAACATTGTTTGAATACGTTTTCAAATGGACTCGTTAAACAAAAAAGATATTCATTATAGCCAGACTTCGGGGAAGAAAATGGAACACAAAAAAAGAAATAGTTTTCCAAAAAAAACAAAGTAACACAGAATAATTAATAACCACGCGCCAAATAGTTGGAAAGCTATTGGTACAAACCTGAATCCACTATTTTTTTTATGAGATTTGTTCGTTCAAGGAGTCATTTGGCTTTTAAAGAATTTCATATTTTGAAGTATGTAATGTTCTTTTCGCGTGCTGTAAAGTGCATTCTTCATAGCTGCTTAGCGCTATTTGCCCAAAAATTGCATTGTTTAGTCATATGTGTGGTAAATCGATTACTTTTTACATTCTGGGAAAATAGTGCCCTTAATTTTTTTTTTTTTATAAACGAAGAAGGATTTTCATATATGTACTGATTTTAGAGTTTGACTCAAAACTATAATGAGAGCAAAGCTTTGTAAAAATTTTAATTAAAAAAAATTTCTGAAAATGTTGAGATTCAGAATTGTTTTAAAAGAATTGTTTAAAAACCATGCACTAAAACAAAGGGCGGCCTGGGTGCAGATGTAGAGTTTTCAGTAGATAGGCCGGACGAGTGGGTTCGAATCCCGATAGTGGGTACCAATTTTCTTTCAGCATCCCAGTTTCATCTGAACGCCGCCCTTGAGGTTATGCATATGTGAAATTACAACCACTTTATTTCCTTTCACTTACTGCACCACAAAACATTGTGAAGGCTGCTACCCCGGCAGTGCTATAGGGCGACAACTAAGTCTGAGTGCTCTAGATTAGCATGAGCCTCCCCTTTAAAGAACAAAAGCCCTAAAACAACTTGAATTAAAAATTAAGTGGTTGTAGGTGACTTAGTTGATTCAACACAAATAGAAGAAAACTACCTACCGTTGAAATACCACGACTAAATGGAACCCCACCTAAAATCTCTGATCAAGCAAGATGCTTGGGAGTGATATTAGATAAGAAACTGAACTGGTGCCGGTACAAAAAAGTTATGATAGCACTGTATTCGTTTAACAGGATTTTGGCAAAAACTGGGGACCAAATCCCAAAATCATCATGTGGATGTATTGTTAGACCCATTCTATTTTATGGTAATCTGGTCGCTGGAAAAATTCACGCATTAAAAAAGCCTAACTAAAGTACAAAGAACAGCCTGTATTTGCGTAACTCGTGCAATGAGAACTACACCAACCGCGAGCTTGGATAAGTAATCCTCAATCTCACACCCTTTGATCTCTATGTTCAAGATTTTATTACGATACAGAGACAACAATATCTGCACGGATTACATAACTCCATACCTGGACTTTGAAAAATCCTTCTCAACTAGCTTGCCCAATAGATAGGATTGGGAGAATGAAACACCTCATATAAACGAGACGTCTATATCAGTTTATACCGACGCGACGGCTCGAAAATGAAAGTTCGAACAGGTGCAGGTTTCTTTTTAGAAAGCCTGAACCTAGCCAGTTCATTCAAACTTCCAAATCACAGGAGTGTCTTCCAAGCCGAGATTTCGGCAGTTACAATCGCTGCAAAACAGGTGTCCATGATGGCGCTATCACATGCTGATATCATTTACCACTGAGGGCCGACACCCTGAGCCAAGATACCTAAGCGTGATGAACACTTTGGACGAAGAAGTAATGTAAGCCAACGACGAAGCCACCAACTTCTACGCTGACCCTGGGTCAGCATACTTCCGTGGCTGATGCCATGTCCCACAACCACCCCATAAAGAGGGACAACAGCGACAACCGGGACGAAACATCCCGAGATAACTCAAGTCAGCCGACTTATAATCAAGAACTCTCTTTCTTTTCAGCTATATAATATTAAGTTATTATTTTTATTCTAGACAATGTATTTGGTTAGGCCCCCTTTGTGCCAACATTCCTAAATTATTATCATTTCCTTAATTTGTAAATTACCTAGAATAAGTATCAATTGTAAATATATATCGTTTAGTTTATAAACTAAAACACATGCTGATATCACTTTTTTAATTGATAGCCAAGCAGCAATAAAAGCTATTTCTGTCTCGAAGACCTAACGGTCACAGTGACATACCGGGAAACAAAAAAGTGGATGAACTAGAGAGAAAAGGCTCTGCACGCTCTGCACTTGACCCTTCTCTCATTGATCAATCAATCAGGGTCCCACCCTGTGAAATTAAACTGATCATTAGTAACAAAATAATACGAAAATCTAATGAAAGATAGGAATGCCTAGATTCCTGTGCCACTACCAGAAAACTATGGCCAAAATACGATAAGAACGGATCTGAAAGGCTGCTATCCTTGAATTGGCCTTCATTACGATTGCTTATCAGTATTTGAACAGGACAAAACCTACTAGGCTACCACAAAAAGATAATGGGTCTTTGCACCGATGACCTGTGCAGAGAATGCTATGACGAAGATGAAGATGAGGATACCACTCACTTCCTTTGTCACTGCCAATGCCAACACCAGGAAAAAATTTCTAGGCAATTACTTTTTCAATGAACTAGAAGAATTACCAGACACTCCAAGAAACAGCTTGTTGAACTTTATTGAGGCCACAAAATGGTTAAAATTTGACCAACCATAAACTCATAGGTTCTTTTATGACGTTACAATATTCCAGGGTATCACAATGGATCTACATTGATTTAAGTGCGGCGGAAAGATCAACCCTCAGCCCATTATTTAGTTAATTCAAACTACTTTTTTGTTCATTATTTTTGGTAATTTTTTTAAAAACCTGCAATTTCCATTTGAACGCAGCGAGAAATACGATTTCCTTCTCATCTCGACCCAACCTAATCCTCCTGGGCTTTTGTCGCATCTTATGAAAAACATCCTGCAGATATATTTACTATGGTTTTCTTCATAGTTTTTTTTTTGTTCAATTTTAACGCACTTAAGTTGTATCCATTTCCAAAAGTAGAATTCCTATTTTCGCAAATTAGGAATCTTTCGATTTAGAAAAACTGTCTTGAAATAAAGCCGCCAACGTTTTTTGCTTGCAAACGTGCCGTACTGTATGCTTCCTTACGATATTTGAAATAAAACTTTAATTTTAATAAAATAAAAAACTGGCTACCTTAATAATTGAAAATTTTTGTTTGTCATAAAGAGTCACCTTAAATGGGGAATGGAATTATTTTTAAAAGGAGGCTTAGCTGGACCTCGGAAGGACTTTGTTTCTGGTTTTTCTACTAACAGAAACCCAGCTGTTCTTTCGAGCTATGTTGTAGATACGTTTGAGCTTAAGTGTCGAGTTGATGAGGTGTACACTGATTTTAGCAAAGCGTTTGACTCAGCTCAACACGGAACTCTTATAAACCGAATGAGGCTGTAGTAGCGTGTGTTTGTCGCCAGTAAACTTTCGAAGGCAATTTGTTGCACTTCTGGGGTCTCACAAGGTAGTCACTTTAGCGCACTGCTCTTTCACATTTATATTTATGATATTTTGAATGCCATAAAGATTTTTTGCTGTCAAGTTGCTTTTGATAATCAAGTGCTTTGACGATTGTCTCAAAATTCAGTCAGTTTTGAAATTGAAACCAAATTCTACCAATTTAGTAGGATTTCTTTCCGGTTTCCACCGTTTCCCAATCGATGTTAAAGTGGCGATAGTTATAGAACAGAGACACAGGTTCTTAAAAAAACTTCTAGTCTAAGAAACATTACATTAGTTTGTCCCACGAAAAACACCGAATCCGACTATCAGGGCTAATTGAAAGGCGTTCTCTTCTGTAGACAATATTCTCAAAAATGGGTTAATGAGTTGTTGACATTTCAAATCAATTTTTTCTTCTTTCAATCCACACTTACTTCTTACTAATCTACATACGCCAATGAACCCTTACAAATTAAACTGCAAAAATAACCTGAAGAACATTATAAGTTAGCAGAAACTGCATTCTATTGGCAACAATTGGTTTTTCTTATGCCAAAAACCTTATCATCACTCGATTGGTACTGTCACTCTTTTGTTTATATGCCATTGGTTTCTTGTAGTTAATGTAATGCTGTTTGGCAAATGAGAACAAAATAAAAATAAGTAAGGTGGACAGACAATAGCAACAAACAATAAAAATCAATTGAATTACTCGAATAAATTGAATTTAGTTGAGTCCGGTGTTTTATCACGAGGAAGTCAACGGATTTTTCATTCGCAATTCGCAAGAAAAAAATTAAGAAAAAAAAACTAAAGGTCTTACGGGAAGATAATTATTTTCAAAACTTCATTTTGGAGAGATTTTGTTCTAAGGACGTGTTTTAATATTTGTCTGTTAAAATTTCTTAATTAAATTGAATTAATTAATTAACAAAAGTGTTCCTTATTAGAAAAAAAAGGATAACATAAAATAAAATATAAAAACCAACCTCTTTCTTTGTGAAATAGAAAAATTTAAATATAAATAATACATTTTGTGAAGAAAAGAAACACCTGCAGCTTGAACCACATTTTGGATTACGTTTTTAAGCCTTCCATTCCCACATATGGCAATAAAGGATCAGGTGAGGAATCGACAAAGAAAAAACTAACAAAGCCATGCAACAATCCGCAAACTTAAGTATCAACAAAAGTTTCTGAAATAGTGAAATGAACAAATGAATAATGAACGGATATTCAGATTGTATTCATTTCGTATTATTCAAATGGCACACAAGATGGCTATAAATTTCTTTGAATTAATAAATGTCTAGCAAATGTGGGAGAGAGACTCTTAAAATATAATTGGAGCACATCATCCCACAAGACTGCTAAATAAAAATGTCTAGATTTTTTTGAGTAGTATATCAAGTTGTATTTATTTTATCCTTAGCTTAAGTGTGTACACATCTACCGCACTTTATATAAGTGAAAAAGAAAAATTCAATTATCGTTAATGTTTACAAAAAAGCTATGGATACGTATATACAATACACATGTTTGTGTAGACTTTCTTTCGCCAACACCATGCCGTCACCACAGCACCACAGTACAAACATAGCATAGAGCAGCAGCAAAGGTGTGCATAAAGGTGTCAATGAAAATGTTTAAAGGTGTGTGGTTCAAGGTGAGACTATCTTTCGACGCATCTTTCAATCAGCCACTGCCAAGGATTTATGACTTCTAGACAGTGTCGCTTTATTTTTGTTATACTTAGAGGGGGACACACTATAAAGATGATGAATTCTGACATTTTCTATATGACACAAGAGAAAGGAAAACAGCGTTAGTCTTTTTGATTACATCCTCACTCCTATACGAGGTGTTTGTTTTGTGTTTCTTAAATCAATTTATGATTTTTCATTTTTTTTTTTTATTATCATCTTGTAGATGTGGGGAGGTTTGTTGTATATTGGTAGATATTGGCGGCAGTTACCTGTTTTTTATTGAAATTTTGGTAAACATTAATAAGGCGTTTGGTACTCGTGCTCTTATTCAACATTTACGAGCACCATGGGAAGCATTATTTGGAAAAGTTATTTCTTTTATGATGAAAAACGAGAGGGGCTGCTGACAAAATAAATTGTATTTATTTATTTGGGTCTTGACTTTTTTTTACTCAATATGTATAATAATTTTCCAAAAACAGACAGGCTTTTTGTGTTATCATGAAAGGGATAAGTCATACATTTGATCTTAAAACTAACCTATTGCTGTAGCTCAAGCCTTAATTAGGTTAGGCTGCAACAATTTTATGAAGGGATTGTAACATCGATTTGTCGTTTTTGTCCAAGCAACCAGTCTACAATTGGCTTTGTAAAGAAGCAACGCGTTACTTTTTAAAACTAACTTTTTTGGAAAGCTCAGTGCCGCTTGGCTTTCCTTCAAATGGTCTATCAGAAGCGATTTTAAGCTAACGCATTTTAATATTTGAATGGTTTTTGCATTAGATTGGAAAGACTATTCTTATGCCTGAATCACAATCACGCTTCGGCTTCGATCACATTCCATGCAAGCGCCTTGTGTTAGCTTTGAATTGACATATTTTTGTGTTGGTTTTTTGATTTCAAAGCTAGCAAAAGTTCAACCAAACTGAACTTTTGTTTAAGTTGAAGTCACTTTACGTCGTCTTGTACCCAAACCAACTTAACATAGAAGTAAAAGCGATATTGTTATAAGATCTACTGATTTCCAAAGATTGAACTCAGAAACGTCATGTAAAAGCGAAGCTTAGTCCAGACAATACATTCTGAAATAGTTTTGACTCACACTATTGCCATCGTTATAACTCGATACCTGTTTAATAAGACTTTAAGGAGTTAGAGTAATAATTAAGATAAAGGATCCCAAAGTAGCTCGGGCA
Organism: Melanostoma scalare; assembly: GCA_949752695.1. Taxonomy (NCBI): domain Eukaryota; kingdom Metazoa; phylum Arthropoda; class Insecta; order Diptera; family Syrphidae; genus Melanostoma; species Melanostoma scalare. The sequence continues at coordinate 232,992,333 of OX456985.1, read as the reverse complement.
AGCCAACTATGTAGCAGCTCATTGCGGTAAATTTATTGACATAGTCAGGATCCTTTAAAGTTTGTCCCTTTGTAAAGGCCATAAAAGTTAAGACTATTACGCGGTTTACAAGCACTGCTCCTTTTCTTTTAGTTCAAAAAAAAAAAGAAAAAAACACATCTTAGAAAGTCCTACAATTTCTTAGGTATTGGCTACTTAAGATTTCCAGGTGACTTCTTAATTTTTACTTTACATAGAATGAATCAGTGAGTTAAGCAAGAAACCTCAACATCATAGAATGGAATGTCAGTCCAAAGAAATTGCTGATATTATCGTATACCATTTAAACTATTCTTTAGTACTTTGTTCAAAGCTTGGGTTGGAGTTTTTACGAACACTGTTCAATATTCATACTACAGCGGAGAAGCTATGCATTAAAACGAGCTTATTCTATCTATACACCGAGTCTTTTTTTAGTAAACTTACATTGAGCATAGCTATTTAAACCAGTTGATAAGTTGTCATGGAAATTAAGGCGAAACGGAATGAAATACTTACTATATGTATTTGTATGTGCTATAAACTATCTGGTCAACCCATTACTTCATTACCACTCTTTGAAAACTGGAGGTACGCAAATTGACCTTGAAATTGTTTTTATTTTGTTCTTATGTTAACTTGTGTGTGAATCTTCGAAATGATTTTCGAATTAGGTAATTACGGACAAAAGTAAATACAAATTCACATTTTCAGCAGCCCTTTATCGTTCTAGAGATTGAACTAGAAATTAAAGCCCCTTAGCATTGGTGGGGGCATTTCGATTAAATTATAAATAAGACCAATAAGGAAAGAGAAAACGTAACAACTGAGAGGGTACACATTCAAGAGAAAGAAAATATACAGTAAACATTTAGTTTTTGTTTATTATTTATTTTTATATGCATCCTCTTCTCTCGTTTCCTTATACTAAAAGTCAACCAAATTTTTTTTTTTTCTTTGTTGAGACAAGGAGAATCCTGCTTATTTCTTTCTAACTTCGTTTTTTTTCGTCTACGGCCGGCCGTAACGAGAAAAGATACTTGCACACTCATTTACTTGAAAAAAATTATCAAAAACAAAAGAAAGAATGCCTGGGTAGAATAGAGATGATTTTTTACTGACGTAGGTACCTACTCAACTCGATTCTAATGAAAATAAATCCACTATTTCCTTTTCCCTTTCTCATTAGTTCGTAGCAAACCATAAAAGAAAATTTAAATTGAATTTCCAAAAGTTATTTTCATTTGTCGTTTACTTAAATTCTTGACACATTCATCATAATCAAAATTGACAATTGTCTAATCCCAGAAATCCCGGAAACATTCAAACATCTCAGGCATTCAATCTTAATTGCTCGAACATGAGATTTACGTGCTATATTTACTTAACGAAACGACATTAACATCACTTCACCAAATGCTCTGACAGATTTTTAGTTTTAATTTTCTTACTTTTCCTCCTCATTATTTCACACTCGGCACTAGACGAGTAGTGATTTTCGAGGAGAGCAAAAGGATACTATTGCTTTTGCCCGTTGCGTCGCCATCGGTCGTCCGTCCGTTCGAGTTAATCTAATTCAATTTGCTTAAAAATTCACAAATCGTTCTGGGTTTGGGATGGTCTTCGTTATACATCGCCACCACGCACCGTACCACGCCGAACCGTGGTGTTTTAGTTTGTCGTTTATAATGACGACTATTTTTTGTATTACCACTTTGATATACATATGCCACTGCCATTGCAGTTGCATGCACACGTACGAGTTTATCTGCCATGTAACAACAAGGAAATCAGCGGTAGACTTATGGAATGGCCGAATGTATGCGCTATTATATGATTTCTGGCAATTATGTCCAACTAATTGGAGTACAGGCAGAGATTTGGCACAAATCAATTAATCAGTATTAGGAGTGAATTAACATGATTTTCATTGATAGTGCTAGAGTCGTTTAGTGTCTTCTGTGTTCAGTCGATTTTATTAAGATTTGTGATGCCGTTTGGTTCTTACTATGCTTTGATGTTCCTAGGGGCAGATAAATTTAATCAAGAGGCTTTGTGATTTGAAAATATAGACACTGATTAATATTTTGATGATATTAGCAGGATGTAAATTTTTTCGAAGACATGAAAGAAGTTTCTTAATGAAACTCATGAACTGTTCAATGCGGAATGCGAAATGCAATCTTGGATGCAATGGAAGAAAAAGTCTTATGCTTTTGGATAGTGGTGGTTTTTGCTTATTTTTGTTTTGAATACACCTGTTTAATGAAATCAACTGAGAAGAGTTTCGTGTATGTTTTTTCTACTTTGCAACACATGTGAGTTGTTGGTAGTTCAAAAACCAAAAATGTCCCATGGAAACTTTCCTTAGATAAATAAATACATAGGTTTCAAGAAGTGTTCTGCTACTGAGTTGGCTGATTTTCAGAAAGTTACACAAGGCAAATCTGTTTCGTCCTTAAATCGGTTAAGTTCAATACACTTCTTTCATGATCTAAAATTAACTCTATCCAGCTCTCTGGTTAAGGAAAGCATTTTGCCTGGCTCATAGCTACATCAAGCCCTTGAAATTGCAGCATCACTCAAAATAATTATGTTTGCGTAATCTTAAGTCATTTCATGAATTTAAATATCACAATTACAGAAAATATGCATCTACTACAATACAAATGTCTTTCTATAAACTCTAAACGTATCAACTTGTGATTGAAAATGTTTCTATGGAGACTTCATGAACTCTCCAATAAGTGGCTATCTAAGACACAAACCAAGTGCAATAGCATGATCAAATAATTTTACTAATACATTCAAAGAAATCACTTTTGTATACACAAATTCTTCTTATTAATTATTTTGTATCTTAATGAAGCGACAACTTTTCTAAAAATAAAATCAAATTCATTTTAATGTATTCGCTCAGCTCAACACTTCGAACTCACTCGAGGCGAAATTCTTTAAAATTAGATATATGCGAAGGGGAAAAATTGTGTTTATGTTCAAAGTTGAATATACCCACCAGATACATTTTGTTGATGGCCCTTGGAAATTAGTTTGTAAAATAAATAAATACGAATTGAAATATCCGAATGGATGTTGAAAACAAAGATGAAAACATGAGTGAACTTTTAAATCTATCGTTTGCGAGTATTTTGCTTCCCTTGCAGGTGTTCTGGGCTATGAAATGTCAAAATTAAAGAACTTTGTTTAATGAAACATGCAAACTTTTTTCATGCAATTCCAAATGCCAGTCAATCATCACCAATCGAAATCGGTGGTGTCTACAAATATGAAATGACCTTGCAGATGCTTCTTGAACTTCTAACTGGAAAGCTTGTGTTAGTTGTTGAAGTCAACATACGTTGGTGGTGGCATTCAATTGAAGGATTTTGTTTTTGTGTACAAATGGAAAACTTTCCAAAAACTAAATCGGACAATAGGAACAAGGGGCTTTAGTTTTGAAATTGAAATCCATGAATATCATTATTTAACCGCCCATTAGAAATACTAAATTGGATCTTGCGTAAAAGATGGATTAACAGCCATTAACAGTGTGCAACAGGGACATATTTAGGTCGGTGCGGGCCCGGCGCTAGTAGTGGATTGGATTCCTGTAGGAAATGCAGGACCTCGTAAGTAAAAAAAATTCAACAAAATATTATTTATTCAAAAAAACAAGAAAATTCAGAGCCACCTTGTGGCTTTTTGAATTTACTTAAGTTGGTTCTCATCACTTGGCAGATAAGAAAAAAGTATAAAATAATTCACATACATACCGGTGCTGCGTTTTCTTCTAAATATTCTAAAAAACTGCATTTCAACTGACGGTATGTAACAATGTCGGGTTAGTTGGAACACTTATGTATGTCTCAACAACGACTGGACCGATGTTCATGTTTACATGTCCCTTTAGGCAGAATAACTATTAAAAACGGGAACAAAAGCGGGAACTGGAAAACTGTTGAACCTGTCTCAAAAATTCTTTCACATTTGGATGATACATAATCCCTCAATAACATAAACTACGTTTCATCGCCATATTCCCACGGGAACGGAAAAGGGAACTTAAAAACTACTGAACTAATTTCAAAAATCCCTCAGAAATGTAGAGTATACCTCGTTCCCATATCTACACGGGTACTGGAACGGTAAACTAAAAACTTTCAGGCATTCTTCAACTTAGCCCAGAGGGTTTTAGACATTCTTTGATATTTGGTCGATTCCTACTTAACAAATGACTTTATAAACGGTTAATTTTGACGCCAGCAGTCGATTGATGCTTGCAAATAGAAGACGAAGTATAAGGTTTTGCAAAGAAGCATAAGAACTGTTTCGTAAAGCTGACAAAAAAATGGGCTTAGAGAAAACAATTCCGGGCCCAATTTTTGTTGTTAAAAAAAGAAAACAAAAGGCTTTGCGTATATGTGATTTCTTCTTTTTACTGCCAGTACTATGCCAACAAGTGTGTTCGTCTTTTCCGTCAAAGCTATGACAATTAAGGTGTATCGTCCAATTTTACAATTTGGCGCACCATCGAATCACAAATTTTAAAAGTAAAAAGCAAAAAAATAAGTGCAAAAAAGTCTTCAGTGTCTAAATACTTGCGAGGACAACTGCACAGACTTTATGGCCTAAAGGATAGAAAAAATATATTCTTTCTAGGGTGGTTACTCAGGGAAAAAAAATTCATCTCAGATGGAAATCAAGGCTTGAGCTATGTTATGTCATTGCTGTTTGCAGATTTTTCTCAATCTTTTAAAATATAGGTCAAACTTACCAATGGATACCAAATCACCATATTCACGATCGCACGTATAAATCGGATGTGCTAATGCCTATTCTCATCATGTGGGTGCCCAACGAGTTGTGGCCCGTGAGAATGCCAATCAACAGAGAGAGCCGAGTTCGGCTAAGCTGGAGTAGAAATTCTGTTTTTTTCTTGGAAATATCTGGCCAAAGGTTTTTGGAGACTCGGCATGTTTCTAGAGATGACCACCTGTCATTGGTTTTTAGAAAATTGTGTTTGATTCTGTTTTTTCTTGATCTATTGGCTTTAAAACAGAGGTGTTCGTTTCGCTGGATTCGAGTGCTGACCCGATTTTAGCCAGCTTATCCGCCATTTCATTACCAATTATTACTTATAATAAATTAGAGTAATAATTATAAAACTATGAAAAAAACTAAGAGGTCAAAGCACGGTTGTCCCCCTCAAATGTAAAAATGTGTGGGACATAGAACAGAAATAATATCAAGGCGTGATTCTGTGTAAATACTGTGTAGTCATATTGGGAACTTCCCGTTTAAGAGCCTTAAGAAGAATAAAATCATTTTTCTATTAAATAATCGATTGACATAAAAAATTCTCATTTGCATACATACATGGGTAGTGCCAAAAAACAGATATGACTAAGATCCAAGCCGATTTTCGGGGGAATCATTTAAAGTTTTCAACTCAGCTAGCATATCCTGAATAACGAAAAACAGAGTTGAATAAAGGATATATCTTCTTAACAAGAGACTTCTTAGATTGCACAGTTTACTCTTTATAGAAGATTTATTATGTGGCTCCTCTTACAAGAACTTTTCATGTCTATTTTGCGTAAAACCAAATTAGGTTGCCTCAATTTGAACAGTACGAATAGTTATAAACAAGGTACCACACTTTAAAACAAGCTGTTCATGTTTTGTTCAAAACAAGTCCCCAGAATATCTACCTGTACAAAGGAGGAAAGGTATGTGACTCAAAAGACATATTAATTTAATAATTTATTTGCATTTGAAATGGAATGCAATTACGTACTATTATTTCGGAGAGTTAGGATTTATTTTGTCACTTTCTGTATATCTCTCTGAACAACACACCCCGCAATAATTGCTATTTTAATTTTGAATTCAACACACATAATAAAATGAAAATTATCTTAAATTCCATTCGAATTTCTCACCAACACTTACTTAATGTCTTGTCATTTCAGGTAAGCTTCAATGAATGCATCCTTAATCGTAAACCGTAAGTTCTTCTCTACTCAAATTAAATGGTCCGAAAAAATTAAATGTGTTTGTGTCATCAGGCATTGTGCATTCGAAATATTTAAGAAAACACGTGATGAAAAGAATTCCACAAATGCAAAAATGAACATATTTACAAAGGATTTATAATTGGCAGAAGCTGACCTAATAATGTTGTACCCTGAAGGATATTTTCTGGATCCTCTTAACATTCTCGTAATATGCTTAGATTGTATATTTTATTTTAGAAATCAATTAGGTATGTATAGCCTGCAGCACCCACCATTTGCAATATCACTAATTACGTCCATAAACATATCCACTCTGTGGAATTAAAAATGCAAACATTTTGCCAGCTATTAACGCTATGACAAATCTATTTTGTAAAAATTAAAAAGAAAAATTTGTTTTGTGGTCATTTGGCAACTAAATATTGTGACTTACAATTTTTGTTTTCCTTAAAATCTCTGATCAAAGCCAAAATCTCATTCGGCACCGGCACAGTGATTTTATCTAAAAAATAAAATCAGGAAAAAAGGAATGAGTAAACTGTAAACAAATACACATGTGCGACACATATGAGGAGTGAAATCGACTGTGATTCCACACTCAAACTCATCCACAAAATCCAAACAAAGAGCATCGAATTTATTTATTCACTTGTATTCATTTATTTCTTCTTTCTTTTTTATTATTGTAAGAGTTGAGCAAATAATGCTTGCCTATTCGATACAAGAGGACTGACTATCCATACACTCCGATCACTTCATTTCGCGATCATTGGACTGAGTGTAAACTTCCTCGTCAAAGAAGACAACTTTTGTTTAGAATTTTCTCTTCCATTCCAATTGGTGTTCTCTTAGTTTTTGTATACATATATTCTTTTTTTTTTTTATTATAGTCATCATTAAATTCATAAACTTTTCACCTTCTTAAAGTAATTTTATAAAAGAAAAAAAAAACTATCTCTATCCTCTGTGAATTTTGCCGTATGAAAATAGAGCACGATGATTTCGCTAGTTGAGGCAGACGGTGCCTATTCTACCGAGAATTTCTTCTTCATTTCGAAAATTTAAGTGCGGCTAGGAGTCCGGACTAATAATTGGCTATATTCTCACAGAATCACCTCAGACCACTTGGTGTTCGGTGTGTGGATGGGATAAATTTATTCGCGGCTCGAATACGAATTGAAAATGCTGAGAAATCAGCGTAAATAAAATTTGCAAAAAATAGATAAAAATCAAATAGTATTTCTTTTTGAATTATGTTAATTCAGAAATTAATAATTTTTTTGTTCAACACAACACAATAATTTAATTTCAAACACAATCAATCCTACACTCACATACATATATCGAATTAAAAAAAGTGAAACAGAAATAACCAAACATCAGTGACAAATAAAATTACACTTAACACACCCCTTCGCAGTGCAGGTTAAAATTATTCAATCAATTAAAAGAATTCCCAAGGAGCAACAATTTTTTACTCCATCAGAATATTTATAGATGTTCACACTCTTTCATTTCGTTCAAGATCAAGTGAAAATCTATTTATAAAGAGTTCTATTGTCTTATTATAAATAAAATCTACCATGGAAAAATCTATATCTAATAATTGTTTTTGAAAAGAAATTCTTGGTTTTGGTTTTGATAATTTTTCAACACGTTACGAAATTGCCCGTCAGTAAAAAATAAGTGATTACTTTTCTAGTTTTGCAATAAACAAAGGCGTTATTTAGGAAAATTGATGAAAAAAAAGCAAAAAGTGTTCAATAAATTCTCTTCCAATTGAGAATAAATAAATAAAATCAAAAAATAGAATGAAATTTTAATAAAAATAAAAATTGTTTGTCTATTTTGTTTTTTAAAAAACAAAAAAGTTGAAAATTTTATGTGTTATCATAAAAATAAAGAATAATAACCAATGCAGCTAAGGTAAAATTAAAACGATAAAACAAACACCTGACTTGGATTAGATCGACTTTGAGGGTTTTCTTGAGTTTTCACCAAAGAACGTAGACAAAATGGACGAAATAATGGAAACGGAGACTAAGACTGAAACGTCCAAATGGAGGAGAACCAGTACAACGGTTAAGGTTCGTAGACATAATTAGCATTAGAGGCAATTTGACTTGACTTGAAATTCGCAAAGTGCGTAGGCTGAAATTCTTTTTTTTTTTTTATTAAATAAATGAGCTGGTTCTAGCGAGCGATATTGAGGTGCCATAATATCAACAAATTATTATCTCTGGATACTGAATCACACCTTTATATATTTAAAAAATATATTTTTTAAAGCAATATGTTGAAGGACGGCTTGTAAGACCTCGAGGACAAGCACGTTTTTGACATTAACTGTGATGAATTGGAGGAAAAATAAATCTTTTAAGTTCTTATTTCTATTAAAATTGTCACAATTTGAAAGATGTTCTTATTGACATGCATGACATTTGTTTCATGCCTGGAGAAGAGAAGAAAACGTAACTATCGGTACCGTAAGCTCATTCACGTTGAGCTTGAGCGAATAGAAACTCAAAACAACTGTTTATCTCTACTCGTTTTGAACGAAATGCAAAAAACTTTGGCAGATTGTATGAAAATTGAATGAATTTTGCTAGAGGAAAGGGTATTTTTCTTTCAATTTCAATGAGAAGAGGAAAAATGACTTGACCTGGTTTTTAATAACCGATAATTAAGTAATTTGTGACATAAATGTTAGCCTCAAGAACTCAGTAAAGGGTGATTTTTTGAAAGTAGTTCTTTTTTTAAATCGAATAAATCATTGCAATTTGATCATATATTCAAAATAATTATTGGAGTCGTTGAATTGGCTTTTGCCACTTACGAATCAAAGATAACTTCATGTTTATGTTGTCCACGGCTCCGATTTAAACGGGTCGTTCGGAAGGTCCAATTTTGCGGCACTTTTTCCACGAATTACACGTGTTATGTTGTCATGTAAGGCTTTTCCATCATATTCGGGATGTCCACATAGGCAACGACTTTACATAGCCCCACAAGAAGTAATCAAGAGGCTTTAAAGCGCATGATATTGGTGCCAACTCACTGAGATAAGCTGCTCATCAAATTCATCCTAAAACATGTCCATTGTCTCACGAACTGTGTGACATGTGGGACCGTCATGATGAAAGAACTATTCAACCAAGTTCAACTCAGCCAACTGGGGCAAAAAAAAGTCGCGTGTCATGACTCCATATCGTTCGCGGGTGACGGGAACGTTTCTTCCATGGTCGTCTTCGAAGAAAAATGAACCGATATTGTTACCACACCAAACTCTCGTTTTAGCGGGATGCATCGGTAAATTTGGTGCAATTTTTGGTGGTAATAGCACAAACTGTTGGTCGACCTGGCCGATTATGATGACCATGATATGCTCGAAACAAACGATGCACATTTTTCACAGAGTCCAAATTTTGATAGTTAATTTCAACAATTTGCAATCCTTGCTCGTTTGAAAATCTTTCCATAATAAAATGGTAGAGTATCTACACTGAACGTCGAAACGTTACCTGTCTCTCTCTTTTTGATCGATTTTTCTACAAACAGTGCTCTAGTGAAATAGCCAGATGTATTCCTCCCCTGAAACAATTTAGCCGCAAAACCCACCTCGCTAGGACTGCTCATCAGTTTTACCTTGAACCGAACTTCGGGCGTACAGTCAAGTATAGAGATTCGTATTTCAGCCGCACCACCCGAATGTGGAATACTTTACCTGGCCCTGGATTACGATTCACAGAAATTCAAAAGCAACGTGCATCGGTGTCTCCTTTCAAATCCTCTCCTATTTTCCTAAATACTCGCACTGTGTTTTTATAACATTATAAGGGTAGTCATAACCCCTTGATGTGCGCGTTAATTAAAAAAAAAAAAAAATCACCCTCTTTTTCATTGTTGGATAATGCTTGAGTCGTGACCGCGAAGGATCTTTCCATGGGGTACCATCAAACTGCGCAAATTTTAAGATTACAGTTAAATTTTAAAGTTCAATGGCGAATGACGGCCCTAAGAATGGGCAAATGCTCATACGTCCAAAAACTGATCATTGACTTTTTTCCCTTACAGTTTACAGTCTGAGCTAAGGCCCATGCACCCAACACGACCTCACACGAGTTGTTTTAAGGCTAAAGAACAGTGTTGTACTTCTCGCTCGTTCTTTTAACACGACTATTTTGAATGATTAAGGGTAAAAAAAACAAATCGTGTGACTCGTGTTGGTTCGTTTGAAACGGGGTTACTCAGACATTTCTGATAAAATTGGTAATCACGTTAGTGTGTGGAGACTAAATCGGAGAGTTTTCGTTCACGACCCATGATCTTCATTCACGTGTAAAATGTTCAGAAATGTTGCATCGTGAAACTTTGACAGTTAGTCTACAAAAAAAAAGTTTTTGTATTTTTTGTGATAATTTTTAGCTTTATGCTGTGGCTTGAACGTCAAATGTTTGCAAAGCATTCACAAGTGTGTACCGGTCGGTGGTGAGAAATGTCAAAAATTTTCTTTCTCAACTGTCAAAATTTCACTTCACGAGGAAGTGAGTAATGGGCCTATTCACAATTCGGTTTAACTAATCTTGTATCGTTGTAGAAGTGTAAAGATCTACTACACGCCATCAACGAATTTACATAGCAGTAACAATTTTCTTAACTTCTCCGGGTAAAGCCTGGCCCTGTTTTAAGATAAAACTAAAATGATGTAATTTTTGTCTGGTGCCGTTGACAGTTTGTCAGCTGTCAATTCAAAATACAAATTTTTACAACAGTGTAGCCATAATCCGAAACAAATTTTTCACGGTTGAAATACAAAAGTGCAATTTTATTTTACAGTTTTAAACGTTAAGTTCCGCTATTGAATTCATGTATCTAAATTAAAGATAAGGCTGATTTTCATTAGTAAAACTTCACTGAAGATGGAATCTTTGCTTCCGAAATGATGGTCATTTGAGAGAAATATAAAAAGTGTTACTGTGGAAAATTAAACTACTTTTTTACTTATCAGGAAAAAAAAGTACGCAGACTATCTGAACTAAGAACTTTTGGCTGCAATTACAACTTTAACTTGAGTTACAGTTAAAAAAGAGCATATCCCTGGTTCGATGGAATTCGCTTAAATCGAAATCAAATTTTTTTATAAAAATTCCCAATGAATTAGACAATTACAAGTATACAATTTATTCCTCGCGAGTCCATGATTCTTTGTATACATTTTGATGCACTCATTTACAAATGCATGTGTAGTTGATTGTAAATCTGGGTGGATGAAAAGGAGGATACCGATAGCTGTGAAAGTAATAGAACTTCTTTTCGTGGCAGTCTTTTCTTCTCCCCAATGCCTTTAGGATAGATGACCCTACTTAAAGAGAAATTATGCATAATGATAAATTACGAGTCATAATCTTCTGCGAAGCAGATAGTCAATCCCAGGATACGAAATCATAGCCAGCGGAAGCTCCATTGGGAGTAAGGAATCTCAGAACTGGGAAGTTAAGATAATGAATCAGACGTGGTAATAAACCAAGACGATATCCTTGATTTTTACAAATAAAAGAAAGGATAAGGAAAGATTTGCGAGAAGATGAGATCTGAAAGGGAGCCAAACGGAAGTGCCTACATTAATTGCAAGGGTACGTCGAGTTCTTATACCAAAAACAACGTCTTATAAAATTTGAGCCAGAGATGCGCCTATATCGATTGGCCTCTAACGTTTCTTAGACCATCACGTAGTATGAAGTAACATCTATCTAACATTTATTTAACTAACAATGAAACTAAGAAAGCATATTGTAATTTTTTATATCCATACAATTATCTCCCTTAATATTTAGAAAAAAATATTTACTTTGTCATATTTCATATACAAGACGGATCAGTTGAATCGGCGAATAAGTGGATGACAAATACCAGTCTTATACACCACCTCAGACATGCCTACAAGACCGATACTTCATATGTATGAAGTATCGGTCTTTAGGTATGTCTGTGGTGGTGTATTAAAACCGATAACAAATGACAACAGCGAGCGGTTTTAGACAAAAATATTTTCTTAAATGAATTTATTGCGTCAAATTAAGAAAAGGACTGCGTGAGTAAAACAAATTAAATTAATGAACTCTGCACGCGTAGGAAGTTATTTATATTTATTTTAGTGTTGTTCATTTAATAAGAAAAATAAATGAATTTGAAATTGGAAGTAACTTTATTTTAGTTCTGTGATACCGTTATCCTTTTCACGCTCACCCTTTTAAAAAAATTAAGAAGTGAAACCTTTTCCCTCGGCCCTTTGCACTGCGACTCAAAACAATTGAGTATAGCAGGTGCGTGCTGTGGTAGCCGTGGAGTGATGGTTAGCATGTCTGCCTTTTAACCGGGAGATTCGTGGTTCGAATCCCAAAAGAAGCAAAAATGTTTTTCACTGGTATCGCCTTTAGCGAGGAAATAAAGGCAATAGGTTTGAGAAATGCGCTAGGCCCCGGAGCTCCCCGCTCTGTTGCGCCACCCTGTTTATTTAATAAAAGTGCGTACTGTGCTGTAAACAACCACTAGAAGGATAACAAATAGTTAATTTTTTTTATTCAGAACTGAATTCGGGGCGTAACTTTATCTAGAACATTCTTAACACAAAATTATGACTCGATCATAAAACATTTATTGGTATTGCAAAAAGCTGAAAGTGCAACTCAAACGATAACTAACGCACTTACCACCCACACGCCTATGCTTTGGCCTTGCGAAAATCATCAAAACACACCACATGACGAGAGTCGGCTCTTTTTCTTCTTCTTTTCAATGTGACAAGTCATAAACAATTTTGCCAATAAATTTATCACCGGACTGCCACTTCTGTCGTGCTGTGTTGTGTAGTAAATCTAAGAATTCTTTTCTTTTTCATACTCAAGAAGCGCATAACTACCACACCCAGTATTAGAAAATATCCCCACACCATAGCAAAAAATGAAAAAAAAAGAAGCCACAAAAAGGAAAACAAAAAACTGTTAAATTTATTCTTTCTCATTTCATTTGTGAATTTAAATTAATCAAACCCAAGAAGAACAAAAAAAAAAAAAAAGATCCCCGCCAACCAACACCCCTTGCGCTGGCGAATTAAGCCCAAAACATCTTTTTCTTGTTGGCCCAAAGCGTACGTTTTCCTTCGCACTCAACATTAAATCTGATTCTCTGCGGATCTATTTATTCAGCAATTACTTTTCGTACTCTGCATATTATCTTAAGTAGGAATATTTTTCTTCTTCTATTTTCTGCTGAGTCTGCAATTATTACACGAGTATTATTGCTGTGTGAAAATCGACATAAATAACACAAACATACAATCATCGATTGTGTATTTATTTTTACGCCAATCGATCTAAAAATACAAACACTGTACTGAATTCAATATTCCTGGAGGTATGGCCGAGCTTTCATATTCCTCCATCATGCTCAATCGAAACATTCTCCACTTCTCACACCCTGCGGCAAGCGGTACATCATGACGAGTCCGATGGACTAAATTTAAAAGTAACTTTTCTATTTGCAGTAATCTTTGAATTTATTGTTTCCTTTAATATAATTATATTTTTGGAACAAATGGAATTTCTCTTTGAATTGCTGCATTGTGTCAATGGATTGGAGCAGATTGGGAGTTAACGTACAAGATTATTATTAATTCTTTTTTTTTTTTTTTTTGTAGAATGTTTCTCGTTGACTTGATTCACGGGTGTAAGTATATCGATTTTGAAGGAAGAAGAGGAATCACATTTTGCTTCCCTTAATTTTATGAAGTGGTGGCAAGTGATTTATTTGAACATTTTAAAGTGAGGATGTGGTGCGGTGGTGAATGGTGATGGTTGTGGGGTTGGTGATGGAAGAAGAGAAAGCTACACAAGCTATGTGCTGGGGTAAATGTACCTTTTTTGTTGCTTTATGGAAATTCCGTGACGACCTATTTATGGGCAGTTGTTGTAACTTTTTCTGCTTTACTGAATGAAGGACTGAAAATGTGAAAAGTGAAAACGAGGAGGATTTTCTAAGTCTTTGGCATTGAATGAAATGGAAGCGAGATCCTATCTATTACTTATTTTTTCTCGTCTCCTCTTTTTTTTTTGTCTTGTTGTTTTGCCTGCGCAATCCTACCCATTACAAGTGTACCGATGTTTATATTAAGGCGGAAGAGAAATGATGTGAAAACAAGATTTGATAAAGAATGGGAGACAAAGCTGCTTATATGGTCGAGTAGGTACTTAGCTAGGCATGGCATGCCGTACTGAATAATACGATAAAGAGCTAAGTAATTGACAGGTGGTCTATGGCAGGCGCTCTAGAAAAATTTATCAATTCAATCGAATTAAGTCACATTACCTACCTATAATTTAAGTCTCTGAAGCTAAAAAGTGAAAATTGCTTTATTCGCATGTAGCTGGGATGGAAGTGAGTTTGTCTGTTCGTATTGTAGGTAATTCAATTCAATTCATTTTTATTGAGACTTATGAAACATAGGTTGATTATGTATATAGGTATATAACTAAAAATAATTATGTAGTCGGCTTAAAAGTATGCCAGATAAAGAAAATATTTATAAAATATTTTTGTAATATTTAAACTATTATTAGTAACGATAATGTAAATCAAATTTTGGGGTACGTTTGCTCCCAACGTACTTCTAGTATTGTAGGTAAGTCACTATGTTTTGTCTGGACTTTCTTTTAATTTCGAATGTGGGGCTAGTGAGTTATTAGAACTTTTCTTGGAAACAACTTTGGGCTAAATAAATTTTGCTACATTTTGAGCCCCCAAGGTCCCCAATGTCCCACCTCCTAATATTAACCTTTTCCTCGCAGTTACTACAACTTTGCCATCAAGAGTGAAGAATAAAAACAAAAATGAAAACTCGGTGAAAAATAAACCCTAAAGTTAAGCACTCATAAATTGAACTTAAGAGTAAGCGCATGCGACCTTCTCATATCTGTAGAATAAGATGAGGACCAAAATTTATTCTTCTGTGAAACAGCTATTGACGTCGTTATTGCAAAAAAAAATACAAGGTTTAACACAAGTTTCAGGGGTAACTAGGCCATGATAGAACAAATATCGAGAAGAATCAAAAAGACATAGTTCGAGAGAACTGGTTAATATTTCAGTCATTCAACATATTCAGCTAAAGATGGAGCCAAATTTTAGTATAAAAGATAATCCATATGAGAAATATGGTCGAAATCTATTTTCTGTCTCGTTTTCAGTCAAATATTCGACATTATTTTTAGATTTTCCCAAAAGCTATAATTTTTTTAAGAAATTGCGAAAAAGTGGGCCAAAACTCGTTGAGGACTAGAAACCAAAAAATTTTTAAATTATAAAAGCTTAGTTCTTAAGTGAAAAGCAATAAAATTAAAGTAAATACTTAATAGCTTAGACAAAGGAAAAAATAAAACAAAAAAATGCAAAGACTTAAGAATTGAAGCGCTTAGAATAAGAAGGACTTGAGCGACATTTAAAAACAAAATGAGTTATCACCCTTGATCTTTTATCGATCGTTTATTACCAATTTGGTTGCATATAACAATTTTATCTTTGGCTAAATATGAATCTAAATATGAGAGTATAGATGAGTCAGAAATTTACGTTTTGGTAGCAGACTTTCATCTGTAGGGAAAGCGCCAAATATCACAGATTGCCATTTAATACCTTCATCTTCTAAGATCTTCAACTATAAACCTGTGCGTTTTGTTCTGCTAAAATTAGTCGCACTGGCTGCGCTAGTCAATTAGTTTCCCCATTCTTTCTTTATGCGCTCAGAGAATTAATGAGTCATAAATTTGTAACTTTCCCCGTCTAGCAAGATGTAAAGGCGACACTCATATCACGCCTCACGAGCTCAGTCGTTTTCAATCGGTCTTTCTGGTTTAAATTTTCGGCATAGCTGCTTCGTTATTTGTTGATGTTAAAACCAGCTTTACTTTTCGATGTTCGTTTCTTTTGAATTAGAAAATAGAGCCGAAAAACCTATATGAAGACTTGAATTCGACCCAGCTTCCCGTATAAAAGAAAGTCTTCATCATCATACTTATTTCACGACTCTGAGCAATCTGCACCTAAAAATATATCTATCATTTAGTAAGAATCTCTTACATGCTTTAAAATTAGTCTTCTAAAGGATTAACGGTAATGTAACAAAGGTCTAGTAACTCAATGAAATAAAGCAAAGACTTATTTATTACTATAGAAGCTTCAGCATCTTCCAATGGTAGTTACTTCGGATAAGGTTTCGTTAAGGTTCGATTCGTTGAACTCTGACTAGGAATTTTGCTTGAAAAGGTGAAAATTAAAGAGTCTTTCAAGCCAGGGCATGACTCTTTATAAGTAGAAAATAGAAAAAATAAGTAGATTCAAGGTACGACAGTAATGCGAAAACTGATAAAATAAAAATCTCTCAAAAAATTAATTTACATCCGAGAGTAGAAAAAAAACATGTTAAACTACTTGCGCTATCTATTGCAGAGCAGTTGAACAAAAAGTTTAAGCATTGATCGAAGAGATAATCACACATTTCAATGCCTTAAACACAACTGCCCTGTCTTCAGTGTCGGCAGGTAGACAAAATAAGAACTCATCAAAATCCAGCCGTTACTCGAAAAAATGCAAATAATCTCGCCAAAATGGGTCCACCCATTAAAGGGGATAGATATACCAGTGTGACACTATGGTTTATGCGATAGTTTGTACTTTCAAAAATATTCCGTGAAAGTGAAATGGCCGTGTCTTGAACAGTTTTTGAATGACAACGTTTTGAAGAGCTACCACTCGCAGGCTTAAGCCACGATACTTAAAACTTTGAACAGGTTTAATTTTCGAAAAGACATTTTAAAATTTGCCGACATCATAAATCAACGAGAAATTGACTGATTGACTTAAAATTTAAACTGAGCATTTTTGAATACATTTACTCTACAGTGACCTACGATCATTTTGATTTATTTAAATTATGTTGATTTGGTATTTGAAAAAGACCAATTTTTGCCCCAAAACTACGTTTTTTCAGAACAACGCCTTTTTCTTAATTTTTGATATTTTTCAAAAATCGTAGGTTATTTTTTAGGAAATACTTTCAACCTATAATAACCTTTTTGAAATTTTTGGTTTCAGCAACTCATTTGACCGGAATCATGTCAGCAGTTTGGGAACTTTTTTTGGGCAGCTCCCAAGACACAACATAATTCCATTATTAAAAAAAAAAAACTTAAAATTTAGCTCATCTTGCCCAAAAAAACTACAAAACATTCTATCGAGTGCTTTCTATTAAAAAGTTCACGAAAATCGTCTAAGCTTACATGGATTACGGTCACCCACAACGTCCAACTTCCAGAACGATGATATGAGGGGATAATATCATAGCATTCAAAAACCCATTGTGCTTTGAAATACTCTACATCAATTTGCTTTTGTCAGCGTTTTGTTTTTTCCCTCCATTGATCGAATAGTAAAAATTTCGTTCAAGCTTGTCTCTTTCAAGTTTACTTACACATATATGCATATATGGTAATGTATTTCCACTTCACTTGCAGCGGCGCCAAGATCATCGTGATCTCAAAGGGATCACAACTTTCCCACTAGTGATCGGCGCCATGTACCATCAGTCTACCAATATCTATAAATTTAAGCTAACATTAAAAAAACCACTAAAACAAAATGTGTTTGAAAAGAAACTCTTTCAAAGTTTCAAGGCATTTGACCTTTCCTAAAACGTGTTCAAAAAAATGGTACATTTGTTAGATGTTTTTCTTTTTTTTTAAACTTCAAGCGAAAAAAACCAACAGCTGTTCCTCATGCTAATTATAAAAACATTCTAAAAAAGAAAATCATATTTTTTGAAATGCGTTAAAATTTAATAGTTGTTTGTTTCTGGGCGATACAAAAATAATGTACCACGCACGCCACCTGTCACGTGAAGAAATTTCGATTGTTTTCTTTGAACGCACCAATGGCTTTCCAAATTATTTCTCTCACAAGTTGTTTTCCCTATTTCCAGAGTAAAAAAGAAATACTTCATTCTCATAAAAAAAAGAAGAAATAGCTACTTTGAAATAAGAAAAACAAGAGATATTTTCCATTATTTCTTTATTCTCACTTTCTCTATTTTCACTATTCAAAAACACACACCATCCTCGCACTCACACACAGATTAGACAGTTATAAATAATTCTGGCGAAAAATCAGCATTTTCCTGATGATCTCCAAGTATAGAGCTTTGGATCATGGCCAATATTTAGCGGATGCGCAAATAAATATGCGCAATGGAAAATTCGCTCACTTTTGCCATTTATTCCGTTTTATAGTTTTCACTTTTAGGGATTTTGCTTTGATCGTGTGTTTCTTCTTTTGTCGATAGATGTTATTTTTTTTGTTGTCGTTGTTTGAGTTTCGCAACATTTAATAAAAATGTTTTGGGGTGGGTGGGGGATGCAAGGGTGCTTGTGTTTTAGTACTCCAGCATATGTATAGAAAAGAAGAAATTAAAAATCACTAAACATCTATTGATCAATGTTAATGTTTGCGGAAGGAAAACTAAAGTTTAGTGCTGAGTTTACATTTAATTTGAGGAATTATTACGAAAGCCAAATGAGTTTCATTTGTTGTTGTTATGTTCTTGGTCAGCTTTGATTTTCTTTGCCTAGGAAGCTAAAATTCGGTTTTATTGTTTTTTTAATGAGGAAACAAAACATAGGAAATTGATAAACAAAACATCTCATTTCAGTTTTCGTAATAGGTATGTAATTTTTGGAGGACAAGTTCATTGCTTCATAGTCATGCATCCTTTTCTTTTTACTCCTCTGATTTTGTGTTGTGGAGGGAAAATTGTTTTTCGATGTTCTTTATATAGTCATTTGAAGTCCTTGCTTCAAGTTTATTGCTCTGATTATTGTTAGGATGAAATTGACAATAAATCTAATACCTACCTTTTCGAAGCGGTTTTAGGCATAACACATTGAACAATGAACACCTTACCATCCCTCAGCAAACAAATTTATTTTATTGTTTTAGATATCTTTTTCCTATAGACTTCCCATTTCTTAGTACCTATGGATAACGACCAAACAGAGTCTTTGAAGGAAATGTGTTTGAATCCAAAATTCTTTCATTTTCAACCAAGCAAAAATTTTACTATGCTAGCTATAGCAGAGTTGAGAAAATAGCAATTGTAAAAACTCATAAACGAAAGTTGCAGAGTGATTAAGTATGCGACTATGAAACGGCAACACTAAAAAGTTAAGTTTGATTAAGTACGCCGAAATATAAGCATAATAATGACAGAAGTGTGTGACGCCCGTGGCGTAATGGTTAGCATGTCTGCTTCTCCGCAGTAGGTTCTTGGTTCAAATCCCAACAGAAGGTAAAATGTTTTTCACGGGTATCGCCTATCGCGAGAAATTGGCAAGTCGTCCGTTAATAAATTCATTGCCATGAAAAGGGCTTTGCCGATTATCTGTTCGGAACCGGCAAAATTGTAAGTCCCTTAATTTCCCTTAGTCCATCCATAACAAAAGCTGTTTACAACATCAAAAAGTTATGACAGTTCTTCCTTTCAACTATGGAATGGAAGGGCAATTTTCCTCAAAGTTCAATTTAATTTCAGCAAAAAAAAAAAAATTGGTATCTGATTTTCAAAGTTTCTTGTGAACTACGAATTTACTACCCCAAACCTCTCCTTTATTTCAGCTTAAGTTTAACACAATTTGTCTCGTGAAAACTTTCAAAAATAGATTTATTCGAATGACTGAATAAATTTTTGAATGATGGAAACAAAATTTCGAAGACAAACCGAAACGTTAAAGCGCTAAAAACAACTTACCCAGAACGATGACACATACACCCACACATAACACACACACATCCCATGAAACGCCATCATAGATAAAAATCTCACAAAAATTTCTGCGAAATACATATTTTCATCTCAAGGACTGCAATTTGTTGACTTTTCAATATCATTTATGAGTAATTAATTTGTTGTTTTTTTATTTGGTGAGACAATGTGTCAAGATGCATGCTCTCAAAGTTTTCTTGAACCAATGATTCTAAGAAGGTATAGCATGTTGTTTTACTGTGAAAGACTATCAACTCAACACCCACCTACACAAATGAAATTTGCTTACAAGAAGATTGAGTGGTAAATGCTGGTCACTTGGCAAAGAAAACAAAAATGTTTACATCTAAAGAGCGCATTTGCATTCATTATAAACAAGGATATTAGGAAATGCGTGTCCCGTGTTTGTCGATTATATTGGACCTTTGCCAGTTGATCTGTAAGCGATTTAGATTTCTTTTTATTTTGGCATTTAATTTTAATTTTAAAGGAAATAGGTTGCAAGTGAAAATATAACACATACATAAATCTTGTTCTTTTTCCAATTTATTGCCGTATATTATTCACAAAAAATTCACATTCACACTTAAGTTTATTACAATAATTCATAATTAATATAATACGTGTATATAACGCATGTATAAACTAATATTTTGTTATCTTTACTAACTACCACAAGGAGTTTTATTATTATCCTTTGAGTATATAACGTACATTTACACTGACCATTATAACTGTTAAGTTTGTTTTTATCATTTTCCAATGTTGCATTAAACTATTATTGTTTTATTTTGATTTAAGAAACATTTATATATATATATTTTATATATTATGTTATGTAAGTCTAAAATAGCTACATTTTGATGTATACTTGTTACAATGTTGGGTGATATTGATATATTGACTTTTGATTCATGTTTACGTATTGTAGTCTACGTTCGTGATGATGTTTTCAGTAAACTTAAAGTTATCATTAACAAAATTGGGTGTGTTTACATAAATCTTTCATGCAATAGTTATAACATATTTAGATTATTTTTCTTGTGGAATTAGAACTTAAATCACAAAATATAGTTAACGTTCCAAGCACAATTAAGACTATTAAATAAAACTTATTGCATTTGAATTAACATTTAGGGGCAAACTTATTATTATAAAACTGAAAATATTTTCTTTATAAGGTTTTTCTTAGATTTGCTTGATAAAACTTAACTTAACTTGTCATCAAATTAATATTTTTGTTTTACAAAATTAACAGTTTTGAGTTGAAGTGTCGTTAGAAGTACATACAGATGTGCAGCAAACGAAAAAAATCCTCTTAAGAAAATAGTTTTAAAAATAATTATTCCTCCATACAATCAGATATATGTAGGATGGATGAGTTCGACTCAGCCTACCACTGTAAAAAAAAAATTCAACAAAGCAAAATCATAAACTATTTCTTTAAAAAAAAGTTAATAAGGAAAAACGAACTCTACCTTGTTTGATATTGACTTGCGAAGCTGTATTTTAAAAAAAAATCAAATGAAACAAATTATAAAAGAACCGGGCTGTGTTCCGAGCCTGTTTTCAGTCTATAATAATGAATAGCGGAGATCACACTGTTCAATTAGTTGAACATACTTCGTTTGATCGATGTTGGATGGTCGAATGTAGTTTGCGTTCAGAATTGAACTTGTAGTCCAACGCAGCTCAAAATTTCAAAAACATTTGACAAGCAGTAGTCTGAGGGTTCACATTATCCAACATTGGTCGTTCAAACCAAAGTCTGTCAATAGCCCAGTTCACAATTAGTTGGACAGACTTCGTTTGATGGAAGTTGGATGGTCTGATGTAGTTTTCGTTAACACCTATCAAGCTTGTCGTCCAACTTTATGTCACATACCCTTCCACTCCATCCAACTTCTAGATTTTCAAAATTTTTTGAAAACCATCCAACAAATTGGACAAGCGGTCGTATGAAGAGTTCACACTATCAAGCATTGGTTTGTCCAACCTAGGTTTGTCCAACTAATTGTACAGTGTGAACGGGGCTAATTAAATTGTAGGTACTGTGTCAACTCCGCAAATAATGTGTTTGAGACACATGTCTGAATCAATCAATATTCTATGAATTAATTACTCTGAATTAAACAGTTCACACTATACAATTTGAAGGGCATTGCTGGCTTGTTCGAACAATTCGGTTTCAAAATATTTTTAATATTTTTGTAGTTTGATAGACATGTCTGATTTTGTTATCTAACTTCAGTCCAACTTGAAAAAAGTTCATGTCAAAAAACTAAAATGAGATTTTTTATGTAAGAAAAGCATATAATTTTGTTGGAATAGGATTTTTAGTTCATAAGCCGTTCGGAAATACCCAAAAATTTAAAGTCCCTTCCATTCCCTCACAAGGAATAGTTGAGAGAAATTCGCTATAAGCTTTCCGCTCAGTTGCGTAATCCAATTTATTGTATTTTTGAAATGTTTTGTATGGCGGGAAAGAATTTAGAGTATGGACGAAGCTGTTAGTAAAAAATCATAATTTCTGGTTTGACTACAGTGACCGTGATCGAAAGATTGATAAACACTAAAGTGTGAACCACAGAGTAGATACTACAGAGAGTCAACTTGTACCCACTTTTCCGGCAGCAAAAACTCAAATTGTTTCTGAGGTGCAATCAAAGATGGCGTTTAATTTGATTATGCAGCTGTATCCGGCTACAGATGAGCTTTTCTTTAGTGTAAAGTGTACCTAGTTTTCAATTTGAATATACAAAAATTGTTTGCAACGGCTATTTTGAATACATTTTTAAGCATTCTCCACTGTTACAAAACCAAAAATATTGAAAAATGTCACCTTTTTTTAAATTTATATCAAACAAACCGACACAAAATTAGCGACGATAGTTTCCGGTTTAAGTTTCACGGTTTAATTATTCTTTTTGACACTACCTTACCTTCAGGCAGACGGTAAATACATGCTTTTAAGACATACGCAAAAAATGGAACGCAGACATGAAACAGAAATAGTAAGAAATCTATCTATCTATTATCACTAACTTGCTCAGTTGACTCTCTGGTTCTGTGATGTGAACGCTTCCAACATTAGACCTGCTGACCAGTGGCGTGGCGTGGATATTTTCAAATGGTAAGTCGAGAAAAATGAATCACCTACGAGCCATTCCATATGAAAACGGTCAATCCGAAATGTTGCTATACCTCCGATTTTGCTCAAACTTTGTAGAAATGTTCCTTTGCTATCGAAATACGAAATAGTCAAAGGATTTTTTTTTGTAATTTTCCTCTCCCCTCCAGCCATACTCAAAGAACCGAACATAGCGATTTTATGGGCTTCAGACTTTGCACTCTTAAATTGTCTGTATTCAAGCGATTAGGACGATTAAGGTGTCATTTTAAAGCTGATAAAGCATTCTTTTCAAATCAATCAAAAGGTTTAAGATATTTGAGTTGCTTTAGAAACCTGATCCTTTTGAAATCAACACATTTTATATACATTTTTGCCATTTTTGAAGTAGCCCTGTGCCTAAAATATCAATAGTAAGTCCCTAAAAATTTCCCTGATTAAACCTTACAATAATTTCAAAATAAAAAATCCAAAGTTGATCAAAAAACAAATTTTTTTATGAAAAGAATGCTTTATCAGCCTTAAAATGACACCTTAATCGTCCTAATCGCTTGAATACAGACAATTTAAGAGTGCAAAGTCTGATGCCCATAAAATCGCTATGTTCGGTTCTTTGAGTATGGCTGGAGGGGAGAGGAAAATTACAAAAAAAAATCCTTTCACTATTACGTATTTCGATAGCAAAGAAAAATGTCTACAAAGTTTGAGCAAAATCGGAGGTATAGCAACATTTCGGATTGACCGTTTTCATATGGAATAGCTCCTACACAAATTAATAAGGAATAAGCAGAAGGTATCTTAAATTCCAAACGTGGATTAATCGAAGCCAATTTTTCTATACTTTAAGTCATTTAGGTTGAAATTCACTTTAAACTTGCAAATAATTCAAAACAATGATCAGTAGAACAAAAAAAAAAACAGCACAACAAAACCGAATTCGCCGTACATTACTCTAAGGCGAAAACTGTATTATTTTTTCCAAGCAGAAATTGCAGTAAGACGAAAATTATCGTCTTACTTTTTTCATTAAGAGAACGTGTATTGAAAAGGGAGGCACCGGGGTGGAAGTATATCGTAGGAAAGACAGGGACAAACACAGAATATGTTCTGCGCGGCGATTTTCAATGCTTTGTGTTTTGTGTATGCTATGCTTTGTGTATTGTGTGTGTATCTCGCAAATTTAAAAGTGCTTGAAGAACATTGTATGTATGGGCAAAGATAGGCTGTTGACTGCTTTGTAGACTTGTTGTAGACTTATGTTGCTGGTTTTTTCTACGAACAAGGGACACATTTTAAAAGGTAAGACGATAGGAATCGTGTTATATGGACGCCACGCCACTGCTGCTGACATTTATAAGACCGACAAATTTTGCAGTGCAACCCGCAAAATCAATTGAAATGTCTTCAAATACGAATCTTGGTTTTTCTTATTAACATTTATGCTCTTATTTAGAAAAAAAGAATTTTTCTTCAGGTATTAAGTTCGTATGTCTGTTTCTGCATCATAGATTTTTGTGTTTTTTCTCGCATAACCGAAGAAGTTTTTACTAAGGAATGCCTGAAAAAAAGAGGTATTCTCGAAAGGATTCAACTCTCCCACTTTCCACACTATCTAACTTCAAAATTAGACAAAAAAACAGTCTGTATAGCTTAAATAGAAACGGAGTTAAAAAATTTTGAAAATCACTCCTCAAGGCAAAAATAACCGAAGTCGCGAAATATAAATGGTTTCTAACGTCAAAAAGATGGTGATAAAAAGAAAACAAAAAATACGCGTCTTTTTTTTTCAAAATAGAACCCGTAAAAAAAGTTTCAACCAAATCAAAAATGTGTCGTTCAATTTTTGGTCAAAATCTGTAAGGTTTGTAAAAGAACGTCCCATATAAGTAGAAAAAATGTAAGTTTTTTACAAATTTTTTTGTTATCCGGTTTCTTATCAGTCAAAGCAAAAGTTTGTTATTTCGATTTCTTATCAAGAAAAGAAAACTTAATGAATTAGTTTTCTTTAAAATAAAAGATTTACATAGTAAAAGTTAACGTTAAAGTCCTAATTTAAAGGAAGACATAGCCAAGTACTATGGACATAGAATTCTTCGAATTCGAAGGTTGTTAAAAAAAAATTTTAATGTATATAAACCAAGGTGCTTATGTTTTTTTTTTTTTTTTTTAATTTACTGATAATAAATGTCATATTAGCCTGATCATTGCATCCGTTTTTACTTAAAATACTTTAGAACAGAAAACACAATAACCCCTTTTAACAACTTAAAAACTACTGACTGAATTTTAAAACTGAGTTCGAATTTATTGAAATGAAATAAAATTAATAAACAAAACTTTCTTCAGAAACTTAACAATTAAATACACAAACCATTAATAAAATATTCGTTGACACAGTCTCTTCGTTGCACGTTAACCTAACATCAAATTAATTTCGTTTCGTATTTAACTCAAGAAACCCAATTTTCAATCAGTAAACATTTTTTCACTTAAAATACAAAAGACACCCCACAGAATTTATTAAATCAACAACGAACTTTTATATTATGTTTTATGGAAGACAAATTACGTATGTCGCTCTACATGTCACTTAAAATTTACTCCGAAATACAATATTAAATTTGGTTTGGAAAATGTAAAACTCTTATTATCCTGTTTTTATATAAGATTCAAAGAAAAGACAATTAAAAGTAAAAATAGAACCTAACGAATATTGCACAAAATAAATATCACAATCATCTTCATATTCTATTAACGTGGTAAAAACACTCAGCTGAAACTTGATACATTTTTACCTACTCCTGATAATTGATTCCCATTTGCTTTCAGTCATTCTCGATGAAAGGAATTTTAAAAGCAACTTGGAAGAAACAACTTTTTAGTTTCAGCAGCATCATATTTTATTATTTGAAGGAGCGATTCGAATGATGTCAAGTTGAGCTTGATGACTTTAAACAACGCCACCACCATCACCGCTTTGTTCACTGTAAACAATTGCAGCAAGTTTAAGGTTCTTCTATGGAGTTGCTTTTTCTTTTCTTTTTGGCTTGCACAATGGTGGAAACCAACCCCACCAGTCGTGTATCCGGCATCCGTTATTATAACATCCTCTAAACCCTGTTAGTTCCTCATTAGTGCGGAGCAACGAAACTAGTGCAGTAGTTCTTGAATTGCATTGTGCTTTTTGATGCATGGATTTTTTTTCTTTTAGACAAAAATCACTGTGCGTGATTTTGGTGGCGGCTGCCTTTGAAAGGCATAAACGTTCACAATTAATTGTGCCAGAAAAATTACACCAAACAGGATAATTAGCACCATGTACAGGAATATGTCTCGCATCATCTTGAAACTATAGAGTTTTCAGCTTTTCACAACTAACATAAATTATATTCAACACAGTAGATCGGTTGTTGCTGTTCAAAAGACATAAAAAGAGAAACAAACAAAAAAGGACGGTTCATAAAAATTCATAACCCACTTTTGATAAACTTCCGGCGAAATATCACTTCATTAACATAATCACTTCATTACTTGCAAATGATGTGATTTTTTCAGCGAACTCAAAACTTCAAAAATAATAGCAAAAAAAATGCAGCCCATATCTACTCACTAGGATCAACCAGCGATGGCAACGGCATTCAAATGCGCTTGGTTTTCATTCATGTCGAAGAAAGGATTCCTAGAAAACTTCTCATGTGCTGGATAACTTTTTTTTTAAGTTACTTCCTTTCAGCCGTGACTCGTGGAGTCGTTGCACATACAATCAGCAAAAAAAAAAAAAAAATTCACATCAGGTATGAAACGAGGATAAGAGCGCGACAGGTAGAAACACAGAACTAAATAATGACAACAACAATAGCAACAAATATCCGCGAAGGAAAATGTACAAAGAAGAAAAGTGTTCCGTGTAGCTGTTTCTGCCGAGTCGGTTTGACTACTACTGGCAGGCAATGAATCGTCTGTGATAGATAAGAGCCACGATGGCAGTAAATTGTAATACCAGATACCAGGATGTTATCAACAGGAAGGGGTTGTATTTTCTAGAGTCCAATATGAGTCATCGGATTGTCAGCTTGAGATAGAACAGTTTTCTCGAAAGTAGGGTTGTGGATTCTAATTTAGATGCCATTTTCAACCCCGCAGCAAGCAAGGATTTCTATCGATTTTTCATGTATAGTCTATGGTTGTAGGGTGATTCATTGTGATTTGTAAGTCAGTATAATGGTGTTCCAAAAATTCATACATATATTGATTTCAAAATATCGAAGTATTATTATAACTGAACGAGTTAGACAGATATGCAGATGCTTACTTAAATCTTGATTTTCAATTTGGTGTTTTATAGCAAAGCTTTTATCATATCTCCAATATGTCTGTGAACTAGATTTCGTGTACGAGGTTTGTGGCCCGAATCCCAGAAACATTAAAGAAAAGAAATGTTTTTCAAGGGTATTGCCTATCGCGAGGAATAAGCAAGTCCTCCGTAGTTATACACTGCTGTGTAATAGCGCTTACTAAGTTACCCAATGCCCTATTTGGCATGCTATCGCGCAACCGAACAACGGGCGACGCGACGGGCGCTGCATCGGACACATCGGAAAATAGCAAGCATCAAGCAACCAGACTACTTTTCGTAGCGTCCTTGATAGGGACACTCCCCTACCGCGCTACCTCATCGCGCAACCGCTATCCTGTGTTATTAAGGACACACAATAGGGTTATTGTTGTCTGATATTTTGATCGTCCGATGCAGCACCCCTCGCTCGTTGTTCGGTCGCACGATGGCTGCTAATTAGGGCATTGGGTTTTGAGCATCTTGCTACTGGTATATGGACACGCATTGTGGTAGCACTACCACAAGCAACGCGACCGACCGAAGTTCTTCGTTCGGTCGCGCAATGCAACTGCAATTAGAACAAAGCCTATTTGCCGTTCGGAATCGACATAAAAATGTAAGTCCTTGCAGTGCGTAATGCCCCGAGGTTTCCAAAGCTTTGTTGCATCTTCCTATTTATTTATTTATTTATTTTATTCAACGTTTAATTTTTGCTGCAAAATTAAAACTGTCCGATTCAATTGAAACTTATAGAGAACTAGAATATTGATTTATTTTTGAATTTAATGAAGCCACTAGAAACCCCACCTCATAGAAGAGGTAATATAAAGAGTCAGCTCGTTCCCCTTTACTTAAAACACCCTCAAACTTTACGTTGTGAAATCGAAGATACAGTCTTTATTTGAACAAACGATCCTTATCCGGCTGCTATTGAGTTTCATTTTTTACACTTTTTTGAATGTAGTTTTCACTTTGATGGTAAAAAATGTTTACTGTAGTAGTTTTAATTAAAGCTTTCAACAGTCTTCATTGATACAAGCCCAAAAATATCGAAAATGCGTTCAGTTTCATAAACTCATTTCAACCCAACCGTTAAAAAATTGCGACGAGGGTTCTTGGTCGAGGATTCCCGATTTAATTTAGCTTGTGTGCAAAATGGCACTGCCTTGCCGCAGTTGACCCTTTAGTTTTACTCTGTGCTCCACTTCTTTCGTAAATATTGGAAGTTGAATCATCGGTATGCTCACTGAGCATCAGTCAACAGTTTCAAATCAAGCTACTCTTTCGAGCCAAGGCCTCAGAGATTGAAGACATACTGTTGCCCCTTACACCGCTGAATTCAACGATTTAATTTTCGATTTTGAGAATTGTATAAATTCTAAATTCTTTTGTAGTTATAGTTAAACTGAGTCGCTCAATCATTAACAGCCCGGTAGCGGCGTTCTTCACAGACAGATGACAATAGTGGTGAAGCAGATAAATAGTGATTGTGATCTCTTATTTCGCTTTCTATTGGACGAAAAGAATTGTTCAGAACCGTTCGGAGGCAGCCTCAATCCGTTCGATTGGTGCAAAAAGATCGCTTCTCATGTTTCTGAAAAGTGACAGCCACTTCTTGATTTGAAGTGAGAATCCACTCAAAAACGCTAATTCAAATGAATGCGACATAAGTGATGCGATACTAGTGGTGCCACGCATGCCAGAGTCATTGAGGAAGAAGAAGAAGAAGAAGAAGAACATTTACACTACAACAAGAGTCACTTTTCATTGTAAGCCTATTCTGCTAGTGAAATTAAGTGAGTTAGTTAGTGCAACTACTCCCTTACCGTGACTACTCCCTCACTCCTTGTAAAGTGAAGATGGATAAATCTCTCGCCAGTTTTTTTTTTTCTGATCTACTGTGTTTAGCTGAGCTTGTCTAGTAGTTAGCTGTGGTAAGGTATAAAGACAGAACTACGGATTGAATATTATGAATATTCATGCTTCAGCGTATGATCACGTTTTGTGTAAATGTGTAACTTTACGCGAGACTTTGAATGAGCAGTGAACACCCCTTTAAAGCTAGTTTGTGTAAGTTGTGTAAGAAAGCAGCTGTTCGTTAAACTTGAAATTTATCAATTCCTTGAAATGGAATAAAAATTTTACTACAAAAACCATTTGAAAAATAAAGTTTAGTTTCTTGACACAATAAAAAAGGAACACAAAATTCCTGGCTGAACATTTTCACATACCATAA
Source organism: Melanostoma scalare (assembly GCA_949752695.1). Classification (NCBI taxonomy): domain Eukaryota; kingdom Metazoa; phylum Arthropoda; class Insecta; order Diptera; family Syrphidae; genus Melanostoma; species Melanostoma scalare. Next base: position 232,962,732 of record OX456985.1, on the reverse strand, counting down.
ATAGCTCAGGATCTTCCTTCACGTCGTCTGCTATGGCCTCTAAAAGTGAAAGAGTCTGCCCCTGACTCTAGCGTTGAGGTATCTGAAGTCGTCGGTAGCGTTTAAGTGGTTTGTTTTTCATTCTGAATTCTGGAATTAACTAAAGCTAGCTATTTGATTTTTCATTCAAAGCTTTGTTTCCGTGTCCTTGCTATTTTTACTTTTCTTTTCTTTTTTATTTGAGACACAAGAACGTTCTACGTTTAACTTTATCTCTTGTTTGGCTCAAACTTTTCATTCGAAATGTCACAAGTGATTTTTGTGTAAATTTACCATTTCGTTTCCGCATTGAATTCGTGGCGTAGTCTTACCAAATTTGTGTAAAACATTTTCCATACAAAATTTGACAGTTCTTTTACCATCTGGTAAACTTACACAAACTACACGGATTACGCGGGTTCTACGCTGATGCATGAGTACCCCTAATTTGTTTTCTGTGTAGTGTTTTAATTAATGTAATAATAATAATTATATAATATATAATTAATTTATACATTTTATGTAAACTTATACTCCCGTATTTATGAAGATATTTGAGAGGATGGATTAGCTAAGACTCCTATAAGTGACACATTTTTAAAACCTTTTCTTTTACTTTAAAGTGTGTGTTACTCTACTCATCGTCTTAAATTTCTTTATAAACACGGCTGAAAATATATTGACATTGATTTTTTTATTATTATTTAAATAAGTATTTATTGTAACTTTTCGTCATTGTCACCCTGCCTTAAATACACCCATTCTTATGACAGCTGCTGTCAAACTGACAGCACAAACAGTTATACCACAATTTCCCCATCTTTTAAGTCTCTGTTAAAACTTCCCTCTCTCTTCTTATGTCTACAGTCTACCAACGTCCCACTTAAACGCTGGTATGATTTTGTTCCCTCTGTGCCACAGTTGTTGTAGATAAATATGTTATTGGCGTTTATGTATCTACATCCACTCAGGACTCAGTTTGTGCATTGACAGTTTGAAGCTCGGTTTATAGTACGACGACAAAATAGTTTGTTGGGTTTACTTTTCAGTGAATTTTCGCTCGTGTGTTTTATTTATGATAAATTAAATAAATCTCTAGTTGAGAATTCACTAATTCAAGAGATTAGTTAAATGTGATAGTGTAAACTGCATCACTGCCAGATAAAATTAAGCAAAAATACTTCTACTTTACAAGGCAGCTAGGTAACGCCCAGAAAAAAGGTTTTTTTTTTTTCATTCCATTTCCCTTGTAGTTTTTGCTCAAATCAAATAAAGTGTCAGAAATAAAAATAAATTTCTTGCTGCAGAATAAAAGAAGTGTTCTTCAAGTTACAAAGATAAATAAAAAGAAAATATAACTAAATCCGCAACCAAGGAAATAATGGAGGTTAGTTTCTATGTGTTTTTCTTTTTTCTTTTTATTATTATTTTTTTTTTGTTCTTACAATTGCTTCCATCTGACATCTAGGGCTAAAAATATCTTCTACCCACTACCTACTCAAAGGTGCTTATTCTTTTACATTTTTTCTTTCCTCGCTCATAATTCTTGGATGCTAATTGCGGGTGTGACTCAAGTGGAAGCTATTTTTTTTTCTCATCTCCTTTTTTTGCATCTAATTAATTATGGCATTTGACCATAACCTTTATCTTGAAGATAATGAAGAAAAAAGAACTTCGCTTCATAAAATCTGTCAACAATTTGAGTGAGTTTGAGGATTCCCTGAGTTTGGGTGGAAAAATCATTACACAATGACGGCACCGCGACGATTACGTCAGTTTGTTCAACTGTCACACGATAACGATAAGTGCCAAAGTGAATAGTCTTACTCGCTCTTTCGCATTAAATAATGAATACTCTGTCGGATGGCATTATATTGTGCGACCGTCAATAAAGCCACCCCAATTTATTTATTGTTTCTTTTTTTATATAGAACATTTTTATTTGTAAATAAAATTTGCTTAAATGAAGTCATAGTGGCTGTGAATGCGATTATGTCATACGTTATAGTTTTATTTGCCTATTGCCCATCTCACCCACATACCTACATGTATAAATATGCTCAGTTCACCGGTAAAATTAATTAACCCGCGCATCTTCGCTCAGGTGCAATGTACTGTAATTGTGCAGGCACATCCAACTAAATATAAGAAAATTTTGTTTAAAAATAGTAACAAAGAATGAATGAAATCAAATTAGTTGCGCTAGGAAATGTGTGTAAGCACGCCCTAGAAGTCTGTAGTTCCGATGAAGCGATGGTGCCGGCGTCAACTACCGCCACGGTGATGTCGACGCCGACGTGTCGTTGTACTGAGAAAGGCCATGGTTTTCATTGAAAATGCTTGAATACGTGGAAAATTCAAAAGGAAATGAACAGATATTGATTTTTTCGCGCTGTCGTTGTCGTTTTGTGTGCTCGTAGATAGATGGAGGTAAAAGATTCGCTAATCTGGATTTAATGGAAGGAAATTACAATGTAATAGGGGAAAGGAATTATCTATAAGCCACGGGCACCCACACGCAAATGGGATCGGTGAAGAATTTACGATTGTCAGTCAAAGCTGAGAGAAATAAAGTAAAATGTATAGTGAAACAGTTACATATACCTACATAGGTGGGTCTGGGTAGGTACCTATACTTACCTACTAAGCGTGCAGTTTATTCACCTTTGGAATCAGGTGGATTACAATAGCGGAATTAATTGAGTGTGATAATCGATGCACTTTAGAGTAATGATGGCTGTCATTATCAGGGAATTGATGAAACGTACCATTTATGTTCTGCTGAAAGCCTTTTTTGCGTTTGTGTTCTTCTTTTCTGCAGAATTATTCTATATGACGAGGTTTTGAGATTTCAGATGAGTCGAAGAGCTTGTTTATACTTCAGGCAGACGTAATGTGTGTGCCGAATTTTTTCCAGGCAGTCATTTCGCTGCTCTTTAACTGTGGAAAAAAATAAATTGCTGATTTCATAAGTAAATGAGTTAAATGTTTTTATTGACATCGTTTTTGATTCCCTTTGCAATGTTGCTTATCATTCACGATTTGTTTTTCCACTTCATCAGCAGATTATACAAACTGAACAAAAAAATTAGAATTCTCTCTGATAGACAGAAATTCCAGCACTTTACTTACATTCTCTATAGAAAAAAGTTTATAATGCAATCAGCAAAAAGAGTAAGCTGAAAAATGTTTTTCTTTTTTAAGGGAATGCTCTCCTCGAATACCGTTCTATAGCTTGAATTTTTTTATCCAGTTTTCAAGTCGGAAAGATCCATTAGAAGGTAAGGCAATGCAATGAAAGTGGTGCAGGTGTATTGTATTTCATTCTACTTGAGAAAGTGGAGCATTTTTGATTGATTTCTGCATTCAGTCAATGTTCAATAACGAAGTATTCCGGTCTCAATTAATATTCTGTTTTTGTAGTTTCCTGACATCCTGACGATGATTTCTGCTATACCTCAACTTCTGTGCATGTATTTGTAAATGTGTGCAAACGTTGAAGCAGATTTTCCATTGGCTATGAAGCCGAGTGGATTCGATTCTATGTCTTAAATCACAGAAAAAGTCGTTTTTCCTTATATTTTTTTTTAGTTCGAATCATGTCGTGAGTGATGGATTTGGCTTTTCAATTTAGTTGGTACGAGTAGCTTAGATATTGAACACAGTGAAACCACTCCATTAACCGTAATACTTCGAGCGAAAGCAATTTGGTAGGTTTTTATAAGACCTTCCACTACAAGCATCACTGAGCTAGTATCCCTTTTAGTTCATTATTTTAATCTTGTCTGGCATACCAAATTTATCAAACGTTTACCTCTTCTTTGTCATATCGCACTGCACATTCACTCATCTGAGCAATAATGTCACATGCAATAGTCATTTATGGCAAAGCATATTCACAAAATCTTCGCCCACGTATGTAGATGCTAACAATGGAAGTAATAACCAGAAAAGGAAAGTAATTTATATTTATATAGTCAAGCTCATATTCAAAGGCTTAACTTAACTATCATCAGTACATGTACAGTGTACATGCTTAAAGGCAAAACATTCCTTTGGATATCAGATCTGATGTGTGGGATGTTTTGCCAAATTACTCTCAGATGAATAAAATTCTCAAATAGCCTCACGTGCATACATACTTAATTCTATAACACTCCCCACGCTATAAACATTTGATCCTTATGCTTTTCCTCAGGATTGTGATGATGAATTTATAGATGGTTTCTTGCATTGTTTTAATCCTGAAATATCTTAAGGGATTTGACCTTTCCTTTCTTGAAAAAAAAAGAAGAAAATAATAATAGAAATACTTATGTTAAAGTTAAACAGGAGTTCCGGGAACACAAAATTCATTCATAAAAAAAAGGGGAAAAAGCAGATTTGAATGCTTTGATGTGGAAAATTACAATGTTGAGAAAAATTGGAAATGTGGAAGAAAAAACCTTTGTAAACATTGTGCTGTTTGGCTGCTTTTATTTTTAGCATAGAATCCAGGAAAGAAAAGGGACAGATTCTTATATAAGTTAAATGATTTTTAGGACCGATTTTTCATTTCCTTAAACAAACTGGTAACTGTCTGAGGAAACAAAAAATCATATATGTATGTATATAACAAATAAATAAATAAATATTTTGTGTTTTTAAATGAAAACATTTCCGCATACGGGCAGTTAACATATTTTGGGTAATGTGAACCCTCAGACGAACGCTTGTCAAACTGGATGGTTTTCAAGTATTTTAAAAAATGTTTTTTAAATGTGAAGTCTGGCGATATGTCTGTTAAGTTCTGACCGCAAATTTCATCAGACCAAAGGTGTAGTTGTATTGACTTGTCAATTCCTCGCGAAAGTTGATATATGCTTGAATGGTTTCCGATTTCTTGACATAACACCGGTGCTTCACAGTCCCCAGAAAAAATAGTAGAACTCAGGCCAAATTCCAGTTGCGGGGCGGCTAAATGACACCTTCAGGATAACTCATTCCTGCTTGAACAAGATGTCGTCTAATTCCATGTCATCAATCTCATTTTGAAAAAAAAGAAAAAAAAAAAAAAAATCTGCAACTCTCATCGGTAACCGAAGCGTAGAAAGGTTATCGTGGAAACTAACACTTTTGGCTACAGTAACCACATTTTAGTCTGTACAGACCATGCGACAGGGACCTTCGGATTTGTTCGCTAGCACTCTTTTTGCACAAACTTGCTTACTAACGCCGGCCGGTGCGCTGGCTGCTTCACCTCGGTCAAAACTTCTTTCAAAAAACCCACGGATTGGGTACACAACACTAACTTTGGAAATAAGTTCAATGCTTTTCTCAACTTTGTCCAACTTTCAATCATAATTCCATAGCGGGAAGCAGCTGTCACTCTCAAAATAACCTATAAAATGAAAAAAACATAAGAAGGCCTTTACTTTTTACTTAAATAAACTCTTTTTTTAAAGAAAAAGTAAAGATGTCCCCTTTTGTTTCAATTCTACTCAGGAATTTTCGTATTTACTGCACTCTTTTTCCAATTCGCTCCGAAACTTCATGACTGAGGTTCGAATCCTGGTCGGGTTTGTTCAAATACTCATGTGTAACTCGAAAACGGCTAATCGGATTGTCCTTTTTTTGATTTTTTGTATAGCAAATAGCAGGGCAACTTATTAACATTAGATTCTAACGAAATCATTTCAACTATCTCAATATTAGGATGCTTTACTATGCCTCATTAATAAAGACTATATTTATTCCCACAAGGAAACCGGACCGCTTTGCATAGTGGTTGTTTCATACGAGTATCTAACGCGCCCCGGATCGGTCAGCTTTGCTTATTCCTAAGAAATTTAATTTATTCTTTTTCTGATAGTAGCAGATGAGCCTATTTTTCACATAAAGTAAATTTATTCTCAGAAACTACGTTTTCTGAATGCTAGAAAAGTGATAAACTCTATTAGACTTCTATCAACCTGTTATCTGGAGACTGAAAAATCGGCCCTTGATGAAATCAACTACCTAGGCAGTATTTTGATAAAGTTTTCCCATTGATTGTTTGTCTTTATTCTACAGTATTCTGGAGCTTAAGATAGTATGTACTCGTCAAGAAAATATGATCATTGTTTAGTACAGTCATAAGTGCAACAAAAGCCTATATATGTTTCGTTGTGTAACGAATTCGAATATTGCTTTAGGATTGAACATTTTAAGTCTTCCTGGCTATAAACCCTCTTTAAGAGTAACATAAACATAGTAAAACATATTATTTTTGCAAAATTAAATTTCATGGAACAAACTATAATGGCAGTTTGTCTGCTCGAATATAATCTAGTCCATTAGAAAATCCGCAATAATCTATTCCCGAAGATTCTTTTCCTTCCTCAAGGCATCCGCATCCGCATTTTTTAATCCGTTGGCTGAAATGTTATATTGATTCGCGAATCAACTTTACATTCATTTCAGAAACTACCCTTATGGTTAGTTTCAGTATGAGCATTTATGCCTGGTTAATACGACTGCCAAATTTGTCAGTAATTGATGTCAAAGATACTGACGAAAAGTAAGCAAATTGATTACATTCATCAGATCGTGCCATCTTTCACAGTAGGTATATACCTGTTATTAAAGCTGTTCGAAGTTCTTGACGTTCTTCTAACCAATAATCACGACTTCGTTCTTAGCAGAGATCCAGAGACACATATCGCCACAAGTATCTTTTTCTTTCTTTTCTGAAGACGGTTTTCATGGAACGTCACAGTTTTAATGTCTGGAAACTCCGCTTCATCTAAATACTAGACCAACTCATATGCAATCTCTTAATAGCATGAAAAAGTTGATAGTTCAAATGAAATGAACAATATAGCGTCACTGTTAGGCAAATTCAGATCTCTCCTGACTGAATCAACATAAATAAATAATTGAGTAGGGTGGCGCAACTGAACCACCATGGCTTGTGAGGGAATGGAGGGGACATACAATTTTCTGCCGATTCCAAATGGCGAATCGAGAAAGCACTTTTCATGGCAAAGGATTCTACTATCGGAGGACTTTCAATTCCTCGCGAAAGGTTATACCTACTCGTGAAAAAAAATGTTTGGCTTCAGTTAGGATTCGAACCCACTATCCTTCCGCATAACAGGCAGACATGTATTATGTACCATTACCACATGGTCAACACGATCCTCACAAGAAGCGGAGTGAAATTATAAAAATAGCTAGAGAAGTAACCAAAATGTAAGCAATCGCCTTATCTCAGCTGTTAAAAACATTTGAACTCTTCCAAGCAATATTGTCTCACACGTTTCAAGAAGAGGAGTTCTATCATTCAATACTCGTCATATCGTCAAACAATTATCGTCTTACGCAATGATGGCCTTAAATTAAGTAACAATCGATGTTTCAAGAAGAACCAAATGCCAAAAACTGTCGATTACAAAATGTTTCTTTTTTTGGGCTCTTTAAACCGCACCTACGATCGCTCAACATTTTTAGTAAGGCAAGCCTTAAAAATCTTTCAAAATTTCTAAGATAAACTGAGAGGCTTTTTTTTAACAATAAGTGATATCTACCAACACCGAGTTGCAAATAGTAAAAGCTTCATCATCAACACTACTTTACGTTGATATTTATTTCGAAACGATTATGTATAACTGTAGTCAATTTATGTGGCAATTAAATCCAAAACAAAACCCAGACCCAAGCTTAGTATGATAGATTTTTTTGTCTCCTCGAAGTGTTGCGATTATTTTGAAAGATGTTGGGAATGTTCATCATAGATACTAATTTGCCGCAGATGTGCTAATGCGCAAAATCACAACACCATCAGTTAGGTAATAACACTCTCTAAGATAGCACAGCATAGTACATCAATCCCGATTGGCAACAAACCAACTAGTGGTAGCTAATTACGTATTAAATCATTTTCTCTCCTGGCACTTTCTGTGAACATACACATCCAGCAATACAACTTGTATAGGTGCGAGTAAATGTGTTACGCTGATAATTTCCGCAAAATGAATCGTTAAAATGAAGTTAACTCCTCTACGTCTACATCTGCTTACCATGATTTCCACACAGCCAGTGTCTTCTCTTCAGATGGTTTTCTTTCGCACCTGCTAAGTTGAAAATTCTTCAGTGCCTTATACTACTACGACTACCCCCTCGAATTCAACGTCATGTCTTCAAATAATTTAATCAATTTAATTACAAGCAGCAAGGTTAACATCTTGGCAAAACATTTTCAACTTTCAAGATACATCGTGGGGACATATTCATTGTCAGTTTTATGAGATTGTTATGTTTGTGTACAAAAATGCACACTCATATTAAGATGGATACTTAATGTGTACTTCCTGCGAGAGGAAATATGAAAGAAATGAGATAATTGAAATCAATTAGGAGCACTTCTACTTGGCACTGCCAAATTTTTTTTTATAAGATTAAGAATAATGTTCACGTTGCTGATGATGATAATATACACCTATAATTGAAAAGAGTAGATGTGACAGGCTTTCTATAGAACAAAGTAGCAAATAGACTTAAATTTTTTTCTTGGATAATTGTTTTCCAACTTTGTACTAATTTTGTTTTTTTTTTTCTTTTTCTTTCAGGTAAGCAGAAAGAATTTCTTAATGTTGAATGTAAAAAGGCATTACTTAGGGGAATGGATGACATAAAAGGTATTTTATAATGATTTAGGGACGTCGTCGGTCGGCGTCGCGTCGGTAGGTTCTTTTAATTACTCGTGAGTCAAAAAATTACATGTCTTTGTTTTTGAATTTAATTCCTTTAAAATGTTTGGGGGGAAAATTCAAAAGCCAGAAACACAAAGAGGTCACAACAGAAAAAACTGTAAAAGTTTTGTGAGATTTTGGTTTTCATTTTTTTTTTTTCAACAAAAGACTTGCTGGCATGTCAGAATACAATTACATATTATTTTTTACATGCTGCTCTTCCCTAATTAGGGTTTGTAGCTGTTAATGTTGTGTTTCTTTGTTAAACTGTTTAAGGTTGGTAGCATGACGACAAAAAAATTGTTAAACAGAAAGCTACACTTATTTTTATGGGTATGAGGCTGAATACAGGGTTTTAGTATTCGTTCTTCATAATACATTTGATGGTACAGGGTTGCCAGCCACACATTTTATACAAAATTGAATAAAATAAAATAAAATAAATAAAAAATAAATAAATAATAAAATGTTGAAAACATATTAAATTAAATGTTCAAAAGGTTTTTATAATAAATATAAATGCACCATTTTTCGCAGTTGCAAATGCATATATGTGGTACCCGTGGTGTGATGGATAACATGTCCGCCTGTTAATCCAGAGGTTCGAGTTCGAGTCCCAACAGAGGCAAAAATGTTTTTTGCACGGGTATCGCCTTTCGCGAGGAATTGGCAAGTCCTCCGTTAGTATTCATTGCCATGAAAAGCGCTTTCTCAATTAGCCGTTCGGAACCGGCAGAAAATTGTAGGTCCCCTCCATTCCCTCACAAGGCATGGTTGTGAGAAATGCGCTAGGCCCAGGGGCTCCTCGCTCTGTTGCGCTACCCTATTTATTTATTATTAAATGCATATAAACGCTGAAAATCTAATTAAATTCGTTAGAGTGGTTTTTTCAAAAACCGGTTTCTTATTTTTTACTTTTTCAAAAAAAAACAGGTTTCTTAGAAGTCTGCAAATCTTAAGACTGACTTTGATAGACGCTGTTCAGACAGGGGCAAGTCAGCCGGGCAAAATTGACGTCTATATGTTTTTTCTATTTCCCACACAGTTATAAGAAAAAGACGTGGTTTTGCGCCGGAGTTTTTAAAAAATTTAAAATATTCTTGGTTGAGTTTAGACATTTCCTTGTTTTGACACTTCTGCTTTTTCCCCCGAGTAAAGACGCTGTTGTTTGAAAAATAAATGTTTTTTTTTTCTTGTTCCTGAAGCAAAAATACGAAAAAAAATAAATTATTTTTTCAGTTCAGTTCAATATCTGAGCTTTTTTTCTAAATCTGAAGGCAAAATAATCATCAAAATAAATCCATCGCGTTCACATTTAATTTTAGTCTGAACTCTGAACACGACACGGGGTGGTGGAATGTCAAAATTGCCACTTACGCCAATCTGAACAGCGTCCTATAAGATGTTTTCACAAAAAATTTGAAAAGAATAAAGGGTTCAATTTTGAAATTATTCAAAAAAAAAACATTTTTTCTAAATTAATAAAAATTTCAAAAACTAAAACTTTTCAAATGTTGATATGCAAACTTTCTTAAACAACTTGCGAATTTCTAAATATAAAATTACGTCAAAATCGTGCTAGCCATTTAAGAAAATTTCAGTGCTGAAAAAAGCGGTACTATGGGAGGAACCGTTTTTTCCAAAAACTCCTCTGTAGGCTGCCTAGCATTTTTTCGTCATGGAGTCATGGTAGTGGAGACATTTTCCTCTTACTTTCACCTAATGAGGTTCACGGCTTCGTCTTTTTTAATACCTATATAAAAAGAAGTATACGGTTATTTGTGATTGCATCACTTTAGAACGGCTCGACCGAATGAAACCATTTTTTTTTTACTCCATTTTTGTGGTAGCTTAGGGGATGTTGGTAGATGGTTTTTATAAAAAAAATCTGAAGTCGGTTGATTCGTTCTCGAGTTATGGCATTTTTCCTGAATGGCACTTTTGTCCATATAAAAACTACGGACTACTACAATAAGATATGTGATTTTTTGCAATTACATGGCCCGGAGGACACCGGTAGCGCTGCAATTGCTTTTGTATATATGGTGGTGAAACCCGTAGCTTGGATCAGAGACCGCTAGGTTGGACGAGGGACAATGGTTTCGCCACCAGTCCAAGAGTCTACACAATCCTACTATGGTTTATGTATATAATGACGGCTCATGATCGAAAACTATCCACTTTGGTCTCCACACGGCTTCACGAGCAAGTTAACGACTGAACAAAATTGAAAAATTTGTATGGATTCACGACATGATTCACAAGTGAGTACAAGGCTCAATAAACATCAATCCTAATCCAACATTTGGGATCAGACATAAAATTCATTTTTTTAAGACGTGTGGTTTTCAATCTGGCAACACCTTTTTCAAAGTTTGTGTTTTTGACAGCTGGCACTTACTTCTTGTCATGGTAAGTATTGTTTTCCATTTTAATGTGAATTGAATCCGCACTTTCACGGGCACTGCGTACTGCGTACATTTGGTAAACTGTCTCGAAAAGAAATCGCTGTTGACGCCCATTTTTACATTACTTCGAGTTTTAAACCTGTGAGACCGGGCGATTTAAAACCGCTGGTCTATTTTTTGTGGGACTATGTGAAGTCGCGTGTCTACGGCTACGCAGATAAATAAAATCGAGGCAATTGAAGCCTCGGTGCCTCGGAGATCAACACCCTCAGCTGCACTAAATACACTCCTAAACCTCACACCACTAGATATCTTCAGCAAACAAATGGCCGCCAGTGCAGCCACTCGTATGAGAGCTATGTCCCAATGGACCGATAACAACATCGGTCATGCTGCAATCCTGAATTTATTCGGATCAATCCCCTGTCACTCCGACTACACCATCCCCCAATTGGTTTTTGATAATAAGTTCCAAGTCTCAATCCCACCGAGAACGACCTGGGAGACGAAGAATTTTTGAGAGATGATTCAATTCATTTCTATACAGATGGTTCAAAAACCGAAGAAGGGGTAGGCTGTGGGGTGTACTCAAACCGACTTAACGTAAGTCTCTCGTTCCGCCTTCCAAACCATTGTAGCGTGTTCCAAGCGGAAATTCTGGCGATCAAAGAGGTCCTATCATGGCTAAAAGAAAACGTGATATCCTCAACGAATATCCGGATTTTCTCAGATAGTCAAGCAGCCCTCAAATCTCTCGGCGCTGTTTCTACGAACTCAGTAACCGCCCTCAACTGTCGCTTATCTCTTAAGGAGATGGCTGAACAGTTCAATATTCACCTTATTTGGGTGCCGGGGCACAGAGATATCGTGGGTAACTGCAAAGCCGATGAACTCGCCAGAGAAGGAACCGTTCTACCGATCTCAACCAGCAGGTTGAATATTGGTATACCAATCGCTACATGTAAACTTATGCTAAAGCAAGAGGCAATGGATAGAACAAATCATAGGTGGTACAATATCACCACGTGCGTGGCAACAAAACGGATATGGCCTGGTCTAGATCCAAAACGCACAAGACATTTGTTATCAATTGCCAGATTGCAAGTTAGCTCCGTAATCAATGTCATCAACTGACATTGTCTGATAGGAAGACACGCCATAAGACTTGGCGTTCCCTCAAATGACTTCTGCAGAAGTTGCTTAGATGAGGAGGAGGAGGAGACAATCCCACACCTCCTCTGCTCATGTCCTGCACTCTCTTTTAAAAGAAAACGGCATCTAGGAAAACATTTTCTTGATGATCCAAGCGATCTGGCACACACAGATCCCCTGCATATCCTTCGCTTTATTAAAAGCTCCAAATGGTTTTGTTAAGTGAGGTATTCCCTCGCATAATACTAATGGTATCACAATGGACCTAATATTGGTCTAAGTGTGTCAGTTTGTTTTCCTGACAGCCATTTAAACCTAACCTAACCTAACCTAAGCCTCGGTGCAGAATAGTCGGTGGGTTGTTGCTGTCATACGGCCCAATATGTTGCAAAAAGTGGTATAAAATTGGGACCTTTGACTGAAATTTATTCGAGCTAGTCAGGCTCGAAACTATTTTCAAAACACATTGGCAAACCCTTATCTTTATAATGAAGCTAACTGTTTGGCCATAACATTAAATGACATCCTATTTCTTTTTGAAAACTACACATTTAAAAAATCACTCTTTATAAAAAAGCTCCAGAAAGACTTTCGGTAATAAAATTTAAGAACATCTTCAGAAGGTTTTGTCTCATTTTAAGCGAATAGCTAAACCAGCAAAACGGCCGGAGTGGAAATGATTACGACTTTTTTTTAATTCGTATTCATATTCGAAAAGCACAAAAACTAATTTGTATGCCTTAACTTTTCAATGATTATTTATGACAAAATATTTTTTGAGTGCTTCTTATTTGAACCTCGGCCCATACCTTAAGTCCTTTTTAAAATGTTGGTCTCTCTGTTTTCTTAGGATTCGTCAATTCAGTTTAACCATTAATCTTGTTCAACTACTTTTTATGAAATTTTGATTTGTAAAAGCTCTGCAGACTTTACTACTGTTTGCTGGGCCATCATTTAAAGAATTTCTTACGTGGTACCAAAAACGAAAAATATTTAAGAGCTTAAAATTATGAAATTTAAAGCCATAGCTTACTTTCGTTGACATCCTTCCTCGTCTCGGGCCAGTTTTTGATTAATGGTCAATCAGTTGAAACCAATAAATGGCAAAAGCACTACTACTGGTATAAAAAACTAACGAGTAGGATACTATGAAATTTCCTAAAGAATGAAAGAAATTGCTCATCTTAAAAAGGAGTCATATTCGACCAGTCCAATGCTTCCTCCGGCAATAATAAATCTTTCAGCCAATTGTAGCAAGTGAATAATGATTTTGTTGAGAAAAGTACTTTTTGTTAACCTTGGGTTTAAATTATTTTAATTTCGCTTATTTGCATTCACGTAAGCGTTCGTATTACCCTCGCCCACGTTTGAAGATAAGCGAAATGAGTGGAGTCAAAATATTTTCAAACCACGGTTAAAATTGAACAACTTTTCATTACCAAGTGATTAATATGAGTGCTAAAGTAATTTGCTTGTTTTTCATGTCGAAAAAGTGAACCTACTCACATTCCTCTTTTTAACTTTAACTACAGCAATGCAAAACTCAAAAGCCCTTGGTAATTTGGAGCTCTTCTGCATTTTAATTATTGGGTCATTTGCTGAAAAGTTGTATCTTTCTGGCTATAAAGCATTAAAACGTTCTTAAGTCCACTTCTTAAACATAATTAAACACGAATGGGAAAAAAAACTCAGCAGCGAATTTTTGTTTGCAGCGAGTTTTTAAAAATCTTTCCTTAAAGTGCATAGTAATTTATGTGTGTGAACTATTTTACATGTGTTGGTACATACCGAGATAACAGTTGGAATTAACTGATCAAATATTAGTATGTTAATCAAGCTACACAATCCTGCAGTCACGAGCACAAAACAGTGCGAAGACAGTAATTAAAATGCAGACCAAACCAAATAAACAAAACGTGACTTCAAAGTGTTTCTGCTAACCGCTGCTCATTTAATTCCAACTCTCATTCCAACAGTAACTGGCTATCTAAACACGGCACGAACTAATCTAAAAACAAATCCGCATGCATTTTCCATTGCATTTAAATGCGTAGTACGTATTTCACTAAAAGGTATTATAGGAGAATGAAAAAGTCTTGTTGGAGAGAAAATTGTATCAAATGACTTTGTTTGGAAAACCAAACCAAGCCAAGACGACCCAACTTTCAATAGCTGGCTTGTGTTTGTGACACGTGAACAAATCCCTGCGTACATGTCATGAAACTTAATTTTCAAGGAAAGTCACTAAGCATAAAATATTCACTCGAACTAATCTTGAGCAGATTCATTCCAACGCTAGTACCTATCAACCCTTATACCCTGTGGAGAGATATATTTTCCATAAACTGTCACAGAACACCATTATGTAAAAATTTGCTAACAAAAGTTATGCAAAGTTGAGAATTTAATTCAAGCAAAAGGCGCCAAAAGGCATAATGTTTTTCTTATTTATTTTTTTTTTTATTCGCAGACGGACAAACAAAAGTGTGAACGATAAAAATATCTACATATCTTCTTCTAGCAGGAGTTGGGTTTGGGTCTAGGTTTAGGTTTAGGTTTAGGTAATTTGTGTAATTTAATCAGGCGTTGCTTTTGTTCCCTCCCGGCAAAGTTAGTCTTGCAAGTTTAATTCGTTGAAGGCATGCGAAAACAAAGTAGATATACTTTGCTTAACTCTGTTGGGATTGCAAATTTAAGTGACAGGTGGTGAAACTGGAACTTAATTACTGTTATGTGGAGTTTTTGGATAACGCTCTCGCATACACATAGGAGTTGTTTAAAAGAGGTGTGGGTGTTTGTGTAGGATGTAAATAGCGGAATGCCAACGTCCTTAGCAGAAAGTTGTGTAAACACTTTTTCACTTTGGTTGAGTAGACGTAATTTTGATTAAGCTTGCTTCTCTGGGTAGCAACAATAAAGTCGCATATAAATCAAATCCTTAAAACCATTAACAAGCTGAAAGAATCGGATGGGTCTCTTGATCTCTGATGATGATGAATTAAGGAAGAAAGGTGTCAAAAGCAAACGACCAAGCTGATTGGATAACAATGTCCTTGATTTCTTAAGAGTTCCAAGCTTTTTAATGAAGTTATTTGTGCGTAAGTAAATTAGTGAGTCTCTTGCACGAGCGGATATATATCAAACCAGTCCCAAACAGATTTGTGGGGCCTTAAAACGTATTTGGAAGAAACTTTGTAGTTATGTGCTATACCGAAACCCTTTAGGCTTTGATTGATTTCCTGAGCTCAAAGTGTCAATCCGTTTATTCATTCTTTCATTTTGAATACGGCTAATAGTTTAAAGAATATATCTATTAAGACCACCACTTGATTGAGACAAAATTGTTGAAAAGTGATGCCAAACTCTAAGATTTTAGAGCTGTCGTCTATGTGCCTAGGCCATAGCTTCCGATGGTCTATATTCACAACGAGTTTTTTTAAACTTTGATGCTTTTTCGTTGATCCTGAGGTGGATTTGTGTGACCCCAGGTGTAGGCTCTGCCTCAGAATTTGATTTGATTTTCATAAAACCTTAGAATCATGTTTTCTAGATAAGCATATAGAACTAGCATTGGCATTGAAAGAGATAAATGTAAGACATCTTCGTTGACTTTCAATTAAAATTTACTCGATAAACTCTTGAACGAAAAAACCGATTTTGAGGAATTTTTCGTTTGAAAAATTTGTTTTTTTTTTTATAACAAACAAACACAATACAATCACCATCAAACCATCAAGATCGGATCAGTCGATCGCGAGTTTATCGCTTTCACGCAAAAAAGGCTACTTGGTGTTAGATATTTCTATTTTGCTAAGTAGCAGTACTTGTTTTGAAAACATTGTTCGGCCAAGGAAATAAAGGAACCAGGAACCACCATACCAGGAGTCACCAGCAGAGAGCATGTAAAGGGTTGGTTGGTGCTATGAAAACACCGCTGAAATTTCGGTACGACTCTAAATTGACTTAGCCGAAAAAGACAACCAGTTCTACTTTCGTATAAATCTCTGTACTACGGTAGATTGGCAAAGTCGAAAAGTCGACCAAATTTGCCATAGTTTAGTAAAAATCGAATTGTCGGTTTCTATTTCTGCAGAAGACTCCGATTTTTGCATAATTTTCAGGGGTGCATTATTAATCGAGCCAAATCGTTCTGCAATTTGTCGAACAACGGACGAGAACCAGCGTAACCAATTAAACTTAAGTAAAGCATTAAGTTGCAATCACAATTTATTTACATTCTTCTGCAATTTTTTACAATTTCGAGCAACCTTTTACATTCTTATTCATTCTTTTAGAGAATATCGATACCACCACTTGACCGAGACTCTAAGACTTTAGTACCTACTCTAAATGCAAAAGAAAACATGCACTCCCAAAAACATTTGTTCACCCTAATCGGTGTCTTTACACAATTTGAAATCAGAATTTGCGAACTTCAATTAACTCGCACACTCAACGCTGTGTAGGTACCTACCTCACGGGCAGATCACTAATGAGAAACTAAACATATGAGTGTAAGAGCTGTGATCTCTTCAAGATTACGATGCTCGAGCCCCGAGGCTCCATAAAGGAGGAGAAGATTTAATAACTCGCACACGTATATGTCAGCTGAGTTCGTTATGTGTACACCTGTCGTTACTTTTTGTCGGGTAACATATCAAATTAGGAATTCATATCTCGGTTCATGACAACCCGCCATGCCATCGAAGTGTCAAATCTAATCGAACTTATTTTAGAAAACAGTAGACCATAGCTTTGTTTTTTATTTGTTCTTTAGAAGGATTTTTCTTCTTCCTTTACAGCGTCGCGTCGGGCGCAGTATAATGGGCACCGTTACGTATATACCTTTGTTACCACTATGGTAATCCGCCCGACCCTTGGGGTACCCTGCGCTGTGCTATTCTTGAGATGCTTTAGTTGAAAAAATGTGAGCACTAATAGATTTTTCTTCGCTTCAAGCATTCTCTCTGTTTGGAACTATTTGGCATCCAAAAGAAAAAAAATAAGCCTTGAAACCTCAAAAAGAATCAAAAGACATTGAGCGTTATGACACACTTAAAATTTTAGAAACAAAAACGTTTTAAAATGAGCACTTTTAATCATTTTGAAGTTCGAACTATAATAAAATTAGGGAGGCCATGGTGCAGTGGTAGAGTGTTCTGTAGATTGGCTCGATTAGTGGGTTCGAGTCCAGCTATGGGCCTCTACGTTCTTTCAGCCTCCCAGTTTCATCTGGACGCAGCCCTTGAGGTTAGATATGAAATTGCAACCACCTTATTTCCATCTATGTACTGCAGTTCAAATATTTTTCAACAATTCGTCTGAGTGTCAGTGTCTTTGTACGCGTCGTACCCACAAGCGGATCACTAGTGTGAATCAGTTAAGTCAGAGCACGATGCTCATAACGTCAAAAATGAAGAAGAAGAAGAAGATTGATTTGCATCCAGTGTTGAGGTAGCTATTAAGTTTAAAGCAACGCGGCCATTGTGTGCATGAACATCCATGTTAAGTGCCCTAATGGCATTAAGGTTACACATACATACACAGTTCTTCAAGCACAAAAACACCCTATATTTAATTGAAAAACAAATCAATGTCTTGTATTTTTTTTCTTCAATCGTTGGTCCCGAATTCAAATTCTTCTTTTCTTATTTAATATATTTTTTCGTGTCTGCAATAAAGCCGACTCGACATTTCTTATGTAAATGGTCCTTCTTCGAGTTAAAAGTGAAAAGGTTCTTTGAATTAAATTTTCATGTGTCTAAATTTAAATTAACTTTTCTGAGTTCGAAATTTGAATGAGAAAATTTCAGAAGTTTTGATGAAGGAAAAATAATAGAATTGTATACCTTGACTGCCTCTATTCTAATTTCCGATTTTTTTTTCGTTCTCGCACATCTTTATATATACTACATATTAAGTACAGTGTACGCCGCTTTAGCTGCAGATGAATTATACGACGTGTTGCATGTGTCACAAAGAGACAGGCATATGGACCAATAATTTGACAGAAGGAGTGTGAGAAGCGTTTTGATTGATTGAAGACATTTTTATGTCAAAGCATGTATTGTTTCCTCTGATTATGTTTGTTTATAAAAGAAACAATTTATGCTCTTGTCTTGCATAGAAAACGATATAAACTTGTCTGAGACAAACACAAAAAAAAATATAAGAGTTTGACTGAGTTAACAAGATATGTTCTGTTTAACAGACTGATAAACCAGGGCTGTTAAATGGCTTTTTTTCAAATGACGGGGATGTGTGGTGATTCATTAGTTTAGCGTTTTTTAAGAGTTGAAAAACCAGCTTTCCTTTTTTGACAATACACGGGGTTGTCCAGGAAAGCAGGGTCAACGCTTTATAAAGTCCAACGAACGAACCTTATATTGTGGTCTTTAAATTTCCCTCAAACTACGAGATTGTGGTTGTAGTTCTGGTTGTGGTTGACCATAACTACAACCATAGAACTACAGAACTACACTCATAATTATAAACTTAAATTATTGAAAATATTTCATTCAATTTTCTCTGAACCTTGATTCTTTTCATCCCTACGCCCGCCATCGCCATTGAACTGGGCCAACGTTATAATTTGTTTCGCAAATATTAATTATCCCTGGGTGCTTTGTTTCCTGTTACATTTTTTTTTTTTTTTTTTAAATATTTTGTATGGTCTCTGGGAGAGATACCGTTGCTCTTCCATTTACCTCTCCCAAATAGCTTAATGGGTACTTGTTATAACGGCAATCTGCCAAAGGCATGCCGTAATTATAATTTTCACATGCTTCAACACCCCACAGCAGAGGTTCCTTCATCCTTCCACAGTGGCCATAGCCAACCTTTAGTAAAAACACATCGTAAGCAACCTCCCCTAGCATAATGAAAAATAATCTCTGTCTTATCAAATTAGGGTTCAACCTTTTTCCAACTTCAATTAACTTTAATTGTTTCGGAGCGTTAAAAACGATTAAAAAAAAATCACCAAGAGTGTCATCCCACATATTATGCGGTTGGTCGGTGGGTGTTTCAAAATGAACACAACAGAAATGTAGAAACCCATAGTCAAAAGTATACATCACCCACTCAACCATACTTGATGATATAGCTCCCTGTTCTGAGTTCAACCAACTCCCTGTAGGTACATCAATCTTCTAAAGCCACTCTACAGTGGGAACTTTCATTATAGTGAAATTGTTCACCATTAAGTCGTAAAATTTACATAAAAAGGCTCACTCGGGATCTAATTGTTGTTTTCTTGTCACACAATCCGAACAAGAGTGGCAAAACAAAAATATCGCAGAAAGTCACATTCGCATTAATCAAATCTCATTAAATAGTCAAGCCACGTTTATGGATTGAATTTACATGCATATAGCGCGGTCTCATCATTTCTCTCTCATTCTATTTATCTGTCTGTGGGTGCTTTTAAATGCAAATTAGATGTCAAAAGAAGATGTGCATCTCGAATGCACACAATCTTTTATTATTTATTTTGACAGGAAGAAAGATACAAAGCTTCTCAGAGTAAAAGTTTACAAATGATTTTCCTTTCTTGTTGTTATGATGGGAACTATGGCAATGGCAACTAAAACTTTGGGTATTATAGACGAATGACGACCAACGTGTTGAGGCTGGAAAATGGGAATCGATTTTTTGTTTCTCCTGCTTTCAAGTCAGGAATAAGGGAATTCTCTGAACGGATGGGGATGTTGCCGTTGTAGCTAAGGGCTAGTTTTGTGACAGCAAAACAAATTGAGTGATGCCCGTCTAGAAGCATGCGTCGGCGTCGGCTCCAAGGTTGTCAAAGTGGTATTCTTAATGGAATTTCTTTGTTGGGCTTACTTCCTTTCTCTTATTTTGTTATTGTGTTCTACTTTTGATTTTATTTTAAAATAAAGTCCGAGTAATGTCATTTAAAATTGTATCTTTACTTATTGTTTTTCGCTGTGGGGGTTTTGAGATTGTTTAAGTTTTATACAATTATACGAACAAGAAAAGAGATCATTTTTTGAATGAAGATTTTGTGCGTTCCTACAGAGAGAGAGGGGGAAACACTAAAGGACTAATTTCGGATATTGGGGGCTATAGCGTGAGGTTATTGACGCAAGCAATTATGTTGATTGTATCGCAAAGACTTTCGACAGAAATAAGATTAAGGTCATTCAATCAGTGATGTCCTTACGCAAATAACATGCACAGCATTTGTGATAAAGTACCCGCAGTTGTTGGAAGAATGCCTTAGAAATACGATTCAACTAAATATATGAAAGTAAAGTTGCAAAAAATAGGCGTGTATATAGGGCGGTTCACACTGTTTACACTGGACCAACTTGGTGTAAAGGACGTTGGATGGTTTGTTGTTGCTCGGTTCACGTTGCCTTGTCAGATTTGTCTTCGATAAATTTTCTTAAACCGAATCTTAGCATGTATTTCTTAAGCGAAAATTCTTTTCTGGCTTACAATACATTTTATTTTATTTAAATTATTTTTTATTCATATCAGGAAAATGTTCACACTCTTTACACTGGACCAACTTGGTGTAAAGGACGTTGGATGGTTTGTTGTTGCTCGGTTCACGTTGCCTTGTCAGATTTGTCTTCGATAAATTTTCTTAAACCGAATCTTAGCATGTATTTCTTAAGCGAAAATTCTTTTCTGGCTTACAATACATTTTATTTTATTTAAATTATTT
Source organism: Melanostoma scalare (assembly GCA_949752695.1). Classification (NCBI taxonomy): domain Eukaryota; kingdom Metazoa; phylum Arthropoda; class Insecta; order Diptera; family Syrphidae; genus Melanostoma; species Melanostoma scalare. The sequence goes on along the minus strand of OX456985.1, from coordinate 232,941,751 downwards.
TTTATTCATATCAGGAAAATGAAGTTTTGTCTATAAGCGATAGACTCAAGAATAGCTTGGCCGATTACGATGTTTTTCTTTTTTTTTTTAAGTCATTGTTGTGTTGAAGTCTTAAAGCTCACCGTGCGTTGGGCCGATCAGCTAGTATTTTTCTTTCTACAAAAAAAAATATCAAGCGATCGTTTTAGGATTCACTTTGTTCAACATTAGGCGTTCAGACCAGAGTTAGTCCAACTATTTGCATAGTGTGAACCGCCTTCATGAGAAGAGTTTCGAAAACGATTGTCAAATTGAACATTTTATGAGGCCCTTTTATTTTCGTGGCTTTCTTTGTTTCAAAAGTCTTCCCATAGTTCAGTTGCTTACTTATTCCCTTGCGAAGAATTCGAAGCAAATGGGGTTTAATAAAATGGAACGGAGTTTCTGTCGCCTTCAGTTACCGTAACTCACTCAAGAAGAAAGATGTTGGAAAAGAATTTACCAACATCACCAACAAGAGGAATGCAATGAGTAGTTTAAAATTCCAGTTAGCTTAGCGGTGCCTGAAGATGGAGTGATCTCTGAAGCCCGTCGCACTTTACAATTCAATAATTGTATGCTACATAAAGAAAAATTATAAACGAAGTAATTCAATTATCAGATACTAATACTTTCTTTTTAACTGCTCATCCTTATATTACATGAACTTTTAATGTTTAGCAAATGAAGCTTATAGCTGAATATCCACGATCACTCAAAAACAAGACTCCCGGCGCTGTCATTTCATTGAAATTCCTAAATTTATGAGGGCTCTTGATAAGTTTTCGCAAGTGAAGACCCAAGCGTATCGCTTACGTGAAACCTGGCTAAAAATTGGGGAGGGTGTTATGATTTATGGCCTCTTTGTGTTGTTCTCAAGAAGCTGTCAAAAGTCCTCATCAATATAACCACCGTCACCAACCCCCTGTGTTGTAAAAGTAATATTTTCCTAATGTGAGTTTTCACAAAAGAATTTTTTGATTTTTTCACCAAAATAACCTTTTTCGAACCATTATACTCTTAGAATATGTAGAAGGTCTGTAAATCAAGTTATTTCATTAGGAGATTTTTGAAGAATTCATTTTCAAGCTCAATATTTCAAATGTACATAAACACATATACAGGCTGGCACATCGGAGTGGTGAGCCGTGGCCCCAGCGTATATCTCACAACCATACCTTGTGGGGGAATGGAGAGGACCTATAATTTGTCTGTCGGTTTCTAACACTAATCAAGAAAGCAATTTTCATGGCAATGAATCTACTATCAGAGGACTTGCAAATTCCTCGCCAAAAGCGATAACCGTAAGACAATATTTTTGGTTTCTTTTGAGATTCGAATCACGAATCTCCAGCGTAACAGACAGACATGTTAAAAATTACGCCACAGGCACCACAATTTTAAAAAATAAAAACCGAAACGTGATAATTTACAATAAATTCAAGTGTTACTAGAAAGAACGAAAGGCTTTTTGAAAACCCAAACATTGTTCTTTTTATTGGTAGTTCTAGGAAAATTCACTGCCAAACCGTTTAACAATTCAGATTTTGAGTTTTTGAGTTCGAAAGTTAACTTTTCCAAACCAACTACACAATTTTTACAAACCAATAAACGGAATAAAGAACAAACTCATGGCTTTCAAAATAGATCTAATGCCTCTCTATAAGTGGGGGGTTGGTATTAATTTTACTCTTCTCAATTGAAGCATTTTGTACTTGTGTTGGCTCTTACCCTAAAATATAAGGAATAGCAAAATCGGTAACTGTAGCGATTGAATTATATCGAAAAGAATTAAGTTTAATTTTCAGGTCTAGTTGAATAGTCACCACTACCAACTTTATTTGACGATTCCATAAATCGATACATTTTACTGAAATGTGAAATGATTCCACGTCCCCTTCCAGTTTGAAGGATAGTGGATTTTGGATTTTTTACCAAATTTTTGGCTTGGTTTTCTTTTGCCTGTTGGAAGATTTAGGATTTTGTAGTTGTGCAGAATGTCAGAGCCACAATTCACTTCGATATTTGTGCACACTTACAGATCAATCTTCCAGCAATTCGTCCAAGCCTTGTTTTTAGCCTATTATGCCTTCTTGAACGAAAAGATACCATAAATTGTCTGCTCTTTTTCAATTTTCATCTTTAAACTTAACTTTCTATTTATGTAAATTAATTCCGCAGTATTTTCCAACTTTGAATTCGAAGTCGACAACTTTATTAGCTTTTTCTTAAATCAATAATATTTGTGTAAGAAAATTTGAATATTTTCTTCCATCTTTACTCATTATTATAACTTCTAATTTTCATTTCAATATGATTACATAAAAATCTTGTTTCACAGAAGAGTTTCACAGTCTTTCGTATGCTTTTGTTTTCAATAATTTTATAGGTAAGCATCTTATGCAAGGTCAGTTTAAATATCAAAAAATATCAAGTTCTTTGAACAAACAAAATCTTAATGATATGTCCTCCATCTGGCACAATGCCCTATGAATATCAAAGATTTTTCTTTTATGAAAAGTGTCAGTGGTGAGAGATGTGTTTGTTTGTTTTGTTTTTTAAGCATATGCATACATACATTGTTCGTTCATTAATTATAGCTGTGACTTTCACTATCTGCCTACCTATATGATTAGCATACTCTATCCACATTGACGTTGTGCCAAGCTCGTTAAGTAAAAGTATTTTTGTCCAACCAATTACTCATCCGAGAGATAAAAAAGCTTATCAAGAACGTTGAATATTTATATTTGAAAACTTTGAAATGTTTTTTTTTCTGTTTTATCTCATGAGTTCTAAACGTATTCATAGGTAGATGAGTTTTATAGATAAGGAAAGATGATTATAGTTTCGTTGCTTCAAAAGTTGGTTCTTCTTCGTAAAAGAAGTGTGTAATTTGTTTTAAATCAATTTCTATTATCTTTTTCAATCTTATTTTATTTCAAACGATAACCCTCATATCTTATCAAAAAATAACGCTCCAATAAATCGAAACAACAAAACAAACTCAATTAGCAAGTCTAAATTAGAGAATGACCGAAACAACAAAACATGAGTAAACCCAAATAAAAAATAATTTGAAAAAAAAAAAAAAATTAACACCAACCCAACCCCAAACACGTCCAATTCGATAAGATAGGCAACACATTTTCCAAGAAACGAGAAGAAATTTCCCCTGACGGCGATATATTTCGCTCTTATCTACGTATATCCTTTGTTTATTAAACTTTGCTACCATGAGTCCATCCGCTCTATGACAGTTTGACACTGAAATATGTCAAATAAAACTTTTTAAGTAATTACTTCGCTAAGTACCAAAATGAAACAAATAAATTCGTTTCGAGACATTCTCAGTGCTGATAATTCAAATTTAAGTTTTTTGCAAAGAGGAATGTCATCAGAACAAAAGAGGAAAGAAAAATAATCTTTCTTCATGAAAATACCTTTATTGGTTGGGTATTTACTCAGATTTTGTCTTTAACAAAGTTTTTAAACTTTCTTTTTTCAAATTCGTTCAGTTGAAAAGGAGATAATCCGAAGAAAAATAAAACAACAACGAAACAATGAGATGGTAATTGAGAATTCAGAACAAAACAAGTCTACCTAAACAAAAGAAGTAGAGTGATGAAAGGCAAGGATTATCTTCTTATTGCCAGTTTTAATCACATTTAATTTCGAGAGAAGACAATAACGATTCTGCCTACATCAATGTTTTATAAACAAAAATCTGTTAGACCCTTAAATTTGATTTGGGTTCTCCTGCTGCCCCATTTAACGATCTTCTATTGGAAATCGGGGGCATGAAACATACATAATTCAAATTGAGCATAGAATAAATAGAAAACTTTTCCTTACAGGGTGCAGTGGCCTTGATATAGTCGTATTGTTGTAAAAATATTTATAAAAATTTTTTCTAAGTTTAAATGTCCAAAAGGAGGCAAATAATTTGTGTTAATGACCATCTGACGGTGTCTTAAAAAAATATTTGAAACTAATTCAAAATTATTACTATAAAAAGAGGAAACTATTGTAACGTCGATTCTCCCCAGTTTATTTAGACATTTTTTGCGCAGTTAATACCAAGAATTCTGTCATGTATTTTTAACAAGTCAACAAGATGCACTATGTTTCAGCTGCTTTTTAGTTATGAAATTAAGATATACTCAGGTTTTGTTTTAAAGCTTAATTTTTAAATTTATTTATATTGCGAGGATCAATTAAGTACATCAAAACTAAATCCACAGAACTTCAACCTCTATAAATGAATTAGAAGCACTTTTATTTGACAGATACAGATAAATCTGATTTATTTCTAAATCTTCTCATTTGTTTAACCTGTACCCCAATGAACGGTACGTAGCCTAGGTAAATTTCAGAAACAATGGGAAGACGAAACGAAGTCTATACTGTAAATATTATCCTCACTAATTTAAAGATTCACAGAGAACCATGTTTCAATTTAGGATTTTCGTGTGCAAGCTTAGAATAAAGGCAGAACGCTCCAAACAAACACGCTGTTCAAACAAGCGTCCTGTATATTCTTCGATTTGATCAGAGGAACCGAATATTTTGCTTCTGGGATTGTTGAACTTATAGCTTTACGAACATTTGTGATTTAAGTTGTAAGGCAAATATAATCTTGAATATGCTCATCGGACAATCATTTTTAATTTTGATTTACGGTCACGTCATCGGACTTCAGACTGGACAAATGGTTTGCGAGAAGCAACCAAAGATCCTTTATTTTCGAAAAAAAGAGAAAAGGATTACAACGAATAACCAATAATTATTATTTGTTCTTAACTTGGAAAAAATCAAAAGGAAGATCAAGCAGTCAAGTAACCTTAACTCTTATAGTTGCGTTTCGTCACTTTTAATTCATCTTATGGTGATATGTATCGACATAATGACTTTTCCCATGACGTCGTCATGAAAATGGAGAAAATTTTTATTTTGTGTTATTACAAAACAGCAGCTGGCAATTAAGGGAGGAGTAAACCCATCTCAAGAATGTTCCGATTCCGAGTTGAATTCAAAAAGTTACAGTGATTTTAGAGCAGGTATGCGCGGCGAGCGAATATAGAAGGGGCGGCCGGACGGGCAATGATCCCTGCCGTGCAGCATCTTTGCTCCTTTTATGATTGGTTCCAGATAGCACGAGGTCTTCTTTTGTGTTCAGGGAAGGGGAGCTCACTCTAATGACGCTTCTAACGGAATATTTTTGATTAAGTGTGCTGTTTTTCGCGTTTATCATTAAAAGCGTTTGTCTCGAAACTAGTATCTTTAAAGGCGGTGTGCAAAATATCTCGGCGGCTGTTGCACCGATCCTTCTGAAATCTTGAACTTCAAATTGTCACCAAAATCTCAAAATTGCCAAAAAAAAAAAAAACATAGTGTTATTACCTGGAGAAAGTTATCTTTTAACGAAATCCTTTTAAAATTTTGATTTTAGATGATCCTGTCAAAAGTAATCTTGCGTCTCGGAAAATGCACTGGCTTGTTTTTTAATATTTTTGTATAAAAAAATTAAAGAAGATACTTGAGATTATACTTAATAATATAGCAAATCAATAAATTAAATTACTTTATCAGATTTTTCATAAAAAATTCGTAAAAAAATGCCTTTTTTCAGCCTCCCAGGGCTTACCCCTCCCTTAAAAGACAAAATGAATCAAATACCTTTACATAAAATGCAAGTAATCTTTGAATCTTCGAAACCAATATTTTTATATTCAATATCCTTATTGCAAAGACAAATGATGTAAGTTTTTGCTTATCAAAAACAAGAAAACATCGTCCTATCAATTTCTCCAAAGTAAGGAATGCTAGACGTCTTGAGGGGGATTAGTCCAGTTTTTTCTTATAGCAAAATGGTGTCTCCTCCCCTATAAAGGTCTCCCTTTCTAGTAAACAAAAGGAAAAAGAGAAGGCATTCATTGGGGTAAAATTCCTATTCTAAATATTTATAAAAGCATGTCCTACCAACACATCCACTTAAAATTCAAAAGCATTTCAAAGTTGAATGAATCCACTCAATAAACTGCACCTCACTTCATATGCATCTGTCAGTTTTTGTGTGTTGTTATCTCAGACCTTCCTGCCATTTAGGTACAAAAGTTTAAAACACAAAAATTAATATTCTTGGCTATGATTTTGAAACTAAAATGTCTAGTGCGAGTTAGAAAAGAAAGTTTTGCAAGCACGTATTCTTTTTTCTAAAATTCGCCCCCTCTCCTCCTACAAAACCTGCAATGCTCCCCTTTTCTTTATTTTCGATCTACCCAACCCTAGTCCGGATCATTGCGTGGTCTGATGGATTTGATTTATTAAGCTTACTACCAGCGATTAACAATAGATTTAAACTTAAAAATAATTAAACTTAAAAAAGAAAATATAAACAAATAAATAAATAAATATATTTACAAATATACAATGCTTAATTCTAAGTTGAAGTGCAAGGTTTAGAAGTTGAAAGGGGAAGCGGAGTATAAATTTTTTCTTAGAGAAGAGGAACTAAGGGAAAAGTCAAAGGTATTTCCAACAGCATTCGCATAACGTAGCATTCTGCATTATGGGGTTGAAATAAGCGTAATTTGTGCGGAGAGTAGGGAGGTGGAAGAAGGGGACAGAACGAAGGTTACGTGGATTAGTGTTCATGTAAATCAGCTCAAGTAATTCCGGGGAGTCTATGGTACCGGCCAAGATCTGATGGACGAAAATTATGTCGGCGATATGACGACGTTTCAAAAGGGTGACCATGTCAATTAGTCGCAAACGGCTTTCATAAGGAGGTAAAATGAACGGATCAGACCAAGGCAATCTACGCAAAGCGAATCTTAGAAATCTTCGTTGCACAGCTTCAATTCTACGGGATTGAGTTATTTGGTAGGGAGACCAAACCTGACTAGCATATTCAAGGATTGGTCTAACATAAGTATTGAATAATGATTTAGTGACGTAGGGGTCGGAAAATTCTCTAGACCAGCGTTTGATAAACCCAAGAGAGGAGTTTGCTTTCGCTATAATATAGTTAATGTGAGAGTGGAAATTCAGCTCTTTATCACAAATAACCCCAAGATCACGAATAGACGAAACTCTGGGGATAGGCACGTTACTGAAGTAGTACGTTCGAAGACTAGAGGGTAAGCGTTTACGCGAGAAAGTCATAGATTGACATTTATTAACGTTAAGCTCAAGAAAGTTCTTATTGCACCAAGTAAGAAAAGCATTTAGGTCTTTTTGAAGAAGAGAGGAATCTTGAGAAGAGGATATGACTTTTATAATTTTAATGTCATCTGCATAAATAGACAGATCAGAGAAAGAAATAATACTAGCGACGTCATTTATTGCAAGCACAAACAGGAGTGGACCTAGATGGCTGCCTTGGGGAACGCCAGAAGAGGCAAATATCGGGTTAGAAACTGCTTTTCTAAAAACTACTCTATACACACGGTTCTCTAGGTATGATTTGACCCATTCGATAATTGAAGGTGGAAAGCCAAAGGCTTTGAGTTTGAGATAGATAATTTGATGGTTTATTTTGTCGAATGCTTTACTAAAGTCTGTAGTAATAACATCGATCTCGTTGCCCTTTTCCATGGCCAACAGAGTCTTTGATACGAATTGGGCAAGGTTAGTCGTAGTAGACCTTCCTTTTAGGAATCCGTTTTGAAGTGAAGTTTACAATGAAAATACAGAGAGTCGTACACAATGCTTTCGAAAAGTTTAGGGATGGCGGAGAGCTTAGCTATCGGTCGATAGTTCGAGATTTGGTTTTTACAGCCCTTTTTGAAAATTGGGAAGATAAAAGATTCTTTCCAGAGAGAAGGGAAAACAGCCTGGGAAAGAGAAAGTTGAAAAATATTAGCAAGGGGTTGATAGAGCACTGATGCGCACTTTTTAAGGAAAATAGCCGGGACTCCGTCTGGACCAGGTGAGAAATCATCATCCAGTAACCTTAATTTATCACAAACAGTCTGGGGACAAACATTAAGAAAGACAAGAGATGTTTGCGGGCTATTCATTAGTAACCTGTGATAGTCAAGGTCAGGGTCATTCAGATCATTGGCATATGATTGTCTGAAAAAGGTAGCAAAGAGATTAACAATTGCTTTGGGGTCATCGGAAGATTTGTCAAGGAAATTAAGTGTTGAAGGAAGACCGTCAGATTTTCTCTTGACGTTAATAAATTGATAAAAACGCTTCGGATCAGTGATTAGAGAGAATTGCATTTTATCAAGATAGGATAAGTATAAAGATTGGCATAAAGTTGAGAAGTTAGAAGAGGCCTGTTGGTAGTAATAGTAATTGGAAGGGGTCTGGGATTTTAAATATGTTTTCCATAGCCTGTTTCTGATGTTACGGATATTTTTTAACTCTGTTGTGTACCAGGGAGGAGATGATACACAGGTTTTTTGAGATGTATAGGGAACACATTGTATGAAACATGCAAAAATTGAGGAATAGAAAAAGAAGAGAGCAATATCAATGGGTGTAGAGAGGTTAATAAAGAGATTAAAGTCGATTCCGCTTAAAAGATGACTAAGCATAATGAAATCGGCTTTACGGAAGTTAAAACTAGAAGTGTTCTCAGACTCCATAGTTGGAGTGCTAAGATCAAGACAATGATTGAAAGATAGGGGAGGATGAAAATGATCAAGGGTGGATGAAAGATGTGAGCTTTTTAGGACGGCGGAATTGAAAGGATCAGAGGAGAAAGCAAGGTCTAGTTGTCTCCCAGGATTGTTTAAAACGCAGCTCATTTGAAAGAGGCCTAATATGAATTCGGTGAATATGAATTCTTTATCAGAAGACGGATTAGAGGGAACGAAAAAGATTCGTCCTCAGAAGGAGTCCATTTCAAATCGGGCAAGTTAAAGTCCCCGAGTACTATAAAGTCATCATTGGAGTCTACACTCTCAATTAAAGGACCTATTGAGTCAACAAATTGTTGATAGACAAGACAGGGTTGTGAAGGGAGTATATAACAACAAAGAAGGTAAAGACAGCGTTTGGGGAAAGACAATTTAATACATACAAATTCAAATAGAGGAGATTTAGATGTTTCGACCAGACATGCATTGAACCGAATGTGTACGGCAAAAAGAACACCACGCCCAGTAGGAGCAATGTCATTTATTTGACCATCCGCACGAAAAACAGCAAAATCAGATGTGAATAATTCACTATCAAATAACGACCATCAAACACATCACCGGTAGACAACGAGGCCGCAAATTTTGAGGTTAATTTTGCTGTGGGAGAGAACATTGGGTCAAGGACTGGTGGGGGTAAAGGGTTGGGGACAGGGTCTGGACGGTTGTGGATTCTTAAAGTGGTAGAGGGAGTAAAAGAGTGAGTCGCTGGGTTAATAGTATGGGAGTGAACAAAATTGGAGTAGGGAATTTTAGATTTGGTTGGAGCCATTTGTTCTGGAGCCATTTGTTCAGATCTTGAAAAACAAATTGTTTTATTCAAAAATTTTTTCAACACACAACGTTTATTAGGAAGTAGATGAAAATAATATTTATTCGCTTCAAAGGTCTGAATATCTCTGCGATCGAAACTTTTGAGGGTTAGAATTGAATTCACAGCTTGGAAAATCACAAGATAAACTGAAAAACTGTACTTTTTCCTGACCTAAGATTCGTTGGGGCTATAACGACGATCAAAAGCAGAACAAACGCCATTGCTTCACCTTTATTTGAAATATCGCAATATCGAGAGCAATTAAGTAATTTGAAAGTCTGATTTGAATACGAAATGTTGATATTTTAGCAAAATGTACAGACATTGAAAAAAACCCGCATTTTATAGTCAAATCAGCAGAAGTACTTTTAGCTTTTATTATTTTAATTTTTACTGTCGAAAATCTTTTAGGTTTAATTTTCTCAGACTTGCCATATTTTTTCTCCGTTAGATCATAAAAGATTATTCTTTGGATAAATAATTTGTTTTTTGTAGACATTAATATCATATCTCAGTGCCAGCTGTGTAAATTACACACACTAAATTTGAAAGCTTTTTATGCAAATAAAGTTTTTCATATTTCTCATTGAAGCAATAAGATTAAGATGTTGTTTTGAGCGTTTTGATAACGCAATACATTAATGTAAACATTTTTGTTGAACAGACGAAGAAATATTGTTTTAAAATTATTTCACAACACCAGAGAAATTCCAATAAGAAAAAACATCACATCCTAAATCTGTTTTCATAATTATTCCCATCATAAACTTTAAGTCCAGCAAATCGACAAACTATCGCAAGTTATCAAAACCAACTAAAAGTTGAACCTATGGCAATCTTAACCACAGTAAACAATTTAAATTACAGTCCACTAAAATAGACGCGAAGGTTCAACCACAAGTCTTACTATAGTTTTGCCTTTACTCACTATTGGTAGATTTATACAGTGACGCATACCTTCATTAACTTTGATGAAGTATTTACACAAGCTTAGGGTGGATTAGATGAGGGAATGGATGCTTCAAAACTTTCAACCTCTTGTCGGGCTTAAAATCAACCATTTACCCAAATTTTGTGAGATCCCAAAACTTTGGTAAATTTATTAGCAAAGTGTTAAATAATTGAAGACATTCAACTTCAAAAAGCCAACCAATGCAGCGGAATTGTGCTTCAATTAACAAATGGGATTCAGTTGTTTCCAAATTCCTTCCTTTTTTAATCTTCAGGAACATAAGTTTTGCCTGTGTAATTCAAGCATGCTCAACGAATTCATATTTCTTGATAAAAATTCATATCAGTAGATAACATTTCTGAAGACAGTAACATTTCTTCTAGAAAAGACCGTGTTCCCATTGTGATTATTTCATTCTCTTTGAATTTTAATCAATTTATTGTCTTGAGAAGCAAGAGCTGGTTTTGTTTCCCAGATGGCCATCGTCGTTATAAGCAAGTGAAAAATGCACTTGTATCTGGTAGCCAAGCAAAGCGCACTCATAACCCCATAATTGGCAAATTTATTCAGAATTTGTTATTCAATTAGACAGCTCTTATGTACAATTATAAACACGAAGACAAACGACAACAAGCCGGAAGCAAACAAATTCTTTGTCTATAAAGACGTCATATTGTGTATTTTGACCTATAAATACTTTTTCTTCACTCACAACAATTTGATTTGGCTTTTTTTGTAAACTGAAATAATTTGAAGAGCATATGGTTGCTCCACCACCGAGGGTCATCTTATTGAAGCAATACTTTTCGTGCGTTTCAATAGACACTACATTCAAATTTATATGCTAATAATATCCAAGCTCGGTAGAAACGACATTGATTTCAATTGAGGAAGAGCAACCGCATCCCACATGGCGTTTCCTTTTTTTAATTGTAAGCATTTAGTGAAATTTATGTGAAATAGATCAAATGAATTGTGGCTTGATGGCTATGGTAAATTTCAAAATTTTGCTAGTTATTCATGCTGGCGGCAGTTGCAACCGGCAACGACAAATTAAATTCGAAATGGTTGTCCTTTTCAACCAACGGAAAATGTACAGTGTATACTTTTCCACATCGCTAAACATTTATTTGCAGTTGCATTAATTAATTTGAACAAAACTTTTCACCGAGTCTCGTGGGTATATTGTATTCGCTTCAGCTTTCAAACAAGTCCAAATGTTTCTGAAAAAATAATAGGACTAATAGGTAGCAAGAATTCCTTTCTTTTTAACTTTCTCATTTTGAATCCTTTCTAAACGAATTCAAAGGCCAAAAGATTAAACTACTATTTTTACGTTGCTGCCATCAAAGTTTCATATTCCGAGTCAAGAAACTAAATGACCAAAGGTTTGTCCGAATGAAAAACATGACAACCTCTCCGTCCCCAACAAAGAAAATAGGATGTAACGAGGAAACAATTTCGGATAATTGGGTAAAATTACTTAAATTCCAGCAACACAATATTTTACTATTTGACTATGGGCTATGGTTTTTGGTATGGCTTTTCAAAATATGTTCGCATTTACCTTCAACACATTCTTGTCAACAAAAATGGCCCCTTTAATCTGTAATAATAAAATAAAGTTTAAGTTCTTCTACTTTTACTGTAAGGAGGAGATGGCTCTTGAAAATGTTATAAATAATTCCAAGCAAATTAATGGAAAATTCTCGTCCTCTTGTTAGCCCATGTGCTACTTCATCGTAGAGGAAGGAGTGCTCTTATGTTACATTTCTTTCTGAAATTTTTCATGCGGAAAATGTAATAAAATCATGGTGAGTGGTTAGCATTTTAAGACTTGAAGAGGCTTCACAAAATATTTTGTTTGGTTTTTTTTTTTTTTTCGTAGGATGTGGTGAAGTATCACATGAAATGCGTTCATCAGTTGAATTTATTTTTTTTAATTGACGCAAAACTTTACTATCGATGAAATTGAAAAGTGAACAATCATTTGAATGGTTATTGTCAAACAACTTTTATGAATGCGCAGGATTCAAATTGGTTATAATTAGATGTGTGATTTTCGAGAGATTTGATGTTATGGCCAAAACTTTAGCTTTCTTTAAAGACTAAGATTTGCCAGTATGTTTTAAAAATGATTTAGAGCAATTAGCTTTCGCTGGCTCGAATAAATTCCAGTCGAGAGGCCCAATTTTGAACCACTTTTTGCAGCATTTGGGGTCGTATGTCAGCAAAAAACGCGCCGAATACTCTCTTCAAAGACGTCAATCGTCTTGGGCTTATCTATGTGGACAAGCAACTTCACACAACTCTATAAAAATAAGCCTAGCGGCGTTAAATCGCCCGATCTTGGAGGTAACTCACAGGTTTGAAATTCGAAATTATGTTAAATTCGGTGGCAACAGTGATCTGGTTTCGAGACAATATACCGTTGCTCGTACGCAGTAGTCGTGCAACTTCGATTCTTTCACTATAAAATGGCAAACCAAACTGAGCATAGATCAAGTGGTGACAGCTGTCAAAAAGAACAACTCCGAAGAAAGTATTGTCAAATTGAAAACCACATGTCAAACTCCTTATTTTCTATAGTAACTGTAGAAAATAAAATTTTGTGAAAATTTGTCGAATACAATATGTGAAGTACACGGCTTGGTCGTAGGTACGATTTCACTGGTGTAAATAAGTCTCCTGCACCCGTCAGCCACTAGAATGCTTGCACCCCCTATTTCTAAGAAAATGTCGGAGAAAAATCAAAGCCAAAGGGGAAGGCCTAGTAAAAAATGAAAGATCGTGGCTTACAATTTTGTGTCGAAGTCGGTCAGTTGTCTTAAAATAATTCCTTGCGCAAGCTCAAGGAGTTCAGGATATGGCTGTCGCGTTTTTAACCTTGCCATTTAGAAAACAGGGCTATCGCATCGGAATTGACGATTTTCAAAACCTTTTTTATGTTGTTGTGTTATGCTGTGGTATTGCTAGAATCCTGCGTTAGTGCTGCATTCTCCACAAAGCTTTTGCACATGTACTCACATAGTCAACTTCAGACTCAGAAATGATTTACTTGCTTGTACGATAGGCACCCGAGAGATGGTACTGATTATATGCCAAAACGGCATTAGTTTTCTACTTTTCCGCAGACGCCAAGCACGTTTTACTGTCCTACAAAGCCAATTTAAAGGTTTTCCTCTAGAACTGTGAGAAAATCAGGAAGATTTATAGGGCGGGGAGCATATTTTGAATGCATCAAGATCATATTTGAAACGTTTCTCATCCTGACTTCCTCACTGTTCATATAAGCATATAAGTTGAAATACTAGCGTAGGGTTTTGTCTTGCTTGAGCTTTGGTATCTGCTACTTTCTGAATAATCCAAATTATAACTGCTCATCACCTTGTAATTGTTCTAGGAATGGTATAGCAATTTCTCTAAAAGATGCAGGAGGACTGGAATCATGGAATGTTGTTTGGATCAATATCATAATTTGTTTACAGAAAATGAGATGACAAGTTTGAAATGCAAGGATTAAAGTAAAATACCCACGATCTTATACTCCTGCTCTCGATGGTAGAAATTCATGTTCCATTACCAGTTGTGTACTCTCAAAAACTCTAAATAAGTATTCAATGAATGACGGGGGTTCATTTGATTGAATACTAAGCAACTAATTTTAAAATCATATATTTCTTTTTCAGTATCCTCTTCTGTTTTTAGTTTTAGCTACAATATTGCCAAACACATTGGAAATGTGAGAAAATAAATGTAAAATAAATAAAGGAACGAAATCGTTTAAGCCCGATGCCAATGGAGATACTTAAAGGGGGTTAAAAAAAAGAACATCACTCCATTTAAGTTTATCGTAATCCTATGCAAAATAAACCCCAAGGTCGATAAAGACTTTGTAATGAAACAAGCAGGTCAATAGACAAATTTAAAAAAGGCTAAATTGCTTGGATCCGTTTTCTAAACTATGTTCGAAAAAACACTTTTTGAAATTGTTTTTTCTCTTTCAAAATGGGAAATCGTTCATGAATTTCCCCTCAACTCGATACCGAATTGAAAAATTGAAATCGATGCAAACAGTTTCACACGAACATGAACATGGATAGCGATAGCTATTTCCCATGGTAAACACAACTGGGAAATTGATAGTGTGTTGTTTACTATCGAAACACTCCACTTAACATTAGCTATCGATGCCACCATGTACGATATACATATACGTATCAACATAAAAATTAATTTATGTTATCGCTCTACCCGATAGCTTTTCTGCAAACTTGTCTGCTTTTCTTGTATACACCAATCACCCTGCATGAACTTTTAATAAATAATGGCTGGATATGCTGAACCAGCATAAAAATACCGTTGTAGTTGCTCCAACTAAGAAGAAATTCCACTTCCCTAAACAAACTTTAGAGTCGATTTCCTATTTTCATTTCACGCTTTGTGTATCTAAAGCAGCTTAGTTTCACATTAGAAAACGGTAGAAACCGAAACAAAAAAAAAAAAAAAAACCGAAATGGAAAACGCCTCTTAATGACTGTCAACATCAGTCTACGTGCAGCTAAATATTTCGAATGGGAAAACAGATAAACTGTTTGCATTGCAATCCGTCGTGTCGTCTATCTTGGTAATAGCGGAGAACCACTTATTAACAACGAAACGATTACTCAATCGATTTTTCTTTAAAGTCTGATGGTCACTGGTAAAATGCAGAGAAAATGGAGGTTCTTTTGTGGGACTTATTGTGTTGTACCAACATCGAACACACTTCTGTTAAAGATACTGCATTGGTGGTCCAGAGACCAGAGCTACTCATCCTCAGCATTATTTGTGTTGATTGTGCTTGTGTGTGCCTACCTCTTAAGATCAATATTTTGAATTCCATTGGAAGCCACATAAGACACAACAGGACAGGTGACATTTGAGGCTAACCTGTTTGGTTAATATAGGTGAGCCACTCTCAACTTCTTGCTTGATTATGGGACCTTACATTATATGGTCGTTTTTTTTTTACTGTGGAAGAGGAGTTATTTTTGAGGGTATTGTTATAATCATTTTCTCTGCTTCTGTCTCCATTTTCTTTAATATGTTTATAACTTCCTCTGTCAACGTGAGCTGAGCATATATATATATTTTTGTTTTTTGAAAAGAGAAAGTAATAAGACATATAAAAGGTTAATGACGATGGTATTTCTCAATTTAGTTCTTTTACGAGGAGCAATAAACATCAAAAGTGACTTATGCTAAATGATTGTATGCTTTTATTTATGTCAATAAATGTTGGTAGGTACCTTTTTATACATACCCACGCAATTCGGCGAAAAAGTCCTAAAGGAGCATTATTATATTTTCTAGATAAATTTTACTTAGGAATTTAACTATAGGTAGTCCTTTTATAATTTATGAGTTCTTTTATTTGTCTCTTTTTGGTGCCTTCAAAGAATAATTAAGCTGAATTTGAGTACCTAATTTAAATAATAAATTTTTATAAAACAACGAAAAATTTAAATTTCATCTGGAAAAACGTTTAGGGAACATAATTTAGATTATCGTTTCATTTCAACCAAATTCTTCTAAAATCATTAGCTGTTAATCCTTTAAAAGTGCGAATTTAAGTTGTTGATTGTACAACTGAAACGAACAGCTCGTGTCCCAAAGTCACTATACGAATTACTCATTCCTTTACCGAATCCATTGGTAAATGCTAAGATTCTCTGTCTCGATGAAAGCAAGACCTAATCCAAGATGAAGTTTATGGACAATAAAACCTATTCTGAAATTGATTGTATTGGTTACAAATAAGCCAGTATCACGAGTATACACTTTGTGATTGACTCTAACTACCTTTTTGATAAAAAAGAACAAGAGGTTGTCCAAGAGTAGTTACAACAGCCCGAAACGTCACCATTTACAATTATTTTGCTAATAAATAAAAAGGCGACATTGTAACTTTATAGAATTACTGAAAAGCTGAAATTTGATCAGAAAATGCCATGTTTTGTAAGATGCGACGTTTTGAAAGACATTTAGTGCTATTGACCTTCGAAGGATAGTACTTCTAGTGCAGGATCTTAATTGTGTTTTATTTTGTTCTCTGCAGGCTGCAATAGAGTTTCATTGTTCTGTATGCAATGTGATATAACTGAGTCGGATATATCGATTCTGATGATAAGTGCTTATTTTTCACTGGTCAGCAACGTCCTAATCAGCTCAGCGGTACACGTCCGATAAATTCGCGCCACTTACTTTTTCCTTTATTTTTATGTCTATTAAACTATGACATACGAAGTATTATTTGGTGCTTTCTTGACACAACTCAGCAATTCTTTAGTCATTTCTACTCAAAACAAAATAAGGAAAAACTTAGCAATTTATGTCAGTGAGCTGCTGATGAACTCAAATTCGAAAAATAAAAGGAAGAACTCCTTCTTGCTGTTCCAGAAAGAGATTTTTTCAATTCAATTTCTTTTCATTAGATCAGCGCCAATGTTCTGCAACTATCGGCTTGCCTAAATTCGGCGACGAATGGCGGAAACTGGAACGAAATTGAACGAATTTGAACTTTTCAAGGCCTCAGTTTAAGCTTGATTTTCCTTTTGCAATGATGCATTAAAAAATATCTGTTAGAATCTCTCAGTGAAACTTGGAAAATGTAAGCCAAATAATTGGATCTACATATTTCAGTCAGCTGGCAATGAAATTGAATTTGCATCAGAAAATTTGAAAAATACAGTTTCTTTAGGGGCCAGTTATAGCGATAAAGAAAACGAATCAGGAAAAAACTAGTTTTACTTTCGATTTGAAATGCAAATGTTAGATCAATCGATTGTAAATCAACCACCTAGCAAATGTATAATTGAACAAATATTTTCTGTTAAAATTGCATTTTTCTAGTTTCCTGATCTGACGCAATTTAATTTTTCGTGTCAGCTGATTGAAGTTCCCATCAAAATGGAATAAATCGTTCCAATTATTTGGATTCCATTTTCCATGTACATATTCCACTGACAGACTCACAGCGATTATTTTTTTTTCGTGTGCATTGCATGAGGAAAACCAGTTGCTGGGGTGTGGCTGCGAGGGGTTGAGAGCCTGGCAACTGACACATTTTTCCTGTTCGCTATAAACGCTCATCAGGAAAAAGTTCATGTTTCCATTTGTCTCAACCTTTCCTGATGGTTTTTCCTTATCGCTATAACTGGCCCCTAAGACAATACATTTATTCTTCTCATGTAGAAGCAGATACATTTATTCCTCTCATAAAGCATTTATTCTTAGGGGTAATACTTTCTGACTGTTCAAAAATTGATATTTGCGTTACCAAAGGTATAAACTTTATGAAACGTCTATCAGACTGCTGTTTGGTGAATGAAAAATCGGCCCTAAATCGAAAGAGAAACAGAAATGCATAAAAATGGATAGTATTGTGTTTAAAATGCCTCTCTGTAAATCTAATTTTCTTCTGCTCAGTAGTTTTAAAAACACCCTAAATGCTATTTTCTACAATTAACTCAATCAGTCAACAACCAACTTAAGAAATTCATTAAACGTTTTTTTTAAGGCTTTATAACAATTTTGTATCACAGGTTCTTTTAAATAATCTGAAAATCTCAAAGCATCATCTCTGAAATAAACTAATCGAAGAATACTGTGTCTTTGTAAAATCATATTTAAATCATTAAAGCAAGAATTTAACCGGGTACGGCTTAGCTGTATGACCTCATTGACATTTAAAATTCTCATTCACAAAATTAAATCCAACAACTCGGCTTAATCAATTACGTACGTGTTTGCTTGTTTTCTGTATTGCCTGTCATGTATTTTTTCAGGTCCATTGCAAGAAAACAAATAATTTCTTACCCTAAAAAATCAAATCACAGCCGTAAATATACAACAAACAACTTTTGTCCAACATTAAATTTTCGATACGCTTCGTCAAACACCGATCAATCGAGAGTGGCCACTCAATTAATTCTTCAATTACAAAAACAGAGATACACCCATAGAACAAGCAACCAATATTCTCATAGCTATTCTCAATCGAAATTTAGTTCATGGCTTGTGTTTTGATTGCAAAACGTACCACTTCTCAGCCAACGCTCACAACTGGTTTGACCTCAGTTGAATGTTTACTTTTCATGTAGCCCTCCTCCTTCTCATGGCCCCCTTGTTCTGTGGATACTTTTGTCCACTAAAATCCAGTCAAATGCAAGGCTTAGGAATATGATTTTAGTATGCACAGCTTGCATACGTTTAATAGAAGTTTTGTGTTCCATAAAGAACACAAACGATAGGTTTTCTAAATGTGTTCCAATTATGCTTTAATCGTGAGCAATTAGAAGCGTGAATTATTACCTTTTCCTTCTTTTTTTTTCTCATTAGAAAAAAGGTGCTCCCCCGCTTTGGGAACTGTTGCAAGCTGCAAAATGTTTTTTATAGTTTTGTTGTCGCGTTGGTAACTCGATTTTCTACTTCGTTGACCTGATTCCTCGTTGATTCGTGTTATTTTTAGAAAATGGAAAAAAAAAATGTGAGCAAAGTTAAGTAATGAATATTGCGATTTTATGTGTCGTGAAAGAGCCCATATGTCTAGCAAAGTAGTTGCTGTTGACGTTGAAGTTGCATAAAGTTTATTTATGTGTTTGCAATTTCAATTCTAAGTTAAATTATGTACCTACTTGTTAAGAATGGCTGTACCTAACTTTTATAGATGAGATATTCAAGAAGTTCATTTTATGGAAGTCCTAGCAAATTTATACAAAGTGAAAAACGTATAGTTAGGTTATGTTAGGTGGAAGTGGCTGTCAGCCAAAGAGTACATTGCCTGACACTCTTAGGCCGCAAGGGCCCATTGTGATACCACAGAGATCAGCAAGTTAATCACCTACTGATCTCAGAACCCGATGTAAGATTAACGAGTTGATCACTTATTAATCTTCCATTACGGGACTAGCCGGTTAATCACCTGCTAGTCGAACCACGCGGAACTTTTAATGTATTTCGAAAGACTTTTAGGGTCTATGTTAGCTATGTCGCTAGTATCATCGAAGAAGAATTCACCGAGATGAGTTTTACTCCTATGAAGTACTGCAGGGCATGAACAAAGAAGGTGTTGAACGGTTTCTTCCTCTTCTTCGTCCATGCAGCTTCCACAGAAATCATTGGAAAACACACCAAGTCTTTTGGCGTGTCTTCCTATTAGACAGTGTCCCGTAAGAACACCTATGGTAGAACCTAGATACAGGCGGTTCAGGGCTTACAAACTCTTCGAGCGTTTTGAGTCTACACACGGCCAAACTTTTTTGGTAAAATAAAAACGTATAGTAAAACTACTATAATACGTCTGTAAAAAAAAAGAACATAGGTAGTCTAATATTATGTTAAAAAATGTATTTTAATTGCTGACTAGTAAATTTCAGATGAGGGATGACAGAGAACATAAAACAGAAGACTAAAGATTTAAGACCCAAGACAAAAGTCGAAAAACACAGGCCAAAGACATACCATACTATAGACAAAAAACACATGACAAAAGACAAGACACAGACAGGCCAAAAAAATTCTAGACACAAGACAAAAACACAAAACAAAAGATGCAAGATATAATTTATAAGGTGCAAGACATATGACACAAGATACTTAACGCAAGACACAAGACAAAAGACACTAGACGCAAGACACAAAACACAAGACACAAGATACAAAACACAAGACACAAAACACAAAACACAAGACACAACACACAAGACACAGGGAACAAAACACATGACACAAGGAGCAGGACACAAGATATAAGGCAAAAGGCACAAAACATAAGACATAAGACACAAGACAAAAAAAAAAGCCGAAAGCCTTAAAACAGAAGATAGGGACGGGAAAAGCGATAAAGTGCAGAAGACAGAACTTTAATCAAATGGTGTGGAGACAAGAAGAAATGAAGGAATAAAATACAAAAGAAAAGATTTAAGGAAACCATAATCAAAGCCAGATTAGGAAAACAGTTCGATACTAAATACAATAAGCTCAAAGTTAATCCAATGCAATATGAATAAGTTACTCAACCATCAACAAATGCTCCAGAATCAATCAAATAATTATTGCTGCCTAATATCGCCAAAAACAAGAATTTGATTATCCGTTTAATGCATAAACGGAACTCATTATCGTGGAATCGTGGCACCACATATTTTTCCGTGCATTTGATTATTTCGTATTGCAATCGCTTACAGAATCATCGAGGCAGCAAAAATTCGATTCACCATTCTATACACGCAATTCACATCATAATCGATGTAGTCTTCAAATGTATATCGAGTATCGACCCTTTGTCGTGGTCTCAAAGAAAAACACAATACATAAATTTCAAAAGAAAAAAAGACTGGAGATTACTGTTAATAAAACGGTCTGCACATCGATTGCGTGTCTGACCTCATCATCATTTTCTGTATGAACGAAACAAAAACCTCAATCTCATATGTCCATCCGGAATAAATAAAAGATTTACTTGTGATATCATCAAACACCTATAGCCTCCCTCAATGTTCACTGCGTCCAAGTTCCAAGATGCAACCAGTCAACCGTTCTAATCATTTTTCTTAACCCCGTATGACCATCACATCTTTACTGTCTGTGTTCCACTTCAACAATTCCAGATTCGAACCGGGCATCAGCGGGTACCGGGTATACAAAAGAAGCATCAGCAGCATTTGTAATCAAAGCTGAAACAAATCTGAATCTTTTATAGAGAAGGAGTTCAATTTCGAAGTTAATCGAAGTGTGTCTGTTTTGCTTGAGATAAAAAATAAGTTTCCGCCTAAATAGATCTTTGTGGCTCCGTCACAGTCATAATCTGGAACGCGGTCATGGGTTTTTGTTTTCTTATCATCAAACGGAAATATGGTAGTTTTCGAATCAAGTCATGGGATAAAGAGTGAGAGGGGGAGGAGGAGGAGGAGGAGGAGGAGAGGAAAAAACTTACAGCTTTGTTCTGTATACATCACAGGGTGGTCGGAATCATAAGGTTGTGTGGAGATGGGGGAGCCGGAGCAGTCTTGAACGAAATTAACAGATGCTGTGTTATGTTATGTTTTTCTCTGATTATGAGATGAAACTTTCAATTGAACTAAAAGCAAAAGTTTAGCTGGTTCTTGAAGGTAGGGCAAAAGTAAATGGGGGCATACACTGGAAAACGATAACATGGGGAAACATACTGAATTGAATACCACGATACCTTTATGCGGGTGTGGCATGTAGACGTTGGGATGTAGATTTTGTAGAAGTTTTCCCTCGTGTAGATTTAAGGAAATGGAATTATTCATAACGATTACATTTTTCAATCTATACCTTTTACCCTCTAATAAAAATCCTAAATTATTTCCCAAGACGTTTGCAGATATACTTTCATGAAATGCAACTGTTTGACAGAAATAAATTCTACAAAGTTTACTTGTGGAGTTGTAGTAATTTAGACGGGATCAAGTTTTTGTTTAACAGTTCAAAGTTTATTATGAAACCTTACTGTTTTATGATTGCCTGCCTCTTCTTTTTTGCACCATAAGTTGTGAATGGCGACCTTATCAGTAAACAGTAAGCTGTTTCCTAGAGTGTTAAAAAAAACCACTGGTGTAATCATTGACGTTTATGAACAGATCATGGAGTGGCTTAAAGTATGTTTACATGAGAGGTTTTATAATCGACCCCTTCATACAACTTCCGTTGGTAAATGCATTGTACGTGAGTCAACAGTTGAACGTCAAATTGTTCACGTTGCTGTTGACGCTTGAGTTACTCGTAGTTTGCATCTGTGCTTACGCATGGTTTGGTACTAAATAGGGTGGTGCACGAAAGCTATAGAAACCTCGGTTTTTTACGCTTTTCCAAAACCTACAATATTATGCCGATTCCAAGAGGCTAATGTGGCTTTCCATTGGTTTCACTTGGGGAAGCACTCATTTTAAAAACCAATCGAACACCAAAAATTATTTCTGTGTAGTTTAACGTAATTGCCTTTGTGTGAGTGAATCACTAAGCTATGGCTCTTAAAAATATTCCTTGAAGAAAATTTTCTTTCGACATTTGTGCTCCTTGAGTGGACTCTTACTCCAAATCAAGAAGTAACTGTCACTTCTCAGAATTATGAGAAGCGAGCTCCTTGCGCCAATGGAATGGTTTGAGATTGCTAATGGACGCTCCTGGACGGTTCTTTCCCTTCAATGAAAAGCAAGAAAGTGTTCTCCTTTGCAATATTTACTTTCGGAGGACTTGATAAGTACTCGTGAAAAATATTTTTTCTTTGGTGTTTCTGGGATACACATCTTGAACCTCTCACGTAACAGGACAGACCTGCAAACCTTTACGCCACGGGTGCATAAGCACGGTTTGATAGTCCTACCAAATCTGTGTGAAATATTTTCCATATTTCGAATTGCATGTCTAGACTACACATTTTATGGAACACCCTGTTCATGTCTTTTACCCACGATTCGTCTTAGCTCTGAATGATCTCATAAAAACCAGCTAAGACTAAACAAAAGAAAAGCCAACAAACGCTGAGGTCAAGAGTGCCCTTTCGAATTAACTTTCATTTTTTTTCTTCTTCGTTTTCTCATCTCTTGTTGCTCCTTTGTGGGTTTTCTTTGTCTTCTCCAGCAAACAAAACAGAAAAAATTACCTCGCTGGAAGACAAAGTTCAACTCCGGCTTTAACGAACCCAAACCGAACCTTTGCATTTCCAAGCTGATTCACTGACGTTTGACGTTGCGTTGTTTGTTTTGTCTGTTTTTCGTGGTTGTTGTGTTCAAAAGACTTTGATTTTAGATTTATTTTCTTGACTCACTAGTTCACTGGTTGGCTTCTTTCTTCCTTCTCTGTGTAATAAGCTCAGGGGGCAAGTGGCGTATACCAAAACCAAAAAGGAGGTAGTATAATGGGCTAAAGACAAACACCGTCTTATTCCACTCTCAGTCAGTCTGGGGGGACGAGTTATAATTTTCAGCGCTATTAATTTTGTGAGTCACGACGAGCAGCAGAAGAGTCTGATTTTTTTTTTCTGCCGGGCTTGCAGTGTCAGTGTGTTAAATCCATTATTTTTTCTTCTACGTCATTGCTTCCCGTCCTCTTTGGAGAATCTCTTCTTTCTTGATGAACATCGAAGAAACCTCGGGTAGTTTGTTGCTGTTTTTGTTTTTGTTATTTTTATTTTGGTTATGAAACATCATCGTCGAATGTGTATGTCTTCTTCTTTGGCTTGGTCTTTTTTTTTGGAACATCGTTTTGTTGGCTTTTGCATAATTCAAATAATGCTCCTCAAATTATGTATAGTTTTATTCAGTCGCAGTCGGTCGTTTCGCTTCACCCTGATTTGGTAACACACAAAGAAGCCCGATTTTGGG
Organism: Melanostoma scalare; assembly: GCA_949752695.1. NCBI lineage: Eukaryota > Metazoa > Arthropoda > Insecta > Diptera > Syrphidae > Melanostoma > Melanostoma scalare. Next base: position 232,917,922 of record OX456985.1, on the reverse strand, counting down.
TGCATTTAAAAAAAAAAAACTAAAAATCCGCATAACTTTGTCTCTCTGTAATGGAATAATTGGATTGAGCTTTGGGGTTGTGGGAAACAAAAGTGTTTTGAACAATTGTTGGACCTTTGTGACATTCTGTTTTTAGTCGTTATTCAAGACTATTTGGAAGAGGTATTATAGCTCTGCTAAGAATTTCTATTTTATTTGATTTACGATTTATTAAGGATTTGTTTTCTTTTGTTGTTCTCTTTTAGACTTCTTCAACAACAAAGACAACTACCATGACAACTCCAGCCAAATTGTATGGCAAGGATTTGAGTGAATACGATGAGGTCGATGTAGAAGCATTGTTGGCGCAGTTATCACCTGAAGAGATCAACATTTTGGCTAAAGAAGTCGATCCTGATGTAAGTACAAATGCATTTAACAATATACCTATGTTGGTTTAACTGTAAGGATAAATATGTTGGTAGATGATAAAAGAAAAGTTACAGGTATCGAAAGAGTTGGTATAGGATAATTGGTTAGCTGTCATTTACTGAGTTGTGGCTTCGTAGTTTTTTATTAAGTACGTTTTTGGAAAGTATTGGCATACTCGTTTTCATTTAAAAAAAATTAACCCCGCCAACATTTACTTACCACCATAAGCGATCGTTAAAAGACGATAAATTGTGTAAATGCAAAATAATTAGAATCATTTTTCATGGGCCACATTGTGTAGTTAGTCTTCTTCTTTTCATTTCCGGCGTTACGAGTAGTGAGTGATCTTGAAGCGATCACAACTTTTCTGCTTCACACTAGTGATCCGCCTGTGGGGTACGCCGCGTTGACCTCAGAAAGTGTCGGCAAGCCTCCCGGTTTTGGATTGTTCCATGTCTGAGGCCAACCAAATGCTGCTGTTTTTGCATTTGCTTGTACCAGGAGTGTTTTGGTCCGCTTTTTCTTTTTCGTCGCGAATTTGTTGAAACGTTGTACGATATTGCCTTTTGGACGGGGTTCTGTGGATCTCTCCTTTGAACATGACAATACCAACTGAGCAGGTCGTGCTGAATTTCGTCCAAAATGGTACTTTTGACATGAAGGCTTCCACGGATCTTAGTACTTCTAATTCGATCAAGCTTTGTTACTCCTGCTGTCATCCGAAGCATCTTCATTTCGGCTGCCGTCAATTTGCTCTCATACTTTTTGTACATTGTCCAACATTGTGAACCGTATGTCAGAGCTGGACGGTTCCCTTCAGCTTAGGGGGCATTGTGTAGTTAGTAAATAAAATAAATTAATAGGGTGTCGGAACAAAGCTATGCGAGCTTCGCACGTAACGCATTTCCAGGACTCACAATTCTATGCTGCACTCGAATGGCTAAGTTGCAAAGCGTTTACGTGGCAGTTGCTTTCGAAGGACTTGCAAACTCCTAGCAGAAAGCTTTACTGAAAATCAGTATCAGCGATACTGAACAAATGAAAGGTTCTAAGGTTGAGTTCGTCCATTTTGAACTTTCACACCGTAAAGCTCATCAAAATAGGAGACCTCTTGATTTAGTGAGGCCATTGATTGAACATGTTATAAAAATTACCCAGAGAACCGGGAGACATTAATATTTAGAAAAAAAGATTGAGGTTTGGTAAAAGCTCGGATGACCTTTAGATGTTTTTAGGCATAACCTACCTTTTGTTTTCCATTTTATGTTTTCACTAACTCAACTCTGCTAAGTCATCCAAATTTTGAGTTTGTAGATTTTGAAGTAAATTTCTTATAATACTGAACTCGATTTAGGAATAACGATAACGATGCTCGTAAAGCACCCCTTCGTAATCGTTACGTTGCTACATGCCGTTTCATGATACTGGTTGTCTTTCACGACTACTTTTGGTGGTTGTGTTGTTATAGATCTGGTATTTTCATGGACTCATTCTCGTAATTGACAATCGGTTTATGTCGTGGCTATCATTTTTCTGTCTGACGTTTCGTAAAGCGGGTCCTCGAATTTCAACCACTTCTTCTTCATGATACAATTCAAATGTGGTGAGTTGTTTTTGACTTGTTCGAATATCCTTCAAGGATCTTCAATCTCATTCAATGTGAAGGATCGGCGGCTATTGGGTTTTTGGGCTTGAATGCTCCTTGAATTGCGCCTGCCATTTCTAAAGACGGTTCAAACGACTATGCTTTTCTCCAGCTTATCCGTTTTGAACCTTTGTCGCATCGTATGCACACAAAATATACTCCGTTTAATAAAAATGGTAAAGTTGCACAGTTCGGAGGTTTCTGGACATGAATGGGACCTACAAATTTCAGCCGATCCCTCCAAGTTAGAAAGCGCATTTCGTGGCAGTGGAGTTACTCTCGGAGGACTTGCCATTTCCTCGCCGAAGTCGATGTTTGTAGAAGAAGAAGAACAGTTGAATATTTCTGCGATTCGAGCCTGGAACTGTATCGTAATATGCAGATGTGCTAACAATAACGTCATATGCACCACATATGTACTTTGTTACTAATAGCGGTGTATTGAACCTTTAGTTTTATATCAAAAAGTTGTTCGATGTTCAATATTTCATGTAAGCTACAGCAACACAGATGTTAACTTCTTGTTATTAGCAATTTTATCTTTTCGTTTCTTTAAAAGCTATAATGTAAATAAGCCTAGGGCTTGCGACTTTCGGATAGTGGTTTTTGAAAACGCTTTCGATAAGGGTGTACCTTCTTATACGATGAGTAAAAATTAGAAACATACAATTTTTTCAGGCTTCATTCGTGCTGAATTTATTTAGCATTTGTTATTTTAATAGCAATGACTAACTTTTTCTCCCAACTATGCAGAGAAGAGTAGAAAACCATCAACCAGACCATGCAAATTGTTCTTGCACAACTCTTAAATTCTTATAACATTTCAGGACAACTTCCTGCCTCCAAATCAACGTTGCAGCTATGAATGCACTAAAGATCCCACCGGGCCATTGGACAGAAAGAAGCTTATCGAACACATTAACAAAGAAGCACTCGAAACGCCAGATCTTCCAGAAATAGAGCCATTTGTGAAAGGAACTGTACGCGGCAAGAAATGGGTAGCTCCACCACGAGACGATCGAGAAATAGCAGCTGACGAACAAATTGCCATTGATATGGGTGAAGAGTACGAACACGCTCTTAGCGATGCCACACAAGAAGAAATTATTGACTTGGCTGGTAGATTGATAAAGAAATTAAATCAATCCATAAGATTCCCTTGACGAGCTTTCTTTTCTCTTTTCATAGCTATTCTCGGCTTCCATTCGATGATGAATCAAGATCAGTATCATGCCTCACTTCTTAACAAAGGTCAACCAATTGGTATGGGCTGGGATGGTATTACAAAATCTACAACACAAAAACTGTACCCTATGGATCCGCCAAATAATACAGATATTGATGAATCCATCAAACGGGTCAAAGATGATGATTCGAAATTGATTGAACTGAATTTGAATAATATTAAGGTAAAGACTCTTTGAATTTATGACTGACTGACAGAATGCAATTGATTTCTTTTCAGAATATATCCGATGAGAAACTAGAACAACTGCTCAACGCACTGCCCCAAAATGAACATTTGGAAGTTCTATCATTGACAAATGTCGGCCTCACCGATAAGACAGCTCTCTTACTGGCAGAGGCTATCGAAAAAAGTAAAACCCTGAGAGTATTAAATGTCGAAACAAATTTCATTAGTCCTCCAGTGATTGTGGTTTTGGTGAGAGCGTTACTCAAAGCCCGTACTATTGAAGAATTTAGAGCCTCTAATCAGGTAAGTTTGTCAACATATTCATTTTGAATCAACCAAAGACATTCATTTGAATTTCCGCAGCGATCAACAGTTCTTGGTAATAAAATCGAGATGGAGATTACAGATTTAGTAGAAAAGAACACATCCCTGCTCAGATTGGGTCTTCATTTGGAATTCAACGATGCCCGTCATAGAGTTGCCGCCCATCTGCAGCGCAACATCGACAGGAGTAAGTTTTTGTCAAAAATACATAACTTAAGACGATTAAGAACTTTCAGGAACATATAGGACTCGTTCTAAGGAGATCGTTGGTTTCTTTTTCGAAAGAAAATCAAATCAAATTTACAGCTCACTTCTTACGGATTGTCTCAACGTTGGCTCGCACTTTTCCTCTTTAGTTTTAAGTTTCATTAAATTCATGCTGAATTGCTTCAAATTATAACGCAAAATATTCGTCACCTTCCTTCACATTGTTTATTTAGATGAGCATGAATTCAGGAAAGGTTCTTCATCATCACCAATACCGAACGCAGCTTCCCCGACCGGCAAAGTCAATGACTTGTCAGCTATGTTGTCAAAGCAAAATACCAAATCACATAAACCAATACATCTCGTGTTAACTCCACAAGAAAGAATCGATTCAAAGTCGCAATTGATAGCATCGTTGGAAAGTCAGAAGCTTAGTGATCGTGGTAAGGGCGAAATCTCGGTTGCAGTTCCACAGCTTGCTGTTAAGAAAAAGTCTCCTTCAATGGAGCGTAAGCTTTCTGCAAATGATAGGATATCGCCAATCAAGGCAAAAGAGCAGCCAAAACCTGTTGAGGAAAAGAAAGCTGAGGTTAAGACTGAATTGAAGACAGTTGAAGTAACAATTAAAAAACAATCAGAGGAACAATCGCTTAAATCGGAAGAGGCTGAAAAGAAGACTGGAGAAGAAAAGAAGACTTCTATCACTCCTTTTGCAGCTATTGACGAATCTGTGGGCAAAATTTCTGGTGTTGACATGAAGGAACCTCCGAAAGCAGAACAGTTGGATAAAACTGATGCAAATGTTCCACAAACACCTTATCCGTCAATTGAAAAGTCTATAGATAGAGACATTGAAATTAGGGAACCAAAAGCAAATATGAAGGTTCCGCCTACACCTTCTCCATCGCTTGACGAATCCTTTGTTTTGAACAGTGCTAGTCATCCAGAAGAAAAGAAGTTCTCTCCCCAACGCAATCCTAAAATTGGTGAGCTTCGGCACAGCAGAATCTCTAAAGCCATTGATCAGGAAAATTCCAGCCCATCTGGTTCTGTCCAAAAAGACAATGAGCCTGAAAAAGACCTGCCGTTACGATCATCAACTGAAGTAACTTCAGCTGTACATCAACCTAAAACGGCAGTAACTGAGACTAACAAGGAATCCAAGAAATCCGACGATTCCTCCAAAAATAGAGACAGAATGTCACACAGTATCTCTCCAAGTCGACACATGGAGGACAAACTAACTCAGCTCAGAGCTAAAATTGACAGTTTTGCTGAAGTTGCTGATGAAAAAATGGCTAGTCTACGGTTAAGGTATGATGATATTCCCAAGGAATCTCTTGGTGAGGATGCTGAGGCTCCGAAACCTCGGGCGAAACCAATCATACCTGATGTTGATATAGCTAAGCTTAAGATTGAAGTAAAACTTGCAGAGGAAAAGGCTAAAGAACCAACCAATCTTCCACCGCTGCGTCCAGGTAAGGATGTAAGTCAGCATCTGGTTAAAACGCCAAACTCAATTGGAATAACTTTGCTTTTCCAAAAACAAATATTCACAAACACCATCTCTACACCTATACCCAAGTCTGTATCTGAAATCCCTGCAATTGTCGCGGAACCTTCTAATGAGAAAGTTGGTGCGAGTACCATAACAACTCCAAGTCAGAAATCAAACGAGAAACACAGTCCAGCCTTACTACAGAGCGCAGACAGTCCTAATCTTGGAACTGGAATAGTCCCTGTCTTACAGAAATCAGATACTCCTGATACTTTCATGGAAAAGGTTTCTGAAAATCCAAGTCCACAGACTTTGGAGGGAGCTGTTGAGGAAGTTTCTGGTATAGGTGTTAAGGCGGTACCTACAGGTCTTAATACTAAAATTGAAAACCTTTCTTCAAAGGACTTAGAAAAGCCAGTTGAGAAAATTCCTGAACCCGAAGTATCTATTCCTATCTCTAAACCCCACGCAGAGCAAATAAATCCCGAGCCTCTAAGGGCTGCCAGTCGAGCTACTGCCTTATCACTTCTCTCCATCACGAAACGTGATGGACTCAACATTGATCCAATAAACAAGATTGAAGCAGGCACACAATCTCAACCCAAGCCATCACCCCTCCTTCGCCTCTCTGTGAAAAAAGGAGATCCTCAAAAGATCGATCCTGTTGCATTGAAAGAAGCTGCAACACAATCTTTAGCCAAACCCAATCCAATATCACTTCTCTCTATCAAAAAAGGTGAAACCATTACAATCGATCCAATATTAAAGTCCGAGGTATCTACGCAATTCGCTTTTGAAAAGCTCATAGCTGAAGCTGCATCACAGACAGTCGAAGAGGATCCTAAAGTGACGGCGGAAGATGCAACTCAAACGCCATTGGTGTTTTCCTCCCTCGAACATGATTTTATCTTTCCGGGTCTTCGTCGGGTTCCGTACTTGCCACGCCCAAAGACTATAAACATTGGTGGTGGCGAAAAAGTGATCGTCAAACCATCATCAAAACCAATCAATGAAATTCTTATGCTGCTCTACCCAGTCCTTCAAGACTATGCAAAGCCCAAAGAATCGAAGAGTTTCGGTCTCGAGCAAGATATTATCAAACCAAATGAGCCGGACAACACGATCAATGATCTTGAAGATTCCCTCAAAAAGGCCGCTGTAATATCTGAATCTATAGTAAAAGCTAGTCCAAAGCCTATCGAAGAAACAATCAAATCCGAAGAAGAAGTGAAGACTTCTGTAAGAACTGAAATAGAAATCCCTCTGGCTGATGAAAGCAAAACTGACGAACCGATTATATCGATCGATGAATGCGCTACGGCTGCATCTGAAGCTAGATTCGAGACGAAATTCACAGCTGTTGAAAAAGTCTCAGCAATAACTCGGACCACAATTGAAACTGAAGAGCATGTTGAGGTCATTGATAAGGCTTACAAATCTGTTGCTGAAGTTTCCACTTCAGAAAGGGAACATGGTTCAAAGACATCAATACGATCAGCAAATATGTGGCAAGCTTTATCAAGCAATCTGATCAAGGCATCAGAGCAGACACTGTTCGATCTCTCAAAATCAACTGAGAAAGGTGATGGGGTTTCATTATCTCGCTCCAAAATAGGAAAGGTTTCTGTTTATTCGTCTGTGGAAGATCTATCCAGATCTAAGTTCTCTGACCGAACCCTAGGAAGCCTTGTCAAGACTGTTGAGACAACATCCGTTTATTCGTCTATGGAAGATATTCCGTATACAAAATACTCCGATCGTTATAAGGAAGGTAAAGTAACGAGCAGTGCTTCAGTTTATTCATCAACCGAGGATCTGGCACAGCTTTCGAAACCAATTGCAAAAACATCGATCTATTCGTCCACTGAAGATCTGCCTGACGTGTCATACAAAAAGTACTCCAATCGCTATTCGGATACTAGAACTTCGCAATATGCTGTTGATTCACATAAGGTTCCTGAAAAACCAAAGGAACATCTGTCACTCCTACCTCGGAGCAAATTTTCTGATCGCTATAAAGATGATCATCCCAAGCCAGTCGAAATCCATAGATCGCACCCTAAATTCCCATCGTCTCATGATGTTTCCCAAACTGCAGTCAAAATTGATAGGGGCTACTATAAATCAGATCACTTGTCTGACCACTCAACTGCACGATCACAGTACAAGTCTACTGAAGAACTGTTCCAACGTTCAAAGATTGGTGAAAGTAGCACTAATGAAGCTTATAAATATCATGACAAATCCTACTTGGCTTCTGTTCAATCGTCAATCTCGAGATACCAATCGGCATTGAGACCGTACACTTACGTGCCATCGACAGCACATACTGATCTGTCCATTGACCATGTCCGGGCAAGGCCAACGTCACCTTCAATCCACACTGCCACTTTACAATTGAATATTTCACCATCAGGAATCAGTGAGCTGCCAGAAAAACGAGCCTCCCGATACACAGCCCAACCTAAAATTGATAAGCCAATAATAACAATTTCACGAGTCAAGGATACTGCAAGATCCTTCCGAGCAATATCTCCAATTGAGAAACCCAGACAATCCAAAAATTTCCTATTGCCACATCACAAAGCGTCTGGTCAAGCCATCGATGACGATTCATACGACGAATCTTCTCAATCAACGCTTGACATTTCATTTGCTTCCACTGCTGATAATGCCACATCAACAACCGAATCAACGAAAAAACGACCAAATATCATGGATACAATAAAAATGTTGAAAAATCGAGTACGAGATGTTATAACGACCGAAGATCGTTTCACTGAATCTCACCGCTTGCCGTCATCCCCATAGAACACGTCTTTCAAATCACAATTCGAGGGTCAAAAACTGGCATCATCGTTCAAAATTTTATATACGACAACGATGAGAAAGAAATCTTATTTTTCGTATTGGGTTTCTACTAAATTATTTTGTCCTAATAGATTTCTTTCTTCGATCGACTTCATTTTACTTCAAACAAAAAATCAGATCAAAAAGCTACAGGTAAAAGTGGTTTTCCTGTTTGAGCCTCTCCAGCCCTCGTGATATTGTCTTTCATTGTATGCTCTTTTACGGGCTAAAGGTCTTTTGAGACTCTTTGTTTTGTGGAAAGTCAGTCCGTTGAGAGTGTTGACTTATGTGTCTGTTGTTGTAGTGTTTTTTAAATGTTGTTTTTATTTTCAACAGAGAAAATTTTTGTTGGGATGTTTTCGATTAAGGAATCGCGTAAAAAAGATTATGCAAGTCTTATCTAATGGTCGAGTAATGGTTTCTCGGCGATGAAAGCTTAAACTCTCTTCTGCATATAGCCATAACCTTTCCAGATAGTTTGAAATTTTAATGCCAATACCTTGAATACAAATGGACATTTAGCTAACTACGAGTACCTAGTCCTTTTCCTTCGGCTGCGCAGATGTTATGAGCATTTTGATATCAAAGAGATCAAAAATCTCTTACTTATCTGCTTATCTTCCAAGGTGTCATTTGTCTCAGACTTATCTACGTAGACAAGCGTCTTCACATAAACCAAGAAAAAATAGTCCACCGGGGTTAAATCGCCCGATCTTGAAGGTTTGAAACTCGAAATTATGTAAATTGGCGTCAACAGCGATTTCGTTTCGAAACAATTTACTGAACGTATCCCAGTAGTCGTGCTGCTTCAATTCTTCCATCATAAGGCTCGTTCGTTGAACTTTCCCAGGGTTGATCCAGGTTTTCTTGACAATCCTATGAGTTCTCAAATAAACCTAGGTTTTCCAGTCCTCAAAAAACGCTAAACCACAAATCACTACACATCCCTGTCATTAAAAAAAAGTACCTACAGCCCTCAACTCGCCACAGCAAAAACCTAGGGCGAGTTGAGGGAAAACCTAGGTCAACCCTAGGGCTCAAAAAACACTAAGTTTGACATTCAGGGCGACTTTAGGTTTCTCAAAAAACACTTTGTGGTGACCATAGGGCGACCCTAGGGCTTCAACGAACATAAAATGACGAACCAATGAGCATAAATCAAGTGACAGCTGTCAAGAAGACCAACTCTGGAAAAAGTATTGCCAGATCGAAAACCAAACTTCTAAAAAACATACTTTATTTTGGTGATATCTCCCCTATCAAAAACTTATGTTAGATTTCTGATGCTGAAACTCTCACATTCATTTAAGTCGATTTTCGTAGAAGTTCCTATTATTTTATAGAAACCATGCACACACTATGCATTGATGTAATTGGATCTTTGACAAGGACTAGATATTTTATTGGGGTACTTAAAAGAATTGATCCACAATAAATAATTTGGTGCAACTCTTACAACATTCCGATAACTCTTACCTAGAAGGCCTGGGCAATATTAAAGCTTAGAGCAATGTTCTTTCTTTTTGAATGTACCAGCACCTGGTGCCCATGAAGAAGTTTACTTTTTGAGAAGAGTATTGAGAATTTTTGAGGAAAACCTGACACTTCATTTTACAAAACACATAGCTACATACAAATCTTTTTGCATCTCCTTATATTCGTATGCTTTCTCCATCTGTCCCTTAAAAAATATCTCGCAAGTTTAACAATGATTCATCAATGTCGCCTTCCACTTCATTAATATGGTCAATCATAATTATATTTTTTGACATGAAATACATAAACCATTCGAAAAACTATGTAAATATGTATTTTTATATTAATTCTTAGAAGTATTTGTTTGAACGTATATTTACTCCCGTTTTAAATTTTTGTTTATCGTATTTGATAAATTTGTTCAATTTCATTAGAATTTTAATAATTGATTCATAAAATCGTTGTAAAAAAGAAAAATATGTATTAATTTGTGTGCGTAGTTGTACGTGTGCAAAAATTGAAGCCCAAACTACCGTTATTAATATTACCCGAGGGCAATGTCGAATTGCAACGAAATGAAATTGACAGAACATTTGTTATGTCGTCGCCATCGCCGTCACCATCCCCATCGCCTCTACCGCCACCAGATTATGATGTCGAAATTGATCCTGATAACATTGTTATTCGGGGTGGTGACGTTGTTCCCGACGACAACGACGATGATGATGTCGATGAGGATGAAAATATTTTAGCTTCTTCACCACAAGAACCACCGCCATCGCTTGACGATAACATCAAAACGCATATGTGAGTTCATTTTAGAGAGAAAAGACAACACCAAAAGCCACATACAAAAGTAACACAATTGTACAAAGACTTTCTCCCCAAATGAAAACAATACACACTGCTCTTCCACATTTCACAAAAAAAAAATATCTTGCTCTCCTATAGATCCAAGAAGAAAACTTACACCACTGTCAAATGCTCATCATCCCACGGGAAACGTCATGCCAGCTTGTTGCCTTCTATGTTACACGTCGTGCCTGGTTTTGTGGTTTTGATTGTTTTTTGTTTTTCTCTTTTTTCTGTTTTTATCGAAGAAGGATTTATGTTCTCAAAGGCTTTGTTTAGTGTTTTAGTTTGTGCTTGTATAAGTTTTTTTGATTGTGTTCAAACTCGAATGGACTCAGTTGGAACCTTTCATTGGGGAGTAAAATAGAATTAAAATGTGCTTTTGGGAAAACAGTTGTCGAAAGAGGTTTCAAAGAACTGAAAAAAGTATAACTTCGTAGCAATTTTGTTGATAGGCGACGATTGGAACAAAAAAAACTATTGTGTCAAAATTGTCGACTTCCATCTATAGCTCTCTCTACTTGGTTCAGCTCTAGCGAAAGAGAATTTATTTAGTTCAAATAGTTTAAACTTTGTTTTCTAATGTTAATGTTTTGTAATTAAATTTTTTGTTAAATTAAAAAATTGTAATTCAAAGTGGCAACTCCGTATCCTTTGCGGAAATGAGAAGAGAATTTCATTGCATATTTTTAGGATGATGCAAGGTAGAAATAAATGTTTTCATTTAAAGCCGTCGTTATCCTTATCATTATCCATAAATGAACTATCTCCACTTTCTTCAAAAAACATTGAGCTTAGTTTTTTGAGACACGGCTAATTCCAGCTTTTCTTTGTTCAATGTCAAATATTAACCCAAATGCAAACTTTAGCCAAGCCCAATAGAAAAGAAAATACATTTTTATGAAAATAGCAACGAGTCATATGCAAAAGTCTTCATCTTAAAGCCTAGTGTTCACTTCCTCTCTATGTGAGTTTTTGACATTTCTCGCCGGTTCAAACTTTTGAATGCTACAAAATTATTTTCCTTTTAAATTTTGAATCTGGAAATTATCACAAATGATTATAATTAATTAGCACTCACTTGCGAACCATGTTGTGTATCCATAAAAATTTGAGCCATGTGGAGACAAAAGTGGAGAGTTTTCGTTCAGGAGCTGTGCTGTGAACCTCAATCACGTGCAAAATGTACGGGAATCTTGTAGTAGGGGAGCCCAGGGAGGGATTTTGCGCGTTACTCGAGCGCGTCAGAAAATCATATGGGGTGAAACCTTGCACCCTGTGATGTACTCCAACCATATATGAAACCTTAATGTTGGGGCGTTCGTTGAGGGCAGCCCGACAGTTCAAACTACGTCTGCTACATAAACTACATTTAACTACATTTAACTACTTTTAACTACAAAAAACAACATAAACCACGTAGCAGACGTAGCAAATGTGGTTTTTTTTTTTTTAAGTGATGATTCGGCCAACTCTGATTTTCAGATTATCATCCTGGAGGACGAAGACATCTAGTTGATCACTCTGTATAAAAATCTGACGCGCTCGAGTATTTCAAGGTCACGTGTTTTTTTACATTTTTAAAAATCAGCCATGACTTAAATTGTCAGATTATTGAAATATACACTTTTTGAGTACACTTATCATTCACTTTAAAAATCTGACACGATCGAATAACTTTTTTTTCAACCTCTCTTTACGCCCATTTGCCTTCAGTTAATCGTCAGATTAATAATTATCGGTTATGAGAAAGACAAAGCGCGTATACTCTATGAATATCTGACGCGCTCGAGTATTTCAATGAGACTGTTTTTTTTTACATTTATAAAAGCTCATACACGCTCATCAAAATGGAAAACTGCCATACACTTTTTTCGTTTTAGTACGTAAACTTCACAACCCAATAAGTCCCCATGACGCTTTAGTAACTGCAAATTGAGCATCCTGGGATCCCCTACTATAAGTCGTTTCCACTAGAGATTAGTGCATTCCCATGTAGTTTCTATATTCCTGTAATTTTTCTTCTCATCTCGCCCATTTTAACTACGAATCCGAAATTACGAGCTACAAAATCTCGGCGTTCTTAAAAGGAGCTCTATAAATCGCGAAAATAACGAACACAACAGTATCATGGTGGCGCGGCGGGGTGTGTTGAAAGAGTCAAGCAATTATTTCTTTTTACTACTCTGCGAGCAATGCCTTCGAGGTCGTTTAGTTTTTGTGCGAAATGTAGGTAAATCATCATTCGTACCAACGCAGACTGATCTAGCAACAAAACTGCTTTCGAAAATCAAAAAGTTATCTGCAACCGAATATGACCTTTTATCCGCATCCGGATCTTGAATTTGTTATACAAATTAAACCCAATTTGGCTTTCGGTAGCCGTGAGAAAAACGACAGGCTCCATACCTCAAAAGTTATTTTCTAAAAGCATGTTTTATTTCCAAAGGCATTACAACTAGTCTATTAGTCATATCAGAGTTTGAAACGAATACAATACATTCTGACTGTGAATATCACGCGTATTGTTTCATCATATCAATTTCTTTAAACTAACATCATGAAGTGCTCTAATTAATTTTAACTCTTGTCCTCAACTTTCTATATGAACTTTTCAGGTGTCTGTTGTTGTACATAAATATAATCTTTTGTGTTAATATTTTGTTCCATCCTCTCAACTGTATGTGTGATGGTCGTTCACACTAAATCATCATTGCACATCTTACGGATTGGTGTCTGATTCTAATGTTTATTCTATTTCACACGTATTCCTCAACACAGTGACTATTTTTTTCTAATACATAATATATACCTACAGCATTATTTGTACCACCATATATATATATAAACCACAATACATTTCCTCACCAATATTTATGTTATATAATATTTTCTTTTTTTATGTTTCTTTGTATGTTTTGCAGTAAGAAAAGATCTTGAGTTACGTCTGAAGTTCAGATTTTTCAATAATATGCATAGGAAATCAGCAAGAATTCAATGAACTAACGAATAAACAAGAAAAATTAAAAAATAAATAAATAAACATATTTGACATAAGTGAAGTTAAATATCATTTTCTTACTTTAAAATGAATACTTAAACTACACAACCAAATGAAATAAAAAAAGTATAAATCATGTAAATTTAAATAATATAAATTTAACTAAAAACAAACCAAAAAAAATTAGGCATTAAATAAACCAAAAGTCAAATAAACAAAAAAAGTAAATAATCACTTAGGATATAAAGGTGAACAAATTTTTATTTTCCAATGCTTTTCTAAGGCTAACAGTAAAGAAGAAAGAAAGTTTTTTTTGCCAAAAAAAAAAAAAGAATAGAATTGTTTTACGTTTTTTTTGCTAATGCATTGCTGTTAGTAGTTTTTTGTATCTTCAAAAAAGCCTTCAAAAATATACTTCATTACTGACAATCAGTGGATGAGTAGGTCGCTTGATACATTTTTGGATTGAACACACGTAGAACCAGACGAGTCCGCGGGGTTGCAAGAATGACTTTTAATAGAAATAAATATTAAAACTAGACACATCATTGTTTTACATCAGAAAGTTATGCCGCTGTTGCTCGTTGTTTTATTTGCTTGTTCTAATTTTTGTTTATAAAGAATTCTTTGTTATATGAATTTTTACTTTTGAATTCAAACATTCCCTTACTGATTCATAATTTTTTGTATCCGTTAGGCTCTTAAAATCAGCCTGATGCTTAAATCTCAATTGGTTCTACCCCAGTAAAAAAAGTTCGAGACAAATTATCAAGCGATTAACTATCCACAGTGACCTAAGAAATTTATTTATTTGACTTGGATTAACAAACTGTTTATAACTTAATGCTTTGCATGACTGCACTTGAACTGAATTAATCCCAGTAGCTATGTGATAAAACTCATAACCAACCCAAACCCACAGTACCTACACAACATCGAAATCAAAATTTATTTTTATTGACATTCTTTTAAATTAATACAAAAACAAAATTTAATTTAATACTATTTTTTAGGAAATAAACTACGATGTATAATATTTAAACAAAAATCATATCCGATCCAAAACAAAAAAACAAAATTACAAACAAACAAATCGTCTGTAATATAAATTTCTTATCTAAACTGAATGTTTCAAAAAAATCTCCGAAATGGATGTTAAAAAAGTTCGTAGACTTAAAATTTTTTTATTTACTGTGAAATTTCTTGATGTTCAACTTCTTTTCTACTCCAAATTCTGACTTCCTTAAAAGACCAGTGACAAGGAAGTTTCTTTTAAAAACAAGAATGTGATAAGCTGACACTCACATTGTCCAATTAGTATCTGTGAAAAAAAAACCCAAGTCTATCAATCTAACAATTTTCGTGTGATATTACTAAAACTTAGCATTTAAGCCTTTACCCTTGAATTAAATTGAATGAAAAAAAAAAATATATAAAATCCAGCCTCCTATTTGAATAATCATTTTCAGTACTGTGTGCCGTCAAATCAATAATGGAAAAAATGCTGCATCAAATTTTTTCCGCTCCTGCCAATTGTTTTTTAGAAGTAAATTTTTTTTAACAAAACTGAACTAATGTTGTTGTTGTATCGTTTTTTTAATTAATCCCCGTTTACTATTCCATTATGTGAAGTAAATTTTCATAACTAATTAAATGTTTTTCTTTTCCAAATATTCTTTCCAGTACGTGTTTCCCGCCTGAACCAGCGCAAATAAGCGAGCATCTTGTTGTCTTCAAAAATTCAACAAATTGAAAAATAAATACAAACAAATCTATACACACCTTGATACCAACATTTATACACCTTCATCTAATTTTAAACGTAATACAAAATAAAAAGCAAAAAAATTTTAAAAATGCAAACAAAAAAATATCCCCTAATCCGATTGAACGAAAAACAGTACGTATATTTCCTTATTAAAGTTCCGTTTTCTTAAATGCTTCTTTTGGTTTCTTGGCACTCTATCCCTTAATTCTTTTTATTGCTTTTCTCACTCTTTTATTATTTATATGCTTTCTCTACTTAAGATGTAAATTTTAGTTTGGTGTCTTAATATCACTTGTTTATTTAGTAGTTTCTTCTTGATTTATATTTGTCTACATATCTTCGTCTTATACAAAATACCAGTATTTTTTTAAACAGTTTCTTAAGCAAAAGGTTTTTTTTTATAAGGATCGAAGCAGAAGTTCCGATCCGAAATCAGTTTGTTTTTTCCAGAGCTTACAACAGATTTTGTCATGGGAGTGTAAATTTTTCGTGTCGGCTTATTTTGACAGAAAAGTTGTTGAACAATGTTTTCATACAGGGGCCCTACTCTGTATTTCGTTTCGAAATGCAATTCTTTTCGAAAATAATTTTCGAACCGTTTATGAATTCTTACTCTGTTAATCTTTCGAATCGGAAAGAAAAGTACTTGTTATGAGTGCATACTGTTATAAGGAAAAAACCGTACTGGATACGAATTCTAGTTGGTTTAGAAACGAGTTTTAAGTTTTTTTTTAATCAGCTGATCAATGCAATTTACCACTGAACTGAAAGTGCTCAGAATTAATTTATTTTTGTGTTCAATGTTAAAGCGCATTGCTGAGCTGATTATAGAATTGCTGAGTTGCTACAAAAAACCTTATAACAGTTTTTGATTGACTAAACAAGAGCCCTTGTAACATACCAAATGTTGTTATAACAACATTATCGAAAATATTACAAAAAAAATCACTCAAATCAAATGGGTTAACTTAAGTCTCCATCAGTTGAGTGTGTTGAGAATTGAAATTATTAAAAATTCTCATAAAGAGACCAATTGCACGCTTGTTTGAAGACCAATCACAATCAATGCTTGATTTGATGGCTTTTGCCGCAATTTTATCGTAGAAAAGAAACCGTGATTTTTGACTACCGTTTGTTATGCCTTAGGATTGTACAGGGCGAGCCCGAATGTTGGGTGGATTTGAAAAAATCATTTAAAAAGGGGACAACTATTATAGATACAAACAAATATTTATTGTAAAAAAAGGTATACGGGAATGTTATTCGTTGAAAATGACATCCTCATGATGTGCACCATCCCGCTGTAAATACTCATCCATCAATCTGGAAAAAATCGTTGGCGCATTTCTCTTGGAATAGTCACCATTTCTCTGATATTGGTCTTCAACTAGTGTGTCAAATTCTACTCCTCATGTATCTCCACAAGAAATAGTCTGGTGGTGTCAAATCCGGGCTTCTGGGTGGCCACGCAATAACGCCTGAGTATGATATGAGTTTTCCTCAAAATCTTTCGTTCACGACTGCTATCGAAGCATCATATATATGATGCATTCTAGGCTATCTAGTTACATGGCTGTGTATCCGTTCAAATAAATTTCCACAGAGTGCCCCGCTGAATTTCAAAGGAAAACTGATTCTTTGGTTCTTGTTGTCTTGGGCGTCCCGAAAGTTGAACAAATGATCTTTGAACTTTTTGAAATATTTTATCTTGCAGTAAGCACGTTGTGCACCCGTGAAATAAATTTCCGCGAACCGAGCTGCTCGCTCCCACCTCCAGCGCAGCGCCCGCTTTGGTCCAGCCATTCTCCAATTATTATAAGTGTTCAAACAAACCAGACCTTTTTAATGAAATAGTTAGTTTCAATTGATATAAAATTTAAGTCTTAAATTTAAATAGAAATAAAATCTTTAGTTAATTCTCTTAAATTAAAATGGAAAACAAAACTCTGTTTGGTTAAGTGTTGACAGTATGTTTACCTAGATTACTTTTAACTAAAAAACTAACTCATGGTCATCTTATTGTTCTAAAAATGACATAAGGCTGTGGTATATTGTCTTGAATATTCGGACTCGAATAACTATAAGTAGTTATCTTTTATTTCTCTGAAAAAAAACCATTTCTTTTATTTCAATCGACTAAAACGAAATTCGCTAATAGGCTTCTGATTCAGGGTCTTTATTGAAAACAGTAACAATCCTTGAAAAATATGGAGCCACAAGGCTTCTCCAAAATAAACAATTCGAAAGTGCGACAGTGACAAATTCATCTGTAAAATTGTGTTAATATAGCGATGCATTAGCGTTGCAATACTGACGCGACAAGAACGACAACGCGTTTGCATAATTTGTACCTAATCGTCACGGTGTGGCGGGCGATGATGTAAACAGTGTTTTTGTCGGTGTCGCAACTAAAAAATCGCTTTGACTTAACGGAACCTTTAGGGTACGTGTCTATCTGAGAAGAACAAAAGCTGTGAGTAGCTAGTAGGTACTGCTCTTTATGGAAAATCAGCTACTACAATTATACTCTAAACGTTGTCTTGAGAACTACATTCACTCTTTTTAATCCTCAATAGACATGCAAACTAAACTTTTCTTCTAAAAGTGTTAATGGTAAGTAGTAAGCGTGTTTAATAAAACTAGGGCTAAATTTTTTGACACGTGCAATCGTTCGTTGCTGTCTTTTATATATCGTTCATTGTAAAAAAATATCGATTCTTCCACTTTGTCAATAATTCTCTCACAAACATAAGTCACTATCATCGTTCCATAAAATATATTTTTTCTAGCAATTTTTTACTGCAATTTTTTAACAATGCAATAAAGGTGGTGGCTTCTGTAGTTAATCAAATCCTTAAATATTATTATTTTGTTGGTGCTTTGTTTCACTTATTTTATTTTCTGTAACAGCAAAAACAAATACAATATCTGATTTCCTCATGTTATTAAGTAATAACTCAACCATTCCAGGTGGCCGCCAAAGACGAATGGGACACTTCTCACGGAATTACACCGTTGGTGTTTGGCAGTAGATCATCTTCAGAAATATTATCCGAAATCAACAAAATCTTATTCGTATTTATTATATTATATAAAATGTTTTTAAGCTTATTTGTCTGCAATAAAGAAAATTTTTGTGAAGCCTTGCATATTTATTATATAAGAAAGAAAAAAAAAAACTAATATATTTTGTAATGTTTGTTCAAATCACAGATTTTTCGTGTCGCCTTATTGCATTAAAAAAATATTCTTAAAAACGATATATGCTTGATGAAAAAAAAAAAGAATAACAAGAAATTTCAATTTAATATCCTTAAATATTCAACATATTTTAAAGTAGATTTGTATATTTATAACATCAATCGCTGCCAGGAAGAGATCTTAATATAAGAGACCATCAAGCTGGGGTATTTTCTTTTTTGTTTTAGTTTATATTTATGTAATACGCTATAGAATTCATAATAAATCGTAAGAATACAGAAAGACCTCTTTTTGATTTCTTTAAAAGAAGTGCATGAGCTAAGCATTTAAAATATAAAAAAAAAACACTTAACTTAAAAATGCACTTCTCTGTTGGAAAAAAAATTGTATCACAAAATTTGTTTGATTATATTTAACATAATTCAATAAAATTACCCACTCCACATTTGCAGATCCTACATCGTGTTATATTTTAATCTTTTCAAAGTCTTATCTAAAACCTATCCAACAATAAACTAACAATCACTTCAAAATATCGTTGTTGTAAACTTAAAGTTTCCTTGGATAATGAAAAAAGACAAAAGATAATGATGCTAATAAGTAGGCTTAAGTATCGCTGGGAATGGCAAACAATAAGAACATTAGTGTTATAGTTTTTTTTTTTTGTTTATTAATTTTGCAAAACTTGGTTCTAACAATCTGATGCTATCGATTGTTGATAAACGATAGAAAAACGTAGTTAAAATCATTGTAAAATGTTTAAAACAGAAATTTGAATTTTACATAATTTATATTTTTGTTTTATAACTTTTTTTTTTTATAAATATAAATTTGAGAGACTTTGGAAAAGCTTTTTACAATTTAATAATATTAAATTAATTACTTACATTTGCTATAATTTAAAGAAGAGAACAATGAAAAAACAATTGTGTATAAAAATCATGTGTTTTTCTTTATTAAAAAAAAAGAAAATATTAAAAAAAAAAGAAAACAAAATGATTCAGCTACATATTTTAGTTTTTAAATAAAATTTTAAACGATCTTAAGTAAAAAGATTATAAGAGAAAGAAAGTATAGTGTATACAATAATGGAAAAGGAAGAAAATATTTAAATGTAACGTAGAATGTTGGCATTATGTACAAGAGTAAATAACACACACATACAGACAGCAGAACACACACAGAAATGATTTATTATAATAAAGAGAGAGAAAATAATTGAACTTTGTTTTAATTCAACTAAGTTAAAACGACAAGTATTTGTCGAAGGAAATTTTCGATCAAACGGGCCGATTTTTATGAAGTTATTTCAAGAAAGTCCTTGGAAGACATTTTAATAGAAGATGTTAAAAAGTTTACATTGGGACTTCAAAATTTGATTGTTTAAAATATTTTGTTCATTATAATCTATAGCGCAGGTCTATAGTCCTTGCCGGCTCTAATTAATGTCGCTCTTACTTTAAAATGGGGTAAATAAAATTATAAACGACTTACATATGTACATAAGTGAACAGCTCAATATTTAATAACAACTTTAAAATGGACTTGATTCAAATAAATGTGAACACTACCAAAATTTTGACAGTTGAAGCAAATGAATTGAAGTAAGAGACCTAAAAAGCAAAAAAAAAAATAAAACTCGGGTTGAAAACGAAAATTTTGAATCAAAATCTAGTTTTTATTTGAAGATACTTGAATCAGGACTCGGACTGAGATTAGTTCGGAAATAAATCGCAAAAAATGTCAAGCAACTGAGAAATGTCAGATGAGTTAAAGCAAAGTTTTAAGCATTTAAAAGGGGGACTGCTCGATTTTAAATTTAGAGTGACTCTAAAAAAGTGTGAAGCTTAATCTTTTATAAATTGATTCAAGTGCTATTTAGTGCTAGTGTGGCACTAACACTTTTTAAGGCTATTTTAAATAAATATAAATTTTGTGCTTATGAATAAACTAGCTTTTGACTGAAAGTTTCGATAAGCATTGAATTTATTAAACCTTAAACAATTTTGTTAACTTTTACTTGGAATGTACCAGATAAACTTGCTAACGAAAAATCCGATTTTAACAAACTTTTTGTTTCAAGGTTTTTTTCAACCCATCAAAACTGGATTAGCCATTCACGAGCTTATATATTTATGAATTGACTAGGATAAAAGTGTTCTAAAAGCTTAACAAAATGCTTGTGCCACCAGCATTTGAGCACAAACAACGCAGTGGTTCTAAACCACCTTGTTAAAATTTTTTGACTCTCATTAATTTCATATTCCATTTTGTTCTTCCTCGCTAGTAGAGATTTCGAAATAAGAAAAAGTATATTTTTGATATTACCGAGGCCACCGATACATCAGTTAAACGCTTTCGTCAGAACACGTTTAACTGATTCGTTCTTCTCCTTCTTTAAAAAATGTTTTCCTTTGTGGAACCAGAGTTAATGATTTATGAGCAGGTGTTTCCTTTTTTCAAAAAATCAATATCAGGTTCCTTGTTGTCTATTCTTAAAAGGACAAGAATGCTTTAATGGAAGTTTCTCGTCAACTTGCCTAGAGATGTTAATATGCGGTTGATGATGAGACTAAAGTGGATGCTCTCGTGGGACAGCTTACTAAGCAATTCTTTTTATAACTAAACTCAAATCCTTGAAAAAGCTTTACAAGCTCTTGACTACTTCACGATGTAAGCTGGCTAACTCAGAACTTGACAGCATAATCACTTCTTTAACATTACGCCTACTTTAATTACTATTTCAACAAAAAAAAAACTACGGCTTGCCAACAATGGTTTTTCTGTGCGGGCTTAAAGATTTTTGGTGCGAAATAGGTGCAATACAACACTTTTTGGTTTTTATTCTTAGCCTTTCCAAAACCGTGTTTCTTATCTATGCAATCATGAAGCTATTACAAAGATAACAGAAGCGGCAATTATCCGAAAATTCTTTTTTTGATACTGAACTCACCTTGGTAGTGATTATCAGTGCCCTAGAAATTGAAATGATTACCGAGAATCATCGTCATATTATCACGGCTGTTTTAATATCTGACCGAATTTGATAACGCTATAACTGAAATTGAATCTGTAGAAGAAAAATAAATAAATAAATAAATAGGTTGGTGCAACAGAGCCCCAGGGCCCAGCGCATTTTTTACAACCATGCCTTGTGAGGGAGATGGAGGAGACCTACAATTTTATGCCGGTTCCGAACGGTTAATCGAGAAAGCGCTTTTCCTGACAATGAATTTATTAACGGATGACTTTCCAAATCCTCGCGAAAGGCGATAACCGTAGAAAAACATCTGTACCTCTGTTGGGATTCGAACCACGAACTTCTGGGTTAACAGCAGACATTTCATCACGCCACGGGTAGAAGAAGGGTCATCTTATTTGCGAAAGGATACAGCTCTAATTAGATACCTTAAAAGTGCTTCTAAGTATATACAATTTTCATGATTAATACTATTTAATACTTTAGTAAATAAAAACGCTTATTGCGCTCTGAAAACCGATTTTGAGGTTTTGGAGGATAAGGAAAAATGTGCATTATTGGTAAAAATCTGGTGAGTTTGCTAGCATCCTAACACCGAAAATTTGTAGGTCGATTTTATACTGTTCGTCCGAAATTGGTGTGTTCGCAGCTAGCCTAGACTATACTTCATCCCCGTATTCAAACGGGAACGGAAACGGGAATATAGATGCTACACCATCCGTCAGTAGTATTGACTATATATATTCCCAATGTTCTCACGGGATCAGGAACGTGACACTAGAATCTTACTAAAAACTTTGAGGTTATATTCAGTGCAACTTAACGGGTGTTCTTCATAGTTTTTTTTTTTTTTTTCTTTTAGCAATTTTGTGTGAACAATGCTTTGAATAGGTTAGATTAGAGCAATGCCGGGCGGGTCAGCTAGTAAATAATAATTTGCTCATAGTTCTTCAACCGAATTCAAAAAAGGGGAATTGAAGACGTATGAATTTGGAGTTTGGTGGAACAGGCTAGCATTCAAAGTTCTGTGGTTTTGATATTCGAACGAAAATCGTAACCGCCGTGTATTTAAAAAATTCTGTCAAAATCAAAATCAAAGCCACTTCTTGTGGGGTATGGAGGGGACATACAAATTTCAGCTGATTCCGAAAGGCTAAAAGAGCCAGCGCGTTTCATGGCAGATTATTTTGACTCCTCGGTAACGCTTATATCCATGGATGAATAATTCGATGTTTGTGAGATTCGATCCTCGAAATCACTCGTAGCCATTACGCCACCGGCAACACGTTATTACACCTGGACATTGTTTGACCGAACATCATGGCGTTATAAGTGATTAGATGAGGGATCGCCTGTACGCACAACCGCCTGCGGTTGTTTTTTGTTAATTTTTCTATTGTGTCTTTTGTGCGTGTATCAGCCGACGGTCTTTTTAACCAGTGCTGCATATGCGATGATAATTCGTTTTGTTTCGTTTCACTGTTTGACCGATCATCATCGAAGTTTATAGCATGTACGCATTTTTTCATGGAGATCGTTTGAAACAACTGTAAATTGCCAAATCTAGAGTTCATCGATGTTTCCATTAAGCCAAACCCGTTTTTCGCACATGTAAGTTCCCTCAGTCTTTTGCATTATTTTTATTTCTAAATTTGATGTTTGATTGCGTTGATTACACAGAATCATAGTGCGGTATATCGTCACAATATAAACAAAAACACACTATTGAAACATCTACCACTTTTTCGTATCTTATTGTAAACATAAGTACTTATAAACAAATGAATCTCGTTTGCACTGCTAAAGCTTTTATATTTTAACAGCCTTGAAGGTCGTTCTCTATCGTTTATTGTTATTCAAATCAAATTGTCAACCCTAAAAGACTTTTAAATCTCATTTGCTTGTTTATTCTTAAGTTGCTGGTCGCTCTCATGTGAATGAACCTTAAGGCGACAGCTTTTACCAAATGAGTATTCGCAAGCAGCAAACTCTTTTATCAAATCCAACCTCGACGAAACCAAATGTTTCTTTCATTACCTCTTCAAAACAGATCTTAAAGTCATTCTTCAAGTTTCTTTCTCTACATCTTCTTATTATTTGTCAAGCGGACATAAAAAAGGAACCAGTCTTTTGCGAGTAGTTTTTCTTCACCAAAACAAACATTCGACACCTGAATAGTTGAGGTAGTTCAGTATAAGTTTGGATAGTGTGAACGAAAACATCAAATCGTGTTATATAATTTTTCTGATTGAGAAGTAGAGCTGATTCGCAACACTTAAAATTTACTAAATTCAAAGTATTAACATCTAATTCGTATCAATGTTGATTTTTGTGTGCTCAAGAAATCGAAACTTCTTTTAATAGCTTCCGCAAGTCGTACTTTGTACATATAAAATGCCGTATTGAACCTTCTATTAATGTGCAGAAAGTAACTACGCCTTTTTTTAAACAAAAACTGTGACTTTAATGTCGTAAAGTCGTATTTTTGGTCGTCTATAAGTTCTAGAGCACAAAAATTAGCCAATTACCAGTTTTTCGTACTATCTTTTCATTTTGAAATTTAAATGTGCTTTGTGGCAAAATATCAATCTGTGTTTCTTCTTTAAAGTCTTTTAAAACGCTATCTTTTATTTCAATGATCTTCATCTTCAAATCTAAATCCTTTAATTTATAACAGTGTTTTTTGTCGCTACTTAAAGGTAAACAACCAACACTTAGACATCCGGGATTCTAGATATCGTTCATCTTTGTGACACTTTTAATTTAATTTGTTAAATAAGTAGATGTAGATTCATTCACGTATTTGAATGTTTTAACTAACAGCAAAAGTGGTGATGCTCACCTGTTTCTTATGCAAAACTCACATGTCTTAAATTTTGTACGCAGTGATGAATCATATGCTAGAGATGATGTTTTGAGTTATGAATGAAAAATAATTTGTTTGTTTCTAAGTTTTTATCTAAATAACTCCAGAGCTACAAGCAAACAGATAATGGAAGCATTTTTTGGATAATTCAACTCAAAGACTTTTATTCTCAACAGCTAGTTTCAATTGGTGTTTCGTCAGTTTCAGTTCGTTTCGAAAAAAAAAAACGTAAACTACTATCATTTTTCTAAATGGTTGTGAATTGTCTCTCTACCTAAGGCGATTAAGCTCGCATTTTCGTTTCACACTATCACAATAATCGTTTCGAAAAATATTCCCTATCCCTAGGCCTGGGGCCTGAGCTCTGACGTCATTCTATTTATGTGTTTAATTGTCAACACTCCAAGTGAAATAAAATTAAAATGTGCTATAGCAAGGCAATAGATCACACTGCGTCATTTTGTTTTTCTTCTTATCTCAAGACATTAATCCATTTATCTGAAATTATTTGAATGTTAACTTTAATTTCATATCTAATTTAGAAGTGTTTTAAAGCTAGCGCAGGCTGCATGATTATTCTAGATTCACATAATCATGTTAGAAAGTACACAAAAGCGGCCAATGTCATCGATTAATGTTCCGGTGGACACACAATTCAACGGATCGACAGACTTCATAATTTCGGATGGTGATCATGATGGGCAGCATGGGTGTTGTAGAAAGAAAATGATCCGCAGACGTCTTCCTATTTTGACCTGGTTGCCAAAATACTCTCTATCCGATGCCATAGGAGACATCATTGCTGGAATTACCGTTGGAATGACAGTGATTCCACAGGGTCTTGCTTATTCAAGTATAGCTGGGCTGCCAGCTGAGGTGAGTTGGAGTTTTTTCTTTCTGAGGAAATAAATAAATTTATGAACTATTCATAGTTTGGACTCTATGGATCTTTTATGGGCTGCTTGGTTTATGTTGTTTTGGGATCCTGCAAGGACAGCACAATTGGGTCAACGGCAGTAGCATCATTGCTTGTAGGCCAATCAGCAGGAGGAGTTTGGCAGAGAGCAGTTCTTCTGACTTTTCTAACGGGTCTCATAGAAATTGGGATGGGAGTCCTTCGGCTAGGGTTCTTGGTGGACTTTGTTTCAGGGCCAGTAAATGCGGGCTTTACTAGTGCAGTTGCGCTAATAATACTGACGTCGCAAATGAAAAATATGTTGAATGTGAAAGCTAATGGAAGGTCTTTCGTAGAGATGTGGATGTCGGTCTTCGAAAATATTACCAAAGCCGACATATCTGACACGTTATTAGGCGTGGGATGCATCACATTCCTGTTGATCTTTCGATGGATTGGAACCTTACGCTTTGGACCAGAGGACGATAAGTCAAAGACGTGCTGTCAAAGATTTCTTAACAAATGCGTTTGGATAATGGGAATATCTAGAAATGGAGTTCTTGTGATAGCATCTGCATTAACTGGATGGTATTTGGAGCTCATTGACAATCAATACTTCACTTTGGTTGGATATGTCCCTCAGGGAGTACCATCGTTTGCACTCCCACCGTTTTCCATTGCAGAAATTCGTTCAAACAATACAAATGGAGAAAAAGTTATTGTTCAACATGGTGAGACTTTCATTGAAATGATCAGCCACATAGGATCGGGACTTGTTGTTGTCCCACTCATTGCGCTTTTGGAAAATATTTCAGTTTGTAAGGCATTTGGTGAGTGTGATTTGAATAAAGATTGATGAATTTTCAGTGACCAAAATGATTTCAGCTAAGGGTAAACCAATTGACGCAACTCAAGAACTGTTTGCCATGGGCTTCTCAAACATTGGCAACTCGTTCTTCCAAGGATATCGAGCAAATGGAGGTCTGGCACGATCAGCTGTCAACAATGCGAGTGGTGTTCGAACACCTTTTTCCAACTTCTACATTGGATCAATTGTGATTTTAGCTCTTACCTATCTGACTCCTTACTTCTACTTCATTCCAAAAGCAACTCTGGCTGCAATAATTATTGCGGCTGTAATTTTCACTATCCAATACAACGTCATTGTTCCGATGTGGAGAAGTAAAAGTAAGCATATAGCTCGTAAAAACTTAGTTTGGCTTCTAGACATTGAAATGCTTCACTTCTAGAGATTGACTTGATACCAGGATTCGGAGCCTTCATAGCCTGCTTGGTACTTCCGCTTCAAATAGGAATCTTTGTGGGAATAGCTATCAACATGGTGTTTATATTGTACTACTCTGCCAGACCGGAAGTTAATCTGAATGCATTGCAAGTAAGATCTCTATAAACAATTTGCTGGGATTTGCTTCTATTTAACCGTTAAAACTTCGTCTTTACAGACTTCCTGTGGTAAGACTTTTTTGATGCTGACACCAGACCGTTGTTTGATATTTCCGTCAGTCGAATTCGTTAGAAATGTCATCAACAAGTCCGGAATTAAGACAAATGTGCCAGTGGTTGTTGATTGCACTTATGTGTATGGTGCTGATTATACTGCCGCAAAATCAGTTGCAATGATGGTCAGAGATTTCGAATCAAGAAATCAAATCATAATATTTTACAATCTCAAACCGAGTGTGTCGCAAGTGTTTGAAGGATTGAATACTAATCTGAAATTGTGTTACAGTAAATCAGAGCTGGAACATGAACTCACCAAAGACACTGAAGCGTGATTTGGTCGGTTGACGTAGTTCATCGTCATATGTTAGAAAATTGTTGTTCAAAAGCTTATTATTAAAATAAGTGTGCTTAGATGTAATGTACAATAGTAATAAAATATACTTAATTAAAAAAATTTAACAAGACTTTTTAACCCAAAAGCAGTTAATTGGCATTTTTACGGGCTATCGATCTTTGTTGTGAAACTTACCTTTTTATGTAAGATTATCATTAGGAAATCAAGTAATTTTGTAACACAGTAATCTACTAATGCAATGTACCTACTACTTTACTTTAATTGAAGACCATCAGCATACAGGTGCATCTCCTCTACGTGAGATACTGCAAAAGAAAGAAATTATATAACAGTCAAAGACTTTTACTGAGAATTATTCAACCGCTGCAAAAGCCCAACTTACAGAGGGTAGATTGGAAGATGGAATAAAAGGTTGGGTCTTGGGTGTGAAACATGTCAAATATTCTTCAAAATTTGTGTGACGAGGTAGTACAGAACTTTGACTACCTCTTGGATCCGCTATAGACGCTAGAAAGAATCAAGGTAATCCTTCATAAGATCTTGATCATCCCTGTGCGGAGCATGGCTGTAGAGCGGATAAATATCAGCTCGACGGGGTTTTGAAAGCACATTGCAGGGAAATCATGGAAGGGAAAGACCTCATCTCAAGTGGCAGAATTAAAGTGAAAGAAGACCTCAACCGACAAAACTGGAAAGAGAGCTCGCCGAAAATCAAAGTAGTAATCGAAGGATATTGGTTGACGACCATGTTCACCCTTGAATGGTGTGTATCAAAATGCTCCCCTTTTAGCAGCTTAATTCTTATCAATTGCTACGGATTGCTTCCCGGTGCAGTTCAATAAGGCCCGCAGCATTAAGACCAGTGGGTCTTATTTCCTCTTTGTTTTGGAAGTAAGGCCCACGGGGGTTATTTCCATGATGAAATGGCAGTAAGAGCCGCGGGCCTTAGTTCCCTTTTCTGCGAACTCAAATACCATTTCGTAATGGAAAGAAGTCTCACCGTTTGCACTTAAACTTATTTTCAATGTGAATAAACTGGCACAGGGACGTAACTCCAGTAGACATAAGTTCATGATCTGACTGTGACATACCAAAGAGGAAAACACGTACAATAAGAAATATCTTTGAAACTATGAATCGTACTATGTGTTTAGTGCGGCCAATTCGCGCGAATTTTTTAAGTTCAACCGCAAGCACAAATTTTGTTCGCTTTGCTATTTACACACGGATAGAATAATGAATAGCTGAAAGCGAAGCGAAAAAAAATTTCTCAAGGGAGTATGGATGTGTGGTGTAAAAATAAAAATTCGCGCGATCTAAAAATTCGCGATCCACAAGCAATCTTTGAAGACGTTTTACTAACAAACTTCTTTTGACGTCCTTTAAGTTTTTCTTTACTGAATAGGCAGTCTTGTCGAATCGCTAACCTTCTCGTATTGGTACTAAAGTTGGCTGTCAAGAAAATAAAGTTTAGATATTTTTAAGTGAGAGTTTGTAAGTTTAGAGGTCTAAGCATTATACTGACAGCCTTCGTGTTGTCGGTGATTTTTCGATGTTCTCAATTTAAAAAAGCAAAAAAAAAGTTAAAATAATCTCAAAAATGTATTTTCAAATTGATTTGATTTTTAAAATAAACAATTACTCACCTTCTGGACAAAAATAAAAAACGCTTCTATGATGAATAATACTTTCGATTTATAAGCTTATTTATTTATATAATAACATTCTGTATATAAAACTATACAATAAATACTTTCTTAAACTAACATAATACATACAAATACTTTTTTGTATTTGATTAAGTACACGCCATTTCTTTCCAACAAGGCTTTCGCCTTAAAGTGGCTTGAATCAAAATCTTATCAATACTTTAAATTAAGTTCTTTTGGCACATTTTACAAAACAATTAAAAACCAGTTGTTTCGACGTCGTATTTTGTTAATTGTTTTCCTGTTTCTGAACAAAAAACAAAACAAATACGAATAAACACACAAATTAAATAGTAACAATAACCTTCGGTCGAGTTACAATTGGCAAACTCATTTATCATCAGAGATAAACCTACTTTAATCTTGTTGTTGCAATAATTGTAATCTGCATAGTCATTGAAGCTCATTGCAGTCAACATCAGATTTGTGACAGAATTTGCTTGCTCTTCAAAATAAGTTAAATGTAAATAAATAAAAAAAAGAGTAAATATTAATTATCTTAATATTCGTTGGCAACGTTACAGTAACCGTGGAGCCTTGAATAGCACACCTGGCTTATCCTACAACTTCTGGCGTCTTTCCAGAAAGTTCTCTTTCTAGAGCTGACATTTCGTAAAACACCACCAAGTTGGTATTCAAACCTTCAAACACAGCAGCAACCCTCGGTCGGAGGTTGAAAAAGCAGAGCTTCTGATCTCTCGCTTGGAATTCAGCGATCATTGTTGAAACAACCTTGGCCGCTGTATAATCGGCGCCATAAATATGCGTGCAGTCTATCACAACTGGCAATGTGGATTTGAGACCTTGTTTGTTGACTACGTTACGAACGAATTCAACTGAAGGGAAGATCAAGCAGCGATCTGGTGTTAGCATTATGTAGTTTGTACCGCAAGAAGTCTGTAAACAGGAAGTGTGCATTCAAATTAGACCTGAAGTTATTTTTTGTTGGAATAATGTTAAACTTACGATTAGATTTTCCACTCGGAGCTTAGGGCGAGCGGCATGATACAAAATGAAGACCACGTTAATACCGATTCCCACAAGTATTCCGATTTGGAGCTCAAGGACCAAGCAGGCGATGAAAGTCGCAATTCCAGGAATAAGGTCGGTTTCTGTAAAGCAGAAGGATTCTTTAGAATGGTGTTTCCGTTATTTGAATTTATTATGTTACTTACTTTTACTCCTCCACATGGGCTTGATAACACGATATTGCACCATGAAAATGACAGCTGCAACAATGATGGCAGCCAATGCTGCTTTCGGAATGTAAAAGAAGAACGGAGTCAAGTACAACAGAGCGACGATGACAAGGGTTCCAGTGTACAGGCTCGATAGAGGAGTTCTCACGCCACTAGCATTGCAAACGGCTCCACGGGCCAATCCACCGTTTCCTCGGAAGCCTTGAACAAAAGAATTCGCTACGTTGCATACACCTATAGCAATCAGTTCTTGAGTTGCATCGGCAGGTTTTCCCTCGGCTAAAAGAAAACAAAAAACAGCAGGTTAAAATTACGATCAAATGAAAGATGTTCAGTAGTTCCTACCAAATGCTTGAACAACAGCCATATTTTCCAGCAAAGAAATCAATGGGACTACAATCAGCCCAGATCCTATCATTGACACCATTGAACTGAAGGACTCATGAACCTCTACGGCCACGCCATTTGTTGTGTTCATTACTTTTGAATAAGAGAATGGAGGAGGTTGGAATGATGGCAGTCCTGGTGGGACATATCCAACAGTCTTAAACCACATAACGCCGGATTCATACAAATAAGCACCAATTGCTCCACATGCGATTACCAAGACAGCATTTCTTGAAGTTCCAATTAACCAGCATGTACTGTTGATAATCTTTTGCAATGCATTCTTTTTATTATCATCTTCTGGTCCGATCTTGAAACTAGCCATGGCTCTCATTGAAAGCAAGATCACAATGCATCCAACTCCGAATAAAGTATCAGCCCAACTGATGTTGTGTATGTCCTTTACGATTGTTATCCACATGT
Source organism: Melanostoma scalare (assembly GCA_949752695.1). Taxonomy (NCBI): domain Eukaryota; kingdom Metazoa; phylum Arthropoda; class Insecta; order Diptera; family Syrphidae; genus Melanostoma; species Melanostoma scalare. Next base: position 232,886,997 of record OX456985.1, on the reverse strand, counting down.
CTAAGAATGTAGCGCCTTTGGTGCTAACTCCAAGTATATCTTTCAATTGAGATGTAAATATGATCAGAGCCACTGCACTTGTGAAACCCGCACTAACAGGTCCCGAAACAAAGTCGATAAGGAATCCAAGTTGAAACACACCCATTCCAATTTCAATCAAACCGGTGAGGAATGTAAGTAGGACTGCTACTTGCCAATTTCCGTGAGCTGTTTGAAATGTCAGTAAAGCTGAAATAGCAGTGGGTCCAACTGGGACATCTTTGCTCGATCCAAGGAAGATGTAGATAAAACAACCAACGAAACAACCATAAAGACCATACTGCAAAGAAAAACGAAAGTTTTATAATAATGTTCGTTGCTTTTTCTCTCTCAAAAAATACTGGTAGAGGATTCACAAAAATGAATGACTCAATCAGAATGGCGTGCTTTTATTAAAAAAAAAAAAAACATTCACTTTACTATTTTTCACAAATTTTGGTCTGCAACAGTCAGCAGTTCATCAGTATCAAAAATTACATCCAGTGGATTGTAAGTTCAAATAAGTTCCACATTTCAAACTTAAATTTAAATGCAGCACAAGAGACTAAAAAGTTTAATTTATTTGAAAAAATTACTCTTCTCAAAATACGATCTAAAAAAATCCGAATCCGAAAAACAGGGAAATCTCCCATTTTGGCTGCGTGTTGATGAAACACATCAGTCAACACATTTTGATTACATTTCAAAGCAAAACTTGCGCAACTTTACCCGAGTGAATGTTCATGTGCGCAAAACAAAAGCCATCACCAGACATAAAAGAAAGTAATATTCATACTTACAGCAAGTGGCAATCCAGCAATTCCAGCATAAGCCAGACCTTGTGGGATCACTGTAAGTCCAACTGTTATACCAGCTACAAGATCTCCAATGAAGTCGTCTTTATTGTACTTTGGCAGCCAAGTGAGAATTGGTAGACGTTTATAGAGAGTTTTCTTGCAAAAAACCTTAGCCGAAGTCTGTTGACACCAATCACCAATACTCTGACAGCATGCAACTTCCTTGTCATCGGGCATAATGCAATCACTTGATCCTGAATATAATCCATTTGGTGGTATATCCAATGATACATCTGATCCGTTTCTGTCACCAGAAGCGTGAATGTGACGCATTTCTACGCTTTTTTTTCTCGTCTTAATTTAACAGCGCTTTCCAAATTGTGTCTCTATTTACTTATCCAGCTCCTATAAAGAAGAAGAGAAAGAAAACGCTAAAAGTTAAACCGATGCACTCAAAGTCTGACACACGACTCAACAGAAAAATTTGTGAGTCTCTTTGGTCGATATCGCTGTGGCTGTGGGCTCTGACTCCGATGGGATTTGTATGAAAGCAGAGCTTGTCTTGTTTAGCTAGTAAACGCGTTCACTGAACTTGAAATACACGTGCTACTTGGCTGATTTGTTGATAAAGTAAAAAGATACACAAAATCACTACCGAAACAAGTATTGAATAAGATGGTAGGAAATGATAGTGATTTACTATGAGAAATTCCGACGATTTTACAAAAAAAAAAAAGATGAATAAAGAAACAACAATTAGCACGTTTTGTTGAAAATGGTTGTTTTAAGTCGGCAACGCATGACTGAATTTTATAGACGAGATTATACTTAGCTAGAAAACGTATTGTTGTTTCTTTTATTTCAATGCAGGTTTGACAATAGGGCGTAAAGACAACTCATGATTTGAGTTTAATTAAAATTTCCTAGAATTCCTAATGAAAATTTATCAAATTTCATTAACATGGAAATAAAATGAATTTGTTGTGTAAGAAAAATAAATAAAAATGATCATCATCAATCTAAAACGTGATTCTATGGGCTTACAAAAGTAATGTAAATTATTGATTGGAATAGTTGTTACAAGTGTGTGGGGGTATTATTGTTAAATGTTGCTAAATGTTTGAACACGTGCAGTTGAAGGGATGAATTTTTTATGGATGACCATTTTTCGTAACGAGAGATTAAAGTGCTTACTACGACTTCAATTGTTTCTGCAATTGAAGCAAGCTTATGAAGATCGTTATTCTGCAAGGGAGTAGAAAATTCGATAGAAATTATAACACTGGGCCTGGATTATTTTTCTTTTTAGTCGACTGTATCCTCAAAAGACTTTTTGATGTTATTTCTCTTTCAGAGAATGAAGGATAGCTGTTCAAATATCATCTTATAAATACTCGTAGCTATTTCAGGTTTTTAGTTACTAGAATTCTGAAGATAGTCGTTTTAAAAGTTATGGAATATATGCGTTGCTGGTTTTTAAGCTGAGAGCAAATAATATTTTTGTTAGGGCTATACTTATCACTGAATTCGAGTCAGGAGTTTAAATTTCTCTAATAGTGTGTATTTTAACAATAAAAAAGTTCTTCCAATGGGTATTATTTGCTGAATCCAAAATTGGATCTATTTCATCGAAGGTATTGATATGTTCTGAAAATTATAAAACCGGATAAAAACCTGTTTTCTAAGGTAAAGTCTCCGAAAGAAATTTGAAATAGATAGCACAGTCCTGAAACTTTTGAAGTTATGAAATCAAATTCAGCCACCAAATCCCATTGGAAAACAGCAACTCTTTGAAAGAATGACGATATACCTACCAAACAATTTTACACTAAATTTGAGTTCAAAATTTTTTTGTTATAGCCTCTATCGACCTCCGAGCAATAGGTCGTGAGATTTTTGCGAAAAACATCTTTTGTGACCTTCTGACCATTGTAACTTTTTTAGCCGGCACGATGTCGATGTCGATTTTTCACATGTTCATAACAACATAGCAAAAAAGGTCTACACAAAAATTCAGCTCACTAGGAATATTTCCCCAGATTGGGACTTAAAATGCCTAAAATGACTGGACTATTCAGGAATGTGTTGCCTAGTTCAAATATTTCTTCTAAGCTTATCATGGACTTATGTTGGATGAGACATTAAGTTTTTAACGACTGATGAAGCCATAATGTGATGTCAAAGAGCCATTTTGGAGGTTTAATGTCTCTAAGAGATTCAAATTCAGACGGGAATTTTTCTTTTAAAATACATTTTGCTTTCGCATCACTCAAAAAATGCACCAGAAACTTCGAAAGAAGAGCACAAGCGAATTACTTGCTGCAATCAACGTCTTGAAAATACAGTCTGAAAATCCTCTGAATAATTCTCACATTTAAAAAATATTGAAATGGGAAGTGTCTGTATACACCCACGGTGTGGGTGATGTTCAGTTGTGAAATACGACCTCAATCGAATCATTTGAGTGGAAAAACATATCGTGAGACTTGTGTTGGTTCGTTTTAAACGAAATGACTGCCTTTAATTTCTGATGAAAAAGGCTTCCTATTTCGTGCTCGCGAGTTTTATACCATTAACTTTTTAACGATTAAAATGCAAATGATATTTGAAGAGCTTTGCATTCTGATGAAATTCATGTTCCAAAAATAAAAGTTCCATTCAGTCAGGCTTTGCTGCTACATACATTTTATCGATTAAGCCGTTGTGAGAATAGTCTTAAAATATGCTAACAATCTGTGTTTCAAGTGCATGAGGAAGGATTGAAGAAACTTTACTTAGACAACAGTTCTACATTGATGTTGTACGACTATTAGCAACGTCTGAAGTTGTGGTCATGATCAAATGGATAAGTTTAACAACAACTCCCTATTGACTTATAAAATAAAAACGAAACGAAATGAAACATTACATACTGCAGCACTGGTTACAAAGACCGTGGGCGTGGGCTGATACACCAACAAGAAAAACTTGACTTAAAGTGTCTGAGAAATCAAAATAAGAGCTCAGAGTATGACAAATATTGTGACCTCGAAGGTATCCAACTATATAACTAATAACCTTCAAATTAGTGACCTGCCACCTGTGGGGTTCTTTGCTGGTCTTAAAGAGTCTCTTCTCAGATTAGCTGGACTTAGAGGGCATCATGAAGTTTCAAGTTTTAGCTGGCCCTTTTGACAACTGCTTCGCCCGCTTTCACCAGAGCAGCTCCCATTGTTATGGGAATGGGAGGATACAATTTAGCTTAGGTTACTCAGGGATTATGTAGCATCCATATGGATGCCGTATCCAGAAAATTGGAAACACAAAAAGCAGCACAACTCTTGAGATAATTAACTCTTACCTACTCCCAGTAATCTAAATTGAAGCCGACACTACCACACAAAGAATGGGCAAAATACATAGCATGACACACTGTTTGATAACCCTGTTGCAAGTTGCACCTAGTCTGCATTACCTTAAACATCATGATGCAAATATTTCAATAGTCTGACAAAGAGAGTCGTATAAGAAAGTTTTAACAAAAGCAAAAGAAATAAGCCATAGAATAAAAACAAAAGAGAGAAAAGAAATAAAAGGAAGAATGTCCCAGAAAAGGCCTACGAAACACATGTTGGTTCACTTAACAAAGACCAAACTGTTCTTTCTAATCTGATTACATTTTAAACAAAAAAAGGTTATTTAGTAGTGATTTCTTTCGCTCATCGAAATTTTCTTCGACACCATTCGTGTCTACTTAAAAAAAGTCATTTTAATATCTCCCCACAAAAAGTTAAATCACATAAAATCGAAACGGTAAAAGAAAAGTTTGGAAAGATTCATCCGATTGAATACAATGCGGGTATACACAACGAAAAAACTAAAATAATGTGGGAGACTATTATGTACTTTCTAACATTTATGACTTGACTATGTAGACATGTTGTCAGCGCACGTGTGCATAATAAGCTAGAAAAACTAACACAATTTTCTTAATACAGGAAACTAAAGAATGATGTTTGCTATAGACAATAATTAATTCAGTCGGAATAAAACAGACACTAAATAACCTCATAGCGCTGTAAGATAAACAAATGTTACACAATTTGTACTTTATAAGTCGTGGAATCACAAAACAATAAATTTGTTAGTGTTTGATTAATCTCAACTGTCGCGTGGTTCAAATTATACATTCGTTGTGATAGATAACAAATTGTTTTAAGAGACTGTTATGAATAAAAAAGGGCTTGTTGAGATAACATGAGAAACATAAACAACTGCAATGTGACAAGTATATATATATATATTTTGACTTCATCAACACCAGAGGTATTTGTGGGAAAGAGTTCTAAGACTCCTTTCGAGCGAACAGTACCAATGTGTCCTCAAAGTTCGTAAGGTAGAGCTTGCAAAAATTGTTTTAGTGTGGGTACAAAAACACTTAACAGGTTGTTCAGCTATAAAAGGCAAGCTTATAGGAAGAAGGCCTACACCTACATCAACGTATTTGCATTTGAAATGAATGGTGTTCAGTGGTTATCGAATTGCAAAGTGCCTATTGACTCTAATCAGGGGAATTTTCTATGTTTTGGCGAATGAAATTGGGCCAAAGTCGATTTTGCTTAAGCCCTTGAGGTAAAAAATGTTTGTATATTATACTAATTAGCATTTTCAATGCCTTCGTAGGTATAATAAAAAACCGCAATTTTCAATTTTTTGCAAAGCCAAATGAGGTGATCATTGTTAAGTAATTGAGGACATCAATTTTAACCCAAAAACGTGCGAGACGAAATTTACTCAGTGACGTTAGAAATAAAGAGCGAACGCATATTCTTTTTTTTTTTCGTCGAGGTTTTTGAAGCACGTTTAAATGCTTGGCAAACAAGAAGTGTCCCGTGGCAACTGTGGCAACACCAATTAGCTGTCTACAGTCTTTTCTGCTACGAGATATCAAAAATATTGCAGTTTTCTTTCTAATGAAATTACTTTCCAAAATGCCCAGAGCTAAGATCAATCAAAAAAAGATTCTCCCAAGCTAAAGTTATTATCAGTTGCGTTAAAGCAGCTGTGCAAACGCTGTTGACAGGATCTCTTATTTCGCGACAACTGCAAATGCATGAAAACACCTCGTCGTTCTTGTCCCTTCAGTGCAGGTATTCTCATATGGCGGTTTTCATAGCAATGAGATTGCTATTTTTTTGCGAAATTTGAGACTCGTGCTTTCCTCGTGAGATTCGAACCTCGAATCTTCAACGGTAACAGGCAGACATGTTAACTCTTAGGCCATGGGTACCACTAGATCACGAAGACAATTTCATTGTTTGAAATATTTTCAACCATCAGCTCCGATTGGCACCATCATTTCACACCATCCATTCAAACAAAAACTTAACATGCGCAACGAGTTAGATTATGCCGGTTGGGTTGGAACTCCGATTCAAATCTCACGCAAAAAGTGTACGCATTTGTGTTAATTAGATTGTCAAGCTATTACCTTAACAATAGCCATAGTCAAAAGATATTAATGTCATTAGTGTCATTCTTTGTGTTCTCAAATATAAATGCTTCGTATCAGTTATCACCTTCAATGGTAATCGCACTTTTTTTTCCGAAAATGATGACCAGCGTGATGCTTCGATTTGCAATTTATATCGCGTATAGTATTTTGGGAGTAGACATTTTTTGTTAACGAGTTTTTAATGATTCTTGTTTGTTTATAAATTAACATTGATTTCCATTTGAAAAAGGTGTTAATGTTATTTAAAATGCTGCTTTGATTTCCATTGTGTGCCGTCTCTTTGTTGTTGTTTATTCAATTACTATTTATAGTGATATTCAACAAAAAAAAAAGAAAAACGAGCGAGACTTACAGTAGTCGTATAAGATGTGTAACATCTGACATCTCACCTTTATAATGAGATACATTAAATTTATAGTCCGAAGAGAATGATTTTAGTATTGTTTATTTTTAGCAAATTGATGCATATCATGAGTCACACGTCTTCATTAAAAAGTAGTTTTTAGAAGTCTTAGTACTTATGACTTGATTAAGGGAATTATTTTCAGTATGGAGAAGAGGAAACAGTTGACTTTATAGGATAAGTTGATTATTATTTACTGCATTAGGTAAGTGCTTGTAGTTTGTAGAAGAATTTCTGAGGTGCTTTGGATGCAGTAAATCGAACAGTGATGGTGCATTCGAGATATCCAATTTGCAAACCAGTAAACACGTAGATACTGACAATGGAGGATTAAAAGGACGGCTTGAGGTGAAACTTACAAACTTCGACCAATCGACGGAAGCTGACCGACGAGTTACAAAATTTGTACCTAGTGTTCAAGCTAGCGCTCTGTGATTAACAGTGTTTGAGCAAAACGTCTTTTCAAATTGTCATCGGAACTTAACTTGTCCCTAGCTTGATCTTTTTCTTGAAATCACTTCCAGAGATTGCAGGAAAGCGAGAGGAAGGATGTTGCACATCAAACAAATTGCATTTTAAAACCAAGATCTAGATGACTCTTCTGTTTATATTTTGTTGAAATTAAAATAAAAGTTTGAAATTATAAGAAAAACAGAACACGTCCTATTTTTTCTGTTTAACAATCAAGAACCTACATGATTCAAAATGTTGTTCAAATTTAAATCTCCGATTAGACTGGTGAAATTGAGAGATGCATACCTCAACTATAAATCTCTTTTGACAAGCAAATAACAAATCTATTTTATTTAACAGCCAAAAATTGTATTGAAGCGCTTAACTCTCAATCAAGTCATATGATCAAAGCTGCAAATACTCTTCTTTTTTTTTTTTTGCTTTTTTAGAAGCTGTCATCATAAACACTGTAAATAAACGTTTGTAATATGCCACCTGCAAACTCGAAGCACAGCTGAAATTCTCTGGTCTGAGCGAGTGCGAACACAAAGCAGCTTTAAAGATGTTATCAAATTAGCACTGCTGGTTTTCTTTGTGCAAAACATGTATTTCTTTTATCATCTGTTCTCATTTGTTCTTACTTAAACCCTATTGAATTTTCAACAAAAACTGTGGTTGCTGTCAAGTTCATTCGTTTCTTTAATCATAAAATGTTTAGCTGTTGTTTACTGCCTTGAGCTTGGCAAAATGTGGAAATAAAGTCCAAATATTAAAGATTCGTATTTACTTAATCACTTTGTTTGTTTTGAATTAGAGCTATAGATTTCTATGATAAAGAACAATTTTTAAGAATGCGTCAGAATAGACAGACTTTTGGTCGCCAATAAGATTTTAAAGGGAGACTGAACAAATATACCTAGCCATTGCTGGCTTACAAGTAATAATTGACTTGGGTTGTTTAAAAATGGAATGCTTGTAGACACACTTACTTCTATTACTCCTCCAAAAGCTTTGAGATTGAATGAAATTTTAAAAATACATTTTTCAATATGGCGACTTAAGCACACTTTGTTTTATATTCAGGACCTACTGACATTTTCCAAATAAAAGAAATGTCTGCAAAGCTTGAGAACAATATGGACACATGGTTTTATTTTGAGGTGTCTCTATTTTAAGAAACTCAACAGAAGAAAACGATGAACGTATCTTTTTCAGAAAAGTGTTCTACTCTTAGTTCAAAATTAATTTTCATACAGCAAAAGATTAGGTTTATAGTTGCAAATGATTTGCAAATAACTAGGAACTGCTTTGCAACTAATAAACAACTCAATTGCAATTTGCCAACACGATACTAGTGGAAAACTGTAATGCAGTTGAATTTGTACTAATTTTGATGATTTGTTTTCCCTAAATTCAGACTTTAAACTCACTTATTGCTCAAGTGGATGGGCGTTGTGCTATTCGGGTAGGCTCTGATTGGTGCCAACTTGGCGGCGCCCAGATGCTGTAACTTATAGTACACGTCAATTGTGCTTACTATACCTCCAAGCGGTATCCACTGGGACCTGGGATGCTCCGTCCAGAGCTGACCTGCTAAACTAGTAAGTGCGAGTGTTGACAAGGGAATCCGGAACAAAAGAATTGTGATCGGTCAACACTATAATTGCTCTGCGAACTATGACTGACTGCACGAATCTCAGTGGTCTACGAGAGCTTTCGTGTAAATGTTCCAGCGGATGAATTCGAAGGACAGAATCAACGGTGGACTTCAGCAGCCATAAAAGCAGAAAACCCTGAAGGAGCTACTCCAACATATTTGGTTTAAAGGTCTTTCGGGGTCTTTCAATACTAGGACAGGATATTGAAGTAGAGATGGTGGCGGATGAGCTCCTGGTGAGCCAACGGCAGCACTCACACCCCTGCAGCAGGGTACTGACACTGGATATTCCAGCCCTTTGTGTCCGAAGGGATCCAAAAGGACCTGGCCCTCCAGGTTGGGGGTTGTGCGTAGGGTTAACTACCCAACCACGTTAAAAAAGGACAGTTCCGAAACAACTAACAGCCTCGGATAACGATAATGATTTCAAAGTTGACGACCCAAGCAAACGAAAAAAGGACAATGACCTCCGGATCTGCACGTGGAACGTAAGGTCTCTTTACGGACTAGGTGCAGCTGGAGAATTAGCGGACGCCCTGGACTGCTGCAAAGCAGACATAACCGCCATCCAAGAAGTGCGATGGAGTGGACCGGGCATAAAGAAGATGAGAAACCGTGACATCTATTATGGCGAATGCTACAGACAAAAGAAACAACGCTTATTTGGGTGCGGATTTGTCGTTAGAGGAAGGCTCAGGGATAAGGTGATTAGCCAAAATCCAGTCAATGAGCGTATAATGACCATCCGCATCAGGGCTAAATTCGCCAACATTAGCCTTATATGCGCCCACGCCCCCACAGAAGAGAAAGACGACGATTCCAAAGACTGTTTCTACGAGCTCCTCGAAGAAACGTATGAGCAGTGCCCTAGACACGACGTGAAAATCGTTCTTGGCGATTTTAACGCAAAGCTAGGGAAGGAGGACATCTTTGGAAACACAATCGGTAAGCATAGCCTCCACGACAAAACCTCCGAAAACGGACTGAGGCTAATCGATTTTGCTGCGGGGCTAAATCTTGTTGTAAGTAGTACACGCTTCCCGCATCTCAAAATTCATAAAGGTACATGGCGATCCCCAGATCAATTAACCGTCAACCAAATTGACCATGTTGCGATCGACGCAAGGCACTCTTCCAGTGTTCTAGATGTCCGAACTTTCCGAGGGGCCAACTTTGACTCGGACCACTACCTTGTTGTAGCCAAGGTACGAATGAGGATATCTTGTTCACGACCAACGCGAACTAACGCTGTGAAGAGATATGACGTCGGAAAGCTACAATCGCAAGAGATTGCCAATGCCTTTTCCAATCGAGTGTCCCTTCAATTATCCTTGAATCCCATGCCGCCAGCATTAAACATTGAAGACCAGTGGCAGCAATGCCAAGAAGCCATCAGAACCGCTGCCTCTGAGGTTCTGGGTTTCACTCGGCCACCAAAACGAAACCCATGGTTCGATGAAGAATGCAGGCAGGCAAATGCAGCCAAACAAAGAGCACGACAAATGCTTATGCAAACACGAACAAGGGCTGCTTACGATCAGTATAACGAGATTTACAAGGAGAGAAGAAGGGAAGAACACCGACTTCTCAAAAAGAAAAAGAAGCAGCATGAGAAGCGCTCGTTTGAGGAAATAGAGAGGTGCCATGACAGGAACGAGATTCGGAAGTTTTACCAAAAGGTAAAAAGATCCTGCCTGGGTGGCAAACCCCGAACTCAAGCCTGTAAAGACCAGCAGGGAAACATAATTGTAGAGTCACAGTCGCTACTGAGGATTTGGAAAGATCACTTCTGCAGACTGCTTAACGGCGATGAAGACACAAATTCCGCTGTCAGGCAGATTGCCCCATTCAGCTTGGACGATGATCAAGAATGCCGTCCTCCCGACCTAGAAGAGGTTAAGCTTGCCATATGCAAACTTAAATCAAATAAGACTGCAGGTGCAGATGGCCTTGATGCCGAACTTTTCAAGGCAGCTGGAGATCAGTTGGAAAGGAGCATGCACCAGCTGATCTGCATGATATGGTCGGAAGAAAGCATGCCCGATGAATGGAACCTCAGTATCGTATGCCCGATCCTAAAGAAGGGAGACCCTCACAATTGCGCCAATTACAGAGGGATAAGCCTCCTTAACGTCGCTTATAAGATCTTGTCTGCTGTAATATGTGAACGTCTGAAACCCCACGTCAACAACTTGATAGGTCCTTATCAATGTGGTTTTAGACCAGAGAAGTCCACAATAGACCAAATTTTCACATTACGGCAGATCTTGGAAAAAACCCGAGAACATAATATCGATATTCACCACCTCTTTATCGATTTTAAGGCCGCGTATGACAGTATTTACAGAGACGAGCTGTACAGAGCCATGTCTAGTTTCGGCATCCCTGCAAAACTCGTACGACTATGCAGGATGACTTTGGAGAATTCACGCTGCTCCATCAAGGTCGGAAAAGAACTCACCGAGACCTTTGATGTCGAAAAAGGCTTTAGGCAAGGCGACAAACTGTCATGCGATTTCTTCAACATCATACTTGAACAGATTGTAAGAAACTCAAACGTCAACACCAGAGGAACAATCTTTCAAAAGTCTGTACAATTACTCGCCTATGCAGACGATATTGACGTAATGGGAAGAAAAAAGCGTAATGTCATAGGTGCTTTTGCGAGTATTGAAACAGAAGCGGCAAAAATGGGTTTGATGGTTAATGAGGGCAAAACGAAGTATATGCTGTCATCAAACAGGGACACAGAACATCGACGAATTGGACAAAACGTCACAATAGACAGACATAACTTCGAGGTAGTACAGGACTTCGTCTACCTAGGATCCGCTGTAGACACGGAAAACAACATCAGTGCGGAGATCAAACGGAGAATAACTCTTGCCAACCGTTGCTTCTTTGGGTTAAGAAGGCAATTGAGAAACAAAACCCTCTCTAGAAAAACCAAGGTGACCTTGTATAAGACCTTAATCATCCCAGTCCTGCTGTACGGCGCGGAAGCATGGACCTTATCGAAAGCGGATGAGGAAACTCTTGGTCGTTTCGAAAGAAAAATTCTCCGAATGATCTTTGGTCCCGTATGCAAAGACAATGTGTGGAGAAGAAGATACAACAACGAGCTGTATGAGCTGTACCGCGACATGGGCATAGCCAGAAGAGTACGCATCGCGAGGCTACGATGGTTGGGCCATGTAGAGCGGATGGACCCAAACGCTCCGGCTCGTCGGGTTTTCGAAAGCACATTGCAGGGAAATCGCGGAAGGGGAAGACCTCGTCTTAGGTGGCGCAATCAAGTGGATGAAGACCTCAACCGACTTGGAGTGCGAAACTGGAGAGAGCTCGCCCGAGATCGAAATAGTTATAGAAGGATGTTGGTTGAGGCCCAGGTTCACCCCGAACTGTAATGCCCACCTAAGTAAGTAAGTATTGCTCAATTTCCATTCAGCACTGAACTTGCAATTATTTGGAAACTGATTTGAAACTCTCAACCAATTTGCAATTGAGTTGCAATCTACAGTTGATTTTGCAACTGATTATGATTGCAAATCGAAAAGTGGATTCAAAACCAATTTGTAAATTGTTATCAACAGCGCTTGCATCCTTCCTTAAGAACAAATTATTGCAAATTTTTGAGTAACAATCTTGTAACAACTTCGTAATAATCAGTTCAAATTTATTCTTACTGCCTTTTTTTTATTTAAATTAAAAAAGAGCAGGCTTATATGCTATTCTGGAGAACTCAGACCTAATTTCCGGTTACAAGGGTAGCAGCCTTCCCTTTTTTGTGTTGCAGTAGTTGGAAATAAGGTGTTTGTAATTTAACATACAACCTCAAGGGCGGCGTCTATATGAAACTGAGAGGTTGAAAGAAAAGTAGATGCCCTGAGCGGTATTCGAACCCACGCGTCCGGCCTATTTCCTGAACACTCCACCACTGCACCACGGCCTTAGTCATATACTTTTCCCTTTTTTAACTGTCAGTGTGGTTATAGTGTCTTGCAACTTTAATTTGATTAAAAATAAATGATTAAAAATATTTTCTTTAATACAAGCAAAACTTAACACAATTTTTCAAATGACAATTGCTTAGTTCTTCAACATATCAAAAAAATCTTAATCTAAATAATAAACCAAATTTTTTACAAAGAAATATATGAGCTACTTGACATAAAGTCTCTTTAAACTCACCAATTTCAAGTTCAGAACTATTGCACATAAAGATAGTCCCTCTTTCCGTAAATCAACACACGTCTTTGATGTCTTTTATCATGTAAAACAAATCCGAGGTAAGCTTTTAATATTACAAACGTTTCCCCAACAAGGTTCAATTGCACAGCACAAAACTCACTCCAATCAACGCGATATTCAAAACTTTGTGAACAACCAATAACCTTGCCGATCGCTGTCAGACTAATCAGAAAACAAAATAAAATTTCCATTCAAAGAAGACCGCTACGCTGAACCAAAAAGCTACCTTCATAAACCAAACTACCTTATGCTGTCCGCAACACACCGTGCGCCAAAGAGAAAGAACCTTATCATTCCAAAAAAAACAAAAATAAAACATCGCTGATCAAAAAGGAAACAAATGCAACCCGAATTTTAACTACATACATACATAAGTGCTTAGTTACACCACTTCTCAATTGAATTCGATTTCGTACTAAAGAGTTCGGTACACTATTAGTCGATATTGACATTCGGCTTGCGGACACTTTTTTCTGTCACAATTTTCTATATGTAAACTTGGGGCTATTTAATCAAAACCAGTTGATACTTATCTGGAAATTAACTATTCAGTAGAAATATAATACTCGAGATATATTACATGCAGTTCAGACTAAGAGCTTTATTTATCTTGATGATTAATTGCAGTGAGAAGACAGTAGTGGAGACATGCAAAACAGGGGTGTATTATCCGAAAATGATTGAAATTTCATTAAAGCTGTTTACAATTTGTACTTGACAGATTGTTTTATAAATCCAAACACAATGAGTTGGATAGCATGATTAATAAATCACTTGATTATGGTTATTTAAAGCTGGGTCAAGCTTTCCGACAAATTTAATATACCTGTTTAATATCATCAGAAATATAGATCCAGCCCTGGTTGCTGAAGATCATGGTAATAGACATTCTTGTCTTAGGGGGTTTTCCAAGCAAAAAATTATTGAAAAAGAAATATTCACGTGAGTAGATATGCGTTTGGATTCGGAATAACCTTAACCACAGGTATATCAACCGTTAGCAAGAATCTGAACTGGTTTCGGCTAATTACCATAGTTAACAAGAAACTTATGATGACGTTGTTGGAAATACATCAAGCCCACCATTTAGCTACGTCAAAGGTAAACACATTGGTCTTTGTATTAAGTTATTCGTTGGGTCATTATTGAAAGAATAAAACTGCAAAAGACATAAATAACAGCTTTCCTGGAACTGACTCATTTCTTCACGAGATGGATGCCTGGGGTTAGGTTAAGTATTTTTCTTTCAGATGAAAATAAATAAAACAAGTTTATGTTTGTATATGATGTTATTATGTGAAAGGAGAAAAATACTACGTTGTTCGTATTGGGGGTTTTACAATTCATTTACATGCCTATTACCATCACAACTTGTTTCCCCGGGTGGTGGTGATTTTCTTTAACGAAATGACTGATGTGTCAGTGGATTTTTTTTCTAAATTTAATTTATTTTAGACACGCAGGTTAGATATAGCGGCTTTAGCTAATTGACAACTTAATATCCCAATTTTGGAAGCGAGCCGTCACACTTTATGTAAAATATAACCACAAACTTTTGGTTGAAAATTAGTTTCTTATTTCTGGGCAAAGTATTGCCAAATGTTTGCCATAATTAGGCTGGACTTGTTTTCGTAAAAGCCGCATTTGGATTTAGTAGCAACACGTTCCAAAAATTTTGTTTTTTTTTCTAATGATACAAAAAGTAGATGTTGGATCTTCAAATGCGTGTTTGTGTAGAAGTGAGAGTAGGCGTACTTTCAGTTTATGTATCGATTTGCAGAATCAATGAAGGAACATTTTTGATTCATTTTACTTGGAACGTAAGAAAATCCAATAATTCCATTGAATCAATTGTTTTACGCATTAGGAAGTAGTACTTGCTCTTTATTAGATTGGCCCAAAGAGAAATTAAGTTCAAAAAATACCCTTTTATGCCGTGCCCTTGAGTCTCGACGTACATACGTAGGTAAACAAGTTTTGACCTCACTCTTCACAAGAACCCAGAGAAGTAGGTACAAGTTGAAAAGAAGAAACCAGATGCAAAAAAAAACCTTTAGATATACAAGGATTCGAGGAACAGCCGGCCATTTGGATGGCGTGGCGGCGCGTTTCCATGGTAATGCGATCTCATGTATCAGTCTCAAAACGTTTTAGTAAACAAAAGAAAATAAATGGAGAATTAGAAGATGATTTTTGTTTGTATGTAGAACGCAATTCTGGCCCAAACCAGTCAAGACCAGTTTAAGGCCAATACTTTGGTTATATTAATGCATTTCAGCTTTGTATCAATGCAGTAGCACATGGATAGAGGCAGTTGTTCAATAGGCTCGAAGAATGACAGAAAGAAAACAAAAAAAATTAAATAAAACTGGATGAAAGTGGATAAAGGTAGTCAAACCTTGAAAGAAATAAAATGAGTAGCTTACTGCAAATGAAATGAACAATGATAAAAAAAAACCAACAAACACCATCTAAAGTTAAAGTATCTACAGAAAGAGAACTTGATGAAAGCAGGTCATTCCAATAAAACTTTACTCATGCCGTTATCGTAACCAATCAGGGGAAACACCTTAAACAATAAAAAAATTCGTGAAACAAGATGAAACAAGAGAGGCTAGATTAAAGTTTTTTTTTAAACACTTTTTGGTTTGAGGTCTTCTGGTAAAAATGCGAAAGATATAAAATTGGTACTTGTGAGCTTGGATGCTAGAGATGATTGAAGTTGAGTAGGTCTACCACAGGGATAATTTTAACATCTCATATAAATAAAAGCACGACTAAGTAAAGTGTGTCTTAGTTTGCAACATTTTTTGATGCTACGAGGAAGTTCGAGTACCAGATTGTAAATCTAGAAATTGTATTTCTACTGACAAGTTCTATTAAAGTTTTCCCACCGCAAGAAAAGTGCTTCTTACTTGGCCGTTCGAAAACGGCAAAAATTTGTATATCACTCTCATTGCTCACAAGGTGTAGTTGTGAGAAGTGCTCTGGGCTTTAGAACTTTTCGTTCACTACGTCTAAGGTTGAGGCTTCTCTACTTTAAGTGGACATCTGATTTAAGCAGCACAGAAAACTCAAATAAATTGAAAAGCATTCTTTTGTGGAATATCTGTATGATCTCGTTTTTATTTGAGGTCCCTCTATTTAATGAGAATCAACAAGAACGAATTATTGACTTTTAGTCAAGTGATACTTTGTGTTGTCTTATAAAACATATTCCAATTGTAAATGTAACGAAACGTTACAGTGAATTTTCAACTCGTGCTTTCTGAATGTACTTTCATTTCATTATAAAAATTTAATATGAATTTCTATGGAAAAAATCTACCCCATAAAATTAGAAAAACGATATTTCTTTAAGGCTGGTTTTGAAACTATGCATTTCGATATATAATCAAATCATCGCTTGGTGGGTAAAGTTGCCACGAATAAGATCTATAGAATTGGACTTCTATCTGTTCTTAGTTGACTATTTTGAGCTCTTCCTTTTGAAGAGACAAGAAAGTATTCTTTTGCGACTGCCCACTAATCAGCAAATTAGTGAGAAATTACTTCTATAGACCGATCGGATCTTTACGGTCAAGTGGTTACCCCTTTTAAACAAATAATTCAATTAATCTTAGCCGATAATGACTCTTTCAACAATCTACATCACACGATGCTAAGAACTTAAGAATATGATTCAGGAAGTACGACGTTGTTATTAAAACACATTTTACTAAAACTGTCTTTTCATTAAGTTTTAACTGAAATAAAACAAATCTTTTTTTGTCTAGAAAAATGATCTTACTCAATAAATTCAGTACATTTACTGCAGGGTCAATATTCATTCGTTACTTCTGACCCAAGAACGATCATTTTATTATTAATCCATCGGAATCCAGTTTTTACAGGTTTTATAATGCCTCGTGATGACTTTTCAGTTTTTTTAAGAAATATTCATTTGCTATGTGGTAAAACCTCTTGGAAATTCCCGGAGTCACTGAACTGTACACAAGTAGAAGAATACTTACAAACAGTCATAATTTTTTTTAAAAAAAGAATGAAGCAAATAGTAAGAAAGGTCGCTTTTTCTTTATAAACTCTTCAACCTAGATGATATTATATACTTTCAATATTTTTGCATAAGCTGTTGTGCAGAAAATCAGAAGGACTTGGTTCAGTCATACATACCACAATATAAGCAAATAAAGAATTGGAAAGCATTCAGGAAAATTCCTTTTCACTAAATATACGAACGAGAATAAAATACCAGATTCATCAACTATCAAAAGAACCCAACTTTGAAGACACGAAGCAATAAAGTCGATGTTATTCATATTAAAAAAAAAACAACACTTGTCTTGAAACACCTGCTAAAAACTTAAAAACCAGCTTTTCTTTGTTTCAGTTACATAAATCTGATGCAATTTTGATTTTTCCGCTTAAGTATTCACACCCACCTACAACTCAGTTCAAGGTTGAAAAAATCGTCAAAGCCTATCAATAAAACGGAAGCCTTAATATTTCACTCTAAGGTCACAAATCTTTCTCTGTGTACTCGGATTGGAAGCTAATGCACATCTTTTGAATAATCTAACGAAAACTTGAGAGATAAAATCTTCAATAAATTTCAATGCACAAACTATCCGCAAACACATAAACATGCCTTAAGCGACTTCATTAGAGTCGTTTGATTGAAAATTTGTCATAAACCGGCAGAATTTTATATCAAACCTGGAAAACAAAACAAAAGCATCAAATTCTAATTCAAACTGAATTTCATTTGTCTTCTTTTTTTATAAACAAACACTGCGAGTCACATGGGTATGTCGCTTTGAATCAACAAAGTTCTTTGTATTTATATTTGATCGACGTAGGATCATCATGTGATATGTCTTTTTTTTAATCCAAAACCAACAGACATAAATTATAGGAATTATTCGTAATTACAAAATGTACATTTTTTTTTTTTACACAAAACTGGAACTCACTTGGATTGAATTAAATTTCAGATAACCGCCAAGAAAAACTGTCCACCAAATCACCTGCGCGATAGCTTTTTTTTTTTAATTTGATGCAAGACAACTTGATCTTCTATATCACTTTCATTAAAAACTATTTGATTAAAGTTATTTACGTATTCGATACTCGCGGGAAGCTAAATGCATGCGATCCTTACGCGGCAACGGTTAAATTTATAAAACGTCTAACCAACCGGGTGATAGTCTGTTTTATATTAAACATCAATGAATGAAGGAGAACTTAATTACTACCCGAAGCGATCGTCGCGTCTTCGTCGTTGCCATTGGTGTCGCGTCGTGCGCTCTGATTCACCAACACTACTTTATTCACCACGAAACACCACACCGTCTTTATAAAAACTTGATCATCCCCTACACAGTTTTCTCTGTTTGTTTTACTCTTTTGTATTCAACATTCTTAAGCGCTTGATACGTCATAGCCATAATGCTGGTAAATCTATTTAGAATGCGACGAATTATAATCGCAACGAACTTACCGCTATTTACATTGGAGATGTGCTGTGGGAAGATTATGAAAAAGTACTTGAGATGAGAACTCAAGTCAAATACACGCTGTTCATGTAGGTAATCCTTTTTTGGTGAACTCATTTGGTATTCATATCTTGAGACCCACACTGTTTCGGGTGCGAGTTATTTTGGATAATGGATTTTTAAAATAAGAACTGATTCTTAAATTTACTCACGTAGGTACAGAATTTTTTGACAAAAATAAAAGCGGAAAGGTTTCGAGGTTATTTCCGGAAATTGTTATTACAAAACCGACGAAAGTGGTACATTTCCAAATCTTCGGCTTTGTTGAATTATATCTTAATTAGGTTATTTTGGTACACCAAATGTTGATCTTTGGATTCAGATGGTAAGCATTAAAGAGTAAGGTATTCTGTGTGAGTATGGGTGGACTTAAATTAGGCAAATTTTACTGGTTTTGCTTTAAACTACCCGACGGCGACGTGTGCTGAAACTATGTGGAGTATTATATTGTTTATATTTGTATATTTTAGGAGAAAGCTTGTGGTTTACGATTTCAGTTTTGAAATTTCGTTTTCAGGTTTCTGAGCTGCTACTGAGTTCTGAACTGCCTTGATTAAAGTTATTGACTTGATTGTGCCCAACAGGAAGCAAGCAACAAGCAATGGCATCTTGGCAATAAAAGTTTAATGGAATTCCTTACTGGGTGTTGGAGTATGCCAGACAGTCTGCCTGATCACGTGTAGCATTGTCATAGCAAAGCAGTGTGCTTCGAATGTAGTTGAATTCTTGAGAGTGAAACTTCGATCAAACCAGGGACGGATTAGCGTCTTCAGAAGTAATGCATTGTCAGGTAACTGAATCAAGTGTTGATTTATTATTTGATAGATTATTGTGGATAGTACAGACATGTCACTGAATTTTAAATTGGAGTAAAAAATAAAATATTAAAAATTAATAATGTCGCTGGATTTCAATCTCTTAAAAGGGCTTCCGATAATTCCGCAAATGTAAATTTGATGATTTTTTCTTATCGACGATCAATGCATGTTTTTGTATCCTCACAGGTGTTTGTCCGCCGTCGTCATGAGTTACATTCAAGATGTTGTTTCATAGCAAATATTTACACAATTCTAGTATCTGTTTTGTAATCATGTGACTGATCAATCCGAAGTAAACAAACGCAACAATTATGTCGGTCTGAGAAGGTAAATTATCTATTTTATTGACAGAGAACACGAGTAAGATGTCTGACAGCTAGGACGGAAAACTCAATTGACAACAAAAACTATAGATTTGAGCGAAAATCTTATATCAAGAATGTTTAAATAAGATGAGTTGAAAAGAACGCAAATTAACCTTCTTATACGGAAAAATTAATTAGTTCTTCTTTAAATACGGGCGCATGACCGCATGCCTTAATTTTTTTCGGTTGGTAAACAAAAAAGATTAATTAATTGTTTTATAGTCACTTGTTTGCTCGCAATATTGTGGCAGTATCTAACTTTAGTTTAGGTGCAAATAGATGGCATTCAAAAAAACACACATGTTATTTGCTCCAAAAAAAAATGACACTTTTTAGTATCTAGAGCGTTGGATGAAATCTTGGAAGCTTAGCTGAATGAACGTAATTGGATAAAACAATGAGTACTGATATAGTAACGTGTCTTTTAGATAAAATCCCGAACTTAAAAAAAACAAAAGGCTTCTTTTCATAAAAAAAAGCATGATTCAAAAATATAAGAGTTCACTGTGGCGTATGTGGAACTTTTTTTTCTGAATTTTTGTTTTAGAAGCTTTTGACTAATAAGAGTACAGCAATGAATTTATGGTACAAATTGGATTACATTTATTTTGGTTGATGTTCACTGCTTTCAGATACTCCTGATAGCAAGGTTACTATAGTCAGCTGTTTCCATCAGCTAGTGAAAAGATCCAACGTCCAAATGTGAACGTCACCACGGAAGAATCATGAAACTATACAAACGATTCTTCTGGACGTCCAGTATTCGCCATCATAGGCCTGTAACAAAAAGCTACAAGTCAAAACACACTTGTGGGATTATATCCATTACACTTGTAGAAAATGAAGCAAGCTTGTAGCTTTGTGTTATAGAAACTTCTTACAGTTTTCAAAATCCACTTGTATTATATTAATAGTTTCGTGTTCGTCGCTCGTGTTAAGTACAAGAGCATGTCAGAAACCTCTAAAAAGACTCCAAGACAAAACTAATCTATTTCAAAATATAGGTGAAATTATAAAAAGATGTTGATATGTAAACACCAGGCTTTCAAGCAGAAGTGATCAGTAAAGTAGGTGTGCCAAGTTCTGACAAAAAGTCAGCAGACACGCGTAAGCAATTCTTCAGCGAGTAGAATTTCATATTTGGTCTTAAAATCAGGAAAACTATAATGACAGAATCCCAACTACGCCTTGGCTTCGGCTTCGGAGACCCCATTTTTTCTGTAGGAGGTTTTTTAAAATACCAGCTGTAACACTCAGACCTAAATACCGGTCCATTGTACTACCAGATAGCAACCTTCTATTTGTTATAGCTTTCCAGATGTTCGGAGAAAATCCAAAGACGCTCCCATGATAAGGAGCCTAAGTTACCAGCTCTCACCATGTCTGCGACGAGTATCTGTAACCTCGTGCGAGAAAAAGCAGGACATTCACAGAGGAAGTGCTCTGCGGTCTTCTCATCTTCTCCACAAGATTCACAGAGCGTGGTGTCACTTAAGCCTAACACGTTTAAATGCTTGGCAAAAGAGAAGTCCCCGCTGGCAACGCCAATAAGCTTTATGTAGTCTTTCCTGCTACGGCATAGCAAAAATGTTGCAGTCTTCTTATTTACGTTGTGGAGCATAAGCTTGGTTTGTCTGCATCCAATGGAGTTGTGCTCTTGGCAAATCCAGTCGTTGATTGAAGCCCTCACTGAGGACGCTGGCAGACCTATCGAAGGTTAAGGTCCTGGGAAAGTTGTCTGAGATCTTGGCCTATCAAGTTCATCGGCGATCTCATTTCCAGTTATGCCGTGATGGCCTGGAACCCAAATGAGACTCAAAAAATTTTATCTTCCGATCACATGCGATCGCTTTGGGTTCGCTGTGTTGTTGTTTTTTGACAGTAAAAAGCGATCAAAAGTTCAACCAAACTGAACTTTTTGCCCTGAGTTGGAATCACGTTACGTTGTCTTATATACACGAACCAACGCAACATTGCAACATCGAAGTGAAAGCAACATTGTGATAGGATGAACTGATTTCCTAAGACTGAACTCATAAGCGTCAGACAAAACCTAAGTTGGAGCCACATTGGGATCCAAGCATAGATATAAACAGGATGGGGCTTAAATTAGATATTTTATTGCTTATTTTGATTGCTTGCTATTCTTTGGTTTTTCCCAGAATAAATACCATGTAACATGCAAGTTGAATGTTATGGTTACACCTTTTTATCCGAATAAAAGCAACCAGCATTCAAAAAATAGTATGTATGAGAAGTGAAGAACATTGGCTATAGGTAATTATATTTCACTTAATGATATCTATTGTTTGCTAGTTTTCTGTAATCAAATTTCTACCAATATTTATTCGGAAGCATAGCAAATCAATCTGAAAACTGTTGGTTTTCAACAAAACGATTACCACGAGTAGTTTTTTCTCTACGATAAAATAAGTTGGAAACTATTTTGTTATTAGAACCATACAATCTTCCCAGCACGCGACAAAAACAATTGAAAATTCCAATTGAAGTTTTTTTTCTATAATTTGCATACATTAAATGGCAAAACCACAAAAGTATTTCAGTTGGATATAATAGCCTCCTTAGCTCTCGTGATTCAATATTCTCACGTTTTTTCCAGTCACACCTCTCTAACGCTCATTCATTAACTGTTAAAATAATCAAATATAATCAATTCCTGAATGACGTTCCGTAAATGCAAGAATACTCGTGTTTGGATATACATATAGCAAAACAAATCGAAAATGTCGTCAGAAAAATAATTGCATACTTAACTTAGAATTAATTATGATGGAGTAAAAGTGAAAGTGGGGAAAACAAACCGACTATATGATACTGAAATGAAAATTTAAATATGCTCAGATGATAATAATGGTTTATCTTTGATTTTAACAACGCTTTTGTATTATCTGACCTTCTGGTCGCAGATATTGGGAAGGATTGAGCGATGCAGTATGTGTTGGCTTTCAGTATAGTGTTTATCTGGATAGATTAGAAATTCCTCTTATTTCTCTTGTGAATAAAATTATTTACTTACGAGGTACTTAATTTTAATTACTTAGTTCAAAAGCCGTGACGTTGAGTTGGAGTTTCTGATTACGAGTATGGATCAGTGGGGATAACACAGTGTGAGTGTGACACATTAAACTTTTAAAACAATAACAGTTAAAAGGAATTTAAAGTTAGGGAGAGTGAACGAATCACACACTTATTGCATTGTTTATTTTAGTTTTTATAGATTAACTGATCGAGTTATAGTTACATACATATTTTTTTAGGATAACATAGTTACACAAATAAAACCATCAAAGGTTGGTTTACACTTTGGTCTCAATAGTTCTTCACGGAAATTTAGTAAAAGCAAGAGCAAGCCTGTCGGGGCACGCCTGTTGCAGTAACTTCAGCCTTAAAAATGGCATTAAGACACTATATTGCCTCATAGCACTCAAAAGCTTTGCTTCACATGTACTTTTGCTATTACATATATTTGATCGCGAGTAATTAGCAAGTCCTCCGAGAGCAATTACACACGCTCACTTAACCGTTCGAAAGCTGTAGGTCCCTTTCGTTCCCATCAAGGTATGGTTGAAAGAAATGCGCTAGTCTTTTGGGCTCCCCAGCTCTCCCACATGTCTTAATCACACAAGTGATCAGCTAGAGTGAAATGCCGCCATTTTGTTACGATATAAAAGATCACCAAAGCCATACCCCGAATATTTTGACAAGAACTACTATCAGAACTTCACTTAAATTCAACTTTGGTCCTTAATTACTTCTTAAACACTTTTAACGATTTTTGATGGCGAACTGTTTAAAAGAATTTTTTTTGTTTTGTTTTGTCATCAAAACAAGCCCTACCTCAAACTGAAAATAATTGAATAACTGTGATAAGTTTTGTGATTTCAAATTGATGATAAAAACAACGAGTATGATTCAACTACTCAATAAAAGTGTCACAGTATTCAAAAGGCTTTATGATACTTTCTGAAAACACTGATAATGATAACGCAACCAAGCGTCAAGTATAATGCCATTAGCTGATAATGAAAGTTTAATTTACGAGTATTTCATGTTTTTGTTTTTTCGATTACATTGTTGAGGTGGGTCGTGTGTAACGAAGTCGATAGCATATCAATTTGTTCTCTTAATGACGACAGTTAAGTGGTTATACTCGTGTTTCCGTGTAGACAAGATAGGTGCAGGTGCTTTACAAAACCTTCATTTTTGTTGATTTATTCCTTTCAAAAAGACCCGACAGTATTTCCGACCATGTCCGGATTTCTATTTTGTTTTATTTTTCGTTATCATTTCCTTTAATTCTTTTCTTTGAGTTTGATATTTGAATTATAAATTAGCACCTCTGCAATTGAAAATACTGAAATTCTCATGGCATCATTTCAATTGAGTCTCCTTCTTTTACAATTGTTGGATACATAAAGGAACTTAGCACGACCTGGTAGCGTATAAATACATGAAGATGCCGTGATAATACCAATCCTACTTCCTACCTAAACCGATAATAAAGCGAACAGTTTTTCAAAACATTTTTTAACCCATGAATAACTTCTTAGTGACTATCAGCTAAACACCCTAGTTTTTTGTCTTTAAGGATCAACAGGGACAGATTTCTTCATGGAAACAAACCAAATACCTATAGCTGTAAAAATTCGATATCTCAATTCATAATGAGAAGATAAACTAAACAAAATAAATACTTTCGCCCAAAATGGTATTTTATATCTTTTCTTTGTCAAAAAAAATTCGTTATAATTTTCTAAATAAGGAAACTAAAACCAGAAAAGCTAGTAAGTAGAAAGTTGCAAAGTAACAAAGGTCAGTGCAAAGTTCGTACAGACAGACAACCTCATTTGCATAAGTACACCTGTTATTCAAGTAATAATATTTTTGCTGAGCATCATTCTGTGCAAACTTGAATAATTTTATGTATTCAAACCCACAGACGTTCTTCATCTTATTAGATATTCTTTTGAATAAACCACTTTACGAGTAATGTAGGAGTTACACTGGTTCCCATGTCACTGACGACGCACGTCGCGACGTTTGAAATGACGTACGAACATGAATATGCTTCCACTCACAGTATTATATGAAGCAAATTCAATAAATTCTTTAATTTAAAGGATTTCGGGAATAAATAAACTTTTTTAAACTGCAAACAGTTGACTTGTGTAAGTATCAGAGTCTTTTCAGGAGCAGCAGAGTAAAAATGTTATTGTTATTGTTTTTTTAATATAAACACGCTACGTAAGGCCGGATCGTTTGAACTTCCTCTTTTTTGATGCATCATTGTATTTTCGGCCTTGAAGTTAAGCGATTGTTATCTTTCCTCTCTGATGAAGTTAATGGCAGAAACCATCAAACAAATATTTTATTATCGTTCAACAAGTTTTAACAAAACGTGACTTTTCTGTCAATCATCTTGCAGTTTATTAAAACCTCGTAAATGTTAGGCATCATTAATTTTTGTTCAGACACTTTTTGCTTTTGAGCACAGCATTTCATTTAATTTACTTCAACATACTTAAACTTATTTATAAGAGTTAGGAATCTTTTTAACTTTTAATTAATGTTAAAAAAAATTCACTGACTAGGCTCACATGAATAATATTTTATATTTCAATAAGGCAATAAGAAAAATGAAAGAAAGGCCCAATTGCAAAATCGCTCCTTAGATTTGTAAAATAAAACACACTACACTAAAAACCCGAAACACGTGTAGCGTTCAAATAAAATATTAACTCGTAAGTGATAGCACATACAAAAGAAAAAAATATCGATGTCGATTATCTCCATTGTTTGAAAACTGATAACGTTAAGCCATCTTAATTATTACTTGATCAGATCACATCTGTAGGGCTATTCCAGAAAGCGCGGCGTATCGCATTTAAAACGATAACTCGATTGCGAAGCGCTTCGCTTTAGGTTATTCTGAAAAGCGAACATGGTTGGAAATTGAAATTCCAATGTTTCCATTTGGAAGTCTTATCCATCCACTCAAATGTCATCTATTTCCAAGTTTTTCCAATGAAAATTCCAAGTTTTCCCTAGGTATCAGTTGGAAAATATTTTCAAGAACGGAGATAAAAGCAAAATTTCTGGTAATACAAACAAATTTTTAAATGCAGTTATATTTTCGTTACTTTTGTTTTTTACATTTGAAGGTGATGCTGGCTATACTCTTGAGCCGTGGTTACTGAAACCATATAGAGCAGCTCTTGGGAACAGCAGTAACTCAAAGTATAATACGGTGGATTCAAAATATCCAAGTACTATAGAGAGATGTTTTGGAGTTCTCAAAGGAAGGTTCCGATCTGTGGTTCCGGTGCCTATTGCACTCAAAGGAGATATATTACTAGCCGGAGAAAGCAGCATGTTTTACTAACGTGTGCGCCATGTTGCATAACGTTCGTTTAAAATTTAAAGTAGACTTAGATCAATCATTAATAGCTGTAGAAATTTGCTATCCCTTCGTTTTGTTGCATAAACTCAACAAGCACCAAAAATTGTTGTGTCATGGTGTGTTTTTGACTCCTTTAATAAAAGAAAAAGAAAATTACTTAGGTACTCTAATTCAATTGATGATAATTAGATTTTCCATTATATTTACAGTTTTCTATCAATCCGCTTGCAATTCGACACTACAACACCTATCGCTTTTGAAAACAAAGTAAATTATGTCAAAAAGGTATAGTTTCTACGAAAAAAAATAATGACGTTTGGAAAGCGCTTTCGCTTTCCATTTGGGAAAAAAATTTAAAGCGATTCGCTTTTGAGAATACGAAAATTCATTTCCGCCACCAAAAGCGATCAGCCGCACTTTCTGGAATAGCCCTACTGATGTCTCTATCGAGATTGTTCTGCTCTATCAAATTTTGTTGTTGATCTGCGTTCGGTGTTATCATAATTCTACAAAAATGGACATAATTATATAAAACACTCTAGAATCCATTTACATCATCATTTTACATCATCATTCCGTATGTGAATCCATGACGGTGCAATTTAAATTGACATAGTGATTACGGGTTGACTTCTAAATACAAAATTAAAGTTGTTCAAATACGTCAAGGTGGATTCAAACGCCTTTTTTTGCTCCGCTGATAAACTGGATTGTAAAAGAAATGATAAAATGTCGTTATTGTTGGGATAGGACTTAAAAACCGGTATAAAAATCTCTCAGGCAAAGTGCTTTATTATAAAGTTCATTTAGGTTCTTATTGAGTTGGGGGTAAATAAATTCTGCCAAGGAAATCTAAATTGGTCAAGGTTGGAAGAGGTGAATGTATAAATAATTCATCTTTTCAACAAAATTTTTGCATGCATATATACTATAAATAAGGTAATCAACTGAAATGGATAGCCATTGTTCTTATTGCCCGTTTGATCTCAGGACATACACGAGCAAGCTTTTTTGTTGTCAATTGTTTTCAGTTTTGAATAAATAAATACCCAAATGCTGGATGCAACAAGCTCAGAATGAATCAGTACCAAGTGCGCATTACACTCAACCATGGCACAAAATTTACTGCCACATAAAAAGCACTTTTCATGGGAGTATTGCTCTCGGGGAATGTACAGGGATAAAACTCTAATTAAGGAACTAGCCTTCCAGTAAAGCTCTAAGCTTCTCTAAAAGTAATTGTAAACGTTGTGTGTAGCAAATACTTCTTAATTTTTAGTAAGCCCTTTTGTAATCGCAGATAATGCAACAATTTTTTACCATACACTTCGTGTTCTTTAACCCTGAATGATTTATATGCTGTCCTCATCATTCTTTCAACTTGAATGAGCTTACTGACTCTGTGTCATATCAAAAAGACCGTATATATGCATTTGATACATATGCCATAAAGACGAAATCATTTTTTTTAGTATCGTTGTTAGTACTTAATAAATTGCTGTTGAGCATTTCACATTAAAAACCACAGACTCCAACAGCGGGTGGATGCCTCTGATTTACTATTAATACGAATTTATCGTGGTAGTCTCAGAACGACCTAAAGTTTTAAGAAGAAAAAAAAGCACAGCCTACAAATGTACTTTACTCTCCACAAAAAAATATCCCCAAAATTATTGCACATAGATTCAATATGTGAGTTACATATGGAATCACTAAGTGGGGACAACTACTTGTATTGAAATCTGAGTATGCGGTGATTCCCATTTAACCATGGGTCTTATTATGATCTACTTTATCAAAGCAAAAAATCATTACATTCGCCTTCATTATAACGCACTGATTTGGTTTTTGTTGATTATTCAAAAATGGACACTTGAAACAATATTGGGAATTACCGTATACTTTGATACAGGATTTGAAATACCCCTGTGGTTTTCACCAATCGAAATCTTTAATCAAATCCAGCTTTACTTCATGACTTATTTTAGCACATGAAACAGTCAAAATTATCGTTACGATTGTGTAATTTGGAACAGATAAAAAATAACCATGGTGGCGCAACAGAACGAGGAGCCCCAGGGCTTTACCCATTTCTCACTACCATGCCTTGTGAGGGAATGGAGGGAACTACAATTTTCAGTCGTTTCCGAACTGCTAATCAAGAAAGCACGTTTCATGGCAATAAATTCATTATCGGAGGACTTGCCAATTCATCGCGAAAGGCGATACTCGTGTAAAAACATTTTTGCTTCTATTGGCATTCGAACCACGAACCTCCCGGTTAACAGGCAGACATACTAACCATCACGACACGGGTACCGGTAGAACAAAAAGGTAATTTTTCTTGACAGTTTAAAGGGGTGCAAAGAAAGTCAGGGTGTATATGAATTTAAAACAACTATCTCAACTATTTAAACATAAATGAGATCCTTCGATATGGTCCTGGGCTTACTTTGAACTCCCCTTAAAGTAGCACTAGGTTTTTGCTCCTAGGTGCACACCTAACGAGAAGGGTTTTCAAATGGCATGTATTTTGATGATTTTTGATTGATTTTGATGTGATACCCTCTTATTCTACGAGATGTGCATTAATAGGGCTTGATACCCTTGAGAAAAGACGAAATGTTCAATGTATATTGTTTGTTCATCATGTGTTTTCTTATCGCATAAAATGTCCTGATATTTTAAAGAATTTTCTAATCTACGCACCTGAAAGAATACTCAGATCACGAAATTTATTATTTAATCCGAGGCATTTTTACAATTATGGTCTTAACGAACCAACTACTAAATGTATACTTACTTTATTTAATTCAGTTTGTACAGCAATAGATCTGTGTGATGACAGAGATACAGTTAAGTCATTAATTTTGAGTATTCATGTATAATATTATAATTTTGTTTCTTGTTAATTTTATTAAATCTAAAAGTTTCTTAAATTTTATTGTATTATTCTATATACTTATAATTATTATATTATATCTATTATTATATCTGAAATCTGTTAGAGTTAAGCTCGGTAGATGAATAAAGCAAACTTAAACTATTTTGCTTTAAATGACGGATTTCGGCCATCATAGAAGACGTTTTTGTTCGGTGGGGCAAATCGAAAACATTTTTGCTCCTATCGTAAAAAAATACGCTTCAATGTTAACTTCGCATATCTCTCACTTGAATGGAAAGTTTCTTCTTCCTTTTCCGGATCGCCTATCGTAAGTTCATAGCTCACTCAGTTCGTCATCATCATCCAGCCATTAGTCATTGTTTATTATTTCGAGTCTTAAGTGTGCGCATATTTGTCAAGATTTCACTGGTTTGGTTTATTTGCTTTTTTGATCAAGATAACTTCAAAAAATTAATTTTGTTCAAAACAAGCATCTGCAAACATTTCGATAAAAGTATTGTTGATCGTTAGTACACAATCCCAACTTCCACAACAAAAAGAATGGTAAAATTCCAAAGTCAATTTATGCGCTACGGTAAATAAATATTTTAATCTAAGGTACATACGTGATAAAAGAATGTTTTACGCTCTTTTAAGTTACAATGAATGGAAATTATGCCCTCCCGAGTTAATCTTCATTTTCTTTTACGGCGCTACGAGTATTGTGATCTCGAAGGAATTACAATTCATCCACACCGGCAAGCTTTGGAAGATACCCTCGAGTTGTTGGTACTTTTCTAAGCACTTTTATTGCGCACTAGAATAATAACAACAAAAATCCTAAGTCTGGTAATTTTGATAGGTGCATAAAGCCTGCAAAAAAGGCGTAGCGAATTTAACTCGCTGGAATGCCAAGATTTCTGAATTCAATTGCATTCTTCTTTTGTCTTTCCAAATTTATTTATTTGTTTATCGAAACTACTTGACTTCCGTAAATATTGAATTCGGGACAAATTAAGTGTGTAAACGAAAGAATTTCGTAGGTATTAAGATCAAGTTCGCGGTGAATCTGTGTCTTTAATTTTTTTTTTAAATAATCTGTGTTAATACAGCAAGTTAAATAACAACAATTGAACTGGTGGCCTACATCTTCGTTTAAATGAGATCAGCAGTAAAGGTAATTAATTTTTGTGTTGCTGATCACCTTAAAGAATTCTCAAGAAAGGTACAAAAACAAAGTGTTTATTGTGCTATGACCAAAGAATCTCGTATAAAAATTTACCAGCCATTATCATAATATAAACAAAGTTTTCTTCCTTATGAAAAAAAGTATGATTACCTTGCAATACTTCTTTTACAACAACACCATTTGTCCCTTTTGAAAAACTACTTTTTGATTTTAAGGTAGGGCTAGGAATCTAATTTTATTTTCATGAAACCTTTTTATCTCTGTCTATCTACGAATAAATATTTTTTAACAAACAAAGTGGATACATTGGCTGCTGGGGCATACAAATTTACTGTTTCAAATTCAGTGTTTTGCGAAGCCGCTTCAAGAAAAAGAACCTCAAAGCTTTAAGAAGAACCAACAAACGAGCTGAAACACCTATAGCAAAAGTTACAATACAAAACATAAACTATCTGAAAGAATATTCATTTGTTCACCTCGAAAGCAAACTTACTCAATGTGATTTATCTAAGAAAAAAAAACAACCTGAGCTCTATCAGTCACAGATGAACTCACGATTTGTTTTGATGTACCTAGACAAATATAGGTATAGTTTATTAGCTTGTTTTGCTGGCATTTTGCAGATTAACAAAGCGGAACAATATAGGATATAATTTACAAGTTGATTATGTCTGCAATAAGCATTCAACTCGATATTTATTCTGGAAAACGATACAGTTGGACTTAACTGGTTGTCATATAACAGTTTCGCTTGAAGTGTTTATTATTTTAGAATTTACGAATGAAAAATAAATTATACATTTCAATATCAATTTATATTTCACAAAATTTTTTATTTTTACATTTCTACAAATATTGTGAAGAGTTTTCTTCAAATATGATACAAATACAGTTTGATAAAAGATCAATTGAATGATTTTTATTCAGTATATCTTATTCATGAATGATTTTGAAATACCAATTTTATCAATCATCGTGAAAAGGTTTGTTATTAATGAAGAATACACAGAAATTAACTTCAATCTTTAATTAGCTTAACCAGTAAACTTTTAACAATGTTTTACAAAATTACATTTCTTAATTTTTCTTGTTTTCATTCCCTTAAAAATATTGTGTTTTTCAAAATTTGTTTTGACATTTGTTTTAAAAAGTACAAAATGATTTATTGTAAAAAACTTGACTTGATCTTTTGTTAATATTTTTTGGTTTATTTTTCAATGATTGTTTAAAGTATATTTTGACTTCTGAGTGCATTTAAGTTTCAAACACAAAACGGTGCTTAAATAAAAACAGTTCCTTAAATGAATAAAAAAAAAATACAAACTTCATGGATACACATTCCAAAAAAAAAAATATTACAAAAAAAATTAATAAATTAATGAAACAGGTTAATCCTCCAATGTAACATTCCGGAAAAGATATGACATCGACTCTTTGTTATGAATTCTTCGAATCGCTTCAGCGATCAAAATAGAAATGTCAATCGTTTTGATTTTGTGACATTGCAATTTTTGGATCTCGTGTGGAATGGTGTTGGTGACCACAACCTGCAAAGAAAACAAAAATAAATAAGACAAATATTTAAACGGCAATAATTAATAACTTACCTCATCAATAGGCGATTCGTCAATCAATCGGGGAGCGTCGGAACTGAGCAAGCCATGGGTTGCGAGTACGTATATCTTACACGCTCCGTTTTCCTTTAGAACCTCAGCAGCAGCAACAAATGATTGGACGTCGTCGATAAGGTCATCCTAAAGTAAAAATAATAAAATTAATCTTTTTTCTTTAATTCTTTCATTGAAATAGTGAGTTGACAATAAATTAGGAAAACAATTGCTAAACTGTAAGTATTGTATTGTAAGTATTTACTACTTTGTGGGTGTCAGCCTAGATATTTGATAAACACTAGATATTTCATTTGGTTTACATCGTATGCGAATAGGTGCGTTCCCTTCATGGTTGACTGTGGGGTTTCAAGTTCTGAATCCCAGAAACATATAATTGTCTATTAATGTTTACGGCCTTTCATAAAACATCGACAAGTCCTCCGAGGATAGATGGATAAAGATCATCGAAAAGCGTCAAGCAAAGCGGCTCCTTGAGCTTTATTGTTTATATTGATTTAACTGAAATCTCTCTTTGTTTTAAACGGACCAAGGAAGATCTGAATTATATTCGAATGATTTTGTTGTTAGAAAGTAATGGTGTGGTTCTTTTAACGTTCTCTAAAAGTAAATCGGAGACTCGCAGTTGCAGATCTTTCACTCTAAGGGCCCTTCCGCGTATAGGACGTCATCAACCTGCCGCTTAGCTTCCAATGTTATCCTAGTTTTGCTGCTCAACCGCATTGCCTCTCAGTATCTGGTCGGGCCCCTAGTCTTCTTTACTTTTACTGTTTGTCAAAGCAAACCATAGAAAATGTTTGTTCTTGATTTAAGCCTCAACAGACAAACAAAAAGTGGTACCCATGCGTATTGGTTAGTATGTCCACCTGTTAACCCAGAGGCTCGTGGTTCGAATCTCAACAGAGGCAAAAATGTTTTTCCACGGGTATAACCTTTCGCGAGGAACTGGCAAGTCCTCCGTTAGTAAATTCATTGCCATGCGCTTTCTCGATTAGTCGTTCGGAACCGGCATAAAATTGTAGGTCCCCTCCATTTCCTCACAAGGCATAGTTGTGAGAAATGCGCTAGGCCCTGGGCTCATCGCTCTGTTGCGCCACCCTATTTATTTATTTAGATAAACAAAAAAAACATCTACCAACTTTATCTTTAACACAATCACTCTCAATGTCTAAATTTCACTTAATACCGAACTCCAACAGTTGACGAAAATGGATTGAAAGAGTAAAGCACTTTTAAAAAACGGCATTTGACTGACAGCCATACATAAGCTTAAATTTTCTTAACCAATGTTCCGATTTCACCATCAATAACGTTTGTTTAATACTTACTACCATGATGGCAATCCTTCCTGCAACATCTCCAACAACATTGATTGGGGGCTTCTCTTTCGGTGGATGTCCAGGTACTCCAACTGAGATGCTCACCGTTCGCGTTCTGCTATTTATGTTTAATTGATATGTTTTTCAAAACGAAATATACAAAGAATAAAACTCATTTTAGTACACTTTTGAATATAAACACTAAACAATTTAGTTCATCGTTGGATTCATACAAACCTACGAGTAGGGGTCGACGGAAAGCACATTTCAACTGTATTCCCTATTGTAGTGCTATATGTACTGTGTGACAGAAAATAGATTTGTTTGTTGTTGTTTTTCTTTCGATTCTTTTTTCGTTTTTTTTTACGTTTAATCAACCAAATACAAAATTATAAGCAAAACACATAAAGTGAGCTTAATAAATCATTGCAAATGATAGGGAAGGAAGAAATAAATCCTAACATGAGTGAGGATTTAACGTAGGCATATAAAGGATATCAATATTAATTACAAACATTTGATTTTTGGAGGATGTAGGAGCTGTAAAGTGTATAAGGGGGATGGTAGTTTCATGTGCAAAATGGCTTTAAACATCATTGTGGCTAAGGAATTACCACAGAGCATTACTTGTGTTTTTGCTTTAAATCGATGTAACGAAGCGGCACATTGCTTGTTGTTTTCTTTCAGTGCAAATAAGCAGTAGAATAGAATAGATTTACTTTACATTTAACAATAAACTACTTAGCGACTTGTTTACAATTTATAGCACGTAAGAAAATATGATTTCATGGTACCTATACGTGTTTCTGAAATTTTGCTTCATTGAAAGAAATGTAAGGTAAGGTCTGACAAAGTTTAAAAAAATATAAATCAATCATAGGGAAAAAGCCTAAAGCATATTTTTGGTACGATAGTACATGTAAAGGTATTCAAGCATTAGTATCAAATTACATCGCCTGGTACGTTGACTTTTTGATCAGAGGAAAATATGAAGAACAGCCTTACATTTTTTTCAAAATAAAGAGCGTTTGTATAATACACTGAAAGCAATATTTTAATTATAAATTTATAGCAAGTGTTACCGTGGATGTAGGTGGACGGAAGTAACCTGTTTCGCTTTATAAAAAAAAGGTTTGTGTCTGAATAAATTTGTAATCCACCCAATATCACAACAAAAATGTTTTAAGTTCTTAGTACTGCCAAGCGAGTTATTCCGAAAGTTTGCCTCAGGCGGAACAAACATGAGGAACATAGAAAAACAACTCATGATACAAACAAGTACAACTACACCAGCAATCAGATGGCCTTAAAGATGTATGTACAAACACAAAATCGGAACTCCTATTTGAGATAAAAACGGCATCACCAACAGGCGAATCTCTAGTGTAAAGTAGATGATCGGGAATGTAACGCGACCATCTTTAAAGATGAAAAAGAAGCCAAACCACAAAACGAAAGCGGTACCCCAGTATTTTTGTCGAAGCCAACTGACTAGTTTCTTATTCCACTACAATCTAAGTGATTTAAATTGTTTTCTGTCTTTTGTATCGACCCGTGTTTACAAAAACTTGGGTAATTTGTAATCATGCTAAGCAAAAAACGTACGAAAAGAAGAGATTTGGTGAAAAATAAACAAAATTTCTAATTTTCGCGCACACACCAACACAAATGAAATACATTTTCAAATTGATAGTTGAAATGTACTTAAAGAAAAATTAAAAGAAATTACTTACTAGTACTCTTTTAGTTGTGTGCAATTTCATTTTAAAAGGACATAAATAATTGCGATGAAGGAATATCTAAGTCATATAGAAAAACAATCAGTTCTTCTATGTGACAAAGTTTTTCACCATCACCTCTTATGATTCGTTCGACTAGCATTATACTCAACTAACATTTATAATTCGCGATTACAAAAACATGAAATGAAACTAACCTTGCTGGAGGAGGAGAGTATCTTCCATCAACTTCATCACTTTCAGCTTCTTTTTGTTCCCCATGTATGACAGCAATTCCAAGACGCAATCGCTCAGCATATGAAGTTGCTTTCTTTGCTGAGCCAGGATCACGAGCAACAATTACTGAATTCCGGTAGTCCGGAATCTGTAAGATATAAAAAGAGTTGCATTCAAAACGAGTTCGACTATCATAAGTTTGTAAGCAACGTACACTTTCTTGAATATACTGTAGTAAAAATGGTGAAGCTCTCAGATTATCCACTGGAATGTCGAAAAATCCTTGAATCTCCTTTTGATGCAAGTCCATTGTTATGATGTGTGTGAGACCAGATTTGCACATCATCTGAAAGCAAATTGGAATCAAATTCAAACGATTTAACCAAGAACATCGTCAAGTTCACTTACCTTAGCCAATAACTTAGTGACAATGCAACCACGTTTCCTCATTTTGCATTGCTTTGAGTATGGCAAATATGGAATGACTCCAACAACCGAACGAGCTGATGATGTTTTGCAAGCATATGCCATGATAAGCAGTTCCATGATATTGTTATTAGCATCCCTACAAAACTATTTGGTTTAAATCAAATACAATTGTTGTCTCAAGCTTTATAACTGACTTTGTTCCGGTTTGAATAATGTAAATGTCTTTACCACGGACAGAATCACCAATCTCAACCATGGTTTCACGGTTCGTTTTGTGAAAAACAGAACAACCACCACTCTTTAAACCCATTCGGTCAGCGACCATATTGGCCAAATCTGGATGGGAATTGCCATGAATAATCACGATTTCCGATGCTGATGATGCCTCCATTTCGCCACGATAGCGTTTTGGTGGGCGGACACTTCCTAATCTGTAAAATGAGAATGAGAAGCCATTAGGGATTATGGAAAATGGTTTTATTGTTTTTTTTTTTTTGTCAAATTAACGCAAATGCCAAGAAAGGCAATGGAACTAGCATTTAAAGCTGAACAAGTAAACTTTTATGGGACAATATACCGGGAATTAAAGCGAATAAGTGCTCGAATTTAAGCTATTTATTTATTTGGTTAGTGGCATGGGTATAAGGCACTTGAAACAAAAGCATTTTGAATTAGTTATTTTGCATATTTTTTATTCTAATAAAAACCTTATTTAATAAGCTATTAATTATGAGAGCACTGTCCTTTGGTTTCAAAAAAACAAATTCTGATCGGCGGAGTACCAGGTTGATTGATCATATCTTGTAAAGAGTTGTTTTTACTTCAAATCAATTATTATTATCTAAGACTTTATTCCCTATTTTGTCAATGAAGTAAATCGTTTGATTCTAAGAGTCCAAGGATTCAAGGGCACAATACGTTTTTCATTAAATACGCCAAATAATACGTAAAAGGCAATGTTCTCTAAAATCCACGGAAATCCTTGGTAAGGCGGAAAGTTTCTTTTCAATTGACAAACATGAAATGTCTAAAATCTTTCGTCTGCACTAATGACACATAATTACATCAGAGTTAAATAAAAAATAATAGCTGTATACAGCAGGATATGTTATTGGACTCGAAAACACTTTCCTCCACACGTAAGCTAACCTTCACCAATATGTTTTTTATACTTTGCGTAGTAACGCAAACACTGCAAAAAAAAGTTCGCAATTAATTGATTCTAAGTGCAAAGAATTTCCATTTTCTACCTCTTTCTGCTCTAGTGAACTACATAAGCTCGTTATACGTATATATGGTAACCATACAAGAATCAGAATTATCGATCAAACACCTTACATCAAGAACTTCATTTTAAATGTTATTTGCCAAAGTTTGTTGTCCTACTCAGCGCAGCGTGTGTGTAAATCAATCTATTTGAATGCAAATAAGAAGAACAAAACTAAAAAAAAAAAAATAAGGGAAGGACTTAAGGAGAAACAAAAGATTTCAATTTACGATATCCTTTAAGAATTTACCCAGATTGAGAGTGTTTGCCTGCGTGTAGTTGTGCAACTTTAAAGTATCCTCAAGTCGTAAATTTAAAAAGCAACCTGGAGTTAGCACGGCATACAATAGACGTTAGACACCAAAACAAGTGGTGGAAGTGTAGCAGAAGTGGAATTTCTTCAAGGAGCTAAACTGCGTCTAGTGGTTGGAGTTAAGGAGATTGAATGCAAAACTACTGAGATTGTTTTGAACAGATTGTCTGTCAGGCACCTCACAAGAAGGCAATGCAGTAAATAAAAAGGGACACCACACGAAAGAAGTATGGGTGATTCGGGTGAGTTACAACAGTAAACACATTACGTTTAGATGTTCACAGCGAGCACATAAAAAAATGTATGCATTCTATTTTATGAGGACAAGATTAAAATTCTTGTTTTACACTAAGTCTTCTTTTTCATTTTGAAAATACAAATGTGAGTAGCGTCTATCTTATTTTTTTTGTAATGGAATTCAAACAAACGTTTTGAGCGAGTTCTTAAGAAATTATAAGTAACTATTTACTTAGTGAGACATGAATTTTGATTGACCTTTCAGTCTCGATTAGCCGTTCGGAACCGGAAGAAAATTGTTGGTCCCCTTCATTCCCTCACAAAGGCAATGGTTGTGAGAAATGCTCTGGGCCCCGGGGCTCCTCGCTCTGTTGTGCCACCAAATTTTTTTTATTGATTTTTGAATAAAAATTTGACTTTTATGACATGACAGTTTAAATATTAAACTTGTATCTACCCCAAAGTCAAAATTAAAATTAAGTTTGTTAACATCAAGGAATGTTTTTCTTACTTATTCAAGAAAGATTTTGAACTGGTGTGTCATATTCTCCAATTTCATTTTCCGACACGTTTTGCACAAGTCATTAAAATTTTCCAACGACCTTCCAATCGTTACAGCTTTAATAAAAAATTCTCATGGAATTCATAACGCTGTGAAAATAGCTGAATTCATTTTGCAAAAATATACTGGGCTCTAAGTTTATAAGGTGATAGTCGATGGTTGACTGTAACGATTGTCTTTTTGACACACATTACGTGAACTTTAAAACAAAATTGTTTTTGTGTCACGGCTAGTTGGGTTAGGTTTTCAACAATTTTGTTTTCCACTTTTTCGTACAATGCATTTGCGAAAGTTGTTATGAGATCTAGAGGCCAATAGAGAGAACATGTGTTCATTATGAACGAAAGACAAATAGACAAATCGTTTAACATAAAGAAAACAAGATCGAAAAAGCGATACTCAAATATCTATCACCTTACGTGTTAGTACTTACTATACTTTTAAGACTTATCACAACTCGACAAAATTAAAATAAGTTTTTCCGTCCTTAACAAACCCTACAAGTCCCTTGCACGAAAGCGAACATTTACAGTTTTCGTAAAAATTCATTAAAAGTGTAGATAATTATTTACAAGTAACCGTTATCGATGTATTAAAAGAGGAAGCGACAAATAGATGTCGAAAAAAGGAGCATGTACTCATAAATAGGTAAAGATATCGGTTCCCAAGAAGCCACTATAACCAAACTAGTTCCGTTTCGATACCATAAACTTGTTTTAAACTTGAAGCATACGGATTTGGATGGAAACCTTTGTGTGTTTCCATAATGAGAAGACACTCAATAAACATTAAGTTGTCGAAAACTCTGATCGTTTTTAAGAAATTTTAAATGAATGGCGTGGTCAGCTGCCTAGTGTGGACATTCACTTTTACTTTCCTTATCTATTATCCGCCACATGTCTCCCGTTACTGGTTTTTGTTTCTTGCGAGTAGGCTCTAAATATCTTATCTTTGCATTAGCTTAAAAGCTGCTATGTCTTGGACACCTAAGTAAAATGACCTTAAAGTCGCTGTTTTTTGAGTTCGTATCAGCATTGTTTAACTAGATTGCAGTTGATTGGTTAAGATCTTACCCGTAGGATTGGCATACTTCTATGGTTGTCACTTATTCGGCTTGCAAAACACTTGTAAAGTTTGTGAAAGTCGAAATGACCTTACAAGGTGCGAAATGCTGTTCACTAGACATTACGATCTTTAAGGGGTCAAACTGAGGCCAATATTACTTATGACACATTACTTACTGAAGATTTTGTATAAAACTTAAAATTATTAAAAATAATGTTTCTTACCAACTTTTCTGACAGTATTAGGATTAGTAACCCTTGTCTCACTTCAAATGCCTTACAACTTCTTTATGTAGTGAAAGCAAAGAATGAGCACAGTTTAATTTTCCTCACTTCAAAAGGAAAACAAAGTTATAACCGAATAAAGTTGTGAGTGCTGCTGTCAAAGAATATGTAATGATTTATCCATCAAATCGAAAGTAAAATTTCAAACGAGAGAATCAATTTACTTTCGCACTGCATGTAAGTAGATATAAATTTTACCTTGTTACGACTTGACTGTGGCAATCAAACACCTCAAGTGTTTGGTTTCAAGGAGTTGGGATGGCACCTCCTTTGTGGCCATAAAAGAAAATTCTAAAAGTGGATAATCACGCATGCAATTCTGGCACGAATTCATGGCCCCACTTAGAAGGTGTGATTTCTTTGTTATTTAACTAGAGTGCTAAAATACGAACAGCAACAATCGATGGTGATGCCTAAGTCATTTCACATCGAATTCTCGATTAGATAGGTTCAGGTGTATCAATTTATTAAAAAAAAGAAGAAAAATGATTGGAATGGCATGTGATCCATTACAGCATACAAGCATGTATCAAAGGCTTGAAGAGGGTAGACATTTCAAGATTTATTTCATTCTTATCTAAAAAACAAAACTGTCCTTTGATCTATTTTCAGATAGTGAAGATAGCGATGGAGAAGGTGGTCTTGGTAATGTTAGTCGTGTTATAATACGTCCTCCCGGTCAGAGTGGCAAAGCCAAGCGTGGTCATCTTTGCTTTGATGCCGCCTTTGAGACGGGCAACTTAGGTCGAGCGGATTTAGTTGGAGAGTTCGAGTACGACTTGTTTCTCCGACCGGACACATGCAATCCGCGTTATAGATTTTGGTTCAATTTTACGGTGGATAACGTAAAACAAGACCAGCGTGTAATTTTCAACATAGTCAACATGAGTAAAATTAGGAATCTTTTCAACTCTGGCTTGACTCCTTTGGTAAAGTCATCAAGTCGACCCAAATGGCAAAGGATACCAAAGAAATACGTCTTCTACTACAGATCAGTGATACATCAAAACCATTACGTCCTGAGTTTTGCATTTTCATTTGACAAGGAAGACGATGTGTTTCAATTTGCTCTTGCTCCGCCCTATAGCTATTCAAGACTGCAGTCCTACTTGAGTGTCATTGAAGCGAGGTCTATCGAAAAACGTTTCACTAAAACTACAATGATTAAAACATTGGTAAGTTTTCTTTGGAATAAAATCATACAAACCAATAAATAATTTTTTGGTGTTTGCAGCAAAA
The DNA here is from genome assembly GCA_949752695.1 of Melanostoma scalare. Taxonomy (NCBI): domain Eukaryota; kingdom Metazoa; phylum Arthropoda; class Insecta; order Diptera; family Syrphidae; genus Melanostoma; species Melanostoma scalare. The sequence continues at coordinate 232,846,394 of OX456985.1, read as the reverse complement.
TAGAAACTTGGATCTAATTACGGTGGATCATGTGCCTCGGCAGCGTGGAGCTAGAATTAATAAGAATTTTATACGTGTAATTGTAGTATTAGCTAGGTCACATCCCGGTGAGGCTCCAGCTTCGTATGTGTGCCAAGGATTTATTGAATTTCTTATTGGAAATCATCCAATCGCTGTGATTCTAAGGGAAAGTTTTGTCTTTAAAATAATCCCAATGGTTAATCCCGATGGAGTGTTTTTGGGTAACAATAGATGCAACTTAGTTGGACAAGATTTGAATCGAACTTGGAATATAGCAACAGAGTTTTCACACCCAACCTTGTTTGCCATTAAGAACATGCTGAAGGATTTGGATGGCTCCGATGTATGTAATTCTCCCAATTGTTTTTGGCATTGAAATTTTATTTACATATTTCACAGTTCTATCAAATCGACTTTGTGATCGACCTGCACGCACACTCTAGTTTGAATGGGTCGTTTATATATGGAAACACTTACGAAGATGTCTATCGCTACGAGCGACATCTTGTTTTTCCGCGTTTGTTTGCAGCGAATGCAAATGATTACGTGACATCAAATATGATGTTCAATGCCGATGAAAGAAAAGCCGGATGTGCAAGGAGATTTTGTTGTGAACGATTGAGTGATACAGTTAATGCGTATACGTTGGAAGTGTCAATGGGAGGGTATATTTTGAAAGATGGCAAAACTATGACCTTATACACCGAGGATGGATGTAAGTAAATTGTATTTATAGAAATTTCTATTCAAGTTTTAAAATCATCATTCAAAAGCATCGCACAGATTCCTCTTGTGCGATTTCGAGTATTGTAAGCGTGTGCTGGTCTTTGTCGTTCAGGAATAAGTAGATCTTTTTAAACCAGTCTTTACTCATTCTTTTAAACATGTTTTTTCAATGTTGTTGTAGCATGCAATTCAGATGCTTCAAACTTTGTTATTTCAGATTTCCGGATAGGAAGGAACCTTGCTCGTACTTTTCTTCAGTACTATCGATTTATCAATGTCCTACCAGTGCCTCTGGTTTCCGAAGTGCACATGAAGAGAAGAAATCGTCCTCGAACACATCATTCTCGCAGCAGATCAAAATCACGATATGACGTTCAACCTCGACCACGGACTACACGTTGTCATGCTCCAATTAGTTATACGAACCTCTCCATTTGTTATGACAGTGCTTCATCAGAAGAAGGATCCCCATTGAGACAACCTAGCAGCCAGTTTGGATATCGAAACTTTCGACGCATGGCCAATACGACAGGAACAGCTCCAACTAACGATCAATTCTCATTGCTAACAATCAAATCAGCAAAGTTTGATAATTTAGACTTTTCAAATGACCCGCGAAACAAGAAACATCAATTAACAGACAAGTCTGCAAGAGTCACACAATCAGAAACACTAAATGTACCTCCTAAACCATATTTGTCTATTATCGACCTAAATCAACTGGCTCGGAGCACCATGAAGGACGCATATCTTGGAAATCGATAAACAATCTTTTTTTATTCTAACTAGCCAATTTTAGAAAACATTTATTGCTTACTAAAACATATTCAAAAGAATTAATTAAAATCTCCTAAGTAAAATTCTTGTTCTTCAAATTTTATCAAATGTAGCATTTGTGAAATCTTTTAATAGCTTCAATACAAAATCTACAAAAGTTATTTGCATTTCTATTTTTGGTTCTCTTTTTGGTGAGATGGCATCGGTGCGCAGCAGTTTTTTGACAGCTTGCAATTAGAAATCTTGGCAATCAATGCAAGGGATTTGCGTTAAAAGGAATCAATTTCTCAATTTGCATTGTGCAATGCCGCTCTTAGACGTTTATGATTTAAACGATAAGACATTGGAAGTGGGTACTTACAGCAACGTTTGCCAACTTTTAGAAGTGCATAAGGATTTGGGATATTGCAGCTATGTGTGTTGAGAATATGAAATAATACGTTATTTTGTAAATGCATAGCTTTATTTACTTAAGACTGGGCAATATAAATTTCATTTTTAAATGCTAAGATCCAGTTAGACATTTGTTTTGGATCCCATAAGGAAACCAAAACAAAACTACGATTTTTACGCTTAAATCAATTGCATATTGTTGGTACTTCTTCTTTATCATAACTTTCCCACTTGCCTGCTTTATACTAGGGATCCGCACGTGTGATACGCCTAATGACGCCTAATGCATGTTGCCCCAGACGGTCGGTTAAGGTCGTGGAAAATCTCCCAACAGATGTACTTTTTCCAGATTGCTATGGCAGGCCATCAGGAGACAAAATTCAATTCGGGACTATTAAACTTTACCCGTAGCTACAACTGTTTCTCTGGGGAAAGTTGTAAATAAATGAATAAATAGGGTGGCGCAACAGAACGAGGAGCCCCAGGGCCTAGCGCATTTCACACAAATATGTAATGTGAGGGAATGGAGGGGACCTACAACTTTCTGCCGGTTCCGAACAGCTTATCGAGAAAGCGCTCTTCATTGCAATGAATTTACTAACGGAGGACTAGCAAATTTCTCCCGAGAGGCGATACGCAAGGAAAAACATTTTTGCCTCTGTTGGGGACAGTTGCCATCACAAAACTTTCAAATGGAATAATATCTAACTATTTTTTCTTTCGATTTAAAGCACAAGTGCTACTACATCAATCGATGTCGAAACAACTCGAAGAATTTTTTGCGCATAAAATGAACATTAATCAAATTTTTTCTGTAAAAAATGTATTTTCTTATATTCTGGTGCAATTTACTTTTCCTGTCAGTTGGTTGCAATTTTAGCTAAAATAGAACAAATCGTTTCAATTTTTCGACAGACTCACAAAGGATTTTGTTTCATTCCATAAATAAAAGCAGATCGTAGGCCGAGGATTTAAATAGTTCAAAGCCTGATATCTAATATTTTTTTCCTGTTCGCTATAAACGCTCATCCGAAAAAAAGTTCCTGTTTGCATTTGTCTACACCTTTTTTGATAGTTTTTCCTGATCGCTAGAACTGGGTCCTAAGTTTCTGATGCAAATTCGCTTTTCGTGTCAGCTGATTGTAATAACAACCCAAATGAAACGAACGCATTACATTTTCTTTTCATTCCATGGACCGAGCTAAAAACTTTCCTGATTCGTTTTCCTGATCGCTATAACTGGCCCCTTATACACGACATTTTTTTATGTGGAGTTGCTGCCTTTTTTAGCATTAGGACTCCAATTAAAACACAAAATTCCACTAAAGGTCCACAACCACAAACTTTCTATCGGCCGGTCGGGCTTTTAATCAGTATGAAGATGTATTCAAGTCCGCATACTACAACGATTTGGTATCGGCCGATAAATAAGTTTGATGGGTTTCTCAACTTCGTTCAAACTAAAGTATCGGCGAACTATGCGCGCACACCGACCGATTGTTTGGTTGGCCGTTGGTTCATTTCGCTCCGAGTTTTGGCGCCGGATGGTCGTGCACATTTTTTTTTCTATTATGGCGCTGTCCAGTTCTACTGAATCGCTGGTTGGCTACAACTGACTTTTGTCTAGTCTGCGCACTCCCACCAACCCAACTGTTAAGTTGGCGTAGTGTGCGCGCTAACAGCCCAACCCAACCGAACTATCGGCCGATAAAAAGTTTGTGGTTTACGGGGACCCCAACACTACTCAATGAATTTAGCTTTACCTTTACTGACAACAATGCATAATGAATAATGTGAACTTTCAAATGACAGCTTGTCCAACTTGTTGGATGGTTTTCAAGTATATTTGAAAATGATGACGTTGGGCGGAGCGGAGGAATACATATGTCAAAATGTTGGACAACAATTATGTAAGTTTGAACGCAAATTACTTTCGACCATCCAACATCCACTAAACGAAGTCTGTCCCAAAAATAGTACAGTGTGAACTCCTCTATTATTACTCCTTAATTGAAAATTAAAACTAATTTAAAAAAAATTTAGTCAATTGTACAGATTTTCTTCATGATATTTCTGACTGACGCAAAAAATTAAGCAGAAAGCATGAAACACAAAGAACGAAACACAAAAAATGAAACAGAAAGAATGAAACAAACAAAAAATAAACACAAAATCGTTCACAATGATAACATGGGGGGGTTCATAAAAAACGTCTCGATAAAATAAGCTTTCTTGATCCTCCTCTCTGGTTGTCACACTCTGTGACCCCGCACTTTCTTTGACCCCCGCATTCACAAAAACTTAGACCCCTCCCAACAATTGAAAATACTCAATTTTTAATATTAAAAAAAAAAAATATTTATTTTAGTTTTATGATAAAAATAAAAAAATAAATAGTTTGGCGCTACAGAGCGAGGAGCCCCTGGGCCTAGCGCATTTCTCACAACCATCCCTTGTGAGGGAATGGAAGGGACCTACAATTTTCTGCCGGTTCCGAACGGCTAATCGAGAAAGCGCTTTTCATGGCAATGAATACTAACGGAGGACTTGCCAATTCCTCGCGAAAGGCGATACCCGTAGAAAAAACATTTTTGCCTCTGGTGGGATTCGAACTCGAACCTCTGGATTTACAGGCGGACATGCTATCCATCACACCACGGGTACCAGTTTTATGATAGAATTTAAATAAATTAATAAATATTTTTAAATACCGAACTAGTTATCAAAAGTCCAAGGGTTTTTATAAATACTCCGAAACCGAGTACACTGAGAAGGAAACTTGATCATCAAAGAAAAATAAAGGCGAATTACCGTTGAAAACTATGTAGCTTTGCATTGAGTAAAAGAAAAAGGTCTGCCTTTGCATTGATATCATTAATTGGAAGTCATGCAATCGGTTATCAGTTTGCAATTCAAGAAAAAGAAAGAAAAGAAAACAATAAAAAGTAGTCGAGAGGAGAACTCCAGTAAAATTTATTGGTGACGAGCGAACGTTAGACCATCTGTCTTCTCTTGTCTCATCTTATCACACCCAGAAAGCGCTGCCCGGATTGACTTAAAATTTTAATCTTTTAATTTAGTGAAGTACACACGACTTAAAGGATTGGTTCTATTAAAAAAAAGTTATAAGCAACTATAAAGCCATTTATTTGGTCAAAAATTCAACTTTTTGTTTAAATGGTCGCCATATTGCGAAAAATTGATAACTATTATCTTGTATACTAGCAAAACGGAAGTATATTATGAAAAAAAAAAAAAAAATATTGTTCCAGATGCTGATAGGGTTGCGTAATGTGTCCGGCCGCGGAACTTTTTTTAAAATACTAGTTAACGTACCATATTCAACAGTCGCCATTTTGTTATAGAAATTTTTTTTTGTACTTTGGAAAAGTTACCCCAAATCGATTAGAATTTTTTTTTTTGTATGACCTTTTTCCCTAAATCCGTTTAAAAAATCCTAAAAAAAAAACCCTTATGCCTTGACATGGGCATAACCCCTTAACTCAACTAAACTTACTGATCCTTAACGGATACTTAAAGCCTCTTTATAACTTTCCTTTCGTCGGACAACATATTTCCGATTTTGTTACTCGCTTACTCAGACGATATTGACGTAATGGGAAGAAGGAAGCTTGATGTTATAGGTGCTTTTGTGAGTATTGAAACAGAAGCGGCAAAAATGGGTTTGTTGGTTAACGAGGGCAAAACGAAGAATATGTTGTCATCAAACAAGGACACAGAACATAGACGAATTGGACAAAACGTCACAATAGACAGACATAACTTCGAGGTAGTACAGGACTTCGCCTACCTAGGATCCGCTATAGACACGGAAAACAACATCAGTACGGAGATCAAATTTAGAGTAACTCTTGTCAACCCTTGCTTCTTTGGGGTAAGAAGGCAATTGAGAAACAAAACCCTCTCTAGAAAAACCAAGTTGACATTGTATAAGACCTTGATCATCCCAGTCCTGCTTTACGGCGTGGAAGCATGGACCTTATCGAAAGCGGATAAGGAAACCCTTGGTCGTTTCGAAAGAAAAATTCTCCGAATGATCTTTGGTCCCGTATGCGAAGACAATGTATGGAGAAAAAGATATAACAACGAGCTGTATGAGCTGTACCACGACATGGGCATAGCACAGTTACGCATCGAGAGGCTACGATGGTTGGGCCATATAGAACGGGTGAACCCAAACGCTCCGGCTCGACGGGTTTTCGAAAGCACATTGCAGGGAAATCGCGGAAGGGCAAGACCTCGTCTAAGGTGGCGCAATGGAGTGGACTTAGAGTCCAAAACTGGAGGGAGCTCGCCCGAAATCGAAATTGTTGGTATAAGATGTTGACTGAGGCTCAGGTTCACCCCGAACTGTAATGCCCACCTAAATAAGTAATAATTTCTGACTAAAGCCATATGCTTTAGTTTGTTAAAAAAATTTTGGTCAAATAAGGAACTTGTCTTGAACCAAATGACTGAGTTTTTCTTTTTCCATAAATATAATTAATTTGCGGCTTCAAGCACAAGCACAGGCTTTTTTCGTTTTATTTTTATTCTTTGTTTTTTCGGCGTTACGAGCATCATGATTTCGTATTGCTAAAAGCCTCCTATTTAACTGCTTCACACTAGTGATGCGTTCGTAGGTTACGCCGTGTTGAGCTCAGAATGCATCGGCAAATCTCCGGTCTTTGTTTTGTTTTATATTTGAGGCCAGCCAAATGCAGACTTCGTTGCATTTGTATGAACCAGAAGTATTTTGACCTGCTTTTCTTTTCTTTTTCGCGATCGTGTGTTTAATTTTTCTTCAACATTTAAAATAATTTTATCTAAGACAATTTCTTATCATGATGTACTGAATAGTTGAAATGGTAAGGATTCTAGTGCAGCTCGCTTAAAGAATGTGGATGTGGATGTATGACTAACTTTGGAAAGCATAGTTAATACCAATATTTTAAAGACTACTTAAAAGTAGAAGGCATGGTTGTGAGGAATGCGCTAGGCCCAGGGACTCCTCGCTCTGTTGCGCCACCCTATTTATTTATTTATTTTTTTTACTTAGAAGTGGATAAACAAAAAAACAGGTATTTCTCTTTAGGTTTTCTGATAAAAACAGTAAAAATCACTTTCAATTTGAAGAAAGAATCAAAACATTTCTATGGTTTCGATTAATTTATTGAATCCGATGTGATACACACACTTTATGAAGAAAGAACTCAATACAAATTCACAAAGCGAGTTCAGCTATGCTTTTGCACTTTAACGTAAGTATGTATGTATTTAAGAACGCAACTGAACAAACATGGTAGGCTTACAAAAATAGCATGTGGAACACATACAACCTACAGATTATGTTCTTCAGATACCTACATACGCTGCCTACGAGCACCTACTTAACCAGAAACATTGCAGCAAAAAATGACAAAAGCCCACAGCCCATTAAGATAGATAGGCACTCAGGGGGTGTAATTAGTATATTTCTATCACGAATTGAGTTGCGTGTTTTTAAAAACACTCTTCAAGGGTAATTTTGTTATCATTTTCATGTGTCTACCTGATGTATGCTTGAACAAACTTTAAACAAGAATAATTTAATACTTTGGCAAATTAAATTAAATTGAAAACATCGCGCCATCCAAAAAAGAAACAAGATTGATGGGATTTGACACAGTTATGACCGCTCATTAATTGTGGCAAAAGAATTCAAAAAAATCGTATCAAAAATTAGAATAGAAATTTAGTTTGTTTCACATTTCAGATGGTTAACAAGTGTCTTGCAGATTCGGCTTTCCGATTGGCAAGATGCCAAAAGCAATTTGTTTCTATTCAAACAAATTATCCGAATCGACTTGTTTTTGAGCACAGAGATATCGCCACACTTGTCAATTGGTCTACAAATTGTTATCTTATCTACGTCAGCCAAGACTTCTTATCTCTGAAGTGATAGAAGACCTGTACCTTAAGCCACACATGAAGAGTGAGGAACACGACGACAGGGACAAGTGTTAGTCAAGTTTACCCATTCAAAAATATGGAGCTTGTTTAAAACCAAACACACTTTCAATAAAAAAAAAAACCACTCAATATGTGATGTGGTAATTTTCGCAACAAAAAAGACGCACTCAAATTCTCGTGATCAAATAACTTCGACGACGCAATCGAAAAACGAATACCTACTTACCTACCTAGCTTTGTGGGTATACAACAAAACGCAAGAAAAAAAAATAGGTACTAAGCTAATTGGATAAACGAACTCCCTCTATTAAATCCATTTCAGCGACAGCTCTATGCTAGGGTGTAATTTATTACAACTCAATTAATCTGCAGGATTATTTACAAGAATTTATTTTTTGAACACGAAAAATACAAATTAAATAAACAAAATAAAACAACTCTCCATTTCATTAATTGAACTTCAAGAATTAAAGTCAAAAAATAAAAAAATATTTGGGAATATCGGAGAAGTTGTAAAATTAAATCGTGTTAATTAGATAAATAAGCGAATGGAAAAAAACGAGAACATAGTTATAAAATAAACTACAGGCGAAAATTAATTCTTTACTTGTTTCGGCTGAGTAGCATTTTTTTATTTAGTTTTATTTTTCTTACTGAAAATATTACTTTTGTTTTTGAGAAAATTCAAACTGGAATTGGAATTTTTTGTTTTTTGTATTGTTTAAACGAAACACGAACTTCTCCTAGAAAGGACTTACATCGGTTTTTAACCCAATTTTCTACCAACAAATAAAATAATTGTATTTTTAACTTCTTTGTGTAAATGCGTTTTATATCTTTTTTTCGTATCAAATTTGTGATTTGTCACCAGTTTGATTGGCGAAATGTTTTAAAGGTATGCTTTTACAATTCACAATATGTTTTGATATTGGTTTTTAGGTGATTTTCAAATGATCACATGAATATTGATAGCCAAAATATTACACTTAAATGCTTAACAAATGAAAAATATATTTTCGCGCACGCACGAGTGGATACCGATGAAGAACAAACGAAAATGCTCGTTGAAATTTGACACTTGGTATTGTGACAGCTGTTTCGGTTTACCGAAAGTGGTAAGGAAGTTTGTACAACGAAGTAAGCATTGCCATAAGTGTACAGTTTCTCAGAATGCTTTAAGAAGCATAAAACTTTTTTGGTAGATGTTAGGCGCGTTCCTTTGGGACTTTTAAACTACTTTTTAGTACTTCGCAGTAGACGTTGAATGGAACGCGTTAATTTTTCAAAAAGTAAAATCTAACCTCCAAAAAAATTTCACACCCGAAAACATTCGCAAAATTATTGCTTTTGAGAAACGTCAAATCAAACAACAACAATTTCTATTTCTTTTTACTGACGCCATCTGGCGTAGACTAGTATCGTAACTACTTCGAAGAACTACTTTGACCACAAGGGAAAAGTAGTTCAAAGCAGCCAGAAGTACTAAGCAGTAGATAAATGTTCCCAAAGGAACGCAGCTGTTGTCTGCTTTCAAAATTTCACAAAAACCTATAGCCATGTAGACCAATTATTTGATGTTTTTGTTTGACACATCTACAATTATTGCACTAATTTTTTGAGAAAAAAAACTCATTAATCTTTGCAAAATAAACATAAAAATCACGTTCTCGAAGTGAAAAGAAAATATTTGCTATTACAGAGACAGTTATGGAATCAATGGATCTAAGTCTCAACTGTGATCCAGCACATTAAATACCTCCCATTTAATACATCCTCCACCCATTTCGCTATGAATTTTATTTTATAAACAACGACAATACATTTCGTTTAAGAAAACTGGTGCGATTTAAGAAAAATGTTGGGACAATTTGCCACGTTTCGGAAATCTTTGCGCAACCCGTACTTTTGTCCTGTGTCAAGATTTATCTAATTTCACTTTCCAGGGAGTGGAATGATTCTCTACTCAGAATCACTGATGAAATGCTAAGTGAGTAATTTGACAGCCGATTGCACTAACACACTTACTGCATTTTTTTTGCTAAATCAATTTTGAATGGAAAGTCACTCACTTCACTCACTATCGGAAATGTGAAATTAACTAAATCGGCACTGGTGTGAGCAGACTATAAGACGAAAAGATTTTAACGAAAGGACTAATCTTCAAACAAATTGTTGCGTGAAAAGTGAAATTTTTGTGAAAAGTTTTTTTGTTCCAACATTATGTCAGTTCAGTCGTTGAGTTATAAGTAACCCATTTTGTTCACCTCTTTGATTATAAAATCATTTCCTCTTAAAACTGCAATTCAAATATTTATCATCGTTATTACAGATTTCACAAAATTCTGTTATGGCAACACTTTGGACACTGTTTTATCGACAAAAGATGGTTGATGTATTCAATAAAATTGCGATGGTGCACGATGCTTCACAAAACATTCGTTAAAATTTTGACAGATGAGGTTATTCAAATTAAGAATAAGCTATTGTCTAATAGATGGAGCTTGTTAAATTTTCAATTTGTCGTTGTTTTTGCCACCATTTTTTAAAAGTAGATTATGTGCAGTAACAGTCGGGTAATTTTTTATTTCCATTTCAAGTTTTTACATCTTGTGTCACACGTTTGCGGCATCTTGTGGAGAATGAGGCATGACGTAAGTGTTATTAAATCAGTTTCATACAGCGTAATCTTCATAAAAAATATTTTAAAAAAATTACTCATATCGGCATTTTGAAAATATGTAATCATAATGAAAATATGTATGTATATGTATGTAATCATAATCACAATGAAATTTGAAAACACAGAGAATTGAAAAAAAAAATTTCCTCAAAATGCGGTCCTGGGGCCAATTTGCTCCTCTCTCCTTTTCTACCCACTATCCTAGCCGAAAATCAACAATGGGTGTTAAAAACATGGTACAGGAAAAAGCAACTAGGTTAGGCCAAAAGAATCGTTACGAGTTTTTCAAAAGTTTTTTGAACGTTTCTGAAAATTTTTCAAATTTATTCTTTAGTGGACCTTCATTTTAGCATAAATTAAATTTTGGCCTAGTGATCGTATGTTTAATTTTTTTTTTTTTTTAAGAATGAACTGGGGAAAATATTTGACAACGGAGCACATTTGACTTAGCGAGTTTTAGCGCGAACGCCCGCCGCCGCCGCGCCGTCTTAACGAAAAAATGTTACTAAGAAAGAAGTTTGGATTAATTCAAGGAAGCGATCTTTGACAATTTTACTTCTGCTATTTTGCGGAGTTGAGCTCGAGTTTACATATTTTTTTAAATTTTAGACACTACTAGAGTAAGTGCAAGAGACTGGTACTGTGGCGTGATGGTTAGCATGTCTGCCTGTTACGCGGGAGATTCGTGGTTTGAATCACAGAGCAGAACCGCGGCAAAATAATGCGATTTTGTTCACAAGCTAAATTAGACATTCGTCGCCATTTTTTTGTAGGTTGGTATTAGATTAACTAAAAAAAGTGAACGGGTTTTGGCTATTGTTGGGTGAGTAACAGTTGACAAAATTGAAAGCTATCCAAATACACATTATTTGCAGCCGAAGTGAAAACAACTTTAAAATAAGGGAAAATTTGCAACCGGATAAAGCTGTTAGTTCAAACAAAAACGCTTTCTTTGAATTCGCCACAGAATTATAATTGGAGTGTTTTTCAGGCAAAAGTGGTATAAGTTGATCTCTGTATTATGTACCTACTCTTTGGTTTGAATCCCAAAAGGAAACAAAAAGTGTTTTTCGATGGGAATCGCCTTTCGCGGAGTATTAGAAAGTCCTCCCTCCTCCGATAGTAAATTTATTACCATGAAAAGGCATTTCTCTATTACCTGTTTGTAATCGGTAGAAAATTGTTGGCCCCTTCTTTTCCCTCTCAAGGAATGATTGTGATACAGCATTTTTATATATTTGCAATTGCAACTACAGAAATCTTGTTATCAGCGTATCTTCCTCAAAAAAGTCTAAAGTTTCCGGAAATACTGACCTTCAATATAAAGTGTCAAATGAGTACTCCAGCTTCCCGTAACAAAACATAGACCGTGTGAAATATGAGGGTGAGCTAGTCTGAACGTCAGTTGTATGACAATTGAAAAAAAAAAACAAGAAGCAGATATCGCTTTTTGAATGCTAAGACAAATGCAAACAAGACGTTCTACTAAGGAAAGGAACAAGGCAACAGCAGAGTCGGTATCATTCTGTGAGATAAACGTTCAGGATCATAGAACAGGGACGAATTGATGATAATATGCTTTTGTCTACAACAATTTGCTCAGCAAAGCACGTTCAAGTGCAAAAATACGAGGAAAGAGCACAGAAGGTCTATATCGGGAGATAGAATTAATTCTAGCCCCTGCTGCTTCTTCCAGCGAGGCTATCTGCGACGAAGCAAAAAGGAAGAATACAGTCTCAAAAGCAGAAGAAGCTCAAAACGAAGAAATGCTTAGCTTGTTTAATACGTTCAAGGACAGAGGGCCTGCAATCCATAACGTCAATTGTCTGAAATTTGGGTACTAAAAAAGTTCTTGAAAACGTGACAAAATTGCCTGAATCTGTTAAATGATAGTAAAATAGGTTCTTTTAAACGCTGAAAACGTTGACATGACACATGACGTTGAAAGCATGACACAATCTTTTGACGATAAAGTCAAAAACAGACGATTGGACGACAATCGTTTAAAAAGTTACGGAACTCAGATCAACAGGAGCAAAGATCAAGTTCAAGGAACAAAGATCAAGTTCGCAGTACTTGACGACATAATTCTGCATGTCACGACAAAATCACTATCTTACAGAACTTACACGCGACCGATTTCCCAGGTGTTGTCATATCAAGTTCGTGAGATAACCTGAGAAGACCGAAGGCAAAAAAGAAACGGAAGTAGAAAAAGAAACTCTTGGTGCAAGCAGATGGAACGACAACAATTGTGGTTGACCTAAAAAAAAGACTTTTCAATATTTTCTGAAGTCAAAGAGCTGAACTCCACATGCAGATAGTGTGTACAATTGATAAGTCACAAGGGGGATGGGAGAGTTGTGATCTAAGAGGAATAAAGAACAAGAGGGAAAACCATTACTTCTCTTGCCCCGCAAATTACATTTGTCTACATTGTTGCTTTTGTATCTGTGATACACGTATTCAGCTGATTATAAAGTTGTGTCAGTGAATTTACTAACACCACTTTATTTTCGGATTTCGAACTGGTTTTGAAATCCGAAAATAAAGTGGTGTTTGTAAAGTCAGATTGTTGACGGATGCAGTTATGTGTGCGAGGCTTGTTCTTAATTCCTCTAAAATTGTGATCCTTTCGATACAACGATAGTTGAACCTTCGTTAAAAAAGAGAAAGAAAGAGATTCGTAGTCTTTACTCACCTCAGCAAAAACCCTATTCTTCTTTTGAGCGGTTTTCAGAGTAAACCTGAGCTCAGCAAATCGACAATCGGATATGTGACCTTAATTCATGCTCAGATTACTGTTATTAGGTTTGTTCGTTGGATGAAGCCGTGGATCAGCACAAATATTATTCTTTGAAAAATCTCAACACGTCTTAAAGAAGGCGTTCGTTGGGGCGAGTTCAGGAAACGTCTAATGGAATATTTTTTTTACTTAAAATGACAGGGATGTAGGAATGATTTCGTGGTTGATCGTTTTTTTAGAACCGAAAACTCATAAAAGATGGGTCAACCCTGGGTAAAGGTCAACGAACGATCTGACTAAGTACTTCCCTCTGCTTCTGACACTATCGCCGATGGCTCCTTCCTAAAAATTACTCGAGATTACAGGAGACTCGAAGTAAAACTTTTACTCGTTTTTGCTTTACAAGTCCTTAAGCTGCTCATCTACTTTATAGACTTACAATTTTCGGTATACCAAAGCACTGGTTGCGTTTATCACAGAATTTCATTAACAATCTAAAGGAAACCAAGTCGCTTATGCATAAAATTGCAATTGGCAAGTTGGTTGTTAAAAAAAAAGAAAAAGAAAAAAATATTCATCCGACACGATAATTCCTCATTGTTATTACTGAGATTTATTCCGCTGCAGTTATCACCACATGATTTCAACAGACATTGCTGCGGCAAACGCAGTTAAGCATCTTATATAGCAGCTTGCATCAGCATAGTAGCTCCTGCTGCATATATCGCCACCTGCGAGACCGCTTCACTCCTTTGTATGGTGTGTCAGTCTGTTGTGTGTGTTCTCGGCGTGAATCATTTTTCCCTTTCAAAACAAATAAGTGCTACAGTAATATAAACGTGGCAGGCATTATCCTCATTTCGATTATTGAATCAATCGATTACGTCCTCTTATCCAGAGTCACCCTCATACCTCTCCACCCATTATCATCATCATCCCCATCGTCGTCGTAGTCGTCGTCATCACCATCATCATCATCCAAAGGCATGAAACGTATGAAAAGCGCCAATGAAGCAATTTCTTTGTTACGGACTTAAACAGCAGATTTTCAAGTTGGATCCTTTCTATATGAATTTTTTCGATTCATTCATTGCCTGCCATAATCCTTGGGGGCCATAAGTGTATTGTTATACACCTCATTGCTCTCGAAAGGCCCAGACAATGGTGGCGGGTGGAAAAGTTTACCTTGTAGGTGTACCTATTGAGGATATAGAGAATTTATATCCTGCAGACTTTGCCATATTGAATTTAGTACTTGGTTCTCTGCAATTTTTTTTTTATACATATATCGTCTCTCATGAGTCTCAATAAGTATGAGGCGACTTGATTCGTCGGTAAGAGTGTAGCATACACCTTGTCCCAGATATGAACGACGCTTGAAGAAATTATAAGCAGATAGGCCAAAGGATCTCTTCCTTTCTGTTGCAAAAGATTCAATGATGATGATGATGAGGCTGCTTCGCATTCAGGGCACATACATAGAGTACCGCTGCCGACAACCACCTAATGTGTTTGCTTAGTTAGCCCTGATGTCTATATGAACGAAGAAGGTTGCGTGTAGGTGTGGATACACTTAAGGAATGAGATGAAAAAACGTTTCTTGAAGTGCACATACCATCTCATCATCTTCATTGACGACATAGCCAAAGCCATACTACTCGTACCTTTGTAAGCATTACATAGCCCATCCAAGAAGTGCCTAGCCTAGAGCGCTTTGCTGTTTTGCTGACAAATCCCGATGATCCCTTTAATCGAGTCCAAAGGAGTATTCACCACGCGAACCTTAAAGATGCGATTGATGAGCGAAGCGCCCGGGGGCGACGACAACCATGATGACAACGTTTCAGATAATGATGATTAAAAAAAGAAAGATGGAAGAAGGACAATGAGGTTATAAACCGTAAAAGAGGGCATTCTATTTTCGTATAATATTGCGCTACCAGGCCAAAAGGTATTCACTGAACCCTTAAGCCTCCCTATGCCCCCACTCTTTGGAAAGAGTCTTCTTAATATCTTCCCTGTGCCGAGTATACAGTTAATGGAGAAGAAGACGGACGTTTCAGATAGAAAAGAATAGAATAGATGACGATGACGTAGTTTTGTGTATAAAAGAAGCATTTTGGTTGAATTTATGTCGGTTATCCTTGCACACAAACACATACACACATGCAATTGCATGGGAATTAAACCGAACAATCGAAAAACATTCTAGTCCATTGTGTGGAGACTGAGGGCAACCGGTGGACTAAAGTACACACATCCCGTGCCCAGAGGAGGAGAGCTAGAACGCGCACATACACTACATATCCTGTGTTTGACCAATGCAACATATAAAAAGGGACGCCTGGAACTGAATCCATCCCAAAACCAACAGCGGCAGCAGCAGCAGGAGCAGCAGGAGCATCAACGACGGATGATGTCTAATGAAGTGTAACGAAATTGCTCAGTGTCCTGTGGGTGAATTTCATTGATGTGTATATGGTACCTACCTATTTTTCTCTCCATGTACCATCAGTATACCTATAGCTGCTGATGGAAGGACGAGGTGGTAGATGTAAGTGGGTGAATGCTGTTTGGCAATTTCCGATAAAAATGTTACGTAAAAGTTATGAGCATTGTTATGGGCTAACAACATGAGGTAGCGAGGAGTTAACCTGGTCGGTTTGGTTGGTGTGTTCGTTGCACGGTTGAAACGCTTTATAGCTCAGGTTAATGTCATTTTTATGGGGTAGAAAATCATCTTTAAATGTGTATTTTCTTCTTCCTTTTTTTTGTTTCATGTGAGGGTAAAGAGGCTTTCCTCCTTCACTAAGAGAAAGGTATAACTTTCGTTGTTTATTTTGCTGTCTAAGACATGCCAAAGGATGTGCAGTTACACCAAGTTAACTAAAAGATAGGTAAGCAATTTTGTGTCAGATTTAATACAAAACGCAAGTAAACATCCCTTCTTTTTTTTCCAAAATCCTACGGAAGTCATATCCATAAAGCGCTGCAAATGGTGGATGTTCTAGAGGCATACGGAAGTAGAGGGGTAACGGCTCTTAAATCTGAGGAGTAAAGCGGCCAGTTATTAAACCCGATTTACTAAGGTGGACATCACAGTGCTGGGTGGACCTTGCTTCAATCAAATGATCAAATTTCTGGGGAGCTCTATCGAGTTTAGCACTCCAAATCGGTCGATTTCGTCTTCTACTTGATTACATCAAATTAGAAAAGGTTTTTATTTTCCACGATTGTGTATAAGTTTCGCCGAGCAGTTAAAATTCGAGTGAGTTCTTTTCTGTCGATAACGGATTAGTGATGCATCCTAAATAGTCGAAGAAATTTTACAGAGACTCCAAAGTTAGACATTGCTTTGTACAACTGGTCTCTGTAAACTTAAAAAAAAAAAGCCTCGGGGCCAATTCTGAACGGCTAAGTTCGAAAATGCGTTTCATGGCAGTGTAATTTACTCTCGGTGGAATCTCCATGCTCTCGAAAGGCAGTATCAGTGAGAAACATTATTTTTTTCTTTGATGTTTTGAGATTCGAACCTTGAATGTCTCACGTAACAGACAAACATGTTAACCACACGCCATGGGTGCCCTGAAAATGTCGAATAGAATAAGTATCGTTATGTGAATATTCCTTCCATTCCCTCACAAGGCATATGGTTGTGAGAAATGCGCTAGGCCCAGGGGCTCTTCGCTCTGTTGCGCCACCCTATTTATTTTATTTATGTGAATATACGGTCGATGGGAGAATTTTGAGGTATGATGATGCCTTAAAAATATGAACTTTTAGTTTCTCAACGTGGGGTTTCAAGATATGATTATATACAGACTCCTCTATGATTGACGGAATTGTTGAGGGCCTGCTCTATTGAAGATACTGAGGTTCCATTTCTCGGGTAGGTATCTCTCCGACCACAACATGGAAATCAACTGGTGCAACCTCCTTTCCAATTCTGATCCTGCTTCCTTGGAAAGTTTGAGATCGATGTCATCTGTCCTGCAGTTTTGTTTGGTTTTGAGCCTACATTTAGCAAAAGCTAAACATCTACGAGGTTGGCCTTTTTGATCATCGTCCTATAGTTTAATGGGGAGTTCTGGCTTGCCGAAGGACTTATGTCATTCTCACAGCCCCAAAGGGAACACCGAATATCTGACTATTTCGCTCCTGGCTTAAGTTCGAGCCTTACCAACTCTCATGCATGATCATTTTACCTCAAGATAATAGAGTCTCGATCCTAACATGCGGTAAGTTTAAATTTTTCCAAGCTAGAGCTTCATATGCTGCTTACTTTTTTTCGGAGAATACGACGTTACTCTCTTTCCTGGTGTGTTCTAGGAAAGGCGCTGGACTATCTCTTGCAAATGCAGTCCACCTTCATATCAAAACTTCAACTGACTTACAGTGAAAAAGTAAAGTAGAGTGACCTCGCCAGAAATTGAATTCGTTATCGAAAGATGTTAATTGAGGCACAGGTTCAACGTGAGCTGTAATTCCCACCTAAGTAATTAATTAATGTCTTATCATTTTAACTCTTTCCGTCACGGTTTTTTATGTTCAGTGTAAAACTAATATTTTTGTGTATTCTGTATTGCATAGGCTTTCTTTTAAAAAGATTTGGTGGTTTTTCGAAAGTGGGTTGATGGGGGGGGTCAGATATGGGGTCTTTATTGTGGGTGACCACTGTGAAGAAGTAAGGTGATAACCACTTCAAATATGGTGTAATTTTCAATAATTAGTTATGTTTATTCGTTATAATTATATTTATTATACAAGGCTTTTCATATTTCAACAATTTGAGCATAAAAATTAAATCATATTTGTAAATATTAACTTGCCAGTGAAATAAAATACTTGCATTTCTGGTAAAATCAGTTTTCGTTTGATAATTTAGCTCTTCTATTGACCGTCAGAGTATGACAACTGGCACTTTTCAAATGTTACATGCTCGTGTCGTTCATATTAATAAAAACATTAACCAATAGATGTCGCTTTATCATAAGAAACACGAATAAGTAGGTGGTTAGTTCTACTAACCACCAAGACGGAAAGAGTTAAAGTGATAATTTGGGTCGTGAACACAATATTCTCAATCGTATTTTGGCAATAAGAAGGTCATGATCCGATATGAATCGATACGAAGTTTTTGACTTTGATGAAAAGTATACGCCACAGTAAAGACTGTAGAATTCACTAACTGAGTTACTGTATGAACAACGAATCCGTAGTATTTTTGAACAAAATACGCCAAAAACTGACAAAACTGATTTTGAGGTAACATCTCTGCCTCTTGCCCAGTAAGGACTATTGCTGTTTACTATCTCAACTACAACACGAACAGATACAGTTTCCCCCTGTTTTTAATCAAAAACAAACCCAATGCTCGCCCTTTTTGTAGTCAGCCAACAAATTTCGTCAATTCAATGGCCTGCACACTAACAAATGCCCACAATTTATTTCCTTAATCCCTATTGTATGGCTTTCAATAAAAGATCAAAATCCTTTCACCTTGTTGCCCAAACGAAATGCGCATAAAAATCACATTCCACTTGCCGTCCTTTGCTAAGCCCCCCATTGCAAATTTATAAATCATTGTTATAGTTTAACCAACCGCCGAGTCATGCACCGAAGGTAACAGCGCCAAAAGGATACACGGCCCAAAAAAAAAGTGGAAAAAATGATTTCACTTTTTTTCTATTCGGTTTTTAGCAGCAAAACCCTTTTATTGCTCACTCAACCATGTTGCTATTCTCACTTTTCATCTCAGTTGTGCCGTCACCGTCGTCGTCGGTCGTCGTCGTGTTGTTGTTGTTACAACAGCGATGGAGGCGGCTTCCGCATCCGATAAACGTTTATGACACGGTGCACATTCAGGAAGACGATTTATTCTTGGCGTAGATTGAAAAAGGAAAATCTCGAATCAAGGAAGCAATCTATTAATTTTTTTTATATTTTTATTTTTCAAATATATTATGCGTGCGACATCCTTTCTTTCGATTTTTGTTATTCTTTTTTTTCTCTCTTCAGGGCCGCTTCCAAAACTATACTCCGACAAGAGGTGGAAGAGGTTGCGATGCGATGGATGGTGATGGTATCACACAGTTCGTCTATTCAGCACAGTTCGTAGATAGTCTTGGATGGAATTTTGTAAAAATGTTTCCTTTATGTGCATCGTTTAGAGAATGGTGTACCTTTAACCGCGCACAGGAAGGATAAGGCTTCCGTATAGACACAGCATCGCAGGCAATTGATTTATGTTTTATTAAATCTATTGACTATGCAAAGTTTGCTATGGCACAACAAGGTGGTAGTTTAAGGAGGGCATCATCACGTAAGCTCTTGTTGTTGACTTTACGATACAGAAATTGAACTGCCGTTGTGTATATTTCTTTTTAAGTTTGAATAAAAGACTCGCAGACGATTTACGCGACAGTAAGTGTTTTAAAATAAGGTAATGCTTTGTGAAGACAAGGCGCTTTGAACGATTTTGTTAAAATATTGAGATTGATTTTTTGATATTGGAACAGTCTTTGAAGGTAAACAATGAACATTAATTTATATTGGGGAAGCATACCGAGGAAAAGTTCTGAAAAGTCCAACGTAAGCGTATTTGCTGTTTGCTGTACGTTGGCAAGCCGAATGTCCTGAAAGTATAGATATTAACAGGGCATGATGCGAGCTCATGAATGGGGCCCTTTTACAATAAATATGAAAAATCTTAACTTTATTTTGATATATTCGCCTTATGGTGTCCGTGTTTTTCTCTGACTCTTTCGAAAACGATTCCTGTTTATATGATTTTAGAGCAGACACAATTCTCATGGGTTTGCTCTTCTTTTGCCTTATAGGCATTTGAAAGACCTACAATTTTATGCCGATTCCGAACGGCTACGTGAGAGAGCGCTTTTCATGGCAGTGTTTTGCTCTTGAAATTCCAATTGCCAATTCCTTGCGGATGGCGATGATGATGCTTCTGGCTTCTGGGATTCGAACCTCGATCGTCGATATTCTAACCAATACACCGCGGGCACCAATATTAAAATTTAACAAAAATGGTTAGATCTGGAATTTTCTATTGTCACAACATCCATAGATTAGTAGAAAGCTGTCGCAGCAATTTAAGACTGCTCAGCACAACGAACATCGTAAATTTAATTTGAGTTCCAGGACATCGTGACATAACAGGAAACATTGTTTTACCACTCAAATCCAGTGAAATGAATACCTCAGTTCTCAAGCCACTAGAACAAGAAAAAAAAACAGAATCCAGCAAAATTTTCTAAAAACCGGTCATATTTAGAAACATGCCGGGTTTCCAAAAACCTATGACCATATATTTCCAAGAAAAAAAAAACAGAATTTCTGCTCCAACTTAGCATGCCTCTGTTGATCGGTATTCTGACAGGTCACAACTCATTGGGTACCCACATGATGAGAATGGGCATTAGCACATCCGACTTATGTAGGGGATGCTAAGACAAAGAGGCAAGGGAGGGATCATTCCACTTTCTCTGTGATTGTCCTAACCTGGCCCGCACTAGAAAATCAACCCTCGGAGAATACTTTTTAGACAATCTGGGCGGCATCTCTATTCTCCCATTTAACAGCATTCTTAAATTCATTCACCTCTACTCTATCTCCTCATGCTCTGTTTTCTGGGGAGCACAATGGAATCATGAAATCCGAGTGAGGTGTTTCCGCTAGCGGCTGCACTTCCCATCCAACCTAACCTAAACTGGAACTCAAACCTATATCTCAAAAATAACCACTACGTCACTGATACCACTATCACTCTTCTTATCATCTTTTTTTTAATAATCAACACAAACGACTGCAATAAGCTCATTTTATTTTGATCAATAAAAAACCTTTTTCATCTGAGATGGCTGAGGAATTTCGTTTTGAACGAACCAACACAAGCTATCCCATATTGCTTCCGATTCAAATGACAGCAAAAATTCGTTTTTTTACACTATCAGAATAGATTATTTCAATGCACCTTTCTTCAAGAGATTTTTCACCCTTAAGTAGTATGTGTTCACTGTCATCATTTAGCGAGGTGTTAGTTGTAAGTGAGCAAAACATAAGTCCAACACACTCTAAACAACAGAACAAACAAAAATATTACAAAATTATTGACTAACACATACAAAAATAAATTTAATAGTTACATACGTAAAATTAATTATTTAATAAGACAATAATAGATAATGAATAAAAACAAATAAATAAATAAAACAAAAATTTAGTCAAGAGGGGGAAGCTCTGGTTCGAATCAATGACTTTAGGGTACTTTTGCTTAGGTACAGGAAAATCTATGGATTGAACATCAGAAATGACTGAGTGATTTCGTTTTAAACGAACCAACACGAGTTACACGACTTGCTTTTTCTTCTTCTCAAATTACTCAAAAGTTCGTGTTAAATGAACGAACGAACAAGAACTACACGACTCTTTTACCCCTCGAATGACTAAAAATGTAGGTCTCTCTCACGACCGGATCACTAGTATGAAGCAGTTAAAGGGGAGAGCTGTGGTCCTTTCGAGATCCAAAATGCTAAAACTTTCCGTACTCAAAATACAATCTTTTAAGGCTATCGCTGACGCTAACACACGCATTTTGAAGCGCTATCGGATATTCCACGTTGATAGTGAAAACACTAAATGGCGCAATGCTGTATTCAATCCGAACGTTTCGTTACAAGTTTCATTGTGCGCTGATGCTGATCTTGTTGAAGAGTTGCTTTCCTTTCTAACGTGAAAGACGTAAACAGACATAGTTTGGAAGGCGTTAGAGAGACGTGGAAAATAAAGTTAATCTTTCTAACAGCACAAACGATAAAAGACTTCATACTATCACCAAAGGATCGCTTCCTAAAATTTCAAAAAATTGAAGAAAAGAAGACTCTTTCATCTCAAACAAACTTTTTAAACAACACAAAATTTAATAAAATGTGGAGAAATGAAAGTCAAATAATAATCTAGATACTAAGGTTAAATTTCATAGTGCAGTAGTCCCCTTCCAACAAGTTAATAAACAGGGCAGGATTTAATTGGCGAAGAAAGCTTTATTGTTCAATATTCTCAACTTTTATGTAATAATTTTAAAGCATATCAGCCTGTTTAATCAAACAACGAATTTGTGTCTATTTCCATTGTCTATAGAACCATCCAAACATACCAAAGACCAAGGAGCAACTTAGTGTGTCTACACATACGACCGTAAACCACATTATCCTTCATCGATTCGCAACAAATCAATTATTTTATAAATTGAACCTTGTTCAAGGGAATATAACTAGACTTCCCCATACCCCGTATCGCAACAACGCGGATTCCCTCACACTTACCTACTCTTATATATGTTTGCAGGAAAACCATCTTCTTAAGTGATGATGATGGTAGATTTAATGTGAAGCAAAGAGATTTAACGTAACAGATTGCAAAAATAAAATAGAAATCCTTAACTTACATCTTATTATCTTTCCCTAGGATCTACACCATCAGAGGTATACAAAGGATAAAACGTATACCACACCCACCCAAGACGTTGGCGTTGGTGTAAAAAAATTCAAATTTGATATCCTGTTTTCATGTTGACAAATTGTGTTTCAGCCCCCCAACCACCTAAGAAATGGTAGAAGGATGTGGTAGCCGACCACACCGTTTTTCATTGTCGTAAACATTTCACTTACCGTGTCTTCTCAGAAACCACCTCAATCTATCTGAACATCCCGAGGAAGAAGGAGAAGTGCGCGATGAAAATTATTCCACAACCGTATGGTAGGTGAATTTTTTATACATTCTAACAGATTTTCAGAATCTTGTTCTCCCGATTTTGAAAAAAAAAAATCAGGCAGAGCAAAATGGAAATCAAGGAAATATGATGATGAGAAGATACGTGGTAAATAGAATTAAAATGAGATTTTTTTTTCATTTTTCCCGCCTTTACTTTTCGCAGGATTCGCTGTGAAAAAAAAAGAAAAAATCGTAAAAAAGCGCATTTATTATCCTGGCATGCGGAACTAAACATCCACCTCAATTTGTGGCGGCAAATCCTGGCGGAAGCGCGCCTCACTGTATTATTCGTCATTCGCTATCCACGTAATTTAATATGGTTTTGCATTATTATGCGTCCTTGTTCTTGTTTGTTGTGTATTTTTTCGAAGTATTCTTTCTTTTTTTTTTTTTCTTCTATTATTTGCTTGCGAATTAAGTGTTTACAATTTTTGAAGAATACAACGACTGTGACTTATTGCTGTTTGCGTTAACCACGTGCCAGGGGGAGGGCGCGTATAGACCCCTGATGGAGGATACAAAGTATCTGCTGTTGAGTGTTTGAATAATTTTTTGAAGACGCCGAGTGATGAAAAAAAGAAAGAAACAGAAACGCGTTAAGAATTCTCTTAACGCATATTCCACCATTAAAGATTGCTTAAGTAATCCTCGAAAAATTTGACAGGGATAATGTGGTAATTTGTGAGTGAAGGAGAAATGTTTTAACTTTTATTAAAATAAAATATACAATTTTTTGTTGGTGGAGATTTATGGGATGTCGACTCGGAAACTGTTGATTTACTTGAGGATTGCCAGAGATTTGGACGGATTTGGGATTATTCAGCAAAGTAGTGGCAATTTGCTTAAAAATGTTTCAAAGCCGACTCAAGTTTGTAAAAATATTGGATTTGAATTAAAAACAAAAGAAATTAGACCTTCGAGGATCAGCATATTCTTCCTCCTGTTTGGCTTTTAATTTGAATTCCTCGACCGGAAATGATTCAACTTCTCTCGCACAATATAGCTAGCAGTGCTCTAGTCATTCTCTAGAGCCTGCACATCTCCATTAATATACTTATGGTTAAGTCTACTTAATTACGACGAACCAACCCTGTCAGAAGTGCTAAAGGCATTTTCTTTACTAAATTTTTACCCGTAGAGGTAGAAATTTCAACTTTCTAAGTTTTGGGTCTCTTTCTACAGTCATATAAATAGGAGGTACAATAATATATCACAGGTTGATACCGCTAACGTTCACTAATTTTTGCAATCACCCTTAATTGATAGAGAAATTACCTTGTTTCGATAACTCTCATGTTGAGCTGCAAATATTTCCCATAAAGCCAATCGATTTATAAAAACTGAAAAATCCAATAAATCCTCCGGACGCTATTTGACGTTGCAGTCCACTTAGTTTTGTTCAAACTATCGAAATTTAAGTTTCACAACTTCCACCACATCGTGTAGCTCTTCCTATACCAGAACATTATAGTGCTTGAAAAAAAAAGAAATAAGAATTATGACCGGGAAAAGGAAGAACTTTTCGCAAACACACATTAAGCTCGTACACAAACACACATACCCCCCATCAGAGTGCATTTTAAAAGGTAAAAGGTGACTCCACCATATCGCCATTTAACATCGCCACACGCTCAGATTCATCCCACGTTAGACCAAAATCATTGAACCACTAAGTGGGCAATTAAATTCAATTAACTTCCTCCGTTAGGACCAAACCGAATCACGTTCTTCATCATCCTTAAACTTCATATATATCCCCAGCGCTACCGCATAAGAGTCAAGTCACACAACCTGAAGACGTCCTTTCTTTGGCTAGCCCAGGCCAAGCCAGGCCAGATCGGATGAAAAATAATCTTTCTTGTTTGGTTCTTTTTCGCTTTTCCTGTTTTGGTCGCTCGTGCGTTTCTTTCATAGAAATTTTCGTTCTGATTTCCGGTGGAAAAAAGTTTTTATGTTCTTCGAAGCATTGCGCTGTTTGCAAAGAAAGAATTTCTCTTTGAAAGTTTGCCGAGAAAGTTTCACAAGCCCGCACCTTGCCTCAGACTCAGTCATCCACCCCCCACCCAACCTCTATTCTGATTTGATGAATATCTTTGATTTTATTGAAATTAGAAAATCTTTAGAAAACTTTACCAAAAGTATTTCGATGGATTTCTATTGGAAATGTGAAATCAATGAAGACGACTTTAAGTTAAATGTGAAATATATCCGAAGAGTACTTTACCCATGGCTATCTTTTGTGCTATTCGAATAAAAAGCTCAAGGTGAAAGGTTCAAACTGTTTTCTTTAAAGAGCGAAGTGAATGGAAGAGAGCAGATAGAGCTGTTTTAAGAATCTTTAAAAAATATCGAAGAACACCCAAAAAGACATTTTTTTTAATGTCTCAGAATTCTGAAATGCTACAAGCTCGAGTTGGGGACATGATGGTGCAATTTCAATCAGATATGGAATGAAAAGGACCTTTAATTTTCTGCCGATTAAAAAATATAATAAGATCTAGAGTCTAGACAACTAGCGATACTCGAACGAGCTCTAAGTCCATTTGACCGATGTCTAGACCAGCTCAACAGAAATCTAGACCAACTCGACAGAGATTTAGACCCATTTGACCGAGATTTAGACCCATTCGACCGAGATCTAAACACATTCGACCGAGATCTAAGCTTGACCGATGTCTTGACCAAACTGATCGAGATCTAGACCCATTCGACCGGGATTTAGACCCATTTGACCGCTTGGCTGGCGCTACAAAGTAATGGAAACCTCGGGGCCTAACGCACTTTGAGGACCTATAAGTTTATGCCGATTATAAAAATAAGTTGTGTAACACAACCTCAATCAAGGCATTTGAGGAAAAAAAACAACATCGTGTGACTCGTGTTGGTCCGTTTAAAACGAAACCACCCAGTCATTTTTGATGAAGAAGGTTTCCATTGACTAACCTAAAATGAATACTAGAAAAAGCTTATTTGATTAAAAATCAAAATCAGTTTAATTTTGGATTTCAATGACTAAACTAATAACAGCTTGAATTTGTTGAATTTTTGGCATAACAAAATACTGCAGTGAGCTCTTTTTAGATCAAACAAATGAAACCTTACTTTGTGGTTTCGTTTCAAACGTACCTACACGAGTCACACGACAATTCAGCACGAATAGCAAATCTGAGCTCTCATCTATCCAAATATCGATCGATTACTTGCTTTTAATGCGATCGAGTGTCAAGTGATGGCGATTTTTGACAACGGCCTTGTCAACCGAAAAGAGTCGGTTCCCATTAGAACACCATAATTAAATCGGAATGAGCGCTGTTAGTGACAAGATGGGGGACCGTCCGTAACTACTGCGTGCTGTTGTCATGTGTTATTTGTACTATGTAGTATTTGTGTAGTTAGTCTTGTGATGTATCAGCCAAATGGTCATTGTCGCCCGGCTGCAACCCCCCCTACTCCGCAGATTTATGTGTGGAGTAGGTTTCATGTAAATATAAATGTAAATGTAAATGATGGCGATTTATAATCAATCCATCCACACTCAGTTATATCAACAGCATTCCTTAGTAAATCACTCAATTGCTTATTTTAACTTCTGCCCGAACGCGCACCCACCTTCACTTGATTACCTTTCTTTTTAACAGAGAAGTTTGGTAGTGAATTCACATTCTTTGTTTACTCTAATTTAAGCTGAACCTCCGGCACTAGCTGAGTTTACTAGAACATTTTTAGTTGAAATAAGACTTATCTAGAAGATATCTGTTGAAACAATATCACCCTCCTGCTCTTGGTCACATATTCCCTCAGGTGCCATGTTTCTCTTGCCTTTCAAAATATCAAACAAGTCCTACATAATCTGTAATCTTGCCCACCTTCTTTGAATGTCGGTAAGTTAAGGTATGGTACTGCTTCCTCTTGAGCAACACACAAGTCACTTTTTGCAATTCCCCGAGCCACTTCGCCAAACGTTAGCCTTCCCAGAAATTGCAATGGGGATTTCGCTTCTAAAATGATTTCATGAGTCCCCCTGACAGTCATGAGTTCATTTTTGTTACATTCCTCTTACTCGTTATATTCCATATCTCCACCACATGAAGTCAACGTAACGTGTGCGTCAAGGACTCTCTACACATATGACAAAGTACTGGTGTACGACATTGCCGTCGACGTCGTTGTTGTCGTCAATCTACAACAGGGCCAGGATATTTCCCCCGGCAAATCTCATTAGATTTTCTTTTTTTTTTTTAGTATTTTGTGTTTGTCATATATCTCCACTTAAGTTATTGTGCCCACACACGAAAATTCCTCACATGAAAACCCAGACTCACAGAGGACTCAAGGAGTAAATGAACTTAATTGCTGCTCATTGAAAGTGCAATTGCAGGAAAGGAAAGGAATGAAAAGACAAAATAAACAAGTGAGCACTCCTGATTGCGGTTTTAATTACATGAGAACTTATTTTACCTTCACCTGCAGCACGAACAGGACCTGGGCAATTACTTCAAGGCGGACCAGAGGGTCGAGGTGTGGTGGCCCCTTGAGTGCAGATGGAAAAAAAATTAATTTAATTCTTGTTTTCGTATTTCTTCCTCTTTTTTTTTAATTTGTTTTTACACCTAAGATAATTGCCTGAGTGTCGGTGACACTTTCAAGAATGTCGCAGGAGGGTGTTGGCTTTCTTTTTCAATCTCCTTGCCCGCTGCCGGGTATATACGTTTTGGAAGTGTGAGGTTTCTTCACCTCTCGTGTTGTTTGTTTACTTATTTTCACTCTCCACTTGGGAGGAAAAAAAATGAAAAAGGGACTTTTGGTTGAGGACATCAAATTGGCTGGGTGAGATTGAAAAATTGAAAAAATGCCCTGCAGTAGATTGCGGTTTGCTTTATGTTGCTTGAGAAAATAATTTTCTCCGTTCAAGAGATGTCAGAGCTCTCGCTTTGAGCTTTAAAATTTGATTTTTTAAATATTTACGAGAACAAATAAGCGAAATCGACGTTAAGTCGTGCCACGCGCCAACAAGGAAGTGTCATGTTGATGGTCAATTACCATCCAATATTCGAGTTTAAACATGGTACGTGACAACATGAGGAGCAACGTCGCGTCGCCGTCGTCTCTCAATTATCAGAAACAATTAAAATTTTCAAAATCAAGTTTAATCTGCTCAACTAATCATTTCGTTTTAAGTGAAGCAACCATCAAAAACTCATTTTTTGCCAACATAATAAAACAAAACCAAACTCACCGAACTCGTAAATTGTATCTTAATAAGAAATCCAATTAAATTTGCATAGGCAACCGTGTATTATGTGAGGCACCTGCACCTGCCTGAGCCGGCAGCAGCGGCCGCCGACGACGAAGCGGTATAGCATGATGCAGCATGCGGTGTATAGTGTATACCTACTTCTATTGGGGATAAAACAATTTGTTGGCACGTCTATGAATCGTTTTTGCTTTGTTTAGTCTTAGACTAACTGAAAAATGCGTGCCGTCTAAAAATACAGTCAGACAATGGACGAGTATAGCGATATAACTTCACAATGGGGAGAATGGATCAGTCGAAGCAACCAACAATCCAAGGACTTTTCTCGTTCGCAACTGATATGAATACGAACGAATTCCACGAATGATGCATAGGTGCGGCAGATGAGACACGCACTCTGAAAAACTGGGCTGGGGCTGAGCATGGGCATGTGGAATACAAAGAACGTGATTTGGTGTTTGGAGAATTCCAAAAATAAATTAATTACAAGTGGATAATTTATTTTCACTGTTGAATTTTTTTTAAAATAATTCGGCTTGGAATGCTTTCATGGGGAAAATGCACTGACTTCGTATCGCTTACGACCTGATTATTTCGATGTTAGACGATGTAGCGATGAGGAAGTGTCTTTCATTTTAGATAGCCAGAGATTTGGTTCACTGTTTTGGCTTTGCTGCTATTAAGTGAAAAGGTATGAGAAGAATTGACTGCCTGTTAAATAAGTAGGTCACGGTATATTTTGAAGCGTTGACTGTGTGTATTCAGTTTTCAAATTTCACAACAGTGCTAAAGCTGATGAATACAAAAAAAAAAAAAATCCGCTAAAAAGACACAAAGGCTAATAACAGAATCAGGATCATAAGCTCCGAGGCAGGAAGAAAAGAATTAGCGTTTAGCTCAACAACTGAGCAGAACCTTCAAAAGCTAAGAGTGTGCGAATTATAAAATTGATAAGATTGCTATTTTAAGATAGGTTTTTAAATTTTGCATGGTACCAAAAAAAAAAACTAAGTTCTGGCAAAATATCTAGGTGAAGCAAACAAAGGTGCGGACGACCATAAATCTTCTGTAGATGGTAAAAGTAGACTTCGAGCTATTTTACAATAAGAAGAGCTCTCCATGAACCAATTTGACTTTCTTTGTTTTGGAACATGGTAAGAAAACAAGAAGCTGAGTTTATGAAAACGTTTCCGAAAGTTCGCAGGGTATGGTTTAGGAGTTGTGCTCTTGAAAAAATTAAGAGAAAATACACGTTTCAAAACATCAATGATAAATCCAAGTCAAAAATTAAGAAAAAATCTGATTATAAATGAAATTTATAAACTTTACAATTGGCATTTGGGTTCGATTTCATCACCGTTTGACTATAGTGGGCGATTCTGGGTTTGCATTCAGATGCATTAGTAATACGTAGTGGTTCTGAATGAAAATTTTTGATTAGTTTTAAACTTTTTGAACGAATGTTGTCACCGCTCATTTTACAGTCTTCATTGACTTTCTTCTAAAATATTTTCTTAAACTACGATGATTTAATGATTGTTGAAAATTTCATATTTCGAAAGATTTACATGCGTTTCTTTATTATAATTTATATGATTCGTTCGATTAGACTTAACTAGGATAGACAATAGGTTCGTTCATTTAACTATGCCAAGAGTTTACGTAGGTTTCCTTGACAACACTATAAGTTGTCAGAAAACCTGGGTTGTCAGTTCTCAAAAAACGCTAAGCCACAAAATCACCACACATCCCTGTTGTTTAATGAAAAAAACATGCCATTTGACAGCTCTGTCCATCACATGAAATCGCCCCATCAAAAACCTAGGGCTACTCCAGGGCTCAAAATACGCTCAGTTTGACAATCAGGGCGAGTTTAAGTTTTTCAAAAAACGTTTTGTGGAAGCTCTTGGTTTACCCTGTGGTCGGCAACCCCAAGGCTTCAACGAACAAGTCAAATATGTCTCCCAAATTCAATAAAATTACTCATCCATCCGAAAGCTCAGACAAATCTTAGCATGCTTTTGTAAAGATTATAACCTGAGGGAGTTTTATAGCACGATTGATGATAAATAAATAAATTAATAAAGAAGCAGGTCTGTGTTTAAGAACTACTTCTGTTCTCAAAATTTACTTTATAATCTCCCTGAAGTTACCTAAAAAAAATATGCTATTCATCTTTATGCTGGTGATGTGATTAATTAAAGTTTACGTGAAGATAATAAATGAATATTTGCAAATTATTTAGAAGTTTTCTGATTCAACTCATTCATATTTGAACCCTGCAAATTCACTCGGCGCTCCAGAGAAAAGGATTTTCTGAAAATGTTCCTCCTCTTGTTATAAGCAAATTTGCTTTTTGAACTTTGGTGAACTGTCATAAATACTCACGACCTAAGATCAATCAAAAAATTAGTTGAAAGCTAAACTGAGTTAAAGCTCTACTGCAAAGATTAGGGTTGCCAGATAAAAAGTAAAGAAGTGTGGAACGTGACGGGGTTTTCAGGTGGAGTGGGGCAGTTTTCGAAAAGAGGGATGTGCTGTAGAATTCAGCACCACAGTAAAGAATAACTAAAGATACGTCAATTTTTGTATTGTTTGAATGTTTTCTAAAACTTTTATGTATTCTTTCAACTAATATATCATTTTGGACTTTAAAGTTCTAGGTGCTGATTACATAAGTGTCATAATACGCAACTTTTCTGCTCTGGTCATCCAGTCGCAATATTTCTTCAGAACTCTTTACACGTGCACTTTTTTCTCTTACTCGCGCTATACATTGTAAATCAACATCAAAGAGAAATTGACCGATCGACTTCAAATCGAAATTCAGTATTCTTGAATATTAGGTTTGTTCGTTGAAGCCCTACGGTCGCCCTGGGGTCGCCACAAAGCGTTTTTTGAGAAACCTAAAGTCGCCTGAATGTCAAATTGAGTGTTTTTTGAGCCCTAGGGTTGACTTAGGTTTCCCATCAACTCACCCTAGCTTTTTGCTGTGGCGAGTTGAGGGTTGTCAAATGGCATGTATTTTTTTTTTATGGACAGGAATGTGTGGTGATTTGTGGTTTAGTGTTTTTGAGGACTGGAAAACCCAGGTTTTTTTGACAACTCATGAGGTTGTCTAGAAATCCTGGATCAACCCTGGGGAAAGTTCAACGAACGGACCTATTTACTATACAATGACCTACGATCTTTCGGATTGGCTGAAAATTGTCAATTTGGCTTTAAAAAAACCCCAATTTTTTCAACCCAAAAAACGAAACTTTTTCAGAGCTATATCATTTTGTTAGTTTTTGATCTTTTTTTTTTTAAATCGTTGGTCCTGTTACAAGAAATACCTTCAACTTTAACAGCCTTTTGGAATATTTTTGTTTCCTCATTTCGCCGGGATCATGTCAGCAGTTAATCAAAACATTCTATCAAGTACTTTTTCTTAAAGAAACTCCCGAAAATCAACTAATTTTCATGGGTTACAAATAGCTAGACTTCAATCAGTGAAAACGAAGTTGCATGAAGCAATCTTCTGAAGATAGATGACTGGACTAATAATCGTCTAAAAAGTTACGTAGCATCTCTTTTTCTTTCCGATATGCGATATTGCAATCTATCTTTTGAACTTGACCATAGAATCTGAGTTCTGAGCCGGCAGTCATCAATTTTCTGCATGATGGTACATTTCAGGTGAAGGCTTTCATTTGATGAATTTCCTATCATAATTTTTTGTTATAATTTCCATTATATTTTGGACTAATACAGTCCACTCTAATACACGCATTAGATACAAAGTTTGTATCCTTTCCTAAGGAAATGTGTATAAATACATGTCTGACTTTTTCCCCGTCAAATATGCAGTGTCCCTGTGATATCTTTTTTAGTGTTTTGGCGAAAGTATTTTAAAATTCTAACAGGCTTGGATTGTTTTCTGACATCGAAACTTCTAGTAGGTAAACGTAGGTATATGTTCGTCTAAGTAGCACCATACGCGTTTGCCCTGGAACTGTGCTTGGAAGATCAAGATTGTTAGGATTTTTATGCGTGCTGTCACGGGTCTAATAAGCATTAAACTTCCTATACGCAGTCGCCCAAATACTTTGGATTAAATGTCTAATTGACCTAATTGCGATATCTATTCCTAGGTAAGTCATAAGTCTATTAAGGCTACTCAGGTTCTAAGACACAAACAAAACTGCTATAGCAGGAACTAGTCGCAAGCGTGGTAGTGGTCTGGTTGACGCATGGCTTCTTTCGTTAATATCAGCGCTGTAACATAATGTAACGCCTAATGTATGCCAGCTTCATAGGAAAACGCTCGTTTGTTTTTAAAACTTTCCCCTACCTACACCTTTCGTATATGTTCAGCTTAAGGCTTTGATACCCTTTAACAAAAACATACTATCGAATATGGACATTATTTTTGAATACGACAGCAGACTCAAGGATTTTCCTTGTACCTACTTCATTTGCAGCTAAATCATCAATACATCCACAGCTTTTAAGCAGTCGTGTATTAAATTTAATAAAAAACTATGAATTCGTCCTTCTTAATTGGAATCTATTGTCGAACAAATAAAGAAGAGTCTGATGATCCCTAGGAGTTGTTGGTGGCTGAGGCGAAGAATAAAAAGAGCCGGTCCGGTTGTGTTCTTGAAACAGAAGTAAACATTTTACAGTTTCATCTTCCAATTAAAAAGCAAAAAAAAAAAAATAAATTAGAAAAAATAGGTCGTTCATAAATTAAGGTTATTTCTATCAAAACCGTCACTCAACGTCAAAACGTAAGCACACCTAACCTAAACTCGACAATTTGCTGCCAACACGTCAAATTAAGGATATTCTTTCAAACCTTTTCCACCCCTTTTTTTATACAAACAAGCACCCCACAGATAATAAATGTAACTGAAGGCGAAAGAAATTAAAAGTTTACACGGGTATTTTTCCAATTTTTCCTCTTTTTACAAAATCCATCATAGAGAAATGAGCAAACTGAGCCACCCCGTCGTGTTTTCTTTACCTTTCTGGGAAATAGAAACCTCCATCCTCCTATTGGCAATGGACTGGTATAGTCCCTTCAAACGGAATGAGAAACTTCATCAATTCTCCGTCCATTGGCCATCAATAACGCGCAAAATGCTGTACAAATCCAATTGAAGAATGGTTCCATGACATTTTTGTAAAAGATATCCATAGAGCTTACGTATAGAAGACATGATACCTACGACTAGCATCATCGTCATGAGAAGGACGAAGAAACTGACAAAAACGCTGATGAATAGGTGGCTCTGAGTTAAAGTAAATAGTATACGCAGTAAAAATATCGAAATCGTTTATCATGGTCCTTTCTCATAATACCTTTATTTAATCTTAGAAACAAGCTCATTAAGCCCGCTTTTTCGCACAACCCGTCAGATACAATCGCTCTGAGAAGACATTGATTGGTGGGACGAGTATACGCTCGCTATTCATTAGACCTTGTCTGTCGACCTCTATGTTGGGCCTTCCCATGAGTTCCAGGTTACTTTTTAATGGGAAGAGAGAAAAGGGAGATAAGGAGTGAGAGGAGATACCCACTTCGAGACGATGAATAAATTCAATAGGAGAACTTAAAGCGACATTTAATCCTTTGGCCATTCACCGATAGATGTTTGATGGGCACGTTTTTGCCACACACAAAAAGATGAAGCATTTAAGAGAACGGTTACATTGTTCTCGGGGACATTTTAAGACACCAATCTGTCAAAGTAATTGATTGCCATCGATTTGTTGGATGGTATGGTGGAAATAATAGTGCGTGATGGAGATAAGGGAGTGCCCCATTTTAATCTTCGTAAACAAATTAGAGTAGCTATATTCTGTGGGAGTTCATTACAGAAGCGATTGCTGTTCAAGTAAGTGAATTGTGGTTTCAGACTTTGAAGAGAGCTAATAGTTTTGTCTTTATTTAAAGGGTGACTTGAAACTGAATAATTTCGCGTGATTTGTCTTTTGGCTTGAGATTGCTATCGAGCACGTTGAGAGTATTTATTGAATTAAATGAAGTGTTTCAGGATAAGCCGTTTAAAGTCAAATTTATCTGCTGTCAAGAAGTAGCACAAATCGATTTGATTGAGATTGAACAGAATGAACCACCTGCCACTACGACCGGTATGTTGAACTCTGGTTTGAAGAAAGCACGATAGTATCGAAATCCAAAAAACAGAATCTTGACATACACAAGCCCTATTTATGCTTTCAAATTTATGTGAGCTTAGTCAAAAATAATGCCAAGTTTAAGAATATCGATCATAGAGAACTCCCAATGAAATAAAGTTGCCGTCAAAAAGGTAAAGTCATCAATTATGACAACTACAGCCCCAAACTCACCTAAGGGACTTCCTCAGTAAAGTACAAGTCCCATTTCCTTCTTGCATCTGTCTGTACCAACCAATTTATCATTGACCTTCAGTGTAAATAAACTTTTCAACGAACCATGTCACAAAGTTGTTGTATTTCACACTTTGGATACTCAAAAACACCGTCTGTAGATATGCTCAAGTGCTGAAAAAATATTGAATTTAAAAGTTTCATTCGAGTGGATATGGACATCCACCGTACCACTCTTGAAGAAAGAAAGGACCAAACTTTTGACATGACACGAACACTGGCACACAAAATGCGTCTTTCTATAACATGGTCAACGACCATCTGTGTCATCCTGAATTTTTGGAGTGAAAAGAAGAAAAAAAGAATGTCAAGAGCTGTGCAAACATCACCACACCAGAGACGGGACTCATTTTAAAGTAAAAGACTACTGTTCTCATTTAAGGACACGTCATGAGGAACCTGACGTGTTCTTCCATTGCTTGCTCGTAAATGCACTGTGAAAATTCTTTTCAATAAACTTTTCATCTTTAAGTAGATATTTCAAACGAGGCACATCACTCAATGTCCAGAGAGATCTCGTTCGCGTGGCAACTCCCTAAAAACTAGCAATTAACTTCTGTATATTGAAGCCATTTTTTTTCATAGCCAACCATTAAAGATCCATTAACTGTGTTTGAACGAAAACAAGGAGCTTCCACAACCCACAAGGCATTAGCACTTTTCCCAACAGACATAAAAAACTTCCATCAAATGTCAATCTTTGGTTTGTTCCTGGGGAGAATAAAGAGGATTGGAACACCCACTAGCTCTTGACTAGAGTATCTCAGCATAACATACTGGCATGTGGTGGCAATAAATACGCCTGGACAGCAACGGCACAAGGTATGAAAGGTGAATTGGACTATGATGCAACTCTCTGCATATGTAACGTCCACCCGGTGCTGTGGTCACAAGGAAATCAAGTGCTGTCCAGGATCAAATATTTTGCCTGCCGTAATGGGTGAAAAAGCCTGTGTGCACACAAAATGCTGCTGCCAGGAAGTACAATTGCAATTTATTGCCGGGCACTCACTCTGAATGTTGAGGTCGTCGTCAAGAGGGATGGGGGACTGAACCGCGGCCTTGTGGAAATTGAATGCTGATGCTGATGCTGCATTTAAATATATGGGGTCCTTGCACAGGTATGTTGTGTGTTTAAGAGGGGAGTGAGAAATAAAATTGGCGCTACCGGGTGCAAATAATTGACAATGAAGTGGATGGAGCTCATATGTGTGTTGGTCGGCATGCAGTCATCTGAATTTTATTTGAAGGCAAATTGCATTGTTAACCATTGGATGCATGTACATTTTCATGGGGTTAAAGTGAAAGATTAGAAAATAATTTTCTCCAATTTATTGAATTTGATGTTGTCAATGATTTATTTGGCTTATTTCCAGGACGATGAGCAGTTTCAACTAATTGGAATTGAGACGAAAAGGATGGGTTGTGGTTTGTATTTCGGTACAGTATGTGAATTAAATGATGAGGCAGTAAGTTTTCCAAAAGACTTGCCAAGAGTAACAGAGGCGTTAAGGTGACAGAGGAGATTTCCTTTAGTATAGAGAATTTTTAAAAGTAGAGCAAACTTTCAGAGCAACCAACTTATTAAGCGAAGTTAACTCATTGGTGAACAAAAGTGAATGAAAATATTTCAGATTTTCTTGTGGATGTCTTTGCTACTTGACTGAAAGTGTTTTAAGTGCATAATAGCCGTGTGCCATCGTAACCTTAATTTTAAATTAGCTCCTGATTTATGGGTTAGTCTGTTTGTAGGCTTAGGAGACAACTCTTTAACTTTTCTCCAGTTTCTCCCGAAGATATCGTAGAAGTAATCCTTTTGATCAAATCTAACTCCGTTGGGCTTGATGAAATTCACCCTTTATTCTTGAAACTTCTTTTGCCTGTAATTTTACCACATATAACGCATATATTTAATACAATTATCTTTACTAATGAATTTCCCATGCAATGGAAAATGGCAAAAATTGTGCCAGTACCGAAAAGTTCAAAAGGTGATGAATTCAGGCCTATTTCTATATTGCCTTTTTTATCAAAAGCATTTGAAAAAATTATTCAGAAGCAAATAAGTAACTTCTTAGAACATGAAAATATCTTAACATTAAAACAATCTGGATTTCGAAAAAATAATAGCTTCATCACCGCGTTAATTAGTGTCATTGAAGATATTAGGAAAGATATCGATCTCGGTAACATAACGTTTTTGGTACTTCTGGACTTTTCTAAGGCCTTTGATTTGGTAAACCATTCTACACTCTGCAGAAAGCTTTCCCGTTTATATAATTTTTCACCAAGTGCAGTCAGTTTGA
The DNA here is from genome assembly GCA_949752695.1 of Melanostoma scalare. NCBI lineage: Eukaryota > Metazoa > Arthropoda > Insecta > Diptera > Syrphidae > Melanostoma > Melanostoma scalare. Next base: position 232,809,333 of record OX456985.1, on the reverse strand, counting down.
TTCATTCCTATCTGACAAAAAGAATGCAAGCAGTTGAAGTAAATAAAACCCTTTCTGATTTTCTACCAAATGCTAGCGGTGTACCTCAGGGATCTATTCTTGGCCCACTACTCTTCTCACTCTATGTCAATGAGCTTCCCACAATAATAAAGCATTGTTCTATACGTTTATATGCTGATGATGCCCAATTGTACATTAGTAGCCCATTGGGACTAATCGAAAATACTGCGTCCTGTATAAACGATGATCTAGATGCAATTGTAGAGTGGTCAGAAAAAAATAGCTTAATGCTTAACCCGAAGAAATCCAAGTGTATTATTATTTCTAAGAGCAAGGTTGATACATTTTATTTTCCGTCCATAAATTTAAATGGTTCCTCTATTGAATATGTTGAGACAGCGAAAAACTTAGGCGTTGTCTTTAATAGTAGCCTAACCTGGAAAGATCACGTAAACCAAATTGTTGGTAAGGCGTATGGTGTTCTCCGTACACTTTGGCCAACGCAGTACTTCACGCCTTTAAAAATCCGCACCTTACTCGTAAAAACAATGATTTTACCTCTACTTACTTATGGTTGTGAAATTTTTTGTAACTTAGACTATGTAAGCAAAAGAAAGCTCACCGTTGCTTTCAATAATGCTATACGTTATGTATATGGTCTACGACGGTTTGACAGTATTTCACAACACGCAATAAATTTTCTGGGGATGCCATTTCAAAAATTTATTGAATTTCGGGTCTTAACCTTGTTTTCGAATATACTTCTTAATCAACAACCAGCTGATTTGTACCAAGAAATAAGATTTTTAAATTCAAATAGGTCAATGAACCTTGTGATTCCTCGCTTTAATTGCCTCACATCTGAACGACAGTTTTTCGTCAATTCTATACGTCAATAGCCCAGTTCACACTGTACAATTGGTTGGACAAACCTAGGTTTGACAAACCAATGCTTGATAGTGTGAACTCTTCATACGACCGCTTGTCCAATTTGTTGGATGGTTTTCAAAAAATTTTGAAAATCTAGAAGTTGGATGGAGTGGAAGGGTATGTGACATAAAGTTGGACGACAAGCTTGATAGGTGTGAACGAAAACTACATCAGACCATCCAACTTCCATCAAACGAAGTCTGTCCAACTAATTGTACAGTGTGAACTGGGCTAATGGAATTTACTGCCGCGAGATATAAGAAGCACAAATAGTACAATACTTTTAAAGAGCAAACTTAGAAATTACTTTAGTAACGTGTGATTTGAATTTGAATAATGAAACATTGTATGTAATTCTTTTTTTTTTTTCTTTAATATATAGTAGCTGAATAACTATTTTAAAGCTACACCCCAAATAAGATATTATATCTTACGGTGTAAGCTAAGCATTTACAAATAAAAATAAAAAAAAAATAAAAAAAAATAAAAAAAATACACAGATTTTCAAAGTTTAAGGGAGAGGTAAACCCTGGGCGTTTTTTTTTTTTACTATACTACACCTCAAGAATGTTGTGTCAAAATTTCAAGTCATTCCGAGTTGAATTCGAAAAGTTACAGTGATTTTAGAGCAGGTATGCGCGGCGAGCGAATAGAGGGGGTCCGGCCGGACGGACAATGATCCCGGCCGCGCATCTTCGCTCTTTTTATGATTGGTTCCAGGTAGCTCGAGGTCTTCATTTGTGTTCAGGTAAGGGGAGCTCACTCTAATGACGCTTCTAACGGAATATTTTTGAGGGGAACCATTCAGTATGCTGTTTTACGCGTTTATCTTTAAACGCGTTTATCTCGAAACTAGTACATATTTATAAAGTCGGTGTGCAAACTATATCGGTGACTGTTGCACCGATCCTTCTGAAATGTTGCACACTTCTTTAATATATTTTAGAGGTAATAACACAAGGATTTTATAAAATTTTCATTTTTCCGGCATTGACAGCTACAAGATGGCGGCATTTTTATGCAAAAAACGACCTTTCACTTTAAATTGTCATCAAAATTTCAAAATTGCAATAAAAAACCTCGTGTTATTACCTGGAGAAAGTTGTCTTTTAACGAAATCTTTTTGGAATTTTGATTTTAGGTGATCCTGTCAAGTGAAGTTATCAAGTTATCTTGCACACTGCAAAAAATCGAAAAGTGGAGGCGTCTCGGAAAATGCACTATCATCGGCTTGTTTTTCAATATTTTGTATCAAAAAATTATAGAAGATACTTGAGATTGAGACTATACTTAATAATGTAGCAAATCAATAAATTAAATTACATTATCAGACTTTTCATAAGAAATTCGTCAAAAAGCCTTTTTTCAGCCTCCCAAAGCTTACTCCTCCCTTAAGGCATCCTCTCACAAAGGCAAAGAAACGAAGAGCTGATTGAATTGGAGTACCCCAAGGATATAAATTAAGGCCTGTTTTATTAGCTTTTGTGTTTGTTCAAAGAAAAACCCCGATCGAGATCTTAACCCATTCGAGGGCCGCCGCGGTGCAGTGGTAGCGTAGCAGGTAGGCTGGACGCGTGGGTTCGAATCATGCTCTGGGCATCTACTTTTCTTTCAGCCGCCCAGTTTCATCTGGACGCCGCGCCGTCCTTGAGGTTATTTACCAATTTACATCCACCTTATTTTTAATCTACTGCACCACCAAAAAGGGAAGGCGGCTACCCTAGTAGTACATAATGAAGCGGCTATTAGGTCTGAGTGCTCCAGATTAGCATAAGCTGATTAAAAAAAATATATTTAAAAAAAGACCTATTTGACAAAGATCTAGACCAACTCCATCGAGATCTAAACACATTTGACTAAAATAAAACAATCGAGCACTTTATAATCCAACTTACTTACTTACTTAGGTGGGCATTACAGTTCGGGGTGAACCTGGGCCTCAACCAACATCCTTCTATAACGATTTCGATCTCGGGCGAGCTCTCTCCAGTTTCGCACTCCAAGTCGGTTGGGGTCTTCATCTACTAGAGTGCACCACCTAAGACGAGGTCTTCCCCTTCCGCGATTTCCCTGCAATGTGCTTTCGAACACCCGACGAGCCGGAGCGTTTGGGTCCATCCGCTCTACATGGCCCAACCATCGTAGCCTCGCGATGCGTACTCTTCTGGCTATGCCCATGTCGCGGTACAGCTCATACAGCTCGTTGTTGTATCTTCTTCTCCACACATTGTCTTCACATACGGGACCAAAAATCATTCGGAGAATTTTTCTTTCGAAACGACCAAGAGTTTCCTCATCCGCTTTCGATAAGGTCCATGCTTCCGCGCCGTATAGCAGGACTGGGATGATCAAGGTCTTATACAAGGTCACCTTGGTTTTTCAAGAGAGGGTTTTGTTTCTCAATTGCCTTCTTAACCCAAAGAAGCAACGGTTGGCAAGAGTTATTCTCCGTTTGATCTCCGCACTGATGTTGTTTTCCGTGTCTACAGCGGATCCTAGGTAGACGAAGTCCTGTACTACCTCGAAGTTATGTCTGTCTATTGTGACGTTTTGTCCAATTCGTCGATGTTCTGTGTCCTTGTTTGATGACAGCATATACTTCGTTTTGCCCTCATTAACCATCAAACCCATTTTTGCCGCTTCTGTTTCAATACTCGCAAAAGCACCTATGACATCACGCTTTTTTCTTCCCATTACGTCAATATCGTCTGCATAGGCGAGTAATTGTACAGACTTTTGAAAGATTGTTCCTTTGGTGTTGACGTTTGAGTTTCTTACAATCTGTTCAAGTATGATGTTGAAGAAATCGCATGACAGTTTGTCCCCTTGCCTAAAACCTTTTTCGACATCAAAGGTCTCGGTGAGTTCTTTTCCGACCTTGACGGAGCAGCGTGAATTCTCCAAAGTCATCCTGCATAGTCGTACGAGCTTTGCAGGGATGCCGAAACTAGACATGGCTCTGTACAGCTCGTCTCTGTAAATACTGTCATACGCGGCCTTGAAATCGATAAAGAGGTGGTGAATATCGATATTATGTTCTCGGGTTTTTTCCAAGATCTGCCGTAATGTGAAAATTTGGTCTATTGTGGACTTCTCTGGTCTAAAACCACATTGATAAGGACCTATCAAGTTGTTGACGTGGGGTTTCAGACGTTCACATATTACAGCAGACAAGATCTTATAAGCGACGTTAAGGAGGCTTATCCCTCTGTAATTGGCGCAATTGTGAGGGTCCCCCTTCTATTATAATCTAACTACTGTGTCTTTTTATTTATAAGGAAATCTTAGAGGCAAAGAGGCTAGCACGTCTCTGTTTGATACAATTTATATGGCTTTGTTTATTTATGCAGCTGCCTCCTACCAGTGGTAAGGGTTTATTGGTTAAACATCGAAGAAACATCTTTTCTAAAGTAGAAAGGTTTATAAGAACCACAAATATATTTCGATTTAAAATTTTCTTACATTTGTTCTTTCCATAATTTTATTTGCACCTCATTGGTGTGCTCCAATCAATCCTATTTGCCAGGATTTTCAAATCAATGCAACGACAACATAAAGTATTAAACTCAAAGACCCGTCTCAGTGAGCTTTGGTAAACTTTTATCTGAAAAGAAGGTGATGGTGAAAAAAATTCAATCATTACGAACGATATTAAAAAAAAAAACTTTACCGTTCCTTCAATGCACCATAAAGGAAATGTTAATTAAAAACTTTTTTCCATCCACTTATTCTCTCTAAACTATACCTTCGGACCAAATCTCTTGCTAAGTGGTATTTCTCGTCATCCGGTATAACACCGAACGATAATCCTAGAGCTAAAGCGTTCCTTTTAAGTTCTTTTACTTTTTTTTCTGTTTTGGTTCGCCCTTTTTTGCATATAACACCAAAGAGCTTTTCTATGGTAAATACCTTCGGTTATACGTAAAAACTCCCTTCTTCTCTCAAGAACTGTTTGGTCACAGGGAAGAAAGAAGTTATTTTAAACTCGCATTCAAGCGTAAGATAAAAATGGATCAGGACTCAGGACTAAATAAAAGAACTAAGCAACTTAAGTGCAACCTGAGAGATAATACCGCGTTGCTTGCAAAAAAATATATCCTTTTTCCATCGGATTTTGTTTTCCTGTTCACTTTTTTTTTGTATTGCGCCGCGCGGGTAAAAGTTTTATGACAAAAGTGTTTATCTGATCCTGGTAGACAACGTAACTAGAAGAGGGTTTTAGGTTTCGCTACTGTCAGGTTTTACAAGAAACAATTTCTTTTTGTTTTGTTTGTATTTCCATGAGAAACAACACAGAATAAGGAGCAACTCCACCCGGAAGAAGGTGATTATGAGTTATTCTTCTTTTCACACTCTGTAAAACGGTGTGTCCTTGAAGGTACGCAATGCAGGGGAACTGATTTAATTAACGAGGTGATTAAGACTGGACGACCATGAAGTTTTGTTACCAGTTCGCTGCCGCCAGCCACCCACGTGAAAGGAAACAATAAAATTCGCCGTGCAGCTGTGGGTCCTGGGCAAATATTTGACGTCTAGTCTCTCTGATGCCATAGAGTGAGACTGTAAGATGAGGTGGAAAAGATTTTATGGAAATTTGTTTGAGCTACGAATATTCAAATTTTCTTTTACCCTCAGCGAACTTTGATTCCTTCAAACTTTGATAGCCCCACTCTTGTGTTGATTGGTGTTTTAATTTTTGGCGCCGGTGTTTACAATTTGTTGTAAGAAGCTTAAATTTAATTAAAACATAATTACTAAGGTGTGGGCGAGAAAATGTTATTGTTTTCGTTATTATTGCAGTCGAATGGATTGACTTTTGCAGTAAAAGAGTTTTAAAGAGTTTGAGAGTGCTATTGCTAAGTACTACTCAGGATGAATGTCATTTTTTATTAAAGCTATGTCTCTCAGAATATACGGCGGTTTAAGAAACATGTACCTTGTACCATTTGATTTTCTAGTTTGATATAAAATATGATATACAGTTTCTGAAACATTACATTTTGGAAGCTCAGAGAATAACAACGCCTAGTGCATATTCTCTTAGTCTAAACCATTTCTGTAATTGTTAGGCCGAGGAATGCAGTGAGCTTCAAGTTTTCAACAACATACTAGAAACCTATTTTGTTGGCAGGACTTGTCAGTTCTTCGTGAGTGTTGACAACCATGAAAAATATTTAAGATATGAGCCTCACTGCAAGAAAAAGAGATAGTGTGAAACACAAGAATTTACGAAGTTAAGTTGAAGCAAGTGTTTTGTATATTAGTCAATAAAAGAGCTAATGAAACCGTTATACAGGGTGATTCGCATAAGGTGTGACAAAAAGATAGGGTGTGTAGGTTGGACCTAGACAAGCAAAAAATCGTATGGGAGGGGGGGGGGTCCATTTTCCCCCGTTTAGGCGGGAGGGGCCATTTAAGAAAAAAATCACTAAAAATGGAAAAAATATTATTTAAAAATAACGGTAATACCTACAGAGTCGTGCTATAATATTTTGAAAAGCCAAAAACCTATACATTAAATAAAATTTAAAAATAAGTTGTTCATTTGAATAGTTTTTGAAATATTAATTTTCAAAGTCAAAATTTTGAAAAAAAACATAATTTTTTTTCAAAATTTTACGTAATTAAGTAGTATTTTTCTGGCTTATTTTCAATGCTCTTACTTACTTTTGATCAAACACAAAAAACCGGATGCCAAAATAACCTGTAGTTTTTGAGAAAACCAAAAATTACAAAAACGACTTTTCAAAAAATTTTTTTTTTAAAGTTTTTTTTTCGTTATTGGATTCTTAAGTGAATTTAAGAAATAAAGGATGAATTTTCTCTTTACTTTTTTTCACTTAAGAATCACTTAAGAATCCAATAACGAAAAAAAAACTTTAAAAAAAGTAATTTTTGGTTTTCTCAAAAACTACAGGTTATTTTGGCATCCGGTTTTTTGTGTTTGATCAAAAATAAGTAAGAGCATTGAAAATAAGCCAGAAAAATACTACTTAATTACGTAAAATTTTGAAAAAAAATGGTTTGAAGAAAAAAATTATGTTTTTTTTTTCAAAATTTTGACTTTGAAAATTAATATTTCAAAAACTATTCAAATGAACAACTTATTTTTAGATTTTATTTAATGTATAGGTTTTTAGCTTTTCAAAATACTATAGCACGACTCTGTAGGTATTACCGTTATTTTTAAATAATTTTTTTTCCATTTTTAGTGATTTTTTTCTTAAATGGCCCCTCCCGCCTAAACGGGGGAAAATGGACCCCCCCCCCTCCCATACGATTTTTTGCTTGTCTAGGTCCAACCTACACACCCTATCTTTTTGTCACACCTTATGCGAATCACCCTGTATATCAGAAATTTAGTATAACCTAGGCTTAAGAACGTCACCTATGACATATTGTCAAAATGTACTTTTTTACAATCTGTCACTTTTAATAAAGACTTCCTGTTAAGTTGCACATGATAAAACGAGTTTATATATTAAATCGAAAAAGATCAAAAGAAATATAATAGAGACCTATTTCAATTCTGTTTGGAAAACTGATATTTTTCAGCTTCAGATCCCACCACTGGTGGGGGAAATCTTAGTTAGGTAAGAATTTAACCTGTTGGCTGAGAAGAGATGTGGAAAAACAGAATAATTATATAGATTCATTAGCAATCTGAGTGCGGAATGTAGGAAATTCCCTCCACATCCCCGATTTTGTTTTTTAATCGATAAAGTCTTTATTTATTGCTTTTCCACACAAGTCAAAGGCTTAGTTTTGATTTTCTTTCGTGTAAGCCCAACGCATTAGGCTCAGTTCTGTAGTGATGCTCAGAATTGAGTTCACAGACTCTTTTTTCGTTAGACTCAGGTTATCTGTTGTTTCTTTCTTCTCGATATGACATAGCACATAAGAGTCCGATTCTCTCTATCTTAGTAATTTCACGCACACAAATGTTGCAAAGGTATGTATGCAGAGCTGCGATATTTCTTAAGGAGCATTTCTGCTTTTACTTTGAACGGAGTTGCTCTTCACCTTCCAAGCCCGTTCAAGAAATTGGCTCAGTGTAGCTTAGCCGACAGTTTCGATAGCCAATCATTAGCTGCAGTGCTTCAGTCATAGAATCCGCTTTCGTTATAGTCACCACATTTATATACCTTGTTACGAAGGTACGGGCTAAAACAGAGTAACTGTTTGCGTCCTGTGGATCGGCAAGGGAGTATTCTGAAGTGTAACTCAATCGTATCAGCTTTGGTAAATACATAAGAGCTAGACAATTTTTTACGAAACAGCTTTCAACGCCTCAGCTTCTCTTCCCACCTGAACCGATCACATGCTGAACATTCATTTAAAAGTGGAAAAAAGAAACCTTCCACCGATAACCTTCTTTTTACACAACAATCTGTCACTGTTTGAAAAAAAGTGTGTTGCTCCATCCGTATAATCGCCATTGCCGCACGCATTCATTTTCTTGGCTTCCTTATCTTCAATTGATTTATGGAAGTCCGCAGTAAATTTGGCCCACAAACGTTTCATGGGGTTGACACTGCGGCTGTTTTTCACTCTCAGATTAGACGGCTCAAAACATCATTTACCTTTATGTTCAGACACACATCTGGACCTGGACAGTTGAATCCATAAGATATTTCCGATTTTCAGCCAAAAGAACAATAACCGCTCGAGTGTTACAGCACCAAAAACACGTCAGAAAAGACAACATCAGCCGTTGCGTTGCTATAGAAGTGAATGTAGAAACATGAAGCCAACGTCTAACAGCGCTCTAAAAATCGTTGCCCTAATAATGCCATAAGTAACAGTCAAAAAGCTACCATCCTTCAGCTCTGATCCCCGGTGCGAATCCACCACCACCATGCTCGTATATAGTATAGATACACATGCTTGACCGAGTGTGAGGCGTCAACAAATCAAAATGTTTAGCACCCTCAAAAGCGGGTCCAACGCAATGCTCGATGATTTATGACAGAGAGACATGTTAGTCACACGATTTGTTTACGCAACAGGATTCCAGTTTGCAACAAGGACTCTCGTAAAATAAGGCAAAATAACGACTGTTGTTGAAAACCACTGCTGCAGTCAGAGAGCGGCTCCGGCGGCTGGCTTAAGCCGTCACACATGTAAGCGTGAAATTAAGGTGTTAAAAAAGCCAGACAACAAACAGTAACACCTTCACAGATGATTTATTCCTTACAAGTACACGCATATTTTACTGCCAGTTACATAGAGGGTGAAATGAACTGTAGTCGGTATACACGGTAGTCGGCCTCGGAAGTGAAAAAGTAAAAACGTTTTCTAAAATCGAATCCACCAGTTGGATTGCCTCCAGTGCTTTGGTATTCTCCAAATAAGTACAGAATGAAGCATAGGCAACGTGCGAGGAATCGCCAATTGAGAAGATAGCTCGTCCGACACAATCAGATGAAAGCGTTGTCGTCGTTTTTTTATTTTTTTATTTCATTTTTTTTTTCTTTTTCTTTGTAAAACGAATGGAGAAGCTAAAAATTGGCTTTTTCTAAAAACAGACTGCAGGGCATCATGGATGGGTGTTTGTGTGGTGAGATTGGGGATACTTTCACACATTTTTTGTGGCGACCTTTTCACCCACCAAAGTAAGATGCGAGAAAATCAATGAACTTGCAGCACGAAAAATTTATTCTTGGCACAATCCAAACTCAAGCTGATGTTGCTGCTTATACTGTTAGCAGACTGGGTCCTATACACTGTCGGCAGTGAACTTTGCACTTGAATTGAAGTTTTTGGTTGTGTAAGCATGTGTTTTTCAGGCATATTGTGTTGTCTCTCTAGATATAGATACTTCGAAGGCAGTTTAGCAGATAAAAAAAGAAGGTAAGTGAAAGTAGCTGAAAGCATATGGAGGGAGTCTGAATAATTGACAGGCATATCGGCAACGTAGATTCATACAATAAGTGAATAATGAATAAGGAACGATTAGTTGTCAGTTAAGAAGGCGATTGATCCATTCTGTGAGTAAGGTGAGTCAAATCTAAACCTTAAGTCTCATTTATACGCAAGTTCAATCAATTGGCGATTGAAGAATGTATGCTCTCTATAGATGGCCTATCTCTCCAGAGCCTGAAAAGGTCAGCAAAAATTTGGCTGGCATTTTGGTGAATTAGGTTATGTCATATTGCGTCATATGGTGCCATTTCATATCTGTTAAATTAGTTAACGTAAGTTTTCGTTAAACTTCACAGCTTGACTGCTTCAGTTTTAATCAGTATGCTTCATCAGAGTTACTAAGCATTTGCATCTTTACCAATTTCAGTTTGTTTCTGTCAAAGTGCCTCATATGGTTTCAATTTGCGTCGGTTTGTTGCAGTCTGTGCCAGTTTGTGTTGATTGCTTAGTCATTTGGGAGCAGTGACTGCCAGTTGGTGTCATATTTCTACATTTTTCACCAATTTGTGTCAGTTTGAGGCAATCGGCGTCAGTTTGTGTTAGTTGGTGTCAGTTGGTACCAGATTGCACATTGTTGTTTGATTTTCGACAAGGGGCACAAATTCCAGTTAATTTGCGTCAGACTGCATCAATTTTTATCAGTTTGCGTCGCTTTTTGGGCATCATTTAATGTCACGCAATGTCAGTTAAGATAACTTTGGTTAGCTTACTTCAGTTGATATTGGTTGGCCTTAGCATCAGTTAATGCCATATGTAATCACTTGGCGCCACTCTGGGCCAGTTGGCAACAATTTGTGTCAAATTGGGTATTTTTTCCAAGTTTGGATTAATAGGCATCTATCTCAGTTCGTTTCTGTCAAACTGCATCAGATGTTTCGTGCGTAAGTTTGTTTAGTTTGTTGTAATCTGCATCAGCTGTGTTGTGTTAGTCTGCTTATAGTCATATGGGGTCAGTTGGTGTCAGCTTGTGTCATATTGCACTTTTTTCTACAATTTGTGTAAGTTTGTTCATTTGTTGCAACCTGGGTCAGTTGGTCTTGTTAGGTAGAGTAAATTGGTGTCATTTGGTGCTAGATTGCACATTTTTCTTTAATTTGCGTCAGTGAGCACAAATTCTGGTCAGTTTGCCTCATATTGCATAAAAATTCGTCTGTTTAAGTCGCTGATTGGGCATCATTTTATGTCACGCAATGTCAGTTGGGATAGAATTGGGTATGCTTGATTCAGTCTGTATTATAATTATCAGAGGTATCCGAAATTATCTGATGTAATCACTTTGCATCAGTAAGCGCCAATTTCAGTTCATTTCTGTCAAACTGCATCAGATAGTTTCAGTTTGCATCGGTCGCGTAGGTTTGTTTCAATCTGCGTCAGTTGTATTATTTAGCCTACTCGTTTGGGATCAATTACTGTCATATTGCATTTTTTTTAATCCATTTGTGTCAGTTGGTTGAAATCTGGATTAGTTTGAGTTAGTTGGCCTAGTTAGTTAGAGTCAGTTAGTGTCAGTTGGAGTCAGATTTAGTCAATGAGTGTCAGATTGCACACTTTTCTTTGATTTGAGTCAGTGAGAACAAATTTCGATCAATTTACGTCATACTTCATCAAATGTGTCAGTTTGCACCACTTTTCGACAACTTGACTCAGTTAGTGTTAATTAGCCTGGGTTTCAGTTGGTGACAGTTGACCACAGTTGGCGAGAGCTAGTGTTAGATGACGTCAGTGTGATTAAATTTGTAGCAATTGTCGTTTATTGAGAACCACTTCTAATCGTACTTCATCGCACACGATTAACTAAACCTAAACACTTGCATGAGTCTTATGCTCCAAAGTTTCTAATTGGAATAAAGTAGAAAAAGAAAACAATTTGATATCATCAAACGAAATTCGTTAATCGATGTTATTACAAAAATTCAATTCAATCGATTCTATTTACTTAGCCCAAATAAAGGTGAAGTAATATACTCATCCATTCGACAACCATCTCACCCTGATTTCAGAAAAAAAAAACGCTAATGATCAACGTCTGTCCTTGAGTCTTAGTTCAATTATCATCTACCCTGAACTCGATTTATTTCTGACGTGAGACACACTCGCTCCCAGCCAAATCCATTCACCTATTTTAAAATTCATTAAGTTCAATTTCCACCGAAAGTAGCAAAACGAAAAAGCAGGAAAAACAAATGTTTTATTTTACTCGTATACTCGTTCCACCGGAGTAGGTAAATGTTTTTATACAATGGACGTGAATTATCGGATTTGTAAAGCGCAAGTAGAGAATCACCATTAATCACTTACGAATTCATTTAACCTATTCCCCGAGAAGAGGATGTGTTTCTTTTTTTTTCTTATTTCAATCAGAGGCACTCGACATTGTTGGCATGCTTTTAATTGGATCCGATTCTTTACGATGTGACTTTGAAGCTTATTCGTTTTGATGCGCCATCTCGAATGTTTCCTATGTCTAGGAATGGTCCGTCCATAATGGGGATGTTCTGTATTTACCTATCTTTTTATCTATCTGTCTGCATGTCTTTTGCGCCCAATGAGAATTTCATTAATTTTAACCGAATAAATAAAAGTGTGTGGCGGCCAGTATGGCACACCGTCTAGCAGAGCAGTGTACGCAAATGATTTCTCTCAATGATCCGAAAAGTAAGTACTTATGGTGGCGCACTGTGCTTTCCTTTACTATCAATCTGTCAGTTGGTGCAGGTTTAATTAGATTTGAGTGAGATAGCGTCATTCTGCTGAGTTAATTTTTGAATTTATTTTCTAAAATACGTTCGTTTCGAGACAGCAGTACAACACATAGCCTGTCTATAAGAATTCTCGACACAAATTTTCATTCACAACATCAAATTGTGTGTTGCATGATATTGAAGTCCAGACTGACATTTTGAACAGTTTTTTTCAAAAGCTGTCCTTATTTAGAAATGCGGTAAAAAAATATTCAAAAGGAACTCTTTAAGGATATGTGTCCAAGAATTAGAAAAAACAGGAATTTCATCGTTTACATTCTTCAAAATTACTCAGCTGTGACAAAGTGTGAGTACACATCTGGCCCAATCCTTTTGGTTGTAATTGAAAACTAATATCACAACCCTCATTACATGAGCAACATGAATAACATGACATGTACCATGGCACCTTCTACTCGTAAGACTAAGACCCAACCAAGTAACCTTTTATTACTTCAAAGGTGTTTACAAGCAATTCACACTCTGTGAAATTGCTTAAGAAAGCATTCGAGCATGTGTGAGCCTGATAAGACGTAGGTAGGTTATATCTCCCTTGTACACAGAACACACGTATAATAAAACCAAACTGCCAAACATGCTTCCTTCTTCTTCTTCGTTCGTACAAACAAGGTGTACAACGACAAACTCATTAAAGGCATAACGCAAAATTTGCTGATTTAGCCCCCAAAAATAACCTATCCAATGTTCCGAGTTCTAATTCCAGACCGCTCCCGCAAGCTACATAGGTAAGTAAAAGTACACAATTGAGATCAAAGATTTCGGTCTATGCTTCCAAGCAGAGGTGGATGTTGTACATGTGTTTCTCTGCTCACTGCTTCAGGTTTTCTTGCAACATTAAGCAATTCATGGTAATGAATAAAAAAGGTTGTACGGTGGCAATAAACCGAGCAATAATCCTTATCGAGACACAGGCATACACCCATCATCATCTGGCATCGAGAAAATTCAGAGGATGTGATGAAATGATTTTTGGTGAGATTCTCATCATTATCCTTGGCTCAGTGCACCCGAAAATATGTTGTATTTGAGTTTGTGTATATAAAAGTGCTACTGCCACCAAACAGATACTGCAAATAAAATCCACGCAGTGAAAAGCATTTTTCTGGCATACGGTCTAGGCATGGGGTTTTTTTGATGGTGTGGTAGATGTGAGGTGCATTCATGCGACAATCGATGAAGGCGACAACGGAACAGCGTCGACGGCGCGGCGGCGGTGGCGGCATAAATTCCATTACGAGCCTAGCGCCGGGACCTATTAATCCCATAAATTACTTCCAATCCATTACGTTAGCTGATTGATGATTTTTTATGGTTTTTACAGGTGCAACGTGCAAATAATTTCAACCGGAATGAACAGTAAATGCTGCGGTAGAAGCGCAAGTAATTTATGACCCCCGGAGGACATTTTGCACTTCATTGTTTGAATGTGCAAACGGTTGGAAGAGAAGGACACACTCCAGGAGTTTTACGACCGTATATTGGATGTGCATTGGGAATGATGTTATGTAGGGTGAAGCTTTATAAATCTGGGGCAAATTCAGAAGGGAATAAGTTTTTTTTTGTTATTTTGTTTCGAACGTTGGAAAGTGTCATTGGACTTTTAGTTTCGTTTGGTGAATCACTTTAAAATGCAATCTAAGTTAACGAACAAACATGCTGAAGCTGAGTTTTAGCTGATACATACTTCAATTTCTGAATAAGAGAAAACACTCGACTGCTGGCTTCAATAGATCAAAGGGCAAATAAGAGTCAGCGATAGAAACTATCTGATCTATGTATCCTGATGGTATCAAACAGATAATAATCATTGCCGCTTATCAGTCGCTATTGGTGAACGTTATGTACTGCAAGTCATTTGAGTCATAGAAAACTGCAACAGTTCTGTGAATGGACTTCAAGTCCGGACTTTAACTACTCGTATACCTGTAGAAACTCGTTGCCTTATCCAAAGCTCATTTATTGAAATTTGAAACACATACATCGAGAGCTTGGTTGAAAATTTAAATGCTGATCAGCGTATCCAGCTGACGGATCAGTAGTACCAAGCCGCAAAAATGGATGGCTATAGCCCCTTTTGAGTAAACGATGGTAGTGGTGCCGCCGCGCCGGCGCCGATGGCGCCGTAAAAACATCGAAAAAGAAAAGAAAAAAAAGGAATTTTAAACGCAAACTTATTATACTTATTAGTCCAATGACTTTATTTGTCGGTCGGTCAACTGGCGTTTAACACAGACGATTTAAGAAATGGCTGCAAATAACCTAGAAATACCTTGAAACAGACGGTGAGAAGCTGTTAAAGAATTTCGATACTTTGGAGTCACTCTTATAAATTGGGTGACGTTATACCCACATTTCGGAATCAAGTTGAAAAAGTAGAAGTCCTAGGCCGAATGTCAGAGGGACAACTCACTTTTTGCATCACATAAGCCTTTTGAAGCAAGTCCATATCATAGGGCGGACGTGGTGCAGTGGTAGAGTGTTTGGTAGAGAGGCCGGATGCGTGGTTTCGAATCCCGCTCTGGGCATCTACTTTTCTTTCAGCCTCCCAGTTTCATATGGACGCCGCCCTTGAGGCTATATATGTGAAATGACTAACAACTTATTTCCAACTACTGCAACACAAAAAAAAGGGAAGGCTGCTAATCTGGTAGTACAATGGACTGGATATTAGGTCTGAGTTCTCCAGATTAGCATATAAGGCTCCTCTTTTTTAATAAAAAAAAAAAAAAAAAAGTCCAAGATCAGTACCTAATATGTTTCGCTCGCCAGGAGTTTCAAAGTATATAGTTGAAAAATAACAATTTATCATTCCTGAAACACTTTTTTAGGCTTTAGTTTATATCTATGTACATGAGGCGTATAGACACCAGCTCGTGATTCTTTCAGTTATTCACTGTCGGGCTTCATTTCAAACAAGGTTTGAAAATCTGAAAGAGAACGGCCGGTGTTGGAAATACTTTCGCTTCAGAGCATGGTTCTTCCTGCCTGCCTAATCACTGGCCACTTTCCTGACGTTTCTGAAGAATTGAAAACGATAACGTTCTTTGACGATCCTGAATGTCCTGAATGAAAACGACGCGACGTGTCGAGTTCGAGTTGTCATACCCATTGTTGAACCGCTTCATCTCCGTAAAGCAGTTATTGCAAGATATGGCCTATATGTTCCGAAGGCAGAATCGACAGACCATGGCCAGTCTTTTATTGACAGCGGATGAGCTTCATATAGTATTGGAACAGTTCACCATCCTGCAGCAGCAATATCCTTTCATTATGAGATACTTCTTCGGAGGTTTATGAAATGTTAACCGGAGCACTCAGACCTAAATACCGGTCCATTGTACTACCAGATAGCAACTAGGCCTACCACCTAGCTACTCTCTGTGTCTGCGCCGAGCATCTGTAGCCTGATTCGAGAAAATGCAGGACATTAACAGAGGAAGTGCTCCGCGATATCGCCATCTTCTCCACAGGATTCACAGAGTGTAGTATCACTTAAGCCTTACACCTTTAATTGCTTGACAAAATGGAAGTGCCAGGTGGTGACGCAAACAAGATTTCTACAGATACGGAATAGCAAAAATTTTGCAGTTTTCTTATTAATTGGGGAGCATACGTTTGGCCTGCCTGTATTCAATGGATGAATATCATTTACGGTTGTGCTCTTGACAGATCCAATCTTTGTTTAAAGTCCTCACTGAGGACCCCGGAATACCAGGTGCTGGTTCAGGTTCTGAGAATGCTGTGTCAGACCCTTATCTCGCAAGTTAATCAGCGACCTCGTTTTCAGTTATGCTGTGATGGCCTGGAACCTTAAAGAGACTCAAAGAATTAAATCTTCTGACTGCATTTAAGAGAGTCACTCTTGATGGATCACTTATTTGAATTAATAAGAGGGTGGAGTAGAGCCTTTAGCACAGCTTGGCTGCAGCTATAGACGAAATGATGATTGTGCAGTGCAATGCGCATAAAGTATGGCTGTCTGTCATTAGTCTCTCACTCATCCTTTACAAAGAACCCCAGCGGTGTTTTACATAAAGGAGAAGGCATGCAGCTCTTTGTCTGGAGATGAGGTTTCCAATTGTATTGCCAAAAAGTCAGTGTTCTGGTTTGATTACTTATCATGCATGCCCACAAGATGACCAAACATTTGGGAGTGTGCAGCAAAACTGAATTTTGAACGTTTGATAATTGATCAGAACTCCCCTCCTCATGCGTCTCCTGTTAACGCCATTGTAGGAAGCATCTTAAACAGTTGATGACATCACTAAACCGTTCGGATCAAGGAAACCCGACCCGGCATCAAGGCTGGACTACTGAAGTAAGTTCACTCCTTATTCCACTCCTTGTATTAGAACCATGTGGTACCCGTGGTGTGATGGATAGCATGTCCGCCTGTTAATCTAGAGGTTCGAGTTCGACTCCCAACAGAGGCAAAAATGTTTTTTCCACGGGTATCGCCTTTCGCGAGGAATTTGCAAGTCCTCCGTTAATATTCATTGCCATGAAAAGCGCTTTCTCGATTAGCCGTTCGGAAAAGGCAGAAAATTGTAGGTCCCCTCCATTTCCTCCAAAGGCATGGTTGTGAGAAATGCGCTAGGCCCAAGGGCTCCTCGCTCTGTTGCGCCACCCTATTTATTTTTTATTTTTTTAATATTAGAACCATACTATTCAGGGCAAACATGAAGGCATATCTAGCCATTTTCATTTTCATTTGAATTGCTACCAAGGCAGTCCGTCTAGAGGACGTCGAAAAATGCTATTCAACAGCATTCGTAATCAACATCCAATCCTCGAAATTCCCGAATCGCAAATGACTGATGTATCGCTCAAAAGTCTGAAGCAACAGCAATGGATTCCATCAAGAATTTTCGATGCAATCGTTCGAATAGGTTACTCGAAATAATTAAATTCATTTGCTCACTAAAAACACCGCTCGAAAAAGAAGGATTCACACAGTCTTGTGTTCACGCTTGTTTGTGTTTTGTACGAAATTTATTCGACTACATTCACCAGACCTACTTGATAAGCATCTGACTCAGGACTCAGCGCTACTAAACTTAAAACTAACTTTATAGTTTCTCCTGAAATAAAATATAGTGTTTATTACTTCAAGTCGAACGTTAGCACCAGCCTCGTTGCTATACGATTGCATTCTCGTTCATTTTTCATCCTCAATACCACTGTCAAATATATATCCGATATGCAAATTCTAATTCAAATAAATTCAGAAAGTATCACAGGAAAACAAAAGAAAATCCAAAAAGACACTCGAGAGCTACTCAAGAGAATCCTAATGTTATTATCCTTTTTTGCTGATTTCAGATCTAAGGATGTTGGTTAAGTATTTCCGTTTTTCTTTTCTACATTTCAAAAGTTTTCCCATGTTATTTTCATCCTTCTTTTCGTCTTTCAATCTCAAAGAAAACATCATAAGGACCAATCATGTCCATCAGGTCTCTTGTCAGTGCTTTCACCTTTCGACGATAAAAAATTTTAAATCCGGAATTCAAATTTCCAAAGTGGTTCCATTGTGTCGCCGTTGTCAACCGCGTCTCCCCACGGTGATTGCGTCCCAATCCCACCTTGAGTACACTCTTAATAGCTAGCCGAACTAACACACAGGCAAATCCCACTGCGATGGAAATAAAAATAAGAAGAAAAAGAAAAAAAACACCGAAAGTTTTCAATTTTATTAAAGAAAAAAAAAAAGAAGAATCGAGAAAAGTTTTCCTTTAATTTTTTGTCATTTCTCTAATTTTTTTTAGTGTTTTTCCAGGAGAAACTTTTCCATATCTAGGAATTTGCTTATTAATTTTTTTCCATTCCTTCCGGTCGCGAAAGAAGCTCATCTTCACCCACCGTGACTAATGGGAATAGATGCCGGTGTTGTCCATTTTTTTTTTTTTTTAGATTTCCTCTGTTCAATGTAAGGACCCCCGAGAGTTCTTCTTGGGTTCATTACACTAAGCGCAAGTGTCGTCGTGTTCAGGAAAGGTGTTTCGGTGGATGGTTTTCATTACAACTTCGGGTGCCGACGTAAAACTTCTGACGAAGGTTTCAGTGGCATTCTTTTTTTGTTATTTTTTTTCCTTGTATTTCGGACAAGGGTGAGGTGAAAAAAAAACAACAAAATTAACAACAGCAGGACAGACAAAATGATAAAACACTTTTCAGTTAATTAAAAAATAAAAAGGATAATTTTTCACCGCTCATCTCCTTCAATTAGGATGAAACACTTGTAAGGTAATTTTGTCTAAGGGCATCTTCTTGAATTCACTTAGTGATTTTTTGTTTGTCCGTATTCAAAAGGGGAATGTTACTTTGAAGAGGATAGGGTAATTCGTTTTTTTAACATCTCTGTGGTTATCGTTATCGTGGATTATGCAAACGGAAGTGAAACTGTTATTATGGGAGATTTGTAGACATTAGCTAATTAGGTGCAATGACTAGGGGCAGAGGGAGCTGAGTGGAAGTTATTTATACTGAGTTGAAAGATCTAAAATTCAGGAACTATTGAAATGAATCTATCCGTTCTGTTCTAGAGCGGGTTTGTTTTTTTATCTAGTTTGTAGTTTTTGTGTTTTTGATAAATATTTGAAATGGTAGAATAGGGCGTCCAATGAAAAAATGGATTAAAAAGTAGAAAAATTAACACGAAATCAACAGTTCGTCCTAAATTAAGTCGATGAAATTATGTAAAAAAAGCACTCATACGCCATACAACTTTTCAACTCTTTTTGTGGGAAATTTAAAATTGCAAATCGTTTCGTTGACTTTTTGATATTGATTTTCTTGAGCGATCATAGCCTGAACATCATCCTTGTTGCTAAGCTATGTCCAGAAAATGCGGTGGCATCTTCGGCAAGTGTTTTATGCGTTCCATTGTCAGAAGTGCTGCTCACCTGATAAACTTAAATTTTTCACATGAAAACAAAAACTTTTTCCAAGTTTACCCGAAAAAAAGAACCCAAAAGTCCTTGCCTTAGATATGCAAAGCCATGCAAAACATCCTTTAGCATAATACAGGCCAATTTCACCTCAAATCTGTAATAAAAATCCTTACGTTATTCAGGGAATGAAGCAAAAAATAAAAAAACTTTTCAGTGCTAAAAATATTCATATATGCAAAAGTTTCACTGTGCTACTTGAAACCTTTTTGCATTTTTTCCCATCGTCCTGCCATGTCCTGCCGTGTGTATGGCGTACGAAGGATATCTTGGATTGTTATTGCTGCTATAGTATAGTACCTAGTACCGTTTCATTATTAAAAAGCGTCCATGCATTCATGTATGAATGCAAACAAACAGCAAACAAAGAAAACAACAGCAACAAAAAAAAAAAAAGAGACTAAACTTAGAGGCTATCTGTCAGATTGAGATCCTTCTTTTCGGTAAAATTGTTTTTTTTTTCTCCTCACTGAGCGATAATAATTCATATGTCCGAGCGACGAGAGCAATGTTTTTATTGTGGCCACTCCAAAGGTGCTTGGCTTATGGGCGATGGACCCGAACGGTTGGTTTTTTTTTATTTCAATTGTGTTCAACGAAAAGTCCTGGAAAAGATTTGAACGCAGAAGTGAGCAAAAGGTGAATGAAACACTAAAGCAAACAATGACCATGATACTATGCCGGCAATCGTCAGCGTCACACACATGAAAGGTGGCGTCGACGTTTAAAATGGTTGTGTGATGATTGCCGAGTTCGAGTTGAATAATACTTGAACGACTTCATATCCGTAGTTCAGCTGCCGACGACGATGAATTTTTGAATTATTTAACTGTATCCTTGTTGCCTTGTCTCTCTGGCCTGTACCATTTAAATTCAAAAGTTTGCCTTAAAAATTTGTATGGATGTCTCCCCTTGTGTTGATTTTCCGTTTTGGATTTTAAATAATGCATGAGATTCAAGAACCGCGCTGTTGTACACCATGCAAAAGTCGAATTACCACAATTGCATTGGTAAAGGTATAAAAGTTGTGCTATTGTCCAATACAATTGAATCCACTTTCGTGGTAGGATTCACTTGACAAAGTTTGGAGTCAATGTCTTTTTCTTAAGAAAAAGTTGGCTGTGTTTTTCTTGAGTTTTCATGGCGGTTGGGGGTTGCAAATGAATACGGAGCTTCAATTGACCTTTCCACTCTCTTTTTCTTTTTCTCGAAAGCATTTCAAGTGGTTTGTTCAAGAAGTTACCTTCTTAATGATTTGCATAATGTAAATTAAACATTTGTCGTTGGCGTGTTTGTTATGTCTTGTGATTCTTGTCGGGAGGGAAATACAGACAATGATTTTGGTGAGCGATCGCTTTAGCGAAAAATTGGAGGTTTGTTGATTTCTTTTCAGTTAAAGTGAAATTAAAGGCAAAGCCATTGTCTGGTCAGGTATGAAAGTTTCGTATATAGTTCTTCTGCTTTCCGGAAATTTGTCGTTGAAATATTTCGAAGCGGCTTTAACATTATGAAGAAGAATTTTTTGAACTCTTTTAATTCAGTTAACATTTCTGGAAATAAAACTGTTCTTCAATTAGTTATGTACATGCAATGTGAATTAAACGAACATTGAACTAAAAATAACAGATATCCTTCTGAGTTCTGAGCTTCTTCTTGGCCACATTTGTATAATTGCACCAAAATTCCATTTAATTTTTGTTTTCAACACAATTCGACTGCACAATGAAAAATAAATAAATTCAAGAAATAGCTTTAGAATGAACCTAAGCTTCAAAACACAACATTATTATTATTATTATTACTATTAAAATGCTTTATTTTTCAAAAAGATTTTTTACAAATTTGGTTTTATATACATAATAACGACATGGCAGAGTGCCGTCTGTCTGAGTGGTAGCAATATTTTGTTTTTCTATGACAAATTTATATAAATATAAATAAAAAAATATCACAATATTCAAACATTTAATGTTGAGTTAACATGAACTTTACATTTATCATGAATTGGATTTAATGCATCCAGGACGATGGGGGTTTGATTTGCACAGAGCGCCCGAGCGCCCCTGTTCGCTCGTTGTTGGCATTAAATGTAGAGCCAAGTTTATACAACTTAATTTACATTTATTTACATTTAGTGATTATAACAACAATAAAGTTAAGTGATATAAAAATAATGATAATAATAATTAATTTATGTGGACTAGGTAATCAAAAGAAAGTAGATACAATAAACAAAATGCCTGCCTTTACAAAAAAATAAGTGGACTTAAAATAACTCATTTATAACATTTATTCTGTATGCAAGTGCTTCATTACAAAACACTAAGAGCCTTTTCCATTGACTGCCATTGAATATCAGTCTTATTTCTTCATCTTCTAAAGTTGATTTATTCCAATACACCCTTCTAATTTCTTGGAGTATAGGACATCTTCCTAGAAAGTGGGTGATATCTTCACGCTCTCTTGAGTTGCACAAAACACAACATAACCTTCAGCAGGAATCGCAAAAGACTTTACTTTTTTGGCAAAAGTCCATTTTAATCAGTTATCGTATTACACAAAACCCAATTGAAAGAAAATATATTTTTTTGTAGCTTGTTATCTCTAAACCACAAAACAGGAAGCTCTTTCTCTCCAACCGATAGCTACACTACAGTACGAAAAAGTAATTTGCATTAGCTCAGTGAGCAGTCGCCATCACAAAGATTTTATAAGATGAGGTCCAAGGTAAAGTTGCTTTCTTACTCCCAAAAGCTAAAAAAAGATATAAATTTTCAAAAAATTTTAGCAAAGCTCACTGAAAAGATCAAAAATCTGATTTCCAAGTATATCAACTTGTAGCTGCATTTTAATGTGCACATTTTCAATTCACAAAGCAAATGAGTGAGTACGCTTATATTGTCCTGATACCAATGGTTACACCAACCACACGATCACTTTTTCCTCGATGGAATTGAATAAAAAACTTAAAGCAATAATATAATCTTTCTTCTTAGATATAGAAGTAAGGTTGGTACGATGATCTTTACCTATGAATGACCCAGGTTTGCTTGACAACCCTAAAGTTGTCAAAAAACCCGAGTTTTTGGTTCTCAAAAGCAACTTGTACCACGAAATCACCTGTCATTTGAAGAAAAATACATGAAGTTAATTGGAGAGGAATTGGTCCGTTCCATTCCCTTACAATGTATATGGTTATGAGAAATGCGCTAGGCCATGGGGCTCGCTCTGTTGCGCCACCCTTTTTGTTTATTTATTTTTAGATAGCCCTGTTCGCTACCTGAACTTAACCTCAGCAAAAAACTAGAACTGCTTTAGGCCAAGTTGAAGGCAAGCCCATAAGGGCAGAAAAAACACAAGAAAGTAAAAACAAATTACTACTAAGCACAACATCTGGAGACCAACGCATTTCCTTCTACCATTCCATTGAGGATTGAAAAGAACCAACGATTTTCTACCGATTCCGAATAACTTGGTGAAAAAAATAGTTTTTGCTACTAACTCGTTCGTCGCGAAAGTTGATACTTCCGTAAAAGCGTTTTTCAATGATACTGGGAGCAGTGGCGGATCCAGGATTTGGGCATGGGGGGGGGGGGGGGGGGTCTATTACTCAAAATTTTATTTATATATACGAGGTTTAGCAGATTCAATCAGAAATTTTTTGCATGATGTTGGCGTCGATGGCTCATATATTTATGGCCAAGGATTCGACGGAGCTCCGGCAATGAGTGTCCAATTCATTGGTGCACAGGCTCATCTGGGATCGTATTTCCCCCAATTTATGTACATTGCGCTGCACATAGCTTTAGTTTGGCAGTCAATGCAGCATGCGAAGTGTCAGGAATCAAAAATGCGCTAGGAACTATCGGAGCGATTGAAGCATTTTTTCACTGGCCTAAAAGACAAGACGTTGTACACCAAGAAATTTCAAAAATGACAAACAAAAGTGAGAAAAAAAAAAAAACAAAAGTTGAAGTCTGTTTGTCCTACCAGGTGGGCAGTTGGAACGTACGTTGAATTGCAACCGGCTGTTGGATCCGGCTGTTGAATCTTTGGAAGAAATCAAAACGTGGAGAGATCGAGATACTTCGCAAAATGCATTGCATCTTTTAACAGCGATTTCGACGGTTGAATTCCAAATCGCCTGTCACATTATGGAATCAGTTAATTCGATTGTTTTGCCTTTGAGTCGGGAATTGCAATCTAGAAACCAAGATCTGGGTGAGGCTACTAAGCTGGCGGATGACGCTTTGAATGAATTTATGTACGTACAAACGCGAAAACGCAGATTCTACTTTCCACGTTATTTATGAGCATGTTGCTAGAATTTGTTCTGAGTACGGATTCACAATGAAATTGCCACGCCGCGCGCCGCCGCCGTTGCAATCAACAATAAAATCGTTGCAACGCGTTGTTCATTTCTCAACTCAAGTCAGATCTTGGAAAACAAATCCATTTTCCAAAGTTTCAAGCAAATGTTTTTTAAACAAGAATTTAACGAAAAGAAATGCGCTTTTACGAAGATATATCGGATTGTTCGAAAGAAAATTTTCTGTCAGAAATCAAGATGTGGAGACAACGAATCCACGACCAGAACATTCAAAATGTGTTTGATGCTTTACTGGTTAGTATCTTTCGATCAAAAATTTACATGTCAAAAAGTTTATATGTGACGCGATGTGCGAGAAAAGGCACCTTTTAGGCAAAAGTGAAAGCTTACACGGCACGCTCTGAAAGGCGCTGATGTACCATTCAAACCCATCTAAAAAATCGTTTCTCTGAATTTATATTTTGTGAAATAATAGCGATGTTAAAATTTCTAATTGCGCTTCATGAATATTCAGTAAAAGAACTTGGTAATCAATCATGATCCAACAACCAATTTTTTGCCGATAAAAGGGACTTACTTTTATCGGATCGAGTCACATATGCAAACATCAATCTGACGATATTCTCCAGGTTATCAATAGCAAGTCGTTCAAGAATGTCGATTATATTTTTATAATCAATAAAGTTCTTGAAATTTTAAAATAATAATATTACTTCTCCTTTACTTTTTTGACTTGCTCATGCTATATTTTTCCGTCCCGTAACGAAATTTTAAAATTAGGAGCCGATAAATGTTACAAATAACATTTTTTAATTTCCCGATTGGGGGGGTCCGGACCCGAAAACCCCCCCGTGGATCAGCCTATGACTGGGAGTCTTTCTCTGACCGCACAACCCCAAAAAAGCCAACCCTTCATTACAAATTGCGGCTGGTCATACATACGTCAAAGTTGATTGAAAAAGGGATTTTCTTTCAAAATAAATGTAGTTTTATCAGAAAAGTTGAAAAAAAAATTTACAGAAAACGGAACATTTTCTATACAACAAACAAATTCTTTGGGCTATTTAGTATTTACTATCGATTTGTACGAGTATAACATTATAACGAAAACATAGTAATTATTCCATTTGAAAATGCTTCCTAATTCGTTTTCGACCCGTTAGGAGATATTTTTTGAGCACGAAAGATGGAAGAGTTTTCGCTATACTTTATCCGCTTTACCGATGACTGCTGTCATCTGATGATCACATATCTATAAGTCTACCTTTTTTTCGAATTCATGCTGCAGGGATGAAGAGATCTGTTCAGGATGGCTCCATCGTAATTGATGAACAGTATTCAGAACAAAACCTTCGAGAAGGTAAGCAAGGATTGTTATGAAGAGCAGAGGACTCAAGAACAATGTAAGTTAGAACTCTTAAGGGGCTCTTAAGTGGTAAGTGGCTGTCTATCGAATGCTTTTTCTAGATCAACCACGATCGCAACATGCAAATCATTTAAGATGGGATCAAGATGCTTTTCTATCAGGATTCAGGATACCTATATACTCGTACTTTGGATTGCATATGCAGTTGACATTGCTATCAGATAGCTTTATTAATTTTTGGTAAATAATCTTTAAAACATGGGTAATCAGCCCTACCGAACGGACATAATTACAATTACATGCATCTTCTTTTTGCCGTAGTTTTTTTTCGTAGCTCTTGAGTAGAAGAGAAATGTCTTCCAGAATAAATGCCTACCGTGATATTTGCTTGAAATTGGAGGTAGATGTTCTTAGCAATTTACGACTTCTTAAATATAAAATTTCTTAACAATCGTGTGAGACATAAACGAAAAACGGTACTATGGCAGTTACCGTTTTTAGACTTTTCCCAAAAATTTTTTAACGTCATAAAAAAGACAATCTAAAATTAATCGCTTACATAAAATTTTCTAGAAATCGTTAGAGCCGTTTTTGAGAAAAATATGTGTGTACATATACATATTCATATTGGTTGTATGGCAGGTACCGTTATTTCAAGTCGTAGATATCCAATTTGAAAAAACTCTCTGTGGGCAAACCCATAGACCCTAACTGCAAATTTTGAAGAAAATAGGTCAAGCGGTTCAGGCTCTAAATCCATATA
Organism: Melanostoma scalare; assembly: GCA_949752695.1. Lineage (NCBI taxonomy): Eukaryota > Metazoa > Arthropoda > Insecta > Diptera > Syrphidae > Melanostoma > Melanostoma scalare. The sequence goes on along the minus strand of OX456985.1, from coordinate 232,783,310 downwards.
CAGACAGACAGAATTGCAGGACTCACTTTTTTCGAATTCTCTATGATCGTAATGTCATTTTTTATTGTTATCTCAAATCATTTTTTTTTCTTATTATTTACGTATTTAATACACGATATGAATTGCTCGCCAACTCCTTTTTCAAAACCATACAACTTCATTCGTTCGACAAATAAATTAGAAATTAATGAAAATCTTTTCATTCGCTAGAATTGTATGTGAAATTACAAAAATTTTGTCTGATTAAAAAAAATTTATGTTTTAGCTAACAAATTAATAAACAAATCGAACGGTCTTTATCTGAATGATTAATATCAATACTTTAATTATTGAAAATAGTTGGTCACCTAGCCATTTTATAAGCTGTATAAGTTATTTTAATTGTTAGCAGTAAAAATTTATTTTCTTTTAAAATGTTTTATTTTCATATTTTGATCGCCACGGTTGCGTTGTCAAAATTTCAGAAATCTTAGCCTAAGCTGCAAAAAACGCTATTACTTGAATTTATTATTTAAAATGTGATAAAAGCTAAAAATACCAAAACTCCCATGGCATTTGCGACTTAGAAGTAAAGGTTAGTTGTAACACCCAGCTTACAAACCATCAAACCTAATCCACAAACCGGTATCAAAAATCATCATGATAAAATATCCTTAAAATAAACAAACATCAAAGTTAACGATCCATGTAACTCATTTTTTCATTTAGTGCACTACCTTCCAAGGTACTTTCCGCTCTCATTCACTACATAGTTACTACACAACATAATGTGTTATGATGTCGAAGAAAGTAAAACAACAAAAACGAGAACAACATTATCCTAGGACATGGGCAAGTTATGAGTAAGTATATAATTATAGCCTCATCTCCAAATCAACCACGTGTTTGAAAAACCAAAGCTCTGTCTCTCTACCTCTCATTTTTCTCCTCTTCGAAAAAGGACGTATAATATGAAACTCAGTTCTTGTGCTACAAACGGTAGTTCTCCTTGTATAAGAGAAAAGCTATAAACTCACTATGTTTTGAGCTTTTTATTTATTTTGAGTTGAGAGCGCTTCGCTTGAGCGAAGAAATTTATTTTTACAACGAAAACATCGAATGAAATGAATTTAATTACAATAAATATGAAAATCAAAAAAATTGTTTATTAATAGACAGCTTCAGACAAAGTCAGTTGGTAAAAAAAATTATTTTAAACACATTTTGCCAAATGTGGTTTTGACAGCAATTAGCTAGAAACAGACGAGTTACCCTATCCAGCTGCAGAACCAAGTTTTTCTCAGTCTTGAGCTACTTCCGAGGAGATTTCCGAAAAGCCGTCGGGAAAACACTCCTAGATTCCTTGTTATTTAGTAGTTTCAGAAAAAAAAACACCCCTAAAGTATCCTCTTTTAGAGCTTCATCACATAGACGCATCACAATTTACAGGTGTGTAACGCGCATGCTAACATCAGTCCAACCCCTCCAATTCATCACAAAGTCTTGTACATAAAATGTGAAGGATATAAGGACAAGAAATAAAGAATCCAAAAAGGCATTCAACCAATCTACCTGCCGAAGAAAAATTCTCACACCCAACCGTTGTGACCCACCTTTAGCTGAATCCTTATTACGGTAGGTGGGTAGGTAAGGTTCGGTATACGTAAAACATCTCAAACACACGGAGAGCTTTTAAAGTTTATTGCGCTTTAATTGTATTGCTAGGTAGATAAATGACTGAATGAATGGTTCTTATGTGTGCCCCAACACAGCACAGCTGTATGGAAGGATTCTTTCTTCTACAAATCAACAAGGATTCTCTCCCTCTCTGTTGCTCTCGCATGGAAAATGATGAAGGAATACAATTTCTACGTTGCTTGTGCGACGTGCGCGTACTTTTCGTGTTCACTTTCTTCAACCTGTAAGCTCTCCACCACACCCCACTGGTGTACCTTTTTTCATGGGTAAAAGAAAGGTGGACAACTGCCGTAGACTCCACCTATTCAGGTGCTGGCCTAGGTACCTTCTCATACACGCTCATTGTAGGTTTTGTGTGAGTGATTTATTCCAGCCAATGGTTGATTATTTACCAACCGCAAACAAGGTGTGACACTTTTATTTAAAGCCCTACCTATACCAGAGGTGGTGAGCAGGAGCACCTATGTGTCATGTACAAGTCTGCTTCTATATACATACACCTAGGTACCTACCCGGCAATGTACATGGCACATAAAAACTTTCTTAATAATCCTTAGAAGGAACAAAAAAAAAAAAAGAAAAGAAAAAAAAGGGAAACAGAAAATAAAACGATGAGAGGCAAAAGTTCAGTACCCTGTTGGGGATATTTGTTTATGTGTGTGCATTAAGTTTCCAATGTATAGGTAGGTGCTATTAGCTCCTCTAGGGATCCGAACGGGAAGGACAAACGCGAAGGGATTTGAGTGCTGTGTGTGATGGGGCCAGTGGGAAAGGATCTTTTTTATTTTTATGCTTTATGGTTATTGAAATGAATACATAGTTGCTGAAGCTGGTGTTTAAGACGAAGTCTTAGCGTGTAAGGGGGTGGCACTACAAAAAAATAGCACTCCGTTGAATTCTTAGAAAACAACGAATCGATATTGTTTAAGAAATTTAATGCGACCTTGCAGCAATATGTATGTTGAAATCGATATACTATACACTTCCATTGTAACGGCTGGGTGTGAAGTGGGCTTGGGCATTTCGATTTTTTCAACAGGTCTTGAAGAGAAGATGTATATTATTATCACATCTCGGGGTTGACCTTTTAAGTAGGATTTATAACTACACTGAGAGCTTTGTGTCTGGATTTGTAGGTACCTACCAACATACCTACTATAGGGAGTAGGTAGTTTACGCTTTTGTTTTTAATGTTTGTGTGGAAGAAGAAACTTTTTTTTAGATAAAAATTAACAATTTTCGCTGAACAATTAAATTTTTTTTTTTAAATTCGACTTAGGAGTCAATCATTACGATATGCCAATCAATATTTGGTGCAGTCGATTTTTGACGACGGATTGTACAAAGCATATGGTAACCTGTATGTAGGTATCGCAGTTCCATTCAAGAAACGACGGCTACTTTTATTGCAATATCATTCACTATTTCCCGACGAAAATCTGCAGGATTTTGATTTTTCATACACAAAACTCGAAGACTTATCCAAAAATTACAATCTTTCTGTGTTAAGCTGACACCCAAAATTTATAGTTGCCCCATAGTTTGTTCGATTTGCTGTATTGTTTTCAACTATTCACACATATCTGTCCGATAATGATGAAAATTTTTTGCCTAAAATTCAATAAACTAATGTTATATGTAAGAAAAGTTTACAACAAAATATAAATTCAATAAAATAAATGCTTTTTGATCGAAGAAGGACTTTAATTACGAATATATCAATTATTTTGTTACGACAGGGCCCGAAGTGATAGACAGCAAATCTGACAAATTGAAAACTATTAAATTTCGACAATTATAAGTTATATTCTCATAAATAATAATAAATAAACAAATTTCGACAATTCTGCTGCTGTCAGTCCAAGTCAGTCTTAGAAAAAGGGATCTCAAAAACTAATTTTTCAAACAACATTTTTCCTAGTTTTGGTTTGTTCTAGTTTCTGAATTCAAAAGTTTTCTTTAGACCAAAGTGCATTTGTATTAATGTACCTATAGAGAGAGTACCTTCACTTTTACGGCTAGCTTTAATTGATAAGATAACAAAAAAATTTGTTCAAAATGAAATGAGTCTCAAAACGAGGGGTAAATAATTAAAAAGTTGGACGAAAATGATATACCTACATAGTTTAGAATGGCAATGAATTGAATGCTAACATTTGCTTCGTTTAAGGTGCAATGCGACTGTCGTAATTTAAAATGAAAATCTTGCACTTGATAAGTGGAAAGACGTAACGATTAAGAAGGCTCATATTATGAACGCAATTGTGTTTTTTCTCTCAGTTCTATTTTATTGGTGGAAAATGTGGAGCCCGAGCGAGGGCATTTTTGACATTTGATTAGAAATACATGGTTATATCGTAGAACTTAATGTCAACTCTTTTGAGCGTTGTACAGTATCTGATATCTGTTTTTGCATTCGGACTAGGTTTTATACACTCTTCGAGTGCCGACATTTATGACTGTACTGGTTTTGTGGTTAGTTAAAAAAAACCATTGAGGGTCAGAAAGCAGTGATTTTTCTTGTTACAATAACGTTGATATTTGTTGCCTTTCCTTAAATGTAGAATGAAGAAAACTTCTCATGAGCATCATTTTTCGTCAACTATAAAGCTACGTGTACACGATTGCCTGGTCTGCAAATATTGCCAGATCTGTCAGTGAAAAATTTGTCTCGAATGGCTGACAATCGTGTACACAAAATAACTATTTAGCTTCTAATTTGTAGACAAATTCTGCCAATTAATTTGCAGATATCTAGCAATCGTCTACATGTAAACTGACAACCGTGTACACTCCAAATTAATCTGCAAAAAAATTTGTTCATCAATCATTTTGAAGACAAATTAATTTGCAGATGTGGCAATCGTGTGTACACAAATTTTGTTCATTTTCTGACGTTTCGGCAAATGTCTGGCAATAAATAAATTTGCAGACCCAGTTTGAAGAACATTTGCGAATTTATTCATTGGCAGACAAATTTGGCGATGTGACAATGAGCTGAAAATGAATTTGCAGATCCAAAAATGAATTTGTGTGTACACGGTTTGCAGAAATCTACAAATGTCTGCAAATCTATTGCCAGCTATTTGCCCAAATTAGTTTATCGACATTGTCAGCCAAATAGCTGACAATAGATTTGCAAACCGTGTACACATAAATTCAATTTTCAACCTCATTGTCAGCTCATTTTCACACATTGTCAGACGTTTGCAAATCTGACAATGATTGTTATACCTACCAATCGTGTACACGTAGCTTAACAACATTTCAATTGGTACCTGGTGTGGACGCTCGGATTAGCTATCATCGATCGATACAATTCCACTTCATTATTTCAAAGGAAAACTACTTGGTTCAAAATTGAACAACTTGATTTCCTTTGTCGAAAACGCTGAGCAAACTCATACTTATTATTACTTTCGAAAAGCAAAGAGTCTCTTTTGGTTATCCATATAAATTTATTTTTCATTTCAATTCAATTTAAAAACATAATTAGCTAGGTTTTTTTATGGCTTGATGATTAACGAGTCTGCTTTTTATGTGAGAGGTTCGAGGTTCAAATATCAGAAACCTCAAAGACAAATTTGTTTCTTCACGGGTATCGCATTTCGCGAGTAACTGGCAATGTCTCCGATAATAATTTCATGACATAAAAAACGCTCTCTCGATCAGTCTTACGGAATCAGAAGGAATTGGTAAAGATGAGAGAAATGCGATAGGCTCTCCACTATGTTTCGCCGTCCAGTTTAAGCATTTGTGAAGCATTTAAATGACATATATTTAAATGCTTCACAAATGCTTAAACTGGACGGCGGACTTAGATTGTATTTATAGGACAAAAAAGCAGTTCATTCAATTATTACACAAGAAACAGATTTATACAGGACGAGAGATTTGTAATTATCACCCAATAAGTAAATTATCAAACATTCTAAAATTGTTTAAAAAAATTGGTGATATCTGTTCTATTCTGAAGGAAGTTATATCACCATATGAGCATTGATTGATAGCTGGTTGATCAACAACTGCAAATCTAAACTTATTTAGTAACGAAATCAACAATCAACGAATCATCAACAACATTTTAAAATGGGTTTAAACGGATGTAATATTTACCGAATTCGCTAAAGCATTCGACAGAGTAAAGAGTAAACCATCAAGTTTTAATTAAAAAACTGGCGTCCTTTGTCTTTTTCTCTAACATCCTTAAATGAAATGAATCTTATCTTATTAGTAGAAAACGATTAGTTCGAATTAATAATACGTATTGTTATGTTATTTATGTTACGTCTGGTGTACACAAAAGAAATCACTCGAAACGCCTCTTGTTCCTGTTTCTTATGAACGACATCCCTGATTTCCTAAACAATTCTTCTTGCTTGATGTTTGCTGACGATATTAAAATACATCGCTGCATTAAGTCGAATCAAGATATAGTCTTCTGTTTCAGAGTGACCTTGAGTGTTTATTGAAATGATGTTCTTCGAACCAAGTTACCATAAATGTGGAGCCTATTGTTTACAATTATTCAGTTCATGGAATTGACATGATGCACTTAAAAGAAAAGAATGATCTAAGGGTTATCTTTTAAACCTAATCAATTCAGTTTTAAGCCACATATTGACTTCGTGGTTGCCAAAACAAATTCAATGTTAGGTTTCATTCTAAGGACCGCTTCATACTTTTATGGCTTCAATGATCCCTTAATATGGTGTTGCAGAGAGGCTGCCAAAATTTGTATCTACATACATATGTTGGCTTATTTTCTCACCAAAGTCTCGATTCATTTGTAAAAACATTTTGATTTCTGCAAGATCTTAAATTAGTGGTTTAAAATGCAAATAAGTACTTTTTATTATTTTCTTTTCTCTTGATTATTGCTTCTCATTTTCATTTACATGAATCTGTAGTGTGTAGGATTATAGTTTATAACTAGAATATTTTATATATGTGCTTGATGAAATAGACAAACAAACAAGCAAAACTTAGCTAAAAAAACTTCGCCCGCAAAATTGTGCAAAACAGATTGAAACGATTACAGTTCAAACCTCAAATTTGAAGATTTGAAACAAACGTCGAAGTCGATGTTACTGTGATTTCGTGCTTCTCACGTTGTTGCTAAAAGCTCAATTATTTCATTACCTTCTTCCAACCAAATTCAAATGTCGCTGCATTTGTCTGCACCGCAGCAGGGTTTTGGTCTGACTTTCATTTGTTTCTTCGCAATAGTCTCTATCTAAAAATAACTTATAAGTAGGTACATAATAAGCACATAATTAAACTAAATCGGTACAACTATTATTCAACCTTTGAGTTCTATGTGTGCTGCAAGTATGACAACTGAATCACCTTTATTATAATAAAGGCGGAAAAAAAATTGACTTAATGTGTTTTCCAAGCAGTCGTCACGAAGTGATCAACTTTTCACAAGTTTTATAATTTTGCTTACATAATAAGAAAACACAAACAGCACCCCCACCCATTCCTCAAATCAACGGCGATGCCTCTAGTGCATTCAGATCTCCATCTAAAAGCATGCTACTCTGTCCTTTCTGTTTAATTTTCATGTCCTCGCATTTTCTTACGTCCTTAATTAATTTTAAATGGAAAGGGTGTGTGGTATCTTCTTTTACCTTAAAATCTAACTTGCCTTGATGTTCCTTATTCTTGACTTTCTCTTTGCACAAAAGGAAGAAAAATATCCAGTTCCATTATCCCGTTGACCAATCCTTTGTTAACAATAAATTACATCAAAAAGTTGAGTGCTGCTGTGTGCACAGGAAAAGCATAACGACTTTTTCCCCATCCCTATAGCGTCTATAGCTCCACACGTATCGTACTTCCGATAAGTGAGCTTATAACTATAACTGATGGTCAACTCTCTCTCTTACATCTTTGGCTGAAGTATGGCTCTTCTAAAATACCATCTTATATTACCGGTGCCAACACAGTAGACATTGATAAAATGTCCCTGCAGTCACAAAAGTCCCACATCCGTATCCGCACCCGGAGAAAACGAAAAAAAAAAATGGAAAAAAAATAATCGGGCAAAAGAAATCTTTTACTTAAACACTCTCGGACAACACAGGAAGGAACAACCTGAACCTTTGGTAGCCTTTGAACGAAAGGCGACCATACGACAATGAGGACGACTACTGCAAACCTTAACAAAAGTATGCGGTTTTATACCCCTCAGCCTGATTGTCTGGCGGTCATCTTATTCAACACACAGTTGGTAGCGCATAAAAAGCTTTCTATTTTCATTATGAGTACAAGTGCAAACACTAAGGATTGGATATGGACCTAAGTGCTCTGGATTTATACAAGGTAAACAGACATTTCACTCTTCCATTGGGATCTCTTCACTACTCAGATCCCACACCATCATCACCTTCAAACAGTCGGTGTTTGCTTAAGACTACAATTATGAAAGTTTCCTTCTGCTTTAGCTGTGTGCAAAAAGGAACAAAGGTAGACAAGTGGTTACAGATGACTCCCAAAGCAATAATGGTACCTTGAGTTCCCATCTCTTGGATGTTATTCCCATGAGCAAGAGATGAGTGCGGAGTGTGTTTAATATTTAATATTTGTATGCCTTCCAAGACGTCGATGTTGGAGAAAGGGTTGAAAAGACAATTAATATGTGAAATCCCCGAAGCACATTCATTCATTATGACCTGATGAACCGGCTCGTCGATTGTGAAAGTTTAAGAATACGTGCTGTGATGTGAGTTGTGGTTTGTACAACAATACCGAGGAATGAGGAGGGTCTGCTTGTTTAGGGCTTGACAACTGCAAGTTGACCCTTGAGGGCGGATATAAAAATCATAGGGCCTAAAGCTGTTTTCACCTGACTCTTGTTTTGGTTAGAGACTTCTTCAAGAGATCCACATGATGGGAGCTCCTTTACCCATTAATTAAAGGCTTATGTCAAAACATAACCTTCAGTTGTAAGCTGGTGCTTCTTTGAAGCCCTTCAAGAGGTAAAGAGCACACATCGTCCGTGATGGAAAAACTTGTTTTCGTTTTGACAAATTGAGTTTGTAGTTGCATTTTCCCTGGGCCATTTAAAGCACTCTAACCTCACCGTAGCTTACATTCATTCTAAGGTCATCGTTTGAGGAAATCACCGTAATTTATTATTGCTGTTACGGGTTCCAAAGCAGGAGTAACAAACAAAAAACTGCTGCATCAGGACACTCGATTTTTTTTTTTTTATATTTTTATTGTGCTATTCTGTAGCATAAACATTTTGTATCTGATGCAATAAATTGGACTTTTATTGCAGCAAAATGTCTAGCGACTTTGTTGCCCATAGAATTTATGGGTTGCATACGTAAAAATACGTAAACCTGCATTGTGATGTGATTTGTCTTTCTTTTGAGCGTTGCATCCAGGTTTTACTATTATTTGGACAGTGTAGTTTTACCGAGGGCATTTATTTATTTACTTTTTTGTTTTTGTTGTTGTTGAGAAGGGACGGTCTTAGCCGAGTTGCAACATAGCACATACTTTAATTGATGTGAAATGCCCGTAAATTGTCCGAAATAACTGACAGCAAAACTCGTGTTGACAGTGATGGAATGCGCCCGACAAAAAAGAAAAAAACTTCTAAAATTTAAAGCCTTTGAAGTAACGATGCAGTGTGTGATGCAATGGGTGGTGATTGCTTCGTTAGTATCATTTTTCACTCTCAACGTGAAATGCTGTTAGTGTTTTGTGAGTTCCATGGATGATGCAATCGAAGTGAAGGTATCTTTTCAAAATTTCTACAGAAAATTGAAGGTACTTCCACACTTCCTTTTCTATGCCTCTCTGTTGTTAATTCTTTTTCTCTTAATTCCTTCCCACCAGCCAACTACTAATTGAAGCATCAAGTTTCACGTCACGTTCAAGTAAAAATTTACCCCGAGAAAAGGTGCTCCACAAGAGCACTTGATTATCCATGCTAAACGACAGTCTTGTGGTGGAATTCCTCTTCCTGAAAATTTACCGTAAATTACAATGTAATTGAGTAAAGTGGCTGTAAGTGAGTCTGATATCACACGACACCGTTTCATAGATCCACTTGTTCCATCTTATCAGACATATCGTCAGCTAAAATTCATTTAAGCACCGCATCGACTAAAGGTTGTGTAAAAATTTGAATACCTAATGAGAGCACGTAGAACGGTGTATGTAAAGTAGAGTAAATGTATCCTTATTGAAGGATTAATAGCAATTGATGGTTGGTTGCTGATGAGGAAATGGGAGGTTGGAAGGTGAAATGGAGAGTGGAAAACGTGCTGAGTGGTAAAGTAGTGAAGCGTAGTATGAATAGTTTGCCTTAGGTGTGTTTATTCAAAGCTCTCATCATGAAACACTTGATAGAGCAGATTAAATGATGAAGTGAAAGACTAATTTTGAGTAGAGGAAAAGGTATGAAAACAAAATGTAATCTTTTTTCATTACAAATTTAAATTTTTCTTATATAGGCTGTATTAGTTTATAAAACTTAATAACAGATGGCGTATCGATTAAGCGTTGTCTTCTAAGCTAAGAAATAGTCTACTGAAACGAGTTGAAAGACTGTAAGAACCCGAGTATGGATGGAACTGGCAACAGCCCCATAAGGCATATGCAGATTATACAAAAAGTATAAGTCGTCTGGACTCCGAGTATTCCTTGAGCTTGTAAGTGAAGTTACAACGACCTCATTTCCGTCTACTGCGCCACAAAAAAAAGAAGCTTGTTATCCTGGTATTTTTTACAATAAGCCGATATTTTTTCTGAATTCTTTACCTTGGCGTTAGCCTCAAGGCTATGAATAATAGAGACGGTCCTACTACACTCCCTTGTGGGACACTGTTTTCAATTCTTTTGAACTCCATGCACACTTGCTCATACTTCATTGCTATGGACCGGTTCGAAAAGTCGTTTACGTTTCGTTGTTAGAGTAGCAGCAGTAGACAATGACAAATAACGAAGCCCTACTATCGGTTGGGGTATTTATATATACTTTCCCTCTTGTCAGCTTCACCATTTTCTTAAACTTTCACAAACTCCTCTGTACCATTTTTCCTATAACAGAATCACTGCAAACCAACTCTACTGGAAATTTTTCCCCTAGAGCAGCGTTTTTCGGACTGAGGTCCTGGTAGTGACATAAGTGCAATGTTGGCTATAATTGATACTACAAAAATTTTCAAAGACAGCCGAGAGGAATTAAAAGCAGTTCCGCTGTTGAAGTTAAAACTCTCAACTTCTATCACAAATGACCTAGTGATTTTAACTTAAAATAAATGAATAGATAGGAGGAACCGAGCGGGGAGTCCAGGTGCCTAGAGGATTCCTCTCAATCATACTTCATACCCAGTGAGGAATGGAAGGGACCTACAGTTTTTCGCCGATTCCAAATAGCTGAATGAGAAAGCGTATTTCATGGAAATGAAATTCTCCTCGCTATAGGCGATACCCATAGAAAACCTTTTGATGCTTCTGGGATTTTAACCTCAAACTCTTGTGTAACAAGTAGATATGCCAGAAGTTACGCCATGGGCACTACGTGGACTACAAGTGCAATCAGAACCTAGCACAAAGTCTATATCTCCTAATTATAGCGCTGCGACAGGAAGTGAAAATTCTGATGCATTAGAAAAACAAAACACCTAAAGCAGCAAATAACAGATGAACCTCTTTAAAATCAAACCAACCGACGTGTCCAATAAATTATAACCCTTCTAGGTGTCTATTTGAAGGAATGCCACTTCTCGTTTAGGTAATAAAACCCGTTTTTTTTTCCATTTACTGCTTCCACTTTCATTGCTTCACTCAGCATCCATCCTGCCATCGTAGAAAAATAAACTTCTAATTTATAACTGAACAGCTTTTTGAAAACTTTCTAACTTAGTTATATGAAAAATTTGTTTGCTTACACATTCCACTAAAAGTCAGTCGATGTATTTTTAGTCAAAGCATTTTTATAAAGGATAGAACGAACGATTGGCTTCGTCGTCTGCTTTGAAAAGTGTCTTCGCGTATGCTTTTATAACTACAGGACTGGCATAATCTCGAGCAATTCTCTGTTAGATTTCCTCAATTAGGCTACTTTCGTAATCAAAGTGGTGTCTAGTCGGTGGACTACATCGAAGTTATCCATCCATTATAGTGTCGTTTTCTCTGATTCATGATTTTGCTTGATAAAACATATTCAGTTTTTACTTAACTCAACGTTGTAAAATTCACTTCAGCCCCTACCATCGGTAAGGAATTTATTCAGGGCAAAATCATTGCTAAGAGCAGCATGTGTAGATCAAACACTGATATTGTGACGTTTTGACCGATTCGTTTCACCAAGGCGATTTTCGTATTTTAATGAAACTTTTTAGAACTTTCTCAAACCCAAACGTATAGAAGACCTCTTCAATATGCGATTTTTTTGTTTCAACCCAACCTGCACTCGTTTCCCTGCATTTTCTTCCAAATCATACTGCATATGCGACAAAGAATTTCTTCGCAGATATTTGAAAAGAACGTGAAATGAATTGAAAACTCTAATCTCTGCAGAGCGAGGGTGGCATGTCACGACTTTTTAACAAGATTATGCAGATTTGCTAAGTGGTAAAAGCCAGGACTCCTGATTTCATAGCCATTTCGCGTAGAGTTGTAGGTACCAAATTGTCTTTTATTCATAATTTTTATTTTTATTTTAAATACAGCAGATATGATTAACCCTCACAGTATTTTGTAATTAGATAGAAACCTTAATTTAATCCAATTATTTTACATCATAGCCTAATTACGGTGAATGAGACGCATTGAAATTTTTTACTCTCACACTCCTACCAGTGGATCTTTTCAAACGGAATTAAATAACCCATCATAATGCTACATCCCGAAACGTGACTCCTCTGACATAAAATAAAAGATTATAAAAATTACAGAGAAAAAAAGGTACCAAAGCACCACACAGACACCATCCGAAATCCACGTGGTCGACTCTGCTGAAAGGACATAATTTGCATCAGCATTACCGTAGCCGACATTCTGTGGTAAACACTTTCTCTGGGTACTAAACCAACGTTAGATATAAAAATACACCAACTCCAAGCCTTTGTCGAGCGAACATGGCAGGCAAAAGCGTTAATTGAAAAATGCTCTTTTCCTTGATTAATTTTTTGCCATAGCAAAACTTTATTTGCAGCAGGAAATTCAAATTAATTATCGCATCCTTGCCGTTCTTATGGAAGAGCATCATTGCTCACTTTAATCTCTGCCTTCACTATACACGAACCACCATAAGACTAGACTAGACCATGTGGTCTGAAGGCGGGGTGGTAGAAAATGGGTTGGTAGGTACACGACCATAGGTGAATAGCCGCGAAAATTTGCTTGGCTAAAGCCAAACATTTATTTTTTGGTCTACCTTTTGAGTGAATATGTATGGCAAAACATTCAACTCATTCTGCTCCAGTGACCACCTAAAACCACTTTGTCGAGGTATTTTTTGTGGAATGTTATGTGGATTGTAATTTTTCGTGTCCAGAGCTTCATTAATTATGGTGGGAAAGCAGAATAGTTGGAGGATTTTCCTGAAAGGGAATGACTTCTGTGAATGGGATTCCCTTTTTTGTTTGGATATAGCCACAGAGCTTTGTTTTACATGTTGTTGTTGAGTTCTTACCTTCGAAAATACCCTTCGATTCCCTAGAGATGAGATACTTTCTTCCCTCCAGACAAATAAGTCTAGATTTCGTTTTAAAATTGTTAACCGCTTTTAATCGAAGGCAATTAGTAGCGTCAGCATGTGGTGTTTTCCTGCAAAATTACAACACTCCCCCAATGTATATTTACGTGTAATCGAACATATTGCAGTGCAATATAATTGCGTGACAATAATGCACTTGTCCTCATTATGCATTTTCAGATAAGAAAAATTCACGTTGATTCGACCACGTAGAAGGCCATAACAGTGTTGCATTACTGAGTATGCTACAGCCACCAGGGTCATAGTCATAAGTCACTTTAATGGGAGTCCATTATGCATAACATTAACAGCATAATGTGCTCTTCGATAAATTTCACCTGTTCTGTTTTGCCTGGCCGTACTTCTTTCGCTAGCAATGCACATTCGAAAATGAGCTTTCTGCATCGTGGCTGATAATAGGTTCGGAAATATTTGTTTTCTATTAAGGCAATAGCTGATTTGATTTGTTGCCAACCCGAATAGTGGAATCTATTTGAGTTATATTTAAGCGAGATTTTAGTAGACTTTGGTATCATTTTGCAGAATTTCATTGAGTGTTAGTCGTGGAAAATTCTATGGAAATGAAGTAGTGTGTGGTGTCTTGATGGCAAATCATATTTTAAGTTTTAAGACCATGTGACCATGACAAATTAGAAAGTTAGTAAACATAAACAGGTGAACTGGCAAGATGTGAATAGTCTTTTGTTTTATTATCGTCAAAAGAATTAGATAATTGAAAACGTATCTTATTTAAGATCGAACAAATTAGTTGCAACTAGGCAAACATATCAAATTTGTTTTTCAATTTCTTTCAGTTCTTAATTCAGCCCTGCCCCCACCAGTGGTAAGGAATTTATTCAGAGTAAATTCTGAAGCAGAGTGTTATGATCAAATGCTGATTTTAATTTAAGATACATGCATATTTTTATATTAATTAACTATTTCAGTTCTTAGTTCACCCCCACCACCCACACGCGGTGAGAGCAGAGTGTTGTGATCAAATATTGATTCTGATTTAAAATATGTATTATCATATTTTTACATTAATTCACTATTCCAGTTCTGAATTCCCTCTACACCCCACCAGCGGTAAGAAGTTTACTCAGAGTAAACTCAATACTAAAAGGAGATTGTTGTGATAAAACATTGAATCTGATTAGAAATATAAGCATATTTTAACATTTACATATTTAATATTTCAGTTTCAAATACACCCTCTGCCCCCCACCAGCGGTGAGGAACTCATTCAGAGCAAACACATTACTAAGAGCAAAGTGTTGTGATCTATCATTGATTCTGATTTATCAATTCACTATTTCAGTTCTAAATTCACCCCCGATCCCCACCAGCGGTAAGGAAATCATTCAGATCAAACTTAACACTAAAAGCAGAGTGTTGTGAACAAACATTAATAGTTTATAGTTTACATAGTTTGAAATATTAACATACTTTCACATTTATTCGCTATTAAAAAATATTTTAACAATCCTTTAGAGTTTTATTCCTTATTTGATTTTTAAGTCCTGAAAAACGTTCTGCCTATACTTTGCATTCGACATTTAAGAAAAAAAAAACTACCATAAATAAATTTATTGTCAAAAGTTCTGTAAAACGTACATCGCCTTCGGTCCATAATATCGATTTTCCAACCGCTGACCATTCCTTGCTTTATTTATTGCAGTCTTCAATATGCTCCAAAATTCCTTGAAGGTAATCCAATACATCGATCTCTGAATGATGACCACTTGCTTTAAACGCTACGATAGACTTGTGTCATAAATATATTTTGTTCTCTTTCAAGTCTGTATGAATAGTTATAATTTACGACTGTCCATAAAGTTTGGTCTGCCTGGAGAACACCGCACCGAAAGCCCAATCCTCTTCTTTTCATATTTCTCTTACAGTTTTTTTTATTTTTGTATTTTTTGTTGGGCCTTATTTATATTTTTCGGATACCACCTCAAAGTTGTGGCTATTGATAGAAATACATAAAATATGGCAAGTCCTCTGAAGAATGAGAATCCGGAAACGAGGATGGGTTCGTCGATAAGGGAAGGCTATTTCTTTCCTTTTTCATTTCCATATTTCCAGATTATGTTTTCACCTTTTTATGAGTTTTTGTCGGGCGTCATCAAATCAGTTTTTGGGCAGTGGTGGTTGGGGCAGACAGACCGAACAAAAGGTACCAAATTTTGTTATTTCAGCATTGTATTTTGTTCGTTTTTATTATGTCATCTTCTTAGTGGTTATTATAGGGTGTGCTTTGATTTGTGTTTGCAACCCCTTTGGGGCATTTGACAATTGGCAGTCGTTCAAAATTAGAGGATCAAAGTGAATTGGTTTAATTAAGTTGTTTTCAAGTGAACAATCTAAAGGCGCAGGTGTTCTCTATGGCAATGGAAGAAGTAATTGGGCTGATGGCAAGTCCTTAATTTTATCAAAATTTGTTATTTTGACGACTGTTGCTGCTGATTACTCCCCTGGGGTTCTTTTACGTAGCAAAGGTAAGAAGTTGGGATGGGGTGTATATAGTTAAGGTGAATAAGATTCTTTAACTTTTTTTTTGTTGAGTATAACTTTGATGGAACACGATTCGGTCCTCATTAAAGTGGTCGGTGGATAATGATGAAAGTCGCCTGAGGAAAGGTGGTTATTTGTTATTCTGCTGTAGCGCCTAATTAAAAGCCTATAGCACTTCTGCTGGCTCGTAAGTTTAATTATTGTACTTTGCAGATAAATGGGTGAACACAATGAGTATTAATCGCATGTGAAGTCGCAGTCAAATAAACACACCACAACCATTGCCTACATTCTTTTGGGTGGGAATGGAGGGTACCAATAATTTTTTGATTATTCCGGCTCATTGAGAAGGCGCTTTTTATGGCAATGAATTTACTGCCGGGGGACTTGCAAATCCCTCGCGAAAAGCGATAGGTACCCGTTTAATTTCACATACATTTTTACTTCCGTTGGGGTTCAAACCACTAACCTCCTGGTTAAAAGGCAGACCACGGACACACGACGGGCACCAAAAATCGCAGTCACAAGGAATAGAAAAAGTTAACTTGTGCGGCTCTGGAGCGGGTTGTTGTGTTCCCATTATTGTATTTGAAGTAACCTAACATTTTATGGCTGGTATTTTGTATGCGACTGAGGATCACTGTGTTCCAATAGTAAGAGCATGTTCGTGCGACCCAACTGTGAGCATTTCTTATCTCAAAACAGCTTCACAGGATAACGGTTGCAAAACACATTGAGTGACTCAAATTATGTATTTAGTTTATGCTCTTTAAAGAATTTTATTTTCAATTTATACTCGGTGAATAAGAAATCTAATGAAACCGTCATATTCGTTCCTCACACACTAAAACCAACATCATTTCTCAAGCCATCATTTTATCGTTAATTTTCATTCCCTCCATTCCATACGACCCCGCCTGGGCAATGTACCACATCAAAAATAAACCGAAGATAGATTTCAAAATATAGAAAGAGACTCATTGCAGCCATACAGTATCCTCAATCCTGGACGTCGGATATTCCTCAAAAAGCAATAGAACGAACTACACCTCCCTAATGCTGTCCATTACAAAATATCTTCCTGGTTTCGGAGCCATTTCGTCATTGGTTTACTTCTAAACACTGTAATCCGTTTTTGCTTTGTTAAAAATTGTAAGACCGGTATCCTGTCACACGAGAATGAAATGCGCTCGCCACAGATTTAGCCCATCACTCAATGGACCCTTATTCTGTCTCCATATAAAACATTTGTACATACGAATGCGTGCATACAAGTATAAAGTTGGTGTTTCGGATTGTTTCCTCTTAAAACTAGAGTGACAGATGTCAGCAGCATAAAGTTTTAAAGCGGCTTTGGTTTCTCCCTTTCTGATTGAGTTTTTTTAGCATTGGTTTTGCATTGAGTAAATTTAACGAAAATGAAACTTTGCTCCAGAACCTGTATAATAGTCAAGGACACCGCAAAGGATATTGTGTGTGACTTAGTCGACAGCAGTTAGTATATTAAAGTTTCCAATGGGAGGAAAATTAAAATAAATTACTTTCGAATATAACACACTCGAGTATGTCACTGGAGTGGAGTTTCACCTATGCATGTGGTGAATGTTGGTTAGCCGAGTTTCCAATAAATCTTTCAAAAAATGATTCAAATTCTTGTTTCAGCGTAGAAAGGTGGTGACAACCCATTTATCTTGCTGAATAATTTCACTTTGGGGACAATCCACATTTCCACATCCTTCTTCATACAGCGCACAGTTATGCAGTTGCTTGGAGTTGAAGGAGTACCAACATAGAAGCGAAGCAATGTGATAAATCTAGGACTTAGCAGAGTGATTTTTTTCTGAAGGAACAATCGCCTGTCAGAAAATCCGCAGTGGAAATTCTGAAACAGAAAATATAAAATGAATTGAGAGCAGACACAGTTACAAGACGTGAAATGAACATACAATGAATTCCTAGACAACTAAGTGAAGAAAATCATATGAACTCTTTTGAATATTCGAGTTTGCAGGAATCAAAGTCGTAGTTAAAGGCTTTATTAGTAGTGCTGCTCAAATACGATTGCTTCAATGATACCTAGGGTTTAATGTTTCAGTCATTGGTCAGATGCATTGAATGATCAAAAGCTTACATGTTCGGTGAAAGCTGACTTAGCAGACTGACTGGAATGCCTTGAAACCATTTTCAGGGATTTCATGTTTGGAAGAACTTTTTTTTTAATTTTTTAAAGATTATGTTAAGTTAATTTCGTTCTTTTTTCCTTATACGGTGTTAAGAGCAATATAATCTCTAAGGCATTCAACAAGGCTTCAGCCTAGTGGTCAGCCTGTGAGGTATCTACGTTAGTTAACGTCAGAATTCAGAAAGAAGTAATGGATTTTTTTTCAAGGTTCATAAATGCTCTTTTCGAGGGCAGGATGAAATTGCTACACCCACTGATCACGTAAGTCCCAACTTAGCCTTACCATTCAGTGACGTATAGTTTAAGGACAACTCTTCATTTTGCTCAACCTTTTCTCGACGAGCTCTCCTTTTCAAACCACCTGTCTCACAACAGACCCCATCACTCTCCCATCTGCAAGGTAAAAGAACATGCCCATCAAACCGTACAATCCAAGTTGAACACGTTCATTTTGTACCATCCAAATGCTTCTTCTTCTTCTTTCCATTTGTACCATCCAAATGCTACATCAGCAATAAACGACCTCAAATTGCTTCCATATTGTCAGCATCATAGTCAACTTACGTCACTTCCCCGCACCAAATGGACACCTTCCACGTTTGCAGTCAATACTCTTCCTTAGTCCTTTACGTGGCATAAGAGTCATCTGTGAGCAATCAATAATCGATTAGCAGCTGGACAAAGGACGAACTACCAGAAAAAAAAAATAAGTAAAACAAAAATCGAGAGACAGGAAAAAGTTTGCCAGGTCGGTAAGTTGGGTAATAAATTAATAACCGGAACGAGCCAACAAGAAATACCGGACCATCCGAACGAAGAGATGATCACAGTTGGTCAAGGAATGTATTTTTTGTTCGTCCTTTTCGACAGATTTTTTTTTCTATTGCCATCAAACACCTATAGAAGGAAGAGTTTTGCGAAATTGTTTTACCTCATTGCCCTATGTCGAAATGGCCGATACTGACGCCAACGGTATATAGATTAACAGGACATCTAAAAGGACACCAGGAGAATCTCCCAGCATATTGATAAAGTTTGTATTGGATGAACAGTTTTTCAATATGCGGATGATGTTGAAGGTAACACATGTGAACATGGTAAGCTATTTGTCATTCCAAACGGGAAGTCCTTTTCGTGACTTCCTAAGTAAGGGAAGTGTAATCGGTTAACAAATATTGATGTTCTGAAAGAACTAATAAACACCGAGTGTGAAAAATTAATCCTGCACAATCCATATGGCTTAAGAGCTGTGTCTGGCGATGGCAAATGGTTGGTGTTACCGTTAGGTACATATATAGACACCTTTGATTTCGGGGTAGGCGTTATAAATCTGTGAACAAATAAATTATTTTGCATGTTGCAGCAGCAGACTATACCTTCATTCGTTGGTGCGGAATCATCCCTTATTTTGAGTTGTGTGTCTTTTTGTAAAGGCAGACAAATGCAGTCGCCCCACAAAATGGATTAAATTTACAATCGGCCGATATGCCTCGATGGACAAATAACGAAACAACTGGAAATTGAATAAAGCTTTCTCCCGATATGTTGACCACAAGAACAACGCAAAGAGTCCAGACTTCAGACTATGTACATATGGATCTACTGGAGGTGGCATATTGCTTGTAATTTGTGAGGAAGGAGGGCGCATAGATCTGAAATCGAGTGATTTAATCCACCGTTGCAATTGTCTCGTAAGTTTTTATGTAAGAACCACATATTTTGGAATAAGGGCAGTCATTTAAGTTTAAAGTACTGATGATTGTGAGTACTGTGGTGCAGTTGACAAATTAAAAAAGTCTCCGCGGTTAAATGTATCTTTATTTATTTCCACAACTCCTGCCAAGCAACTTATTGTCACTCAAACCAACACGACTTTTTGTAGCAACAGTAGGGAGCCCCGGAACCTTACGCATTTCTCTCAACCATTCCTTGTGGGAGAATGGACGGGACCTACAATAGTTTGCCAAATCTGAACGGCTTAGTTAAAAGGCGCTTTTCATGACATGAAATTACTATCGGAGATATTTCCAACTCCTCGCGAAAAGTGATCACCGCTCAAAAACTTTCCTTTTTTTGATGTCTATGGGATTCTAACCTCGAGCTTCCCAAGTACAGGCACGCGGGATCATTACGCCACGGGCACCATCATATTTACCTTATAGCGCAAAAAATATGAGTAGATAGATAGATAGATAGATAAATTCTTTATTTTATGATAATTACAATATTTTTTGTCTTAAGAATACGAACATGGCAATTTTGCCGTCTGCCGGAAAGACATTCCATAAAAAAAGATACAAAGGGTAAAGTATAAAATAAAATTATTAACTTGTAAAAATAAATTATATAAAATTTGTATTTTTAAAAAACTTCAAAAATTTTAATTAATTTATAATTTTAATTATAATTTCATTAAATATTTAGATAAAAAAAAACTTTCAATTGAAGAGATTATAAAAATTTAGAGAAACGTTTACTATGACTAAAATAAAAAAAGTTATTATTTAAAGAACATTATAAAAAAAAATTACGTTGAACAGTTAAGTACATGTAATTGAAAAAGCAAGTGCAATTTCTAAGATTGGGTGAAATGAGAAAGCGAGGTTCTGAGATCTTCTGCAATTTGAATAATTTGCAACCAACATATAGGCTTGATTTCAAACTTGAAGGGTGATTTAACGCAATAACTGGTAGAGGGTTTTTTTTTTTTTTTTTAGAAACTATTGCGATAAGTTAATGCATGCTTACAATACTTGAACAAACACAACCAGCCACTCTTTCCATTCAAGACTTCGTAGAGGCTATTTAAGGACAGACAACTTTCCCGGAAATACAAACGATGAATTTCTTGTAAAATTGGACACACTGCAATAAAATGAAAAACATTTTCAGGCTCTCTTCTGTTGCATAGATTACAAAGTTGGTGAAGATCATTTCTGTGAGGAATGAAGTTCAGATTTAAAATTTCAACCCTAGCTCTGAAGATCGTGCTTATAACTTCTGAAGAGTATTTGAAAGTGAAATAGCTTTCTTCGGTTGATAATCGATGGTTAAGAGTCTTATAAATTAATCTAGAATCTGATGTTGAAGCTCTTGTTAAATGTCGATTATGTAACTTGTCATCTATTCTAGATATGATCCTTGCAAATATATCCGTCCAATCAGAAACGTTGTTCTCTGTCAGAGATAAGGCTAGATCATGAGATAACGCTAGCTGGTGCCATTCTCTGAATGGGGAAGCGTTTGTGGCCAATAATCTGTTCATGATTCTTTTATGGAGACTGGAGCTACTTCTCTTCATCACTCTAGTTAAGTAGTCTGAGTGAATTTTGAGGTTTTGGATGTAAATGGGTGGTAAACCAGACTCTGCATGTATAGCATAGGTCGGTGTTGCGCTTGGTAGTCGAAATAGTCGCTTAAAGAAAAATCTTTGAACAGCTTCGAATTCTTCTAACGGGTTGACTCCGAAAACCTGCACTCCATAACACAAGCAGGTGTTAACCGTAGCTTTAAACACTTGGTATTTTGATGAAAGATCAATATTTTGATTTGCGAAGAATTTCGGCCACATCAAATTGAGCGCCAACTTAGCTTCCCTGCTTTTTTCTTTAGCGTGTTTGCCAAAGTTTAAGTTTGATGTCAACAAAACACCTAAGTACTTGAACTCACTTACTACATCTATTTGCTGGTTATTAAGTCGCCAAGTTTCCTCACGTGGTCTTCTTCTCTGTCGGCTATCAAAGATCATAACCTTTGTTTTCTGCACATTGATGTGGAGATCCCAACTTTCGCAGTATGAATGCAATTTATTGATTTGTAATTGAAGAGCATGAGGATTTTCAGCTAATAGCACTAAGTCGTCAGCGTAGAGTAGAACTTTTATGACACTTTCGGAAAAGTTACACCACCAGGAAGAATATCACATATACCATCGATGAACAAAGCGAATAGAATAGGGCTCAAAATGCATCCTTGTGGAACACCAGCAGACGTATCAAACCATTCCGACAGCTTGGATCCATCCCAAACGGTTGCTGTTGTTGACGCCAAAAATTTTAAGTACATTAATAAAAATTTTCTCGACACTCCAAGCATTTCAAGTTTATATGTCAAAGCTTGCCTGTTGACAGTATCGAATGCTGCTTTGAAGTCTACAAAACATACATAGAGTGTTTTGTTTTTTTCAATATATTTTCTAGCTATACTAGTCACCGCAAAAATGTGATCTATGGTTGAATATCCAGAGCGAAAACCAGCCTGAAAAACGCTAAGAAGGTTGTTTTCTTCTATCCAATTGGAAATCCTTCTATACAAAATCGTAGCAAAAATCTTTCTTAGTGAGTTTAGCAAAGATATTCCTCTATAGTTTTCGGCACGACTTGCATCTCCTTTTTTAAAAATTGGAAATATTAGGGCTTTAGTGAAACCAGCTGGAATACACGCACTGTCGTAAATTAAGTTAAAGAACTCCACGATGTAATTTTGAAGTTGCAAAGTTGAGTTTTTAAAAAATTCAACTGGGATTCCATCACTACCTGGAGCTTTTTTGTTCTTCATAAGCCGTAAGCATGTTTGCAATTCGCTCAAAGATATAGAGGAGCTAGTTCAGACACTCTTACGTCTTGAAGTGCATAGCAAAAGGTGTTAGAATTCTCTTCCGCTGTCAAGAGAGTTTTGAAATGTGCTGCTAATATATCAGCTTCAAGAACAATTTTAACACTTTGGTGACGTCCTCCCAAATCCCGAACACTATTCCAGAAATCTTTCGAATTTTTACAAAACTGTAGTTTTGATGCTAGGCTTTTGAGATGAAGTACTTTTTTCTGTTGCTTGAACTCTTTGTTGGCGCGTAAGTACATGTTTTTGTGAGCAGCAGTGTTAGACGATCTGAACAACTGTAAATATTTGAATGAGAGCATGCGAGCATTGCTACAATCTCTATCGTTCCATTTATTTTTTGGTTGTGACGTTTGATTGGTGGTGGATTGTGGAGCGGATAAAAAGATTATCCTTTTGATGCTTTTTTCTATTTGTTCAACATCGTTCAGCGATTGAGGTTGGAGAAGATTATAGTAGTGGTTCAAGAGTGTTCTGTAACGAAGAGCTTTGTTCTCAATCCATTTTAGTCTCAGGAAATTATCTGAGCTACTCTGCTGCATTTCCCCTTCGAAATGAGCTTTAACACAAATTGGCATGTGAGCTGAGAAGTTAGCAGCGCAAACCTCAAAATCTCGGATTGAGCTAAGCCATTCTGATATTGCACAAAAATCTATGACGGATTGACCCTGACCGCTTATAAAGGTGAGTTCACCTTTCTTATCACCGTTAGACACCCCATTAAGCACAAACAGACCGAAATCCTCAAATAGTTCAATTAGAAGCCTACCATTTCGATTTATTGTTTCATCCTTAGATAGTCACCTTGTCCCGAAAAACCATTGATCTTGTGAAATAAGAGCATAGGAATTCTGAAAATCTCCAATTCGAGCATTTAAATCTCCAATAATCATTAAATTTTGCAATGAATAATTTGTAATAAAATCTCGCAAATTTTCGAAATCATTCTGCCAGTTATTGCAGTTAAGGTACACCGGAAGAATATAGAACATTGAATTCTGGATTACGAATTTGATTATAATTCTGTTTTCAATAATTCTAAACTGAGTAAATGAGTTAAATTTGGATTTGATGCCACATAAAACACCTCCACTCGCTCGCCCATGAACATTACTTCTTGTTGCTGGAATAAATGTTATTTTGAAATCTTTAAAATACTTATAAAATTCGTTTTCATTATTTTGTTCTAGAAAAGTTTCTAAAAGAATAAAAAATCAAAATTAAGCACATATAAAAAAAAAATCGGGTTGCATTAGTTTGCTTTTAAGCCCTGTAATATTATATGCCAAAATTGAAAAATTGATAGTACTAAATATTTTTGGGCAGACGGCAACACTTTCCTTTTGCGTTTTGTTTGTTATTATAAAAGGTGATTCACGCCTAGATGGCACCGGCTTCAGTTGAGAACCTGATGGTACCTACTGTTTGAAGTTGGTTATCATCCGGAGCAAACTTCATTAATCCCTCGCTGCAGTCAAAATATTCAGCTGATCTGTCACCAAACATATTTTAATTTTTGACAAATGTCATCTCAGTCGAAGATTTTACAATGAGCCCTCGTGTAAATTTGTAAACAAACGTGTGATTATTTATTTGCATTTTATCGCCTTTTAAAATAAATTTAATTTACTCAAAATATGAGTAAATCTACCAAAACTGCTTCTTCACATTAAAAAACTGTTTTCCAGATCTCGACTGCTGCCTTAAAACAAACAAAATAGCAAAATTGTGTCCCCATCTTGATGAAAGCGCTACGAATCAAACTATTACCGTTGCAAATTTTAAAATTTGCATAATTGCATTCAGTTCTTAGACTCACTGCTGGTGAGGCAACAAAAAATTATAAAATTTATCTCTGCTACAATATCAGTGAACAAAAGGAACTTTTGTTTATGCTCGATAAAATCGAGTTGTCAGGAAATTCTGCTTTGGGAAGGTATGGTAATATTTTTTGCCGTTCTATTATGGGGCTCAACAAAGTGCAAAAATGTCATAACGCCATTGTAGATTGGTTCCATTGTAGCATAAAATGCAAATTTCTTTAAAGCAAAACAAACTTAAGCATGAAGCAAACTTATCACTTGTATCGTCTATTTATGGCACAGGGGATGGAAACTGTCTTGAGAGGGAAGTCACTCAATACGTACTCAGAAAACAAATATGCATAGATACAAAGTCAATAAAAATGAATTACCTCAGATATAGCAATTACTAATTAGACTCGCAAGCTCTTTTTTTACCGAAGACCTATCTGCTTAAATTTTTATGAGTTGAAGTCTTTCAAAGACCCCAACTATGTGTGTTCACTTAAGTGCGGCTGATAAAAGAAAAACCATCTAAAAAATTCAACAAAAATGTCACATACACGAATTAAATGCGGTAGAAAATTGCCAAATTATGTTTACTGAAAACATCATTACTCAAGCCGAGGACAACTGCAGTCATTTTTCTTATTTCACCTTCAACGGGTCGTCGTAGTACACACAAATTTTGTGCCACAAGAAAAAAAAAAACATTTCGTATATCCTTCCATGCGTAGAACACTGAAAGCATTCAGTCACACTTGGCTGACCGACAAAAGAAAACAATTTACGAATGAAACAAAGGATTTATATGGTGAACCAAGCTTTCTAATGCTAAACAAATTCAAGGATATCTTTGTGGTAAATTGAGAGGATTTCGCAGTAGAACAAATGCATGCAATTTTCACATATTTCTCTCTTCTCTTCGCAGAGTCAAATTTTATTTGACTTTGGAATTTTCTTGTGAAACATTTGAGTAGTTTTTTTTTTTTTGGTGAAGGGAAATGTTAAAAGAATTTGTGTTAAGGTACGAGTGTGTACTGAATAGTCAAGGGACAGTAAGTCCACCTTAAATTGACAATTTCCTTCGTTTTGCTACGTGATGTGAATAAGGCAATAGTGAGCACTGGGATATTGAAAAATATCTTAAGTTTGTATGAGAATGTCAAATTCTAGGAAGCTGCAATTGCTTTTGTAAATGTTTGTGTCTTTTCGAAAAGACCAAAAGCTGAAAAGTTGTTGTTTCTACATTCCAAATCAATGTGGAGACCTTCCGATATGCTCGTTTATTTGATTGGTTGCAAGAATTTAAATTTGAATGAAAAAATTAGGCTCGAAAAAGATAGTAAAGGAGTGAGTGTGCATGTAAAGGCAACGGTTCCTTGGGTACACCAAAAGAAGCTTCAGAGTTCTGAAAGTAAACATGCTGTTTAGAATAAAAAAAGAGCTTAAAGTGAAAAAATGAAGTTAACTAAGTTTCATACCCAAAAGAACCAAGTAAGGTTTGCACCTATAACAGTTAAACAACAAATTAGAACTCTAGGAAGACTACATTTCAAAGAGAGAGAAAGAAGGCTGTAAACGACCTTATTTTGCGGAAAAAAGGAAGAAGAAGGAGACTAGAAAAGGGATCGAAGTGTAGTATTTGAACTTTCGGGAGCCGTAATATATTCAAAAAGCAGAGTCTGGTAAAGCATTTCACATACGGGTTGTGCTACTAAAAAATGAATCTCTATACTTGACTGTACGGCCAAAATTGGACTTAAGGTAAAACTGATGAACATTCCTAGCGAGGCGAATATTGCGGGTAAATTGTTTGAGGAGACTTATTCAACTGGCTATTTCACTAGAGCAATGTTTGTGAAAACAGCTATAAAAGAGAGTGAGATAGGTAAAGTTTCGACGATGTTCAACAGAATCGATCGATCCTACATTTGAACTATCACCCATAAGTCTTAACGTTCTGTTTTGTATAATATCATGTAGGCCCAAAGATATTTGGAAAGCACCTGACCAAATATGGGAGTTATACACTAGCTTTGAACGGTTGACTTTTGTAACTTGTAGCTAGATCAGAAGGAGTAAAATATTTCCCGCATCGTCTTGAGAAACATTGGTATTTAGCAGAGTTTTTGGCAACTTCAAATATGTTGTCGTTCCCACGAAGATCATCGTTTACACACATACGAAGTACTGACAACTTTTCGGTTTCTTGGATGCAGGTACCATTCACGGAGATAATGACAAAGGGGGAATGTTAAGCTTCAACGACAAGAGACAGCATTGAGTTCTCGAAACATTGAATTCTATTCGGCTCTTATTACCAATGTAACAATGCTGTCAAGGTCAGAATTCAATGAGCTAATTATACGCAGCCGTTACAGATACAGTTGCAGGTCAGGGACGTGAGTTTGGAAGCGAATATGAGAAGCTTAAGGTTGAGTCGTCAGCAAAACAGAAAAGGATTGGAAGTTTCAGATAAAAGATCGTTTATGAAAATAAGGAAAAAAGGTTTGGACGAAACGGAGCCTTGTGGCACACCAGCATTTATAAAGTGAATATCAGACTTAAAAACATCCAATACAACTTGTATTGAACGGTCGGAAAGGTGTTTTCTAATCCATCAAAGAATAGACTCATCGATATTTATCTTATAAAGTAAAATAGCCTGGCCTTATTAGGCTTAAGTTAATTTGTTAGAAACTAGATCTATGGACATCTCCGAAGTCCGAAGATGCCTCCACCCAGCCCAAATTCTTCATAGTCTATACAGAAGGGTATACGCAAGGGTACCACGTCTGGGTACCAATTCCAAAACTTTAGGTATTTTGTAAAAATAAAAACACACACGGGCAGCGAGCCTTATCAGAGCAACGCACGCACGTGACCCTGGGCAAGACCAAAGTATTCATGCTCTAAATGGTTTTCAATTAATTCTAATTGAATTGTTTAGAAAATTTTGTTAAAATTTCTAAAGCAAAATCATCCCAATTAACATCTCGATAGACCAAAAGAAACCACTTCATACAAAATACATTGCCGCATTTTAATCTTTGATGTTAGCAATTTGTTTCCATTCAAAACAACTGAACACACCCCAAAACCCCCTTATCTTCATATATATATACACCAGTCTTTTACGGGGGTTGATTCGAGTATAAAAGTGAAAGGTCAGCAGATGGGCAGTCAAGATAGCACCCAAAATTGAAGGAATGGGTAAAGTGATTTCATCTAAGGGTATCATATCAACAACACTTTCCAGGTTTTTCGTATGTAAGGGATGACGTAAGTGAGTTAAGGAGTCCAAAAGTAAACTAAAGCTTAAGTTGTAAAATAGGTAGGTAGGGGATAACGCACATGTTAAGAGGTAATTACATATAAAACTTCACTTAAAATTGATTCCAAATTGAGTATGAACAGCACAAGGATGTGGTCAGTTCAAAGGGGGTTGAAGTGTTATCTACGTGCTGTAAATACTTTAAAGGTATAGGGATATACCCTTGGGTTTAATTGCTCGCCTAGCCTCGAAATGAATTGAAATTTTATTCAAGATTCTATCTATATCGCTGTTGCGGTTACTACAAGAGGTCAAATTTGCAACTTTAAGTGGATTTAACAAAAGAAAAGAAGAGAAAAACTATTTCTGAGTCCACCGAAGACGTTTCATGTTTTACTCCCATTCCACTCCTTGGTTTCGTTTACTTTTATTGTTTTGTTTTCAAGTTTCGCAGTTAAATGTTACCTTAGAGCTTACACAGTATAGGGTTTCGGTTCTTGTTACCTTGCCAAAATTTACTCTTGACTTGACCGGAACAAAGTTATATTCTGGATGCTGGCCAATTTTTCTATTTATCATTTGCAGTAGGGAAAGGAAGAGGAAGATGTGGATGAACGAAACTCACAGAAGTATACACCTTGATGGCTTGGTTTGGGGGTTAGAAGTGTTCCTAAACTGTAAATGTTGTATTTTTTTTTAAATATGTCGTTTGTCATGAGTTGACATCAGATTCGTGTTGGGTTTCTCTCTTTAAACTAAGGAAAAAATCTTCTTATGCAATGTTTTGAATTCAACCGTCAACAACACTTTGGAACTGTTAAATGTAATCAATTCCTAGCTCACTGTTCTCCAATACACACTAAGCCCCACAAAACCTACACCGCAGACAATGATTGTTGTAACTTCCTTGTTATTCTCTGATTATGATCCTGCGGTACTCTTAATTACAGTCATTGTCTGGCACTTAATCAACGCTGCTGCTCCTGTTGTTTAAGAATACCTACACTCAAAAGTAGAAGACACATTTCCGAGTGTATGAACAACACACACTCAACTCAGGTCTATGATTACAATCATCTTACACGTCAAAGCACGTGTAAAAATAATTACCAACAGAAATGAAGCCGACGCTTTTAATTACATCGCAGGCGGGTTGTTTGAACATCCTTTTAACTTTACCCCTGAGGCAAGTTGTAATACCAAATGTAAGATGCGAGTTAATCCACAAGGATGTTTGAGAAGAAAATTACCTACCACTTCAGATGTTTTTCGTGAAGTGATGAAGACGGATAAAGATAATAATCTACTCACAGCGCTGATGATATTTTAATCATATAGTATAAAAGGTCCTTCGATAAGGCGGAAGCAAAATACGTTGTTCGGGAAAAAGTATTCTCATCTCCTTTGTCCCAATGGCCGGGAAATTTCAGACTCAAAACTCCTTCGACAACGTGTTCCCAGAAAGATGATTGCTTCAATACTGAGCTACCTAACCCTTTCTAAAAATCCATTCCCCTACTTGTTTTCATTTTAAAAATGCTCAAAGCTCGACAATAACCAATTAGATTATCCCGAATTATTTTTCTTTAATTTCAAAATTGTTTTCATTTTATTAAATCACATCAGACGACTGTTCGTTTTGGGATATTATATGAGACGGACGGAAGGACGGCTTGTCGACGACGACGACGACGATGGATGGACGTAGCAGATGAAGAATAACACTTCTTTAGAAGTTTTCTAAATTAATTTTCTTTTAAGCTCCTCAGTCTTTGGCATTTAAAAGGGTTTTGCAAATTATGAATGGGCAATTCGTTCAGGGAACTACGGACTTACGGACAGTGTGTCTTGCTTCTTGAAAAGGGATATTTCTTCAGATTTGAGTGAAAACGAAATTGACGGAGTATATGTTTTGAATCCGTTTGGAAGAAAAAGGTAATAAGATCCTTTGAATGGGGTCTTCGGTGGACATAGGAAGAATCCGCTTTGAAACGTTTTCTAAGAATCTTTTTCTTTAAATCAAAGTGCAATGTTAATGATTCTAATTGTTTCGAAAAGTGGTGCTTTTAGCTGTGCTGCATTAATCATAAACAGGGTGGTGAGTAAAACGATGTCGTATTTCACTCACAAAGGTTCGGAGTCTCAAATATATTTTAAAGAGTTTGAAGAACCGTCATTTCCTATTAAAGGGATTACAATTAATTTGTCCAGTAAGATCGATACCAGAAGTCTGTTCTTTGTCGTAGGTAAGTTGCTAGCGTCGAAAGTTATTTGTTTTTGTAAACTTTCCAATAGTCCACAGAAAATGTATGCCACTGCACCCATTCAATTTCGAGACAACGAAAGAAAGTTCACAATCAGATTCAAAATTTGTCAGATCTGAACCAGAAAGTCACTCATTCAACGCTATCCTTGAACTTAGCCCGAAAGAGTATCATTACCTATTTTTTCTATCTACCTACCAAGGACTCCGTCAAAAATGCACATGTCATTTCGTTAATAAGAGCATGCATGTGAAATGCCTGGTAAAAGATATTCTGAGTGAGATAAGAATTGGCTGCATTTCTTTTTTGCAAGGACGATGTTTTCCGTATAATAGTCTAACATGGTTGAATGCATTGCTCAATGCTCACACACATGCAGCAAGGCCGACTGAAAACATACTTATATCTGAGAAAAGGAGATCTGCGTGTGGCAGTGATTGAGAATGAGTTTCATTTTCAATTTTGAGGTAAACTGTTATCCATGGACCTAATAATGTGCATAATAATAGCTTGTCACACACACACAGACCGAGTTATTTTTCGAAAACGCAAGCAAACAAAGGAATTGCATCCTTTTGTTGTTGATGCTAGTTGAATAAAGACATTTTAACATCGAATAGAAATACAATGAGTGTTATAGTCACCTGCAAGTTCTCTTTTCTTTTCCTTGTGCTCGCTATACTTGCCATGTATTTTATTTATTTAGCTCTTTGTGGAGTGTTTGCTCAAGACCTACAAGAAAAAACAATTCAAATTTCGGCAATGCTCTTGTTGAACTAAAAGTGGCATCACAGAAACGAGCTACATTTTCATGGAGCCATTGAAACCTTCAACAAGACATCATCTTAGCACTAGATCGTTGCGCAGGAGATTCATTTTCTCGACTTTCTAAGTGGAAAGTGACGAAAAGTTTCTAAGTCGTTCATTCAGCAGCCAAGTTGTGTTATACCCGTGCCGAGATTTAGCTATTTTCACTATCCAGGGAGTGAGTGAGTAGAGTCACTGCTGAAATGCTAAGTGATTAATCTGACAGCCAACTGCGCACTAACTCACTCACTGAATTTCTTTAGCCAAATCGATTCTCAATGGACAGTGACTCACTTCACTCACTCTCGGGAAAGTGAAATTATTTAATTCTCAGCACAGGACGTGGTACTCAGCAACTTTCTGGATTATAAGAGCGTGGCTTAGATATAACCACGACTATACGAGTAATTTCAGCCAATGAGCGAAAAGCCGCTTAAATCTAGTGCCTGTATTCACCACAGCTATTTCGTCGATTGTAACTAAAGGAAGGTATGCGGTGAATAAAGAGATTGAGGGAGACAAACAAAAAGATGGAGACTTCGTGCCTTCGTGGTGACCTCTGAAAATTACGAAATAAAGAGATTTTGGAACACTTGTGCAGGAAGAAACTTGTGGATTTAAGAAAAAGAAGCTATATCAGGATGCAGGATAAGAGCTTAGAAGCTTTCTAGTTGAGTGTTGATTCGCATCGCTTTATATAAGCCTTGTGGCGACATTTTAATTCCGCGTATTCTTTCGCTGGCGTTCTTTTTTCTGAGACTACTGGTATCGTGGTTCGTGGCCCTTCTATTACCACTGTTACGCTCTTTTCTTGGTCTGCTTTCGGAAGGAGACAAAAAGAGTCGTCATGCGTCGTGTCAGTCTCTCTAATTTGCCTTTATTTTAAATATTGTGATTTTGCACCTCCTTCCATTTTTGCTGTCCTTCATATGCACTATTTTACGTTGCAAGAAGGATTTTGGGTTTCCAAGAAGGCTTCGACAAGAGTCTCCAAATATATTTTTAAATTTTCACTTGAGAACCGACTTGACTCGATTTTTTTTCTGTGTTGTAAGCAAGCAACCTGTTTGCTGAAAGTGTCAGTTTCTCGTTGTCATCTTATCTCTCGGCACAATGAAAATGCAACAAATTGGCGCCCAACATAGGGTCAATTGAAGCTGCCGCTTGACAATTTTCCTAGAAAGTATTTTTCGGAGTAACAAGTTTTTTAGTTAGTTTTTATTGTTTACTATCTGAGCCGCCCGGCTTTGCTCGGGTCTGTACTTTTAAGGTTCCAGTTCTCGTTTTTCCTCTTCCGCGGGAATTTGGGGAAGAAATATAATCTGTCTTACTGTGGGCCTAAGTGGTATCCTAATGCTGAATGAATTTTTGAAATCTGTCCAGTAGCTTCTAAGTTTCCGTTCCCAACCCTGTTCCTGTGGGAATCTTCCGTTCCCATGGAAATATGTGA
The DNA here is from genome assembly GCA_949752695.1 of Melanostoma scalare. NCBI lineage: Eukaryota > Metazoa > Arthropoda > Insecta > Diptera > Syrphidae > Melanostoma > Melanostoma scalare. The sequence goes on along the minus strand of OX456985.1, from coordinate 232,750,989 downwards.
ATGAAATGTAAGTCTATGTCACTGAGGGATAATGCAACGTTCCAGAGTTGAAAGAATTTTTGAAATCGATCAAGTAACTTTATGGTTCCCGTCCTCGTTCCCGTTTCTGTTCCTGTGGGATTATAGGGATGAGATACAGTTTAAGTTACCGATGAAGGGCGATAATGTAGCACCCCTAGTGCTAAAATATTTTTTGAAATCTGTGGAGTAGTTTCTAATTTTCCGTTTCCAACCCCGTTCCTGTGGGAATATGGGGACAAACCTTGACAGGAACCATCTCTGAACTAAACTTTGTCTACCCTGAAAATTTCATAAAAATCCGTTGGGTGGTTTAGGAGTTTACCCCGGACATACATACATACAAACATACAAACATACATCCTACTTTATATATATAGATAGATAGATGAGTAAAAATGATCAAAATATATTCCGATTTTTTCTTGCTAAGACTTCATACGATGGGGTACTGTGCGGAACGCAGACTGAACATTATTTGCGTTCATGACAGCAGGGTCAACTTCCTGAACGACTCTACGATGCTATACTTCTCTTTATATGGCGCAAAGATGTCTAATCCACCAGACTTCTTCTCCTTCTTGGCCTTAATGCGTCATAAGAAGCTATATCATTGATATTGCCTGGGATCTTGATACTTAATTTCTCCGAAGTCGATGAATGCTTGACATCCAATAGCATAACGAAATGAAACACGATGCAAAGGGCATGAGCTGATACCGAAGGAAGGGACCGGGAACCAATAAGATTCCAGACTCCAAAACCATAAGAAGAACCATACTGACTGGAAGACGCTCTATATTTTTTTGAAAACCATATATCAGTATAGGATGTTACTTATAACTGAATTTGTTTAATTATTTTACTTTCTGTTAAGAAAATTCTCATTAACTTGCTAACCGAGCTGACGGCAATGCCATAGCTATTTAAGTTTATAGAAAATTAACCTTGGTTACGACCAGCCAAAAGGATCAACACGCGTCCAGGTTTCCTGTTTTAGCGGAAATTGAGTAAATGATTTCTGAATACATTGCGAACAGGTTGATTTTTAACATCTGGGCGGGCTGGGTAGTTGTCTTTTGGCTTCTTAAGATAAACAACATCCGTACACCGTTCTTTGGTCCTCTAATTTTCTTTGCTTTCATGAAAGGAGTCTTAACTTTCGTCACGACTGGTCATTTGACACTTCTCATGCGCCATTAGGCACGAAGCTTGTATATCTGACTTTTAGAGTAGCGCATAATCCCATCACTGAGTTATGTATTTGGGGTGTTTGTTGACTTTTTGCAAAATTTGACTTATTGTTTAGCTTTGCAGAAACTATTGACAAAAAAAGAAATGATTGATGGTGATGAACGCCTTCAATTTTTTTTAGCTTTAAGAGAGCTCCTTTCTTTAATTTTCCGACTGATTTTTATCAGCTCTTCAAATGCAAAATGAGTGGGTATTAGGTGCTATAGGCTTTACCGTAGCGAAATGGCTAGCTAGTCTTGCTTGGAAGCTTCTCGATTCAAATCCCTAACAAGATCAGAAAATGTTTTCCCACAGGTATCAAATTTCACGTGAACGATATACGTTCTTTCCCGATTAGACATTCGGCAGAAAATTGTAAGTCCTCTCCATTCCCGGCATGGCTTTGAAAAATGCACTTGGCCTAAGAGCTCAGCGCTCTTTGCGTCGCTCTATGTATGTATCTAGGAATTAGGCTTGATAAAACTAAAGTCAATAAGCCTGATTAAAAATGCCTTTATTTGATGTTTTGGTAATGTATTCAAAACATATTCGGGAATTGTGGAGTGTTTGAACTTTCAAGTTGGATAAACTAAAGCACTCAATCTGAATATGAGTCAAAAGTTTGTATTGGTTCGAATGTTTAAGCGAACTTGACTAGCGGCGTAGATATTTCAATATTTGCTTAAAAATCGCTTATCATGCATAATATGAAATCATCGATTTGAGGTTAAATTCTCAGTAAAAAAACTGAGGGCCCTAATCTGTTTATGTCAGCTTAAAACTAGAAGGTATAAATAAAGTTGACAAACTTAACTACGTTTATATTTTACAAAACCAAAATCCTATAGGTTTATTCAAGCATAACATGCTCGTCTTTTAATGTCATGTCCAGTGTTGTATCAAAAACACTTCGCTTACGGACATCCTGGCGAATTCGTCTCTTCTGTACGACTTAAACACTAAAAAAAAAAACTAAAAACCAAACTTTCATTCATATCTCCCCCTGTGTATCTCTGTGAGTTTTTTTCTTCTGCTATCTCTTGTTAGGATTCCACTTTCCCTAGCGCCATCCTCATCACTGTGATGTAGCAAAAACGAATAGCAACAAGATGAGTATCCCTTATTACTGTCAAGATAAAGGACAATTTATAATTTCTAACTTCACCAGGGTACGCATAACGAAACACCATATACACATTTCCTGGTGAATGGGCTGCTGATTTTGAGCCTTAGAGAAAACTATGTGCGGGCCTGTTGCAGCAAGTCCAAGGATAAAACAAGCATATTCCTTTTTTCTCTGTCTACTACAATACTCCTGTCGTTAACTTTCTTCCGCTCAACTTGAACTTGAGAAAAACTATTTTCATTTTTTTATACGATTTCTTGTGTGTGTGTCTCAATAATTTAATTTTACGATTGAACTTTTTGTTCTTTTAGCAATTTGTCCAACCGAATCAGATAAGTTGAGAACTCGGAAAGTAGGTAATTCTCTTGGTTGTAACATAAAAAAGAACATCATTGCTCGCCATTGCCTAGAGGCCATGCCTGTAATGTTAAACGAAATATTTGGCTTTTTTTTTTGTCTGCTTTTTTTTCTCTCTTGGTTGTTTGAAGATATCCTTTCTTTTAAGTTGTAAAACAATGTGGCGCCGTTTGAAAAGCGTCCAAGGATAACCTTTAAATTGCGTGGATGTGCGTATAATGTTTCCATTAAATACGAAATACGAAGATAGACGTTGCTTGTGAATTTTAAAAAGTTTTTCTCCATATAGTTTTGTCCACATGCAAATTTTTTTTTTTGTAATTTTTGAGTTAATGTGACTATGTTTCGAATGATCAGTATGGGATACGGCCACGTTGGTGAGGTTGATAGTTTTTGTGTGGCAAGATTACACCACTTGAATTTTGAATAGAAGTCGTTGCTAAGTGCCAGCCTTCAACTACGACAGAATTTCTATTTTCAATAATATTGTTCACCAGGAAGAGAGGTTTTCATGTTCTTAATGCTCGAATAGAATTTCGGAGAGTCCATTAAGATCGCATGTGTTACAAGGGTTTTCTAGAAGTTCTTCAAGTCCCATGATGCATGCCAAACTGATTTTATTTAATATACGACTAAGGACTCCGAACGCTAACTTCCTACAGTACCTCACACTCAAAGTGGGACACCTAAGAAATAAAATCTTTAATAAACTTCTTTACGAAAAATAATGCAGAGTTGCTCACTTTTCTAAATAATTTATATTTTTATTGCTTAATATTGACCTCAAATTATTATAAAATAAAAAAAAAATATCAAAAAACTACCCCGATTTGTTTAAAAAAAAGATGAAAATGATCTCTCTAGTATTTTTTTTTTAATGCAGGTCACACTCAAAGTGGGACACCTGATGTTTTCTAAGAAAACTTACTGTAATTGCCACGTTATCTACATTATTTAGTTGCAGTTTTTGCAGAGCTTTCATTGTGATAGCATTAAAAAAAAAAAAATCGAAATGTCAAGGCAAACAACCTTTGAAGAAAGGCAAATTGTGATTTTCAATTACCAAAAAGGAAAATCCGTTCACAAAATAAGTAAAGTTGTTAAAAAAGTAAATCTATGGTGTTTAGTGTAATAAAACGGTTTCGGGAAGGTCGAATAGAAAATAAACCAAAAAATGTTGAAAGCAAAAAAAAAATTTGCGATAGAAATGTGCGGTTTCTTTTAAGAAAAATAAGAAGTTTTTCTTTGCTGTCCGCAATTGGCCTTTAAAAAATGTTAAAGGACACTTAAAATGTTGACTTAAGGGCAGAAAGAGTTCGCCGGTTTGTTAGGAGAAACGAATTGAGTGGCTGAGTTGCGCACAAAAAGCCGTTAATATCAGAAAAGAATAGTCGTTTAAGAATGCACTTCGCCAAAGAGCATGTGACATCAGAATCTAAAAGATTAGTTTTGGTTTCGTCCGTAAAAAGGACTTTTAATGAATTGACCAAACTATGATTGAAGTTGGAGAACAAAATGCGACTAACCTTTGACCAGAAACTCATATTCTTTGTCACATTTACCTACTTTGGCGAATTGCATTCTTAAACGACTATTCTTTTCTGATATTTTTTTGGCCAATTGCATTTTTAAACGACGATTCTTTTCTTATACTAACGGTTTTTTGGACGCAACTCAGCCGCTCAATTCGTTTCTCCTTAGAAACGGGCAAAGTGTTTCTGCACTTAAATCAACATTTTCAGTGTCCTTTAACATTTTTTAAAGGTCAATGGCAGACAGAAAGGGATCACTTCTTATTTTTCTTAAAAGAAACCACCCACCTCTATCGCAAATTTTTTTTTTGTACTTTCAACATTTTTTGGTTTATTTCCTATTCGACCTTCCGAAACCGTTTTATTACATTAAACACCATAGATTTACTTTTTTAACAACTTCACTTATTTTGCGAACGGATTTTCCTTTTTGGTAATTGAAAATCACAATTTGCCTTTCTTCAGAGGTTGTTTGCCTTGACATTTCGATTTTTTTTTTAATGCTATCACAATGAAAACTCTGCAAAAACTGCAACTAAATAATATAGATAACGTGGCAATTACAGTAAGTTTTCTTAGAAAACATCAGGTGTCCCACTTTGAGTGTGACCGCATTAAAAAAAAAAATACTAGAGAGATCATTTCCATCTTTTTTTTAAAAAAAAACGGGGTTGTTTTTTGATATTTTTTTTTATTTTAAAATAATTTGAGGTCAATATTAAGCAATAAAAATAAAAATTATTTAAAAAAGTGAGCAACTCTGCATTTTTTTTCGTAAAGAAGTTTATTGAAGATTTTATTTCTTAAGTGTCCCACTTTGAGTGTGAGGTACTGTATGTCTTTGGCGTTTATGAGTAACCGTTTTTTCTCAAGCCAGTAGCAAGTTCTGTATTTGAGTATATACTTTCACATTAATCATATAACTGGCAACGCCATTTACATATCCGGTTTCAGTTGTTTCCTGTTTCCTTCTACTGGACCGTTATGAGAGCTACGAACCAGAGATTTGTGGTTTATTCCTACAACAGATAGGCATTGAAGACATCTTAGCCTTCTTGGTATTAATTTACATAAAATCGCTATGGACGCCGGTTTAATTGAATAAATTATAAATTGTTTAAATATTGTTTACTATCATCAAACGGTTGTATAGTCATTAACTTCTTTGCCTTTTCTTGCCACTACCCATGCGCAGGTTGCAGGAAAGCTGTCCATTTCCTTGCGCAGCTTTGCCACCTTTACCAAAACTCTCCTCAGTGTTTACCTTAAGTTTTATTTTCGAAACAACTTTGTCATAAAACTAACATCACCCTTTTCTACACACCTGCTAAGCGATGTTTACATGCATCTATGCAACGCTACCGCCTCCGTTTGGCGTCATTAATCATCACACTTTTGTCGGCAAATTTCCCATTTGAAAATAAACATTAATAATTAATAACACGAACGTGGTAAATGGCATTGAATTAGGAGGACACACCAAAGTATAAAACGACCAACATTGGATATTTCGTTATGTCTTTTGATATTTTATTTATGGAAGACACTGTAAGGAGTCACCATGAGTTGAAAACATAAAAGTAGAACAGCTCACACATCGACCATCACCGCCTTCATGTTAACTAATAGCACGCCTCCCTCTGTTTTAACGTCAGACGTATTGCAGCAAAGGTGGAAAAATCAACTTTTCCTCACAATTGGCTTAAGGCCAAGTCGCAGTCAGAAAACGTCGGAGAACGTGCAATGAATTTTAATTGACCATACTAAGATCTTCCTCAGTGTTTTACGTTTTATTTTATTCAGTAGCTTCTTTCAACAACCAACACCACCCTCGCCGGGAAAATGAACTTCTTTCAGTTCTTTAAAAAAAAGGAAAAGCAGCAGCTGTGCTTGTACCTGGGTGAACCGTTGAGTATAGAGTACGAGTAATTCTCAACCGCTTACAGATGCAGAAGGTGCTGCTTGCAATTACCCAAGAGCTGTGTAATTTTCAGTTTTTCTTGAGAGGAGTTTTGTATTTTCTGGAGTTTCTTGGAGTTCGCCTGAGGGAATTTATTTCAAATTAAATGCTGGGGCTGTTTTGTAAAATGAGTGTAGGAGTAATTGGAGGAATACTCTTGTATATACATGATGATTGTGTGGTATGCTGAGTAATGAAAGCTTGAAGCATCTCTTAAATTTATTTGTTCCTCAAACCAAAGGCTTAATGCACTCGTGCATATTTAGCTTATTGGCGAATTGTCCTCTATGAGTTTTTGTGGATCTTTATGAAACTCTCAATAAATCAGTTCAGTTGTTCACAATAACAGCAAAATGTGTTTTATGACTTTAGTTTAAAGGTGCGTCCACACTATGACGAACGGCACAGAGAATGTCGACTTAGTGTAGAGGGACGGCCACCTCTTTACCGAAAGCCAACCCAAATTAAATGAAATGGTCCTATTTCCGGTCGCCATAGTGCTCGCATCTTAACGACTCACGCGGCGCACTCTGCTAACGTTGCTGGTTTTGAGCTGAGATAAGGAGAACAATTAAGTTACATTGATTCAGTATGGTGGCTCCCATTGGCTTTAGTTGTAGCTGTTGCTGATTTGCGCTTCGAGCATAATAAAACCACTATATTGTTAGTAAGTACCTACTTTTGCCAAGACACATTTTCGTCACACGCTTCATGGAAACAAAAAATGTTCTTCAGAGTCCTTTGAGTTCGAAACAATTGCATACACTGATTGCTGCCCCTCCACCACTACAACATAAACACAGTTCCTTACAAATCAGATTTTCATATAATCTCCTCACAGCAACCTGTAGGATAATCACTCTAAAACTTATCAAGCTCATAAAGCCTTCCATTAAAACAAACAAGGGTAATTTAAGGATTACTTCAAAGGTGATAACAATAGACTAAGAAAGTCTCATTCAAATGTCTTCCTTTCTTATTGCTTTGAAAGGAGATAACTGAGTGACAATCTTAGAAGGGAGTGCGTTGGCATTACCTTAAGGCATTTAAAAACCACCCCGGAAGACATTTCATCTGTTAGATCCAACTCATTAACATACCTTGAGTGTTGTTTTGGAAAAGAAAAACGCATCCTTGAAATGGAGAAACCCATTTGTGGCTTATTTGAAGGAATTAAATTTATCTACATCTGACGATTCACTGCCTCAGCATCAGCAATAACTTTAAACTAAGGTACCTTTGGATAACCATAACAAAACAATGTCTGACGCCACATTGCCACCATAAGCGCCATGGTGAATCTAATAAAATGAAACTTTTGGCAGAGAACTCGAATAAAATATGAAAAATAAAAAAAGAAGCATTTCCTTGCACTTCATAAACAATGACCTGAAACGTTTGAAAGCGTTTCCAGGTCTTTGCAGATATAACACTTTTATTTAGTTTTTAGTGCCAAAACCATCGTGAGGTAAATTTACTGAAAAGCTGTTTATTGCGGCATAAAGCGTTGCCTTCTCACACAGTTTGCAATCCCATAAACAATTGTATCAAGTGGTGAACAGTTATTCTGAAACTTACATATACCTACAAAGCGGGAAATATTTCCTGCGAGAGATATTATTTCCGGTCCGCTTTTGTAATATGCAATATGCAGAGATTACTCTTTTCTACTCTGTCGCTGAGTTGCCTATGATACGAATTAAAAATCATGACACATGCACATTTTTCGACCGATTGCAGGATATAGTCCTCTATATTAGTTTCAGTTCATGAAATTTTCTTCGTGTCTTCTGTGTTCATTCCAAAGGCATTATGAGCCTACCTTATATCTGGACGATGAAAAGTGTTGCTGTCTCTTTAAAATCCTATTCATACGAAGTATCCTTCCTCCATTTAAAATCAGTGCATTCTGTGTTCCATAAATTTTAAAACAGAGTAGGATAGCAAAAAAAAAAAAAATCATAAAAAAGAAAACAAAAAACTTACGAGTGGATGTAAGCTTCCTTCTCGCCTAAAAAAGGATTTCCGTGAAGATTCTGGGTGGCGGGCGTATCGTTTTTTGTCATAATTTTTGTGTTTCATTCACGTTCTAACCCGTTATTCATGGTCTAGAATAAACAAAAAATGTATTCTTATTTCATTTTTTTGAGAAAAACGGAAACTTTGCAAAAAAGATTACCAACTTTGTGTTTTCCTTTCCCGAATCTCACCGCATACGTTGGAATAGGAAAATTAATAAATCCACTTTTCAAAATGAGATTCATATCATGGCGCAGAATTTATGGCCCATTCATGACCTTTAAGCAAATGAACACTACTGAGCTCATGGGATATGTTTTTTAAGTAAATTTATGGCAAGGAAACATCTAATACCAAATAGCGCTGCTTTGTCACGTAACACATATAGGCTTATACCTACTCTATTAAAAAAAAATGATTTCATTAGAATACCTGCACATAGATATTGGTAAAGTTTCTGGAAGTGTATTAACATAGCCGCCTAAGATACCGAAGTTGTTGTAAGGAGCCTCCTGCCACCAATGGAGCCAACTTACAACAACGCTAAATGTTCCTATTCACCAAATAAGGAGAAGTGAAAAGGCAAATTAACTAAATTTAATGAAATGTCATAATTTTGAAATGAGAAAGGTTAATATAGGCGGTTAAAACTTGACCTCAGCAGTCATTGTAAAGACGTGAGAGAGATGGAGCGAAATGGGAACAAGTATTTACATACTAAGAAGGTTTATTTATCTGTAATGGGAATTTCACAAACCTTCAGCATTTTCCTTTGAAAATATGAATTTTGTGGCCTTTTATCAGTTGATTTCAATCTTGACAATTTCCTAGCACCTTTTATAATAGAATTTCAAACAACTAGCCCATTAACAAACAATTCGTTCTCCAAAAAACTTTTTTAAAAGGGAAATCTAAGTCGGTTAGCTTTTCAGATTAATCCAATTTAAATTCATTCTGCTAAAACAATCAATTTGAAAAATTCAGCCATGGAATCAAATCTAGATGAAGTTTTTCTGCCATTGGAAAACGCCCCTCCTTTCTCAAAAAGTATGTAATATGCTCATTTTGGGAAATGACAATAGGTCGTCTGTGCGCCTTTTGCTTTGAAACCGTTCGGTCTGCCTTTAAGAAGCATTCGATTTTCAAACTATTTCTTGAAATGTCATTCGATAGCATAGATGTAAGTGCAGCCGGTGGATAGTTGAAGAGTGATGAAGATTCCTCAATCAACATCTTCCGATAACGACTTCGATTTTTGGCGAGGTCTCTCTAGTTTTATACTCGAAGTCGGTTGAGTTCTTTATCTTCCGCCATTTTCTTGAAAAGTGCTTTCGAAAACCATTTAAGCCGGAGCGTTGATGTCCATCCGCTCTATATGGCCCAGCCAACGCAGACTCGCTGTGCGTACCTACTATTTTAGCTTTGCCCATGTCGAAGTACAGCTCATACAGCTCGTTGTGGAATCTTCTTCTGCTCACATTGTCTTGACATATGGGACCAAAGATCATTCGGAGTATTTTTCTTTCGAAACGATCAATGGTTTCCGCATTCGCCTTCGATGAGGTCCACGCTTCTGCGCCGTAAAGCAGGACTGGCATGATAAAGGTGTTACCTTGATTTTTCTACACAACAACTGTATTTCTCTATTGCCTTCCTTAACCCAAAGAAGCAATGGTTGGTAAGATTTAATCTCCGTTGATTTCTACACTGATGTTGTTATCCGTTTTTATAGCGGATCCCTAGTAGACGAAGTCCTGAACTACCTCGAAGTTATGTCTGTCTATTGTTAAGTTTTGTCCGATTCGTCGATGCTAGCTGTCCTTGTTTGATGACAGCATATACTTCGCTTTGCCCTCTTTAACCATCAAACCAATTTTGGTTGCTTCAGTTTCAATGCTCGCAAAAGCACCTTTGACAATACGTTACCTTCTTCCCATTACGTCAATATCGTCTGATTAAGCGAGTATCTATGTAGAGACTGGAAAATTATTCCTCTAGTGTTTGAGTTTTGAACAATTTTTTCAAGTATGATGTTAAAGAAATCGTATGACAGTTTGTCGCCCTGTCGAAAGCCTTTTTAGACATCAAAGGTCTCGGGAGTTCTTTTACCGATCTTGACGGAGCAGCGTGAATCTTCCAAAGTCATTCTGCATAGTGCTAATTTTGCTAGAATGCCGACTCTAGAAACGGCTATGTACAGCTCATCTCTGTAAATACTGTCAGACGTGGCCTTAAAATCGATAAAAAGATATTGTACATCGACTTTACACTCTCGGGTTTTTTGCAAAACCTGCCGTAATACGAACATTTGGTCGAATGGGGACTATTCTGGTATAAAACCACATTGATAAGGACCTATCAAATTGTTGACGTAGGTTTTCAGACGTTCACATATTATTCAGCAAAGGAGATTTTATGTGCGACGTTAAGGACTTTTGTTCCTCTATAATTGACGCAACTGTGAGCGTCACCCTTTTTTTAGGATCGGAGATACGATTCTGAGGTTCCATTCATATCGATCATTTACATCAAATATTCTAGTCAACTCGTCATCGAGCTGAATGAAGCTATTTAAATGTGAATTTTTCTTAAGTCCCCTCAAGGAATTTTACTTTTTGCTCTTTTTGTCTTTCATCGCTAAGTCAATTTCAATACTTTCTTATCTGTTAAAGGACACCGATAAAGAAAATGTGTTCACTATAAAAATTAAAAGAGAATATTTGAAGAGAGTTGCCATTGAATTTTAGATTTTGGTCCCCTAGATTTGCAAGTTCTTGGGCTTCTCTAACATCGCCATGTTAGTTTGACACAAAGCTAAGAACACCAAGTATAAAAAATAACCAGAATAAAAAATGGTTTGCTATTGAAAGTCTAGCCTAGCTTCATTTTCTTCCTCTACTTTAACAGCACCAAGAACTTTGGCGTAGTGCTTAGCATATCAGCCAGTTACGTGGGATTTCGAGGTTCGGATCTCAAAAACATTAAAATGTTTTCGACGGGTATCACCTTTTCCGAGGAATTGGCAAGTCTTCCGAAAGTAATTACTCGAAATGGAAAGCGCTTTCTAAATTAGCTGTTTGGAATCGGGATACAATTTTAGGCCCATGAAATGCTTTAGGTCTGGAAATGAACCGAGTTTTGTTGTGCCACCATAATTTTTCTACGAGCATGGTGATCTTGCGAAAGCGTCACAACTCTTCAATTTATCTACTTCACACTATTGATCCTCCGGTGGGAGCTAACAGCTAAGTCAAGCTAATAAAATAATTATTAAAAATAACTAATATAGCCCCTGCTAAACATCTATCAAAGGTGTGAGTTTCCGTAAAAATTCGACGCCCTTATTGCATCTTTATCAATGCGCAGGAGATTTTCAACCGCTTTATGGCATCTATGTCTGTACGAGCTTGTATATTGCTCTATAACCATCAGTTAGCATAAAATCTATGCCACTTCATCTTTACTTTCCCTTCATGAAACAAACTACCCGGACCACCCTACTCTTAGATTTTTATGCTAAAACTTCACGAACTGGACAATCTTACATCGGTATGCCATTACGGTATAATATTTCTTGTTTGTTTACTTCACTCAAACATTCCACACTATACACACCACCTCCATCGTTGTCGTTAGTCATGACTTCACCTACACTAAATTACAAATATAAACATCCAATAATCTCAAATAAATGTCAAAAAGTAGCTATCAAAGAAAGTAATGGCGACATCCATAACCGAGCCGTTTCGAATGGGGATTAGGAAAAATCATATGAGGAGCCACCTTCCGATGGCATTAAGTGCCTTGTTTGTGTTACACATGGCCATTTAAGGGACTGGATTGAGTGCGTAGGTTGTTTTTCTCATGAATTACTCAAAGTAAAATTGTATATCCAATACAACTTTACCAAGCCTCTTTTGACAAAATAAAAAAAACCGGAGATATTCCGATGATTTGTTGGAATGTCGCTGAAATAATAAGTTAAAGTCTATCACCCTTCCTCTATTGTTATGGGCTAAAAGTTATGATGTCACATTTGAGTCAATATTCCATTTGAATTATGCCAGTCTAAGGGTTGACGCATTAATAAGCAAAAGCATGTAGAAGCCGTAAAGACGACTTCATTGTTTTACGTAGTCCAGAGAGGAGATGAGTAAATCAAATGTTGTACCAAGAGGCAATTTACTTTTTGGCAAATGCAATACTTAATTTTGAATATGTTTCGTTGAGGCGGCAGATAACGGTGTTAATAAATAATTTTTTATTGCCCTGCTAAACCCTTGTAACACACACTAAAGCACAACAGCAACAAAAAAATTATATTCATTCCTCATTGTATCGCGTTGATGTGGAAAAATTGACTGCAAAGGCAGTCTTGGCTGTAAGGCTTCTTCATTTTCTTATTTATTATTTGCTTCAAAGAGCGATGCACTTGAAGGGGTATATCTAGAAAAGGAGTATAGAGGGCTTGCCAAGACTTGAAGATAAATCAAAAATAATTACACTGGAGCCTGACTTCCCTCAAGAAATAGTCTCCCAAGAATGTCGCGTGTTCATCACACCACTTCACACAATTTAAACTGCCGAAGGACTTTCAAGGCTTAAGAAATGATTTCTATTAAAAATGAACATACTTTTATGAAATAATAATGATGACACTACCTATGAAGGTATATCTGTTGAAATCCTCCCTCATCTCATCTCTCAACCACAAACTACAGCATAATAATGAAAAATCACCGTTTTACACCTCGAGGGTAGATTATTTGCAAAGACGGGCGATCCCAATGCACGAGTAATCAGAATTGTGGTTTCCAACACTCGTTTCCTTTATTTAGCGTGATGTCTGGGAACAATAGGTCTGCCATGCTAGTGAGAAAAGTCTGGTGTTGTAGATGACACCGGGATGACATCTAATTTCCACCTATAATTTCGCATTGTTGTTCTTTTATTATTTTTTTGTTATGTTTTGTTATGGCTGAATATTTTTCTATTTTACCATGACACACAGGGGATGGAAATGAAAAATAAAAAAAATTATAAAAATGTCCCCGGGTAGTAAAATATCACCTTGCTGCATTTCATACCAACGAGCTGTGCTCATAAGTTCCTTTTTAACATTCTGCTTGTGTATGGGTAAGGCCTAAATTTCAGAAAATCGCTGTCTACTGTCACTGTCATTGTGGATTTGCACTTCATTAGTTGCACTGACAATAGTGAGTTCTTTGTACAAAAACTCACACTCAATTTGCATAAAGGTGGCACGTCAACAACTTGCACTATAAACACAAACATACAACGAAGAAAACCAACTGTCTTTGTGTAAAGAGATATAAAACTGAATAAGCAACTTCATTGATCATTTTGCAACCTCTGTCATAAGTGTCCAAGTCTAAGCACCTCTTACAAGGAATTTCTTATAAAGGACTCCGAACTCAATTGAAACTCCGACACGATGGGAGAGGATGATGTGCCTGTGGAAAAATAGGAAATGAAGTCCTCTTCAAAGGATAGTCAAAAGAATTTCGAAGGATATACAAATATCCTGCAACAAAAGGCAAAAAAAACTAGATTTCTCAGACTTGAATACTCATGCTCATTGACAATGGAAAGTTTTCTAATATATTGTGTGTAGTACAGGGCACCTACTCGTGCTTATTTCTTCTTGTGCATTCGAATTTCTTGTGCAATAACCAAAAGATGGAGGTATACCTATATACTCGTATACCTTCGTATAGTTCTTGTGGTCAATGCGATAGAAAAAGTTTTCTTTTGAGAGAATTCTTTTTTAGATTAGAGAGACTCAGGGAAAATGAGAAAAAAAAACTCAAACAGAGTCAAATATACAGAAAATTTCTTTATAACTTTGTCTTGGCAGAAATGGTTCATTTCGATTCAGAGTTGTTTTTCAAATTTTCTGTGCTCGTCCTTAACTCAAAAATCAAAACATGTTTTTGATCCTTAGCTCGAATGCACCAAATAATTATATGTGCTTGGTGCTGGTATATTAAAATCCAGGTTTAAACTCTCATTTCAGTTTAAACTGAAGTTTAAGAATCTGTTGGTTTTCAACGCATTTGCTCAAGATTTTGACTGATTTAGCTTTAAATAACTGTGGAAATTTCGCCTTTTCTAATCCCAAGTTTCATGCTTGGATAAACCATTTTTATTCGAACAATGCAAATGCACCCAAATGTAAGGATTTTTGAATGCAAGTGCTCCTATTCAGATCTAAATACTGATCAGTTGTACTTTCAGATAGCAACCCTCTCTTGATATAGATTCCCAGATGTTTGTAGAAAAGCAAGAAGACGCTGCCACATTATGGAGCCAAGATTACCAGTTCTTGCCATGTCTGGGCGGAGAGTCTTTAATCTGATTCGAGAAAATACAGAGTAGGTACTAATAAAAGAAGTTACCGCGGTCTCCTCACTTTAACCACAGGATTCATAGAGTGTGATATTTCTAAGGCCTGTGGCAAGTTTCAATACTTGGCGAAAAGAAGTGCAACGTGGTATCAATGTGTTCAATGATTCAAGATGTAAAAAATGGTTTTTTAAGAGCTATCGAAATTAAAAAAAAAAAAAAAACATAAAATTTAATCACCAAGGCTAAGCCCAAAATGATTCAAGGGCTTAGTCTAATTTGGACATAATATTTACAACATTGCGGCAGGTATATGTCATGAAATGCTACAATGTTGGCTTCCAGTGCGTCAACCGGATCGTGATTGTCGCAATGAACTTAAGCCTTAACATAACCCAACAAAAATTGGTCAAATCGGCCAATTGACCGGCCCCAAGCTATTTACCGAACTACGCTCTCCAGTCAAGCCATTGTTAAGCATGCTGTGTGGCTCCTCTTACTGAAACTTCATGTCATGCAAGCCAAGCTTTTCTATTTTGCGCCAAAATAAATAGCGTTCACCATTCACAAAAACGTTGCGATTTTCATCATCTTTGATGAAATACTGCCTAATGATTCCGCCAGCCCATAATCCGCATCAAACGAATTTTTCGAGATGCATTGGTAGTTTTTGCAATGCTTCTAGATGCCCTTCAATCCAAATACGCCAGTTTAGCTTGCTCACGTATCGACTCAACCAGAAATGAGCTTCGTTGCTGTGCTGAACACAATTTTTGAGTAAAATTGTTAGTTTTTGGACAATTTTTTAAGAGCCCATTAACTCGGCGCTGAGGTTGGCTGCTCGGCTTCAATTTTTGCACCAGGGGGCAGGGCTGTTTCGCAAAGCTACCAGTCTACAAGTCAAGAGCCACTTGTGGGATAGTTTCCATTGCACTAGTAGAAGACTAAGCAAATATGTAGCGAAAAAATTTCTTACAAATTTGTGTTACAAAAATTCTTATGCAAAATTTTCCACGTGGTGAAGTTGCAGAGGCTCAATTGCTGCAAACTGTACCGAATAAATAATTTACGATCATCATTAACACTGGACGATAAAGCTGCAATATTTTCTTTAGTTCGCATTCTACGTAAGCATGTTGGTGATTAAACGTTCAACATTGTAAATTTTATCCGAAATTTAGTCCCAATAGCCCGAATTGCCGCTTCAGTAAAATGGAAGAAGCTCTTGATGAACATTCAGAACACGCATTTACATAATAAAATTCAATAATTTGCTAGCGTTGTTCGTTTGTACGACGATTCATGGTTAAATTATAGACCGAATTGAAGGTATTTGACAATTGACAGTGACTCAAAACACGAACGTGCGTGAGCTGTCAAAACCGTGTTGCCAAAAGGAAAATCTCTAAAAAATCACCTACTATAACAACAAAATACGTACAAACAACGAAGAAAGATGTCACCTTCAATTCATTAAATGTTATTAAGCTTAGCTCAATTTGATGAAAGCGCACTGAAAAACCAAGTGAGATAAACTTAAAACATGAAACCGACTCCTTAAAACTGAAATTTTTGTTCAGCTCAACTTGAGTTAAGACTTCCATTCTGAAACTGGCCAACTTTTGTTTTTGTTTTGAACTCTGTTAAATTTCACTCACGCCCACAACATCCTTAGCCTTAGTATACTGACGTAAGAGGGACTCAGTAGAAATAAGATAAAGTTTGATCATTAAGCAACAATTGAATTCACTATGACGGATATATGAGACATAAACTAACTCCAGGAGTGGTGTAATAAGAGCCTGTGAGATATGAGGTTTTATTGAACAAAATTCGTACTTTAATTACTCTAAGAGGTAAATAAAATAAACAAAACAAAAAATTCAGCAAATCTTCTATTTAGTAGATGAAAAACACGTAGATTTTCTCAACTAAATGAAATTCATCAGTCTTTAAGCATAAACACAGTTTGATCTCTCAAACCAAACCAAAACACTTCGAGCCAACCTATTTTCAATTCTCAAGAACAATTCTCCTGGGACAATGGATTAATAAATTCGCAATAATAATAAAGTTTTTGTTTTTATTCTTAAGCTTCAAAAAACTATTAAGTCTCAATAAAAGAATTGAAATTGTTCCATACTGCATTTTCAGCTCTCACCGTACTCCAACCAGTTAAGAGCTATGAAAACTGGGGCAAGTGCTTACTTTATTTATTCTCGCGAGAGCACTTAACACTTTGAACAAATAAAATCTGGTAAAAACTTTTGCCATAAAAATCCCTTTTCCACCTTCCCCACATAAAACTATCATCGTCACCAGAATCCAACTCCAGCTGAGTATGTGCTTCTAATGGCGCCAACTCAGTGAAAACAGAGGGAGGAGAAAGCCAATACAAGCACTGCGTAACTTTTCACCAAAATAATATTTGAAAAAATGAAGAAAAATAAAAAGAACTTTTTACTGGTTCAAAAATTTTAACTTTTGATTAGCTTGAGGAGTTGAATCGGTTTGAATACGAAAGTAACCGAGATGTGTTAAGTTGCAAAATTTGTTCCTGACGACCGTCTGGAGACATCAATTTGCAAGTTTTTTTTGAAGTGGAATCCAAAATTGCTTGATATACCTATTCGGTGTTTTACCTAATCTATTATTTAAGAGATACCGTAAACAGGGGTTACTTTGCACCGTTTTTTCCCCCTTTTTTTATAAAGCCTCTAAAAAGTTTCAGAGAATTTTTTTTTTTTATATTTTTTTTTTTATTTCATTAAAAAGATATGAAATAATACATTTATGTTATAAAAACTTTTTTAGTTATAGTGAAAATATTTTTTTTTTTTTTGCTTAAAAGTGGAGCAAAGTTGTTCAAGGGAGGAGGTTACTTTGCTCCGTTCTGCGTTTCCCATCATTATGCTTTTGTTTGAAGTGCTGGAGTAATGATATTCATACAGTTTATGAACAATGCTCCAAACATCCTTTCTGTGAAAAAATAACTGAATCCGAAACATACTTTTTTTTTTACTTTGCTCCGGAGCAAAGTAACCCCAAACCAACTTTCGGGGTTACTTTGCTCCGGTGCAAAGTTACCCCAAAATTACGAAAATGGGTATGTTTTTACAAAAAACAAAAAATTATAAATATATTTTGGGACCAGGAAAGTTAACTTTGTGTAAAATTAAAGAAAAAAAGACACTTAAACGGTAACAAAAATACTCACTTTTCATATTTGGATACACTCGCTTTTACACTTCAAATTTTCTACCCTGAAAAAACTCACAATTAGGTCGCTCCTCTTCGGACTACAATGGTTGAATGAAAAATAAACGTAGGTATGCAGCTGCACATGATTTCGCACACACACAAACACTACATTACGTTACAGTAAGACCGGTGAGCAAAACTGTACGTGTTTGAACATAAAACGAATTGTAAACTCTTTATAACAATGGCGCAAAGTTACACCCGCAGGCGCAAAGTAACCCCGGTTTACGGTATTTAAAAAGACACCGCTTCTTGTTATAAACTTCTATTCAGATAAATTATGATTGTAAATGATTGTAAAAGATGTTCTTTAGAAGTTTTTTCACGTTTGTTTTTGGTTTAAAAAACATCGTTCTCAAATTATTTACTAAGCTGAGTTGGCTAGAAAGAGAAGAGGAATTGCAATAAAACGATATCGTATCATGATTTCAATTTCTATAAAGTTTAAGAATATAGAAAAGGATTAAACTGGACCAAAATGCAAATTATTGACACATCATTCTTATAACGGGTGTTCTAACAAAAGCTTTACATATTGGCAGCACGGTGTTTTGACAGCTGATATATACGGCATGCGATTCAAGATTCAAATGTTAGTTTTAAATGACTCTTTTAGGAAAAGAAATCCAGAAGAATTTATGCAGCTTGGATATTTAAATTCGTTTTTTTAAAGAAAATTCTCTTGTCTGATGCTCCCATTTTCGATGTCTATAGATCTGTCAACATCAAACAAAATCGACGCATAGGTTCTCTGTAACTGTCCCCAATTTTTTTTTTTACTACAAATTAGAACAACCCGTTACAGTCATGGCTATATGTGCATTAACTGCAAGTTAGATTTTTAGCCTGTGCAATTGAAATGCAAGGTTAAAATAATTTTATTTTCAGTCGCAGAACTTCCAGTTAGAAACATAAGGACTTGAAATTCGCGTACGAATAAAATAAATTTATTTTATCAAAACTCACAACATCTTCAAAATTGCGCGAGCTCTGGCAATGCCAGGAGATTTTCAACTTAAACAACTACAATTGCTTCTTTTTGAGAAATTTCTCAAAACTGCGATGTAACACCACCTACACCAACTGCACCTTGGGTGCATATAGACACGTCCATGAAAAAGAGTCCTAATATTTGGATTGAAATGATTGATATCCATCTACATGTTTCACCTGTCCTTATAATGTACCCTTTGAACAATAAACTCTAGAGTCAAAGGAGATAAGCAAATAACATTTTTATAGGTTTGCAAAGCCTCCAGCCTCAACATTGGATAAAGCTCACTTTGTCAAATTTTTTGTTAAACAGGTTGCATACAATTGACGTCATGTTTTGGATGGATTGAAAGGTTCCCGATCGATAATGAAGAATAAAAAAGTCAAATAAGTCACCAGTAAAATTTGAGCCTAGGTACCCAAGTAACGATTTAACTTGTATAGGGTCTAATTTTTTAATTTTGACAAGCTTTAGATTCCATAGTGCTGCATAGAGCCTTATTTATGATTGTTGATCAATTTTTAGATAACTTTTAAAAATAGCTTCTTTAAAGCAATTTGGGAACTAGTTCCTCAAGTTTTAAGGAAGAATAAGATAATTCTGTTTAATAATTCCTCTATAAGGCCTGTCAAAGTGTCAAAGTATCTAAGTGAGAAGACGTTCAAAAAAAGGAAGACTTCTATAAAGCTTATACTATTCGAAGTCATCAACAAGAATCTGTTAAGTACTTCTTAACCGAAGAACAAAGATGACGTTGTTTGTGAGATTGAAACCCGTTGGAATAGTTCTTAGCTACAGTGCCTTTCAAATGTCCCATATTCGCTAGGAATCTGGGTTGCAATGCTGTAACTTTCTCCTCCTCTAATGAACTATCAATGTAATTAGCGAGAGTGTGAAACATCCATTCAAAAGTGTTGTAAAATTAAAAGGTTCAAACGGAAAATTTTGTCTTGAAAAAATTCGTTAAAGATAGGTACAACCATGCTTAGATACAACTCTTGTGCATTTCTGTCTTGAAAAAGGATTTACATTTAAAAAAGAAAAAGAAAACTCCTTATAATACTTCGGTATCAGTGAAAATCTCTTAAATCACTTCTGAATTATTAACAGTAAAAGGATGTGAAATAATTTAAACATATCGCAACGCGCCTTGCCAACCACAAAGAGCTTATGGCAATACACCGCAGTACTCGCGACAACCTGGAGCCATTTATAACCTTTCCTTAGTCTTTCGAGAAATTCTTTTAAAAATTCTTCTTCTTCGAAAGTACACTGTCACTCGACCTTGCCAAAGTCACTTTTCTTCTGAACGCTTTTATGCCCCCAAAAACCATCAGATTCGCAACCATTTCCAAATGAAACGAAAAATCTCATTTTCACATTTATGATTTTTGTTCCCACCATCCACCGCACTCGTGCACTTACGCAATCCTTTTTGCTAAAACACATACGCTAGTTGTCATCTCAAAGACTACATATAAAAGGTCCTTGGTCCTTTTTACTTTCGTTTTCAATGTTATAGTTGTAGCTTTCTTCGTGACTTCAGTCAAGTATAGGGAAATCAACGACGTCCTTCTCATATACACATTTCCACTCGAAATGAAAATAAATTCTCGAGTTCTGGCTTTCGGAATGCGCCAGGAGAAAAATTATCCATTTTACTAGATCGACCGCATATTTCAAGCTGAGAGAGAGAGAGGTGGTTTCAATGGAGTCAGGGTAGCCGCCTCAGTGTCGTTCTATATGCGCCGTGAAACGGGACATGGCATTCGTTGTCCTCCGAATGAAGTCATTGCATTGTAAAAAGCCACTGATGCTCAGTGACTAGACTACAGGAGCAGCAAAAATGAGACAATGAGTTGTGGATGCTGTGTACCTTTGGCGTCTGGGATATCCTTTAGAAATTTATTTCATTTCTGGGGCGAAATTTAACATTTTGCTTAAGCTTCCTGCAAGGTAGGTATTTGGTTTGTGGAGGTAGGTAAAAGAAATGTATATTTTTATTTTAACTGGCGAAAAACTGTGTTCCTGGAAGACTTGGAATTCTCTATAGTGGATGACTACACTCAAAGAGGAATTCGGCTAGTGGCTGTGCATATATTTTGTTCTTGTTTGTCTACGCACTTCTCCACATACGTAAAGACACTTCCTAAAGCGAATCCTTCTAATAGTTTTCAGATGCTTGAAATCCTTGAAGTGGCCTTTATTTATTACAAAGGCACATCCCTATCCAACAAAAATAATCACATATTCACCACAAGTATATTTACAAGGAAATAAAAACGTGAAACATAAAAATCCCTATGAATAACAACATCAAAAATTAATAACACACCGACATCTCTTCCATTGGCATTCGAACTCCACACTCAATACAAAGTTGCTTTCTCATATATTCGAGTCCGCATATGAACCAAGTATCCCCAATTGGAATGGCTTGTACATTGTACCACACACCGCACACAGTCAATTCTGTAAAAGAGTCGGAGCCTGAAATCCGAAGAATTGAATTTATTATTCCGCACAAAGGTGATTATGGTGAATACCACACCTTCTTATCGATATTGGCTCGGATTTGAATTTTATCTTCTCGTACAGCTCCCCGGGGAGCTTGTTAAAATGCCAACAACTCGAGAAGGATAAACTCAACGCGCTGCTTTAACAGCACACATGTGTGTTAGGCAAGGAATAACGGTGAATGAGTATCGCCATGAATACGTGATTATCCCTTTTTTTTCCTTTCAGTGCGCCAGCCAGCCAGCACCAGCGCCAGCGATTGGATTTCAATTTTATTGACCGTTTCGTTTTAACATTGTTACATTTTTACTTACTCCTGGCGGTAACTCAAAAAATATGTTCATTTTAACTTACTTCTTCGATGTTGAGTTTATTTGGCGAAAAAAAAAAAACTTTTTACAACCCTCGGACTTAATTAACTGCAGAGGATTTTTAGAAGCTGTTTCCTGTCACACCGTTTGATGGCGTTTCCGCCGGGATAGACGATCGACTAAAGCATAGAAGGCTTATTTAATTTTAAAATGTAAACGTCTTCTCAGGAGGTTGGAGAGAGGGGGGAGGTTGTGAACAGCTGTTTCACTCATCTCTGCTCATCACTGTTTAACAACCAGGTTAATGATTATTGGGTAGATAATTTATGAGCATTCAAAAAATTGTTTGCATAATTCAGCCGGAAAATTGTTCTTTACTCTGTGCCTCTACTTACACACCCAGTAAATTTAAGAAACAACGCCCGGTCGCGCGGTGTGCTGTTTAAAGATTTTATACTCAAACATGTTTCAAAATCATTCATACAACACAATAAATTGTTTGCGGCTTCATCGTAGCGTTAATTCAAAATATTCTTGACGTGACT
Organism: Melanostoma scalare; assembly: GCA_949752695.1. Taxonomy (NCBI): domain Eukaryota; kingdom Metazoa; phylum Arthropoda; class Insecta; order Diptera; family Syrphidae; genus Melanostoma; species Melanostoma scalare. The sequence goes on along the minus strand of OX456985.1, from coordinate 232,728,750 downwards.
CGCCCGCCTGTGGGCCATAAATCATTTTGCGCGAATTTATTACGAAGACTAGGTACAGGGTTGTGCGGTTTCTTGGTTTTCGAATGGCAAATGTTTGTATTTAATTCATGGATTCCTTGACGAAAATGATAAGGAATCATGAAAATCTTCGTAAACTCTAAATCTGACGTTACATTCGATTATTCGAGAGGAGCAAGTAAGGTTATTTCAATGTTGACGAACTTTATTTTTAAATATCTGTTTCCAGTTGGTTAGCTAATGCGATACCTGCGTACAACAAAACCGCAATCGATTTGAATGCCTCTCGGTAAGAAAAAGCGTGACTGTGGTAAGTGATCAAATCAACTTGGTTCTATTTTCAACTTGGCGATGATCATGAATGCCATCCTCCCGACCTAGAAGAAGTTAACTTGCCATATGCAAACTTAAATCAAACAAGACTGCAGATACAGATGTCCTTCACGCCGAACGATTCAAGGAAGCTGGAGATCAGTTTGAAAGGAGCATGCACCAGCTGATCAGCATGATATGGTCGGAAGAAAGCACGTCAAATGAATGGAACCTCAGTATCTTACGTCCGATCCTAAAAAGGGAGACACTCACAATTGCGAAAATTATAGAGGAATAAGAGTCCTTAACGTTGCGTATAAGATATAAACGCATTCGACAAGGCAACAAACTGTTATGCGATTTCTTTATCATCATACTTGAAAAGATTGTACAAAACTCAAACGTCAAGACCAGAGGAAAAATCTGCCAAAAGTCTGTATACAATTGCTCGCTTATACAGACGATATTGACGTAATGGGAAGAAGCAAGCATGATGTAATGGGTGTTCTAGCGAGCATGGAAACAGAAGCCGCAAAAATGGGTTTAATGGCTAATGAAAGCAAATCGAGGTACCTGACAACAAACATCGATGAACTGAACAAAACGTAATAGACAGACCTAGCTTCGAGGTAGTACAGGACCTCACGTCTACCTAAGATTCGCTGTAGACATGGAAAACAGTGCAGAGATCAAACGGAGAATAACTTTTCCAAACGATGCTTCTTTGGGTTGAGAAGGTAGTTGAGATACAAAGCCCTCTAAAAATTCATGGTAACAACCAAATAAAACCAGTCCAGCTTTACGGCGGCGCAGAAGCGTGGACCTTATCAAAAGAGGATGAGGAGACTATTGGTCGTTTCGAAAGAAAAGTTAGGTTAGGCTAGGTGGAAGTGGTCAGCCAATGAGTACATATTATGTACGTGTATTGCCTGACACACTTAGACCACAAGGGTTTATTGTGATACCACAGAGATCAGCAAGTCCAGTACAGGCAGTTTAAGGCTTACAAACTCTTCGAGCGTTTTGAGTGTTCACACGGCCAAAGAAAGAAAAGTACTCCGAATGATCTTTGATCCCGTATGTCAAGATCGCTGAAGGGGGTAAAACTCGTCTAAGGTGAAAGAAGACCTCAACCGACTTAGAGTGCAAAACTGGAGAGAGAGCTTCTCCAAAATCGAAGTCGTTGTTGAAAGATGTACTTTATGGCTAAGGTTCACACCGAACTGTAATGCCCAGATAAGTAAGCAAGTAAGGGTCTAAATAAGTCTGCAGTTAAGTTATTTCCTTATTTTATCAGGAACAGGAACAATCCTCAATTAAGGCTTTTATAACCAACGCACCTCGATTTAATAATTTAATAACTTGCCTCCCCTTCGCACTATATTTACATTTAATGTGGAATCTTATTGAGGATTCAAATTATGAAATTGATGACTTTATGAATATTTACTTCTACAAAACTCTGCAGCATTAAAACCCGAACTCAACTTTGAAGTCAGCAAATATTGTCGAATTTATGTTTGATTTGTGGCTCACAGCCATTTGTACACTTTCTTCGAAGCCAATTCGTACCCCGGGCATATGTGTATTTTGAAAAAAAGTCTTTTAATTTTGAATTTGTATTCAATTCTTACAATGGAGCCATTTTCATTTACAGTGAAAACTTGCTTCACTACGTAATCTTACACTTGGCGCCACATTTTTGTAATTCTATGCATTGGATTTTCTCTGCCTCATGTCCTTAAAAGTGCGTGCCTTAACTAGTGCACAAAAGACTGCCATACAACATTTCTGTTTTCTAATTTATTTTGCCTATCAAGGCTCTCAAACCATTACATTGGTCAGCATCATATACACAAGATTTCAGTATATCGTTTGCTATGTTTTCAGAAAACAGATCATTCGTTAAGTGGGTGTAGGTACTTTGAAAGTTACTTAAGCACTGGAACTAAACCACTACTTCTTCTGAGCTGACGCCACACATGAATATAAATGAAGACGAAGTGGGTCATACGTGGGCCATTGACTTAATTTCTCCGATTGGTGTTACTGTCTTCTTGGACAATTAGTTCAAAGGACAAGAGTTCTTCAGTGTAGATGGAACATTTTTCTTTCTTTCTATTAAATGATAAGCACCTATAAGCTATTCCAAGTGGACCTTCGTGAATAAGATTTAAAGGACTATTCTACAGAGCTCTTATTTTGAATTGATGTTATGGTTGGTTTTAAATGAAATTGAATCAGCCTATACTTGAAAACGAAAACGTCGCTCTCTCTTACCTTATTAATAACATCGACTGTCTGGCGCCAAAACTGAACGTGTGAGCATCTGGAATTTGTAAAACACATGATGGTTTTCCTTCTGAAAAATGTGTCAGAGAGATGAACATAATAACGTCACGGAGAAATGTAGATAATTGAGAATGCGGCGAAAGTTGACTTTTTTATATTCAAATTATTCTGATTCAAAAGCTGCTTTAAAGGGTTTTGCCTTTGAAATGAATTCGGTACTTTTATGCTTTTTCCCTACAAAAATGTTTTGAGAGACCTTTACAACAATATTTTCGAAAGCCTTATAGTTCTCAATAATTCTTCCTTAAATCCCACATGTCTTCAAATTTCAAAGTGCTCCTTTCAAAGAGGGGAAGCACAACACTTTGACGTATTGTTTTAGGTGTAATTCTTTAAAATTGCACCACTTCATTCTATGTGTGAGAGCGACTTTCATTTCGCGCATATTGCAGACAACACACATTTCACATTCACAAAACCAAAATATGCCATCACCATCAGAATCCTGGAACATTTGTACATTGTCACCAAATGAAGCTTCGGCTTTAAGGGGGCTGTGTGTCTTTGAATGAATGTAATTAAAAGTTTGCAAAACAATACCTACCACATTTAGCTTCATAGTATTGCGGTTGGCAGAGGTAATCATTGTTCTCATACATTTCACCTAGCCGCGTTAAAGGATGGGTATGTGTAACACATGTAATTTTTGTTGAGCATGTTGGCATTTGATGTGACGCCAGAGAACTGAAGTTATTTTATGAGATTAGAAGAATAAGGCTATGTCAAATAAAATTTAGGTAGCAATGTTTAGTAAACACTGGGAAAACTTGAATAAATAACGTCCGTTGTTTCAAGTAATCAAGCCTTATAATTGGGGTTCATTTCATCTCGTGTGCGGGTTTTGAAATTAGCTAATCATTGGCCAAATTAACGAAGTCGAGTTCATAAATAGTTTTGTTCGTTGAAGGTATGGCCTTGCACTGTGGTCGCCACAGAGAGTTTCTTGAAAAACCTGAGCTAGCCCTGAATGTCAAACTGATCATTTTTGAGCCTAGGGTTTGGCCTCAACTCGCCTTGAAGTAGCCTAGGGTTTTTGATGAGGCGAGTTCAGGTAATGAACAAGACTGTCGAATGGGATGTATTTTTGTTTGAATGACAGAGATTGTGGTAATTTTTTGGGTAAGCGTTTTTTGGCGACTGAGAACCCAGGTTTTTAAGACAACCCATAGGGTTTTCAAGGAAACCTTGGTCAACCATTTGTAAGGTTCAACGAACGATTGCATTCAAGCCGACAATGAAGCTCTTGAAGTGAGATATTATGGTCGCTGTTTTAAAACCAAGTTATCAAGTCTGTTATTCAATAACACGACTTAAATGATGAGAAATTCATCCCTGAGCTTTGAACCAAAACAGCTAAGCGAGCCTTTGGCCGTTGCAGTTGATACATTGTAGTCTTTCAGTGTTTTCATTATAGGTCCTTGAAATGTATATTAGGCCCCGATATTTGAATTACTTTGTTCCGCGGCCGTGGTGCAGTGGTAGAATGTTTAGTAGCTCTGGGCATCTACTTTTCGTTCAGCCTCCCAGTTTCATATGGACGCCGCCCTTGAGGTTATTATGTGAAATTACTAACAACTTATCTCCAACTACTGCATCACAAAAAAAAAGGGAAGGCTGTTACTCTGGTAGTACAATGGATCGGATATTAGGTCTGAGTTCTCCAGATTAGCATATAAGCCACCACTTTAAAAATAAAAAAAAAATCCTATTTATTTGCTCAAGTTAGTTTATTTCTTCATAATTTGAGTTCTTCTCTTTACAAGCGCATTAAACATTCTTCGCGTCCAGGTTATCCCGACTAATCTTCTTGTTCGAAACCTGCAACTATGTATGTGGCCCTGCGTTAACCAATTGCATCCTGAATGAAATACTATAGTTCAGTTTCAATTGATTATAAATTCTACAGGACTTCTCATAGGTGTAAAGCAGCTAGGACCGGCATAGCCTCGGTATCAGTTGGAGTACCTAATCAAATTCAAGGAAATGTGTTCCCTTAGTTTTAAACAAGCGGGCGCTGAAGCTACAACTGATTGTGTCGATAGACATGACATGTTCACTGATGACAACAAATAACTCAGACACAACTTTTAAGTACAATGAACACCACTTCCTCACTTAAACGAATCCTCCCTTGAATTTAGCCTCAGCAGTAGAAAACTATTTGCCATATTTCATTCAGAGATAAAATAAACAAAAACAAAGTGCAAGTATTTTTATCTTCTACTTTAACTTCCGCCCTCACGGTAAATGGTCAAAGACCATTTAGGAAAACCTTTCGATCGTTCAATTTGTCGAGACTTTTGCTGTGAGGCTATCTGTTAATTGACTTCCAAAATTATCATAAAACAATCTTTTAACAAAATTTCAGAAAGGAAAATTTCTTCTCCAACCACATTCCTTTCACACGTACTCTGTTCTCCGTTTGGACTCACTATAGCTATATACCGTTCAATACCAGCAATTAAGGACAACTCTCCAAGGAGCAGTTAATTTCCTCAATCTCATCGTTTTCAAATTGTACTTTAGCCGTTGTAATAGCTATATCTGCAATAAGAGAAACAGGAGGACCTTACGTCCTGTAATGCAATTACTATCGGTAAATACTGCAGTTTGCTCCTTTCTAATGAACGTTCTTAGTTTGACCTCTCTGTCTCTACATACATATATCGAAAGAAACCATCTACACTCGTACCTACTTTCAAAAGGCCACTTTTCATCGGCATAGACCAAATGTGATATTCGGGTCTTTAAATACACTCTTGTGGCGGGCATTTGTGGCCATTTGTGTGCCTTATTGCCCCAAAGTCGTTAATGAACTTGTTGTTATGATGTTTCGATTGCAGCCAGCCATGCATAGCGCACACAGAGAGGGATGACTAAATGACAATTAAATGGATATACACACATTAATCCGTAATCCGTTTATCTGAAAGCATTGTTAGGTTGCTAAGAGATTGTTGTTGAAATTTTCACCGAGTAAACTGCTTTCCCTTTCTTGTAAATTTGGTTTAGTTACCGCAATGAAGACCTAAATGGTCTCACAATATGGGTTCAACCAAAAGTGCATATATGGTTAATCAAAACAACATGTAGCAACTAAACTAACTAAAATTGTATGGCTAGGAACAATGAGGTAAATAGATAATCAAATTTAAACATTCAAAGCAAATGTCATTTCAAACAAACAATAAATTGTCAAGAAAGCAATGGTATTTTAATTAACGTTTGCAAACTGACTCATCTATATCTTAGTTCAATTGCTTCACTCACGTATATTTTTAATGGATAGTCTCGATAGTAGTTTATTCCATCTTTCTTAGTAGATGGAATACCGATTTGTGAGAAGGCTTAGTTAACCCCAATCCATGTCAACAAGTTCAAGCAGCTAGGCCGCCAAAGAGTGCGTTGAAGCTATTTGTGAAGTTCTCTTTAAAGAAAACTTACTTATGAACCCTTGTTTTTCGGAGAAGCGCTCCGTTGAAGAAATAGACAGATATTTTGCCTTGAAGCCGTTCGAAGACTTTTCCAATTGCAGAAGTCTGCACTGACGATGATAATGAAGGCACATCTTAGTAAAGTCACAATCGATATCGGAAAACTATTTCTACACAGGACAACAGCTGTGATGAATTTATGTCTGCTGGCATGCGAATCGAACCATCAAACTTAGAAGACGATGCCTAACATTTCCACTACTCCGATACGTACGAAGATGAAGCTGCAGAAACAAGGGTCATTTAAGGCAGTAGGCAATTACGTGATAAAGAATAGGCATCCCAACGAATACGCAAAGTATTTTAAGAGGAGGTCAATAGGTAGGTACTAATATGAAGCTCCCAGACTAATTCCCCGTTCATTGTACCACCAGGGTAGCGACCTTCCCTTTTAGTGGTTCAGAAGGTGAAAATAAAGTGGTTGCAATTTTACATATAACTTCAGGGGCTGCGTCCAAATGAAGCTGGCAGGCTGGAAGAGGGATTTGAACCCACGCATCCGGCTTATCTACTTAACACTCTACCACTACCCTTTATCCTCATGAAAATTCATCGGAGAAAATTGTCCGATGAACACAAGCGCAGCATTGATGACAAACGTGTAACAATGACGCAGTTAGGTAGACAACAAAAACATTTCTACCAAATTACAAGCAGACGAAGTTTTTGAACAGACTACAGAAACCATTCGCCAATACCAGATTTTCACTGACTACGATTCCTCTTTCCAAAAAAGACTGTTTCAATCTACCCTGCCATCGTGAAAAACATGCCATTGCCATTGCCAGGACTTTGACTCAGTTATTAATTTAAAATTAATGTCGCCTCAGTTATTACCTACAGGTTTAATTTATGATTATAACCAATTTACCAAAAGCCATAACATTATAACCTTACAATCTTTCACAATCCACCATGGAAAACAAGTTAAGTTTTTGCCGGTGGTAGATAATAAATCAATTTTACGCACCTGTTTTTTAGTGCCGCTCATCCCCCACCCAACAGATATCTGCCATAACAATATTTAAACATTCGCCATCCAAAATTTATGTCTCGTGAATCCTTTTTAGGGTTTTGTAAAATTATGTATTTTGTAACTGGAAGAGCGAGGCATCATAACAAGCCCTAAAGCATGACCTCAACAAAACCACCCAAACAGGAAAGCGCGACTTTACCACCAGAAATGTAAATGCAAATTATAGGTTTTTGGATGTTGTTGTGCTTGTTGGACATTGTGCATCGTTACGTTGACGGGTGCGTGTTCGTGTGCGTGTTGTAGAGACGTTCCTATATGTAGTAAGCAGTCACCTGGAAATGAGATGTTAAAGTAAACCAGGAAGACATTAGCTCCCAGTGCACGGTCGCTTAAGAAACTGTCAACTTATTTACATGGCTGCTTAGCAATGTTCATCCAAGCAATACCGAGCAGTGTTGTCTTCCAGGAATCATGCCGCCAAATTAAATAGGCGAAGCATCAGTCGTCTCCTCTTAAATCAAAAACAATGGTCATTGTCACTATACGAACAGAGAACAGAGACCTCACTCTTCACTGCGCGCCGCGCCGCATCGGCCTAGGCACCCAAAACCACCGCTAAAATAAAATGAAAAATAAACAAAAATTTTAAATTTGTTGAGTTGATTTATTGCATTCATTTTTTAAATTCATGGCGCATCATGTCACCGCGAGTTGGGTAAGTATTCATCTATGTTCTATTTTAGTTGATTTGTGAGATGGATTTGGCGGCTGGGTGGTGATGGTGGTAGTGGGACATAGCACATAATATAAACAATCGGCTCGTAATTAAAATTTGCCACTGAAGGCCGTGTGCAGTGACATAAGACACGCAAACATATGTGTGGGGCAAAGCCGGATCATAGGTGACATTATGGAAATGTGAAGTGAGTTGCCATCGGTGGATGCGGAGGAATCTAATGAGTAAGAAAAAACATAGGCTACTTATTGTAGTAACCGTCGGAGCTGAGTTCTCTAAAATTTCTTACGATTTGGAGATATTTTGCTTCGTGGTAGTTCTTTGATCGGTCGATCCGACGTCCTCCGATAAGTTGCTGCTGCGCAAAGTTTTAGTTTTGGGAATGCAATGCTTTGCCGCATTCGAAAAAAATTCTTTCGATTACAAATACTTCGAAGCAAAATTGAAAATCCGAAAAAGGAAGCGTTGCGGAGAAAACTCCGCTCCGACGGTAACCTCAATAGGGCCGATTGTATTGATACCCAAGCAATCAATGAGATGAAGGAGAAGTAAGCTTCTCTCAACGCACTGCTGGCGCACTTCCTTTCCTTGATAAGAGTAGTAGATTTGGTCTCTCGCACAATTCACACTAAAGTTTTGAGGATCCTTAAAGCAGCATTTTCTTTGACTCAAACTCTAAAGGATATGCCGTCCGATGCGATGCCGTTCAGGCTCAAACTCAGTCAAAAATTCACGGTCAACATTCCGCTTGTTCAGGACGGATTCAATCTGGAATCTGAACCAGAAAAGATTGTTGTGGGATCTTCGACTGGAGCTGGTGCCTTTGTGGAGAGCGATGACATACGGATGCACGCCTCATTAGGACCATACGCGTTCGTCTTCCAAAAGCAGGCATATGCAATCCAAATGGCTAAGCTTTATTGAGACGAGTGGCTAATGGCTATATGAGAAGATGTATGTGTGTTTGAAGCGACACACAAGCTTTGCTTATGACTCTATTCAACCCATAAAGTATTTCGAAAGTCATACAGGAATACGAGAACTCTCAGAATGCGTTCGTTTGAGTTCCAGGCCATCACGGCCAAGCTGGAAATGATATCACCGAGGCAAGGAGCTAAGACAGTTTTTTCTGGCCCTGAACGAGTGCTTGGTTGGCCTGCCAAGGTCCTACGCGAGGGTCTTAATCACCGATTGGATCTGTCAAGAGCACTACCGTAGATTGTATACCTCCGTTAACTGCAGATCGGCCAAATGTTTGATCTCCAACGTCGATAAGAAAACTGCAACATTTTTGCTATCAGAAAAGAGGATAGAAAGCTTATTGGCGTTTGCATGGTGCACTTCCCTTTTTACAAGCATTTAAACGTGTTAGGCTTAAGTAAAACCACATTCTGTGAGTCTTGTGGTGAGGATAACGATAAGGCGGAGTACTTTTTAGTGAGTTTCCTGCAATGATTGGGTTATTTTATTCCCTTTAAAAATTCCCAAAAAAACATGATTTTTACGCCCCTTAAGCCTTAAATAAATCTATCCAATTTAGACATACTTTTCTAACAATTCATCAGACGGGGTCTCTCAAATAAATGCTTTTGTGTTTTCATGCGGTGCGTCAACCGAATCGTGCTTGTCGCAATAAACATGAGGATTAACACAGCTCTCGATGAGCCTTAACACGCTCTCGGTTCAGAACCGACAGAAAATGGTAAGTCCCCTCACAAGGCATGGTTGAAAGAAATGCGTCGCCCTGTTTTGCGACCCTTATTTTATTTATTTGTTTAATATAAAAAATAGTCGAGAAGCCATAAATCGCATGATCTAGGCGGCCATTTAACCGGCCCCAATCTGTTTACCGAATAACCCGTCTCTCAATTCGTCTATTGTAAAACGTGATGTGTGGCATGTGGCACCGTCTTCTTGAAACCACATGTCATGCAAGTCAATGTCTTCTATTTTGCCTAAAAAAAAGTAGAGCAAAAGATGCCCCATTGCTGCGAGCGGCATCGAATCGATAACTCACGGTCATCACTAACGAAGGTGTCAGTTCACACTCTACGTAAGCGTGTTAGTGGTTACATGTTCAACACTGTAAATTTGATCCGAAATGTAGTCACAATAGCAAGATTTGCTGCCGCAGTAAGTCGAATAAGCTGCCCATAAAATGAAAGAAGCGTTCGATGACTATCTTAACAGAGCACGCATTTTGGTAACGGTATAACGTTGTTTGTTTTTGAGACGATTCATGGTTAAATGATAGACCAAACAGAAAATGTTTGACAGTGACACAAAACACGAGACATGCGTGAGCTGCCAAATCCAAAATCCAAAATTAAAACCGTTGGTTGTACATACCTACGGCATGAACTGAACAGGATATAGAAATATAAGAGAATAAAAAGCAAACGCTTCTTTGAAGCAAAATTTGGAGCAAAGTATTGGAACAAGATCAACTTAATCAACAAGATAGTGTGGCCCCTGAAACTCAGGACAATAATGAAGTTCCTGTCAGAATATTAGTCAACGTAGAAAGTAACGCATTTAAAATTTTCAGTTATGTTATGCTTTATTAGGGCGGCCAAAGTTTAAGTAAAAATGGAAGTGTAGTCCAGTATTTTTCGGACTTTGACTCGCAACCCTCATGGGGTTTTTTCGTGTAATTAAGAAATGGTTTTTTACTGCATCCGGTTCAGGTTTGGTCTAACGCAAAAGCAACATCATTTAACAATTGAAATTTTCCAAAATTCAGACTAAGCTAATATAGACTGTCATTTTTGAGAACATTCTTCTGTGCTTAAAGAATACTAAAGGTTGTAACGTATTTTTGATAAACAGAAATGACTTTAAACAGTTTTAAAAATTAGCTGAAAGTCATTTATACTTAATGACTCATTAACATCATCAATTCGACAGACGACTGATTAGTTGTTTCCGCAAAAGACATCTAATTATCTACTTACATACTTCTTCCCTTCTCATTGTCTGCTTTTATTCTGTTTAGAGCAGTTGTTTGCTTTCGCAACGAGAGGTATGATGTAAAATTTGCTTGTTAAAATAACTTTTAAATGACCCGGTAACGCAATTAATTGGTGTTTTTTTCGTTACACGCAAACAATCCAACACAAATTTTTGTATACACATATAAATTGTCACCCTCAACGTGTGTCAACAAATCAACAGGTTCTCTTTACATTCTGCCATCAACGGCAAAATATATTCGTCGTTTTTTTCCTCTCATTTAAACCTCAGTTGTGATATTGTATCCCCATCTGTATATCAACTGCTAAAAACCCTCCACACATATTTTACACATCAACCGACTACAATAGCTGTACAAATTGTGTCGATACTTTTCGAGGCCAAATTCAATTTGCTATGAAAAAGTGGAGGTGTCTGTATATAGGTACGTGGGTGGAGGAACCAGAGCATTCACTATGGTGTAAGCGTTGAGCTGTGTCCTTTTTTTTCAGTTTTCTTTTTTTTTTTATTTGTAAACTCTCACTGGAATTATTTTTCAATTATTGTGTAATTGCTAGCGTGTGCTGGAAAAGAGGAATGCAAATTGAGTATACTGGTGTATTTTTTCATTCTGTGTGAATGAAATTCGATTAGAAGTGAGTTTTGTGTATTGTATATGGGGAAAATGCTTCAAAGTGGCTTTTGAGTGAACACGGCGGAATGTAAAAATAATTGCTGTCGATTGTAGAAGCTTATCAAATTTAAGTTTCCAATTTAAGGATGTAGGTTTTTTATATTTTTTTTTTTGACACAAAGAAAGCAAAGATTCTGAACCGTTATCGTTCTCATTACACGAGCCCTATACCCCCAATACCCAAAAATATAACAACACAAGGAGCGACGGCTTTGAACAGGAAGTCGTGAATAAATAAATTGTTGGCAGTGTTAATATTTCACACCCCTCATTCGCAGATACATGAACTTTAGTCGGCACTAATTTATTGTAGCTTAACGAATGAACAACAAGTAGACAGACCCACACACACAGTCATTAGAACCTTATACCTGAAAATTGTATTTAATGATGTAAGGCAAAGGTGAGGGATTAACTTTAATGCCCTGTAATTGACACGATGTATCATTAATAAGGCTTGAAGGGCATTAGGAGCATTAGGGGAATCCTGGGGATGTGGAACTATGTGTCATTTGGCGGAGACTGAGATGGATGCTTTAAATTCTTAATTGGATATTATTTAACAAAGTTCTTGAATATAGGTATTTGATTTAACTCACTGCAGAGAGGTGTTTTTTGCTGCTTTTCGTGAAACAGTTAAAGTAACGCAGGTACAAAATTAGTTTTAAGGAACGTGTGTATGTAATGAAAAAATTTTGGTTTTTTAAAGCCAACTTGATAGGGTTGTAAGGAATGGAAAGGTCCTCAGAGAATAATACTGCTATTGAAAGTGTTTTGTCAATAAGAGCTGGTAGAAGAACTGCGTGCGTCTTCAAAACCCTCAAGCTTAATGACAAACTTTAGATTTAGACTGTTTATTCCTTATAATTTCACGACAATCTTCGTATAAAATAAAATAAATTAATTACATTTTAAGAAAATATAAACTCCCACATTAAGAGAACTTACTCTGGTCCCAGATAGGACAAAACTTTCTTCTGCTGGCATAAATATATTATGAGCAATGCGACTCGTAACTTGATGGGTTGACCAATTACAGTCTAGAGAGCTCTGAGGTTGGTCGTATGAATGTCGATCAATATCACAAAAATTTAAAAACTTCCGCAGTCCATAATTTTAGTACATCAGACCAACAAGGAACACACCTTTTTAAAAAGCTTAGACATTTTAGGTTAAGTTAGATGATCTGAAGGATCCATTACGCACCCTGGGATAACGGATGATGTGAGGAGGTTTGCGGTAGAAGGTGAGGAAAAGAGGAGGATTGAGTTGGTTGCTATGTTATCTAGGCTTAAAACTCCCTTTTAACCGTTTGGGGTGCTAAATGATCTTTAGAATGCCGTTCAGTGGACGGTTTGAGATGTCACCCGAGTCGTCGAAGAAGTGTTCTTCGTGGGATTTTCCCTAGTGCAGGTCATGCTTGCGCACTCACAGAGAAAGTTTAGTGTTCGTTCCTATGACTCTTTATCTTGGCATCATCTACATAGGTCGGACGTACATATGCTCATTTTAACCCAATGAGTTTTAACCCGAGAGAATGCCAATCGGAGAGAGCCGAGGCCTTCTATGCTGAAATAGAAATTGTTTTCTTTTCTTGAAAATATCTGGCCATGGGTTCCTAGAGACCCGGCCAGACTCTAAAGATGACCAACTTTCATTGGTGGTTTTTATAAAAGTTTCATTGTATTCTGCTTTTTTCTTGTTCAAGTGGCTTGAGTACAGAGGTGTTCACTTCGCTGGATTCAAATGATGACCCAATTTTGGCCAGCTTATACATAATTTCGTTACGAGGTATCTCACGGTATCCTGGAATCCAAACTAAAGTTACGTTGTTCTTTAATCTGAGCACTAAATAAATTACTGCGACGCGAAGGCTTTCTACAAATTGGGATTCTGTGACAATGGATGAGATAGCTTTGATGGCTGCTAGGCTGTCTATGAAGATGTCAATGTTTTTGCTGATTTTGTTGGCTCCACAGCTTCTTCTGCTAGGAAGGCACTGCAAAAGTCGTGGAACTTGATTGATCTATTTATAGACGGATAATTTGAGAAGTTGTCTGAGCCCTCGGCCGTGAAGACAGAGACATGATTTGCTTTAAGGACCCTGTTTTCCTCTCGCAACAGTCCCTTATTTGTAGAGGTATAACTATACTTTTGGAAAGATAGTAATAAATTGGCTGGCACTAGATACTGGTCGGGAAGCTAAGGACCTTTTGCATTCTTCTCAACCATCATACCTTGTGAGGAATGATGAAGACCTACGATTTTTTTGCCGATTCCGAATGCAACTGAAAAAGCCGTGTCAGTATAACTATACTTACTTTCGAAGAACTTAACTCGCTGATTCCCCGCGGACATACCAACCACTACGTCCCTGGCACTTCAAAAAAAGTAGTGCTGCGAATAAAAAACAAAAAACGTTTTCCACGAAAAACAAAATCTTAAATTGTCCCCTTGGCTTTTTTTCTTCAACCCCAAAATTGATGTTGTCCATCTTCTTCGACGCCATTTATCCTCTCCAAAAACTCAATTTCCTCTGGTAGTCGGAAATGACTAAGCATAAAAATAAGGTGAATCGAAGATAACCGTAACACTCCTCTTTTATAACATCTGTCCTTCGAGGTTATGTACCTATACACATTTAAATGGGTTCAATCATCCATCGCCTGTCAACGAATAGAAATAAAAAACCACACATTTCCTTCTTTGGAATGAATACCTTCATAACGTATGTGATCGAAGCAACCTTGTCATAAAAATTGCTCCACCTTAGATCTTCCCACTTGTAATGTGTATACAAAAAGAAAACCAAGCCACACACCCACCACACCGTGAGCTTAGAATTGTTAATAATAAATTCAAATCGTTACGAGCCCTGCAGACGAATGCATATCAATTTCTTTTCCGTTCAATTTTTATTGCGGTCAGTTCAATATGTTTTTCAAGTCTCCCAACTGAAATCCAATATTCTTTTAGCAGGACAAAAAAAAGAAGACAAATCCGGTCTCATAACATTTCGATATTCCTCATTTTTGTACTCTGATGCTCGTATGGATTGGATGATACCTAGTTATAATTTATGTCTGCACATAAACGTGTATTTTCCTAGGGTGGTTTCGGTCGGGGCTCGAACCTTTCTCTCAAAATTATAGAATCCGCAAAAATATAAAAATATGAAAAAAAGTGTATGATTTACGCAGGGAGGTGGACATGACAAAGGGTGAATAGACTCTGTAGATGTTTTCACCTTTTTTTTTGGTTTTTTTTTTTTGTATGCTCGTTACGTTATGGTCATCTTAAAAATATGGGGGTTGCGCAAGGACAACGACACGTGTTTTTTGTTGTTGATAATATTCGAATGAAGAAGGTCGAAAGTTGTCATGTGTGGAATTAAAAGGGAGATTAGACATGAAATGTTTTCTTTTTCATTTTCTACCATCATCCATCAGTGAGGATATATAACTGTGATTACAAGTACAACCCTCTTCATAAATCAGCGATTGTCAAGCTAGATCAAAGCAAGTTGCTTTAATTAAGTCGCATTCAACTTGACGGCTGGCTATGGACAGGTGTTTTTTTTTTTTTTTTTTGAATGATGTTTGATTGAGATTAGAGTAAAGCCTTTCATTGAGGTAATTATTTGATTTACTTGAAAAGGTAGCTGCAAAACAAACTGAATCCTTTGACAAATAACTGTTTGTGTGTAATGAGTGCTGTGTATTTACTTTTACCTAATTGTACAGCAAAAGGGATTATAATTAACTGGATCTTCCATTTCATTTATTAATGATTAGGTTAATTAACTTTATTTAGAAGCATGTATCTGTTCAGTTTATTGCCATTGACGTTGCCTTTAAAATCGACTAAAGTTACTTTAAAAAAATGTAAAAATCTTTACGCTTTTTTACAAATTTATTTTTCTTCTCATATCCAATGCTTGTGTGCATACATGTGTCGATTCAAGCAAGCTTTCTAAGTTTGTGGAATGGTTTCTGCAACTTTTTCTCTATGTGAAAAGGTTCTGAGAAAATCAAAGGTTTGTACTAAATTGAGTATCTTAAAAAGCAGTGAAAAGTAAAATCAATCTCAAGACAACAATGCAGACACAAGTGTTCTGTTTTGAAGGCGATCTAGGCTTTTACACAAGTTTTAAGATTCCACCAATAAATAAATTTTAAAGTTTCTCATAGTGTCTATATCTCCTGTTACGATCAAAACATCATCAACGTAAAGTATAAGATAAATGTTTTTATTTGGATGTCCTCTATCTAAAAAATATAGACAGTGATCGTTAGGAGAATTTTTAAAAAGACAATTTTTTAAAATTTCATCAAAACGTTGAAACCAGCACCTAGCTGATTGTTTTAGTCCGTATATAGCTTTATTTAATTTGCATACCGTACCATTTTCGTTAGCTATACCTTCTGGTATAGTCATATAAATATCTTGCTTCAGGTATCCATTTAAAAAGGCAGACTTGACATCCATTTGATGGATTAATAAATTAAATTGGTTTGCGAATGCAAGGATCATTCGAAAAGTGGCAATTCGAACAACTGGGGCGAATGTTTCGCTATAATCCTCCAAATATTTTTGGCTAAAACCCTTAGCAACAAGTCTGGCTTTATACCGAGATGGATTTCCGTTTAAATCATTTTTGATACTAAAAACCCATTTACATTTTACGATATTTTTATCAATTGGTCTTTGTACTATCGACCAAGTATTATTCGCTTCTAGTGAATTTAGTTCCTCTCTTATGGCTTCTAACCATTTATGTTTTTCTTCCATTTCATTAATTTTTTGAAAGTTTTCTGGAACTGTATTGATCATAGATTCTGCATATAATAAAAAAATATCATTATCTATTTCATCCTCTTTATAAGAGATTTTTGGCAAATTTCTTATTCTTTCACTTTTTCTACAGTTTACATCTGCAGTTTTAAAGCGTTTTGATTGAACATTTTCATGTTCATCATCCGTTTCTATAACACCGGATTTATCCGTTTCATCGGATTTATCCGTTTCATCGGATTTACCTGTTTTAATTTCATCAACAGGTTTACTGTTTTCAGTCGTAGTAAATTTTGGTATTTTTAAATCATTGAAGCTTTCTAAATCAGCTCCTTCATCAAGTTTCAAAATAGGTCTTGATGTTTCATAATTGTGTTCGTCAAAAGTGACGTCACGGGCTATAATAAACTTATTATTTTTTGGGTAAAAAATTTTATAGCCATTGGGTTCATATCCCAAAAAAATACCTTTATATGATTTTTCATCAAATTTACTTTTTCTATTTTTTTCGTGAACGAAAACAGTGCAACCAAAAACTTTTAAGTTGTATAGTTTTGGTTTTCTATTATGCCACATTTCAAAAGGAGTTTTGTCTGTATTTAATGCTTTTGTTGGGGAAATATTCAATAAATATGTGGCTGTTAAAATTGCTTCTCCCCAAAAACATTTTTTTAAATGTGCACCATTGATCATACAACGAGCCTTTTCTGTTAAAGTCCTATTCATGCGTTCAGCAACCGAGTTTTGCTGTGGTGTATATGGAACTGTGAGGTGATATGAAATACCTTTTTCTCTGAAAAAGGCTTTCATCTCATTTGAAATATACTCACGTCCATTATCACAATAGAAATTTTCAATTTTTAAATTAAAATGAACTTCGCTTTTACCTACAAAGTCCTTAAAGACTTCAAAAAGTTCGGATTTATGTGTCAATAAATACACTACCGTGTAGTGTGTAAAATCATCGATAAAAGTAACAAAATAATTTTTGTTGTTAATTGTCAAAGGTTTAATTGGCCCGCAAATATCGGAATGAACTACGAATAAAGGACGATTAACGTGAGATTTGTCCTTCTGTTTAGCGAACGGTAATCTAGATTGTTTACCGTAAATACATGCTTCACAGAGTATATTTGAAGGGGTTATATTTTCAATGATTTGACTGTCCCCAACCATTTTTCCCTCTTTTAATTGTAAAATTTTATTTTTACTTAGATGACCAAGTCTTTTGTGCCATATCATATACTTATCATTGATGCAAGTATTTATTTCTGAATTGATATTCAGATGTGAATAACAAAATTTAATTATTATTAATTTGTCAACAGACTCACCTTTTACCAAGACCTCACTACCTTTTTTAATGATAACCTCTCCATTGCTTTCGAAATAAACTGATACTCCAGCTTCTTGGATCCGACGAACAGAAAGAATGTTGTGTGGTATATCCGGTGAGTAAAAAACATTTTGTAACACCCCTTGGAGTCCATCTTTTGTCACTACGTCTATTGAACCTCTAGCGTTCACTTGTATTGTGGTGTTCTCTTTAGCGACGCTAATCATAATCGGTTGGTCCAGCGTTGTTAATGTTGAAAAATATTCCATACTGTTGGCAAAATGGTCAGTTGCTCCGGAATCCAAAATAAATTTCACCTCGTTTGTTGCTGGTTTTTTAGTTGTTTTTTTGTTGAACTGTGTTCGTCCAATCATGAAGGCAAATTTGTTATGTGGTTCAAAAGTATTTAAGACTTGAGCTGATCCGTTCTTAGTTTGTGATTTTTTGATTTTTTTATAATTTCTATTTTTTCCATTATTTGATATACACTGCTGTTCACTTAATTAGACGCACAAATTTTTTTTTACATAAACCTAATTTTTTTGTAAGTCTGGGTAGCAATTGTCAAACCATTGCATTTATTTGAAAGCTTATTAAATTCTCAACAAAATAACACTAAAAATTCCAAGGTGTGTGGAAGTAAACGGACATTTTTTTTCACTTTTGTCTGTGCTCCAAGAAAAAGTACAGTTTTTTTTTGTTCACATGATTAGACGCACCTGTAAAATTAGTTAGTTGGTCGCGAACTGTTACGTGGATTACAGATAGCTGCAAAGTTTAAGCAATAAAAAAGTGTTTGCCACAGATTTCAGTCCAAAATGTTGGAAAAAAAAGTTTTAGCTGCAGAAGAAAAAGGGAAAATTGACGTGTTGCAATCCGAAGAGTTTTCAATGAGAAGAATAGCAAAAAAATAGGCCAAAGTGACCATGTTGTGAGGAATTTTATTAAAACCAGTGACTCATACGATAAAAACTGCAAAGGAAGGACAAAAACGGCTTTAACTCCTCAGGATAAGAGAAACATTTTAAAAACTGCATCAAATTCAGCTCTCTCTACCAGCAAAATAAAGGAAAAAGCGGGGGTAACAGCCAGCACATTAACTGTTCGTCGAGCTATTTTAGGTGCAGACCATCTTCAATTAAAAAAACAAAAAAAAAAATGCCTCCACTAAACGCCATTAGAGCAAACAGCGGTTGGAGTTCGCACGCGTTCACATGACCTGGGATAGCAACTTTGGAAATGAGCTAAATTGGCAAAATGCGGTTTTTCTGACCAAAATAATTTAACCTAGATGGTCCTGATGGATACAACCACTGTTTCCCTGATTATTTTTTTGGTCAGAAAAACCGCATTTTGCCAATTTAGCTCATTTCCAAAGTTGCTACCCCAGGTCATGTGAACGCGTGCGAACTCCAACCGCTGTTTGCTCTAATGGCGTTTAGTGGAGGCATTTTTGTTTTGTTTTTTTAATTGAAGATGGTCTGCACCTAAAAAAGCTCGACGAACAGTTAATGTGCTGGCTGTTACCCCCGCTTTTTCCTTTATTTTGCTGGTAGAGAGAGCTGAATTTGATGCAGTTTTTAAAATTTTTCTCTTATCCTGAGGAGTTAAAGCCGTTTTTGTCCTTCCTTTGCAGTTTTTATCGTATGAGTCACTGGTTTTAATAAAATTCCTCACAACATGGTCACTTTGGCCTATTTTTTTGCAATTCTTCTCATTGAAAACTCTTCGGATTGCAACACGTCAATTTTCCCTTTTTCTTCTGCAGCTAAAACTTTTTTTTCCAACATTTTGGACTGAAATCTGTGGCAAACACTTTTTTATTGCTTAAACTTTGCAGCTATCTGTAATCCACGTAACAGTTCGCGACCAACTAACTAATTTTACAGGTGCGTCTAATCATGTGAACAAAAAAAAACTGTACTTTTTCTTGGAGCACAGACAAAAGTGAAAAAAAATGTCCATTTACTTCCACACACCTTGGACTTTTTAGTGTTATTTTGTTGAGAATTTAATAAGCTTTCAAATAAATGCAATGGTTTGACAATTGCTACCCAGACTTACAAAAAAATTAGGTTTATTTAAAAAAAAATTTGTGCGTCTAATTAAGTGAACAGCAGTGTAGATTTTTTGAAGAAATAACAGTTTGCCTTTATGTGGTTCGAACGTCCACAGTGATCGCATTTTATTTGGTTGTTTTTGTTGTTGATTTTGTTCGTTTTAAAATGATTAAAAACTTTTCGGTCCTTTCTAAAATTACTCGATGGATAAGTTACGGAATTGTTTTCGATATTGAGCACTTTTGAAGATGTATCACGATGTTCTTGGTTCAATTTGATTTCATAATCGAGCAACCTAGTCTTCACAAACGCCAATGTCAAATCCTTTTCTGCAAGGGTTTGAATAGCCGTCACTATTCCATCATATGAAGATGGTAGCGTCAACAACAACTGTGCTACTTTGTTCATTTCATTGACTTGAGCACCGGCAGCCTGAAGCTCTGTCATCATTTCATCAAATTTGATGAAATGTTCAATTAAAGTGACGTCGCCTTTAAATTTGAAAGTCAAGAGCCTCCTTTGAACTGAAAGCTGGGTGGCTAGACTTTTCCTCTCATAGATTTCATCAAGTTCTTGCATTATTTCGAAAGCTGTCTTTTTTTCTGCAATCATTCCAATCATAGAATCGCTTAAATGCTCTATTATACATCCTTTTGCAATCCTTTCCATCCTTCGCCATTCTCCAGTGTTTTTGTTTTCCCCAGCAGGCTCCTCCAGAGCTGGCAAACAGTTTTCTTCTGCAACTAGGGCTCTTAAACGAAATTTCCATATGCTGTAATTTTCTCCGTTGAATGGAGTAATGTTTCTTTTTAATTTGGAATTTTGCATTTTCACTTTAATTATTATTATTCAACACACAAAACAAAAAAAAGCACCTGGGCCCATAACCTATTGGATATTTAATATTAATAAAACACTTCTTCTTCTTAACAAATTTATTTAGGTGTTGCCTCAAGCACGAATAAACTTAGAAAGAGAAAAAGAATTACTGAACAGATCACTTAGGTATATAGTAGGGGACTCCCCGTATAACAATTTGAATTAAAGAACATAGGCTAATGGCTAATTATTTAACTGACGAAAAAGTGCCTTAAGGTGCAAACTCAATAATGAAAGTATTTTATTTTGCTTTAAGGTGCAAACTCAATATCCCCGTCCCATTTTTTCTTAAAATTCTCTTAATAGACGCCGACATTCAAAGGTAACAATTTATTCCCATAAATCCGCCCCCTCATTCACCACTATTGCTGCGACTTAAGCTGACTTTCATTTTCTAACGACAGTTTTAAAAATGAAGAAAAAAGTCCTTGATTGACATTGCAAAATTAAGCGGTTTTTGTGTGTGACACCAAAATGTGTAAAACTTTTTCCTCGTTGATCCCCAAAAAGGGGTTAAATGCTGTTGAGATTTTAAAAGGAAGATTAATGAAGAAACAGAGAGAGAGTTTGGGGGGCATCAATGTTTTTTATGTTGTTATTCTATATCCCCTCAACCAAGGTAAAATTGTAGAAACTTCGTGTGTGGAAGTAATTACTTCGAATATGTTACAAGAAAGGAAACACCACGCCTCTTCAACTTAAAAGCCAGGAAGCAAACAACTATAGCTTGTATACGTTTGGGAAGAGCAACAAAAAAGATGATAAATGACTTTCCTGATGTTATGGCATAGTGTGTTGAGAGGAGCAACATTATCGAGAGAAAAAGCTCAATAGTTGAGATAATACCGACCGTATCTGTATGGCAACATCACGTGACGTGCCTTATTGTGTAAATAGTGCTCGTCCTGCGATGATGGTGAAACAAAAACTTCTATAATAGTGAAATCACCTTCTTTATGTTTAACCTTTGGGGTGTGTTTGAAGTGTGAGTATGTGGATAGCGTTGATACATTAGCGACGTTTAAGGATTTCAAAGTAGTCTGTCTCATAGCTATATAAGAAAACAGAGGAAAATTCAAACGACAATTTCCTTGAAGTTTTTAGAATTTTAATAGTTATTTTGCGTAGACAGATAGGTACGCATCATCTGGAAGAGCAAGTTACGCATTCGTTACAAAAGTGTATGAGAAAGAGAACAGTATCGAACATGACATGTACATATCTGTGACATGAAACAGTTCTCAACACTTTATAGATTGTCTGTATGTATTTCGAAACCCTAAACCTTCAAAAATAGGATCTGCTGATTGAACGCTGTTTTAAGATGTGAATTTATATGATGCTTGCAACATAACCATCATTATTAACAAGTATTTGAAAACGGTTACAACGATTTCATAGTCATGTTAACTTTTTAAATAAATACAGCAGCGCATCCTTAAAGCCTTTCTAAACAGTTCAATCTTGAGAGCTTTATATTCCCAACTGCTTCCTTTTTCACAAAAAAGCATAATGAACATTGACACCAGGACCCATAAAAGTACTTCATTCTGTAGAAAGTAGGCAACTGTAAAGGGGCTACTGCTAATTATTTTAAGGAAAACGCGACTGATTTAATCCGCAATCAAGAAACTGATAGAAAAAATGTGTTTGCAGCACAATAGTCAAGTATACATGTAACTTACTTGCATCCACATTCAATTTTGCTAATGACCCCCACCAGCGGTGAGGTGCTAGACATAACACCAACTTTTCAACTGCCTTGGAATTACTTAGTTTTGGGAGTCTTGAATAAATATATAATAAAAATATAATAATAAGTAAACTAAACAACCAATTTTTGAAACCGTAAGTAAAGAAACTTCTGCGTTTTTCACAATTAAGATTTATTTTGCATACTACTCGTACATGTTACTTTAGATTTTTAAGCCAATAGAACTTGAAAGTCGACCCAATGCATTGTTACCGTCACCATAGCTAAGTAGATATAGTAATTGATCTAACTAAACTCCTTTCCAAAAACTATTGGGTGCAGAATGATGATTAGAGTCCCTTAGCTTAATCGATAGTTTAAGCCTCAGATCACTGTGAGGTCATGATGGTTTAATCAATTTCAATTGTGTTCTCGAACAAGCCAAAATCCTACGTTCCAGTCAAAGTGTACATTGTACAACCATAGAACACGAGTAGAAATTGCTATCTTTATCTCTAACATTCCCTAAAAGGGTGCACAAGCTGTGCCTCTTTAAGTGGTTTTCGCTTCACATTCACAGTTGTTTAGCTTTGAACAAAGGTTTGCCTTCATTTCATTGCATGCCAGACCAGAGAATTAATTTTTTTGTTTGGCAAAGCGAACATTCGCGGCAGTTTACCTCACCTATATGGTCTTGTTTCATTTCTCTCCTATCCACTTAACGATAATGGTGTTAGTGGTTTGTTGGAGATTGGGAGGTACAAAGAGGCATTGCTACTCCTACCAGAGCCAAGACCACCCCTGAGTAAGGATACGATAATTAATTTGATCTTCCTACAACAAGTAACAATTATTCTTGCAAAAAAAAAAGAAAAAAATTAATCAAGAGAAAAAGAGTTTTTCCAATTAATGTCCTCGGCAGTAGGTACGAAGGTCAGTTGGGTGAGCTTTTATATAGAGACGTGTTGGTGGTAGAAGGAATCAAAAAGGTTGATGCCGCAGAATGTTGGGCTGCTTGAGTTTTAATGCAAATTATATTCTTTCACTAACGTTGACCACACGTGAGTGTAGAATGAAATGTGGGCACCTTTTTGTGTCATTATCTCCTTATTTGGTTTAGAAGAAGTGAACTCACATTCTGAGTTGCAGGACAGAAGGAGCAAGTTTAATTGAAGGGAAAGTATAGGAACAGTTAAACTCGAACATTAAAAGGGATCGCTTAAACGTTTCAACTTGATTTCGATGGCAGTTGGATAGCTTTCAATTCACGGAAAGCAACGTAGGTCATCAGTAGTTTCTTATGGAGTTAGACAATCGCCTCCCAGCCAGTGGCGTAGCGTGAGTCTCTGCCGCCCGGGGCGGAAGACAATTTTGCCGCCCTTTTATTTAGGTATTTGCATTTAATGTATACTATACATTACATACATTAATTATAGAGAACTTTTCGGTGAGAGCAGTCATCATTATTTTGCATTACAGTAGTTCCCGTTTATTTACCTCCCCGCTATGATGCACAACCCGTTTATGTAAGCAATCTTCTTCTACGCTTGTTATTTTGTTTGATATTGCTCACAAATTAACCCTGTTAAATACCTATTGGATATTTACCCAACCCGCTTAACGCCCTCTATTTATCAACACATTTACATTTACATTTACATGAAACCTACTCCACACATAAATCTGCGGAGTAGGGGGGGTTGCAGCCGGGCGACAGAGACCATTTGGCTGATAAACCACAAGACTAACTACACAAATACTACATAGAACAAATAACACATGACAACAGCACGCAGTAGTTACGTTTATCTAATAAGTACGCATTTTTTTCAGATAACTACCTTACTTACACAAAATAAAAATAAAATTTTCCTTGTTTTGTTTCTAAATCAGCACAGGAGCACAACTGACTTCACAGCAATTGAAATGTCATCAATGTAAAACAAAAACACAAACAATACTACATACTTCCTCGGTAACGAACGCTTTTAAGGTATTAAAGCGGGTCCTTTTATCAGGCACGTAACCGGGTTTCAATAACTAACTTTCCCGGTTAATTGCACATAAAAGATAGCAAAACCTAAGAAATACTTTTCGCAGGAGCGCTGTATACAGATAAGATTTTAAATAAAAAAGTTTATCTAAGTTTTAAAATCACGTTTATTATTATTCAAAGTTCTTTTACTTTAACCACTAATTGATATAACTTAAAACTTAGGTAAATCGGATCGACAAGATTAAATAAAATAATTTTTTGATTAGAACAAGAAGTATACTAAAATGTTATATTCTTATTTTTACTGAAAAGTAATATGAGTATTTGTTAAAATTGAATTAAAATTTATTAAATTAAAAATTTACACGTCTACTTTTTTTAAGAGCAAAGTCTTTTATTGCCCGGTCAATGTCTATCGCATCACACACCTCTTGCTCAATAGACAAATAGCCAAGTTAATTAGTCTTAGACAACTCATTGTCGATCTTAAATAATTTTTAATCAATTTCAATTTTGAAAAACTTCTCTCACAGCTGGCATTGCTTATGGCAACTGTGAAAAATATTCGGAACATTATTAAAATATTGGGCAGAGTATCTTCCAACTTGGATTTAACAATAAATTTAAATAACTCAAGTGAGTCTGCATTAATCAATTTTTTTTCGTTACCTGTAACAGCAACGAAAGTCCGCAGTCAAAGTCTTTCCAGCTTGAAATCCTGCTCGTCAATTTCGTCAGATGCGTAGTCTAAATTGCATTTAGTGTTGTCTGGATCTAATAATATAGCCGGCGTTAGATATGCAAACTTATCCGTTAAATTCTTTAGCTGTTGAAAACGCTCACTTTATCTAACGAAGAAAACAGCTTTCGTCTCAACTCATTTTCACCAGACAAGTTAGCATCTCTAGTTCCGTCATCGAAAATATGCTTTCTTGTTATGCGCCTCCGTGGTTTTATGGAATATCCAAGTTCTTCACACATATTTTTTGCATAACCTACTGCACCATTTGCCCATTCCTATCTTTTCTCTGTCAATATCATCTGCAAAGCATTTATTTTCTGAGCGCACAATTTTATGTCAAGTCCTTTTGTTTGTAAATATTTTTGTGCATCATTCACTTCATGTAGCACAGGTTGCCACAGGCCCAAAAAACAAAGGAAGGAAAATGACTGCATCAAAACTGTTAAAGCACCTGAATCTGTTCTGCTGTTTAAACTTTCACCTGCCTCTGTCAGTTTTTCCAAAGCGACGAGAACATCTTTGTAATGATGCCATGTCACATTTACAGCATCGGCTCTTGCACTCCACCGCGTGTCTTGAACCCTTTTTAAGCTTTTGTCTGTAGTTGCTGTAGCCAAACGCTAATAATGTTGAGGCAACAATTGTGTTTCGAATTCGTCACAAAATAAGTAATTGAAAACTCCGTGCCGTGCTCTTTTCAATCGGTCCGAATTTGTAGTTGCGATAAAAATATAAAATAGTTCAAGTATTTGCAAAGTATTTTTATTACTTATTGTTAAATTTTGCCGCCCCCTAAACACTGCCGCCCGGGGCGGACCGCCCCCCACCCCCCCCCCCTCGCTACGCCACTGGTCCCAGCTTAATTAAAAGGCACTGGCTTTCAAAAATATTGCCATATATGTGGTTGTGAGTTTATATTCCTACTTATTATTCACTTACGCAACACAAAATTAGCTGTATTTAGATATCTCGTTTGAGCCTTGAAAGTCCTTTTAGGAACTTAAAGCAGAAAAGAGCCAATGTCACGGCAAGGTATGCTATTGCCTCATTACCTACCTACAAACAGTAAAAGGCAATAAAAATAAAACCTCGTTTTCCGAATACTGCTACTGCACAATATGCCTGCCCTTCGATTTGTGCGCGCGTGCAATAATGCACTTGCCCTCATTATGCATTTTCAGATAAGAAAAATTTCCACCAAATTGACTATACTCCGTTTTGCTGTTCCATAACACAAGGCACTATGCTCATAAGTCACGTTAATGGGAGTCCATTATACTGAACATTAACGGCATAATGTGCTTTTCGATAAATTTTACCTGTTAAAATCATTTGCACTGGGCAAGGCCCTTACTTTATACACAAACCCCAAACACTCACACATACACTCACACATACAAACCCGTTCGTAGGGCTCCCAATTGTGTGAAAAATGTCCTCGATAACAGTTGAAAATATGTGTTTACTCCCAACTATGTGCATTGCAATTAAGAGATTCCTGTCCAGGAATTTCAGGACACAATTAAATCCTCTTGCAGATAAGATTTTTACGTAAATACGTAATCCACTCATACTCGTCTAGCAGGTCAAAACCTATATGCATACAAAACGACGAATAATAGCCGGTTTCATTTGATAATCTTTTGGACGTTCATTATGTGGCGCCAACTGGTGGTTGGAGATGATGACGATGATGATGACACAAGAAGGGCAAATATCCCTTCAGACCATTGGCGTTGAAAAAGGCTTTTTATTCCGTTTGTGGCTTTGCACAATGTAAAGGTAAAAGGATTCAAGGAGTCCTATGGGATGCCGTGATGCCATCTATTTTTTATTCATAATTGACATTTGTAGGGTTTTGGGAAAGGAACGAACTATGAATTTGCATGTTTTCGACTTAAGTATATTTTAGATCGCAGCTAGCGGGGAACCCAACAGGGTAGCGAAATTCCATTGAGTATTTTACAAGAAAAGTTAAAAACACGCTATTTGGTGATTTTGAAATAAAAGTACGTCTTAGCTATTGGATTTTCCTTCTCAATGGATAGCCCATTCCACTTTTCCTCCTTGAAATATTTTTAAAAACGAAAAACAAACACAATCTTGAATGTTGTCATCAAGTGACTCACTTAAACGACCGTGTCCAGTGGCACCATGCGGCTTAATGTATTCATTAAAATGCCGAGCCACTACCAAGTCATTGATGTGCGGTTTTGTTCAAAACAATTGCGCAAGAGCATCAAATCTTTTTGCATTTATTGACCAATTCTTCACACTTGCCTCCGTCTAATAACATTTTATTTTCAGAACAAATATTGTTTTTGATTTCAAATAAGCCACAAAAGTTCATTTAGATGATAGCATCTCAAAACATCACATTGCCATCAAATCAAATGGCTTTCAATAACATTACCATCGTTTTGTGTATTGATTTGAGAGGAGATCACCAACACATGTTACTGATGGACACTGCTTGCAATCATAAGCATACGCAAATCAAAATCTTATTGTATTCTTTTTGAAAACCAAATCAGCCATCCATATTGAAATGTCCTTTTGCAACACTTACTCGTACACATAACTTTACAGAATTCTTCCAAAAAAAAAGAAAAGCAAAAAAAGAATGAAAAGAAAGTGAGCTTATTGACCACAGTTGATTGGATTAAACCCTTACTTTTGATTAAGGGTGAGTGGAAGTGATGTGCGATGAAGGAGTAAGAAAACCCCTTTGATACCGACAAAGAATACCTTTCAAAAGTGAGATAAGGTATGGGTTACGTAGACGAAGATACCTTCTAAGGAAGCAGAGTTTTTTCCTTAGCCACAGTTGGTGATCAAAACCGAGTAAAATCCTCCATTGTCGTTTCGCAATTCCACAAAAGGATAACAATCAGTTGAACGTGTGGCCGATGTCAATGTGTCGATAATTTTTTTCTTCTATTTTTTTGGTCACTCTTTCGGTCAGTGGTTTCATTTATAGTTTGATTGTAGAAGGATTTGAAGAAAGGATGTGAGCGAGTACATGCCCAGACCCTTTATCGTTTGTGGTAGTGTGTCAGTAATGTGAAATTGAAATGAAATTTTTATCTGATTTCTCTGTAAGCTTTTTTGAACAATTGTTGTCCGTAGTTGTTTGCATCTGCTCATCACTTAGATGGACTTTTTTCGAGGTGTATATTATGACAAAAAAAAATGAAGAAATAAGAAGGGTTGCTGCTAGAACGTTTGCAAAACAAAATGCAATTTAAAGGCTATTCATCGAAAACATATTGACATTCCTTTGATGTGACACGTTTTTGGTATTCTAAAGCTTAGCTACTTGAAATTTCATAAAAAGCAAAGGTTGTGACTCTTTTCTTTAGCAATTTCTATCCTTTATGCGTACTCCGAATGATAATTTGCATTCCGCAGTTTGAACCAATGCTCAGGACCAAATAAAATAGGGTAATGTAGCAAACATCAAAGTAATTCTTTAATTTGCGTTTAGTTTATGAGGAGTAGCCATTGATTTGACTCCATAAACATTATGCTTTCTGATTAGCCACAGTTAAAAAAGGGTAGATTTTAAATTTGGTTGAGAAGTAGTTGAACGCTTAGAAGGACTAAGAAATGGACGGGAATCACTCTGAATTAACCTGAGCCTCAACCAACATCTTTCCATAACTTTGATTTCAGGCGAGCTCTCTCCAAGTCGGTTGAGATCATCCTCCACTTGATTGCACCACCTCGAAAAGTCTAGAAAAGGCCGATAACGGAAGACGATCGATTTTTAATTTGCAATTGGCCACAGAAATAAATTGCTTTTTTAATAAAAGTATTAACATAAATGCTTGCACCTAGATTCACATAAATTGTTCGGTGTGGTTGACCAAAAATTCGTTGTTTCAAATACTAAAGCCATACAATTGGTACTCATTTTTCTTTTTTTTAAATTCACTAGGTGGTTCAGTTTTTAAAATTTAAAAAGATTGAGATTCAACAATCATTAAATTGTTTTACATTTTTAAATACCTTGAAGTTCATACACACAATCATAGGGTAGCGCAACAGAGCGGTGAGCCCGGGGCTTAGGGCATTTCTCATAACCAAGTCTTGTGAAGAGAAGGAGACTAAAATTTTCTGTCAAAGTTCGAAACGGCTAATTGACAAAACGCTTTACATTGGCAATGTATTTTTGTATCGGATCTTATATCTTCGCTGGATTAGTAGCTACCTTTCTAACCGTTCATTACAAGTTGTTTTGGACGGCTATAAATCTGAAACCCACAAAATAAATGCTGGTGTGCCCCAAGGCTCCGTTTTGTCTCCGACACTTTTTCTTATTTTCATTAACGATCTTCTGTCTGAAACTACTAATCCACTAAATTGTTTTGCCGACGACAGTACCCTCAGCTTTTCATATTCGTTCTTAAGTTCACATCCCTCATCTTCGGACGTGGAATTAGGGCGGCAACGTATGTTAAGTTCATTAAATTCTGATCTAGACAGCATTGTCCAGTGGGGAATAAAAAACCGCGTAGAATTTAATGCTTCAAAAACTCAATGCTGTCTTTTGTCGTTGAAGCGAAACTTACCTCCCTTGCCACTATCCATGAGTGGCTCTTGCATTGTTGAAACAGAACAGCTTTCAATCGTCGGTATGTGCATTACCAACCACCTCTTGTGGAATAACCACATACTTGAAATCGCCAAAAACGCTGCAAAGTGCTTAGGCTTTCTTCGACGATGCAAGAAATTTTTTTCACCCAATGACCTGGCAGTCATCTACAAAACGTACATTCGTCCTAAGATGGAGTATAACTCCCATATTTGGGCAGGTGCTCCTTCAACTCACCTCAATCTTTTGGACAGTGTTCAGAGAAGAGCCTTTAAAATGATTGGAGATACGAACATCATCGAGACTTTCACGACACTCGAACATCGTCGTAATGTTTCTTGTCTCTCCTTATTTTATCGTTTTTTCTACAGACAGTGCTCTTATGAGATTGCCAGATGCATTCCTCCCCTTAAACAATTCAACCGTAATACTCGCGCTTCCAGGAATGCCCATCAGTTTACTCTTGAGTCCAATTTCGGACGTACTGTCAAATACAGAGATTCCTTCTTCAGCCGTACCACGCGAATGTGGAATGTATTACCCAGCTCTATTTTTCCCTCTCATTACAATCTTCAGAAATTTAAAACTAATGTGCATCGGTATCTCCTTTTAAACTCTCTCCCTTTTTCCTAACGCTCGTACTGTGTTACTTAACATGTTAAGGGTAGTCACAACCCCTTGAGTGCGCGCAAATTATAAAAAAAAAAAAAAAAAAAAATCGGAGAACTTGCCAATATCTCGAGAAAGGCAATTCCCATGGAAACACATTGTTAGTTTCTGTTGAGATTCAAACCAGGAACCTCGCGATAAACAGGCAGACATGCTAACCATTGCACCACAGGTACCACTATTGGCGTAAATATGTGAAATTCAAGCCTATTATCAGATGGATATCGGTGCTCAACGGACTTAAACTATTTTTTTCTTACGGTGATCTCAAACCATGTTTTAATGACTCTGAAGTAGCTACAAATCGGTATCTGGGAAGCATCAATTTGTTCAGAAATTCAAGCCCTGTGTTTTCTTAGCCCCAGGTTTGCTTTTTACCTCGGTTCAAAGAAATTTAGTTGCGTAAAAGCGCTTCACGTGCGTTTTGCTTCAAAAATATTTTTAAAATAAGGATTACTGCGTCGTTGTTTGACTTTAATATCGTTCTGAGTATAGATTACAAAGTAAAAGTGATGTTTACTATTTATGCCCAGTTGAAGACCAATATCCGAGAAGTAATAGCGACTATTCCAATAGAAATGCGCCATCGAGTTTTCGATAAATCTAAGAAACAGATTGGAAACAGATTCGCAGCTCGATGGTGCACATCATGAAAATATCATTTCCCCAAATAATTTACGCGTGTATCTAATTTTATCACATTAAGGACTTGTTTGTATAATAGTTGTCCCTTTTTTATCGATTTGCAAAACCCTACAATTGTTTCCCATTCGTTTCAAACAGGAACATACGACATCTGAAAACACATTTCTGTACGGCAACTGTATTCCCTTTTCCCTTACCTTTTTTTTGGATACTTAATTCATAGTTTTTCGTTTTGTTTTTTTTTTTTCGAAAACAAATCTCTTTATTCTCATCCTTAATCATCTCCATTTCGACAGTCAATTGTTCTTTGAAACTTTATGTGCTATGATGATACTGAACTACGTCGATCAACAAAGTTATGGGCTTTTTGTTTGACTAAATATTTATTTTAGTTTGAAGTATCCGTCTTCCTTTTTAAGTTTCTTCATTAAATCCGAAGTTTTTACGTTTCAATAACAAATAAAAATGACGTGGAAACTATTTTTAATTAAAGTATCTCCAAGCTCTGTGAAAGAAGGTAAAGGAGAGAAACTAATCAAAGTTTCAAATACGCATTTTCTTGTAACACCCAAAGCTCAAGAAACCTCATAGAGTGCAAAAAGTAATGAAGCTCGAAGTAATGATTCTTGGATCAATATAATCTGTCAACGTTCGAGCTTAGCAAATCCTGTATACTTTGGTTGAAGGGTTCTAGAGGAACAGCCTTTGGATTTTTTAATTATATTGTAGAATCTTCATGATCCAACACTCTGGCCAACGCAGTTCACAAAGTTCAAAAATAAGATCATCTCGTTTCAATTATCAAACCAGACGTAAAATAAACACAAGCTCGTCGAGGATCCCATACGTGTTCCACACATCGAAAACTAGGAAAAAAGATGCAACAAGCATCACCAAAAATTAGACTCCACCATTTGGAAGTTACGATATTTTATTGGTATTTTTGAACCTACACAAGTTCTGAATGAAAAAAAAATATTGTTTCTTGTAAACGAAAGACATTGACTCAAAATGTTCTCGAAATGCCTGGTCACACTTGAGCAAATGGGTCTCGGACGACCCCAAAGAATGTCTGTGAGAAATGTGATATTCTTTTCGTCACTCTTAAGGCCAATTTAGAAATACGATACTCTGAAACAGCCCCGTAAAGCAGTCCACCTGCTTAGCACTGCTTACGCACAACAAATTTATTCACGTTGCCTCAATTTTGAGCAATTAATCAAATAGTTCACATCGTTCGGTGCTTCTTTACACACTTGCGAATCTAGTTTCATAAATTATCATACCAATGCAACACCAAAGACACGGTAGTGCATCTAAAGATGCTAAACTGACGTGTGTCATATCTTACATCTTGGGTATGAAAAAATTATCTTCTGGAGTTACATACTAGATTTCTTTTCAAACATGAAAGTGTATTATTTGTCTTTGCACCTTTTACCACACCCCTGATACTTGTAGCCATCAAGATTGATGCACTGCGCCAAAAGGTGGAAAAGTAAACATTTCGCCAGCAATATTGGATGCGAGCCAATTTGCAGTCAAAGAACGTGCTGTGTATTTTAATTGACCAGACAAAAAGGGAAAAATCGCGCGTAGGTACTGTGTCATCCCTCAAGTGTGGTTGTGTTTTTTGTTTTTATATATAAAATACCTGCGATGTGTAACGAAAGTATTTGTATTTCTTGTCTGCTGCAGTAAAATTTAATTTAATGAGCCTTTTTATGACGTTTCTGAATTTATGTACCATGCAAAATTTCCTCCCCATTCATTCATCGATTTTTATACAAACGTACCTTCACTTTACTCAATAGCTCCACCATCAGGTGGCATTACGACAAAAGTAGAAATTACCTCAATTTGCCACTTGAATTTTGCAACATAACGAACAATGAGTCCTCAGAAGTATTTCAATTACCCCAAGTACCATCTCAATACGAGAGCCTTTCTCACAAACGAAAGGACACCAAGATGCCAAGGTGGGGGTAAATACGATTTTACGCCGCTTCTGCACGACAAAAGGACTTAAGGGGGTAATAAGAAAGTAAAGTTCTTTTTGTGCGACTTTATTTCCCAAAAGAAGTCTAATTGAAAGAGAAATGGAAAACTCCTGTTGGGCCACACCTTCCTGTGTATCCCGCAAATTAGAAATGCAGGCAAAAAACCTGAGGGCACGGGCCATGTCCCGTGTCGCTGTCGACGAAGAAAATCGACCAAAAGGGACAAAATCAAGTTACGTGCCAATTTTAACCATCACTGATCTCTCCCCCTCAAAGAACTGTTTTCTTATGTCAAGAAACGTTCTGGACCTTTAAGTAGGTATAGTGTTGAACTTTAGTTTGAGGGACTTATTTTCCCTTAGGTGGAGCAAAACGTTGAGTTTTTACTACAACAATTCAAGCATCTGTTTGGAGAAATATCGATTTGGACTGAAAAGTTTGAATCCATTTGTAAATTTTGTGTCCTTGGAAAGAAGACTGTCTTATGACCTGAAGGTGTTATTCCTTGAAAATAGAACAGACTAATCAGGATTCGAATTTGAATACGGGCATGGGATCCGTGTTGGAGCGTAAAATCAGTCTATAATACCCGTGTGTATACGAACAGGTGACGGTAGATAGCAACTCTGGAAAGAAAAACTTGGGTGTCCTTTTTTGTGTGCAGGACACCGAGATATTTGGGTGAATGAATGGATGACAAGCAAAAGCCTACGGCGATTGATGAATAAGTTGAATAGAAATCTTCGATGATTAATTGCTAATTAATTAATTGGAAAAGTAAACTCTTGCTGTGGGCATTAAGCCGAATGGGGGCAAGCAATTAGGAGTCGGTATTAATAACAGCTACAGGACGAAGATGATTATTGATGAGGTAAAGGGATTTTCTCTCAAAAAGAAACAAAAGGCACAAGAAATCCTATCGATTAAGTATCTTCGATAGAAAACGTTTCAAAACATTTACCGTTTTGTTTTCTTTTAGGTTATTCACAGAATTTGGAGATGTTCCAAAGAATAACTTAGGTCCGGTCAAGTGAAGAATAAAACTTGGCATATGTATAAGGTAAGGACGCAGTCTTGACCAAACCACATAAGGTGGAAAAGTAGGATAGCAATAGAATCGTTGTATAGAAATATGTTGTCAGTTGTCGTATGTTTTTGTTCGAAAAGTTATTTTGCTTGGAACTTTATTTGCATTGTAAATTTGCCTAAGTTTCGGTTCATTTTAGGATGATATTTGTGTGGGCCTTTGGACGGAAATACTTTTTCTTCTGAATTCATTGACTTCGCAGTTTACAATGACAATCATTGGCTCAATGTGTTTTGAGTTTTGTACAGCTAAAGTTGTTTGTGTAAGAATAAAATAAATTAATAAATAGGGTGTCGCAACAGAGCGAGGAGCTCAAGGGGCAAGTACATTTCTTCCAACCATGCCTTGTGAGGGAATGGAGGGGACCTACAATTTTCTGCCGGTTCCGAACGGCTAACCGAGAAAGTGCTTTTAATGGAAATGAATTTACTTACGGAGGATTTGCCAATTCCTCGCGAAAGGCAATACCCGTGGAAAAACATTATTGCCTCTGTTGCGATTCGAACCACGAACCTCTGGGTTAACAGGCGGACATGCTAGCCATCAAGCCACGGGAACCACAAAGGTGTAAGAAAGGCAGTCGAAATCAGGATTCAAAGGACACTGGTATGGGGAAAGACATAATAATTGGATAGCAATACTTAGAAGAAAAAGAGTATAATCTTGAGGCATATAATGTTGCAAGACCCCTATTTCCAGCTGAAAGACTGATTTTCTCGCATCAGAAATTACTTGATCTCTCAGCCATCGTCTGGTTTTCCTCAAAATTGAGGCAAACAATCGATGTTATCTGCTGTAACGAACTGAAACAGAATTTATCACTTAAATTATTAGCAGCGCTTGCCTAAGCTGTGGCAATCATGGCTGTACCGTTTTCGACATACTTACTTCCTGGGCTCGGGGTTCTAAGTTTCTTTGGGATTTTTATTTTTACTTTTGGAAAAATGTTTTACGCACACTAAGGACTTCTCCGTGGACCCGACTCTCCAATTTCCGACATACCGGATAAAACTCCAAAAGTTTTTAGCTGATCTCTCCCTTTGAGACCCCTTGTGAGGGGGGCTCGTGTCTAGATTGCGTGTTCTGGCTTATTATTTCACTGCTTACTCTTCTGGTTTCCTTGTTTTTAGAATCTGCCTCTGATACGTGCTAATTTGTTGCCAACTCACTTCCTCTTTCAGAATCTCCTCGATGATATTACTTTGGCTGATTGTTTCGGTTATTCTGTTTACTTACTGGCGGCGATACTTCCATCTACTGCTCTCAAACACGGTGTGGTAAGCTTCTCTTTTCAACGCACTTCCGTATTGGTACGAAGAGCGTCTTCTTTTTGAAATCTTGAGCAGAAAGGCGTTGAAATTTCGGTGGCCGACGAGGAACTGTGTAACGTATTAGTTCACTTCGCCGCTTTTGCGGTTACTCCATTCGCTTAGGACTTGAACTATGTAAATTGTGTATACATCACTTCCATGCCTCAAACTCTTTCTTCAGGTTTTTATATGAAGGGAATAAAAACGCTCTGGTTCTGTTTTTTTCAAAAACAAATCAAATTGCATCCCTTTCACGAACGCTGTGTAAAACGTGAAACTCTAAGGGTCACTTAATTGAAAGGTATTCACAAGCCTAGAGTAACGTCGCGTCATTGTATAAAAAATGTTCCTTGATCATGTACATACACAAGTAGGTAATTGATTTCATTCAAAGTTAAAAAAAAAAAAAAACAAATTAGAAGAACTAAAAAACACCTCTGAATTGGGCTTATGCTGTAGTATGTGTGTGACGGAGAAACGTTTTCATTTGTTCATTTCCCCAAAGAAACAAATCACTTCTTTCCTTTTGAGTCATTACAATATTTGACTTCTTTGTTGCGACTAAAGATACAAATTCGTCATCTACAAAAACCGAAGAAGTAATATTTTTTCTTCAACTTATATCTTATACCTATGTTCGTTCACCCCACCTATACCACCATTATAATTATCCGAACCACAAATCAAAGACGAAACTCGAAACGTAACATTTGTTGTACCGTTGTCCGTTTACATTTTTCATGGCATTTTGATTCTGGAAAATCTAGCAATTTGCCAAACTGTTACTTCTGCTTCCGACAGCTAACATGCTGGATGTCTAAGCATATCGGCACGATAGCCCACCATCAGCCCCAGATTCAATGACATCTAAGCTCTAAAACACACACACACACACACACACATAAACACACTAACTTTTACAACTCACTGTTAGGTTAGGTAAAACGAGACTATAACGGAGATACAGGCGACGGAATCCTCTTGTATGTCATATCCAGTTTTATCTCTTGCTCTCTTGTTGCATTCCAGTTGGTTTGTTTCTACACTATACACCCATCTTTCGGTTTCGGTAGATGAAAATTATGTACATATATATCTCTGGTATAGTTATATAGGTGTGTACCTATAGTTTGTATCTTAAAACTAAAACTTTCCATTCAATCTGGTATCTCCCTGTGTGTGTCCTTTCCTTACCGTTGGACTAATGTGTCCTTTGGTAGTGTAAATGGTTTTAGAAACAGATCCTATGACGATTACCGTGTGGCATGAAAGGCTCAATTGAATTAAATAACCGAATCTGAAGTGTCCTGCTCCTGGTCTTGTTCGTTTTGTCCTTAACAACCCAGGAGAAGCGTATAGTTACACGTTATTATAACGGAAATTTATAATTTCTTGCTTCAGAAGCACTTCCAGGAAGTTGACATTTGGTGATTCCTTCTCCATCTACCTTGCCATACCCATACTTTACCGCCCTATGTGATGTCTGTTATCATTGTCCTACAATTTCTTCCTTTCAATGGCTTAATGATACAACGCCAACTTACTCTCATAGTAAAGAAATTTCTGTTTCGAAGAGAAGGTTATGCCACACGCAAGATGATGTACCGTAATTTGCAATACAACTCAAGCGGAAGGATAACATGGTAGGATAGCATTTTGAACATCGATTGGGTGAATGGTCTTTTGGGTCTTATTTTATAATTCGGAAAACCTTTGAGCGGATGTAATACCTCAACGAATAAAATAACACAAATTGGTTTGAAGGACTAAAGTTTTAGAATTTCCTCGGCTTAAGAATTGGAGTGCGACACGCGGAAGAAAATATCGAAATACTGATTTTTTTTCAATTTTATTGTTTTACTAGCTGAGCCACCCGGCGTTGCTCGGGTCTGTAGTTTTAAGGTTCCCGTACTGGTTTTTTTTTTTTTTTTTGATGAAAAATAATCGTTTTAACTTTGGAATTATGTGGCATCCCAATGACGAAAGAATTTTGGAAATCTGTACAGTAGTTTCTAGGTTTCCGTTGCCAGCCCAGTTCCTGTGGGAATCTTTCGTTACCGTGGAAATATGTGAAATATAAGTCTATGTCACTGAGCGATAATCGTAGAGTTGAAAAATTTCTTGGAATCGGTCAAGTAACTTTAAGGTTCCCGTTCTCGTTCCCGTTTCTGATGCCGTGGGATTATAGGGATGAAATATAATCTAAATTACTAATTGAGGGGGATAATGTAGCAATCTTAATGCAGGAAGGGGAAGGGTTATAGAAATCTGACCAGTAGTTTCTAAGTTTCCTTTCCCAAACCCGTTCCTGTCGGAATATCCCCACAATATTTTAAATTCCGTTCCTGTAATTCCAAACCTTGTCTATGTCTATGTCACTGAGGGATAATTAAACATCCTAGAGTTGAAAAAAATTTTGAAATCGGTAACTTTAAGGTTTCGGTTCTCGTTCCCGTCTCTGTTCCCGTGGGATTATAGGGATGAAATATAATCTAAATTACTAATGAAGGGGTATAATGTAGCAATCCTAATGCAGGAAGGGTTTTAGAAATCTGTCCAGTAGTTTCTAAGTTTCCATTCCCGAACCCGTTCCTATCGGAATATGGGGATCAAACCTTGACAGGAATCATTCATATGTCTATGTCACTGAGGGATGAATATAACATCCAAGAGTTGAAAGAGCCACCCGGCGTTGCTCGGTAGGTTCCCGTTCTCGTTTTTCCGCTTATGTGGGAACTTGGAGAAGAAAAATAATGGTTTTTACTTTGGGATTACGTGGCATCCCAATGACGAAAGAATTTTTGAAATCTGTCCAGTAGTTTCTACGTTTCCGTTCCCAGCCCCGTTCCTGTGGGAATCTTCCGTTACCGTGGAAATATGTGAAATATAAGTATATGTCACTGAGGGACAATGTAACATCCTAGAGTTGAAAGAATTTTTGAAATCGGTCAAGTAGCTTTAAGGTTTCGGTTCGTTCAAATGGGATAGTAGGGATGAAATATAATTGGAAACAAACCTTGACAGGAACCATTTATAAGTCATTGTCACTGAGGGATAATGTAACATCCTGGAGTTGAAAAAATTTTTGAAATCGTTCAAGTAACGTTAAGCTTTCGGTTTTCGTTCCCGTGGGATTATAGGGATAAAATATAGTCTGGGTTACTAATGGAGGGGAATAATGTAGCACTCCTATCTAATGCCGAACGAGTTTTAGAAATCTGTCCAGTAGTTTCTAAGTTTCCGTTCCCAAACCCGTTTATGTGGGAATATAGGGATCAAACCTTGACAGGAATAATTCATAAGTCTATGTCACTAAAGGAATAACATCCAAGAGTTGAAAGAATTTTTGAAATCGGTCAAGCAACTTTTAGGTTTCGGTTCTCGTTCCCGTTTCTGTTCCCGTTGGATTATAGGGATGAAATTTAATCTAAATTACTGATGGAGGGGGATAATGTAGCACCCCCAAAGATGGAATCGTCTTAGAAACCTGTAGTAGTTTCTAAGTCTCCGTTCCCAAACCCGTTCCTGTGGGAATATCAATTTTTAAACTTTTTATGTCATAAAAACCTTCTCCTGACAATAACAAACACATCAAAAAAAGAATTGGCCAAATTGGTCCAGGCGTTGTTGAGTTATGCGCTTACCAACACATTTTGCGATTCATTTTTATATATAAGATGGACATTTACAGGAGGTTCCTGTATCGTAATGGCTTGCATGTCTGTCTTCTGTTACGCTGGAGGTTCGCGATTCGAACTCCAGGGCCATCAAAGTTTTTCACGGGTACCGCCTTTCGCGAGGAATCGGCAAGTCCTCCTATAGTAGTTACACACTGCCTTGAAAAATGCTTCCTAACTTAGACGAGGAATCGGTACAGAATTGCAGGTCCTTTAAATGCGTTAGGCCCCAATGTTTCCATAGCTTTAGTGCACCATCCTACTTATTTTGATTTTTAGATATTTATATGGGCATTAGATAAAGACGATTAAAATCTTTGCTTCAGTTTATCAGAGCTAACACTTTAATCGAAACATCTATACTCGTAGCTATACATAAGAAGGAAAGTCTACATCGTCTTCAATTCCTGTTAACTCGTCATCAACCTTTTTAACAAGCGTCAACGGTGAACGTGATTTGATTTGATCAAATAGTGCGGCCGCAAATTTTTATCGCTGCAAGACGTTGAGTTCGAAAAAATTACTTTGACAAAATTTGAGTCAACCTCACGTTGAACATGGACAGTCTAGTCTAGCTCATGAAGATACATCTACCTTATAAATAATAGCTAACCAGATGTGAAGATTGAAAAAATCAAATTACTTTCACACATCACGTCAAGGCCTATCAATTATTTTTTGATTGCTACGTTATTGGAATCAAGGCTCTGAGGAATCGCCAGACTAGCGTCAGCGCTACGATAACCACAACAAAAACGATAACGACTATGAACCGTGGACAGCGAATAATTAAAAGTTATTTTCAAAAGCATCAACACGTTGGCACCAGTGTCAAAGTCTGCTCATTTATTTCTGACTGAAAACTTTTTGACGTGTTTAAGGACTCAATACGAAAGAAGAAATACGTTGATGCATTAATTATGAACGAAGCACATTTAACTTTTTCTTTAATCTTTCTTTTATCGTAGGTATATCAAAGCAATGACACTTTTTACGAGTTTCGTATTCTTCCTTGAAGCCACATATCCTTTGCTTTGAAACTGAAAGGATTCACCTCATTAAATCTCACCTCTAATTTTATCCTCTTGCATAGCACATCGTTAAAGGGAGAAGCATTTGCCTAAATTTGTTTACTTTTTCGGCAAACATCCAAAAAAGCCTAATACACTTTACAAGCTGACGAGCTAATTAGGTAGAACTTCGAGTTGGTGGTGGGTTGTCTGCCAAAAACACTTAACGAAAATTGTACCCACTCACTTTTGGTATTTCACCTTCTGCCGTGTTGGTATACCGAATGCGGCATTCCAACCGCAACCACTTTAAGGTAGTTAAAAATTGTCGCTGTAATATTCTCTTTTAAGTTTTTTTTTCTTTTTATTCGAAAATTCCGTGGCCATAAAAGTTATCTCTGAGATAATCTTCCTTCTTTTTGTCTCTTTCTTAATGGCTCCGTTATTAGATTATTATGTTGCCTTGATTGTAGAGAATGAGGGTGAATAAGGTAGACGCAGGTTTGTTTGGATGAAGATGAAGCCGGAAGCTAATTGTAGTAGGTGGTGGGGGGAGTCCTTTGGAATGGGAATGACAAGCTGTTAAAATATTCTAAAATTTCTTTTCAAGTACTTAAGATAACAATTCGGAAGGACTTTTTGTGAGTTGAAGTAGGTTGGTACTACCCACCTGCTGAGCATAACGAACGTACCTACCAGCTACCACATGCCATGATTCAAAGAATCATTTTCCTGCCAATGAGCTAAAAGAAAAATTAGAAGAGACTAAACCATTTGTGAGAATCAGTTGTATGGTATGTCGTATTTTCTTTCCAGTTGGCAAGATAATTTCAAGAATGGAATTATTTAAGCAACAACTTGTAGCGGTTAGCCCAAACGTATGTTTGCTCTCGTATATCCTTTGTTGTACAGTCTAATTCCTGGAATCAGACTGTGGTAAAGATACACATGTTCGAAGAAAGCAGTCGTAGAGGAAAACCAGAGGAAAAACAGAAGCAGTTTCTTTGATTAAATTGACTTGAAAATATTCAAACATTACAAACACAAATTATGTCGATAGGTGAAGAATGTTCCTTTACAGGGGAGGAAAAAAAGAGCTTTTATTTTTTGTTTGAGATTTAATTTCACCAAAAGTACACCTGTGGGTACGCCGCGTTGACCTCAAAATACGTCAAAGCTCCCTGTTTTGGATTGTGTCATAATATCTGAGGCCCACTAAAGGAAGCAGCAGGAGTTGCAGTTGTCAAAATTAAATCATAGCGTGACAAATGAGAATGTCTTTACCGATGCGGCAAAAAAAAACGTAGCGTGTCATGATGTTTTGCTGTCATGTCGCAAAGACAAACATTTGTATTTGTATTTGTATCATATTAAATATTACAGCGATACAGCAAAATTCAATCTTTTATAGCATCTAAATTTGAAACCAAGTATTTATATATAACAATACGATTATGATAAAAATAATAAAAACAAAAAATGATGACAACAGTCAACAGCGTTTCTGCAAATACGTTTTGGTTTGGGTGAACCTTAAATGCTGATGACGTTGCATTTGTCTGTACCAGAGGAGTTTTTTGGTTTGCCCTTTCTTTTTCTTCCTTCGCTATCGTGTCTGAACGTTGTATATGATATCACCTTTTTGACAGGGTTCGCGGGAACTCTCTTTGGAACAGGACAGTACCAACTTTGCCGGTCGCGGTCGTGTTCTATTTTTTTCCAAGATGATGTTTTTGACATGAAGGCTTTCGCGGATCTTGTTACTTCTAATACAACCAAGTTTTGTTACTTTCGCTGTAATACGAAAATCTTTATTCCTGCTGTTGTCAACTTACTCTCAAGGTTTCATACATAGGGTGACACAATAGAGCGGGGAGCACCGGGGCCTATCCATTTCTCATAATTATGCCTTGGGTGGTAATGGAGAGGACCTACACTTTTCTGCCTATTCCGAACAGCTATTCGAGAATGCTCTTTTTATTGCAATAAATCTGCTATCGGAGGACTTGCAAATTGGCCTAATCCTTTTTGTATATTATCCAAAACTTTGAACCGTATGCGGGTGATGGAAGCACAACTTTGTGGTGACTTTTCAGGCAGAGAAGATGGCGGAGTTTTCTCGGCACTACACCCTCCGGCTCCGCTTAGTCGACAATTAGTGTTACTATTGCAAGTTTCTATTGATCAGAGATTCCAGATATTCCAACATTTCACGCCTGGGAACCACATTTGCATTCTAATAAATGCCTGGAATGAGAATGGTCTGGATCAGAAAACGGTCATACAACTACTTTTTAGCCTTTTATACGCTAGCCACTATGTTCTAAAACTTCAACCACTACATCCGGAATGTAGAATTCGGTAGGGATGTAGGATCCGGCAAGGATGTAGGATCCGGCAGGGATGTAGGATCCTCACTTATAATTCCATCGTCAGTAAGGTGTAGTCAGTGTTCTTTGGTGTTCTATACTTCATCCTCCAGTATAGGTAGTCAAGACTTCAGCTGGATATCTTACCTTAGCTACAAATAATAAATAAATATGGTGGCGCAACAGAGCGAGGAGCCCCTGGGCCTAGCGCATTTCTCACAACCATGCCTTGTAAGAGAATGGAGGGGACCTACATTTTTCTGCCGGTTCCGAACGGCTTTTTGAGAAAGCGCTTTTCATGGCAATGAATTTACTAACAGAGGACTTGCCAATTCCTCGTGAAAGGCGATACCTGTGGAAAAACATTTTTGCCTCTGCTGATGGGATTCGAACCTCGAACCTCTAGATTAGCAGGTGGACCTTAGCTACTGCTCCTTCGTAAATTCCACTTTTAAAAGTTACATCAAAAAATGGTGGGGAAATACGTAACTATTAACATGGTAGTAAATGTTTCCAGGTGCAAAACTTCCACCAGGTAAAAAAAGCATAAATCGATTGCACAATTTGAGGCCTTGTCCTAGTGATTGGTCGTGTAATTCCAATCATCCGCACGTATTCCGCGGCAAAACTTGTTGTCTGAGAGCCACCCATATTATATCAAGTGGTTGCTTTTTCGGAGTCAATCTGCTCAACATGCTGATCCTCTAAGGTCTAAGGTCTAAGGATAGACTGCTTAGATCATTTCAAGCCTTATACGAACTGGCAGCCCTCCATTGCTCCATTCATAATTTTTGAACTAATTGGATGTGTTTAAACAAATTTACAAAGATATATACATTTAATATTTGCAGCAACTGCCTGGTGCCCAAATACATGATAACTGCTGGTAAACATTTGTTAGACACTCGATTGCGGTGAGAGTGTCGAACTTTTTCCTCATACCACCCTTTACAAGAGCTGATAGTGACAGCTCGACTAGACTAGACTAGGTAATGTGAAACATTCATAAGGTACTAGTCCTTTTTAGGGTTCTTGCGCTACTAAGCTCTCGGCTCTCGAGAGTTCCCCTCGGGTGCCTGTCTATTTGGCAGTTTTGAGTATTTTGAGACTTCACTATCGCAAGTTAATTTGTTCAGTTTTGAGAGATGGCCAACTGAGAGTTCTTTCATAACCCTTAAAATATATTTTCCCTGCTAGTTGGAAGTTCAAAGTGGAGAAAATAACATGTATTTCTATAACAAACGAAGGACTGCATACTTTTGAAAATTGCCAATAATCCGCATCCTCTTCCATCATCTGCACAGACAAAAACACCAATTGAATGCTCCATCTTTGTTACATTTAATTAGCTTCTTCCAAAAGTAATTGAAAAATCCCTTGCACAAGTCAAAAGGATGCGCTAATCAATTTAAAACTTGTTCACCTTATCGTGAAAACAAAACCAAAAAGGACAGACTACCGCACACCCGTTGAATATCTCTACAAATTTTTTTTTTTCTCTCGTTTTCCATTCAATTTGCCAACAAAGGACAAAAAGGAAGTGATCTGTGATTATCACTTCCTATCTCGAATGCTGATGGCTCCAGTGGTTTTTTTCTTTACACTTCTTTAGCCCTTGAGGGTGAAAATACCTTTGAAATAATTATCAGAAGGCGACCTTTTCAACATTTTTTTTATTTTTATTGTTACTGCCTTTTTAGTCCTTTCCACCAGCTTTTCAGACTAATTGAATTAAATCCATGGCCACTTCACACCGGCAGAATTGCTGTGAAGTAATTGAACTAAACAAGATTGGGAGATTCCTTTCGCAACCAATGAATTTGAATACCATTTTACGATTTATTACGATTGGGTGGATGCGGCCAAACTGCTAACAGATATACCTCACTTGATGTTACTGGAAAAATTGATACCAAAGACCTAAGGTTTGGCCTCAAATTCTCGGAACAAGTTTTGGATGGATAATTTGATATCTGTTTCATTATCAGGGATGCGATGAAGTGGAAGAAGAGAAGGTCTTGGCAGGACAAGGACAACTGTGTAAATCAAATTAAAACATAAAACCGGCCTTAAATGCAATTTGCATATAAATACGTTGCAGCACGAGGACACTTTATCCTTATTGTGCTCGAGGGACGAATGGTTTTTCCGAAAAATCGGAGAATTAAATTTCAAAACCAGTGTACTTTTAACGGCAGTTTGGTCAAACAAGTGCGGTGCGTAGGTAGTTAAAGCATCACAGGGAGCATCTCGCTTAAGATTACAAATAAAAAGTTGGTTTGCTCTCAAATTTTATCGTTGTTGGTGGAAATATTTGGATTTTATTTGCTAAAGGCCTTCAGTTACAGTTTGTTCATTGAAACACATTTTGTGAAATGTCAAAGGAAATTATTGCTGATGCCCCTTGAATTAAGGTTCGGATTGATTGCAGCACTAGACATACACACAGAAAGTATTTGAAGCGAAAGACAACATCAGAATTTCAAACATTTCGGATTTCTGATC
The DNA here is from genome assembly GCA_949752695.1 of Melanostoma scalare. Lineage (NCBI taxonomy): Eukaryota > Metazoa > Arthropoda > Insecta > Diptera > Syrphidae > Melanostoma > Melanostoma scalare. Next base: position 232,683,847 of record OX456985.1, on the reverse strand, counting down.
TCACTGACAATGAGGTCATGAAAATGCTTTTCCAAACTGTACCAAGCTGAATCATTAAAGATAATTGATCGTCATAAAAATTTGATACTAGACACCAAACAGTTGTCATCTTCAGTCTCAAACAGTCGAGAAACAAGTGCATCAAACAATTTCTACTTCCTTTCTAGAGGATGCGAACATCGTGATGTCGAACGGATCAGAAATCTTATTTGTTTCACACTAGTGATCAGGTCTTGGGCTATGCGGATTCTCGTGGGATTCGGCGCTTTACAAGTGCGTCAAAGAAATCATATAATGCGTTCCAATCAAGCCAAAAAAAACCTCAGAAATGTACCTGTTAGCGCACTCACAAAAATCATTCTATAAAGACGACCTGACAACGTGGTGATAAGACAACTCAAACCTTTCCGAAGAATTCCTTCGCATTCCCAGTTCAAACAATTGCTGTTTAAATCAGATAAAAGTATCCAACGATGAGGGAACTTGTTTATTTTTTAATGTAGTGAAAATCAATGAAACACTCGTTCCCATCACATATATGCGAGTATAATGAAACCCACTCCATGCACGTGGATGACTCGAGGACAAAAGTTGTGTATGATTAATTTTTGTCCTTCCTCCTTGTCCTTTCCCAGAATTTCTGCAGATCAAGCAAAATTACTTACCTCTACGCAATTTCTGGATGATTTATGATGTTAACCAGATGTCAAAAAGGTAATACCCATCCCGAAGTACTGCTACAAGACTTTAATTTTGTCTTCTGTGCGGTGGCTCTTGTTTATGACACTTTTACCTCTTTTATGTTTCAACCCCAGGATAAGAGTCTCTGGCTTCGTTCGGTTTGGTTCACACACATGTTTAATCACAATCTACCAAACTTCACCTAAGGTTAAAAAGATAATCTTTATATGACGACGTGACGTGTCACATATTCACTCAAGGTAAAGCTTTTGAGAAGTTATTATCCTTTGTGCAGATATAGTTATTCAATTTCAGAAACACAAATCACAATAATTAATGAATGTGTGTTAGTCAATTTTGGGAAAGAGAAGAAGGTAGCGGGCCATTGCAAACTCCTCATTTAATTAAATTTACTTTAAAGAAATGAAACCAAACAAAACTAAAACCAAAATAAAAATTGCCTCCCAAAAAAACCAAAAAAAAAAAAATGACTTGTAACTCAATTTGAAAAACGAACGGGTGCTGCATAATTCTTGTCTCTCATCCTTGCACAAACAGTTTGTCGGAGTTAAATTAAAATGCAAATTAAAGCTCTTACTGCCAAAAATACATATACATATACACTTTTACAAAAGCCAAAAATACTGTTGGAAAAAATAAAATAGAACAAGCGAAAGCAAACAGAAGAATCGAGCATCCTTGTGCGGGACTCCTTTTTATAGGTTGCTCCTTTGGGGAAGTTTGTTCCTGTGTTTACCTTATGCTCTCTGTGAATATTTAAAAATATTCAACTTTTCTATTTTTTTTTTTGTTGCCGTTGTAAAATACTTGTGCTAGTGTAACAACATCATACTGACTGGCTGTGTGTTCGTCAGCCAAACCAACAGTTGGTAATCCGTTTTGTGGCAAAGGTAAATAATGAAATGAGTTTCATGTTATCCTCTTGTGAGCAATCACTTTCGACGCTCTTAAGTAGATTGGGGATTTTCTTTCGCGGATATACTCGTAGCGCAACAACAAAAAGTATAATAATGCTATTATCCACTTTGGTTGATATTAAGGATGAAGGAGCTTACCTGGTGCTTGAAATAATGTGGAAGGGGAATAATAATAAAGTGTGAAGTCGCTTGAACTGGAATAGACTTATTGAGTCCTTACCTTCGTTGGCATTGGGTTATAGTCAAAAACTTCGAATAAAGCTCAAAGCAACTAAGTAGAGTTCGTATTGGGCGTAAATATTTCAGTTTTAGGTAAATCTATATAAGTCTTAAAAGATTAACTGCATTTTGTAATGATGGATGGACGTTGGACCACGTAATTTTCTTTTGATTCCTATGTAGTTCTATATACATATACACAGAGTGTGTTTTTGTAGACGGGCAAGTGGGCAATCCAGCTGGCTTAAATAAATTCCAGCCAGAGAGGCAACATTTTTGAACCTTTTTTTCGCAGCATTTGTGATCAGCAATAACGATCCGCGAATATTCTATCGGTCAATCGGGCTTATCTGCATAGACAGGCAACTTCACACCCCAGACCCCACTAAAATATTCAGCGGTGTTAAATCGCATGATCTTAAAACTTGGAAGCCACGCCATAGGTCCACGACGCGATATAATGCGCTCACCAAAAGTCCCCCTCAATAAATTGATTATTACGTTGGCGGCATGTTGGAACCAAAGGTCATCAACATCAACATCCTCCAATTCTAGCAAGAAAAGGTCATTAATCATGGCTCTATAGCGTTCCCGATTGGCTGTAATATTTTGGCCAGCTCTTTTTTTGAAGAAATAAGGACAAATGATTCCCTCTGCCCATAGAGCACACCAAACAGTAGCTTTTTGAGGTTGTGACAGCGCGTCGCGGAGTTAGAACAATGCTCGCGGATAATCAAGACTCCAAATGCGATAATTTACCATACCCATTCAACCAAAAGTGAGCTTCCTCGCTCTTGAGAAAATCAGGATCGGTGGCCATAATGTTTTGGGCCCGTTGACCGAACGTGCGACACGTTTAGTTCTCGTTCGACTTCAATTCTTGAGCGAGATTTTGTAAGACAGCAAATCGATATCCTTTCGCAACATCTTCCATATAAAATGGATCTGCACTGCACCCTCCTATTTTCCTAAATACTCGCACTGGACTGTGTTCTATAACATTATAAGGGTAGAAGCCCTTAATGTGCGCGTTAATTATAAAAAAAATGCTTTCGATGCCGGATGGACTCATTCGAGTCCACAGCAGCAATATCGCGCGTACATCGTCTCTGAGGATGCACATTATCCACTAGAGTTAACGTAGTACGAAATTCATCGATCCATGGTTACTCGAATTCATAGGCGGATCCACGGGGGGGTTTTCGGGTCCAGGGCACAGGGCTAATAACGTGGAAAGTAGAATCTGCGTTTTGGCGTTTGTACGTAAATTCATTCAAAGCGTCATCTGCCAGCTTAGTAGAATCATATAAATCTTGGATTTTAGATTGCAATATACAATCGAAATAACTGATTCCATAATGTGACAGGCGATTTGGTAGGACAAAGAGACTTCAACTTTTGTTTTTTTTTTCCCATTTGTTTTTCATTTTTGAAATTTCTTGGTGTAGAACGTCTTGTCATTTAGGCCAGTGAAAAAATGCTTCAATAGCTCCGATAGTTCCTTACGCATTTTTGATTCCTGACACTTCGCATGCTGCATTGACTGCTAAACTAAAGATATGTGCAGCGCAATGTATGTACATAAATTGCCAGGGGGAAATACGATCTCAGATGAGCCTGTGCACCAATGAATAGGACACTCGTTGCCGGAGCTCCGTCGAATCCTTGGCCATACATATATGAGCAATCGACGCCAACATCATGTAAATAATTTCTGATTGAATCTGCTAAACCTCGTATATATAAATAAAATTTTGAGTAATAGACCCTCCTCTTCAGGAAGAAATCATAGGTTAGGAAGGTTCTGAAAGACTCAATCAGTAGATTTATTGACTAAAAGTGATATTACACAGACCATAAGACCAAATTACAAGCATTCCAAGGTAGACATATCCTCGTTTTTTATTTTATTATTTGTCACAGCATTTTTGTCAACTCCTAACACGAATCAGGGCACGAGTACGATAACTTTGGCGACAAGAAATAATAACGGTTTTTGGTGGAGGGGTTCAATACAAGCATTTTTTATTATGGGAGGGGGGGTCTATCTCCCCCCGTTTAGGCGGTAAGGGCAATTTTATAAAAATTGACTTCAAATCTAAAAAAAAATATTGTAGAACAACGGGAAAACTTACAGATACAAATTATACTTTATATGAAAGCCAGAAAGCTGCACTTAGTAATAAATTTTAAATGAAGTGGTTTCAATTTATACTTTTTGAAATAACTGACTTCAAAGTCAAAATTTACGAAAAAAAATTTAAAAAAATCACTTTCAGTATTATGTTTCTCGTGATTACAAATGCCAATAACAAAATAATAGATGTAGTTAGTTGCTTCAATAAATTTTTTATCAAACACTGGAAAATAATTTTTTTCTTTGTCTTATAGTCTTTGAAATATAATTGAAAAATAGTAAAACTATTGAAGTATGCAATATTTTCAAAAAATTATGGAAATACGTACGAATTTACAATAATGTTAGGAAATAGACTAGTGAAAGTATAAAAATTCATCAGGCAGGTACATATACATACTTATGTGCAATTAATTTCTGTATGCAACAACATCCCGCACGGCCCGCTTCGCGGGGGCTGATTATTTTAACCCTTTTTCCGCAGGGTTAAGCTGCTCATGCTAAATATGAAAATCGCAATTGTTTTTCTAAGTGCAAGTTATTTGATTGAACTGAAAAAAGTATAAAATTATATAAAAACATCAGTCAGGTGCTTATGTGCAATTAATTTCCGTATGCGACAACTTTCCGCATGGCCCGCCTCCGTTAAGCTGCTCATATGTTAAATATGAAAATAGCAATTGTTTTCAGACCAATAATTTCCTTTGATTTTTCCAAAATTTAACCAAAAACAAACAATTCCTAATAAAATCCCAAAAAAACATTATCTGGTATCACTGAAACAAAAGGAAATGTCAAAATGCAGCCATGAAGTACATGTCATCGGAAAGAAAAACACATTGTTCTGTCATTTTACAGTGAAAAAAAAAGTATACATGAGATTTACGATGCAAGCAGTGAGATGCCTGCAACCCCCTGCTTCGGCTCCTCATAAGCTTTGGGGTGCAAATTTTTTGTATAAAAAGTTTCTTTTAAAATTAGAAAAGCATATGATTTTAAAGAAGAAATATAGTTTTACTATTTTTCAATTATATTTCAAAGACTATAAGACAAAGAAAAAAAGTAGTTTACAGTGTTTGATAAAAAATTTATTGAAGCAACTAACTACATCAATAATTTTTTATTGGCATTTGTAATCATGAGAAACATAATACTCAAAGTGATTTTTTAAATTTTTTTTCGTAAATTATGACTTTAGAGTCAGTTATTTCAAAAACTATAAATTGAAACCAATTCATTTAATATTTATTACTAAGTGCAGCTTTCTGGCTTCCATATAAAGTATAATTTGTATCTGTAAGTTTTCCCGTTGTTCTACAATATTTTTTTTTAGATTTGAAGTCAATTTTTATAAAATTGCCCCTACCCCCAAAACGGGGGGAGATAGACCCCCCCGTCCCATAGTAAAAATGCTTGTATTGAACCCCTCCACCAAAAACCGTTATTATTTTTTGTCGCCAAAGTTATCGTACTCTCCCCCGAATCAGAACTACCTCCTTCTTTTTCGACCACCCCTTTTTGTATTATAAAATCATCTTCCCACATAAACAAACCTCAACCTCCGCGTTCAAAAGCCACCATCGATTGATTGCCTTTTAATATAGGCTTGTCATTCTGAATTATTTATTGCGATCAGAGAGATGTCCTAAAAAGAACGACCAACTTAACAAAACAACTAGAACAACATTGTTTCACCTAATAGGTGAGCTTAATTACGCTTAAATGAGCTTATATTCCAGTGATTTGTAGCCAATTGGACTCCGGGGATTTGTCCTTGCAAAAGAAACTCCAACACAGTTTCCCCTTTTTTTTTTTTGTTACTTCTTTTCTCTCATAGTTTTACCAAGTAGTGTACCTGATTGTGTTTTTCCGAGTATTCGAATCCAAGATGTATCTTGCACGAACTGCGCCATGACAGCAATAAATTTCAAGGGATTTTACTTGTAGGTGTACTTTAACTGACTTCTGCTGCCCAATTATCTTCGGTTATTACAGAATTAATTGATTTATATCGACCATGTCGGAATTCGCAGAGGAAATTATCGACATCATCAGGCAAATGAAGTGAATTATAAAATTTCAAAGAGAATATTCAACAGCGACACAAAAATCTCATATTGATTTAATCTGAAATCTATCTGGGTAATTTATTCCTTGTTTTACTCTTCAAGGTATTTGCATTAATTAACCTTAAGCCCAGGAGAAACCGCACCAGTGCTCTTTTTTCAATTGCGGTTTCATCGGTTTCATCGGTATTCAAAGAGAGAAAAAGAAGAAGAAGAAAAAAAGACCTGTGTTTATTTTATAGCAAAGAAATGTCTTCAAGTTAATTACAATCCTGCAAGTAAACGTAAATCCTTGAATCGCCTTCTTCTGCACAAATCTGCGCAACCATGAAAACATGGCGAGCAATTGAAATTCACCGGAGAAGTTTTTCAATTCGCTATACCAAACTCAATTAAAGATGTTCAGAAAAAAGTTAAGCAAAGACAACAATCTAGAGTCTATTCACTTCCGCAAGAATTCGAAGACAAAGACTGACGGGTGGGGGCAGACGCAAAATTATTCTGTCAGAAGTTGCTTCTTGTTTGTTTACCTTTAAATTAAAATGCAAATTAAAAGAAGTTGGTATGGCTTAATAAGGAATGAGGTAAGGTTTTATTGTAGACACTGTGCGACATTAAGATTAGCGGTGGCAGAGGGTGGACCTTTCTAAAAAAAACTAATAAAAAGTTTTTGAATGTGTGTAGTGAAGTATATGCTATTTACTCATACTCTATGCGCAGCTGTTAAAAAACGCAATACGAAAAACACAGCTTTTAATTTATTCAAATTAAATTAAATTTTTGAGATGTTTCTCTTAGCCACTCAGCATTCGAAAGAATATCATTGAGTACTTTCAATGAATGAGATTGAGATCAATCGTTGGCAAAATGAAAGAAATGAGAGTTCTCGGAATTACCTTAACGAGGAATCTTAAATGGGATCTTCATGTAAAGAATACTATCAAAAAATTTAAAAATCGTAACAATTAATATGCTCTAAACGAAAAGGACCCCACAGCCTTAAAAATAACAGTCTTAAAAATAACTAAGACCCTAGTTGAAGGTACCCTTCTACATGGTCTCACAAGCTACATGTGGACTTCGAAAAAGAATTTACGAAGCTTAGATTCGGCCATCAACGAATGCTACAGAACTGCGACCGGAAGCCTTAAGACTACTTCCATTCCAGCCTTATATCATACCACCACCACCATGGAGAAGACATCTTTTGTCCATAGATGTTAGTCTTTCCAGCTTTAAAAAAGAAAATACAAGTAATGGTATTTATCAAAAACTTTTTCAGGAACTTCTCGAAAACATCCACCCAACAAGAACACTATACACAGATGCTTCATTTAAAGATAACATTTCATCTTATGCCATTGTAGAACTGGAAGGTAACGAAACAATTCACAGCTTTTAAGGTTTATTACCAAATGCAACGGGAAGTTTCTTGGCTGAAATTACAGCTTTACTTAAAGCCCTTACTCTAGCACAATCAAAACATGTAAATACACTTACACTGACCGACAGCCTTGACGCCTTGATTGGATTAAAAAACAATAATAACCATTGCTCCACATTTGAATGTATGCGAAGTATCCTCTACAACAACAAGCATATAACGATTGCATGGCTTCCAGGACAGGTGGGTGTTAAAGGGAACGAAACTGCAGACAGCTAAAGAAGTTACGCGCTATCCTCTAACAACAGAACTTCCAAACCTGCCAAATCTCATAAAAAGAACTCTGGAAGCCTATGAAAACGATGGCTTACATAAGGCCTGGAAAAACGAAGTAACCTTTCTACGAAGACACCAGTTTTCACAACATCGACCGCCATACAACATCAAACTAAGCCGTCAAAAGTGCGTAACGCTGTTTCGAGTAAGAGTTGGAAAAACCTTGTTCTCAAGTTGCCACTACTTCAAAAAGGAACCACCCCAGGAATGCGGAAATTGTCAGGAACCATTAACAATCTGGCACATTTTTACGGAATGTCCTATCTCTCGGCAAATACCGGACATGACCTCAATTGAAGAAATGCAAAAGAGACTTTCGATCATCGTCAACCCTTCTGATGCTCTCACCATGCAACGAATTAAGAAAGCTCTAGATCAGCACAAAAAATGGAAAGAGATATAATATCAAACTAAAACTTTCTTGTTAATTCACGTTTTAAAATTTTTTCTAAACTCAATCACTTTTTATTTACATTTTTCCACTCTCACGACATCTATGGTCAAGTTGCCCTGATGTCTTCAAATTTATAAATAGCTTATTAAATTTACTTTGTAAGCTACTTTTTGTAAATAAATAATTAAATAAATAATAATTTCTTACAATAAACTCTACCTCTTCACCCCAAATATACAACAATTTTTTCTAGACAGTTATTTTATTGACTATTAACTCATAACTATTCATAATAAGTTCAAGCAAATGAAAACATCTTTAAATCTGATGATTGCAGCCCTCAGTGTCCTCAGTGACAGAATAGACTCTCTGTAACCTCATCAGGCTGACTTAAAGGCAGTTCCTACTTATACACCCTACTTTAAGTAGCATTTACAGCCCAGGATATGATTGGGCCTCAACCATCATGCCTCTCCGGACAGTTAGCTCCCTAGCTAGTCTCCTTCAGCCGCAGACAGGATTGTTGAGCTGGCTCTCCACCTGATCGCACCATCTACTTCAGTCTCTAATGATGCGTTGAATTTTTTGGATTAGAATCGAAGGATTGAGAACGATTTATTTAGGGAATTAAGTAGGAGAGACGAGGGCACAGTGCGTAGGCAAAGCATTGAAGATTCGAGTAAGCGGCTAAAAAATGGGTTTCGCTACTTGACGTTCGATAAGACTTATGAGTATTCCTAACGAAGTGTGAATTGCGACTTAACGGTAGACGAAATGAAGTGCAACTGGCTAAACCACTGTGTTTAAAAAAAGCTGTAAAAGAAATTGAGGCAAGTAGCATTATGACGATGTTTAAAAACTAACAAACATTCATTTCTTATTCAAAGTTTTATTTTCAACTCTTTCAAGAAAGCACACGGATCTTGGAGAACCTGACCAAACATAGGAATTAAACTCTAGCGTTGACCGCATGCGGGGGGCTATATAAACTTTAGTCATAGATCACAAGTGGTAAGGAATTTCTTGCAAATATGTTGTCGTTCCAACAAAAGGCATTTCTTACACACAAACCAAGTACTGTAAGCTTTTTGACTTGATTGAAACAAGTATACTATTCATCAGCAGTAGTATGGAGGAGCGACAGAAAGCCAGCATTCGGATTTTAGGGCAAAGATTTCTGTTTTCTTTTATCACCCCATAAAACAATGCTGTCGAGGTCAACATTTAATGACCAAATCATACACAACCCCTTCAGTCCGGCATCTGAAGTTGTCCATTGTACTACCAGATAGCAACTTTCTTTTTCATATAGCTTTCCAGATGTTAGTAGAAAAGTCAAAAACGCTGCCACGACAAGCCGCAGACATGGTGAGAGCTGGTTACTTAAACCAGCTCTTACCATGTCTGCGCCGAGTATCCGTTTTCTCATGCGAGAAAAAACAGGACATCCACAGATGAAATGCTCCGCGGTGTCCTCATCTTCTCAGAGGACGCAGAGTGTGGTATCTTACTGAAGCCTAACACGTTTAAATGCTTGGCAAAAGAGAAGTTAGGAATCTGGCATACTTTGCGACGGCGACGGTTCAGATACTGAAAAAGCTGTCTGAGATACTTGCCTCGCATGTTCATCGGCAATCTTATTTCCAGTTATGACGTGATGGCTTTGAACCCAAATGAGACTCAAAGATCTTAGTCTTCCGACATTCAGAGATCTCTTCCATTCCTGGATCACGTTAGAATTAGTTAGAAGGTTGAGAAAGGCCTTAAGCACAGCTTGGCTGCCGCTACAAGCACAGATACTTCTCCCCATACAGCCTAATGCAGCTTATAGCCATTTGGATAGCATACGGCTGCGCTTGGAAGGCCAAAAGCACTTGTTTTCAATAATAGCGCCTGATGTAAAACTGAAAACTCAACAGTCGGATCACTTGTGCGATAGGGATAAGTGAGAGAGCTGTGGTTTCTTCGAGATTATTGACAACCTATTGGTTGACCTACACTCTTGAGCAGCATCATAAGTACTTTCGTTTTTAACGATGAGAGGAGATGGGTGAACGTTTTAAATAAACTTTTTGATCCTTTTTCCAAATGTAGTATTGCCTCTCCCAAATTATTACAAAATCCACCACGCCATCGATGCCCCCGACACACAAATCGCAATCAAAGTCAAATTTCATTGTTACGTTACAATGTGTATTGTGTTTTGTGTATCGCAACAGGCGGTAAAAGAAACAATGTACAACACTTCGTCATTGTCCTTTTATGCACAATGAAACGTTACAATATGAAAACCATTTGCAATTTGAAATCAACTGTTCTTACGAGTTCCATGGCAGTGATATCAAAAGCAGCACACGTCATCACAGTACGGGGGAAAAGCTTTAATACCTTTACTCACCTTAACTGTGCACAAAAGTCGCCCTTTTCTCATAATAATAATCATTACGGTCCTTTATGCACACTTCAACATCCACCTCTGAAAACATACTCCCTGGTCCCTGCATCTGGGTTGGTCTGGTCCTCTTTTTTTTCTTTTTGGATGTAAAAGTCAGATTTATGACAAATTTATTGTGAAACGTCTGCCCATAAGGGTGGTGATCCCTGATTATGTTCTATGCCAAGTTTTTCCCCTAAATAAAATCTCATCTGAAATGAACAAAAGCCACCACCACACCACCGCTAGTGTCAGCATATCTATGCATGATGCTATGCAGCAGAAAGATATGCTCGTACCTTATTCAGACACGGATTAGTTACACCTTTCTGGTTCGAATTCGAACACAACGTCACCGTCCGTCGGTCGATACAATATAAATGCACAGGGGTTGTAATAAATTATTATTTTTGGTCGTACAAAAACGCGTTAAAAAACCAAAGCAATGTTTTACCTATGGTCCACCATAATTCACCGATGAAGTCAAAAGCTCAGAAGTCTTTTCCAATCGGGGGTTTGGTTTATTGAGAGTTGAAGATTTTTTGTAATTAAAAACTTCAGAGGGCAATGATGATGATGACTACTACTGTTCTACACCATGCATACATATATGAGGTGATTCACTTGAATTGTGAAGCAGAACAGACTCTTTCTACTTTCATCAGTCATCAAATTTCATATTGTCTCATAGTTGCTTTGCAACAACGTCTATGTGTCAGATTGGCCGAGCGGTCTAAGGCGCCAGATTTAAGCTCTGGTTCCCGAGAGGGAGCGTGGGTTCGAACCCCACATCTGACAAAAACGCTCTATTTTTTTGCCAAGTAAACGGAGTATAGGGAGAAAGAACAATACAAAGTTCTTCCATTCGCTTTCGTTTTCATCTCCCAGCTTCTAGGAGTTGCTTAAGTTTTCGGTCTCCCAGTTTAAAGGAGTTGTTTGGTGAATATACAAAAGAGTTTGAGTACCTTCTTTCAGAACATTTAAAGAGCTGAGAATCGAACGTTCGATTGGAAGCAAATGTTCGAGCGTACTTCGTTTAAGGGGTTCGGGGTAGGCAGAATTTTCAAAAAATAAATTCTTTTATTGCATTTTCTTAAAATACAGTATCTTAAAAATATTCTCTGAAAGTTTGAAGTGAATCCGACAAATACCTATCTTTCGAGTTACTCAGCGAAGAATAAGAGGCTCTCTAGCGGTTTGGTATGGACTGTAAAACTTTAAATGCGTTTTTTTCAAAACTATGTTTTATGAACTGGTGACCACTGTAACTCAGAAACAGCTTGATAGATTTGAATGAAACTTATACATCTTTTAGAAAACATAAAAAGCTGTAGCCTGATTTCTTTTTTAAGAAGGAGGAGGATTTCTTTTTTAAGAAATTCGATTCTTTAAAAAAAATTAATTGTTGGTTTTTTCCCGAAAATCAGAAAAAAAACTCCTGAGGCCGCCATTTTAATACTTTTGAAAAAAAAAAAAAAGCTTCAAAGCAGTATAAGTTTCATTCAAATCTATCAGGCGGTTTTTGAGTTACAGTGGGCACCGCAAGGACCCATTATTAAAACCTGTTCCACTTAGACCGCCATAACTTGTAAAATAATAAATTTTTTTTTTAATTTTAGTGAACTAATGTTAGAGTATGATGAAATTATACTATGTTTTTATTTATGTGAAATAAACATAACTACTAGGAAAAAAAAATTATTAAAAAATGGCATTTTTTCACGCTCCTTACTACACCTAACCCCTTAAAGGATTTATATCAGTGGCCGTTTTTGTTTGAAATCTATCTCCGTATTAGGGGAAGTTCCCACCCAAATATGAGAAAAGTATTGTACCAAAACTGTGCCCACAGACTACGTGAAAGATTGAATCATTAAATAAGTTTTTTTCTGTGCGCGGACAAATGCAATAGAACTCGGTGTTCAGCTATTGGAGAAAATATCACTACCTTATCACTTTGAAGATGGGTGGGCAACAGGGCTCAACTTTAGGTCTGAATTAGTTAAGTGCATTTGTCTTAATGGTCTGCCATCAGTTTGTGAAAAAGCTTTTTCGAAACAACCATAAAACAAACCAGTATAGTTCAAATGGCTATGATCTTTCATTTCATATAACGAAAATTATTTTAACCTCTTCATTGAACTCTGTATCTATTCCAGCAAGTTTTGCAAACGTGTAACTGACAACTCGATCTTTCTGAAACGACAAGAGTATCTAATATGATTGAAAAATAGCCAAATCATTGACGTAGATGAAAATACTATTTAAAGATGTACCACAGCCACAAACAAAGACAATAAGCTAAATATTTTAATTAGGCAAGTGGTACTTCCGCCATAATTAGTAAACTATTCACTTAAAAACATTTTTTAATACCGAATACCTCTTTGATCGTGTAATAATTAAATGTTCACTTCAAAAATGTTTGGCTTTAGGGCAGAATAAAAAGATGTTGACACAACTGCAGATTAATCAAGTCTAGACGGTCATTACATCAAACATTAAAAAAGTATAAAAGCTATGCTTTTCGTATGTTCAATATTCAGTCTTATTACAAGCAAAGCAAAATCATGAACTTCAAAGTACTAAGCTTCTTCTTCCTCCTCATCAGTCTTGTGTGCTTAGTGCCTCAGACAGAAGCATGCTGCGGCTTGTTTAAAAGAGCTACAACAACAACAACAACTTCAACCACTACAACCACTGCTGCTACAACTACAACACCTACAACAACAACTACAACAACTGTTGCTCCAACCACAGTACCAACTACAACACCAACAACTCCAGCTCCAGGAAAGTAAAACTTGTAAGATGACGAAAGTTGTACGTAATATTCAATAAAGAATTTGTGAATTGCAAAAAACCCCGACAGTTGTTTTAATATTAGTCTACTAAAAGTTTTCATATAAAACTGCTATAGCTGTGCAGTTCAGCGTTGCTCGGGTCTACCATGTTCAAATCGTTCGCACAGAATTGTCAAAAAGATTGAAAATATTCGAGAACACTAAATGAGCTAAGCTCAAAAATGCCTTAAAAATAGTTTCACATTCCCGTTTCCGAGGGAATACGGGAATGACATAAAGTTGGTGTCTGTTTGTGAGTTTTGGAAGGTTTAAATGGTAACTTTGCTATTCGGGAAGGAGACAAGGTACAACAGATCAAACCAGAACCATGAATATTGGCCCAGCCGTTCTCGAGATGTAAGTATTCGAACAAACACAACTTTGTGTGGCTCGGGTGGTAGAATGGTCGAATTAAGTAAATTAAGTAAAGTAGTTTCCAAATTTCCGTTTCAGTAGGAAAACGGGGATCGATTATAGTCCATGTTACTCAGGAACAATGCAGCACTCTAGCGGGGAAAGAGTTCATGAAATCAGTTCAGTATTTCCTAAGTTCCTGAAACAAAGTCCGTATTACTCGTTGATAACACCGTAATATTGGAGTGGTAAAAAATTATGAAATCCATTCAGTGGTATTTGAATTCCGATTCCCTCCTCCCGTGTGAATATAGGCTTTGTTGCTCAGAGATAACGTAACATTGTAACTTTGAAAGAATTTTGAAATCGGTTAAGCAGTTTCTAAATTCTGGTGCGTGTGTTATGAAAATGAAATAAATACACATACCTATAAACCTTTGTCTTGAATCACTGTTTCTATTTTAAGCAACCGCATCAAAATCATTTGCGTAGTTTTAAGGATCTTAGCATACATAGAGACAGACAGCGGAAGCAACTTTGGTTTTTACTTTGTAAGGACTTGATATGAAGATACTCTTTTTAGCATCATTCAGCAATTCCTATATAATTGTTATGTTTTCTATTGAACCACAAGGCCTTGCGTTTTGAAATTGTAGAAAACTTAAAGCACGGCTCACACGGGGTTGCTTGGCAGCCGCTTCTTACCAGCGCAGCGGTTGGCAGCAGCAGAAGCAGGCAGCGGCTGGTAGCACGGTTCTCTCAGCAAACAGCTATCTATAGAAAACCATTCAAAAATTGCCTTTCAGCTTTATTTCTAATTTTTAAACCTATTACTGATATTTGAGACAAATTTTGAATCAATAAGTTACTTTATAGAACGTGTAGTACTATTTTTTTTATTTAAGCAGCCGCTGCTAGCAACCAAAAGTTGGACATGTTCAACTTTGCCAGCCACTGCTAAATACTCGCCGGCTGGCAGCGAGTGTGGTGAATTTCGTGTTCCCGCAAATCTGATCAGCGTCTGCGCTGCGCTGGCAGTAGCAGCTACTCGACTTGTCGTGTCGCTGGCAACCAGCCGTGTGTGACCCGTGCTTAATCTAGAGTTATACAGGGTGTGCATGAAAGTTGTTGGGTGGGTTTGAAGAAATCATTAAGAAATAGACAGCTGCTGTTATATGAAAAAAATTTGTTGTAATAAAAATAGTAACTCGCGGAAGTTATTTGTTTAATATGACGCTCTGCAAGCACTCCCTCAAACTGGACCTTAGATTAATCGATAACTCGCTGGCAAATTGCTCTTGAAACTGTCGCCATTTCTTCTTCGATATTGTTCTTCAATCGGATATTTACAGTTGGACTCTTGTGGTCGACTATCGACTTAGCTCTTTATGCATCTCCACAAAAAAAGTCTGGTGGGGTGGTGGTATCAAATCTGGTCTTCGGAACGACCTTGCAATATCGCCACGAAGCAATTTCGTTACATGGCTGTGTATCAGTCCGAATTCACTGTTATTATAAGGATTATATAGCCCTTGCTGATTATCTAAGATTCAAAGAAATAAGGACTTCTGTTCTTGTTTACCTTAGCCGTCTCAAAGGTTTCCGATTGATAGTTGAATCAATGGACAACTTTCTGACCCAATATTTAATCACACTTTCAATAGGGCTTTTCGCGATAGTGTCACTGTCAAAAGAGAGAGAAAAAAAAGTTGACAGCTAAAGTCACTTGTATGAAAACATTCTTGGCGGTACTAGGCAAAAACATAAAATTGTTTCAGAATTTTTATTTAGTGAAGTGAATTTGAAATAAAAAAATTGAAACAGTGTGTATATCGAAATTGCGAACTCTTAAGAACAAAATAATATAAAATTGTTGTGAAAATACCCTTGAGTTGTTGTGTGAAACAGTGTTCAAATTGGTTCAAACCATACAGAGAACACAGAAAACTGTAGACTTCAGTTTTCCACGACTGTGGAATAACTCCTAGATTGAAAAATCGCTAAGAGGAAAGGCGCAGGCCGTTGTTGGCTCCTATCAAACATCTGAACATTAAATTGGCTTGTTTCTGTTCCACACATTTCATTTCAGGTACCTATGTAAACATGGTTATAAGGTATATTAGATGCTTGATTATAGTAAGAACTCCTAGTAAGAACAATCTAAATACAGATTGGGTATTGTTTATCTAGATTTCTGAATTTTTGCGTGTATAAGCTTGGTACCCAATCTGGAATTAGATTATCCAAAAGTTTTGCATTCTTCCCTGGAGTTCTTATTAATGATCTACTTGTATACAACCTTCAACCAGATATTTACCTTCCTGAAATGAAATGTCTGGAACAGACACGAGCCAATTTAGTGTTCAGATGTTTCAGATGTTTCCTCTTACCACATTCTGTGCCTTTCCTCTGAGAGAACTTAGAAATTCTGTTTTATACTCGAGGAAAACTATAGGATCTACGGATTTCTGTCTTCATTGTATGGTTTGAACATTGTTTTAGACAGCGATTCGCGGGCATCTTCACAACACTTTTATATTGTTTTGTTTTTAAAACGTCACAGTTTTGATAAACACAATTTTTTTCCTTTTTTCATGAACCTACGTCTTTGAAAAACTAATTTAAACTACATATTTCATATTTCTACGTACTGCCGCCAGCAATATTTTCATACAAGTGACAATTTGACGTTTAAGAAATACGAAGTATAATTAGAAAGAGATAGCTTCGCGAAAAGCCCTATGGGACACAAACTTAGGTCGTCTAATACATACTCAGAACGGTATAAACCTCGAAAAACACTGACCAAATCATAATTATTGAATTATTAAGATGTGTATCTGTGAGTGTCTCCATAACAACAAAATTTGTATGAAAAGGACCGCAAGATAATTGTTACTTTTCTTACTTACTTTACTACAGTCGTCTTATACAAGTTTGGCTTTCCTGAAGCTTGAGTAGTTGTTGTTGTGCTTGTTGATGCGTCTGTTCTGTTCCACCTGATCTTGTGTCAACATAATTTTTTGCGGCTGAGTAGTCAAATAATATAAAGCAAAGAACGACGCAACAGATTGCTACTTTAAAAAAGTCATCTTATGCACTAATTTTGGGGTATCTGAAAAATTTCTCCTTTTTTAGGGGAATTCGTCGAGAAAAGCAGAAAGGTTCATCTCTGATCTTGTGAAGAATTCCTAATATAAGAAGGTTATTAGTGGATTAAGTGTGCACCATCATCATTAGATTTGTTCGTTGAAGCCCTGGGGTTGCCCTAGGGTCGCCACAAAGCGTTTTTTGAGAAACCTAAATTAGCAAAGAATGTCAAATTGAGTGTTTTTTGAGCCATAGGTTTGCCATAGGTTTTCCCCAAACTCGCCCTAGCTTTTTACTGTGGCGATTTGAGGGCTGTCAAATGGCAAGTATTTTTTTTTTAATGACAGGAATGTGTGGTGTAGTGTTTTTTGAGGACTAGAAAACCCAGGTTTTTTTGACAACTCATTGGGTTGTCAAGAAAACCTGGGTCAACCCTGGGGAAAGTTCAACGAACGGACCTATTAAAAGTCTAAAGAGTATGGAGCTATAACCTTACACATGTTATAATTGAATTCTCGGTTTTTGCTTATAAATATCCTTTTTTTCAGAAAATCTAGAGCCACCCACTTAATACACTGGTATTATCCAAAAGGCTATGATCTTTCATAAACTATTTTATTGGACTTGTAAGCTCGCAGACAAAATTAAGAACCGAACAGTTTTTTATATTTTTTGAACTTTATTAAGTAGTACACCGAAAGAATTCGTAATCCTCATGCTTCACTTCAGTCATCTTACAAGTTTTACTTTCCTGGAGCTGGAGTTGTTGGTGTTGTAGTTGGTACTGTGGTTGGAGCAGCAGTTGTTGTAGTTGTTGTTGTAGGTGTTGTAGTTGTAGCAGCAGTGGTTGTAGTGGTTGAAGTTGTTGTTGTTGTTGTACCTCTTTTCCACCCGCCGAAGCATGCTTCTGTCTGAGGCACTAAGCACACAAGACTGATGAAGAGGAAGAAGAAGGTTAGTACTTTGAAGTTCATGATTGTGCTTTGCTTGTAATAAGACTGAATGTTGAACATTTGAACAGCATGCCTTATATATGTACTATTTCTCTGTTCAAAAGAATGATCAACTAGTCAGCCAACAAGATTTAATTAATCCGCAGTTGTGTCAACATCTTTACATGTCGCACAATAGCCAAATAATTTCACAAATTATCGTTTCAGACTTATGTAATCCTGACTTTGGCAGTGTTTGTCAACGATACAGATAGTTATACATAACGATTAGGATGGATGATGGAATACATTACGTTATTAAGTGAAGTGAATAGCTAACTTAATTTGGTGAAAAGAATGGCCTACCTGAATCAATGGCTTTGCTTGTGGCGAATTTATTCAAAATTCTTTTGATATTGTTTCTGTTGCTATCTCGCTGCACGTTGTGCGAATGTAAATGTACAACAAAGAGCGAAGGTTGGCTATACTCTTGCATTGCCATAGACCGAAAACTTCAGCTTACCAAAAGCCTCCTCTTCCTAAAAAAAATCGCTTGAAAGAACAGTGAATGCTGAACTTATTAGAAGCCTTTCATGTGTTTGCTGTAATGATTAGCTATGTACCAAGGAACAATTTTTCTGCAGATGTGTCAGCATCAGTTTATGCAGACTAAGGCTTGCACTAACCAGTGAAAGTTTTAGAAATAGGATTTAGAAAAACGTAAGCAACGTGTCCTTCAACATAACAGTTACGAACAGTGTGAAGTATATGGGTATATCATAGCTTCTTTGTTGGCAAGACTTCCTGTCCCACAAACATCGAAACTTCCACGACTGTTGAAACTGTCGATATTTTACCACTGGCTAACAAAAATCTTGATTCCGCATCACGATTTTGTTCCCAAGTCCAGAACCAACTCCCTCTCTTCTTTTCAGGAAACGAATAGCCCTTTGATGGTCATCTAACTTTTACAGAAGCGTTGTCGAAGTCTCTGAATGACTAAAAGAAAATATTATGGTAGCCTATTCGCAAAACTCTCAAAAAGTAACAAATTTCCTATACATTTTTCTCAAACCATTTTTTCAAAAACGAGATGTTTCTTTGGTGGAATATGATGAAAGCCATGGTAAAAGGAGTGGCGATTGTTCAGGATAAGAACTATTTTGTGTGTTGAATTCAAAACAGGTATCATAGCAATCGTATTTCCTTCATTGCAAGTACAAGGTGTCAAGTATTCAGTGATAAAAATTAATTCGTGCTTAACTCAATCTCTTTATTTTCTAATGAATAAGTTCAATGACACAAAGAAAAGTTGATTTTCTCAAAAAAGCGGGCAAAGGTTGTTCAGATGTCAAACAAATCCTACAAACTATTAGTTTGAATGACTGAGCATGTTTACTCAAACATACCCCGTTTTCGAGGCGGTGTGAATAGCAAATTAGTTTCTGGAGGGATTGTCTTACTTTGAGAAAATGTCTGTGTACTTATATAGCCATCTAAGATCTTAAAATTCTTTGGTATAACAGAACTAAACTAGCCAAAGATCTCTTCCCGCATCCCACAGTTCTTTATTTCAAAAAGGAACGATAAGTTAATAAAGAAAATGTTCCATTTTAATGATAAAACATATTTTTGATAGGATTGGTCCAATGGTTTTCAAATCCCAGCTAGGGTATAAGGTTGTCGTGTGTAGGTTGTCCCCATTGTCGCATTGTAAAACTTTTACTTTCTCAACTTTTTCGAAACGTGCCCAAAAGAAGTATACCTAACCTCAAAAATTCCTGTCCTTTAAGTGACACGAACACGATTCATTAGTTCTACATAGAGTGTGTCTTTTCGTCAAATAAACAAAATTAACAAATTGAAAACTCGTGTCAAAATTTCCGAAAGTATCAATGACGAAAATGTGAAAAAATTATGTGTTCTTTTTCTTTTCCATTCAGCGCATGTTGAGAACGACTTGTAAACACGTGGATTATTAGAATGTCAAGTTCAAAGAAACTAATGACCGTTTGTCAGTCAATCAATTAAGCAATCAAAAACATTATCATTGTACAAATTTTCAATTTGTACTTTCGTTTAAGACAAACGTCTTACAATTCTTTTGAAAGGTTCTAATTTAACGATCAGTAAATAGTCAGGTGCCATACTTGCGTCGTAAGGTTTGTAAACAAAATTTTTACTTCAAAATGCTTTATCGATAATGCGTACGTAATAACATGAAAAGAAACGTTGACGCCAAAAAAACGATCTTGATGTTGAACTTGAAACCTGAACGAAGGTTATTCATTTCTGAGGTAATTTTTAAAAAGAAAAGAAAAATCTTGTTTTATGAGCGTGTGTGGTGAATTGACTCCATTGTAAGTCTTAGGAACAACAAAAGTCTTTGTTTTCTTGAAAGAACTGACACAAATGTGGTGTCAAAAAGATTTGCTATCATTTGGTTCGAGCATTGGAAAAGCAAAAAGATAGGAGAGGTTGGGATTTATGATGTTGTTGGTCGGAAGAAGGAGTGGTTTCACACGACACGGCCGAGCTTTGCCTGAAAAGATTCTAATTATGACTCATGAGACTTGTGTTAAGTTCACATAAAAAGAAACAATATTTTGCTTAAAATTGACATTGACACAGCTGCAGATCAATTGCTGGTAGCTGATAAGTTCTATATAAGCTTAGTTCTTCACAAGTTCAGTATTCAGTGTTATTTCAAGCACAGCTCAATCATGAACTTCAAAGTACTAACATTCTTCTTCCTCTTCATCAGTCTTCTGTTCTTAATGCCAGAGACAGAGGCATGCGGAGGCAGATTTTTCGGACGTAGACATAGAACGTCATCAACTGCAGCCACAACAACCACTACTGCTGCAACTACAGCTTCTACAACTACAACAACAACAACAACCACGGTTGCTCCAACCACAGTACCAACTACAACACCAACAACTCCAGCTCCAGGAAAGTAAAACTTGTAAGGTGACTGAAGTGAAGCATGAGTGTTACGAATTCTATCGGTGTACTTCTTAATAAATTTCAAAGCATATAAAAAGTACTATACTGTTCTTAATTTTATTTGCAAGCCCACAAGTTAGTATCTTTGTCAATATGAAACTATCGGCTACATACGACAGTCTTATGATAGATCTAAGACTTGATTTCAGAGAAACAAAAACATATTTTGGAGTTAAAGTCGAATCATAAATTATAACATACTAACGACCCGCCCCTGCTTCGCACGGGTACACTGCTGATACTAAGTACACTACAGAAAAACTGTGAACATTTAAATTCGGAGTAAATCAATTCCACTTTCCCTATAATATGAAGATTTTCTCTATCTTTGGAATATTCATACACAACATTTTTACTTATTTACTTTTTACATTTTTGATCTACATGAAATGCACAACGTATCAAATGTGTTTAATTGGATAAGGAATGATACTGTATCGTTTAAAATTTCTTGGTAAATAACCCATATCTTTTTTGTAATATGTAAAAGATAAAAATGGTTACTGTGGGTTATCCTTAGAAGATAAACATATGCTGTCGCGGACTTTTTTATTCTTCTTTTTAAGATATACAATTCCGTATTGCATAAATTTGATCTATCTCGTAAGGTTTAGCCAGCGTTTGCCATGTAAACGCAGAAAATGATGTTTGTTAAGACATCACATTACAAATCTTTAAATTTCTCAGCTTTTCTCTACTATAATATGCTTCGTCTTGAGCGACTCTGTTTTATACTATGTAGTGATAGTGAAGGATACGTGGCCTTAAAGGTTCATATAGTGTTCGCTTTGGAGGAATGAGCGTTTGCACTTTTGATGTTGACTTTGCACCATTAACCAATTTATAATATTTTTTTTTTTTATACATACCTGTGAAGAAAATAACGATAGAGGTGAAGCTTTTGCTATTCTCATCTTCTTCTCTCTTCTTTCCATTTCCGGCGTTACGAGTACTGATCTTGAAGCGATCACAACTCTCCCACTTTTCTGCTTCACACTAGTGATCCGCCTGTGGGGTACGCCGCGTTGACCTCAGAAAGCGTCGGCAAGCCTCCCGGTTTTGGATTGTTCCATGTCTGAGGCCAACCAAATGCTGCTGTTTTTGCATTTGCTTGTACCAGGAGTGTTTTGGCCTGCCTTTTCTTTTTCGTCGCGAATTTGTTGAAACGTTGTACGATATTGCCTATTGGACGGGGTTCTGCGGATCTCTCCTTTGAACATGACAATACCAACTGAGTCGGTCGTGCTGAATTTTGTCCAAGATGGTACTTTTGACATGAAGACTTCCACGGATCTTAGTACTTCTAATTCGATCAAGCTTTGTTACTCCTGCTGTCATCCGAAGCATCTTCATTTCGGCTGCCGTCAATTTGCTCTCATACTTTTTGTACATTGTCCAACATTGTGAACCGTATGTCAGAGCTGGACGGACAACTGCTGTGTAGAGTCTTCCCTTCAGCTTAGGGGGCATTTTTCGATCACAGAAGATAGCGGAGTTTTCTCGCCACTTCATCCACCCTACGCTTACTCGATGATTGATGTCGTCATCACAAGTTGCTTCACTATTGATCATAGATCCCAGATATTCAAACTTTTCTCACTTGGGAAGCACATTTCCATTCAAATAAATGTCTGGAATAGGCTTGTCTGGATCAGAAAAAGGGCAGCACAGGTATATTCAGTCCTTGTAGCGCTAATACGTTACCCATTTCCTTCCAGAACATCAATCCAAACGTCAAGTGCTCGTTGCAGGGATGTAGGATCCTCGCTTATGATGGCTCCATCGTCAGCAAAGAATAATTGTTGTACTTTATTGTCCGTTACTTTTCCTTCGAGCAAATAATCCAGAACAGCAATAAAGAGCAGTGGACTCAAGACACTTCCCTGATGTACACCTACTGTTATTTGGAATTCTTCTGTGACTCCAGCTGGGCATCTCACTTTTGTAACTGCTCCATCGTACATGTCCATAATTATTCGCACATAGGCTTCAGGAACTCCTCGGTGTCTGAGGGCCACCCATATCAGATCTCGTGGTTGTCGATCGAATGCTTTTTCGAAGTCAACCAACACAATATGCAAATCCTCTAAGGTATCTCGGTGTTTTTCCATAATGATCCTTGTACTTTGGATTGCGTCTGTAGTTGACTTACCCGCGACAAACCCGCATTGATCATCAGACAGCCTTATTATTTTCCGCAGTCGGCTATCTAAAACCCGCTCAACGATCTTCATAGTGTGGGACATCAACTTGATCGAACGATAGTTGTCACAGCTTCTGGTATCTCCCTTTCCCTTGTACATTGGAAGAAGAAAACTTTCCCTCCATTGATTAGGCAAACTGTCACCTCTTATAAGTTTGGAGATGAGAATCGTGAGCCATCTCAACCCGATGTCTCCCATATTTTTCCAAAACTCATATGGTACCTCGTCTGTCCCAATCGCTTTGCCTTTTTTGGAGTTCTTAACTGCTTCCCTAACTTCTTCGACTGTGACGTCGGATACTTCCGTAAAGTTAGGTGCAGCTGTTGGAAAGTGGCGCCGAGGAAACTGTTCATTTAAAAGATCATCACAATACTGTCGCCACCTGTGAAGAATTTTGTCGTCATCCACAAGTAGCAGTCCTTGAGCATCATTTATGAACTTTGGCGAACGAATCTCCTGCGCATTTCTCCTTCTCTGAGCGGCTATTTTGAAAATGGTTGCTCCCTTATTCAAGTTGCTTTGTCTTAGCTCTTGGATTGCCTGATTTGCTTCAGCAGCTGGGGCAGAAATCTCTTCCAGCTCTCGATACAGGCCCTCCGTGCTTTTTGCTTGAATTTGGGCGCACTTTTTCTTCGCTTCTTTTCTGCAGCTCTTGTATTCCATTTTGAGACGCGTTT
Organism: Melanostoma scalare; assembly: GCA_949752695.1. Lineage (NCBI taxonomy): Eukaryota > Metazoa > Arthropoda > Insecta > Diptera > Syrphidae > Melanostoma > Melanostoma scalare. The sequence goes on along the minus strand of OX456985.1, from coordinate 232,660,149 downwards.
TTTCATTTGTATTTCTTGAGGGGCACTTCGACCAAGCTTGGAAAGCTGCTGTCTTCTTTCTAATCACTGCTTTAGCTTCATCATCCCACCACCAGGTTTCTTTAGCTTGTTGGTGGTGTCCTTTTGAGTCTCCTAACAGTGATTTGGCTCTCTCTAAGCAGGTTCGTTGTAGGCGATCCCACATATTTTGTGCCGTGATTGTATTTGAAACTGCGTCGATGGTATTACACAGCTGACTTCGCATATACGAAATGAATTGCTGTCCTTTGGTTTTCTCCAGATTGTACCACTTGATTTTCCTAGGAGCCTTTGTTTGTTTGACTTCCTTCACCGCATCCGTAAAAAATTCTGTTAAAAGAAGACGGTGTTGTTGAGCGGCAGCTTCTCCTAGTATCACTTTGCAGTCTTTCATGTAATTGGTTACCAAATGGTAATCAATCTGGGTTTCATTTCCTCCACTGCTGTAAGTGATAAGGTGTCGGTCTTGTTTGATGAACATGGTATTTAGTACGATTAGACCGTATGACTTGCACATATTTAGAATATCTTCACCAGGAGTGTTCCAGGTGCCGAATCCCAAACCTCCATGGCAGTCTTCATAATCCTCGTTTGTCTTCCCGACATGTCCATTCAAATCTCCTCCAACAAACAAATACTCTTCTTTTGGGATGTTCTTAAGTAGGTTATGAAAATCAAGCCAGAATGCATCTTTTTCCTCCTGCTCACACCCTATTTGGGGAGCATATGCACTGATGATATTCCAGGCCTTTCCTTCCATCACCAATTTAAGAGACATCAAACGGTCACTGGACTTCAAAATGGTCAACACGCTGTTATATAAACTTTGGTCAAGGATGATACCGACTCCGTTCCTACCTTGTTCTGTTCCATAGTAGAACATCTTGTAAGCTTTGGTCTTTACATCTAAGAAAGGGGCTTTGTTTGCTGTGTTTCGTCATTTCGTTTCCTGAACACACAAGATGTCCACTCGCCTCCTTCTCATCATCTCTTCGAGTTCAAGACTTCTACCAGTCATACTTCCAACGTTCCAACTCGCGACTCTAAATTTTCGTCCAACTCGTCGCATTACTTTGCTAGCCCCCGGAATCCGTACCTATAGCTCTGACCCGAACATTGCTGCTCGGTCCAGGATCAGCTCCATGCATAGCAATGGAACTGCCTGGCGGGGTAGTGCTTCTTATGTTTGCAAGTACTTCCATAATGCTCAAAATTTTTCAAAAATTTTCCTTTCATCCTTTCGACATTTCGACACATGCCTGCTCCATTTAATGAGTTTGATTTCCCTTTTACTACACCGGTAATCTCCAGTCGTGTAAGCCCCGGGATCTGCATGCATACTTGGGGAGAGTTTTTAGGTGGTATGTGTGTCGCTAGACTCACTTTGATGTTAGTCGTCTAGATATGATTGCTCCTTTAGTCGCCTTTTACGACAAGCGGGGAGGCGCTGCAGTGCTATTCTAACCCGACACTGCACGGGAATTTTTTTTTTTTTTTTGCTATTCTCATCGAATTTCCGACAAAAAGAAAAGCATCAGAGAGCTTAAATCCAGTCTGTTTCGTTGCTCTATGATGGAAATTAGTTTGACGTTGAGCCGCATCAAATGATGTAAAGTTGTGAACTATTGCATTGGTAGCGCTTGCATTTGACACATCTCAAACCAAGTCGTTGTTTGAAGTGTCGTGTTTGGTAGAATCTTTGGATCGCGTATGGAGGGATTCACACGGCACAAACTTTGAGTTTGTATAAATGTCTGCACGCATCATATATGCATTCATCATAAAGACTTTTCTTTGCACTGGATTGCTGCGCAGACAAAATTCTGCAAAAGTCTTTGTTAAGTTGGTATCGTGTGGATTGTGGACCTGCCATTAACATGCGAGCAATCCATCAATGATATTAAAGCTTATTGCAAATTTGGTGAAAAATAAAAAACACAATGAAAAACATTTCTTCGCTGATGAGGTATTATCAAACAAAATCGAGGCATAGAAAAGACTCAGAAAACCTACAAGGTGTGCTCTATGGTCGAGAGGTGTCAATAGGCAGACGGTTACAGCAAAATCGGAGCTATGAACGATAACCCATTTTTTTTGACGGCGATCAAACCTTTCTCGCATTTATTGGCAAAGCCCAACAGTGGAATAGAAATAATCGTTACACTTTTAAAATAAATTGTTTAATCTTATGTGTTTGTAAAATGATCTCTAGATATACAGTGGTGGCTTGGATACGGAATTGTATATCTTAAAAAGATGATTAAAAAAGTCCGCGACAGCATATGTTTATCTCCTAAGGATAACCTACAGTAACCATTTTTATCTTTTACATATTACAAAAAAGATATGGGTTATTTACCAAGAAATTTTAAACGATACAGTATCATTCCTTATCCAATTAAACACATTTGATACGTTGTGCATTTCATGTAGATCAAAATTGCCCTTTACAGCATGTAATTTAAATGAATATTTTCGAAGATATTTCAGATTTAAAAATTGCGAGTTAAAAATGTAAAAAGTAAATAAGTAAAAATGTTGTGTATGAATATTCCAAAGATAGCAGAAAATCTTCATATTATAGGGAAAGTGGAATTGATTTACTCCGAATTTAAATGTTCACAGTTTTTCTGTAGTGTACTTAGTATCAGCAGTGTACCCGTGCGAAGCAGGGGCGGGTCGTTAGTATGTTATAATTTATGATTCGACTTTAACTCCAAAATATGTTTTTGTTTCTCTGAAATCAAGTCTTAGATCTATCATAAGACTGTCGTATGTAGCCGATAGTTTCATATTGACAAAGATACTAACTTGTGGGCTTGCAAATAAAATTAAGAACAGTATAGTACTTTTTATATGCTTTGAAATTTATTAAGAAGTACACCGATAGAATTCGTAACACTCATGCTTCACTTCAGTCACCTTACAAGTTTTACTTTCCTGGAGCTGGAGTTGTTGGTGTTGTAGTTGGTACTGTGGTTGGAGCAACCGTGGTTGTTGTTGTTGTTGTAGTTGTAGAAGCTGTAGTTGCAGCAGTAGTGGTTGTTGTGGCTGCAGTTGATGACGTTCTATGTCTACGTCCGAAAAATCTGCCTCCGCATGCCTCTGTCTCTGGCATTAAGAACAGAAGACTGATGAAGAGGAAGAAGAATGTTAGTACTTTGAAGTTCATGATTGAGCTGTGCTTGAAATAACACTGAATACTGAACTTGTGAAGAACTAAGCTTATATAGAACTTATCAGCTACCAGCAATTGATCTGCAGCTGTGTCAATGTCAATTTTAAGCAAAATATTGTTTCTTTTTATGTGAACTTAACACAAGTCTCATGAGTCATAATTAGAATCTTTTCAGGCAAAGCTCGGCCGTGTCGTGTGAAACCACTCCTTCTTCCGACCAACAACATCATAAATCCCAACCTCTCCTATCTTTTTGCTTTTCCAATGCTCGAACCAAATGATAGCAAATCTTTTTGACACCACATTTGTGTCAGTTCTTTCAAGAAAACAAAGACTTTTGTTGTTCCTAAGACTTACAATGGAGTCAATTCACCACACACGCTCATAAAACAAGATTTTTCTTTTCTTTTTAAAAATTACCTCAGAAATGAATAACCTTCGTTCAGGTTTCAAGTTCAACATCAAGATCGTTTTTTTGGCGTCAACGTTTCTTTTCATGTTATTACGTACGCATTATCGATAAAGCATTTTGAAGTAAAAATTTTGTTTACAAACCTTACGACGCAAGTATGGCACCTGACTATTTACTGATCGTTAAATTAGAACCTTTCAAAAGAATTGTAAGACGTTTGTCTTAAACGAAAGTACAAATTGAAAATTTGTACAATGATAATGTTTTTGATTGCTTAATTGATTGACTGACAAACGGTCATTAGTTTCTTTGAACTTGACATTCTAATAATCCACGTGTTTACAAGTCGTTCTCAACATGCGCTGAATGGAAAAGAAAAAGAACACATAATTTTTTCACATTTTCGTCATTGATACTTTCGGAAATTTTGACACGAGTTTTCAATTTGTTAATTTTGTTTATTTGACGAAAAGACACACTCTATGTAGAACTAATGAATCGTGTTCGTGTCACTTAAAGGACAGGAATTTTTGAGGTTAGGTATACTTCTTTTGGGCACGTTTCGAAAAAGTTGAGAAAGTAAAAGTTTTACAATGCGACAATGGGGACAACCTACACACGACAACCTTATACCCTAGCTGGGATTTGAAAACCATTGGACCAATCCTATCAAAAATATGTTTTATCATTAAAATGGAACATTTTCTTTATTAACTTATCGTTCCTTTTTGAAATAAAGAACTGTGGGATGCGGGAAGAGATCTTTGGCTAGTTTAGTTCTGTTATACCAAAGAATTTTAAGATCTTAGATGGCTATATAAGTACACAGACATTTTCTCAAAGTAAGACAATCCCTCCAGAAACTAATTTGCTATTCACACCGCCTCGAAAACGGGGTATGTTTGAGTAAACATGCTCAGTCATTCAAACTAATAGTTTGTAGGATTTGTTTGACATCTGAACAACCTTTGCCCGCTTTTTTGAGAAAATCAACTTTTCTTTGTGTCATTGAACTTATTCATTAGAAAATAAAGAGATTGAGTTAAGCACGAATTAATTTTTATCACTGAATACTTGACACCTTGTACTTGCAATGAAGGAAATACGATTGCTATGATACCTGTTTTGAATTCAACACACAAAATAGTTCTTATCCTGAACAATCGCCACTCCTTTTACCATGGCTTTCATCATATTCCACCAAAGAAACATCTCGTTTTTGAAAAAATGGTTTGAGAAAAATGTATAGGAAATTTGTTACTTTTTGAGAGTTTTGCGAATAGGCTACCATAATATTTTCTTTTAGTCATTCAGAGACTTCGACAACGCTTCTGTAAAAGTTAGATGACCATCAAAGGGCTATTCGTTTCCTGAAAAGAAGAGAGGGAGTTGGTTCTGGACTTGGGAACAAAATCGTGATGCGGAATCAAGATTTTTGTTAGCCAGTGGTAAAATATCGACAGTTTCAACAGTCGTGGAAGTTTCGATGTTTGTGGGACAGGAAGTCTTGCCAACAAAGAAGCTATGATATACCCATATACTTCACACTGTTCGTAACTGTTATGTTGAAGGACACGTTGCTTACGTTTTTCTAAATCCTATTTCTAAAACTTTCACTGGTTAGTGCAAGCCTTAGTCTGCATAAACTGATGCTGACACATCTGCAGAAAAATTGTTCCTTGGTACATAGCTAATCATTACAGCAAACACATGAAAGGCTTCTAATAAGTTCAGCATTCACTGTTCTTTCAAGCGATTTTTTTTAGGAAGAGGAGGCTTTTGGTAAGCTGAAGTTTTCGGTCTATGGCAATGCAAGAGTATAGCCAACCTTCGCTCTTTGTTGTACATTTACATTCGCACAACGTGCAGCGAGATAGCAACAGAAACAATATCAAAAGAATTTTGAATAAATTCGCCACAAGCAAAGCCATTGATTCAGGTAGGCCATTCTTTTCACCAAATTAAGTTAGCTATTCACTTCACTTAATAACGTAATGTATTCCATCATCCATCCTAATCGTTATGTATAACTATCTGTATCGTTGACAAACACTGCCAAAGTCAGGATTACATAAGTCTGAAACGATAATTTGTGAAATTATTTGGCTATTGTGCGACATGTAAAGATGTTGACACAACTGCGGATTAATTAAATCTTGTTGGCTGACTAGTTGATCATTCTTTTGAACAGAGAAATAGTACATATATAAGGCATGCTGTTCAAATGTTCAACATTCAGTCTTATTACAAGCAAAGCACAATCATGAACTTCAAAGTACTAACCTTCTTCTTCCTCTTCATCAGTCTTGTGTGCTTAGTGCCTCAGACAGAAGCATGCTTCGGCGGGTGGAAAAGAGGTACAACAACAACAACAACTTCAACCACTACAACCACTGCTGCTACAACTACAACACCTACAACAACAACTACAACAACTGCTGCTCCAACCACAGTACCAACTACAACACCAACAACTCCAGCTCCAGGAAAGTAAAACTTGTAAGATGACTGAAGTGAAGCATGAGGATTACGAATTCTTTCGGTGTACTACTTAATAAAGTTCAAAAAATATAAAAAACTGTTCGGTTCTTAATTTTGTCTGCGAGCTTACAAGTCCAATAAAATAGTTTATGAAAGATCATAGCCTTTTGGATAATACCAGTGTATTAAGTGGGTGGCTCTAGATTTTCTGAAAAAAAGGATATTTATAAGCAAAAACCGAGAATTCAATTATAACATGTGTAAGGTTATAGCTCCATACTCTTTAGACTTTTAATAGGTCCGTTCGTTGAACTTTCCCCAGGGTTGACCCAGGTTTTCTTGACAACCCAATGAGTTGTCAAAAAAACCTGGGTTTTCTAGTCCTCAAAAAACACTACACCACACATTCCTGTCATTAAAAAAAAAATACTTGCCATTTGACAGCCCTCAAATCGCCACAGTAAAAAGCTAGGGCGAGTTTGGGGAAAACCTATGGCAAACCTATGGCTCAAAAAACACTCAATTTGACATTCTTTGCTAATTTAGGTTTCTCAAAAAACGCTTTGTGGCGACCCTAGGGCAACCCCAGGGCTTCAACGAACAAATCTAATGATGATGGTGCACACTTAATCCACTAATAACCTTCTTATATTAGGAATTCTTCACAAGATCAGAGATGAAACTTTCTGCTTTTCTCGACGAATTCCACTAAAAAAGGAGAAATTTTTCAGATACCCCAAAATTAGTGCATAAGATGACTTTTTTAAAGTAGCAATCTGTTGCGTCGTTCTTTGCTTTATATTATTTGACTACTCAGCCGCAAAAAATTATGTTGACACAAGATCAGGTGGAACAGAACAGACGCATCAACAAGCACAACAACAACTACTCAAGCTTCAGGAAAGCCAAACTTGTATAAGACGACTGTAGTAAAGTAAGTAAGAAAAGTAACAATTATCTTGCGGTCCTTTTCATACAAATTTTGTTGTTATGGAGACACTCACAGATACACATCTTAATAATTCAATAATTATGATTTGGTCAGTGTTTTTCGAGGTTTATACCGTTCTGAGTATGTATTAGACGACCTAAGTTTGTGTCCCATAGGGCTTTTCGCGAAGCTATCTCTTTCTAATTATACTTCGTATTTCTTAAACGTCAAATTGTCACTTGTATGAAAATATTGCTGGCGGCAGTACGTAGAAATATGAAATATGTAGTTTAAATTAGTTTTTCAAAGACGTAGGTTCATGAAAAAAGGAAAAAAATTGTGTTTATCAAAACTGTGACGTTTTAAAAACAAAACAATATAAAAGTGTTGTGAAGATGCCCGCGAATCGCTGTCTAAAACAATGTTCAAACCATACAATGAAGACAGAAATCCGTAGATCCTATAGTTTTCCTCGAGTATAAAACAGAATTTCTAAGTTCTCTCAGAGGAAAGGCACAGAATGTGGTAAGAGGAAACATCTGAAACATCTGAACACTAAATTGGCTCGTGTCTGTTCCAGACATTTCATTTCAGGAAGGTAAATATCTGGTTGAAGGTTGTATACAAGTAGATCATTAATAAGAACTCCAGGGAAGAATGCAAAACTTTTGGATAATCTAATTCCAGATTGGGTACCAAGCTTATACACGCAAAAATTCAGAAATCTAGATAAACAATACCCAATCTGTATTTAGATTGTTCTTACTAGGAGTTCTTACTATAATCAAGCATCTAATATACCTTATAACCATGTTTACATAGGTACCTGAAATGAAATGTGTGGAACAGAAACAAGCCAATTTAATGTTCAGATGTTTGATAGGAGCCAACAACGGCCTGCGCCTTTCCTCTTAGCGATTTTTCAATCTAGGAGTTCTATTCCACAGTCGTGGAAAACTGAAGTCTACAGTTTTCTGTGTTCTCTGTATGGTTTGAACCAATTTGAACACTGTTTCACACAACAACTCAAGGGTATTTTCACAACAATTTTATATTATTTTGTTCTTAAGAGTTCGCAATTTCGATATACACACTGTTTCAATTTTTTTATTTCAAATTCACTTCACTAAATAAAAATTCTGAAACAATTTTATGTTTTTGCCTAGTACCGCCAAGAATGTTTTCATACAAGTGACTTTAGCTGTCAACTTTTTTTTCTCTCTCTTTTGACAGTGACACTATCGCGAAAAGCCCTATTGAAAGTGTGATTAAATATTGGGTCAGAAAGTTGTCCATTGATTCAACTATCAATCGGAAACCTTTGAGACGGCTAAGGTAAACAAGAACAGAAGTCCTTATTTCTTTGAATCTTAGATAATCAGCAAGGGCTATATAATCCTTATAATAACAGTGAATTCGGACTGATACACAGCCATGTAACGAAATTGCTTCGTGGCGATATTGCAAGGTCGTTCCGAAGACCAGATTTGATACCACCACCCCACCAGACTTTTTTTGTGGAGATGCATAAAGAGCTAAGTCGATAGTCGACCACAAGAGTCCAACTGTAAATATCCGATTGAAGAACAATATCGAAGAAGAAATGGCGACAGTTTCAAGAGCAATTTGCCAGCGAGTTATCGATTAATCTAAGGTCCAGTTTGAGGGAGTGCTTGCAGAGCGTCATATTAAACAAATAACTTCCGCGAGTTACTATTTTTATTACAACAAATTTTTTTCATATAACAGCAGCTGTCTATTTCTTAATGATTTCTTCAAACCCACCCAACAACTTTCATGCACACCCTGTATAACTCTAGATTAAGCACGGGTCACACACGGCTGGTTGCCAGCGACACGACAAGTCGAGTAGCTGCTACTGCCAGCGCAGCGCAGACGCTGATCAGATTTGCGGGAACACGAAATTCACCACACTCGCTGCCAGCCGGCGAGTATTTAGCAGTGGCTGGCAAAGTTGAACATGTCCAACTTTTGGTTGCTAGCAGCGGCTGCTTAAATAAAAAAAATAGTACTACACGTTCTATAAAGTAACTTATTGATTCAAAATTTGTCTCAAATATCAGTAATAGGTTTAAAAATTAGAAATAAAGCTGAAAGGCAATTTTTGAATGGTTTTCTATAGATAGCTGTTTGCTGAGAGAACCGTGCTACCAGCCGCTGCCTGCTTCTGCTGCTGCCAACCGCTGCGCTGGTAAGAAGCGGCTGCCAAGCAACCCCGTGTGAGCCGTGCTTTAAGTTTTCTACAATTTCAAAACGCAAGGCCTTGTGGTTCAATAGAAAACATAACAATTATATAGGAATTGCTGAATGATGCTAAAAAGAGTATCTTCATATCAAGTCCTTACAAAGTAAAAACCAAAGTTGCTTCCGCTGTCTGTCTCTATGTATGCTAAGATCCTTAAAACTACGCAAATGATTTTGATGCGGTTGCTTAAAATAGAAACAGTGATTCAAGACAAAGGTTTATAGGTATGTGTATTTATTTCATTTTCATAACACACGCACCAGAATTTAGAAACTGCTTAACCGATTTCAAAATTCTTTCAAAGTTACAATGTTACGTTATCTCTGAGCAACAAAGCCTATATTCACACGGGAGGAGGGAATCGGAATTCAAATAGGGGAATTGTGCTCAAGATGACATACTTTTTTTTTAAAGTAAGAAATAAAATTTTCTACAAACCCTAGCGTTAAAATATTTACATAATTAAATAATTAATGATTGTATGGAAAAAATAAAGTTGGAATGAATAGTTTATAGTTAAAAGAATTTATTTAAAAAAATTAGTTCAAAAAAGTCCGAGGCTAAGGCTAAGATGACATAGTTGGGTATAAGATGACATACTTCATGAGGGTAAGATGACACATTGTAAAAATGCCTGCTTTATTTGGCTTTTCAGCTTCAGTCAGTATGTAACTCACATTTTCAACTTAGATTTTCGGCCATTTAGCTTTCATGATTTTTGTTTTATGCTTGGTGAAATATAATTATGTACTTTAAATTTGCATTTAAATGTTTAAATTAAAAAATAAGGTTTGTGTTTTTAGTAGGAATGTCATAGTATTTATAGTATGTCATCATGGACTGATGAGCAATATGTCATCTTACTCGATAGGAAATAAAACTTTTACAACCATTCAGGAATCAAAACATTATAATTTAGGAGCCAAATCACACAAAAAATATTCTCTATACACATAAATGCAAACATAAAACACAAAGGATATAGAAAAACACTTAATTTTTGGACGTGTCTAAATGCACCCACGGTGTTCGTTTAGGTGGTGTTATACCGCACTTTTGAATAACCACTACACCGCATTTTAAATGATGAGTGGAAATAAATGGAATAGGTTCGTGTTACACCGCATTTTTTTAGAAATATCTCAAATCATTTGACAGAAACGAATGCTTTTTAGTAGCTTTTCAAGTATAAAAACAGTATGAGTCAAAAAATATGCGGTGTTACACCGCATTTTTTTAAAAATCTCTCAAGTCATTTAACAGAAAAAAATCCTTTTTTGTAGCTTTAGCTGTAGGCCATCTAGCGCTGTATAGAAAAACAATGAAGGAGCTTTTCGCTATCATTTGGTTACAGAACCAAATTCGCTATGGCCATCTAAAGTTGTATAGAAACATGAAAGAAATAAGAAAATAGCTTTTCACTACAACCAATCAGAAAGATTAAAGTGATGCCAGATAGTAGCTATTTTCTGCTACTTTGTTATTTTTTAAAGAATTTTTTAAAACTCGAAGGAAGTTACTTATACTCGTATCTTCGTAACCTTCTTCTGTGTTTTAAGTAAAAAAGAATTTTAAGCCACTCCTTCCTTTAAACCACTCTCCTTCGCTATGCTCTTGATAAATATTTTGCCGATTCAACTTTTTTGCGGAGCTCGGCATAGGCTGACGCTTACACCTTGGTATAACTTTCGTAACTTTGATGTCTTGGGTTTTAATTTTGCTGAAAAGGGATTTGCAGTTCCTGCATAAAAGAATATCTAACTTTGAATATGTTTCGTTCTTTCTGCTTTAAAAGCGTTATTGCTGTTTGTCCTATTATGTGGACGTATTAGAAAGTTATTTTACTTAAACGACAATAGTGGCAACAGGAGCTTTATCATTTGGTCACTGGTGTTTTAATAAAACGTTTACTGTAGTAAGGGTGATTTACTTACGTTGCAGACAAATCCTCCTCATTATCTGCGTCGCTGTGATATCTCGGATCAACTGATAATTTAGTATCACTGTTTTCGACATTTTAAGTTACAACCTATAATAACACCAAGGCACAAAAGAACTTGGTGCTGTGGCTAACAAAAAAAATACAGATGTGTAATGTAATTTATTTGATCGGTTTTGTTTGCAAATAACGTAATTGTAACATGAGCTTAACAAAGAAGCTACTACCAACGCCATCTCGAACTCACTGTTCTGAATGAAAACCAACACTAGGTGTGTTTCTTTACTGAAAATTCGCACGAAATGCACCGAAATTCGGCGAAAGTCAGTCTAATGCCGTTCCAGCTCAGCGATTTTTCGTAGCAGTGCACAAAAGAGAGTGCTCACGAGAGAGTAAAAAATTTCCCCACTCTGTGAATTTCTGCCACCTAAATTTCTGTGGACAGAAATCGTGCACAGTCAAAACAAATACAACAACTGTCAAACTGACATTGATCCAAGCGTTGCTGCGATTGTTTTGTTCAAGGCGTTTCTTTACTTTGAGGACAATTACGCTCTTTCAGAGAGTTTCTGAGAGTTTCTGAGAGAATTTAACCACCACTCCTTATAATACGACAGATTGTGAATTTCTGTCCACAAAGTAAAGAAACAGACCTACTCTTCTGAATGACAACCAACTTCAAGGGATACAAAAGCAAAAGGGGAGAGCAGATCGTTTGGTGAAACGAACTGCCATTATAAAAAGAGGACGCCGATCGTAGAGTACAATTAGACATTGAGATATATATATATAGACATTGAGATATATAAATTCTACATTAAAGATGCTAATATCTCTGTTGGCATTTTTCGTTTTTCCAAGTGTGACAGTGCCCTTAAGTTACATTCAACTTTATTTGCATTTAGAAACGAAAAATGCCAACAGATATTAGCATCTGTATTTTTTTTGTCAGCAGCAGCACCAAGTACTATCGTGCCTTGGTGTTATTGTAAGTCACAGCGACGCAGATAATGAGGAGGATTTGTCTGCAACGTAAGTAAATCACCCTTACTACAGTAAGCGTTTTATTAAAACACCAGTGACCAAATGATAAAGCTCCTGTTGCCACTATTGTCGTTTAAGTAAAATAACTTTCTAATACGTCCACAGACAGCCCCGGATCTAGGGGGGGGGGGGGGGGGGGGGGGGTAAGCCGGGGCACAAGCCCCGGGCGGCAAGTTTAGGGGGCGGCAAAGACAAGTTCAAAATTCGCTCCCGCTCGCCCACAGGAATCACAGAGCGCTGCAGCACTCGTGTCTCGTGTGTGCGATAGCGAGTCATAGCTCCCTAAAACAAACATCACACAAAAAGAGCATCAAAACCATTTCACACTTTTCATTACCGGACCCTGTTATCTCGTGAAGGTAACAGGAGTTGCAAGCGAAAAAAAAATAAGTTACTTTTCGGTTTCAAAACAGCAACTGTGGTTGCGAGCGAAAGGAAGCACAGTCAAATGGAAGTCAAAAGTCAAAGTGGACAGATCGCATTATATTATCATTACTATTTTTTGTACTTTCTTGTCGATCATCACACTGATTGTGCTATTGTCATATCAATAAATCTATCACAGTTCATCGATCGCTTTTCAAGGTTAGTTTTTTTTATAACTACCTATCCGTGTCCGTCCGTGATTAAGTCCTGTTCTACATACACCTAAAAAAACATTATCCGTTTGTAAATTGTGGTGTTAGTGAAATTGAAGTCAAATCGTATAGTAGGTATAACTACTTTGCGTTATATAGAGTTGAAAATTTTATTATTCCATGCAATGATCTTGTTTTCGGGTTGATTCACTTTAAAAATATTTTCTATAGATTCAAATGTTTCATCGGTGAAATTGAATATTTTGGTTCACAGCTTGGTATAATGAGCGCGAAGAAAAAAACTATCGTCAGCGACACGCGTCAGCTGCACGCGTCGGCTGCACACGTCGGCTGCACGCGTCGGCTGCACGCGTCAGCTGCACGCATTTCTGCATCTCTGCACGCGTCGGCTGCATGCATCTCTGCACGCATCTCTGCACGCGTAAGCTGCACGCATCTCTGCACGCATCTCCGCATGCGTCAGCTGCACGCATTTCTGCATGCATCTCTGCATGCATCTCTGCACGCATCTCTGCACGCGTAAGCTGCACGCATCTCTGCACGCATCTCTGCACGTGTCGGCTGCACGCATCTCTGCATGCATTTTTGCATGCATCTCTGCATGCATCTCTGCATGCATCTCTGCACGCGTCAGCTGCACGCATTTCTGCACGCATCTCTGCATGCATCTCTGCACGCATTTCTGCATGCATCTCTGCACGCATTTCTGCATGCATCTCTGCATGCATCTCTGCATGCAGCATCTCTGCACGCATATCTGCACTTATATCTGTATGCATCTCTGCAGCATCTCTGCATGCAGCATCTCTGCACGCATCTCTGCACGCATGCATCTCTGCACGCATCTCTGCATGCATCTCTGCACGCATCTCTGCATGCATCTCTGCACGCATCTCTGCATGCAGATATGGGTGCAAAGATGCGTGCAGAGATGCATGCAGAGATGCATGCAGAAATACGTGCAGAGATGCATGCAGAAATACGTGCAGAGATGCATGCAGAAATACGTGCAGAGATGCATGCAGAAATGCGTGCAGAAATGCGTGCAGAGATGCATTAAGAGATGCGTGCAGAGATGCATGCAGATATGCGTGCAGAGATGCATGCAGATATGCGTGCAGATATGCATGCAGAGATGCATGCAGAAATGCGTGCAGAGATGCATGCAGATATGCGTGCAGAGATGCATGCAGAGATGCATGCAGAAAATGCGTGCAGAGATGCATGCAGAGATGCGTGCAGAGATGCATGCAGAGATGAGTGCAGAGATGCATGCGTGCAGAGATGCGTGCAGAGATGCGTGCAGAGATGCATGCGTGCAGACGACGCGTGCAGCCGACAGGTGCAGCCGACTCGTGCAGCCGACGCGCGCAGCTGACGCGTGCAGCCGACGGCACGGCGCTGCAGGTATTACCGTTATTTTTAAATAATTTTTTTCCATTTTATGTGATTTTTTTCTTAACTTGCCCTCCCGCCTAAACGTGGGAAAATGGAACCCCCCCCCCCCCCCCCCCCCCCCCCCCCCCATTTTCATACGATTTTTTAGAAATATTGATAAAAACTTCAAAACTAGAATTTTTTAAATGTTGATACCCAGTCTTTTTTTAATCAACCTACGACTTTTAATATACAAAATTTCGTTAATATCGTGTTACCGATTAACGAGGAAGTCGATTTTGAAAAAAACGGTACTATGGGAGGCACCGTTTTTAAACTTTTTTCAATCTTTTCTTCCACTGATCAACCTTATATCGCAGCTTATCTCACTCGCAAGTGTATATATGTTAGACTAGCAACGATATATTTTTGTAAGAGTTAAAGGTAACAAAGTGGTCAATAAATATTGTTTTGATTGGACAAAATGTGAAGAACTGTCGCACCTTTCAAATAATTATATTACTTTGCGAGTTTACTCGACATCTGATGAAATTTTAAAGATGATAAAAGTAAAAACACACATAGGTTGGTAGGGGCGGCAATTTTCAGTATTTGCCCCGTCTAAAAAATTTAAGATCCGGGGCTGTCCACAGAATAGGACAAACAGCAATAACGCTTTTAAACAGAAATAAAGAAACATATTCAAAGTTAGATATTCTTTTATGCAGGAACTGCAAATCATAGACTTTTTACCTTTTCAGCAAAATTAAAACCCAAGACATCAAAGTTACGAAAGTTATACCAAGGTGTAAGCGTCAGCCTATGCCGAGCTCCGCAAAAAAGTTGAATCGGCAAAATATTTATCAAGAGCATAGCGAAGGAGAGTGGTTTAAAGGAAGGAGTGGCTTAAAATTCTTTTTTACTTAAAACACAGAAGAAGGTTACGAAGATACGAGTATAAGTAACTTCCTTCGAGTTTTAAAAAATTCTTAAAAAAATAACAAAGTAGCAGAAAATAGCTACTATCTGGCATCACTTTAATCTTTCTGATTGGTTATAGTGAAAAGCTATTTTCTTATTTCTTTCATGTTTCTATACAACTTTAGATGGCCATAGCGAATTTGGTTCTGTAACCAAATGATAGCGAAAAGCTCCTTCATTGTTTTTCTATACAGCGCTAGATGGCCTACAGCTAAAGCTACAAAAAAGGATTTTTTTCTGTTAAATGACTTGAGAGATTTTTAAAAAATGCGGTGTAACACCGCATATTTTTTGACTCATACTGTTTTTATACTTGAAAAGCTACTAAAAAGCATTCGTTTCTGTCAAATGATTTGAGATATTTCTAAAAAAATGCGGTGTAACACGAACCTATTCCATTTATTTCCACTCATCATTTAAAATGCGGTGTAGTGGTTATTCAAAAGTGCGGTGTAACACCACCTAAACGAACTACACTGTGGGTGCATTTAGACACGTCCTAATTTTTTAAGCAATTTTGAAGTAAACAATGACGCGCAAAAAAATTTATTCTCTAGCTTTTTCCTTTGAACCGATCACGATGACAGCAGGTAGTATACTGGCAACTGTAAGTTTATTCTGGCAAAACAGATAGAAAAAATGCATGTCTGGATATGTTCAAGAGAACTGTGGCGGCTTTATAAACAGAGAAAATACGAGTATGTCATCTTACCTGAGTATGTCATCTTGAGCAGAACTCCCCTACCACTGAATGGATTTCATAATTTTTTACCACTCCAATATTACGGTGTTATCAACAAGTACCTAATACGGACTTTGTTCCGGGAACTTAGGAAATACTGAACTGATTTCATGAACTCTTTCCCCGCTAGAGTGCTGCATTGTTCCTGAGTAACATGGACTATAATCGATCCCCGTTTTCCTACTGAAACGGAAATTTGGAAACTACTTTACTTAATTTACTTAATTCGACCATTCTACCACCCGAGCCACACATAGTTGTGTTTATTCGAATACTTACATCTCGAGAACGGCTGGGCCAATATTCATGGTTCTGGTTTGATCTGTTGTACCTTGTCTCCTTCCCGAATAGCAAAGTTACCATTTAGACCTTCCAAAACTCACAAACAGTCACCGACTTTATGTCATTCCCGTATTCCCTTGGAAACCGGAATGTAAAACTATTTTTAAGGCATTTTCGAGCTTAGCTCATTTAGTGTTCTCGACTATTCTCAGTCTTTTTGACAATTCTGTGCGAACGATTTGAACATGGTAGACCCGAGCAACGCTGAACTGCACAGCTATAGCAGTTTTATATGAAAACTTTTAGTAGACTAATATTAAAACAACTGTCGGGGTTTTCTCCAATTCATAAATTCTTTATTGAATATTACGTATAACTTTCGTCATCTTACAAGTTTTACTTTCCTGGAGCTGGAGTTGTTGGTGTTGTAGTTGGTACTGTGGTTGGAGCAACAGTTGTTGTAGTTGTTGTTGTAGGTGTTGTAGTTGTAGCAGCAGTGGTTGTAGTGGTTGAAGTTGTTGTTGTTGTTGTAGCTCTTTTAAACAAGCCGCAGCATGCTTCTGTCTGAGGCACTAAGCACACAAGACTGATGAGGAGGAAGAAGAAGCTTAGTACTTTGAAGTTCATGATTTTGCTTTGCTTGTAATAAGACTGAATATTGAACATACGAAAAGCATAGCTTTTATACTTTTTTAATGTTTGATGTAATGACCGTCTAGACTTGATTAATCTGCAATTGTGTCAACATCTTTTTATTCTGCCCTAAAGCCAAACATTTTTGAAGTGAACATTTAATTATCACACGATCAAAAAGGTATTCGGTATCACAAAATGCTTTTAAGTGAATAGTTTACTAATTATGGCGGAAGTACCACTTGCCTAATTAAAATATTAACCTTATTGTTTATGGCTGTGGTACAGCTTTCAATTGTGTTTTCATCGACTTGCATGGTTTGGCTATTTTTCAATCATATTACATATATATATATAGGAAAATATATAGCAAAAATTTTCAAAACAGCCGCTCAGAGAAGGAGAAATGCGCAGGAGATTCGTTCGCCGAAGTTCATAAATGATGCTCAAGGACTGCTACTTGTGGAAGACGACAAAATTCTTCACAGGTGGCGACAGTATTGTGATGATCTTTTGAATGAACAGTTTCCTCGGCGCCACTTTCCAACAGCTGCACCTAACTTTACGGAAGTATTCGACTCACAGTCGAAGAAGTTAGGGAGGCAGTTAAGAACTCCAAAAAAGGCAAAGCGATTGGGCCAGACGAGGTACCATATGAGTTTTGGAAAAATATGGGAGACATCGTATTGAGATGGCTCACGATTCTCATCTCCAAACTTATAAGAGGAGACAGTTTGCCTAATGAATGCAGGGAAAGTTTTCTTCTTCCAATGTACAAGGGAAAGGGAGATACCAGAAGCTGTGACAACTATCGTTCGATCAAGTTGATGTCCCACACTATGAAGATCGTTGAGCGGGTTTTGGATAGCTGACTGCGGAAAATAATAAGGCTGTCTGATGACCAATGCGAGTTTGTCGCGGGTAATTCAACTACAGACGCAATCCAAAGTATAAGGATCATTATGGAAAAACACCGAGACGCCTTAGAGGATTTGCATATTGTGTTGGTTGACTTCGAAAAAGCATTCGATCGACAACCACGAGATCTGATATGGGTGGCCCTCAGACACCGAGGAGTTCCTGAAGCCTATGTGCGAATAATTATGGACATGTACGATGGAGCAGTTACAAAAGTGAGATGCCCAGCTGGAGTCACAGAAGAATTCCAAATAACAGTAGGTGTACATCAGGGAAGTGTCTTGAGTCCACTGCTCTTTATTGCTGCTCTGGATTATTTGCTCGAAGGAAAAGTAGCGGACAGTAAAGTACAACAATTATTCTTTGCTGATGATGGAGCCATCATAAGCGAGGATCCTACATCCCTGCAACGAGCACTTCACGTTTGGATTTATGTTCTGGAAGGAAATGGGTACCGTATTAGCGCTAAAAAGACTGAATACCTGTGCTGCCCTTTTTCTGATCCAGACAAGCCTATTCCAGACATTTATTTGAATGGAAATGTGCTTCCCAAGTGTGAAAAGTTTAAATATCTGGGATCTATGATCAATAGTGAAGCAACTTGTGATGACGACATCAATCATCGAGTAAGCGTAGGGTGGATGAAGTGGCGAGAAAACTCCGCTATCTTCTGTGATCGAAAAATGCCCCCTAAGCTGAAGGGAAGACTCTACACAGCAGTTGTCCGTCCAGCTCTGACATACGGTTCACAATGTTGGACAATGTACAAAAAGTATGAGAGCAAATTGACTGCAGCCGAAATGAAGATGCTTCGGATGACACCAGGAGTAAAAAAGCTTGATCGAATTAGAAGTACTAAGATCCGTGGAAGCCTTCATGTCAAAAGTACCATCTTGGACAAAATTCAGCATTGGTATTGTCATGTTCAAAGGAGAGATCCGCAGAACCCCGTCCAAAAGGCAATACCGTACAACGTTTCAACAAATTCGCGACGGAAAAGAAAAGGCAGGCCAAAACACTCCTGGTACAAGCAAATGCAAAAACAGCAGCATTTGGTTGGCCTCAGACATGGAACAATCCAAAACCGGGAGGCTTGCCGACGCTTTCTGAGGTCAACGCGGCGTACCCCACAGGCGGATCACTAGTGTGAACCAGAAAAGTGGGAGAGCTGTGATCGCTTCAAGATCACTACTCGTAACGCCGGAAATGGAAAGAAGATTACTCTCGTCGTGTTGGAAAGACCGAAGACAGAGTTGTAAGTTATACGCTCGAAACATTTGCTGGAATTGATATACAGAGTTCGATAAAGAGCTTAAAATACTTTAGGTAAGGTGAAATGGTTGATTAGGAGCTATTATAATAGCCATTCCATAGGATACGTCTTTACGATCCTGTGAAATTTCTTGTTTCTTGAAAAAACTCGTAACATACAGCTATACTACACACAAAAGCAGCGAAGCTTCAAGAAATTGAGAAATAGAAAAGTTAAGTCTCATTTCTTTGCGTCCTCGTAGGTATAACATTATCAAGAAATTGTCAAGTGTCCCCATTGATACAAACACCGTTTACAATTTTGCAGGGGACAAAAAATAACTCTTTAAAGTTTTTTAGAAAAAAAGTGAATAAAATTCCCTCACAATGCCGAAGTCATATACCGAAATTCGGGGTCCGAATCACAGCATCAGTAGTCGAGAGAGCAAGTGCAATTTTTCTTTCGAAATTCGCTTTAAATTATAAGTCTGCTGTACAATTATTTATTTCAATTCGTTTGAATGTTGATGAAAAAATGCCAAATTGTGGTACTAAAGCGCTAAATAACGTAAAAAGTAATGCCAAACTAACATAATTCAGTCACGTATTACTCGATCACGTGTGCGCTAATTCGGCCCCAGGTTTCCCATAATTTTTCCGAAGCTGAATGTCCTAATGCATAGTTTAGTTTTCCAAGACTTATACATACTTCATATCGAGATTTGCAAGTTTTACCACACATACCTCTATCGGCCCTATATTCATAAAGACAGAGCAAATTAGTTTACTGCGCTATAGATTCTTACAGTGCTGATGGGTGAACATTGAACAATCAACATAAAAAAGTCTTTTTCCAAAGAATCAAAAATTACCTTTGGTTCCACCTCTTCAACCCTACAAAACTATAATTCACTTTCAGACCAAGTCTATACATTCGTTGAGAATGAAAAAAGAAAAAGATTTCCACCGTTGTCTTTGAACCCGTAACACAAATGTTTAATATCCATAACTTCACTCTGCACGCGTTTATTATTATTCTTATTTTTTTTTTTTATCTCCCAAAGATGGAGCATCATTATCTTTGTCGCCATTGCTCCTTTTCTTACCTATAACACGTTTCACATTGGTAAGCGAGTCCGACTGTCTGGCGCCACTGATGTTCATTTCCATTTCCATAGTGTTTCGTTCTAATAATATTCTTGCAGTGTATAGTTTTTGATGTCAAAAGGAAAAATCACACAAAGACATGGAAGAATGTCCTTTTGTGGAAATGGCAAAAAGGAAGTCATAGAATAGAGGGTAAGCCCATGAGACTCCCAATGTTTTTAACCTCCTCAGGTTGATAGTAAATTTGTGTGCTGCAAGCGGAATTGAGTTATGGTAATATGCAATGATGTGGAAAGGTAAGGAATTCTACTTTATATGAGAGGTTGTTGAAGGGCACATTTGCAATTCAAATATAATTTTTATGTTTGAAATTTATTTCTACACGTATAATCAAAATTTACGTTCGTAATTTTGAGGTGCAGATGGGTAGAGAGCTGCAGACAGAAATGTCAATTTAAAAATCCAGCATCCTAAGACAAGAACTCACTTAGATCCAATTCTCTTTATGAGTTTAATCGTGTACAATTAAGGTCAGCTTTAGTGTGATGGGGTGATTGAACTTTTTGTCCATTCGTAGTTCTAAAATACACAAGGCCTTGGAACAGAGCTTGGTATTTAGACCAACTTAGAGGAGGTTTTGTCCTTATTTTGGTAAAATGAATAGGTGCTGGTCATTATCAAACACTCCACTGATCATTGCAAGTCCTTTTTTACTGGTTTGTCGTATATACCACTTCTCGGCGAACTCTCAATCAATCAATTAATCAGTTTAGTAACTTAGTTCCCAATGAAGCACAACATTCAAACAAACCTACCTACTTTAACAGGAGATTAACATCAACGACTTTTTAAGTATTTGTTTAGGTCCATCGCTATCCCTAATCTATTGAGCTTCAACGTCTATCATCATCGCATATATGAAAAACATTCGATTAAATAAAATGCCTGAAGCGTTTTGAAATAATTGAGCATTGTGAACCTCTGTTTTGTTTTATGCATTTACAACCTGTCTGTGAGTATGATTTGGATGGAAAATGCTGTTGGTAAATCAAACTTCAAAGGGAAAATATTTCATTGAGGGACAAGTTAGTTTGAGTAAACTCAATTTACTTAGAATGAACATTTCAAATGATAGTCAACCATTTTGTTACTTCATTGGTGAGCATCGCAGCCTAGTCATAATCAAATTACAGATATAAAAATTTACCTTTGCATTAACATATTTCAATGCTCAGAAGAAAGAACCACCTCTTGTTTCATGATATCAAACACTTGCTAAGTAAGGGGATATTTGCCCCTTTCAATTTTTTCGTATCAATTCTTTAACTTTTAAGTTGTAAATGTAGTAAGAACCAGCTACAAATCTTAGAGTCCAAAATTTGAAAAGTTGTGACTCGAGGTCAAGAAATCATTTATGAAATCGTTGTTTCGTCTTTCTTTCGGTTCATCGACTGGACTCTTACATAAGTAGTGTTGAATTTAACACTGACTTCACGTCATCGCCATAAACTATAAACGTTTTTCGACCTCTTTTAAATAAAATTACAAATAAAAGCAAAGAAAGCCTCAATATGGATCCATGTGGGACCCCACACTATTCTTTTAAGCATACATTTTGCTGTCACAATTCATAAAATTGCCGAACAACAAACAATACCTTTCTTTTAATTGAAAAGAAGGAGTGCAAAGAACTCACACTGCAAGGTATGACACTGGTCGTGGCCAAATAAAGCCAGAGCTAAACGTATGCCAGTGTCCAGCAAATTAAAGCCATTGGAATTGGATGGAATTTGAGAGCCGCTAATGATAGATATTCTTTGTTTTAATTTAAAACGAGTTACTATGTCTACACCTGAGAATACAGACATGGCATTCCTCCAGTCTGCTGGCTATAAGACATTTCATAAATTAAAGAAAAATTTGAACAATATAAATGTGAGGTTTAGATCCATTTATATGGGAAAGTCGACATTATGACTGATATAACGACTTATGATGAAGAGAAGGAGGTGATCAGACTTTTTGTGCGCACCAGAGAAGAATATGCAAGGCAAGGTCCCGTACAAAAGGACGGGATTTGTAAAACAAGTAGGGTTGAGTGTTGACCAATGACCAAAGAGCAACACTGCAAAGCATTGTGAGTAAAAATTGACTCTTCGAATCACAGCGGTCTTATGGGGAATGCCATAATAGAAGAATTCGACTTATCCAACTAAGCAGTCAAACGGCATAATCCCCTTATTGAGCTACTACGGCATATTTGGTTTAAAGGTCATTCGGCTTCCTTTAAAACGAGAACTGGGTATTTATTGAAGGGCAACTCGAATTCCGTAAACATTTTACGGCTTCTAAACAACCTCGAAAAGCAATAGATGCGTTTTTGTCGCAACTCATCAATCAGGTCAGCAATATATTTTACCGCTGAACACAAAAGCAAACCAGTACCTATTGAGGACTTTTGACTCAGTTTAATTTATTTTTTGCGCTCAGTCCTAAAGTGCATTGTTGAGTTGATAAAAGGCTTGCCGACTGTTGACGACCCATGCAAAAAAAAAAAGACAAAAACCTCCGGATCTGCATATAAATTGAATTCCCATTGGGGTCTCCATGCAGTTGAAGAGTTGACGAGATAACAAAGGAGGAACAACTTCCATCCAAGAAGTGTGATGCCAAATAAATAGAAGATGAAAAAGGACGATATTTACTACGGTTACTGCTATAGAAAAGATTGAAGGCTTAGTTGCTTACTTATTGGCACTGCCGTTCATGGTGAATTCGGCCCTCAATTAACATCTTTCACCAACTTATTTCAATTTCGGGCAAGCTCTCTTCAGATTTGCACTCTTAGCCGGCAGAAGTCTTCTTCTATTTGATTGAGCCACCTCAGAGGAGTGATTCCTCTTTCCCTGACTCCCCTGCAATGTGCTTTCAAAAGTCATTCCATTCGAGCTCGAGCGGTGGCGCACGTCCGCTCTACAGATTCGCGATGCGTACTTTTCTAGCTATGACCGTGTCGCGGTGCAAATCATCCAACTCGTTGTTGTATCTTCTCTCCACACAATGTTTTTGCATAGGGCCCAAAAATCATTCGGAGTATCTTTCTTTTGAAACGGTCAATACATATTACACATACGCTTTCGATAAGTCTCACAGCTTCTGCGTATAAAGGTTTTCTTCATTGGTTTTTCTAGAGAAGGCATTACTTTCCAACTCTACTCTCAATCCAAAAAGTAGTGATAAGAGTAATTATCCGTTTGATCTGCGCACTGATATTATTTCGCGTGTTTATACGGGATCCTATAAATCCTGTGCAGGGCGTAGCGTAGTTCGAGCTTTTCACAAATCAGTATTTAAATACATGTATGTTTGTGTTTTGCCTACATTGAGCTATAGAAAACAGTTGAAATGCGTTAGTAGAGCTCCTATTTATTAAAATCATTGACTTATTAAACATGGACTGCTAGGACCCAAGATCTAGGACTTCAAGATGGTTCCACGCGAGCGTCATTTCAGCGGAAAACTAGTGAAACATTTTTGACACTGCTAAATAATCACGCTAGCTAAATCACAGCAGATGTCGTTAGTGTTTTAGTTAAGAGTAAGATATTGGCTAGTGTAACCAAAAATAAGTGCAATCATTATTATCCAACTATTGTATAGAGAATTAGTACAACTAGCAGTCCATGTATCATAAGTCAATACAATGCTTAAATCACATTGATCTATTACGCCAGTTCCACAAAGAAAAATCTCACTGAGCGCTCAATGTCACTTTGACGGAGCGCAAACAGTTTTGTGGAACATAATTCTCAGCTCTACTGTGTCCTTGTTTTAAAACTTTTACTCATCATCATCAGAATGTAAAACGAAAATTCGCTGATGCTGAAAAAATAGCCTAGTCTATAGGAGAAAAAATTTAAGTTTCCAGGATTGTGCATCGTCAAAAACACCGACAAAATTACCAAAGCAGCTCAGCAGAAGATTATTACCGTATATCAATATTCATTCTTTTCCTGGATCACTTCATATCATCCATATCTGACAGATTTGCGAAACACAAAAAAATTTTGTCAATAATGGGAAATACCATCCCTGAAAAATTGGTCAGGAAAGACGTTGAGAATATTGATGAAACCGTGGAAGTAATAATGAATCAATGGCCAGCAGCGACTGAGGCAGCTGCTTCAACCGTAATAAATGAAGTGTAACGTTGGGTTGGGCCAGAAAATCAACCAAAGACATTTATAGAATCATTAAATCTTTGTAACGATGCACTTTTTCCAAACATTTTCAAGTTTCTGAAAATAGGTGCAACATTGGCTGCGACCATTGCTAGCAGCGAGCGTAGTTTTTCCACGTTGAGGTGTCTAAAATATTGGATTAGGAATTCTACAGGCGAAGATAGGCTGAATGGGCTTGCTCTTATGAGCATTAACAGGCACATTGACATTAATGTGAAAGAAGTTATCGAATGATTCGCGCAAAGCAGAGAAGAACTGATTTATAATTTCGTGTATTTTCATATCTTCTTATTTTCTGCACTTTATTATTGTATATCAATAAATTGGAAAAAAAAAACCCGAAAAATTTCCTAGCTACGCCACTGCTCCTGTGTTACATAGCTGACGGCTTCCTCTTTTTAGGAACCGATAAACGATTCGAAAGGTATGCGTTTGCGCATGCTCCTTTCAACAACAACCTTTTACATATTCAAAATGTCCGCTCAGAATGGTTCACATTCTCTTGTGGGCTGTTCTTGG
Source organism: Melanostoma scalare (assembly GCA_949752695.1). NCBI lineage: Eukaryota > Metazoa > Arthropoda > Insecta > Diptera > Syrphidae > Melanostoma > Melanostoma scalare. The sequence continues at coordinate 232,635,230 of OX456985.1, read as the reverse complement.
CTTCAGATTTATTCCCAACTGACTTAATGGTCTTTGAACGAACAGTTTCCTCGACTGCACTTTACAACGGCAAAGACTTTCTGTACATTCCAACGTAAGAGTCGAAGAAGTAAGAGAAGCGGCTAATAACTTCAAATGGAGTCTTCACTTTTGAAAAAAGATTCTAGACACTATCGGGCACATGGAAAGTCACATGCTGCCTTAATTTATATTTTTTCTGTTGCTTTTGAGCCTAGACTACGAAAAATAATGAGACTGGCTGTTTCAGACATTTTCCAAAAGAAATCATGTACAGAAATGAAAATTAAGTTGGAGTCAAATGGTAAGCTGAAATCACAGTAAAAGTTCACCATGGAAGAGCCTCATGTCATCCGCTATTTACATTTAAGTCCTTGACCACTTATTCGAAGGTAAACAACCCACAGTTTTTCTGTTATTTTTAACTGACGATAGAGCCATCTTTATCATACAAAGGAAGAGTGGTGATGCGTCTTATGTAGCTTCCTCAACTTGAATTTTTTGAAGAAATGTAAGACCAAGTCCGTTTCTACTACCGCCATCTGTCTTTCGCTAGTTGATGTGGAACGACTGAAATGGTGAGTTGATATTGTCAGAGTAGTACAACATTTGAAAGATGAATTTTTCATCCCTCAACGGAAATCCAAGACACAAAAATGTTACTGCTTTTATCACATCTCCAAAATATAAAGATTGCAGGAAAACAAAAGTTGCACAAGTCAAAAGATTCTGAAAACAGAGCTTCTTTCGATATAACGAATCTAATCATATACCTAGCTTCTATTCTACTTTTGTAAGATTCTAACAGGGGCAATAGAACCCACCCGTATAGTCCAATGCAATACATTTTCTGGATAACTCTTGTCCACCAACAAATGGACATTTATTGATTTCTCTGTAGTTGTCGTAATTTTGTTAATGGATCGAATATAAGATTTTATACCGTTCATTACCGTTAATCCCAAATTTATTGCCAAAATTCTTTTCCCAGCAATATAATAGACGATAATTGATTATTTTCTTGTGAGCACTAAAAATACCTATAAAAGTGTCCTTTAAGTCGTTTCATTCAAATGTGTTTCCTAATGGAGCTTATTAACAGAAAATTTTCTCAATTTACGGAATACTTATGAAAGTTTTATTACCTTTTATGATATTTTGATCATGGAACTCCTCAGTTCATATTCTTTTGATTCCTTAAAGTCAATGTGGAAAGTTGTTAACTAATTCTGCCAAAAAGGTACGTAGACCACATCCTTTATGTGAGACTTTTAAGAAACTTTAGTAATTTCTTTTCATGGGATCCACTTGACGACACGATAAATACATCAGCATCGCAATGTCCTCCATGACACCACTAAGTGGATTTTCTTTATGATACACCTTGCAGAGCATCCTGTGACTCTCCCTTTCTCTCTACATCATTATATGAGCTGATGGAATCCGGAAACTCCATTAGGATTATATTTCATTGGGTGGTAAAAGTCAACTTTCTTGCAGCAGATTTTGCACTTCGTTGCCAGTAGATTTATGCACCTCCATTATATTATGTGCATCGAGGTGTTGCTCTGGCGAATTTTACACTCGATTTACTAAAAGAAAAAAAATGCAGGTTCTGTGTTTCAAGGGGATAGCTGATAGGTACGAAGGACGACGCGCTGCGACCAGTGCCAGTGCCACTTAGTATTCCTTCCAACGGATGTCGCATAACGCTCTAAATAAATTTCACCGACACCTGTTTTTATGGTTCTGCTAGACACAAATCCTGTGCGACTTTGCCCGATTGCTACGTGATCGCATTGTATTACTCGTGTCCGCCACACCATTCGCGGGATAGTATGCAAAATACTTGGCCATATTTATGGGACTTTGGTCGGTTTTCTATTCCAGTCATACAGTGGTCATAAAATAGAATTATGTTCTTGTATACCTTTTGATGACGACGGTAAGCCATGTTGGCGGTATAGCAGGCACAACAGACTGCCACTATGGAGCCCAATCAGTGGGTGGAGATGTAAACAAAACCTTATTAGTGCAATAAAGCGCGAATGCTAATTACTGCGAGCGACACAGAACACAAAGAAAGGACGAAAATAAACATCTTTGCTTTTTATTTTCAGTGGGTTTATTGGGATTTTCGTTTACGCTGTCTATAGAGGACTAGAAGGGTGAGTGTCGTAAGTCATAAGCCATAACATTTGTGTGCTGGCTTATGTCCTTTCGCAAAAATATTTGTCCGTTTTTCTCAATTTTAAAAATTGTATAAATGAAGTTAAAAAGCGCTTCTATCATTTTTGGTGCTCCGAAGTGAAATATAATGTTTTAGAGAAACTTACTCTTGAAGCAGATCAGCCCAAAAACTTTATTCGCCACTTGCCATTCTTTGGCAGCAGTATTTACTCTCAACTGAAAAAGAGAGTAAATACTAAGACACCAGTTCAGAAAAATTAATTTAGTTACTTTTACTAGATCTGCCGTAGCGCAGACTTCAAATGAACCATCAAAAAGCACAAACAATTCCAGTTGCAGACATCAACATTCCATAATAATAAAGAAGCGCAAAGAATTGGTGGGTACATAAATCAAGAAAATATAAATTTGTTCACTGCACATATTCCGGAAGCACTCTCACCCTTTCGCTGCATAATTTTATTGACCAATTGTCCGAGATAAAGGCCATATTTCACCTATACGAAGCTCCTGTGTGAGCCTAACAATAACTGCATCACTGAATGAATTGTTCGTTCCAGCACAAAAAAAGCAACCGCTCTCCAACAAAAAAAAGATGCGTCCTGAAATTGGTCAAAAGCCATACAATTAACGCGGAAACAATGGAGCACCAATATTGGTTGATGAAGCACAAAACGGATTATTACACAATATAAATTAATCGCTTCTGAGATAAAGCGAATCCTCTGCCACTGAAGTCCTCCACATACATATGCATTTTTGTATTTTGTATTTTTTTTATTTTATGCACAAAGTAACGCTCGAGCGGAAGTACAATTTACTTTTTAGTTCAAAAGTTCGACGCAAAAAAAAAAAATGAAGGGAAAATGTTTCCCTAGTGCCCTTCACATTATTGTTTTTATTTTTGTTTTTACTTTTTTTTTAACATTGTTCAAGGACTCTTATGTGCCTGCTCAATATATTGACCATTTTATTTTCAATTGAATCGGTGGGCATTGTGTTGCAGTAGTTGCTGAATGGAGGGCCACTCTTGCATTGTTATATCCCAAATGATTTATTGGACTTCAGGTTGAGGGCCAGGAGACCTGATAATTTTAAATGTGTTATGAGAGGCTTTTTTGTTACTCCTAGGTTTCTCTATTGTGTCTGTTTGGCTACTTGTGTTATTCGTTTTATTTTAAACTTTGAGAAAAGCTAACTTTAAATGTGTCTGTTTGGGTACTTGTGTTATTCGTTTTATTTTAAACTTTGAGAAAAGCTAACTTTAAATAAGTTTTAAGGAGGAAACTCTGATTGTAGTATTTTTAATGATGAGCTTTACAAAAGCAGTCCAATAAAAACAAAAAATCCAGTAAAACATTAGACTGGCATACCAACCCTCGTCAGACACATGTGGAGCGGTGAACTTGACTATCTTGTTTAGCATTTACTAGAGCCGTCTCATTGTTTCTGTTTAATGTTGATGAAAAGAAAAGATCCAACCGGACATCGATAAGATTCAGTAATACTGCAATGGCTGACGGCGGAGTTTAAAATCAACTTAAAAAAGACATTGAAATTCGTGGGCTCAGGCGTCGGCGTCGGCCTCCAAGGGATACGAGAAAGAACTGGCTAGAACTAGAGACCGTTGGTCTTCGGCAGAACCAGCTGAGATTGAAGCCAGCGCCAATTCTTGCAGTCAAAAATCGAAGCTTTCAAATAGCGAATCCTTGATTCAATCTTTGAAGTTAAGCCTTTAAGTCAAGCCTTGTAGTCAAGAACTATCTTTCAGTGCACTACAATTCCAGAGCCGACCAGTACAATTGAGAGTGATTGTCGCTGTAGGTTAGATTTTGCATCCGCAAGCGGCCACACTTCAATCGGCTCTCAAGGATCCATTGTGCTCCCCAGGATGTGGTGGTGGGAGTTAGAAGATGAATTGTGGATGATTCAGCTGGTGACTGGGTTATTGCGGGGTTGAAAAGTCTAACTGAACCATTTAGAGCTCCAAATTAACTTTAGGATACTGTTCAGTGAATGCGGGTTTGAGATGTCACGCAGTTTGTCGAAGAAGTATTCTCCGAGGGCTTTTTCCAGTGTGCAGCACAAAGGAAGTCGAACTATTCTTACTCTGCCAATTAGTCTTGGGATCATCTACATAAGTCGGATGTGATAATGCCCATTCTCATCATATGGGGTTACCCAATGAGTTGTGACCCCTGAGAATTCTAATCAACAGAGAGAGTCGAGGCCTCACTGTAGGTTCGCCTTTAGGTGCAAAACTCGAGCGCAAGAGCCTTACTGTTTGAGAAATCACCGATCTGTTTCACCAGGCAGATATTGTGGACTCAAACCCATTTCTGAAGTTTAAAAACTAATAAAATCTATTAAGTTTTAGAAGGATTAATAAGACAAATTCAATAATCTAAGGACTGCTACTTTAGTAAGTCCTGGAATCCACGAGGTAAACTCCGGCATAAATAAAACCATCTTTCTTTACGTTACGTCTACATAGTCGCTGTAACGACAATATAGAGTCTAATGACTGAATCAAAATGCAAATGATCTTTAGCTTCGGTTTCGAATGACGTTTATGAGTACAAATAGGAAATCAATACATCCTAATCCTATCACGATGTCGCTTTGACTTTGAAGTTACTTTGGTTCGTATTCAAAACAACGTAACGTGTCCTTAAAATAAATAAATAAAAAACTATGCTAGCGCAACCGAGAGGGGAGCCTTAGAGCCTAGTGCATTTTTCTCAATCGTAACTTGTGAGTGAATGGAAGGGATCTACAGTTTTCTGCCGATTACGAAGAGTTGTTCGAGAAAGACCATGAGATCAATATCATAAAAAACTTCATTAACATCCCGCCAAGAGCAGCACAACGTGAGTGGAACGTGGAACCTTAGCTCACTTTAACAAAATCATAATCTCAATTCAAAGCGAACACGTAACGGGTCGACGATAACGTTACGTCACGAAACGTAACGCTACAGTAGCGTTACACTACGTCGTTGGATTTTCATTGATCTTAAAGTTTGTAAACCAGTAAATATATCGAATGACTTTATTAATTATGCTTTATCACGATTTTTGCTTTGAATACTCATATCTAATGAACCCACTCTCGAATTTGTGAATTGTTTTGTGGAATGAGTACAGAGAAGTTCCTTACCAAAAATTTAAAAAGTTTGCGAATCAGCACTCCTGTTGTCAGAAAAATATGCTCTTTTATGTATTTAGACACTTCTATTCACACCTTCCTAAGATGTAAAAAAAAAAGGATGGGAGTGAAAATTTTACTTCTATTTGATTTCTTTTTTACTTGTTTTTGAAATGCTATATAAATCATTTGAATTGAATTTTCCAGTTATTAGACAAAATTAGCAAATTCGCAAGCAACACAACATTTACTCTTTATGAACTTGCCTAATCACTCCCAAAGGACTACCAAAGAAACTTTCTCACTTTGGTAATATTTCTCATAATTTGAAAACTTGTGTTCTTGTGTCTGCTATAAAAACTTTTCGAAAACACCTTACAAAGAAGTTTTAACAAGAATCACATATATCAAAATATGTATCTCTTTCTAATGCTACAACTGAAAGTTAAGGGTTAGGTAACTATCAACAAGAAACACTCAAATTAAGATTTATGACTACGTTCACAATCTTCCAATGGTATTATGAAAATATTGAAAATGTAAACAGCTAAGAAAAGTAAAGTGCAGTAAAGTTTCGGATGGATGGATATGAAGATGAATTTTGAACGAATAGGATGAACAGTCAAACGGGAAAGTAACTAAATACTTGACGTACGACAAGGAACAGCTATAGAATATGTGTCAAAAGATTTTTTATGGAAATAAACTGACTATATGAAGGACTTTCGTCAAGATAGAAAAGCAAAATGCGTATCCTGAAAGTAGGTTTTAAAGGAACTAAGATTCAGGAAATGTCGGAATGAGGACAAACTAGAATTTAAGCGTCAGTAACGTTGTTTGAGAGATTTCTACAAGTCGAAAAACCTCAAACAAACAAAGCTATGCTTCATATCTACCTACTTCATCTGAACCACATCGTCTTAAAGTCAGACTTTACTCGAGAACTGTTATCAATCTTTCAAGTCTTTAACTGCACACCTATCCATTATTTATTTTACATTCATGGCGAATCGACTTCAAAACACAAGCAATTATCACATTTAATTAAAGACTCTCATAAGAATTTATTAAGAAACGCACAAAGACCTCGCAAAGAAATACAATTACGTCCTCGGGCCAATTCAAGTGCAGGAAGTAAGCCCAAGCTGGTCTCAATATTAAATTCTGAATTTACTTCCATGGTCAGTAATTAGAATACACTTCTCAACTGAATTCAATTTGGTATAACCTCTGCTTCATAATAGAATTTGAATAGCCACAGGCAAAAAACCCATTTCCTATTGTTAAAGTTCGGTCATTCAAAATTAACATTATAGCACATGTACATACATATAGAGAAATTCCATATCCTTTTTGCATAGCAGAGCATATAAACGTACATGCTCCTTTGAGATGTCCATCTTAAGATATTCGGTTGCCCCCAAAAGATATAGGTTTCTCTCCTTTTTCTTATTTTGTCATTGGCATAGTGCAAAAGCCAAAGTGACGATGCATGAAAGACGATGTGTCAGGCCACATATATAACAATGTCTCAAAAAGTCCTTTGACAGTTTATATTTTGTCTGTGATTGCAAATTTTGTTACGAATATACAGTAAATGAAAATGCCCTTAAGAAAAATAGGAAATGAAGTCGAACCACTCAAAGGAATTAATGGAAATACTTCATACAATGCATCTATGATGGACTACGATGGATATAACTACTATCTATTCAATGCTGTGCAAAGCAAGAGGCTGTTTCAATGAGCAAGCAACTTTAAGAATGCAATTAAGGTAATAAGACGCACCTTCTTACATGCTTTTCTTAATAGTTTTGTTAAAAGAGGTGAGCAGCTTTGTATGCACAGTTCTAAGCTCTAGAGCTTCCTTTACCGAAATGTGTCACTCCCTTAATTATTTCTTAAAAGGTGGTTTTCCTTAGAGTATTCCAATTTCCAACGCTTTTATAAAAAGAAGTATTTTCTCAATCATTGAACAAGTGAGGAGAATGCGCACAAGTAGTGCATTGATTTTATTAAGTGTGCAACTGTAAACGACAACGATATTTGACATGTACTTTCTTCAAGTCAGATTGGCCGAGCGGTCTAAGGCGCCAGATTTAAGCTCTGGTTCCCGAGAGGGAGCGTGGGTTCGAACCCCACATCTGACAAATTTTTTTATTTTTTTTATTTTTTTTATTTTATATTTAAAACAAATGAAAATGCAGGTTTACTCAAAGCAATGAATTGGCAACGGGTAGGTAATTACGAGTGGGAAATTTGTGTAACCATGTGCTTGTACGTATTAATTTTTTTTCTTCTGTCAACTTTTGAGGTAAAAGATGTCATGACAAGTTAAAAGTATCTAAGACATCTTCTCTCAATAGTTTAAACTATCTTGAGGCCTATAAAACCATTCCTGCAAACGTTTTATTAATTCTTAGAAGTCAACGAAACCTTTAATTGAGCCTCACTGGCAGTAAGTGACGTTCATAAAGGCTCATTAAGACTAGTTTTTGTATTACGACTAGCATCAGAAACAATACCGAAAAGATTTTGAAAAACTTCAAAACAAGCTAATGAGCGTTTTTATCCACCGAAATAGGAAGCTATTATCGTAACAACATATTGAATACCGAATGATTATCATGCTCGATATGTAAAACCTCACAAGGTCACCATCTTTTTAAAGGCAATCACAAGATGCTTGTGTAAAGCTTACATAAGTAAAAACGACATTATTGCAAATTATTTGGCTATAGGGTCGATTAATTGATGTTGACATAGGTGCTGATTAATTACTTCTTGGTTGCTGAACGTTACTTCAAACAGAGCGGTTGGAAGTATATAAGCTATATAAGCTCTTCACAAGTTGAGTTTCCACTCTAGTAAAAGTATTTCAACACGTTACGGCGTCAACATCGAATTTCTTATATACAAGTAGTAAATAGCTTTAAGAGAGTGCTGTCACCATGAAGACAGGTAAGGCCCGGTTTTCAAGTTCACACTTCTATGCAGGGTACACAGTAGACTGGTTCAAAAAAAGTGATAATTCCATTTATATCTTCGAAGAGGTGTAAAAAGATGCCTGTTAAAAGGAGAGCTCTTAATATCAATCTTTAGAGGTCGCTGATCGCAGATTTCCATTTCCCATACAAATTGTATGGGAAAAAACTTTTAAATTTTGGATTTCTATATTTCGGTCTAGAAGCAAAGTACCGGGATGAACGATACATATTTTCATAGAAAATTAGTTATTCTACAAAAAAGGTTTCTTATCACTTTTCGACAAATTCACTCCTTCAAAAGTTATTCCCTTCGTTCAAGAACATATCGGATAGCTTATCTCGGACACCATTTGCTTCAATACCATTTTCAACGATTCAGATATCTTTTTCCAGGCTACTACTGACATCAGCTATGAATAATATTAAATTTATTTTGGAAAAAGTTAAAAATATCGGTGCCAAATCTTTTGTCCGATCTTGATTGCAACTTAAACTGAAGTAAATGCACGCCAAAATAAAAAGAATCCAAATATTAGCCGTGTTTTATTGGGAATTTTATAGTCATCTTCACTAACGAGTCTCAATAAAACGCTGAACTCACTAATACAACTTTATTCCATAAACTCCATTTTCCAGCCATCCCTGTTGATCGCTTCTGAACACTGACATATTTTTGTTCACTAATCGTTGTTTGTTTTCCGATGAGCGATGTTTTGCGATGTTTTGCAAATGTGAGTATATGTAGATTCCCAATAAAGCACTGCTATTGTAAGAATCAAAAGCCAATTTCTTAACAGCTGATCACTTAAATAGAAATTTACCGATAGTTTTAAGATATCTTCTGATATGTTTTTGGTGTAAATGGGTTTACACCTCTGCTAACTGTTTAACACATAAACAACAACATAAAGCTATCCGGATAGCTTTACTGAACGCCTCCACTAACAGCCCACTAAAAAAAAAGGAAGTACCAACATATTTTTAAAGTAAGTTTTTTGTAGCCTACATTGAGTAGTTATTAGATGTATAAAATGTATTATTGTGAGTATACAATAAGGAGAAACTCAATGCCTTTATCTGTAAGATACTGTAGTTAAGGTGTGGAAACCATGTTAAAGTCATGAAATTTTTGTATTGTTATCAGTTCTTAGAATGAATGTAAAATTTTGAATTATGTGGACGTCTAGACTTGTTTAAAACGCATTATGGTGGGTTTACATGCATCTACAAGTGCAGATGAATAAAGGAAATAGACACAAGATGTAAAATTCATACTTGTCTGATAGAGAGGGAAGACACGTCTAGTTATAGGATGCGGATGAAAAATTATGAACATGTTCATCTGCACCTATAATTTTTCATCTGCAACCATAAGCCGTGTTTTATTGGGAATTTCTATATTCACTTCACTTGCGAGTCTCAATAAAACGCTTTATATGGCTTTATTCACTTACCAAGTTCACTTTCACATAAACTCCATTTACCAACCATCAGACCCCTCTTTACCACTGTGCCCAGGCCCAGAGCCCCCAATCACCAGGGGCCCCAAAATTGCTCAATCATCACTAAACCTCTATTGGTCTGTTTCAAAAAAAAAAAAAATATTTCGATACAATTTTAGATGCATAAAGAATTAAAGAATGATCAAAGTTCGTACTTTTCTTGTTAAAAACAACTTTTGCTGAACATTTTAAATCATATTCCCTGTGCAATTATATTCTAATTAAAACAGAAATATTAAGCACCTATGAGCAATGCTCCGCTGTGAGTAACTATCTAGTTTAGCGGCCTGGCAATGCAGTTGCACAAAGACCAATGGTGGATAAAAGATAGATCTTCATTAATTCTGCAGATAAGATCTTCAAAAGGTTGAAGGGTTGAGAAAAATGCATTTGTACATCATCTGCGAAAAGATGCAACTTGACATTTTGACACACATGAGGAATAAAATGGGGCCCAGAATTGAACCCTGCGGAACACCAGCAAGTAAAACTTTGGACACCAAGGACTCTTTGCCAGCTTGAACTTTTTGACCACGTTGTTGCAAGTAATTTTCAATCAAACATACTGATCCTCGACTAAAACCAAAATACAAACTCAGCTTTTGACATAGAATTTTGTGATTAACTCTGTCAAAAGCCATGGAAAAATCGAGTAAACCTAAGATCGTTAGTTCATCTTAATCAAAATTAATTCTTATATCATCGAGCGTCTTGATAATTGCTGTGAAGCAGCTTTGACTTGCACGGAAGACCGATTGCAATGGTGAAAATAAGTTATGTTGGTTAAGGTGGTTAGATATCTGATTGGCAATAATTTTTTCGAAAACTTAAGACAAACAAGGCAGGATACTTATTGGCCTAAGGTCAGCACGAAATGAGGGGTGTGGTTTTTTGGGGATGATCTTAGGAAGTTTTCAGCAGCCAGGGAACGATGAGCATGTTAAACAAAAATTGATAATGTGAGTTAAAACTGGCATGATTTTAGGCAGTATCATTTTTACAAGCATGATAGGAACACCATCTCCGCCAACAGAATTTGACTTTAGAGAGCAAATGCACATAAAAGTTGCATTGGATGTTGCAATAAATTTGCTGAGTGAAATCGATGAATTCATAACTGGGCTCATGGACAATTTTGATGATTTTGAATCATCAGACAGATAAAATAGCAAGGATTCCGAATATAAGGACCTTTCTGAAAGTACGAGGTGTACAAGCTAATGGCAGACTTATTTTGACGGGGACCTTGAGTAATTCTGACTGAAAAGAAAGATTCAAAATTGAAACTATAAGCATTCATTTGAAACAGCGACTAGGTTCGTAAACGTTTTGACTTTTTTCGATAAAAAATCTGAAATCAGAAGGCTTAAAAACTGCAAATATTTTGCTAAATTTTACAATAATTACATAAATACATGCTGAATGTCTGAATTTTAAAGAATACTATATAATAAGTCGAGACTAAAATGAGAAAGCTGACCATATTCTAGATCGTTACACTTTTTCAAAACAAATCAAACTAAAGATGAATTTTCAAATGCTGAAATTGCACTTAGAATTTTCTTAAGTGTGATGATGACCAATCGCAGTAAGGAACGTTCCTTGTCTAAGTAAAAATCAACGGTGTTGATCCCGTTGGTGAATTAAAGTCAAGTTGCTAGCTGGGCATAACACCGCTAGTAATTTGATTTTGTTTTCTAATAGGATATACACTTGTTGATTCGACTTAGTTAGCGTCTACGGTTGATATTTTGTTTTATGTGTTTTTGTGGATTGTAATTTCGGGTAGATTTCGGGTCGATTTAAGCAACATTAGGGGGTTGCGATCGAATTTCTTTGCTGTGTTCGCTCACACTGCAAAATGCAGGCCAGCTGTTTTGGCACTAAGTGAAACACAGGTGGGTGTTGGTTCTGATCCCTCAGAATTCAATCTGCCTGGATATAGCTTAGTGCCACTATTCTTTTCCTCCCATGGCCTCGCCGTTTATGTACGAAATAATATTGCTTACCAGCTTCTACCACAATACGGCCTTTGTTCCAATACGAACTTTAATTTCATGTGGTTAAAATTCACCGTCCGTAAGCATATCATTCATTATTGTTTTATTTATAGAAGCCCCAATTTAGATAGCAATTCAACCTCTAACGAGTTTGATGCGCTGTCTGAGTCCATAATAAGAATTATCTCCCTTTATCCTCACACTGAAATCGCAATTGCGGGCGATTTCAATGTACACAATTCTGGTTGGCTTCGACATTCTGGCCAGACAACACCCGAAGGAAAATATGTTGAGATCTTCGCTGAGTTTAACGAATTAACTCAACTTGTTGATGAGCCCACTCGGGTTCCAGATATTGAAGGCCATGCGGCCAACACTCTAGACTTATTTCTCACTTCTCATCCCGAAAAATATAGGGTTATAGTATCATCTCCTTTAGGCACATCGGATCATTGTGTCATATCGGTAGATTTTTCGCTTTCCGTCACGGTAAAAAAAGATAAAGCCCCCAAAAGAACTGTGTGGCAATATGAGAAAGCGAATTGGGACGGCCTGAATAATTTCTTTCGAAATTTTAATTGGTCTTTGTGCTTTCTCGACGGAAACGTTGACGCATCAGCTGATATGATATCAAACGTAATTCTCAACGGCATGAGAAATTTTGTTCCTCACAGAACAAAAAGTATCATCCCCAAAGAAAATTCGTGGTATGATTCAAGCTGTAAAGAGGCGATTAGGGATCGAGAAAGTAGTTTTCGCAAATTTAAAGATAACCCCACTGTAGAAAACCGAAATTTGTTCAAACGGGCCAGAAACAGCTGTAATGCTCAGATACAAAGGGCTAAGTTTTTACATGACCAAAAAGTAAGGCAAAAAATACTATTGTGTCCAAAAGGAAGTAAAAACTTTTGGTCTTTTGTCAAGAACATTAAGAACTCGACCACGTCATCGGTCCCAACGCTCGTCTTCAATGACTCTCCGTATGTCAGCTCCATCGACAAAGCCAATTTGCTGGCAGCTCGATTTGCTGCCAACTCGACACTTCCTTATAGCATAGTGGCTCCACCTGAGCTCGAGTCTGCAAATTCTTTGATGCAGCAGATATTTTTTCGAACTCGCTCGGTTGCGAGAGTCCTTAAAGATCTCAACATACATAAATCCGCTGGTCCAGATGGTATCCCCGCCGTTATTCTGAAGAGGTGTTCTTCTACGCTGGCAAAACCACTGCGTAAACTTTTCCATCTTTCCTATTCTGCTGGGATTTTTCTGAGCAGATGGAAAACTGCATTTGTCCAGCCCGTCCCTAAAAAAGGCGAATCTTCCTCCCCTTCCAATTACCGTCCAATTGCACTAACGTCCCTTCTTTCCAAGGTCATGGAAACGTTGATAAACCGTCAACTTATGAAATATCTTGAAGAACGAAAGCTTCTTAATGACCGTCAGTACGGCTTTCGTAGCCAACGGTCCACTGGTGATTTGATGGCTTATCTCACCGAAAAGTGCAACCAATCTTTACATTGTTTTGGAGAAAGTAAGATTATTGCGCTTGATATTTCTAAAGCATTTGATAGAGTTTGGCATCAGGCTCTTTTATCGAAAATGCGTGCTTTTGGTATCGATGAGTCTCTTCTTCGTTGGATTAGAAATTACCTTTCCGACCGTTCAATACAAGTTGTGTTGGATGGCTTCAAGTCTGATACCCACTTAATAAATGCTGGTGTGCCCCAGGGCTCTGTTTTGTCTCCGACTCTCTTCCTCATTTTCATTAATGATCTCTTGTCTGAAACTTCTAATCCGCTTAACTGTTTTGCTGACGACTCGACCCTCAGCTTTTCATATTCGTTTCCAAATTCACGTCCCTGCTCTTCGGATGTGGAACTGGAACGGTTGCGTATGATAAGCTCATTGAATTCTGACCTTGACAGCATTGTTGCATGGGGTCTTATGAACCGAGTAGAATTCAATGCTTCGAAAACTCAATGCTGTCTCTTGTCGTTGAAGCTTAACATTCCCCCATTGCCATTATCCATGAATGGTACCTGCATCGAAGAAACCGAAAAGCTGTCAGTATTTGGTATGTGTGTAAACGATGATCTTCGTTGGAATGACCACATATTTGAAGTCACCAAAAACGCTGCTAAATGCTTAGGTTTCTTGAGACGATGCAGGAAGTTCTTCACCCCTTCTGATCTGGCTACAATTTATAAGGCCTCCATCCGCCCAAAACTGGAGTATAACTCTCATATCTGGTCAGGTGCTTCTCAAACATCTTTGCGCCTACTTGATAGGGTACAAAATAGAGCGTTAAGATTGATAGGTGATAGTTCAATCGTAGAATCGATTGATTCCCTTGGACATCGTCGAAACGTCACCTGTCTCTCTCTCTTTTATCGCTTTTTCCACAAACAGTGCTCTAGTGAAATAGCCAGCTGCATTCCTCCCTTGAAACAATTTAGCCGCAACACCCGCCTCGCTAGGAATGCTCATCAGTTTTATCTTGAGCCCAACTTCGGGCGTACAGTCAAGTATAGAGATTCGTATTTCAGTCGCACCACCCGAATGTGGAATGCTTTACCTGGCTCTGTGTTTCCCCTGCATTACGATTTACAAAGATTCAAAAGCAACGTGCATCGGTGTCTCCTTTCAAATCCTCTCCTATTTTCCTAAATGCTCGCACTGTGTTATATAACATTATAAGGGTAGTCATAACCCCTTGATGTGCGCGTTAATTATAAAAAAAAAAAAAAAAAAAAAAAAAAAAAACGAATTCAGAACTACAATGATTCAAGAAAGACTGACAAGTTTGTCGCTGAGGTCAATCGAAAGCGACATTCTCAAAGGCATTGATTTTTAAGTAGGGATCATTGATCTTGCTAAACTCAAAAGAAAAAAAGACTCCTTTAATAAACATTCCTCTCTTTCACCAGGAAAAATAAAGTCTGTGTCAGTTTTTGCATATCAATATATTGTTCTTTAAATTGCATTCTGAATAACTTATCAAGTTTTCTGTTTATGAATTTTGTTTATTTTTGATTTTATATATGAAATACTTATTATTTTGTTTTAATTTTTACATTGTGTATGTTAAATGCTGCAATAACTGTTTATCTTTTAAATGAATTAAAAAAAAAAATTATTATTATTTTAAAATTAAAACAATAAATATTAATTCAAAGTTATGTGATTTTTCTGTATACCCTTATTACAAAACATAATATTTTTATATTATCATAAAGGGGGCCCCATTTTTGGAAAATGCCCAGGTCCCCCCAAAAGGGTAAAGACGGCCTTGCCAACCATCCCTGTTGTTCACTTCTGCAAGTGAGTTATTTTTGTCCACTTACGCTATTCACTTTAGAGTTGTTGTTTTTCCATGAGCGATGTTTTGCGGAAGTGAATATAAGTGAATATAAATTAACAATAAAACACGGCTATAATTGTATTCGTTTCTCTGTTTAACTTTTGTGCTTTATAATCTTCATTCGTCCCGCTTTACTTTTTTGCACTTCTGTAGTATCTGCTACTAACAGCATACGTCATCTCACGTTTTGTACAGCTATTTAAAATTGAACAAGTAACATCGAATGCGCTGATATATTTCGAGTTTTTATTAACAAATAGATGTCACTGATGTTTCTTTAGATTAACTTAATTTATTTTTTTTTTTCTTGTTTAGAAAAATTCGTTCCATTGCAATAAAGAAATCAATTTTTAGTATAAGTTTCAAAAACTTAAATCATTAAATCCACTCGGATGGTTTTGTTGAAAGAAATGTTGTTAATTAATACCTAGACGGTTGGGTGGGACAGTCTTTGGATGGAAGTGTACGTGGACGGTGGACAACGAAAAGGAATCGGTTTGAACGGATGGATTCGGTTGTGTATTGATTTCAGCACTTTCGTATTAACAAATTTCTTTGCCAGGCATAAAGTAAACTACCTTCGTAATAAATACAAGAAAAACGTCATATATATATATTTTTTTTTGTTGTTTCATGAATAGTCAGTGAGTACATTATATCTAGGTACGTCGCATTGAATTCCTTTCGTTTTTTGATGAGAGAATGCCAAATTGAGGTACTAGATTGCTCAGTAGCGTATAATACCTACCAAACTCAAATAATTCCGCCACGAGTTACCGGATACCGTGAACTGTGATTCGGCCTTTGGACACAAGGAGCTTCAACAGATGGATATCAAAAATCCTCGAAGAAAACAAATATTTTTTTAAGAAGTTATAGCATCTCCCTTTTTATAAGAAGCTGAAAAACTCAGGGGCTGAAGATAAAGACTAAAAAAAAATATGCTGCCAATACTTGTTATTGAGCTTACTTCTCATGCAATCTCGTGTCCCCATGATGGCATTCGCTGCCTTCAAAATGCTTTTATTTGCATCTTAAAATCATGACTTTTGTCGAAAAAGTAATTGTTACACGATGTAATTACATTAGTATTATAGATTGACATTTGGCACCTCAGTTAAAAGAAAGCAAATTTATGAATAAAAAGCTCGTATAGCAACTGGTTTAATTGCTTTGTGAAGTTATGACGCAAAGTCTTGCTTATAGACGTTACACAAGGCAAATGAAATAAGAAACACTGAACATTTTTGATTTGAGTTACAAGCTTTATTAAATGTACTCGTATCATTGGATTTCTGATATCCTTTTCCCATTGAATAGCCAAGTTTTACTTTCCTGGTGCTTCAGTAGCAGGTGTCGCTGGAGTTGCTGGTGTCGCTGCAGTTGCTGGTGTCGCTGGAGTTGCTGGTGTAGCTGGAGTTGCTGGTGTCGCTGGAGTTGCTGCTGTAGCTGGAGTTACTGGCGCTGGTGTTGCTGGCGCTGATGTAGCTGGTGTCGCTGGAGTTGCTGGTGTAGCTGGAGTTGCTGGTGTCGCTGGAGTTGCTGGCGCTGATGTAGCTGGTGTCGCTGGAGTTGCTGGTCTTGCATTGAACCCACGGCAGCATGGCAGACGGGGAATTGATCTGCAACAGAGCCGAAACTCTATCGGAGGTACTGAGCACACGAGACTGACGAAGAGGAATAGCAAGGATAGTACTTTGAGGTTCATGATTGAGATAGGACTGTAAAAATACTAGTGGCTGAATTGACGAAGATCTTGCCTTATATACTGCTTCTGCAAAAAAGAGAGTGAGAGTGAAGTGTTAAAGTCGTGTTTTCAGTAAGTTCCTGTAAAAGTTTGATTTCTAAGTTTTTAAATTCGAAATTCTAAAACTTGCTTAACATTCTTCGATGTAGTTTTGTGGTATTTGGTGAGTCAACCAATTTTTTATACCCATAATTTTGAATTTTGTGGAAAAATAGCTAAAAGACTGGGCAGTCATATCACAAATCGACTTCCTTTGTTTTGAAAAAAAGGCGGAAAAAAAAAAAAAAAAAAATCTCAAACTGTAAGCTGAAAGGTGCTGCCAAATCGTGTTTGATGATAATGCCGTCAGCCAAGTTAACACTAGCCATAAAGTTTTATGTAAAATTTGTTCTTATAATTTATGTGGTTTAAAAAACAAAATTATTTTTAAAGATTTCTTTGATATAATAAGGCAAAATGACATATTTTTATTATTTGAAACATTGATTGAATCAGTATCCGAAAATTATGATCAACTTTTCCCCGAATTTTCTTAAAATACATTAAAAGTTCCGCGTGGTTCCACTAGCAGGTGATTAAACAGCTAGTCCCGAAATGACAGTTAATGGGTGATCAACTCGTTAATCTAACATCGGTTTTTTTTAGATTAGTATAGATGATCAACTTGCTGATCTCTGTGGTGTCACAATGGAACCTTGTGGTCTAAGTATGTCAGGCAATGCACGTACGCACATACTCATTTACTGACAGCCATTTCCACCTAACCTAACATAATGCCTCCCTGCAGTCAACTTACTAAACCAAACCCTGTTCGTTTGAACTAGATTATCTGTCATATTCTTTTTGGACGTACTTAGCTTTGGCACTCGGTACGTGGCCGTTCCCTAAGCTAGTCTTAGATTGATTTCAAAGGCTCATAGTTTCCACTATTGTTGCTAGCTGTCAATTCAATAAGTTCTATCTATTCTATGTTCTATCTAGTTCTTTGTTGATAAAAAAAAAGCTAAATTCAATATACTCTTTTGCTAAGCATATTTCGTACATCAATTTCTGTTCGTTCAACATCTTCATTTTCATGTGTTAATTGAAGTTTTTCAAATATTCTTTTGTTGTCCTGATATGTATTTGAATTCTAGCAAGTAAATACGGTAGCCAAGTTCGTGTTCGTCTTAGTCCAAGGGATGGTTAGTACTCTATGAGTGTGAATATCAAAAGTCACACGAATTTGCTGACGTTTTCCGGCCTACACAATTGTGAACACTAATGGTTGGATATGCCTGAAAATGCAATACTTTGCCGACGTCATTCGTATTCATAAAATCAATATAGAAGCGGCAATTGCGTGCACTAAAATCTAACTTTGTCATCGAACTACTTTTTCCATTTATGTACTTTCATGTTTCATATCATAATTAGAATAATGTCCTCACAACTCAGATGGGACGGTTGCATTATTATTATTATATGACAACGATTAGAAATTCGATTCAATCATTTAGGTTATGTGTATTTGCTCAGATGGGTGAAATTGATGTTCGAGGAGCGAGTCGGCATGAAAAAGTGTACAAGTGTGGCTTTACATTACAACTCAGTGAAACAGAAATAAGAATTTACAATGGTTGTTATACAAAAAAGTTTTTTAAGTACTTTTTCATAAAGTGCTTCCTTCAGGAGTTTTTCCAACTTCAATCCTGAAAAAAATATTATCGACTATTTCCAATAGAAAATACAGCAAGGGAAAGTATATGACAATTAAGTGTTTGCATTTCATAATCACGCCTGTCGGAGCATTTTTCATATCTTTTTTTTTTTACAATAGATAAACAAAAATAAATCTCTTTGTCGACTTATTGGACCCCCAGGCAATTTGCTTGAATTATTACGCATATCCAATAAAGAAACAAGCCAAATACGTCCCACATTAGGAGCGTTTTCAAGTCAATTGTTCTTATGCCAAACAAGACAAATAAATCTTAGTTTGTTAGATTTTTGGCTACATGATTGGTCGATTGGATTGACATATATGCACTCACTGAAACATGGCTCTCTGAGAATCATTTTAATGCAGAAATGTTCAATAACCAGCTGTTTAATGTTTTCCGTAATGATCGATGTCCACTAACAACTGGAAAATTAAAAGGCGGAGGTGTAATGCTAGCCATTCGTTCATCATTTGTGTGCTATCAATCGGATTTGCCGTCATCGTCCGCCGCTTTGCAAACACAATTTGATATCGACCAGCTGATAGTACGTGTCAGCATAGATAAGGTTCATGATGTGTATTTTATATTGAGTTATATTCCACCTAGAAGTTCATTTGAATTATATAAAATTCATGTAGATAATTGTATATCAGTTTTAAAAAATCTAAAAGAGAACCAGCATATTATTATTTTAGGAGATTTTAATTTGCCATATATAAATTGGCTACAAGATCCAGATGACTGTAATTGTTTGATTCCTTTTGATATTAATAGTGAGTGTGAAAGCATTGTTGTTGACACCTTTTCCGAATTTGGTCTAAGTCAGATAAATAATTATCCAAATAAATTAAATCGTTATTTAGATCTAGTTTTCATTGATAAAGAGATTAGTGTAGGTATTGATAGTCCTATTCCACCTCCTTTGCCAAACACTGATAATCATGTAGTGCTTTGTTTGGTTTTAAAATTCTACAAATATCTGAAAGAAACCTCTGACCAAAAATATAAATATAATTTTAAAAAATGTAAATTTAATGAAATATCAAAATTTATTGATACATCTGAATTGATACCTGCTTTAAATAGTTCAAGAATTGAAGTTGCTTATGAGTTTTTTACCAACTCAGTAAATGAGGCAATTGATTTATATACTCCAAAGCTTATCCAGAAATCATCTTCAAAACCCCATTGGTTTAACAAGAGACTAACAAATATTAATAATAAAAAAAACAAAGTTTATAAATTAGTTCGGGAATCGAACAACGATACTATTATCTATAATAGATACCTTCGATTACAGAGGGAATTCGATTTTCTAAACAAATTTCTTTACAAGCAATATGTTTTAAGTATGGAAACAAAACTTAAAACTAATAGTAAATGTTTTTGGATGTTTATAAAGAATAAAAAAAAGATCTACCGGTATTCCAAATTCGGTTAATTATCTGGGCGAAACCTCTAGTGAACCGTTAAAAATGTGTAATTTCTTTGCAAATTTTATTCAATCAGTTTTTAAGCCTCTATGTACTGAGACCACATCAGTTATAGATGTTTCACCTGAGCTAGTCAACATTGGGGACTTGCGTATCAATAAAAGTGAAATCGAAGAAGGATTGAAAAAGTTGAAGGAAGACACACAGGCAGGGTTTGATGGTCTTGCACCAATTGTATTAAAAAAATGTGCTTGCGCCTTAGCAGTTCCACTTGAAGTGATTTTTAATCGCTCTCTCCAAGAAGGTGTTTTCCTGACCGTATGGAAAAGTTCGTTTGTAACCCCTATTTTTAAGTCGGGGTCAAAAAACCAGGTTACAAACTACCGTCCTATTTGCAAGATATCTGCGATTCCAAAACTTTTTGAAAAAATTGTATATAATAAACTTGCTTTTCTTTTGAAAGAAGTTATTTCTCCATTGCAACATGGTTTCATTAGTGGAAGATCAACGACAACTAACTTAACTATATTTAGCAATTACGTGCTATGTTCCCTTGAGCAAGGTTTCTAATGTGATGCTATCTATACCGATTTCTCAAAGGCATTTGACAGAGTTGATCATAAAATTTTGGTTTCTAAGTTGAATAAGTTAGGTTTTCACTCTAATTTGTTAAAATGGCTTGAATCGTACCTTACTGACAGAGTTCAGTACGTTCGAATAAATAACGTTCTTTCGAGTCCCATAAATGTGACCTCCGGCGTCCCCCAAGGTAGTCACTTAGGACCTCTTCTCTTTTTAATTTTTGTAAATGATATTCCAAGATTTTTAAAGAATTGTCGTTGCTTGATGTACGCCGACGATCTAAAATTGTTTTTAAGCATAAAATCTATCCGTGATTGCATTAATCTACAGAAAGATTTATCGAATTTATCTGTTTGGTGTAGTAACAACGATCTTCACCTAAATGTTTCAAAGTGTAACAGTATTACTTTTTCAAGAAGTGCTTCACCAATTACTTTTGAGTATATTATGAGTGGAACTTCACTATCTAAATTAAATGTAAAAAAAGATCTTGGTGTTATATTTGATGTTAAGTTCAGTTTTTCTAGTCATGTCGACTATATTGTGTCTAAGGCGAGCTCAATGCTGGGGTTTATTTACAGAAATGCCAAGGACTTTTCAGATCCGTTTACTCTTAGATCACTTTACTTCTCATATGTCAGAACTGTATTAGAATATTGTTGTACTATTTGGAACCCAATATATGCGGTTTATTCAGTGAGAATCGAAAGAATACAAAGACGTTTCACGAGAATGGCTATCAGAATCTTACTTTGGAATATCGATATGCCTTCTTATAATTCAAGGTGTTTATTACTAGGCATCCAAACTTTGGAAACTCGACGTAAATATTTCGAGGTAATGTTCGTGAGAGATGTTATAAATTATAAAATCAATTGCCCCTATTTACTATCCAAGTTGAGTTTATTTGTTCCCAGTCATGAACTCCGACAAAGTCGAATGTTTCAATTATCCTTTCATAGAGTAAACTATGGCTATAATGAGCCTATAACTCGCTGTTTAAGACAGGCAAATTCAGTATGTGGAGTTCTTGATTTTAACATGTACTTAAGTAGAGACTGTTTTAAGAAAAAATTATTGTTTTTATTGAACAATGGTGGCTAGGTATTTTATTATAATTACTATCCAATTATTGTTATTAGTAGTCTATAAGAGTCTTTGTGCTCTACTTGATGAGAAATAAATAAATAAATAAATAGCGAGAACACATCTTTTAGCCAAACTTTCGATGTTTTTTCGTGTCTGAATTGCAACATATGCGACGGGTAAAAAACAACTCCAGGATATGAACAAAGGACGAGTAGATAGAGAACGGAGGATTGTGTTATTCGTAAGTGTGATCTATCGAGAGAATAGAAAAAAAAACAACAAATAATCAGCGAACTTGTCACGGGTTAAATTTATTCTTGGCACATTTACAACCAGCATAACACAGCCGGTGCTAAATGCTGCAAAAAGTCATTGAATAGATACCAAACTAAGGGATGAAGATGGACAATTGCCGTAAGGTTTTGAGTTTAAAGGAGAGAGCGACATGGGACCGCAAGGTGGGTCACATTTTAACTTTTTTTCTAATGTCTGAAACATGAGTTTAGATGTATCATCAAGAAAATTAAATAAATCGGACCTCTGCAAAAAGGAGGGACAGATATCATTTACACCTCAAACATTTTGAACATACACCGGGAAACATTCACAGTGGTTTTGACACTGCACAAGTATGATCTAAATCGAAATGATGACTTTCACTTTCTTTGAAAGCGTTTTTTTCGAAACTTAGCAATCCTCAGTTCGGCACTGCACTTAAGCATGGAACAAAATAGCACATCAATACCGAGCCCTTTTATCTAACTACTGATCTTTCTTGTTTTCAGGGGTAAAGTGCATTGCTGAGCTGATTATGAAATGCTCATTTGCAACAAAAACGCACATACAGTTCTTTGTTTAATTGGTTAGATATAGGAACTAGCAGCGGAGGCCGGAGGGTAATGTGACGCAGCGTATAGGCAAGTGAATTGAACCAAGAAATTTTCAAATGCACCAAAGCGTTTATTTAAAATTAGCTGAGCTGTACGGCATTGTTCGGTTCCGTAGTTTTAAGGTTCCCGTTTTCGTTCCCCTGGGAGTATGGGAATAAAACCTATAGACCTGGACTAAACTAAATATTTACCCTAAAAAAATTCATAAAAATCCATTGGGCGGCTTAGGAGTCTTTATTGGGCAAACAAACAAAAAAACATACATCCACTTTTATACATACAGACGAGATTGTTTATTTGAAAAGTCTAACGAACTGAAATTTTAAAATTTACTAGGTGGCTGCATTTCAACCACTACCAGTACCAGATGTTGACAAATAGCGAAATCAAGCCGAAAGCAAGCCGAATCGTATAACGAGGTGTTACTCATGTTTATATTAAAAAAAAAAAACAGGCTTTCTATAGCGAATTCAATGGAAGATTTGAGCACAAGAGACAGAGAAAAGATTTGACTGACGCGCTTTGCGCCTACCTTTTGATACCTACTTTTGATCTTATATTTTATTATTATAAAAACAAATATCTGTGATGCTCTCGATCGAATTTACTTTATCAGTTTGTCCCAAAAAGGTTGTCAGCCTAAAATTATGTTTATAGTTAAACGGTTTGATAAAAAAAAAACACTGCACTTCTTGAACAAGATGAAGGAGAATTAAGACTAACTTTTACAAATCATATTGTCTTTGAGGCAACCTCTGTATTAATGTATTTCTTACGGGAATGGAATGCACTTGTTGACAAAATATTCATATTTCGTTGTTGTTAGTGAAATATGAGTATTTTGTTGTGCGTTTGTAAAAGGGGTTTTGAACACGTTTTGCTGGTTAAGCAAAAATGGCGTGGGAAGCCGTTGTGGAATTTGGAATAGCCAGCCGTTAGGCTAGGATAATGTTGGAGGTGGCAAAATACAGGTTTGGGTGACGTAACTCTAACCTATAACACTAAAACAATTAAGTGCTGGCTATGGGGAGTAAATAGTGATGACGTTCGTTTGCTTTGATAATCAAATCATTTCACAGTCTCTTGTGCTAAAATCTTCCATTGAATTTGCTATAGAAAGTCTGTTTTTTCTCAGTAGTTGGGTAGCATGTGACGGTTTCAAAGCAATGTTAGGCATACTTGTAAAACGAACTGGCTTGTAATAAAGACTTGGTTAAGATTATTTGAGAAGCATTAGATCAAAGGGTACAGCAATGAATTGCAATTTTTTCTTGATTAAAATAAATAAATAGAGTTACGCCACAGAGCGAGGAACCCCGCGGGCCAGTGCTTTTCTCTCAACAACACCTTGTGAGGGAATGAAAGTACAAAGGTACCACACCATTTTTACTTGATTGCACTCTCATTTTCGAGACCCACTTGTCTACGCATGAATTTCTGCAATTATACATAGTGTACCATTTTTCAACCCAATTTAGAAGTTTTATTTTGTAGTTACACCATCGAAAATAAAGGGTTATCCATTTTGGGGTTTCAAAACCAATTGAAATGTTAAACCAATTTTTTTTTTTTTTTTTCAGTTGAAAGTCTGACATTTACGAAAATGGATCGCTTAACTATCGCACAACGCATAAAAATTGTTAAAACCTACCACAAAAATGCCACACAACTCGAGCGAATATGATGGCTTTATTGCCAGAGACAATAAAGCTGGCCGCGTAATTTCTTGTCATGGCGATATCAACTGGCCACCAAGATCATGCGATTTGACACCGCTGAACTTTTTTTTGTGGGGCTACGCGAAAGACCGTGTTTATGCAGATAAACCTTTAACTCTTTAGCACGAAAGTGTAGTGTTTCAAACATAACGCCAACGGTCAAACTTTATAATAAAAAAGAAATATCATAAAAAAAAACATTTTATATGTGTTTATTTACGTTTACTTTTGAAACCTCAAGATGGATAACTCTTTACAATAGCTTTAAAAGGCTATACAAGACACTTTTAAAAAAAGCCCTGAACTTTAAACGCGTTTTTCTCGAAATTACATTTTTCTAAATTGTTGACATTATAACTCAAAGAGAAATGCACCGATCGATGGTTGAAATTTGTCAACTTGGCATTAAAAAAACGACCATTTTTTCCCCCAAAAAACATCATTTCTTTTCAGTAGTACGCCTTTTCATTAATTTTTGGTATTTTTCAAATCCCAAATCATTGTATATAACATTTACAACTTTGATAGCCCTTTTGTTTCAGCTACTCACTCGGCCGGAATCATGTCAGCAGTTGGAGAACTTTTTTTTGCCACCACCGTAAAGAGCTCATAACTCCGTTATTGTTCAATATTTTTGTAAAAAAAAGTTTTAAATGTAGCTGAAAATATTCCTTATTATCTTCAAAAAACTTCAAAACATTTTATCGAGTACTTTCTGCTAAAAAAAATTCATCAAATTTCATGGGTTACACTAGTATAGCCCCATATTGATTCCATTAATCAACAATTAAAATCATTTACAATCAAATTCATTCATTTGTCCCGCCTTCTTACGCCTCTATCAAACAATTTACTTTTGCTAAAAATAAATCAAACTGCTTTTTAATTGTTTCTCTAAACCACCACTTTGTTTTAAAATAGCAACATGTTTGTCAACTGCACTGATTGACAATGTTGCAGTTTTTCTTTACGGTCGGTATAAAATAACACAACCTTGATAAATGTGTTTGGCATTGTGTCAGACTAAAACAACTTTTCATTGAAAATGCTGTCTCTTAGCCCCTCTACACACTGAACTACTCAAAAGAAACTCAAATGCAACACAAGTTTCTATCCAGTTGCCCTTGAGTGACAATGTAATTCAGTGTGACTGCTGGCAACTCCTGTTAAAAACTAAAATTGCCTCTGATTTGCTTGCAACTTAGTTGTCGAGTCACTTGAGAGTTGCTAAATCTTAAAAGTTCTTCATATGGGAACAACGATTGTCAGTTCTTTTCGTGCAAAAAGTGAAAAAACGGGTAGTTTTATGAAGGGTATGCATTTTTAACTTACTTACTTAGGTGGGCATTACAGTTCGGGGTGAACCTGGGCCTCAACCAACATCCTTCTATAACGACTTCGATTTCGGGCGAGCTCTCTCCAGTTTCGCACTCCAAGTCGGTTGAGGTCTGATTAAGGTCTTATATAAGGTTACCTTGGTTTTTCTGGAGAGGGTTTTGTTTCTCAATTGCCTTCTTAACCCAAAGAAGCAACGGTTGGCAAGAGTTATTCTCCGTTTGATCTCCGCACTGATGTTGTTGTCCGTGTCTACAGCGGATCCTAGGTAGACGAAGTCCTGTACTACCTCGAAGTTATGTCTGTCTGTTGTGACGTTTTGTCCAATTCGTCGATGTTCTGTGTCCTTGTTTGATGACAACATATACTTCGTTTTGCCCTCATTAACCATCAAACCCATTTTTGCCGCTTCTGTTTCGATACTAGCAAAAGCACCTATGACATCACACTTTTTTCTTCCCATTACGTCAATATCGTTTGTATGGGCGAGTAATTGTACAGACTTTTGAAAGATTGTTCCTCTGGTGTTGACGTTTGAGTTTCTTACAATCTGTTCAAGTATGATGTTGAAGAAATCGCATGACAGTTTGTCGCCTTGCCTAAAGCCTTTTTCGACATCAAAGGTCTCGGTGAGTTCTTTTCCGACCTTGACGGAGCAGCGTGAATTCTCCAAAGTCATCCTGCATAGTCGTACAAGTTTTGCAGGGACGCCGAAACTAGACATGGCTCTGTACAGCTCGTCTCTGTAAATACTGTCATACGCGGCCTTGAAATCGATAAAGAGGTGGTGAATATCGATATTATGTTCTCGGGTTTTTTCCAAGATCTGCCGTAATGTGAAAATTTGGTTTATTGTGGACTTCTCTGGTCTATAAAACCACATTGATATGGACCTATCAAGTTGTTGACGTGGGATTTCAGACGTTCACATATTACAGCAGACAAGATCTTATAAGCGACGTTAAGGAGGCTTTTCCTTCTGTAATTGGCGCAATTGTGAGGGTCTCCCTTCTTTAGGATCGGGCATACGATACTGAGGTTCCATTCATCGGGCATGCTTTCTTCCGACCATATCATGCAGATCAGCTGGTGCATGCTCCTTTCCAACTGGTCTCCAGCTGCCTTGAAAAGTTCGGCATCAAGGCCATCTGCACCTGCAGTCTTATTTGATTTAAGTTTGCATATGGCAAGCTTAACCTCTTCTAGGTCGGGAGGACGGCATTCTTGATCATCGTCCAAGCTGAATGGGGCAATCTGCCTGACAGCGGAATTTGTGTCCTCATCGCCGTTAAGCAGTCTGCAGAAATGATCTTTCCAGATCCTCAGTAGCGACTGTGACTCTATAACTATGTTTCCCTGCTGGTCTTTACAGGCTTGAGTTCGGGGTTTGCCACCCTTGTAGGATCTTTTTATCTTTTGGTAAAACTTCCGAATCTCATTCCTGTCATGGCACCTCTCTATTTCCTCAAACGAGCGCTTCACATGCTGCTTCTTTTTCTTTTTGAGAAGTCGGTGTTCTTCCCTTCTTTTCTCCTTGTAGATCTCGTTATACTCATCGTAAGCAGCCCTTGTTCGTTTTTGCATCAGCATTTGTCGTGCTTTTTGTTTGGCTGCATTTGCCTGCCTGCATTCTTCATCGAACCATGGGTTTCGTTTTGGTGGCCGAGTGAAACCCAGAACCTCAGAGGCAGCGGTTCTGATGGCTTCTTGGCATTGCTGCCACTGGTCTTCAATGCTTAATGCTGGCGGCATGGGATTCAAGGATAATTGAAGGGACACTCGATTGGGAAAGGCATTGGCAATCTCTTGCGATTGTAGCTTTCCAACGTCATATCTCTTCACAGCGTTAGTTCGTGCTGGTCGTGAACAAGATATCCTCATTCGTACCTTGGCTACAACAAGGTAGTGGTCCGAGTCAAAGTTGGCCCCTCGGAAAGTTCGGACATCTAGCACACTGGAAGAGTGCCTTGCGTCGATCGCAACATGGTCAATTTGGTTGACGGTTAATTGATCAGGGGATCGCCATGTACCTTTATGAATTTTGAGATGCGGGAAGCGCGTACTACTTACAACAAGATTCAGCCCCGCAGCAAAATCGATTAGCCTCAGTCCGTTTTCGGAGGTTTTGTCGTGGAGGCTATGCTTACCGATTGTGTTTCCAAAGATGTCCTCCTTCCCTAGCTTTGCGTTAAAATCGCCATGGACGATTTTCACGTCGTGTCTAGGGCACTGCTCATACGTTTCTTCAAGGAGATCGTAGAAACAGTCTTTGGAATCGTCATCTTTCTCTTCTGTGGGGGCGTGGGCGCATATGAGGCTATAATGTTATAGGGAATAAAAAAAAAAAACAAATGGGCTGCCGACACATCATGTTGAGTTGACTTCACAGACAGTTACTTGTCCACATAGCATGCACTGCTTCCATATGCACCATAAAATCATGACTTTTGCCGAAAAAGTAATTCTTCTACAATGCAGTTACAGAAGTCATATAGATTGGCACGTCAAATAAAAAAAGCAAATTTATTAATAAAAAAGTCAGTAAAAACTGATTTAACTGCTTTGAGAAGTTATGACGCAAAGTCTTACTTATAGACGTTAAACAAGGCAAATAAAATAAGAAACACTGAACATTTTTGGTTTTAGTTACAAGTTTTATTGAATGTACTTGTATCGTTGCATTTCTGCTATCCTTTTTCTATTGAATAGCCAAGTTTTACTTTCCTGGTGCTGCAGTAGCAGGTGTGGCTGCTGTCGCTGGAGTTGCTAGTGTCGCTGGAGTTGCTGCTGTAGCTGGAGTTACTGGCGCTGGTGTTGCTGGCGCTGATGTAGCTGGTGTCGCTAGTGATGCAGGTGTTGCCGCTGTATCTGGCGTAGCCCTCGTAGTTGCAATTGTTGGTCTTGCATTGTACCTACGGCAGCATGCCAGATGGGGAAATGATTTGCAAAAGAGCCGAAATGTACCCTCTGTCGGATGTACTAAGCACACAAGGCTGACGAAGAAGAAGAGCAAGGATAGTACTTTGAGGTTCATGATTGAGATGGGACTGTAAGAATACTAGTGGCTTAATTGACGAAGATCTTGCTTTATATAGGTACTGCTCTCTTCTGTTTAAAATAATGATCAGCAGCCTATTGATTTTCTATCAACAGCTGTATCAACATCATTTTGTTGATAATTAATTTTGCTTTAAAGACTTCTGCAATCTTTTTGTGCTAAAAAAACACAAATTAATTTACAATCAGTTGTTTTCGGAATGACAAAATGCAAATTTTTCCAGCAAATAGCCCTATTTTTGCACGCCACCAGGGCCGGGCCAACCATATTATGTACAATTTCTGGGCGCATTGGAATCGCATTTATTAGTTGATAAACCATCAGTCCGACGAAAAATTAGTTTTGTTAAAATTTGTTCAAGTTATTACTAACAACCTCATTCATAACACATCTGCACATTCACTCAAATTAGTTACAGCATTGCGAATTCAAATAGAATCAAGCTCAAAATGAAAGATTCTATTTTTTTAGACCTGGAAAAACAACTAGAAAAAGAGCGTTTTCTGCAAATATTGCACCAGCTGAACAGCTGGGTCCGCCCCTGATCGCAACCTCTAATTCAATTGCCAATGGTTCGCTTTTTGATTTAAGTAATTTAATAGAATTCATCGAAACAAAAGTTTTCCTATTAATGAAACAGTTTCCGTACCATTTAAAGTAAGTATCGCTTCTATCGCTCTCAATAATCAAAGATACTACTAACTGATTTGGAAACAGCCACAGAACTTCAATTTTGAAAGTATATACATAGCAATATACATAGCAATAAACTCTTAATATAACTGTAACCGGAATACATGTATAATTGTATATAGAAACTAACAATGTTATAAAATGGACCGGAGGAACGCGGTGGCGTAGCATTCGCTTTTCTTCACACAATAATGAAACCAAAAGCTTGGAACGGAGCCTGCTAAGTTACACCGGAGAAAATAGGTTCGCCACTAGTCAAAAAGGCTACATAATAATACTATAGTTTCTATATACAATGATTCCAGTTCGATTTTCGAAATCAGATTGATTTTCAACACAATAAGCCTCCCTCCCCCTCAAGAGAAACTTGGGAAAATGGTGCTTTCTTGGAAAGCGAAGCAATGCACTTCTACACCGATAGTTCAAAAACCAGCGAAGGTGTAGGAAGTGGAATATACTCAGAAAAACTGAATCACGGTCTTTTCTTCCGCCTACCCGATAAGTAAGTGCTGTCTTGGCTCAAAGAAAACGTCATATCCTCCACGGATATTCGAATCTTCTCGGACAGCCAAACTGCCTTAAATCTCTTGCCTCTGTCTAAATCCATCACGGTCCAAAACTGTCAAATGTCTCTGAGGGAGATGTCAAATCAGTTCAACATTCACCTTTCATGGGTGCCGGGACACACTGACATATCAGGCAACTGTATGGCGGACGAACTAGCCAAACGAAGAACGACCACTTCCCTACGCTCAGAATAGAACAATATAGGTATCAGTGGCGAGGGGTGAATAATTCCAAAAGGTAACTCGAAGGAAACTTAGTCACCAACAAAAAAAAGTTTACTTAAATTTTTTTTTTTGTGCAATGTTTGTCTTCGCATCAAGCCAAAAAGTGAAGTATTTCAAACCAACTTTGCTGTTAGGTAGAGTGTCATAACTTTTTTT
The DNA here is from genome assembly GCA_949752695.1 of Melanostoma scalare. Lineage (NCBI taxonomy): Eukaryota > Metazoa > Arthropoda > Insecta > Diptera > Syrphidae > Melanostoma > Melanostoma scalare. The sequence continues at coordinate 232,604,830 of OX456985.1, read as the reverse complement.
TTTTTCATAAAACTAAGCTAATTAAAACTATTTGTTCCTCTAAGTGAAAATCAGTTAAGCAACAGTCAACAGATATTAAGGCCATAATCAAACCATTGAAACTTACTATCGGAAAAATTTTCAGACTTTTTGCACTTTTCAATTTTTAAAGCCTATATTTGTAATATTTAAAAAAAATCACGAAAAGCACTAAACCAATTTGAATAAGTATTGTACTGCGTTCTGCTGGTAAACTGCGTTTTTCAAATAAGAATAAGGCTCATTGGGAACTGAATTCATTTAGGACAGTTGTGCCACTTTAGAAAAATTCCAATTATTTTTTGCATTTTCTGTCAAAAATATGCTTTATGCTGTGAGATCTAATATCCACGCATATTTGCTATCAAAGTGGCAACCTTTGACACATCAGTCCAGTGCAGAGACACATACAAATTCATGAAATAAGTCGGAGACCAGCGTGTTATTTTCTTGTTCTTCAAGCAGAGACCTACCTCAACCTGCAAACCTGCCATATACGTTTTTGTTTATAAGCATGTGTCCATGGGAAGAAATACGAAGGAAAGCGTTTTTTTCTTTTATAAAACCAATATCATGCAAACACCGAAGTGTGCAGACTGCAGAAGCAATGCTGCAAATGAGCACTGGGCTACTGCGCCGGCGCTGTGCACAATATTCAGATTCACCTGCTCAGAGCGCGAAGAATAAGCAGAGATGCCAGATTGGGCGCTTTATCGTATTTTGGGCTACTTTTTTTCTTAAAAAACGATAGAAATTTTTTCCAGAGCGCCCAATGGAATTTTGGGCTACATATCGTTGAATTTTCTGGTTTGTAATTTTTGATTGTTTTATTCTCTCACAAAATTAGAAAAGCGAACTCCTGGAAATTATTTAATTTTTAAAAAGATTCGCCATTTCAGTCCAAATGTTTGCTTAAACCATATACGTCCGAGCTTCAAAGATCTTCCGATTGAAATGCTTCCACAGGACAAGAGAAGCACATCCTACATGGAACTTTTGGAGGATCAATGGAACAAATTGTTAATATTTGACTGGAAAGTTGTGTTTCCTCTTGAGATACCACAAAATCCAGATCATTTTTGGAGTTACTTACTATCTAATGTAAGAAACGGATCCAATGAATTAATTTTTATAGACTTAAGTTTGTTTGCCATCCAATTACTGACACTTCCAGTAAGCAATGCTGTAGTAGAACGAGCGTTTTCTTTTATGAATTCCATAAAGACTAAGCCCCGAAACAGATTGTCGACGGAGTCTCTTGAAGCTTTAATGCGCATACGCATCAATTCAAATGTAAAAAATGTATGTTGTAAAGACTTTATACCAACATCAGAAATGATAAACAAGTTTACATCAGACATTTATGCAGGGGTTAGTGATGCTTATGCAGAGGATAGTGATGATGATGTGGGTGAATATTAACTGAAAAACAAAGATATGATATTATCCTTGTGATTTTTTTTATTTAAGTTCTTTCTGCAATATGTAGGTATACCTGCAAAATGTCCTTTAATTTAAATGAACTTTAACTTATAAGAAAGTCGTAAGTCATTGTGATATCTTGTTTTTTTCTTTAAATAAAAATATCTGTTTCATTATAAAAAATAAGAATCGACTTTTATTTTCAACGATATTTGGGCTTCTTTTAGGGCAACGATATTGGGCTAGGTTTTTTCAAGATTTGGGCGCCTAAAGCCAAAAAGCTTCTGGCAACCCTGAGAATAAGAGATAACAAACAGATTTACCAAAAAATATGACGCTAGAACACCGGGCTATTTTCTTCCATAAGAAAGCATGTATTGAACAGAGAGGTGCCTATCGCTAGGCACCTCTCTGTTCAATACAAGCTTTCTTATGGAAGAAAATAAGACGATGTTCTACCGTCATATTTTTTGGTAAAAGAAAAAAGAGGAAAGAACACAAATTTGTTCTATCCAGCAACAAATTTTATAAGACGTAATATTTGGGGTTACCTTGTACGTTGCTAAAGTTTTGTGTTTGTTTATGGAGTGAGTTGAAGAGCCAACATGTGTGTAGAATAGGACGGAAAGCAAAGTGGTAGTTGTTAAAAAAATGTTGGCAGCGAGTTCATGTGTATGATTAAGTTTGATTCATGTCTAAGATGTTTCGGATGTGAATTTCAAAAGGTAAGTCGGAAATAATCGACTTACCTATATGGACGCTTCGCCACTGATAGGTATACCTATCGCTGCTACTATTTAGACAAGACGCTTTAAGGATAACAAACACTGGATGGACTGAGAGTAACAACTGCTTTGCAACCAAAAAAGTTTGGCCGCGTGTAGACTCAAAACGCTCGAAGAGTTTGTTAGCTTTAAACCGCCTGAATATAGGTTCTATACCATAGGTGCTCTTACGGGACACTGTCTAATAGAAAGACACGCCAAAAGACATGATGTATTTTATATTCCAATGATTTCTGATGAAGAAGAGGATGAGACCGTTCAGCACCTTCTTTGCTCATGCCCTGCACTACTTCATAGGAGGAAAACTCATGTTGTTAAATTCTTCTTCGACGATTCTAGCGACTTGGCTTACATAGACCCTTATAGTCTTTCAAAACACATTAAAAGTTCCGCGTGGTTGGACTTGCGTCAGGTGATTAACCAACTAGTCCCGAAATGACAAATAATGGGTGATCAACTAGTTTTTTTTTTTTTTTTAGATTAGTAGGTGATCAACTTACTGATCTCTGTGGTATCACCTTTGTGGCCTAAGTGTGTGAGGCTGATAGCCACTTCCACCTAACCTAGCCTAATACCTCCCTCAATTAATTTGATATTTGATATTTATTAAAGAACTAAACAACATTTACAAAGATTACATCAGAGCATCTATAATGACGTAAATGTGATCATAATCAATTAATGAAAATTTAATTACTAATTTGAATATAAATATATATATAAATGAGAGCAAATATTTATGTGAAAAAGAAGGTTTAAAAGAATAACTTAAGAATAACTAAAGAATGATTATTGATTGCTTATACAAGTAAAGAAAGCAAAAAATAAAAGAATGTACAAATTTTATACAAAATGTTAATCAAATAACCTAACTCCTACCTATTATTGCTTGCCAAGTATGAAAAAAGTGAAGAACTAAAGCGATTTTCAAAACAGAGTCGTCTGATGCCAAGAGGAAGACTGTTCCACAAGCGAATAGCGTGAACAAAAAATTGCCGCTCAGTTGTGAGGCATGTAGCTCGTGGTTGAATTATAGTCAAAGTACGCGAGAATGAATTTGGAAAGGTCAGCTTCTCATACAGATAGTATGGTTTTTTTGAAGTAATAATTTTATGTAGATATTTTATTATTAAAAAGTCAAAATATTTATCCAGTGTTAAACCCAAAATTTTCATTTTATATTCCGATATGTGATCACGTGACCTTAATCCATACACATAGCGAGTAGCGTTATTGAAGACGACATTAAGTTTTCTTCTAGTTTCCGCATTACAGTATATTGAAACTTCTGCACCGAAGGAGAGGATTGGTACTATAAGAGCTTTAACTAACAAAAGTCTTGTATTAACGGGGGTATAAAACTGAGACATAAATAGGTTACGCAAACATCCATATATTTTTCCTATAACAGTACGAACATGTATATCCCATCTTAATTTGTTATCAAACCAAATGCCAAGATTTTTTGCCTTATCAACGAAAGCAATGGGCTCATTATTTATGTGAACTTTAGAAAGACAATTAGGTTCCACTGAGTTTTTGGAAACAATGACGCATTTAGATTTTTTTGCATTTAAACATAAATCATTTTTAATTGACCATCGGAGGATACTATCAAGGTCATGATTGAGCTTAGATATGGCGTCTTCAATAAGTTCTTTCTTGCAGCTTAAATACACTTGAACGTCATCCGCGTACATATGAATAGAGGAATAAGTAATACAGTAGTTTGTGGATAAGATGATAATCTTATTTTCCTTCGGCTTGAATGGTCTTAACTGAAAATTTTAAAAAAAGTATCGCCGATAAAGTGAACAACGTTCTATTGGCTTATAAGCCTAACATAACCCTAAGCCACCTTTTCACGAAGCTTAAAAATAAAACAGAGAAGGACAAAACCACTGACATAGTGTACAAAATTAACTGCAAAGGCAAAGTTGATGACCCTTGCAATTTGTGTTACATTGGCACAACAAAACAGTTCCTCAGCCAACGCATTTCGAACCATAAGTCTGATATAAAATCCAACAACCCTGGAAAAACTGCACTGGCGAGCCACGCAATCGAAAACGACCATTCTCCAGACTTCGATAACGTCCATGTTCTCCAGACTGAACGGCATGCATCCAAACGATATACATTAGAAACCTTACACATCATTAACAACAAAAATAACATGAATCGAAAACTGGACAGACAAAATATATCCGCTGTATACTGCTCACTAGTTTCAAAATAAACGTCAAATTTGTTCTTATTCCCTTTTCTGTCAAAAAAGACTAAACTTCACTTTGAAGTTGATCATACACTGTAAATCTAATTTACAAAAAATCTTTTTGTTTCTTCTGTAAACTGTAAGTTTATTGTATTATTTTTGAAAAGTTGTCACATAATTGTTATTTAATAATTTTTATTTCTATTTTGTTCAATAAAAAGTTCCCCTGAAGAAGGCAACAAACCTTGCCGAAACGTCGGGAAAAACCAATGTTAACTTAATTGTTTCATTGTTAAAAACATTGTGACCATTCAAGCCGAAGGAAAATAAGATTATCATCTTATCCACAAACTACTATACAACTCCATTGGTCAATAAATCATCCTTAATAAGTAATACAGTCAGGGAGGTCATTGATGAACATAGAGAACAAAAGGGGGCCCAAAATAGATCCTTGAGGGACACCCATACATGTCGGGTTGAAATTCGACATAATATTGCCAATCACAACAGCTTGATTTCGGCCAGTTAGGTATGACTTTATCAGAGAAGCAGCAGAAGAAGAGAAATTATATTGTGTTAAAAGTTTTGACACTAGCTTTAAATGGTTCACTGTGTCGAAAGCCTTGGAAAAATCAAGGAGTGCTAGCAGCGAAATATGATCTCTATCCAATGATATTCGTAAATCATCTGTAACTTTTAACAGTGCAGAAGCACAGCTATGCTGTTTTCGAAAACCTGATTGGTTACTACAGAAAAGGTTGTTCTGTTGCACATGAGATGATATTTGCTTATAGAGAATTTTCTCAAAGACTTTTCACAAGAAGGGCAATATGGAAATTGGGCGAAATTCAGGCGGCGTCTGTGAATTGCTACTATTTTTTGGAAGTGGTATTATTTTTGCAGACTTCCAGGCACTCGGAAAGATAGACGTCATCAAGGCAGTATTGAATATGTGAGTAAGAGTAGGTAGGATGAAAGGTAAAATAATTTTAATAAATAAAGGATGAATGTCGTCAAGGCCGGACGATTTTGATTTGATGCTTAAAAGCGCTTCAACCACATCTGACTGCTCAACTCTTTGAAATTCAAAACCACCGACGGTACAAATTTGCGAAATGTTCGGAGAGTGCATGTTCAACGTTGTTGTAGGGTACTGCACAAATTCGTTATTGAGGTCATTCAAATCAGTATCTGAAAAGTCAAATTCGTTTTGGCTTCCAACTCCTATACCTCGAATATTTTTCCAAAGAGTTCTTGATGGTAGATTGGTGTTCAAATGTCTCGAGTAAAAGTCCCGCTTAGCCTTACGTGTTTTAAAATTAACAACATTTCTCAGTTTTCGAAAGTTAGTATATAATTCAGGTAAACTAAATCTTTTCCATCTTCTAAATGCTAAGTCTCGTTGGTTTATTAGTTTTATAATCTCTGGAGTAAACCAAGTTAAAAAAGAATTGGTAATAGTTTTGGTTATCAACTTCACATGAGTATTATATAAGCTAAGAACTACATTATTAAACATATCAACTTGATCGTTTGACGATGAATAATTATAAAAGCTATGCCAGTTCACTTTTTCCAGATCAGCTTGAAGTAAATCAGCATTCAAAGATTTAAAATCTCTATATGAGATCGATCGCTGTGCTTTGGCGAATGAAATGTTGAAAGTGGCAAAAATTAAATCATGTTTGGAAAATACAGGGGCTGCAACTTGATTAAAATAAACTTTGCTACTGATGTTGGTAAATATTAAATCTAACAATGTGCTATTTTTTACTAGAGAAATGAGTTGGAACTTGGGGATTTATAAGATCTAAGCCAAAAGATTTCATGTTATTTAAAAATGAACTACTGTTTTCCCTATTCAAAACGTTACAGTTGAAATCTACACAAATAATAAGGTCTGAGTAGAGACTAGAGATACTTTCAAGCAACGTGTAAAATGGGAAAAAATCGATTTGATTATTTGGTCGATAAAAAACTCCTAGCAAGGTTTTACATTTCACGCCTACAATTTCAACAAAGCAATATTGCGTTACACTTTCAGTGGAGGATGATACAACAAATTTACATTTAATGTTTGAACGAACATATATTGCCGTACCAGAACCAATCCTACTATGTCTGTCACCACGAAACAACCGGAAACCGCTCATATCATACATTACATTTTGAACATTTGGCTTAAACCAAGTTTCAGAGACACATACTACATCTACATCAGAACCCACAAACAGCTTTCTAAATTCATCCATTTTACAGAACAAGCTCTGTGCATTTATGTGGCACACACGTAATCCTTGATATTGTTTACAAAAAATATTAATTAGAACACGCAAGTTTGTACTCCCGCTATCACTTCGAATAGAACTTTGATTCATAAGCATAGAAAAAAGATAATACACATAATGAAACCAACCTCAAAAGCAACAGACTCCGTTTGATAAATATTCGCTCGGAAAAGTAAATTTATAAAACCCAGGCAAGCAACAAAAACAGGCAAAAGGGAGGTGTACAATAGAAAGATCACATATTCAAGAAATAGATTGATATTAAAGATAACAATAATAATATACATAAAAAGATAGGATAAAATAGAAGCTTCTAAGATAAACAGCAAGAACAGCTTACGTTGATAAAGTTGCATTGCCATGATCTCTTATACTCAGCTATCAGCTGATCCAAGTAATTGCAATGATCGATTCGAAAAGTTTTACCTGTTGGTATCAGTCGCACGAACACACATCCACTCCGAGTGAAAACAGAAAAAAGCTTATTTGGATTTAGTCTCTTCAACTGAAAAGCTTTTCGTAGTATAACTTGATTTTTTGACGTAAGGCTTTCGTTTAAGTACACACGGCTGTCAGAATTCATACCCCTCCAGTCAACTTACTAAACCCCACCCTGTTCCTTTGAACTCGATTATCTGTTAGTCAAATTTTTGATTTTATTCTCATGTCTTGGGAAGTAAAAAGTTTGTCTACCAAATTTTTTTGCACGTACTAAGCTTTGCCGCTCGGTACGTGGCTGTTCCTTAAGCTGGTCTTGGGATTGATTTCAAAGGTTCACAGTTTCCTCTATTGAGGCTGGCTGTCATTTCAATATACTACCTCCTTATGAGCACCTCGCTCCCCTTTTCCATATTGCTCTACATGACTCCAAAAACACGCGGTATGTAACTTTGTACAATCCTCCAAAACTATTACTGCTATTGCGTCTGGTAGATGGCCTAAAACCAGAGAAATACATGAGAATTCACGAGTGTGTCTAAAAGTTCAATGTACCTTTACATTTTCGATTAGGCCTATTTAAATAAGGTGCTGAGTTTTGAATTCCACAATAAGTTTGTCAGGAATTTTTTAGATTTCATTTTCGTTTACTTAGTTGAAACTATATTTGAACATGTTTCTATATCTAGTTCTTTGTAGATTGAAAAAAGAAGCTGAGTTCAATATTCTCTTTCGCTAAGCATATTTCGTACATCAATTTCTGTTCGTTCAACATCTTCATGTGTGAATTGAAGTTTTTCAAATATTCTTTTGTAGTTCAGATATTTGAACTTTAGCAAGTAAATACGGTAGCCAAATTCATGTTCGTCTTAGTCGACTGAATGGTTTGTACTTCATGAGTGTGAATATCAAGTCACAAGTCACATGAATTTGCTGACGTTTTCCGGCCTACACAAATGTGAACACTAATGGTTGGATATGACTGAAAATGCAATACTTTGCCGACCTCATTCGTAATCATAAAATCAATATCGAAGCTGCAATTGCGTGCACTAAAATCTAACTTTGTCATCGAACTACTTTTTCCATTTATGTACTTTCATGTTTCATATCATAATTGGAATAATGTCCGCACAACTCAGATGGGACGGTTGCATTATTATCGTTATATGACAACGATTATAAATTCGATTCAATCATTAAGGTTATGTGTATTTGCTCAGATGGGTGAAATTGATGTTCGAGGAGCGAGTCGGCATGAAAAAGCGTACAAGTGTGGCTTTACATTACAACTCAGTGAAACAAAAAAAGAAATTTACTACTCAGTGAAACAGAAATTAAAATTTACATGGTTGCTCTACAAAGAAAGGTCTTTTAGTACTTTTTCATAAAGTGCTTCCTTCAGGAGTTTTTCCAACTTCAATCCTGAAAGAAATATATAATCGACGATTTCCAATAGAAAATACAGCAAGGGAAAGTATGTGACAATTAAGTGTTTGGATTTAATAATCACGCCTGTCGGAGCATTTTTCATTTCTTTTTTTTTACAATAAACAAAAATAAATCTCTTTGTCGACTTATTAGACCCCCAGTCAATTTGCTTGAATTATTACGCATATCCAATAAAGAAACAAGCCAAATACGTCCCACATTAGGAGCAATCTCAAGTCAATTGTTCTTATGCCAAACAAGACAAATAAATCTTTGTTTGTTAGATTTTTGGCTACATGATTGGTCGTAAATAAAATAGAAAATAATTCGACTGGAAAATCAAGGCAAATTAGTCCTTCCCTCTTAGTTCGATGACAGAAACTAAAAGAAATTGCAACCAGAATTAGTTTGCATGCTAACAATATGGTTATGATGTCATTGCTAGCCAATAACATGTCAAATGTTTAGAATTTATGTGAAGAAAACAAAGAAATCTTCACCCAAATTATTCGATTTCCTCTACACCCACACGAAGCAAGGTGTTTGATATGAACCTAGTCAAAAATCGAAGCTTTATTTGTATGCTTTAAGTATTCTAAAAAAACGAAAACCTAAACAAACATCCACCAGTTGGATACCTCCGAGGGAGATTCACTGCAGAGTTCTCTTTTTGCCACAAGCTCCTGCCGATGCCGCTGCCGCTGCCGGTCGGCGTGCCTCGAATTCTCAATGTGGAGAAGTATAGCTTCAAGCCCAGTCAGATATACGTGGTTGGAAGTCAGTTCAACTTCCCAATCGCGAGAACACATCCTTTAGCCAAACTTTCGATGTTTTTTGGTGTCTGAATTGCAACATATGCGACGGGTAAAAAAACAACTCCAGGATATGAACAAAGGACGAGTAGATAGAGAACGGAGGATTGTGTTATTCGTAGGTGTGATCTATCGAGAGAATAGAAAAAAAAATACAAATAATCAGCGAACTTGTCACGGGTTAGATTTATTCTTGGCACATTTACTACCAGCACAACACAGCCGGTGCTAAATGCTGCAAAAAGTCATTGAATAGATACTAAGGGATGAAGATGGACAATTGCCGTATGGTTTTGAGTTTAAAGGAGAGAGGGACCTCAAGGTGGTTCACATTCTACCTTTTTTTGTCTATTGACTGGAGCATGAGTTTAGATGTTTCATCAAGAATTTTAAATAAATCGGACCTCTGCAAAAAGGAAGGCCAGATATCGTTTACACCTCAAACATTTTGAAAATACACCGGGAAACATTCACAGTGGTTTTGACGCTTCCTGCACAAGTATGATCTTAAACAAAATGATGACTTTCATTTTCTTTGAATATAAGTAGCGTTTTTTTCGCAACTTAGCAATTTTCAATTCGGCACTGCACTTAAGCATGGAACAAAATAACAAATCGAGCACTTTTATCTAACTACTGATTTTTTTTGTTTTCAGGGGTAAAGTGCATTGCTGAGCTGATTATAGAAATGCACATTTGCAACAAAAACGCACCTACCTTCTTTGTTTAATTAGTTAGATATAAGAACTAGCAGCGGACAGTTATGTGAGGCAGCGTATAGGCAAGTGAATTTAACCAAGAAATTTTCAAATTTACCAAAGCGTTTATTTAAAACTAGCTGAGCTGCACGGCATTGCTCGGTTCCGTAGTTTTAAGGTCCCCGTTCTCGTTCCCGTGGGTGTATAAGAATCAAAGCTATATAGACCTGGACTAAACTATGTTTACCCTAAAAATTTCTTGAAAATCCGTTGGGCGGCTTAGGAGTCTATATTGGACAAACAAACAAACATACATCCACTTTTATATATGTATACATCCACTTTTATATATGTATAGCTTGTTTATTTGAAACGTCTACGAAATCCAAAATTTTAAATTTCCTAGGTGGCTGCAAATCAACCACTACCAGTACCAGATGTTGACAAATAACGAAATCAAGGTCTCAGACTTAAAAACCCCAATCATATAAAGAGGTGTTGACTCATGTTTATATTAAAAAAAAAACAGACTTTCTATAGCAACTTTCAATGGAAGATTTTAGCACAAGAGACAGAGAAAAGATTTGACTGACGCGCTTTGCGCCTACCTCTTGATACTCACTTTTGATCTTATATTTTATTATTATAAAAACAAATATCTGTGATGATCTCGATCGAATTTACTTTATCGATTTGTCCCAAAAAGGTTGACAGCCTAACAAATAACACCAATCCAATTAGGTGCTGGCTATGGGGAGTAAATAGTGATGACGTTCGTTTGCTTCGACAATCAAATCATTTCACAGTCTCAGTCTGTTTCTTCTAAGTAGTTGGGTAAAGCTCTTTTCATGACATGGAATAACTGTATGAGAAATTGAGAGAAAAAACATTTTCTTTTTTATGTTTGTGATAGGGCTTGAACATCCTCCACGTAACAGGCAGAAACGTTAACAATAACACCAGGGGCACCACACCATTTTTACTTGATTGCGCTCTCATATTCGAGACCCACTTGTCAACGCACGAATTCCTACAATCCTAAACATATTGTACCATTTTTCCAACGCGATTTAGAAGTCACATTTTGTAGCTACACCATCGAAAATAAAGTAAATAAATAAATAGGGCGCTACAGAGCGAGGAGCCCCTGGGCCTAGTGCATTTCACACAACCATCCCTTGTGAGGGAATGGAGGGGACCTACAATTTTCTGCCGGTTCCGTACGGCTAATCGAGAAAGCGCTTTTCATGGCAATGAATACTAACGGAGGACTTGCCAATTCCTCGCGAAAGGCGATACCCGTAGAAAAAACATTTTTATACAAATACAGTTATAACAAGTGCTCAAAGTGCCTACGCAGACATTTTTTTCTTATATGAGTTTTTCAATGGAAATTCAAGAAGAGCACAACGAATATACCAGGAACTTTATCCTTACTGAACATCTGGCAACCCTAAGCCTATAGGAATCTAATTTAAATACAGTTTCAAAGATTACAAGACTACAAGTAAGAAAAGTGTTATCGAGAGCAAACACCTACAATGAAATTCAAAAACGGGCTCTGGCATGCATTCAAAACGAAATAGGGCACTTTGAGCACTTGTTATAACTGTATTTGTATAAAATACATAAAAAAAACTACTAAAAGTGCCCATATTATTGTTTTATTCAAACAAACCACAAATTTAAAAATCTTTTTTTTTTTTTTATTTTACCCATTTTGTATTTTTTCAAATATCATAAAATGTATGGGTTTTTGAGTGCTCTTAATGCTGAGTTTCTTTTTTATTTTTGTTTAGTTCATCTTAAAATCAAGGAAATTCTATGTTTACCAGGCATTTTCTGCAAAAAAATGACCTCAAAGTCAAAACTTTGTTTCGGGAAGAAAATTTGAACAGCACTTAAAATTGAAAATCTGGCAACCCTTAACCTGTGAAAGCTAAACTTAAACACAGTCTTAAAGGTTGTTATTTCTACAAAAAATTAAGACTATGATTAGGTCTCTACCATTAGTATTGACAGAGATATCGAATTTAACATAGGTCATAGTACACCAAAGTTAGCCTTTTCTTAAATTGTCAAAAAGAGGTGTCAAAGTTGAGAATTGAGCTTTACTGTAAAACATTTTTTTTCTTAGAATATGACCAAGAATCACACCCCAAAGGATAATACACGAAGTACGGAACACCCTGTATAACATTTTCAACTTTGATAACCTTTGTGTTTCAGCATAGCTACTCACTCGGCCGGAATCATGTCAGCAATTGGAAAACTTTTGTTTTGGCACCTCCGAAAAGAGCTCATAAATTCGTTATTTTTCAATATTAAAAAAAAACTTAAAATATAGCTGACGATGTTCCTTATTATCTTCAAAAAGCTTCAAAACATTCACTCGAGTACTTTCTGTTAAAAAAATTCATCAAATTTCATGGGTTACACTGATATAGCTCCTTATTGAGAAAGACCAGCATTTATTCCATTCATCAACAATTAAAATCATTTACAATCAAATTCATTCATTTGTCCCGCTTTCTTATGCTTCTATCAAACAATTTACTTTTGCTAAAAATAAATCAAACTGCTTTTTAATTGTTTCTCTAAACCACCACTTTGTTTTAAAATAGCAACATGTTTGTCAACTGCACTGATTGACAATGTTGCAGTTTTTCTTTACGGTCGGTATAAAATAACACAACCTTGATAAATGTGTTTGGCATTGTGTCAGACTAAAACAACTTTTCATTGAAAATGCTGTCTCTTAGCCCCTCTACACACTGAACTACTCAAAAGAAACTCAAATGCAACACAAGTTTCTATCCAGTTGCCCTTGAGTGACTTACAATGTAATTCAATGTGATTACGCACAAGGGGCAGCTGGCAACTCCTATTCAAAACTAAAATTGCCTCTGAGTTGTTTGCAACTTAGTTGTCGAGTCACTTGAGAGTTGCTAAATCTTAAAAGTTCTTCATATGGGAACAACGATTGTCAGTTCTTTTCGTGCAAAAGGTGAAAAACACGGATAGTTTTATGAAGGGTGTGTATTTTTTGAAGGAATATAATTATTCTTCCTCCCTTTTCGACGTTAGATATGATCATCGTAGTCTTGAAAATATCACAGTTCTCCCACTTAACTGCTTCACACTACTGATCAGCTCGAAGGGGAAAGGCCGCGTTGACTTCAAAATGCATTGGCAAAAATCACACTTTTGGATCTTTCGATGTGAGGAATAGAATTATGAAATGAAATAAAACGAACCATTCGTTCAAAAACAATTCATTCATTTTTATGTTTGAATAATTTTACTGTCGCATGAATACAACGGCTGTCTCGGATGTAGTTACAATCATAAGGTCCAATTTTCGATGAAACTTTTTCTGTCATTTGCAGTCGTGTCGTACATCAGGCATCGGCAATATCACTTCGTATGTGGTTTTGTCTGTAGTCATTTTTAATCGTTTCTAGCGAATCGATTTAGACTAGCAACACAAAATCCCATACAGAAAATTGTTTAGCGGTGTGAAATCGCTTATACTTGGAGACCAACTCGCTTGAAAACAAAACGCGAAGTGATGTGAAAGTAGCAAACTTTTGTAAGTCCATTCGCCGAATGCATGGCATGTCCGGTGGTTGTACGGCTTCAATGAAATGAGAAACCTAAGATAAGTAAACACGGCGATAACAAAATGGCCGTCAATTACTGCTGTCAACCGAAATTTATATGCTTCTGGAAAATTCGATGTACAAAAAAGGGGTTAACAACCTTAAAAAGTTACCAAAACTAAAATGGCGATAACAAAGTTGCAATCCTTCAAGCGGTGAAAGCATAAGTTACATGAAACAACATTTTGATGATGCAATCAGTGGTTGACGATTGGACGATGAAAAAACACCCTTTATTTTTGAATGAACGCATTGGCTTGGCACCAACTAATCATAATGTCTTGTAAGACAAAGCTTTTCAAACAAAGCCTTATGCATTCCATTCTACTAAAACAAATTTAAAGACATTCCCAAAAAACGGTCACCCTCACAGCAGTCGCTTGATAATATAGGTGACTGAAAATCATGGACCGTCATCAAAACGATTAATCATTTCTGAGGTATACCGAGTATACCTATGCAGCGCAATCCATCTATTTACATTCTATAATGACAAAAGCGTTAGTAGAAATCAATCATCTTTCACAAAACACAGCTCCCTTAATCGGTGGACATACAAAAAAGAAAAAAAAGTAAACAAACATGTTATCGGATCGTTTAACTTAAACGTCACAGCCATAAAACAAGGATACGGACGGCCCACGTCATTGTACAGCCTACATACCCTTGATTCAGTTTGTTCACCTAAGCAAACTTAATTGTTGTTCTATATCCTTGCATTGGCATACATTCTGAAATTTGAAACGTCCGTCATCGAAATCCTTGTGGTTTGTCAAGTGCAGTATCCATCAAATTTCCTTAGACCTGAGTACCACAAAAAACTGATATGGCCATTTTGAAGGAACATAATTACATTAAATGTCCTACCCTATTCGCTACATCTACAAATGGCAAAAAAAGAAAGAAATTGAACAACGTAACCTCAGGACATTGGGGGTCCTTGGCCCATTACCCCTGTGTTTGCTTTTTAGATTTGATTCCTATCTTGAATTTTGGGGGAGTGTTCGAAGTTGAGAGAACAGGAAAACCTCTTCAAGTTTGCTACAAATATTTGTTTTCACTTTGTTCAGAAACATAAGAGGGGGAAACGGACACAGATCGGGGCATTCTCCAAGAAGAGAGTTTGATTTTTTGTTTACTCAGTCATCGAATGACCTTACCTGAAAACTATTCCATAATGCCCCCATGTATGGCAATAAAGATAAGGAATATTTTTTGACTCACAAAATGAATTTTTAATAAAACGTCCTTTATAGGCTGATTGTTGGAGTAGTGTGCATGCGAAACACGTCCCGATGGTTAAACTCTCACTGAACTTAATCGCAAAGGTATGCAAATTTCATTTTTATGATTATCCTTGTAATATGCCATTAACGGTGTTCCTACGTCATAAAAATAAAAATAATGAAGAGCAAATATTTTTATGAGTGTAAAAATAAGGAGAATGTCTTAATACACACTCACATTTTGGTGTGGTGCGGTATAAAACTATTTAAGTAAATTACTGTTGTGCAACGTCACGAAAAAGTCATAAACTTTAAGTGAGATTGACATTCCTGACAGAAGGACTTGCACTTTCGTATGGAATTGATGTTTTGCTCTACTTGTACATAATACAGCATAGCTGTGTAAGGCTAGGAAATTATTTTTTTGTTTTAAAAACTGTGTGGACAGAAGCGAATGGGGAGGATATTGTAGTGGAAATATAAGTAAGTTAGCGATATGAGCAAGAAAAACTACAGTTGACGATAGAGAGGAAGCTGTAGACATATGAACATATTCTGATATATTACATATTACATATTGAAAAACCAGGACAATGTTTTGATAAAATATCAAGAAACGTATTTGTAGATTCATGTAACCAATGTAGAAGTCTCTTTAAAGACGTTCAAATAAAAAACAAGCACAATATATTTAATTTTTATTATCCTTAGAGCTTTTGTAGTGCCCGTAATGGATGTCTGACTTGAGGTCTGAGGTTCGAATCCCAGAAACATCAAAGAAAAAATGTATTTTACGGCTATCGCCTTTTGTGGTGAATGGAAGGTCATCTAAATGCGTTACGCTTCGAGTTACATAGTTTTATTATGACACTCTGTTTTTATCCTTAGAGCTCCCGTTGAGACAGTGATTTTACGGACTTGGTGTAGATCTAAGCTCAAAGTTAAATTAAATTGATACAATATTTTCTAAGAAGCTTCTGTCTTCGTTCCGCTATTCAAACAACTTTTGAACATCCTTTACAGTCGAGATGCTTTGCCTTCATAAGCGAGTACACAACTCTGATAAATAATGAAATAGCGACGCAAAATATTTTGGACCACAATTAGCTTCAAGCGTGACTCGAGAATCTTAAACTATTCGAAGATGGGTCGAACTGATTGAATCACCTTTGGAGCTGCCGTATAATCAACTCATGAAGCAGGCACATGAAAGGCTTTTATTAAATCAATTTTGGAAATAATTTAAAAAAAAAACCTGAATCGTAGAGTTCTAGTTTCGCAGTTCATACCAGACAAACATTGTGTCTAGTGAATTATAAAGGGTGGACCCTGGACTTAGTACTAGTTTCTCTTTAAAAAAAAGGAAATCGAGTGAACAAATTTAAATTTTTTACATATATTGTAGCCTCAATAGTAATAATTGACATTCCCATTTATCATGGGACACGCATTATTCAAGTGGCTGCCTCGACTGGCTTCGCAGAAGCATATTCTGTCACTATAGTTTTCCTGAAAACCAGTGAAAGGTTTTGTCGATGGTTTTGAGCATCGCATTGCTCCGAGGCGGCCAATTGAGATCGCCAAAAAAGCTGATTTCGTCTACTTGGTGCCCAAAAGATCGATTGAGGCATTGGCTGTGTGGCATAGTGCGCAATACTCCATCCATGGCTCTGTAAAAAGAAACCATTTCCCAAGCCTCTTTTTCGCTGAAAAATGGTCCGCAATCGGCACACTCTCTGCTAACAGTTCGTCTGTGCGCACTGTTCGAAGACGGGAACAATTGGCGTTCTGTCATTCAATCCGACGAAAAACTATTTTCAAAAAACATCTACAGTAAACAAACAGTTGCGAGTTCGGCTATTCCATTACAAGAAGTCTCAAAATGAACCAACAACAATGTAGGTAATGCTGACATTCTGAACAAATTCGGAATCCCCAAACGGAAATCAGATTACACCACACCCAAACTTGAATTTGACACAAACTTCCGGGCGATCATTCCATCCATGACCGACTGGGAAAAACCAATAATTCTTGGAAAACGAATACGTCCATTTTTAAACGGACGACGGTTCAAAACTAAAATGCAGATGTAGGTTGTGGTGTCTATTCAGGCGAAATGAAATTAAATATCTCACTTCGTCTTCCAGATCATTGTAGTGTGTTCCAAGCGGAGGTGGTAGCAATCAGCGAAGCTCTGTCCTGGCTCAGAGAAAACATGATATCCAAAAACAATATGCATCTGCTCAGGCAGTCATCAGGCGGCCATCAAATCCCTGGCATCAAATTCCTTCAACTCAATTCCTTAACTGCCGATCATTTCTCAGGGAGATGTCAGAGCAGTTTAACATTCACATGTGCTGTGTTCTGGGGCATAGAGACATTCCAGAAGACCGCAAAGCAGATTAACTCGCTAGCAACGGAACACTTCAGTCCTTCTCACCGAAAACGGAGCGTAATGGCATACCAATCGCCTTTGACGTCCTGCGCCTCTCCCGCATCATTGTAAGCTCGAAATGGATCCATTTGAATAAGTATACATTAGATCCATTGCAATACTACAGTGGGCTCTACGGGCCTTAGAGTGTTAGCCGAGCTATCAGCCACTTTATCCTAACCTAACCTACTTTGAAAGTAAGTTTTAAATTTTTCCCAACATTCTTTCAGTGTAAAGCGACTCATTTCGTTTCGCGGATGAAACTGTCAATATTTCAGGCGGTAACATCAGTCAGTGCTAAAATAGCCTATGATTTCAAAAGATTACTAGATGGCGCTTGTATAAAAAATAATGCGAACGTACACCTTTGGATTCGTGAAAATGATGTGCAAGGCAGTGCACTTTTTTTTTAATAAATGGCTGCAGGTGATGTTTGTCTATTGGGCTAATAATTTGGGTAAATATAAACCTTTCGCTGGTTTTCAGGAAAAGTTAGCTTCCATGAACGCACTAGCTTCCGCTGACAGAAGACAAATCTCTTTGCATATTGTTTGAACAACAGTTTATTTTTGAATGAAACCAGAGCCTACGTCAGTGTACCTACTCCATTTTCAAAATCATTTATGACTCTTGTAATTTGAATTCAAAATCACGATTCTATTTAACAGCGATCAAAACAGAACCAGAAGCCTTCTTGTGATGTGATCTGAAAACAATTTCAAATACAGTAAACTGCAAAGTTACTGACTAACGGTTTCTGTCTTTACGAAATTCTACTTAGTCCCTGAATAATTAAGAAATACTCGTGTTTTTTATATTCGTATTGAAATGCTAGAACTATCCGCTTTCAGATAAGAACTGCAGCAGTCACATCGATCAAAACTGACTTCTGTGCTTAAAATAAATCTTTACCTCTCATTAATCAAATCATTGCACTTAGCTTGTTTTTAATTTTATGTAGAACTAATTTGTTCGTTTACCAAAACAACCCAACTTCCCTTCAAATCGAGTTTTGCCAAGCTTTTCTCATTCACAAACTCAATTAAAATCTCCAGAAAAATTTTACCTATTTCAAAATAACTCCCTGTGTTGCTTCTTCTCTGGGAGTAGAGCTGGTTAAGCAAATTTATTTACTTCTGTATTAAAATGCAAATTAAGAAGTTTGGTTTAAAATATTCAGAAAATGGTGAGTCGTACGTATACCTCTTTCGGCAATATAAATACCCCGATAGCGTTAGACAAACACACGTAGAAAAGTAACTCTTTTAAAAAACATGATAAAAGAAGAATGATTGTGGGGATTGAGAGAAGAAATTAAAAGAATTTTACTTTTAACTTCAGCACTTCTGGGACGATGATGTTTGCAAAAGGAGGTTGCTTTTACAGATCCACAATTGAATTAACGATGCTTTTGACAAAAATTTTTGTGAAAGAAGAACCAAACGAATATTCAACTGGTACCGCTTTTCATTCACTACTGTGGGTATTTCAATTAACATTGATGTTTGGTTTGTTTAACTTTTGTGCATTTCAAATAAAGATATCAATCATAAGGCCACACGTTTTCACTGCTTTATCAATGACAGGTTTAGTATGCGTGAGGTAATTAACACAAGGTTCAGCAACATATTTAATGGCCGTCTAAAACTCTTACATGTGCGAGGTGATACACCACCACCGGTATAGCAGGTGCATGCGATAAATTTCAACCAAAACTGCCTGATTAGTCCATTATTTGCACGTTTCCCGTTGTGAAGCCAAATGCGTTAATTAACGCTTTCGATTATTGGCGCTGTTAGATGACACATCCGGTTGTATTGGAGGACATCTAATGGCAGTGATACAGTAATTAACCATTTTGGTGAGCGCTAGGTGATATTTTAAGTAAGTGTGTGGACATACAAAGGGCGTACATTTATAGAGCAACCGTGAAATCGGTTATTGTTTGTGGAAGTGTTTAAAATATAAGGGAGCGATAGGGGAGCTGGGGGAGTTAACTGGGTAAGAAGTAGAAAACATGAATTTGAAGCCCGGAATGAGATAATGTAAACTACCTTTCCTTAAGAAGTCAAACACTTAAGCAGTTTCATTTGATTAGACCCCCCTCCCTCTCCCCCACCCGCGGTAGTGGTTCTTTTTCTATATAACTTTAATTTACATAAAAACCATGATGATTTTTCTTTGTCGCTTTGGGCCTGAAATCTTTCAATTACAGTGGCTCAATCCCTCCATTCCTTTCGATTGCGCATAAAGTCAAGTATTAAAATTACACTGCCCATCGAGTTTCTTTGTACCTACGTTCATCTCCTTCTCTGACTTTTTTTCATTTTCACAAAAAAAACTTTTCCTTATTTAGATAATGCTGAGCAAATTTAATATCCGCCACACGTTAGCATGAAATTATGTTTTTGTATTCCTCAGTTTTTGTGTTGATATTATTTAAGTGCAACTGACACATTAACATCAACGATCCACCCAAGGCAGCGCGACTCTCAAAGGACTTGAGACTTGAATTGAGGAATATTTTTTATGCTTCGAGAATACCTTCGGGAAATATGATTAAAATAATATTCAATCAGCAGGATAAGAGGGGTTGCATTTTATGAAAATAAACATTTATGATTTATTTGGACTCTCAAGTCTGTTTGCTGCAGCACCCTCGGATTAATTACGCTTTGACACGTGTCGATTCCATCAGGTCGGAGCTAAGTGTAAAGTGAACTATGTATTGGGAGTTATAAAATTGTATATTGGATGAGCCGTAATGCAAAGGACATGTCCTTTTCCACGCTCCTTCAGGGCAATGGTGTTATTCTTTTATGCGGGCGCACTTCAGTCAGTTGTATAATTCATTTGAGGTATCAAATTAAATTATGAATCTAAAATTATGAGTTTTTTAAAATATTTAAAAAGAGAAAGGAAACATTTTCGCCCTCATTCATATGTTCCCCCATTCATTCGCATGCTTGATAAGAAAGTGAAATTGTTCTAAACTATTTGTTTCCTTTTACTTTTCCCAATCAATTGTCCAATCGCCAAAGATAAAGGAGTTATAAAACAAGCATCTCTCATGCAAGTGTAATAAAATGCTACGATAGATAGTGTTCACCCCCACAAAAGTAACGTTGTAACTTTAAAGGCAATTTCAAGATTCCCAGCCCCTGCTTCTTTGGATTATGTCAATTGAGTTGAGTATGGGGTTTGGTTTGTTGGTTGGTTGGATTGTTGGTTGGTTGGTGTGCGGAACAATGTGGCGCCATTTGAAATACTTTGCGTAGGAATTTTTAAATTGCGTGTCTGCGCGTATCACCTCGGTGTGTAAAACGAAAGTTTGCTCAAATGCGTCCTTGAGGACGAAAAACTTTTTCCAAATTTATACTTGCAGGTCTTCCTTTTTTTTTTCATGTGTATTTGAAAAGGAATGTGTTTTACAATTTCTTTATTTCTTGATTGTAGAAGTTGGTATGGGATTTATGGGAATTGCTTTAACCTAGATTAAAATTCAGGAGCACTTTTACTTTATGTTTAGCGATAAAGGGGATTCGGGCTTGAGATAGTTTAAAATGAATGATCGGAATGATATAGGACATGTATAGGCATTTAAGATTGCGCCGTGCGTTCGTTTTGTGTCTCTGATTTATGATTTTTGTCATAAAATATAATCAAATAAATTTTCTATTGAATTGAATTAAACTACTCGAAATGGGACACTTAGCATGCTGATTCAGACAAATTGGGTACTTTAAAATGGGAAAGAAACATCCTCAGCATTTTATTATTATGTGTGTTCTTTTATAAATCAGAATTTTATCTCTTACATCAGGCGAAATTGACATCTTAATCAGCTTTTCAATTAACTAAAATGCTCTAACACTTAAAAAAAAATATGCTAAAGTAAGAGGATTATAGGGATACGCTTAAGACTTGGCTAGTTCTCATTAACTACTTAAATAATTGTAGACTCCATCCCTTAATTGTAAGACTTTTACCCAAGCCTATGTCATCCAAACCAGTCGACCACTTAAGTACTCCCCACAAATTTTTAGTCCTTTATTGTTGGGCAGATCGTAAGCTGAGCTGTTTTCGGAGATTCGGCTTTCCTGTCCAAATTGAATTCAACGTTATAAAATGATGATAAGCATTAACAAAGCTAGTTAAATTAATATAGATATACTAATTAGGAATCGAGAACCAAAATATGTAGCGTTCAGTTTCTACCCCCACCAGAGGTAAGGAGCAGTTTGAATAACTAGCTTTGAAAAGTTCTTAAAAGACAGGAAGTGTATGTACCAAAAGGAATGTCTCAATTTTTTGAATTAAAGTTGTTGTTTTGCTTTAGCAATAATGGAAACGAAAGTAGAATGGCAAAATCACTACCAAGCTTTCAATTAGGAGCTGGTGTGTGAGTGGATGACCTCTAAAATAAAGGGTTTTCCGCAACTGGGACTCGACATTGAGTTCAAATTGTAGATGTATCCCTTCACTAATCATCGAACTGTCAATTGTTAATTTACTTAGTCAACTCAACATTTTCATCATAATATAGTACACGATCGAGCAACATCTGCAAATTTTAAAACTTTTCTACAGAGATTTCGAGTCGGAGACCAAAACCATAAGAGCTATAACTCCAATTTCGGTCGTTATTCTCTCCCAAATAGACAGGCAATAATAAGCTTCGTGCAAAAATTTGAGTTAACAAAGCTGTTGTGTGATGTAACTATGGCAGGGGGAGAACGGGTTAGTCGAAGTTTCGAAAATATTGCTGCCGCGTCCATAGCAAAAGCTCCTAATCAGTAAATTCCACGTCTTCTCAGGAATTGGGCATCGCTCAAACTACATTATTTCGTATTTTGCTTAAGGACATTGATTTACACCCATACAAGATCAAGTTGACTCCAGAATTGAAGCCGATGGATCATTTGAAGCGATGTGTGCGTTCTCCGATTTGGGCTCTTTAGAAGACGTGAACATGAATTTTGTAATCTTGAGAAGATGATCATTTTTGGCTCAATAGGTTTGTCATTTGCCGGGTGAAAGTCCAAATGTGCTTCAATATTCAGCACCTCAACCACAAAAATAACGTTTAAGTGCAGTTTGCATGCTATGCGCCGGCGCCTTTATGGGCCCATATTTTCTCGTCAACGATAACGATCTGCATTAGCAAATGGTAAGCCAAAATTATCCACCAACTAATTTTGGTCTGAATTGGAAAGATATGGACATGGACAGCATGTGGTTTCAACAGAATGGTGCCACAAATAACCACACAAAACGCGTTATAATCGATTTATTGAAGAGTAAGTCTGATGAATGGCCGCCTCGCCTTCGTCATAACAACTCTATTGGACTATTTTCTTTGAAGCTATATAAAGTCATTGGCTTATGCCAACGACGAAAACGAGGATCGAATTACAACATCAGTGTTTTGCCTCTAAAGTACTCGATATCGTGAGAAATATTGCTAAAATTACAGAATTCAGTCACGTATTACTCGATCACGTGTGCGGTAATTCGCCCCCAGCTCAAACCGAACATTAAACACGAAATAGCGGCCGGTTCATCCGAAATGTATGGACGAATCATCGAAAATTAGATCCGACGAATCGAACACTGCAAAAGTTCCCGCGATGGTCTTACGAACAAAGTCGAGTTCTATTCACAAATGCTTTGAGTGTACTTCAAGGTTTTGAAATATCTCAAGTGGTCATTTCCTTATTGGAGAATCGGATGTAAGCTAGAGACCAAACCCCCAATATTCTCATACGTGTTTTGAAATCTGTTTGGAAACACAAATTTTCTCTCAATTGGATTCTTTTATTTGTCGTATATTATGAAGTCCTTTATTTGTCTATTTCCTGAATAAAGCATTTTTTCATATCAGATTCAATCCTTGGGGTCCTTGCCCATGTTTGAAAGTAAGAAACAAATTGTATGAAAGTATTTTGATCGTGATTATCGCCTTCAAAGAATAGAAATACATGACACGGTTAGCAAAAAAAAAAAAAAAAAACAGAGAAAGGGATTCCATTAAGGTAATTGAGAAGGTATTTTATCCCAAACCAAAGACAAAAAGAAAAAAAAGTAACGACAAAACAAAGTATACGTGACAATTCCAAGTGGCAATAGTCTGGTCTTTATTTCTGACACGTCTCAATCCTTTTGCCCAGAATTAGATTCAAACCAAACCATTTGGCTTCATTTCACTCAAACCCCCAGCCAGAGCCGGATTTACCATATAGGCGGACTAGGCGGCGCCTAGGGGCCCCCACAAAATATGGGGCCCCCACAAATTGAAAATTTTTTAGAAAAATTATTTAAAAATATAGAATACTCCAAACCAAAGTACAGTAACCCACGTAGTCCAGCTCGTGAGATTGTTTATAATTATATTTTGCTAACCAGAGTGCCGTAACCCAAGTAGCCCAGCTCGAGAATATTTATTAATAATTAATAAAAACTTAAACTGCAAACTAGAGTGCAGTAACCCACGTAGCCCAGCGTGTAAATGTTTATAAATAAATAATCGGCAAACCAGAGTACAGTAACCCCCGTAGCCAAGCGCGTGAACGTTTATAAACAATTGATCTGCAAACCGGAGTGTAGTAACCCACGAAACCCAGCTCGAGATTATTTATTAACAATTAAACTGCAAACCAATGTAGAAAACTAAGTAGCCTAGCTAAAAAATATTTCACTCATATTAAATTATATATTCAAAGTTTAAGAAATCGGATCACTTTGTTTACGTCGGTTACACATTAAATATTTTCAAAGATCAACAAATTTTCAAATCTCAATTATTAATTATATAATTTGCAAGTTGTTAAATTGAAAAGAATTAAAACCATCATAAGAGAGAAATCACCATCATAACGAGAAATCACTATTACAAGTTTGTTCACCGTGACTACTGTAATATGATTATTCTAAGGGAACTGATTTATCGACCGCCACATTCTTGCCGACATGAATTTTTCTAGCAGAAGAACGCATCAGACTGAATCAGAGATAAGAAATTAATTAGATGGCAAACCATTATGCGGCATATACACTGTTCAAATGCTTGACCAGCGTATAAGAGTGTATTAGTGAAAATAACTCACGTATGCATTGTGTGTATGCTTGAAGCAAAATCAAATCGTTTTGATTTTCGTTCAGTCAGGCTTCAATCATTGAAGAGTGTATATGCGAGATTGAATGCTTGATCCATCATTCATTTGGTAAAGACACCGTAAAGCGAACATTCGTCGTCATCGAGCGCGAAGTTTAATGGGAAAAACAACAACAACAACAATGATTGAAGACTCAAGCTTGAAGTGTGTATATCCAAAGTCAAATAGTATTTACTAATACATTCTCACGTGCTGGTCAAGCATTTGAACAGTGTATATGCCGCATTACTTCTCTTGCCCCGCAACAACCATTTGTTTACATTGTTGTTTTTGTAATCCATCCTCTCTCTGTGAATACGTGGGAGCTGAAAAAAAATGGCGTAAATAATTTATGAAAGTGTGTGTGAGGTGAGTATATTTTCATTTGACTTTTAAATATCTTTTTACTAGCGCAGTTCACACTGTTCAACTAGTTGGACAGACTTGGTTTGATGCATAGAATGGTATAGAACAAAAGGGAAACCACTTACTTGTCTTGCCACACAACTTAAATTTGCTTATATTGTTGATTGTACACAAGATTTATCTGTGAAGCAGAATACGGACTAGTATTAGTGAAATTACACATACCATTACTACATTTTGTTACTAGCTTTCAGATTGTCAAATTAGTCGCCCAACTTTACTTTTCAATACATTTTTACAAATAATTTACGTAATCGTACCAAAAAATATGATTTACCTTACAGCCAAATGGGCAACAAGTCCTTTCTGGCATTAAAAAACTATTTATTTTACTGAAATTATATTTTATTTCATACTTTTCTGTCATCAAATACCTTATTTTCATGGTTTACTTGAAATTTTTCACGATTTGAATAGTTTCTAGTTTACTTTATCAGAATTGTATGTCAAAGTTCAAAATCACACAAGTTGGAAAAGCGGTTGCTTAAGGGTCCACATTACTTATCCAACTTTAGTCGTTCAGACCAAAGTCTGTCCAACTATTTGCACAGTGTGAACTACTCTGGTTTTTTTTTATTTTCACCACGAAAAAAATGGCCGCAAAAGCAAAGGCTAAAGGTAAATCAGCTTGTAGGCAGTTTCAATGTGTGTGTGAAGTTTGCCATTTAATTAATTTCTTATCTCTGGACTGAATGTAGAATCCTGTACTAACCTGGAATTTCTCCGTCTTTATCGACATTATCTTACATTAACGTGAAACCCCTCATTTAGTGATTAATAGTGATTCCTAATAAATCTCTCTGTTTTGATTTCAAAATACACTTTAAACATGAATAAAAGGCCATTCAATAACTCGGATAGACATATAACACCGAGAGACGAAGATTCCGGGTGTCAAAAACGTAAACGGAGAAATGAGAAAAATAGAAAAGTAGCCCAAGTTTTATCGAAAACGAAACCTGTGTCTGATTACTTTACGCCTTCAGTTAAAAGTTTTGAAGACCAATTAGAAGTAAGTTATGTATGTCAGTACTCAGTAGTTTATTTAAACGCTATAAAAACCAAAAAATCGTACATTTACTGTATGCATATGCAGCTAAATGATAGTGGTTCTAGCTGCTCAGCTAATTTTATCATGTCGTGATATTTTTTTATTCTCATATGAACTATTTTATTCTTTTTTGATTCGCTAGAATCAAGATACAAATCAAGAAACCCCAATAGAAGAGGTTAATGTCGATGAATTAATTTGCGAGGAGCTGGTAAATTTTCAAGAAGATGAGCCCATTGTACAATCACTTCATGACCATACAATTACCGCCTGTAACACCGAATTCGATATTGGAAAATGGTCACTAATAATCTCAGACGCAGAAAAAATTTTTTGGATTAAAAACGGTATTCGTGATTTACAAAATGATAACGATAATATCTTGAAAAAAAATTCATTTTTACAACCCGATGGTAATTATACAAGAAAATGTAAATTATCGATGTTCGATAAGACGCTTAAAAACGGCGAAGTGCTGAAAAGGTCTTGGCTGTGTTTTTCACCTAGTGTTGGAAAAGTATTCTGCGTATACTGTAAATTGTTTTCCACTTCTACATCGAGTTTCATCAAAGCCGGATTCGGCGATTGGAAAAATTCATCAAAATTATTAAAAGATCATGAACAATCCGTAGATCATATTGAAGCAGTACGAATCTTCACTACGAGATCCAAAAATGTAGACGTGATTGATGTGAATTTAGAAAAACAAAGGCTTGCTTGTAAAGAATACTGGAGAAAGGTTTTAATGCGTGTTGTAAGTGTTTTGAAGGCCTTAATCGAGCGAAATCTCTCTTTACGAGGAGACAATGAAATAATAGGATCGCCTGACAATGGCAATTTTTTGAAATTTATCGAATTGATTGCCGAATACGATGATTTTCTCCGGGAACATTTGAAAAGCAATGCGCAGTGTGGTAGTGGCAACGTCAATTACCTTTCTTCGACTACTTACGAAGAATTGTTAAAAGTAATGAATAAAAAAGTCGTTGATCGAATTATTTATGATTTAAATAAAGCAAAATATTTTGCAATTTCAATAGATTCCACCACTGACGCTGCTCACAATGATCAACTTGTACTAACTGTGCGTTATATTTATCAAAGTGAACCAATAGAACGTTTTTTCGGTATGATGCTAAATACAGGTCATAAAGCCGAACAAATGTTTATAGCAGTAAAAGAATATTTACATTCTCATAATATAGATATTAAAAATTGCCGAGGACAATCTCATGATAATGCCGCTGTTATGAGTGGAATTAATCGCGGGTTCCAAAAACTCTTAAGAGATGAG
Source organism: Melanostoma scalare (assembly GCA_949752695.1). Taxonomy (NCBI): domain Eukaryota; kingdom Metazoa; phylum Arthropoda; class Insecta; order Diptera; family Syrphidae; genus Melanostoma; species Melanostoma scalare. Next base: position 232,577,470 of record OX456985.1, on the reverse strand, counting down.
AATCCTTTGGCCTTTTATATTCCATGCTTCAGCCATTCGCTTAATCTCGTTGGGACGGATGTAATGTCTTGCTGTGTTGAAGCTCAGAAATTTTTCGATTTTCTTGAAAACATTTATGTTTTTTTTACTTCGTCATCAGATCGTTTTGCTAACCTACAAGAACATTTATCAAGCTCTTTAAAATCAATAAAGGACCGAATCATAAATCCAAAAAGAGTTTCGACTACTCGATGGTCTTCTCGAGCTGATGCTGTGAAATCGTTGATAACTCATTACAGTGAATATCGCAGCATTTTATTAAAACTTTCAGTAGCGAATGACCAAGCCGATGGTTTACATCAAATTATGTCCAAATTAGAAACTGATATTTACGTAAATTTTTGGAACGATGTTTTGCAAATGATAAACAACACGAGTTTGAAATTGCAAAGTCCCAAAACGGATTTGAATACATCTATAGCTTTACTTAAATCGCTAAAATCGTCGATTGAAGAAAAAAGAACTGAGTTCAATCACTACGAAAATGCAGGAAAAAATTTATCCGGAACTATTGAGTATAGCATGGCAGAAAAGAGAAATCGAACACATAGTGTACGATTAAGCTCGCCAGGTAAAAAAAATACCGAAGCTTCATTCAGCTCTCTTGCTCAAAGATTCCGAGTGCATCATTACATACCTGTACTCGACAAAGTTAGTAGCTCTTTGAGTGAAAGAATTTCGGCTTACGATAATGTCAATAGCTATTTTGGATTTTTTAGACAGCTATATGATCTACCAATCTCCGATATTCGACATTATTCAGAACAATTAGTTGATCTATATAATCAAGATTTGGAAAAAAATTTAGCTAATGAACTTATTCAATTTCGAGAATTGGCTAGAGAATTAAATATTAGAGTCGATGCACGTAACGAAGAAAGTACTAAAAAAAATATGCAAATAAGCTTTGAAGCAAAGCTTTATAAACTTTTGTGTGACAATGATTTGCATGAATCATTTCCGAATGTAAGCATTGCTCTAAAAATGTATTTAACTGTGATGACAACAAATTGTACGAGCGAACGAGCTTTTTCGAAATTGAAATTATTACAAGGAAATCTCAGAACATGCATGAAGCAAGATAGATTGACAAGTTTGACGGTCATGAGCATGGAATCGGATCTACTAAATGAGTTAAATTTCGATGACATAATTGATAGTTTTGCTGACGAGAAAAGTCGAAAAATGATTTCAAAATAATATATTTTTAAACTTTTCTTAATAATTCTTAAAGTATTGTTATCTTCTATTAATAAATAAAAACAATTTCAACTGAAATGGTCATTTTCCCGTTCATATGAAAAATTTTCATCTTAAAGGGGCCCCCACAAAAATTCCGCCTATGGGCCCTAAAAAAGTAAATCCGGCACTGCCCCCAGCCCCCCACACCAATCATTTTCAGTTTTTAAGTCTTAGAACTGCGAGACAAATTTAATGTGGTGACAAATTCTCCTTGGTCTTAACTGCAAAAAATTGGACATTATGGAAGTATTTCGTCTCTGACGAAGGCTGAGAAGGTGTTTTTAGGCGGTTAAGTGCGTTTAGGTATTATTGAGTATCAGGCTGCCAAAGTGTTGCTTAAGCCCCGTGTCTTTTTTGACATTTGCAAGCTATTTTTTCTTATTCTTTTTTTTTTTTTGGCATAACAAAGAAAAATGCGTCCCTTAGGGATAAGATTAGGTATACATAATACTTTTTCCCTGCGAAAATGAAAGTTTTTGAACAAAAAAGAACGTTCATACCTCTTTCCTCTCTTCAAGTGAACGAATTTATTACAAAGACAAAATTCAAACCCAAGCAACCAATCAACAAAACCAACTTCCACTCCACAAATTCGACTACTTAATTACCCAGCTCTCCTTTTTTAACCACCCTTTGATGGAATAAGCCTTATAAAAACAGTCGGTAGAGTTTCTCGCTTGCTTTTTTAAGATTATCTTCTTAGGGGAGTAGGTAATGTGTGTGTTATGGCGCGGTACTTAATCAACACATCTTTCTGATCACAAAGGAGTACCTCACATAAGCAAACGTTTATTCAGGTTGCCTATAAGCTCAATCATCCAGGATGCTAAAGGATGTGGAAAAATAATTACCTACACGATGAACCCGCGATATTTAATTACATTTCAGTCTAGAGAGACAACGGTGGTAAGATACTTGTGGTTCAACGTTTGTCAATTGTTCTGTGCGAAAGGTAAACTGAGTGCTTTTGAAACAACAAGGATGATTAAAGTATCACAACGTGGCAAAGCATAGTCTGGATAAAGGGAGTCCCCACATTCACTGATCTTCTTAAGTGATATCATCGTCAGATACTTTTTATGTTTGTAGCAGAGCAGACATGAAGAAATTGAGTTAACAATTTTGATAAAAAAAAAGCTGTTTGTTCAATAAAGAAGCTTATTTCAACACTCTCGTTTTTAAGGTAAACAAAGGTGAGCAAATGTTTCCACATACAACACATATAACTGACAACCCTTCGAGCAGATGTCATCAAATATGTTACATCTTCAAGGCCTAATCATAAAACCTAAGCTCACAATATTTAAATAAGCAAACAACTAGTTAAGTAGACAGACACACTTTTGCCACAGAGATAACAGTTGCTTTATATTCAAGTTCAATTTAAATCGCACCACAACCGCATTGAAATCCAACATAAGAAAAGAACACATTCAAAACTTCAGTTCAAGGCTTATTGAAATTTCCATTGCCTACTGTTGGGCTAATTTAATTTAACACCTACTTCTGACAGTTCTGCTTTGTTTTTACCCAAGATAGAATATATTCCAGGCTTGAAATTAAATCAAACGAATTAAAACACATCAACATTTTCAAGAAATTCTTCACAGTAGTTCTGATGTGGTTCTCAAACAATCAACTAAGCAAGCAATCAAACTACAGTTTTATAAAAAGCTACAGCTCAATTTACAGATTTCTATTTTTTATAAGTATATTCATCTGCTCAAAACCTAGGTAGAGTTTCATGTCATCACTCTAAAATCTTTGCCCTGTTCTGGGATTTCCCATTACTCTCTCGTGTCAATAGCGTGAAACTCTTGTGTGTCATTTGTTCACCCAACTCTACATGCAAGTCATTCATGGGGAGAGTTTTGTTAGTCATTTTCAAAACTTTTACTTTGCATCACCTTAAGAATTTGAGGATGATGGAGCTACTTGCAGTTAAGTCATCTTACTTTGAACACAAAAGAATAGAGATAACACTTAGGTGAGTAGTTTCATCGTACAGATAAGCACATCGTTATATGGGAATGAGTCTTTCACATGCTATGGTGTCGTGCTGTCAATGAGGTTATCTCTAGGGCTCGTTAGGAACTGTGATAAATGAGCTAAAAAAAAGAGTTTTATTTAAGTTCCTTTTGGAGTTTACTGTGACCTGTGAATGGCATAGCACCGCATTGAAATTTTAGAAGAGGATTTGTTGAAAGAAGTTAATTTTTTTTTTGCGTTTAGTATAGTAGAATGAAAGTTTAGGAAAAAAAACCAGCTACAGCTTCGAGTTCCTCAAATTTTCAATAATCATGTAAACAACACAATTGCGGTTGAGTGATGTCCTTGTCTTTATAATTAGCATGTCTGCCTGTTACATATGAGGTTCGTGGTTCAAATCCCAGAAAAATCAAGAAAAAAATGTTTTTCATGGGTATCGTGGTAGAATGTTCAGTAGGTGTAGGCTCGAATCCCGCTCTGGGCATCTACTTTTTTTTCAGTCACGCATTTTCAAGTTGCACCGCTCTTGAAGTTACTTGTGAAACTACAACCAGTTTAGTTTCTTTCTCCTGCACCACGAAAAAAGGAAGGCCGTAACCCTGGTAGGACAATAGACGGGCAATAAGGTTTGAGTGCTCCAAATAAGCATACACCTCGTTTTTTATGTCTCCACCTTTCGCGGGGAATCGGCAAGTTCTCTGAGAGTAGTTACACTTTGCCTTGAAAATCGCTTTCTAACTCGGAATCGGCACACAATTGTAGGCTCTTTAAAAAAAATTAGGTCCCGAAATGGCACTGTTGACACTATTTTTTCCTTTTTTTTTTTTTTTGTTGATATTTATTGGTCTGCTTAGTTCAAAAATGAGCCAGGTCATATTAAAGTAAATCAAAGCGATGCATTGATTTTAAATTCATGCAGATCGAGATCATAATGCGAAGGAGAAAAAGAGTCAGGTAAAGCACTCCACATTCGAGTTGAGCGGCTAAAATATAAATCTCTATCCTTGATTTGCGCCAGAAGTTGCCCTCAAAGTAACTCTGATGAGGATTCCTTATGATGCAGAGGTGTTGTGGCTAAATTTTTTCAGGGGAGGAATGCAACTGGCAGAGCACTGTTTGTAAAAGAAGCGATAAGAAAGAATGAGGCAAGTAGCGTTGCGCCGATGTTTAAGAGAGTCAATTGATCCTGGTACCTCAAAGGCAAATAAATTACCGGCCTTAAGGCTCTGTTTTGTATCCTAGTATCCTAATTGTGCCCAAATAAGAAAAGGTGATCTGTGTCGTTTTAAGGATCTTGAGCACTTTGTAGCATTTTTGGCCCATTCAAATAATATTGGTAGTTCCAACGAAAGTCATCGTTTACGCACATACGAAGTACTGACAGCTTTTCGGTTTCGTTGATGCAGGTACCACTCATGGATAAGTGCAATTGCATTGGGGGAAAGTTAAGCCTTAAGGTACCTCACAAGCAAATCATGAATGTGAAGCAGACAAGTGCGAGAGGTTTGATCCATTCGAGATCATATTGTAGCGTCATACAAAGAAAAAGGAAAATAAGTAACGAAGACATGAGAGCTTCGAAGTTAGAATTGAAAAAAAGGGATTTCTCGTTAACAATAACGTTTATTTAAATTTAATAGTTCATTAAAAGCCAGGACAATAGTAAGTAGTTGAATCCGAAAAAAACTCGCAGTTGTTTTATCGACGACCCGGAGCTGGTGCTGGTGCTGCTGTTGTTGGTGTAGTTGTTGGGGCGAGTGTTGTAGTGGTTCTTGGTGTTGTTGTAGTTGTTGTTGTGCTTGTACTAGTGCTTGTACTGGTTGTACTTGTTGTTGTAGTGGTGCACTTCCATGGAAAGAAATAGCACTTCTTCCTGAAGAAAGATCCTTCAGTCTCTTGTGCCACTCCCAAAAGGCACACCAAAAAGAAGAAAAATACGACTTTGAAGTTCATAGTTGGATTGGTACTGATTCTAAGATGAATTGATACTGATACTGATTCATGAAAACTCAGCTTATTTATACCCACACTTCCATTTTAGATTTTAGTATTATCTTAAGAAGAACAGAAATATTTGTTAACGTTTACTTAGATACTCAGTTTCATTAGGACAGGGTCACGGAGTATTAAGAGATTGTTGATATATCATTATGTGGATAGACTCCCCTTTGAATGATAGTAAAGCCTAATTTGTTTATGGCCATTAGATAAATAATCAAGACAATAGGCTGAGTACTTAGTTAGCTAAAGCCCTTATTACTTTTATCTTTTCTGTAACTTTTTTATTCAAGAAAAGGTGTCATGGTCGATTTGATAAAAGTCATTCGTGTAACGTTGTGTTCGGTGTACAAATACAATAAATGAAACATATTTTTAGCTAAGCTAAGATGGTGAAGCAATGAAGAGATCAAATGACATTGCTTTTAGTAAGCAATTAATTAAAAAAACTGTTCTAGCAATTTCACATTTGAGTGCGACATGGAATTGGTCAAGACTCTTAGGGGACTTAGCTTTAGTAAAGTTGAATGGAGCTTAGTTCTAAAAAAACGTGTAAGGTTAGTTTTTGAAAAGTGTCAGCTGCGCTTCAAAAGTTGTTTGCCAGTAATGAGGGTAAAAAATTCATATTTGGTACATTGTTATAGTAGGTATTCATCGAAATCAACGCTATTTTCGAAATTTTGGGAAAAGCAGAACCAGGAGAGCTTGTCAATTCCAAGCGAATGATAGCGTTTTGGAGGAAAATTACAATTGACAAAATTGTTCCCTATTGCAAATTTTTCCCAATGTCACATTGCAGAGGTGAAAAGTTTAAATATTATCATGGATTAGGGTTAGATTCCTTTTAGCAAAATGGCTGAATGTTTTTGTGTAGTTTCTTTTTCCTTTTCTGACGTTCCGGGCATTGTGATTTCGAATTGATCACAACATTTTTAATTTACTTTTTACTTTTAGTGTACCCCAATTTGGCCTCAGAATACATCGGCAAACAATTCAATTCAATTCAATTCTATTAATTTTTATTAATTCATCCCGTTCTTGGATTGTTTCGTGCTTGAGACCAACCAAATGCAGATGTCGTTGTATTTGTCTCTACCAGGAGTACTTTCGTCAGCCATTCTTTTTCTTCCTTCGTGATCGTGTCTGAACGTTGTATGAAGTATGGTATTGCCTTTTTGACGAGGTTCTCTCGATTTCCCCTTTTAACATGACCATACCAAATGAGTTGTCATAGTCATCGGTATTTTTGACGTGACGGCTTTCACGTTTCTTTGTTCCTTTAATACGATCAAGCCTTGTTACTTTTGCTGTCTTGCAAGCGCAGTGTAGAAGCTTCCCCTAAGCTTAGGAGGAACTTTTCTATCTCAGAAGATTGCAGAGTTTTCTCAGCACTTCATCCACCCTTCGCTTACGCGATGATTGGTGGTTGTCGTCTTCGAATTTTTTTGTGTAAATTATCTAATGAAGCACTTTTGCATATACTTTTTTTTAATTGTAGCAAAATAACTGTGGCGTATGAGCACCTTTTTCTGCTTAAAAGTCATTTTTCAATCAAAATGAAAAAATGGAACGTTAAAAATCGTAGCCTCATAAGCAATTGTTGTTCAGGTGAGGGAGACAACACACTCTATCTCTTTCACTCTATCCACAACTAAACCTGTATGTATTCTATAAGAATTTATAATTCTCAAATGTACAGAGATACTTACATCAATAAATACTAAATACTTAAGACACAAGTGCACAATTTGGGCATCATTTTCATGCAAAAGTATAGAAAGAAATCTAATTGGGATCAAACCTACGAGTTCCACATCACTAACTTCCGATTGAATAACAAAACGAAATACAAAAAAAAAGACACTGGACCTGTTTAACCCGCCATTGGTGTCCTACTGGTCTGTGAGACCGGGTGTGCAGGAAAATACGAATAACTTTATTCTCCTCTACTATAGAAAACAATTTTGTGAATTGAAATAAAAGAGTTTATGTTCATTTAATATCTTCGTTTTGATGTGTAGGAGTATATATGTATTTAAAAAAAAAAATACACACTATAAGTAAAACTTTTAAAAATATTTTCTTTTGAAAAACCCGTGAGACCGGCGGGCGTCACCATTGATGAAAGTTGAATTCGCGCCACCAAACGGCGGGTTAATGTTACGCAGTAACTTAGCTCCCGAAATTATCAGATCGAAAAACTTCGTTTAAACAGAAAAACAGCAACTTCGATTTCGGTGAATCAAAATAAGTTTACTTAGCGTAAATTCGAATGAATTTAATCCTACGCCAAAATCAATTTCCGTTCTCCAGATTATCAAGACGATATAAAGTAAAAGTTCTCGCTATTATACAAACAGATCCTTACGCGGCTGGAGGTAATCGGTGTAGTAAAAGAAAGATAAACTCAAAAATGGAACACTTACGTGTGTATGACTTTGAAGAGCGAATCGCTAGATTGAAGTAGTTATTATTGAGAGAGCTGTGATTCCTTTAAGATCACAAGAAGAAGAAGATGTTTCCTAAACTATTATCAAAATCCGCAACAGGTGTCTGAACACATTAAGTTTAAGGTTTCTAATGGAACCTGCGTCGATGACAATTGCACCAAAGCGATAGTATTTGTTCTCGAGATAAATGAGACGCATTTTTTCAGTTTGGAATGAATTTTTTTCTATTTCAATAACTGAACAAATTTTGCGAGAAATCCTACCAATTTTTAGTAACGAAACTATTTGCAGAATAAAACTGATCTATCATCGACATCAATCATCACAACAATCGCTAAATGCTTTTAATGCCCGTTAATGAAGGCAGTCTCCTTTTCTTGAAATGCACTCTCACCGTCATCGCAACTTAAAATTCCGCATCGAAATCTTCATTTTCAATTTTTCGTCAGATGTCGATGAAACATGTAGCAAAACTGAAACCACACCACACACAATCTAGATATTAATGAACTACGAGCACTTGCAGTAAGTAAAGTAAAAATTTGAAACCCATTTTTGAAAACGGAACTTTTGAAACGGTTGCCTCAAAAAATCTCCCAGCGCAGTATCCAGTACGGTATTTTAAGACCCGTGATTTCACAAACAAAAGTAAAAATACATTAACAAACCAAACTCAACTAAGAGTCTGCTTCACAATATCCAAGTAAATCAATTGCCAGCCTTTCAGTTGAAAAAATCATCTTCCACAATAACAGGTGAACTCAAACACATCATAAGGAAATGAGTGACATGTTATGAAAAAAATCTTCAAATCATCTTTTGAAGACCTTTTCAGATTGAGATGATTTTCACCTATCACATGATCCGAAAGTGTCCAAAATCGTTAATCAAAACACACTGCACGAATCCCATCGAAAGGTAGTGGAAATCCATCGAAAGCTTTTACATCCCATTTTTCATGTAAAACAACGAAAACCACTCTGTCACACCTTTAATCGGATTTTTGGATGGCTGCAAAATAATCCTGCCAGGCGGATCTGAATCGAAATCGGAATCCATTGTTTAAAAAGTCCCATCTCCCTTCTCATTGCCATCAAATAAATTATTTCACAATTGCAGCAATATACCGGTGCGGAATCGGACGACTATCCTCGGAGTGTGTTTGTTGTCCTTTTTAAAACAGAGACACACACACAAGCAGAAAGACATAGGTATACAGCAATCGGAATCACAATCACAATTGGATTAAATTTACAATTGGCCAATATGCCTGAATGAACAAATAACAAAACAATTGAAAATTGAATAAAGCTTTTTACTGACCACCGCAGGACGACACAAGAGTAGGTATATGGATTGGACCGTTGCGTTCGTCCGATATAAGGTTGGTATGGTGTTCCAGTGTTCACTCTTGCAACCAAAAAGGGAAGGTGGATAAATCTGGTGACTGAATCCTCCAAATAAAATCCCAAATAAATAGAGACAAATTTATTTTAGCCATCATTATTTATGTGGCTTTCACATGTAGACAATGTTGAAGCGATTTGTGGTGCAAAGGAAATTGTGGTAAATCAATGTGAGCATCAGCAATAGTCATTTTTTGTTTTTGTTTTCATTTTTTTTTTTTTTTTTTTGGGAAATGGATTGGGCCCGATCAATGGCGATTACGCGGGATATTTAGGATGGATTATGTCCTCGAACTATGGGAATTACAAATCATCATGTTGAGTCTTTAATGCACTTTCAGCACAGTCGTATTCGATTCGATGCATTCAGTGGAGATTTTGTCAGTTGCGAAAAAAAACTTCATCAAATATGTTAAGCACACACAAAATATGCTTGAGACCTGTTCCGTTGGTGTGTCCAGTCGACTATCCTGTTGCATGAACAAATCGCAGGACTAACATGTACCCCTGTCATAAATCACTGCGAGAATTGTGTAAGCCTCGTCGGGTGTTAAATGCTTTGATTTGTTGATACTCATGCTTGGCTTAGCTATGGCTGCAAAAAGCATAAACTGCGGGCAAACCCACCAGCGTTAGCAGCAGCAATGCCATAGCCCCATCAACGATGAAGAATTTAGATTTTCAACGGTTACTTATGACATTATCTGCGTAGCAATTTCAAACCGCCTTCGTGTCCATGGGATTATTGCTCCATACGGCTGGTGGAATTCTTCCCTTTTTTTCTGTTAGCCATACATTGTTCTTTCGTTCTCATCAACATGCCTCGCAGCAAAAGTAGCTATCCAGGGAAGTTGTGCTTGCAAAGTGGAACAGCAGTAAACTGTAAGAGCTGTGTGAAGCCTCAGCTGAGAAAAGGTGAATAATGTCTGATGGATGGAGAGAGTCGAGGAAACCTTGTAAAGTGACACGCACGAAGTTTTTGTTTGGGAAATTTACTGAGGATATCATAAATCAATTAGAGATAAGGAAGCCGAAGATGAATGCGAACGTGGCGATGGCGGAAGACGTGGACCGCATGATGTTTCGAGATGAAATATGATAGATTGGAGCTAACTTTAAGGTGCAGAAGAGATATCCAGTGGCAGGCCCAAATAATGGGTCTGGGGAGGCGTATGGATAGTCTCGGTGATTTGTGCGGGTTTTGAGTTATTGTAAGAAAAAGTCGTTAGCAGCTAAAGTGTGATGAAAACCGAACCAATAAATTCAATAGTTGGACGTGGCAAAGTCTAAATGAAAAAATCTAAAACAGTTTTTGTTTTGTTTTATCACAGCTTCACCGAAAACTCGATTCGGTGAATGAAAACCAAACCACAAATGTCAAATTTTTTTCACATGTTAAATTTCTTTTCATTGCCGTATGAGTCGGTGAAAAAATTCAATTATGAAAAATGGCAGCAAAACTCAAGAGCGAAAAAATAGGAAAATGAGAGACAACTGTCAGAATTCATCATTTAGAACGTTTTAGTACTTTTTAGAACACAGTTTGAGAGCTGCTTCCCATTTTTAGATCGGGTATCGCTTAGAATGGGTTCGTGAAGTGATAAAATGAAAAAACTATGTGAAAACTGAAATGATATCTTTTTTTCACTTCACAGATCGGGAATTGACCCCCTGGAGTTCTGACACACTGAATCTTTCTATGTCCTGTGAAATGATAAGTAATCGACTTAAATGTAAAGGATTTGTTCACTTTTATGATTCAGGTATACTGCGTTCTTCTTAAAATTACAGCAAGAAGAAACCATGAATCCCTTACAAGACCCTTACAAGGGTAATAATGAGTCATAATGAAAAGTTCCAATTTTAATAAATAAGTGACTAACGTCACAAAGAGTATGGAATAGAAATGAGTGATGTTTACTATATTAAATAAATAAACAAACAGGTTGGCGCAGCAGAGCGGAGAGCCCCGAAGCCGAGCGCATTTCTCAGAACCGTGCCTTTTGGGGGAATGGAGGGGACCTGCGACTTTCTGACGATTCCGAATTGCTAATCGAGAAAGCGCTTTTCATGGCAATGGATTTTAGATATTATTGGAGGAGTTGCATTTTGGCTTTTGCCTATTCCTCGCAACTGTTGGGATTCGAACCACAAACCTCCAGCGTAAACGCAGGCAGACATGCTAACCGTTACACCACGGGCACTACAGTTTACCACACAAAGGCACCCCAAACATGAGCCTTTTTGTCAGCTCCACTCATATTAAAAGGAAATCTTTTTATCGGGAGCCTGTCTCCGAACACTGCCTTGTTTAAGGAAAAGGAGGTTGTAAGATATTTGAGGAAATAAACTTCTTTTTCGTTGAACGGAAAGAGTCTCGTTAGGAGATGATCTTTTCTTTGAATGCGTTCACGAGTGCAGCTGTTTGTAGTTAAGAATATTTCTTTAAAAAGGCGGGAACCTATCTCATCAGAAAAAGCTCTTTGGATCTGAACCTGATTTATTAAAAAAAAAATCCTTCCCACCAGTGAGAAGGCAGTACATTCGAAAAAGTTGATATGCCTTTTCTTGAAAGACGTTTCCTCCATTCTTAATTAAAACTCAACTGTTAGGCATCAGTTTGCCTAAACTTGTTTTGCACACAGAGTGAATACACACAATCTATTTACAAAAGCTTTAATGGAAGTCAGCCGGCCAATGTGGTGTCAGTGGGGTAATGGCTAGCACATCTTCCTGCTACGTGGAAAGTCCGATGTTCAAATCCAATCAGAGACATATAATTGTCTTTCCACGGGGATCGACATTTGCGAGGAGTGGGCAATTCTTCCGAGAGTATAACACTGCCGTGAAAAGCCTTTTTCTACGTAGCCGACAGGCATTTTGATAACACCACCCCCAAAAGAAAGAAAATAACTTCCAAATCATATTCCCACCAAGATTGGGACAATATGGATTTCTTACAAGATGATTCAATTCTTTTTTACACAGATGCCTCGAAAACTGAAGACTTAGTATAAGTGGCGGTATGTACGCACGGGAACCAAATATTAGTCTATTATTCTGCTTGTCAAGCCACTGTTCCGTGTTCCGAGTGGAAATCTTGGAGATCAAAGAGGACCTATCATGGCTCAGATAGGATAGCCAAGCAGCCCTTCAAAATTAAGAACTGAATTAGTTACTATCAACAGAACCGAAAAGTTTGAAACTAAACTTTCCGGGATAAGTGCGCCGCACAAGTCCTAAGGGAGTTATCGAACTCAAGTGTCATTACTAAAAAGAAAATCAAAGGTTGAAAGATTTCCCGCTCCTTCATTAAGACCTAATAAAAGGAGTAATTCTTAAACTTTAAGGTGAGTGTAGGAATGGTAATCATATCGCTTTTGGAATAATAAAAAACAAAGTTAGGTAGGTACTCACCCTCAAAAAGCAATCTCGAAGTTGATATTGAAAAAATACATTGAATCACACGTTTAAACACCCGCGAGGGACAAAACAAAACATCACAACTTTATTAATATTTAAAGTAAAAACAACACAAATTAAAAGAAAATCCAAATTATCTCCAAACAAATTGAGCAACAAATTAGCTAATGACTGGCAACCATTTTGAATTTACTTTACACTACCGAAAGAGACATTGAAACTATTGATTCACTTAAATAAAATAAAATTGGCATTTGCCAACGCAACAGAGCACTTCTAAGAATTTAAATTAAGCTCTTTTGGAACAAGAAACTATAATCTACAAACACTTTTTTTTTAATTTGCAACTAATTAAAAAACTGGCTCTTGCCAATGGCACAGAGCAAGAAAAAAAAAACACTACGTTTGCACACTCATCACGAACGCGGTCTTAATGTACAAGAAATGACTTTCGAACAATATGATTACATAGTTTCATTAGTTGAAAGGGAATTACATGAATTTAATGTTGAAATCTCACAAATTTAAGTTGAAATAATTTATTTTCTTTTAAACGTCACGAACTAACGTACACTGCCCGCGGTCAAATGCAGTCTGAATGAATTTATGACAGATAAGCAGACATCTGTCTCTTTCTACCATGCATGGAGTGTTTGATAGATGAAGTAGGCCGCGAAAATATTTGAATTCAAATAATTTCTGAATAATAAATTGCAAAATAATAAAGAAGAAAAAATGCTTGTTTGTTTGTAAATTTTTATAAAGTTGTGAAAAACCTTTCGGCTTTGTATTTAAAGGAAAAATGATCACAAACCGACTCAGGTGGATGTAGGACCTTAACTAGTACATCGACGAATTGAACAAAATGTTACAATAAACAGACAAAACTTTGAAGTAGTACAGGACATCGTTTAACTAGGATTCGCTATAGACACATAAAACAACTAGGTACATCAATACGGAGATCAAACGGAGAATTACTTTTGTCAATCGTATAAGAATACAATTATAGAACAAAACCTTTTCTAGATAAACCAAGCTCACCCTTTAAGACTTTGATTATGCCAGTCCTGCTATACGGCGAGGAAGCATGGACAGCGGATGAAGAAACCATTTATTGTTTCGAAAGAAAAATATACCTCCAATGATCTTTGGCCCCGTATGTGAAGACAATGAAGATTCAAAAACGAGTCGATGAACTGTACTTCGACATCACATGGGCTAGAAGAGTATACGCATCGCGAGGCTACGATGGCTGGTACATGTACAGCAGAAGGACATCAGTTCTCCTGTTCGACGGGTTTTCGAAAACACTTTGCAGTTCCCTGCATCGTGTAAGGAAAAGACCTCGTATTAGGTAGAAGAGTGAGAGCAGACCTCAAACGACGAGTGCAAAAATGGGGAGAGCTCGTCATAAATTGATCGAAGGACGTCGGCGTCGTTTGAGAAAAAGGGATAGCGAACATCCCGCGTAACAGACACACATGCTTACCATCACGCAACGAGTAACATGGATTTACTTTGGAGAATATAAACACGACGCCGATCTTGGGTATAAATGCGACTTCGATTTCTTTCACTCCGCAATGATTTTTCAAACTCTGTAACCGCTAGCGACTGTCGATCGTCTCTTATGGGGATGACAGAACAGTTTAACATTCACCCTTTTTGGGTGACAGGGTGCAGAAACATTCCAGGTAACTGCAAGACCTATGAAGTCCATGCTAATGTCACCCCACGGAATGAAAATTGACATGCCTATAGCTACGAGCAAACTTATGATGAAGCAAGATGCTTTAGACAGCAAACATAATATGAACAAATACAAATGGTCTAGCCTTGACCCAAAACATATCACAAGTTTGCTGTCCCTAAGCAGATTAGACCTTAGCTCCGTAATTGGTGTTATACCAGGACAGTACGCGCACCGTAGATAGACACACCTCAAGGCTCAACGTCAGATCAAACGACTTCTCTGGAAAAAGACGAGGAACGCGTATGCAGTTTTTTGATGAGAAGCAAGAATACGATAATTACGTCCGTTAACCAAAAAAAAAAAAATAACAAAAACCTTTTGCCGTAGACAAGTCAAGGGTGAGCCTACATTCAGATAACTTAAAAGCTGGCATGGCGGGATGACCACCGTACCATGACTACCATACTTCAAAACAATTTCGAAAAATTTTTAATTTATGAAATAAAATTTCAAACCAGAAACCTACACCAATCAATGAACTAATGACTAAATCGTCCACAATTCTTTTAGGTAAAATCATTTGCAGGAAATATTGAATTAATTTCCGATTTGTGTTTGATGTTGACCTTGACCCAACAATCAAAATAAATATAAAAAAAATATTTTAGTCATATTTAAATAGCCATGTATCTAATTAGAAATAGGTAAGTTCCAAGAGTTCTCTCATTTTTATCATTTCTCCTTATTACAGATTCGTATTATTCAAATTTATTTAAAACCACAATGCCCTTTGCATTTCAACGTCAACGCTCAACAAGTTCCATTGATTCAACTTGTACCTATAACCACAAAAAAAGGTAACTGAAACAAGTGTTTTTCAAAATAACTTTTTATAAACAAACGCCACTCATTCACGTTTTGCGATGACTCAATGCAAAAGCAAAATAAGTTTCATAAAGGTACGCAATCATAGTTCTAACTTCTAGGTAGGTATTCTTTTTTATATTGATATCGTGCTACCTCTCCTATCCTCACCATCACCAACCAAACCACGCAATTTTAATATTGAACTGAATTTATACAAAAACACGCCACTTATCTCTTGTGGATTCTCATTTTGTTCACACAACTCACATTTACTTTGCGCACAAAAGTTGACTAATAGATGTTATTTGGTTCTAAGAAATTAAGACTATACTTCACAGGATCATTTCTGTAGTGAGTCTTCCCTACTTTTGAAGAAATTCTTAAGTGAACAACACCTGCGATGATGAGGAATATCGTTTTATCTATAGCGTGAGGTTTTGACTGTTGTCTGGCGGACTTGTTCGCATTGGATAGCATGTCGTCGATGATCGCTCGGTATAACGGATAAAACGAATTCTGAGTGGTGTCTTTAAATAAATTCTCAATAATTATTTTATTAATCTTTTTATCAACTACATATATACTACTAGACTCTAAAGTCCAAATCCAAAGTGTAGACCAGCTTAAGGAAAGAAATATTCCGTAGAATTTATTTTTATTTATTCAGTAATGAAAATGAATCACTTTGCAACTTTAGTGTGTGGTTAAGAAAAACTGAATCTATCGCAATTAGTTGTTAAAAATAGTTGTAATACTGAGACTGAGATGAATAAAGATTTTCCGAGCTCAGCATTAATGTACACAAGAAAGTTGCATTTCAAAATTTAAGATGAAACAATTCAATATATTCTTTGCACAGCCCTTCCCTATCTTAAAGACTTAAAACACATTTGGGAGAACTCTTTTTAGAAGATCCAAGTGATCTTAGGAACATATAGATATTCACAGTCTTCATCGCTTTATATAAAATGGTTTAAAAGAAAGAAGCAATTCCTCAAATTTCTATGTGGTATCACAGTTTATATATGTATTCGTCTGAGAGCGTTGGTCGCAACCTAACCTAGACGTCAGACTTCGAGGTTTGACAAGCTTTTTTCGCCATATTTTTATATTGTTAACTTTGCCCTGCTCATTTTAAAGCTTCCTTCAATTCTCGATGCGAAGGGAAAAGAGGTTTCAGTCGCTGCAGGCATGTGCGACTTTATAGACTTGGAACAATTTAGCAAATTTGTTGGAAGACAACAGAAGCGTAATTTATTTACAGAAGAAAGATTTTCTATTGCTGAAGTGAATAGTAACAAAGAGTTAGTGCAGGCTAGAAAAAATCAGTTAAAATTGTTTCTTTACTAAGGAGAACCTTTTGTGTTGTCTCAGTGAAATCTAATGCCCACATAAGTTCTATACCTTTGTAAGGATTTTTGGGACTGTGCATCTGGTTTGCCTAAACTATGAGTTTTGCCGACGCAATCCAAGGTCAACGCGACGTATTCCATGAGCGGATCACTTGTGTGACACAGTTAAGTCGGAGAGCTGTGATCTCTTCGAGATTACGATGTTCGTATCGCTGGAAAAAGAAGAAGAACATGCTTTTGGGGTTGTGCGTGCTCATGTGAGTTGTTCTATGGGGCCTTAAATCTTAGTGTAGGTACTCATTCCTTTGAAGACTATTTGTCCAAAGTTCTCAACAGCGAAAATATTCAAAGAAGAAAAAACGAAATTATTTCCAACGGCAACTATAGACATTCAAAAGATTTTCATCAAATCGAAAAAGCATTAGGTACTCTCTCTCTCTCCTGCCTCACATAATCTTTTCAAAACCTCATTCAGAATTTCGAGATGTTTCTCAAAAATTTCTGAAATAATGTTGATGTCGTCTTAATAGACGAAAACGAATGGCTCTAAATCGGCACCCAAAACCGTGTCAATAAATCTCTGCCACGTTGCGGGCGAATTGTGAAGGCCGAAAAACATTCTCCTAAACTGATAAAGACCCCTCCCAGGAACCGTGAAAGCGGTAAAGGGTTTCGATTCTGCCTCCACAGGTATCTGCCAGTACGCTTTATATCCAGTGAAAACAAGAACCTCGCACCTCGAAGCCTATCTAAAATCGCATTAATGTATGGAAGTGGGTACGCATCCCTATCTGCCATCTTTCTTTTTAACTAATATTATTGGAGATGACCAAGCACTAGTTGATCTCTCAATAACTCCTGCCTCTACCATCTCATTAAGTTCCCTATCTATATGTTCCTGCATTGCCGGGGAGACCGGATAATACCTTTGTTTTATCGGCTCCGCCGACGTCCTAACCATATGCTCGACTAAAGTAGTGCACCCTAGGCCCTCAAAAGATTCTTGAATCAATGTTTCTAATGTTTCTAATTCCTTAGCACTCAACTCAGAACGTTCTGTGATCGAACAGATCGAAGTTGAACTAAGTATCCTGTTCTGTAAAATTCCAGATACGAGACCTCAAATCCGGAGCAATACCCGACAGCGCCCAGAAATCTGCGCCGAGAATCACCGTATGTGGTAACGAAGGTATGACTATACAGCCAACTAGTATAGCACTATCCTCAACTATAATTGGAAGAGAGATCGTCCCTAACACTTCGACTCCTGTTCCATCTGCCAAGCACACACAGTGAACGGTGTCCTTCCTACTAATCAGCAATAAATTCTGCATTATTTTCCATGCGTCCCTACCTATACAACATTTCAACATTTTTCAATGATTCTCATGCTTCTTTTTCCAGAACCCGTAGATGACTTCCTTCATCCGACAGAAATAGTTCCCTTGACTGTTTGATGGAACTGAGTACGTCTTGTGAGTAGGATATCTAGAATCTGTCTCATTTCCACTCTTAGTTTCTATGTCAGCTCGTTTTTGGGTAAAAAATCGGCTCGTGTATCAAGTACTGCATACTCAGAAGGCCGATTCGAACTTAAGTTCAGTGGAATGAACTGTTATAAAATTACCATCGCCCGCAGGTGTATCCTTAATACATTCAACTCCATATACCATTTGTTGCTTCAAACTCATATATTTACAAGCTAGTAACTTCAGAATTATTATTTTCTATTTCTTTCACCCTCCACTCCAAATGATAACAAACATTTAACAGCCCAATAATTCTTTATTCTAACACAAACAATATTCAAAATGAACATCATTAGGCCTTTCGTATATCTAATAATAGCCCAAAAGGATATAAACATAAGGATTCGCAAACATCACTGTCAACACCCTATTCCGATCTGGTTAGTCCTTAAAATTATACTTGTATTAAGAACATAAAAAGAATTTATTCATCTAGGTCTATCTATCCTAAGGTGAAATGAAGCCCCAACCCAAACGAATGATGCCAAACTCCAATATAAAAACACTTTTTACATTTTCATTTATGATTATGGACATTAAAGTCTTAATTATCTTTGACGTCCGCATATTGTTGGAGCGTTTGTTGAATCTAATAAAAATATTCATTAGACAACATTATATTATGGCTAAGCTAGGCACTTTCGCATAAGGCATCATCTCTCGTGGGGTGATTAAAGTACTAAATATGTTTCCAGCCATCGTAATTCTTGAATAAACACAACCAAGAACCGAGTCATTCCATAAAGCATCAACGTTGAATCTGGTGTTAGACGAGAGGTAGGTAAGGGCTAATATCGTTTTACGTGTGAGCAGATTACAGAAAAAATAAAATATTTATCCATTTCCGTTAAACCCATACTCGATTTCGAATGATTATTCAGTTTTGTAATGGGAAAGCTAAAAATATATTGAAGCTGATGTGGCTGGGAAGGGGGAGCTTTATGCGTGCTGAATGACGCTATAGCGCATTTCTACAACTCACTTTGACTTTCGGGGTCTAAATTGTCTTACAAATTTTACACCAAAACGCACAAAAATATGCATATTAACGTCGATAGTCTAAGTAAAGGGAACTGACTGACTATCCATTTAAGTTAGAAAACTCAACTCCCTCATTTCAAAGAACTTTTTTTTTCAGAAATGAATATTCCTTTATTTTCCATATCACGTCACACGACGAGACGTTAAGACTCTGTGATGAAAATATATCTACAGGACTTTATTAGCAGAGTTCTCAGAACGCCTTTCCCTCTATTTGCTCTACATTAGCCAAAGGGTATAGGTGAATTTTTTCATTCTCCAAAGCCTCTTATTTAGAAATTCTTTTACTTTTGCTTTTCTTCCTGATGAACCCTGAAAACAAATAAAAAAAGTTTACCTTTCTTTACATGAGGTAAAGTAAGGCAATATAAGTAAGGTACCATACGACAAAGAACCTCTTTTCTCTAAAGGAATTTTTAAGAACTCCTGCACATAGTTAGAGCTGAGTTTGTTTTGGAACAAAAGACTTTTTGTCGCGTGGAAGAACAATTTTTTTTTTCTTTTCAGACATTCTTAAAAGTCTAGAGACAGAAAGTTCTTGGAGATTATTAAGAAGTTCAGTGTTTAATTTTGTTCTTTTGTGAATTTTAAATTTATTTGCTAATGAACGCAGTGTACGTACGTACCTAGAAGTTGGTACATAAAAAGACTTGTGAAACATTTTTGAATTATTTGTTTTATTTTTCGTTGTTGTTTGACAATGATTTAACTTTTGTGCGTACATATTTGATTTTAAATGCACCTTGAGAAAATATTTGATTTAAAAAGGAAATTAAGATTCACAGTCATTCCCGTGTCGCGTCGTTTTAAAATTTAAACTTTTTTTTTAATCCACAGAGCAATGTCATAAACATAAACATCCCCTATGACGAAATTTTTATATAAGGGTTGTTTTGAGAACTTGGCTGATGGAGCATTACCACATAACAGATTCGAAGAAATACCTCTTTTTATTTTGTAGCCTTAGCAACAACATATTATGGGAAGCATCAAATTGTCGTTTGTATTACCATAGAATCTCCACAAACCCATAGTTTTCTGTACCAGGTCACGAAAATATCTTTGTACTTTGCCTAGAGATAAGGTCTGTACATGAATGGAATGGTAGCTGTTTGCTGTTCTGATTGAATTACATTCAATTCAAATTCAATTAATTTTTATTAATTCATTTTGTTTGGTACAATTACATTTCGATTCAAATAAAGTTATGAAGAAAATGAAAATAACAATATTAGAGAAATCATTACAAATAATTGATAATTTGGCAAAATTGACAAAAAAAACCAGATAATTTGAAAAATTATTTTAAAAGGAGTGATCTTCTATATAACTATTTTTTTTTTTAATACCGCAACAAAACAAATTAAAGAGATATTTTTTAGCATAGCTTAAAAGCTAGAGCTAGTGGTGAATGCTCATCAAAACAATAAATCAATACAACTGTAGTTGTGTGCAAGGTGAGGAAAAGGGAGAGGTAAGGTTTTTTTTTTTTTTAATATATTTACGACAATAGATGTTCAATTTGATTGTGATTGTGTTCAAAAAGCCATGATTTTACATTCTGTAGAAAAGTGGGCAGTAATCTCAAGCTTCTGATCGGGAAAGGCAACTTATTAAAAACTGAGTTAGCAATTATTGTAAAGAATTTTCTAAAATGTATTTTATTATAAGAAGGGATGTTAACTAAATTCAAGGTATTCACTACTTACTTCTTATTGAAAGGTATCCACTTCTTATAAAAA
This sequence comes from Melanostoma scalare, assembly GCA_949752695.1. Lineage (NCBI taxonomy): Eukaryota > Metazoa > Arthropoda > Insecta > Diptera > Syrphidae > Melanostoma > Melanostoma scalare. The sequence goes on along the minus strand of OX456985.1, from coordinate 232,556,696 downwards.
ATACTTTTAAGACTTTAAAGTAGTACAAATGTCTTAGAGGAAGAATTTTTAATTCCTGAAATAAAATAAAACTGCTATGCAACCGATTTTTTTTTACAAATTATTCGTACAATGTGTTTCTGAGAAATAAGAAGACGGTTAGCCTTGTTTTGATAAGAACCACCCCAACATGTTATACCATACTGAACCTTAGAATGAACAATACCATAATAGACCATAACTAATATTTTTTGTGAGCAAAACAATCCAAGAATTTAAAATTGTCTAGAACAACACAATAAGTAATTTTTTAATGCACGAGTGTGATCAGACCAGTTCATTTTACTGTCAAGTAAGACACCAAGGTATTTGAAAGTCTTGGCAAAATCTACTTGAAAACAATGAGAGGAACAGGACTCATTATCAACAAAACTTTTCGAAACAAAGCCATTAGAATCAGCTACACTAATTTTGAATTTTTTGCAGTCTGAATTATGATAAAAAATATCACAGTCGATCAAAGCAGGCGACCCTGTTAGACTAAAGTACATTAACTTCGTTTTATTACTCAATATCATTTTATTAACTGCAAACCAGCGTCTTAAAATTTCCAAGTCAAAGTTGATGTCAGAAACCAAGTTTATCGGAGATCGACACCCATATGCAAAAGCCATGTCATCAGCAAATGCTGTAATTTTGCCTTTGAAATTCTGAGAGAAAATAGAATTAATAAAAACCATGAAAAGCAAGGGACCCAAAACAGAACCTTGTGGAACGCCAATACTAATATTGCATAAACTACTCAAGCTTTTATTTATTTTGACAATTTGTTTTCTATCATATAGATATGAATCTAACCAAGTATAGATAAATCCACGCATTCCTGAATTGTATAATCTTTTCAAAAGAATTTTATGGTCTACTAAATCAAAAGCTTTGGTTAAATCAATGAAAAGTCCAGCTGTAAGTAGATTATTATCAACCTTTCCAGAGCTCTTCAACAAAATCCACAGAGCGTATTTTCGCACGATACTGGCAAATCTACATAAATTTTCACTACACATAATAAGGAGCAGGGCCATCTTTACCCTTTTTGGGGGCCCTGGGCACTTTTTGAAAATGGGACCCGTGTATGATTCTATAAAAATTATATGTTGTGTAGTAAAGGTATATAGAAAAAAACACATAACTTTGAATTAATATTTCATCAATCATTATAAATCATTATAAAAGTAAATAATTATTGCATCATGTTTATGTTTTAACATAAACGTTAACATAAACATAATAATTTAAAAATAAAAACAAAATAAGAAATTTTTCATATAAGAATTCAAAAATAAACAAAATTTAAATAACAGAAAATTAAATTCAGATATAGTTTGAGGAATGTAGTTTAAGGAACAAAATATTGATATGCAAAAAGATGGAAAGACGAATGTTTATTGAAGGAGTCTTTTTCTTGATTTAAGATTAGCAAAATCATTATCTACAAAATCTATACCTCTGAGGATGTCGCTTTCAATTGACATCAGCGACAAACTTGTCAATCTTTCTTGAACCATTGTAGTTCTGAGTTCACTTTTGATTCTTTTTAACTTAGAGAAGGAACGCCATCATTCTTAAGAAAATTCTAAGTGCAATTTCAACTCTTTGAAATTCATCTTCAACTTTATTTGTTACTAAGAAATTATAAAGTTCTAGAATATTGCCAGTTTATTAATTTTCGTGTCGAATAGTTTTCCAGTATTCTTTTGAATTCAGGCATTCAGCATGTAGTTCATCTCCGTTTACATCTTCAGTGTAAAATTTAGCAAAAGATTTGCAGTTTTCTCTTAAGTATTCTGAATTCAGGTTTTTATAATTGAAAAAAAGTCAAAACGTTGGCCAATATTCGTATATGAACCTAGTCGCTGTTTCAAATCAACGCTTAGAGTGTCAACAATATGGAAAGAAAGGTTTCAATTTCGAACCTTTATATCCCAGTCAAAATTACTGAGGGTTCAGAGCCGTCAAAAAAAGTCTGGCGTGAGCTTCTACACCTAGTCCTTTCAGAAAGGTTCTTCGGAATCCGGTTTTTTTTGTCCGGATGATAAATCAAAGTTATCAAAATTGCCCTTGAGCCCAATTATAAATTCATTGATTGCACTCAGCAGATTTAATTTTTTTTTGGCAAAGACTGAGAGCTTCCTGTCTGGCCTCTCGTATGCCTGTCGTAAATCGTTAACGATAGACATCAAAGCTTCTTCAATTTCTTGATGATCATTAAGGCGCTTAGTGCATCAGCTCCCGCTGACCATCTTGTTTGAGAAAGACTTTTTACAACTTTTTTTGAACCTAAGTGAGCAGTCAACACACTCCATTTTTTAAATCTTAAAAAATTGAGTGCCGTTCATCCCAGAGTATATCTAATAATGAGTAGGGACACTCTCTACACAAATGCAACGCCTACATTAACAAGAGACAGCAAAAAATAAAAAACCCACAATTGGTCAAAACAGGCAAGTTATTAATAGTAACCCTTTCGGACCATAGCATCTCAAATGTCAGAACTATACACAAGAAGTTTTCCCATCTTCACAACACCATTTAACTTCGATCGTAAGATACACGTACGGATTATTTTCTGATTGGATTTTTAAAAGTGCCCTGAAACGAACACAAGGAAGTGTATTGTGTGTTTCGTTGTCCGGATCATTACTTAAGTGTCCTTTTTCTTTGTTTGAATTTGAATATAATTTCGGAGGGAATGTGATTTAAAATGCTCAACAAAGGTTGTTGTTAAATGCATCGAAATATATATTTTTTTTTTTTTTTAAATAGACCAATAGAGGTTGAGTGTTGTTTCAGAAGTTTGGCGGCCCCTGGTGATTGTGGGGCACTGGGCCCACTGGGCCTAGACCCAGAAACCTAGTTGCTTTTCTTTGAATATCACTTTCCGTTAGGAATTGGCTAGTCCTCCGAGAGTAAATACACACTGCCATGAAAAACGCTCTCCTACTGAGCCGCTCGGAAATGGTTAGAATGCTTTAGATCCCGAAGTTTCCGTAGTTTTGCTGCGCTACCTTATTTATTTTGTTTTTCAGCAAAAGATTGGAAAGCAACTTCCGCCGTATTGATTATATGAATCGAAACAAAATCATTCACCCCTTCATAAAACACCATCGGATGAATAGCTTCGACGCGACGCTAGGTTGGAACATCGTTGCATACAAGCATAAGTACATAGAGTGGTAAAAAATGTCCCTTAGACAGATAAAAAGCTATAATTATAAAACACATGGCGTTAACTTACGTTTCGTACTGAAAACGGCGTAGTATCGAGACATAACACAGAAATATTAAAATCAAAAGCAATAGTAAAACAAAAGAAGTGCTTTTTTTAATACTTTCCTCATTGTGGCTTTCCGTTGTTTTATCTATACAATGGTATCAGAAACTTAAACAAGCACTTTTATAGTTAAAGAAGTTTCATTTTTGTATCATCTTCCGAGTACTGAGCTCCCATTTTCGCTGGCACAATAAAGATTCATTATTGAGTCGTTTAAAGGCTTATAAAGTATATAAAAAACATAAAAATAGCGTCATATGCCATCAAAATTATTTAAAAGCTTATAAAAATGTTGATATGTTAAATAAGTTTTTGTACAGCAAATATGTTTTAAATGCTGAATCACTAGTTAAAAATAACAGCAGACATTTTTGGAGCTTTATAAATATGTACTAAAAGAACTAACACAGGTTTGCCAAACTTCATGGAATATACTGGATCCACATCTAGTGACATGCCCACAATATGTAATTTCTTTGCTAATTATTTTGAGTCTGTATATGACCCCATGAAGCCGAATGATCTTCCAGATTTTTCTTCAGCAAATGTGGTTGATATAGATAGCTTTCATTTTAGCGTGGAAGAAGTTGTAGAAGCACTGAACGCTATAGATGAAAACAAAAGCGAAGGTCCTGACTGTGTTTCTCCAATAGTTGTAAGAAGATGTGCTGCATCACTCGCTTTACCATTGTGCAAGATTTTCAATGCCTCTCTTAATACTGGACAGTTCTTAGACGAATGGAAAAAGATTTTTATAATTCCGATTTTCAAATCAGGCTCGAAGTAAAAAGTGTGCAATTACCGGCCGATTTGTAAATTATCGGTTATTCCAACATTTTTCGAGAAGATTGTGTGTGACAAGATTAATTTTCTTACTAAACAAGTCATATCTGACTCACAGCATGGATTCGTTCAAGGAAGATCTACAGCCATAAATCTGACGATTTTATGTGACTCAGTTATAAATGGTTTTGTAAAGGGTTGTCAGACTGATATTATATTCACTGATTTTTCCAAGGCGTTTGATAGGGTAAATCATGAAATCTTATATTACAAACTGTCTAAAATAGAATTCAGTTCAATTTTTTTAAAGTGGATTTGTTCATATCTTTTAAATCGACTGCAATTCGTTAAGATAAATAAATTTATTTCAAGATTTATTAAGGTTACCTCAGGAGTTCCACAAGGAAGTCATATTGGCCCATTATTGTTCAATTTATTCATAAATAATATACAAGATATTTTTCTGCATTCTAAACATTTATTGTATGGAGATGCAGATGGTCTAAAAATATTTAAATACATAAACACAGTCCATGACTGTCTTTTGCTCCAGGAAAACTTAACAAAGCTTGCTGAGTGGTGTAAGAAAAATCGACTTTTTCTAAATGTGTCCAAATGTGAAAGTTTTATATGTTGAAGGAAAAGTCGTATATATAGTTTTTGATTACTCTACTCTATCCATAGTATAACACTAGTTAGTGACTAAGGTTAGTCAAAAAAAGGACCCAGGAGTTATTTTAGACCCCAAGTTATCTTTCACACTTCGTATTGATTACATATTCAATAAAGCCTATAAGATGCTAGGTTTTATTAAACGGAATGCAAAAGAGTTCTCAGATCCTTTTACACCGAAAACGCTTTATGTAGCACTTGTTAGGTCTATTCTTGAATATTGTTCCGTGGTATGGAATCCATGTTATAATGCACATTCTTATAGAATAGAGAAAATTCAAAAAAGCTTTACGAGCTATGCTTTTAATAAGCTGAACTGGCATATTGAAAGGCCACCATATAATGTCAGGTGCCTACTTTTCGACATAGGAACACTTGAGCTTAGACGAAAATATTTTTCAATTAGTATAATAGCAGATGTCATTAAATCCCATATAATTTGCCCAAACTTGCTTGAGCGAATTGATTTTTATTCTCCTAGTACACACCGTTTACATTTTCATTTCCGGGAAACATTCATGCCTACTAATTATGGTAGGAATGGACCAATAGCTCGTTGCATCAGAGAAACTAACGAAGTAGTCGATCTAATTGACATTTTCAATTATTGTTCTAGATATTCTTTCAAGAAAAATGTCTTGTTAGTATTGCAAACGCTCTTACATTTATCATTTATTATTTATACTTTTACTATCACTATTATGTTTATTATTGTTATTATTACTTTTATCTTATATACTATATTTTTTTTTTTGTAATTTAAATGAGAATATAAATCTCTAATTGATGAAATAAACAAACTATACTATACTATAAAGTAACAATAGACTTTGCTTTGAAGATTCATATACCTTCATTATTTTCATGTGCTATTAACTTCATTTCAAAACAATTAAGTATAAAAAAGAACAGCAAGTCTGTTCAACAGCTTCGAATTAAATTTTTCAAATCGCTTTGCTCCACTAAAGAAATGCATGCATGTTATTATCTTTAGTTCAAAGCTAAGATCTGAATATACCATGCTTTGAATTTGATAGCTGATAAGCAGAATTGAAAAAAAGTCACGACTCACGAATCGAATCTACTGAAAGCAAACCCTATTTGCTTTTGAAGTTTCGATGTAGTTAGAACAATCGCCCAAACAAGAGAAAATATGTGAAAAAAGAGCGCAAACACAAAGGAAACAGATTGGAGTCTTACACTTAACACTTTTCGTAAGAAGCTGCATTACACTTTAAAGAAGACTCTGGAGAAAGCACGAACCAAGCTTCAAATTGGAATGATTCCCTTGAAAGATAACTCCTGTTTTTGTATACAACCAAAGCTACAACCAAAGATTTATTTTTAATTTGTCAACATATCTTCGTTTTACCCATCTTCTTTTGATAATCTTCCACAAAAATCAACAAATCTCCCATACTCCGCCCATTTAAATCCAAATTGAAAATATCTTTTCGCATTCTTTATTCAAATTTGTAATTCAATACCAACACTTTTATAAGGTATAAGCACACCATTTCGCCCCATTTTATTGGTTTAACGAATAAAGAATCCAAACATACCTACCTAACTGCCACTCTGCATCCTGCTGAAATTCAACTTCTAACGTGTCTACGCGATACATAAACCAAGAAAACATCCATGCAATGGATTTCAATAAACACCTAGTCGTCTAAGTCGCCCTTAATAGCCAATAAAAGGAAAATCTATGCTCAATATTCTTCGGATAATCCTTTTGATTTTAAAATATTTTTCAATTTCCACCCCTTATAGTATAGTTAAGGTATAGAGTCTGAGACTGGTAGTGGAAGAACGCCAAAGACTGGTTGTGAAAGGATTTCCTTTAGTAAAACGTGCATGTTTATGTGTTCGGTTACAAATCCTCCATCGCACGTAAATCGAATTCCGCAATTGTGACAAATTTGTTTGTTTGAGAATATTGTTGTAGCTCGACTTGATATATTTTGGGGGAGACAGCAGTTTTATAGAGCGGAATGTACACCGCTTTGAAGCATGTAAATAGGTGTTGCTTGAGGGTAGTTTTATTTCTGCAAAAAAAAAAAAAGTGGGCAATGGATTTGCTCCTACTTTCGCACTCACTTGAAAACACTACTCGTTTGTAAAGACACAATCCTACTCCTTTAATTTTTTTATTTAACACTTTTCCGGTCAGGAGACTCTCCAATGACCGACCACCTTCAATGGGCTCTGATATTGAAAATATACCCTGTTGTCTTTCTGACTCCCTGCCAGAAATGCCAAGAACTTAATTCATAAAAGCCTGGCATTCGATATAATTTCATTAAATTCAACCGAAATGCTGTGCGTAACGAAATATGTGTGGTTGAAAATGCGTTTTACATGATGTTACTTAATTGGTTTAACGATGAATTCAATTATAAAATTCATTGAGACAGAAAATTGATATTGCCACGTGCATAAACACATGATTTGGGGTGGACAACGAAATGATGTGGTTGAATACCTGTTCAGGAGTCCGAAGAGTCAGCTTTCATCGCATGAATGCAAATAAAAAATATTTTACAGAAAAATGTAATTTCTTGAATAGTTTAAAAACATTTGAACACAACATGTAATGAGAAATTACTTGCATTGCAGAGCATTTTTTACACAATCAGTACTCAGAAATAAATTAAACAAGTCTGTTTCTGTAAATATTCTTCGTACTTAACGCACGACGAGTATAATTGGGCCGAATAACCGCATTAGTGGTCGAATGAGTGACTCCTTTTTTTCTTTCGAAGTTTGCTCTTTATTACACAACATCAGTCTCCTGTAAAATTATCGACTTCAATTGGCTCAAATACTGATGAAAAAATGTCAAATTTTGATTCTAGAGTGCTCGTTAACGGGAGAATTATCGCCAAAAACACATAATTCCGTCACTTATTACTCGATCACGTATGTTGAATTGGGCCCCAGATCACGAAAGTTTCTCAAATCTGGTGATCCTAATCTGCATTCCATTAGTGATTCGTTCGTAGGATATGCCTTTGAAGCTGTTTCTATAAGCAAACAGCTGATATGCAGGCTTGCTTTTCGTGAACACGAAATAAAATTATCTAAGCCGACTGATCTGGACGTTCTGCAGATCAAAATCGATCAGTGGCGTCATTGAAGATAGATTTACCACTAATCGAAAGTGTGATTGAGAAAACGGAATGCTTTCCATATCACAAGCTGCACCAGCTCTGGAAACTTTCATGTCGTTAGCTCCCCTAAATCTTTTCACTAAGGAGATGGCTGCCAAAAGCGCACTGCCACTCAAACAATGCAATAATTGGAAAGCAGTCATATCAATCCATAGAACGTAAATTTAATTTGTGTTCCAACAAAATTTTTTAAAACCACAAACAGGTGGTGACAGGTGGTCACCTTTAGAAACATTCTGGGTTTCAAGAAACCTATGGCCACCTATGCTACTCCAACATAGCAGGCCTAGACTCTCTCTGTTGATTGGTATGTATTTTCACGGGTCACAACTCATTGACATGATAAGAATGGGCATTAGCACATCCGACTTCTGTAGAGGATGCCAAGACGAAGAGGAAGAGGATCCACTTCCTCTTCGACAAACTGGGCGACATCTCTTACCTCACACATCCTCATCCTCTGTTATCCGGAGAGCACAGTGAATACTTGAGATCTGAGTTAGGTGCTCCCACTTGCTGCTGCACACCCCATCCAACCTATCCTAACCTAATTCACCAGCATCTAAGGTGACAGTTGAAGTCGTCTTACTATCAAGGCTATTTCACTTAGGCTCTGTGGCCAAGCGCTTGCCAAGCCTTTGAATAGTATCGTCATTTAAGCCCTATCCAAACCATGGCGGCTCGACATTGCGGTTTGTGGATCGTATTCTTTTTGTATGAACCACAGGCACGGTTGCCGTTTTGGTAGGATCCTACCAAAATTGGTAGGTTTTTTCAGCTTTGGTAGGTTGGTAGGTTTCAATACAATTTGGTAGGTAATTTTTACTTAAACATCCTCAACAACTCTTTTACAAAAAATAAAATAATCTTTAATTAATTTCTCAAAAGAAGTACACAAATGTAACCAGTGGCCGATTCTGTGACGTTTTAGACGACTATCGTCTGAATTTAAGGCAGTAACACGTTTTTAAGACCCTGAAAAAACTGCCAAAATTGGTTAGACGACAGTAAAGTAGCTTTCCACCAACCACTGAAAGCAAGATTATATGAAACAATCGTTTGACGAAGCAATCTACGATAGACGATTGAACGATAATCGTCTGAAATTTGATTCACCTTTCGATTCTACATAGTTAGTAGTAAAAGTAAACAGATTTTCCCAGTTTGTAATTCAGGAATTCGATTTCCAAGTATTTTTGTAAAGTAATACTAACATTAAATTCGTTTTACTAAATTTTTTTGAAAAAAATTAAAGTCATATATGCCCTCAAAAATATATTTTCGCTGCTGATAAATTCACTTTCAATTTTAAACACATCAATAATAATCAATTTCAATTCAACAAGTAAGCGAAAACTAGTAAAATAAAAAACTAACCCAAGAATACCGAGTAAGGTCCGATTGTGACATAGGTTGTTTTCCTTGTTTTGACAACTAAATCTTATCTTAAGAATTTTCAGACTGTTTTTTCCGTTTGAAAATCTATGTTTGAAAAACTCAAAAATCTTACTGTCAGCTATGTAAATGTCAACTGAAACTTCTGACACTTTTGACCAATCAGAGTGACGAAAACTGACAGTAGTTTTCGAATTCCCGGTGCTTTGAATGCGAGCATTCGGTTGTCGAAGCTTTAAGTTATTTGTTGGCACTTCGAAACATAAAGATTTAACAAATTTCGTTTTTAATTTACTGACCCTACCTCACACAGCAGCAGAAAGGAAATTTTTTGATATGTCCCAAATAAAAAGCAAACTAAGAAACAAATTGTGATTTAATGTAATAAACAGTACCTATAATGTTAGCAAAAGGCTTAGCCGCTGAAAACAACGGTGTCTGTGCCTTAAACTTAAACTAGTGTGCGTTATGAAAAATAATTATGAATTACTGCGAAAACAAGTTTTTTATGTTTTTATATATTTTTTTCGAAAAATAAACTCAAATGAAGCTTTGGTAGGTTTTTCATTGAGTTGGTAGGTTTTTTTTAAAAGATTGGTAGGTTTTTTTTCTTGACAACGGCAACCGTGACCACAGGCTGCGTAGATGTGTTCCACTCCATAAGGTTTCATTTTTACAACGCAACGGTTGGATCGCAGTTGGCCACACTGCTTTGTGCAGTTGAGTGGATCGCAGTTAGCCGAACTGGTTTGTGCAGGGCTTAAAGCTTCTCAAACTACAATTTTCTGCGGTCCAACCTTCATTTGAAGTTTTATTATTCGCAAAACTTTATCGCCCTTTTTAGCCTGAGATAAGAAAAAAAACAAAAACTAAACACACCCCTAATTATTGATTAAGTAGAAAACGTCGGTAATCAAATCAATAAGAAATATTGAGGAAATCCACACCGAAAAATGAATTCTTTCTCAAACACAGCAGAACGATGAACGTGTCCAATACCATACCTAAATCCAAATCAAATTCTATAACACTGCACCTTTAACCGTATCACAATCGAAAACCATATGTGATGGCGATGGGGATAGGTTAAAGTGCCAATGCAGATTTTCTGCTTGGTTGGCATAAAAGTCCCCACCATGACAAAGGTCCACACAAATTCTCTACCTCTTTTACCGGGATAGCAGGTGCGTTCATCTCTGAAATTGTTGTCATTTACTTTAACTACGGTGCTGCTATTCGAAAATGTCCACCGTTTGGTTGTAATTTATGAGTGGGCACAATGCCTTGACACTTTGCCGTGTGTTCTATTATAGTAAAAGGGAGTGTGTGTGTATAGGTGTGGAAAACCCTTTTTTTGGTGAAAATCATTCATGGCTGAAACAGATAAAAACATGGTCAGCACAATTTTCTTTCAATTGTTTGGCCTGAGTTGGGATTTGTTGGAATTGGAAATACGTTTGAGGCTTAAATTGGCACGGAAAGGAGAGATAAATTATTTGGTCTATTGAATTTTATCCATAAAAAGGGACATTAAAGACGGTTACTTTTCTTGATTTTGGGGAAAAGAAAAGGTGTGAGTTGATTGTTTGGATTTTTTTTCACGTGTCCCAATAGTTTATTGCCTTCACTTTTATAGTTGCAAACTTCCTTCGAATGTGGGAGGCCCTCAATTCACTAAACTTTTCCAACTTTTATCTATAAAACTTTTCGCCAAAAGCCATTATCCCACAAATGAATGAATGGCTAGGAATGAAGACAACGACTGACATGGCGATCCCTCTTCAAATAAACAACAAAGCTGTAGAATGTATTGTGGATATAATTTAATTTGCTCCTTTCACCTATGCTTTTATCACTTAACGACTTTAGCACAAGGAGAAAAGGTACCATTCTGACCCTTATTTGTTTTATTCTTATAAAAAAAGGAAACAAAAACAACTAACACACAACACATCTACATATATGAATTTGAACAGGAACACAGAAAGTGCGAACAGAATTTTCTACATTCGTATATCTTTCTACCTTGAATTGAACCCAGCAGGAGCTGACTGTAGTTCACCGCAGCTATCCCACAGAAGGTTCAAGAAGACATCGCATTTAATTTGCAGTTCGCCACATGATACACCACCGCACCACACCAAGTGTGTCCTGTGTGGGTGTAGCATACGTGCGAATGGATACTGTGGTTAATTCGTACTGAAATGTGGATTTTCAAAGATAAACGTGTGTTTTGTTGTTTTGGGAAAGGTAACCAAATTGAAGTGACTTGAATGGGAGCTATCGCATTTGTTTAAATTTCTCCTAAGAGATGCCTGACTGTTTAGACTTTTCAATGTTTTTGATAATAGAATACTCAAAAAGGACTCATTGGGAACATATTTTTAATGTTGTTTTCATAGCCTGCAGAGTGGACTTCTTTCAAAACGATTGTTAGAAAAAAGCCCGAAGTATGGCACGTTTGACACGACAGACGACAGACGACAGACGACAGACGACAGACGACAGACGACAGACGACAGACGACAGACGACAGACGACAGACGACAGACGACAGACGACAGACGACAGACGACAGACGACAGACGACAGACGACAGACGACAGACGACAGACGACAGACGACAGACGACAGACGACAGACGACAGACGACAGACGACAGACGACAGACGACAGACGACAGACGACAGACGACAGACGACAGACGACAGACGACAGACGACAGACGACAGACGACAGACGACAGACGACAGACGACAGACGACAGACGACAGACGACAGACGACAGACGACAGACGACAGACGACAGACGACAGACGACTGATGGCAGATGAGGATTGATTTCAGATACCGACCAAGAAAGAGAAGTTAAATTTGAAATTTAATGGCTTATAATGGAGCTAAGGAACTTAAGTCAAGTGCCACGCCGCGGCAAAACCGTAGCTGGTATGACTTTAATCAGACGTGTCTATGACTGAAGTGAGAAACTTTTTACTTTACTTTCCTGCTAAGTTCACAGAAAAAAAGAAAGATTGAGGCTGAAGAAGGTTAAAATAAATAAACAGAGCGAAAAACACTAGGGCCTATCGCATTTCTCACAGCATAGCCTTTGTATTTGGGTTTGGAGGGGACCTTCAATTTTCTGCCGATTCCGACGGCTGTTGGTTCAAACTATAGAAAAACTTGCCAATACCTCTCGAAAAACGATGCCCATGGAAAACATTTTTACTTCTTGTGGGATTCGAGCCACAAAACTCTCGGTTAACAGGCGGATATCCTAACCATCACGCTACTTTTGTGTAATTAAATCAGTGATGGAGTTAATCGTAATTCTGTTCCTAGTCCCAATCATATCCCAGCTATATTTTTAATGAAATACTAGCTGACCCACCCGGCGTTGCTCGGGTCTAACTTATTTAAAGCAACAGCGCTCCAAAACTGTCAAGAAACAAAAACTAAGAAGACTAAGTTTAAAAATGCCTGAAAATTTCTAGATTTATATTTATTTATTTCTATCATTTCTAGTTGATATGACATTATCACTGAGACTGTAAAATCTAATTTATAAAATTCTCATGTAGTACAGTGTAAATTAAAGAAACAATGTTAATGGTAGATGACCCTCATCACTTAGGGGTATGGAAAATAATTAGTAGCCGATTCTCAGACCTACTGAATACGCATATAAAATTTGGTGAAAATCGGTAAAGCCGTTTCGGAGGAGTACGGTAACTAACTTTGTGACATGGAAATTTTATATATTAGATTCTTCCTCCATCTCTCTTATACCCTATCAAAAATCGTCATTTTATCATTATCTCAAGGAGTGCTTCCTCAAATTCGGAAATCTATCTTTTAACTGAAAATGCGATGTTGAAAATTAATAGGGCGGCAATTTTTAACAGCAAACTCTTATTTCCTCTCGACGACATGGGTTCCTGAAAAGAAGGTCCACATCCGCTAGTTTCGCTGAATTTAAAGTAAATTAAATTTCAACAGATTCGAAAGATTCATTCTTCTAAGACTATGCACCTCCAGGCTTCGAAAAAACTGCCAGTTCTTTTGAAATCCTGGAGATTTAAAATATAAAAATAAAGACGAGTACAGGATCCACAATTACTTGGATTTGGACGCTGCTGCTCTCTGAACACTTGTGAGTCTCAGGTTCGTTTTTTGATCGTCAATAGTGTTTGAAAAACTATGAACTTAGATTGAACTTGAATACACCAAAAAATTAAAAAAGATATGTAAAAAGATGTTGAAGATCAAGAAGATCCAGTGACTTCAGCTCTAAATCTTCGTTTCGCCTAGGTTCGACAAATTGCTCATCAGTTAGATGCTTTCGTACCCTACTAAACCGCAAATTTTGTTTAGGTTACACCGACACTTATATAATTCAATGGAAAAACGCGTTGGTCTTGGGTGGTCCTTTCTTCATAACTTGATTGGCGCGGCGTCAATATTCGAAGTTCTGGATTAAGGTTTTCATTTATCACAAATTACAATTAACGATCTGCACAACTGTATTTCGTTCGGTTTACGATTACAGGAAATTCGACGATACCATGAAATCAGCAACACGTATAATGGAGTTTCTGGGAAATCTCATCGGAATTTTTCACAATTATTGGTATTAAAAAAAATCAAGAACAGCTTTATCAACATTGCTTCTTCTATGAGACTTAAAAACGTTGGAATGAAGAAGTAATGCGTCTTTAAACAACAAAATGCTAACAACTACTCAGAAGCTTAAACTCCCAATTATGTTCTTCTTTATTTTTCCAAACCAATTTTTCAGTCTTTCCCTAACTTCTAGTTCGACCGAAATAAGGTGAAATCGTTTGCAATTAAACCGCACATGATTTTAATTCTGTTTATTTGCTCGTATCCTTTTCTACCACTTACCCATACCTTAACTTCCTTAAATGTAATATCGTAGCGAGCAACCTTTCTTTTCCTCTCCACGTGTATATTATTTTGCTACATGAAGTAGGCAGACAATCAAAATTCAGATTTTATTGGCCTGGCCATGTGGGTCATGGGGATACCTTCAGTGTATATATGACCGTTGTAGTCCATAACGGCCAGATGTTGTTTCCTGTGTTTTCCTGCAATAAATACTCTTTTCATTTTGTTTGTGTATATGATATTCAGTCTCAAAAGGGTATGCAAGTATACCTTCTCTATCTCCGTTGTATATAACTTTCGGAAGGAATAGAGAAGGTGTTTTTTGCCTATTCTTAGACGAGTAAGCCATAAATTCCATTCTAGGTGATCCGGATGCGGATGTGAAACAAAATATTCAGAAGAATGAGAAGGATGAACAATGATGGCGAAAGCATCAAGAAAAACGCTTTTGGGTCCAGTTGCAACTCATCACATAAATTAACGTGAAAAAGTGTACGACGACGTGAATGTTTCAGCATGGGGATCTGGAATGGAGAGACAGCTTGTGGCTATGATGACATCTACAGTGGGTGGAATGGGATTTTTACGAAAATTGAGTTGAAAGATTAACTAGTTTAGTGTTTTGAATTGGATTTGAGACTTAATGAAAATTATGTAAAATACCTACCTTTGATTTCATGTATTTGACTAGAGTTGGACCGGAGTTAGTCCGTTGAAATCGGCAGACGATCTGAAGAATACTTTTGAATAAAGAACAAATCAGGACAAAGGTTTGATTTTGTCGTTCCCTTCTAAGCCGCAAACTGAGTTGGGACAACACCGACACTTATAATATAATTATAGGTAAGTCATTTACTGGAAATACGCTTTGATTTTGGGAGGTCTTTTATTATTGCTATGAGGTTTATGGTTACATGTATTTAACGAGATTCCAAAAACTAAGTTTCTTCCAGACAGCCTTAAAAATTGTAGGATTGCAATTAGAAAGTCAAAGGCCATTGCGCACATTTCTTTTTTTTTCTTTCACTTTGATGGGATCATTCAATTCCAGTTGAAGAAAATAAGAGAGAAAGTTTGAGATTCTAACATCCTTCAGGAAGAATACCAAAGGCCATTCCGTGAAGTTTTGAAAAGTTGCGCTCAGATTCGGAGAAATGAGCAGAGCTGTAAGGTTTCGCAAAAGTTACGCAAAGTACCTAAGGATTGAGCAAAGTTCTACAAATTTTCAAAAAGTTACAAGGTTTAGGCTCCACAAAATTCCATACAATTCGTTAAGTTCCACAATAGTCCGTAAAGTTCCACGTACTAAATTGCACCAATTTTTTGAAAAACTCAGCTTAGTTCCGCAAAAATCCGCAGTCAATGTTGAATGATCTGTCTTTGTCAAAACTTATTCATCATGGAAGTACAAAAGCGAAGAGCTTGTATATAAGAGTTGTCGTCAAAACTTTAAGAACTAAGAGGAGGAAGAAGCTCCATAAAAAAGTCTGGAGATGCTCAAAAAACACAAAATAGGCGGCCATTATAGACAAGGCCATTTAAGGATCAGGTTATAGTTGTACAGTTTCATTGAAGCCGCATCTCATGTCGTTGTACCATGTCTCTCCTGCGACTACTTCTGATTGCGACGTACTGACCATTTTCATCAATGGCACCAGCACCAGTCGTAATCAAATAACGGCCTGGATTTCGTAACTTTTTGGGCGGTTATCGTCCAATCGTTTTTATCAACGTTTGTGTTATCAAAGGATGGCTTCATGTAGCTTCACTAAGCGATCAGCGATCAATAGATAGTTATTTCAAGCTGTTAAACATTTTCCCTTTTAGAACCAGAACATAAACGATAGTATTATTAAAAGTTATTAAATAAAGGCTCTGCTATTATTCAAGCATTATTTTTTGAAGCACATGAAGGGTTTTACAAAGCCAAAAGTGCTGTTCATCTCTGAAGATGATTTTGCAATGAAAAATAAGATCTCAAGGGGATCACAGCTCTCCTACTTAACAGCTTTACACTAGTGATCTGTTCGTGAGGTACGCAACGCCGTACTTTTTTTTATAGGGCAACGTTAAATAAGGAAAATCGAGCATCCAGCTCTTTTGGGCTGAATATTACTCAGTTTTGAGTATAAGTAAATGACCCTAATGCAAAACTATACAGGAGCTTGATAACTTTTAATTTTTTAAGTCTCTATACCAAGTTTTTGTGAAAGTGAAACACTTTTTATAGTTACTGTTTGATTGCTTTATTCCAGTAGGCTTATCCTCATTCCAGCAAAAAAAATTAAAAACTCCTCTATTCCTCAGACCATATCTGTTACTTCTAACACCAGTATCCACATCAGCTTATACCCTTACCAACTTAAAGCCCAACAATATGCAAACAGCAACCCACAACAATATAATCTTCTCAATATCCATGATAATTCGTCTACCTAAAAAGTACAGATAATATTCAGAAAGCGATGCAAGCAAAATCCCATGTTATCCTGCCCTGACTTTTGCCATTCTTGTTTCATAATATAAAAAAAAAATAAAAGTAAAAGTTCAGTTAAAAAGTTCTTCACGTAGCAGACATAAATCAAAATTTAACATCTTTTCATATAAATAAGAAAATCCTTTTAGGTTGTCAAAATACAAGTTGAACAAAAATCCCCTGAAAGACACGTTGGACAAGACACACAGCATGACATGGAAGAGGAGAGATGCGAAAACCTTCGCCACAAAACGGATATTCTCCCGTCTACACAACAATAATGAGAACTTTTGTGTCTGCTTAAGATCTTGGGATGGGGGAGGTTTGAAAGCTTAACTGGGCAAAAATTGACAACAGGGCAGGCCAGCCCCTTGTGAAAGAATATAAATTCATATTTGGAAAAGATGCTGGATTCTTTTCTTCATTCATTCTTATATTGTTGATTGTGGTGATGTGATGATTTATAAATTTATCATGCATAGCATTCCAAAGTGACTGCTGGACAAAACGGGGAGTTTTTTCTTATGAAAATTTTGTTTATATTCTCTACCAAGGTAAATAGTCCAGTTTCTCGATTGTTGGGAGGGAGAGAAGTGTCCTTAGGTAAGTAGGCAATGATCCTCAAGTGAGTTATTGGATTTTTCTTTTGAGGTGACAAAAGCATTTATCTGATGGAAGAATGCTAACTTCAATGAATATTTCTTTTGACGGCTTTCACCACTCTTGTAACCTTGCAAATCTACAGGTTAACAAGCAAAAACCATTATGAAAATTCCCTCAAACGAAACTTCCACAACCGCACCCGGAAAATGCTATAAAACGAAATTATCGAATATTGTTTTGCTCCCGGCTATGTCGAGAAGATTGTAATAACCTTTTGTCTTCCGCTCAAATAGGATTATCCATTCATCCGTGTGTAATAAATTGAGGACTCAGGCACTCAAGTCGATGGTATTAAATCATAAATAGGTAAATCCATTTTATGCATACGATTTTATTTATAAAGGAGTAGGTATGGTGTGTATAGACTTTCCATAAGACTTTTTCAGAAAAGGTAATAACTGAAGATATTGCTTTTATGAGCTTTACTTTGTTTCTTTTTTACCTATTCGACGCGAGCTTTAGAGGGAGTTTTTCTTTTGTTTCCTTTTTTTTGGGTGTTTGATTTGTAATCTTTGATGAGACAACAGCCTGAAGCAATTCAGTGAAAATAGAAGCTACTGAAAATTCGGAGTGCTGAGATGAGTGAAATTCTGCGGTGAATAACGAACTTGTGTATGCAGTGGTATCGATTTGGCGAATTGATAAACAAGGGTCGTGACTCGTGATAAGGGCTGAAGACATGAAAGTTTCGATCGAACTCTTTTATTTTTCTGATTATTTTCCAAAGTGTCTTATTTTTTGACCAAACAGCGAGTTTTCAAACAAAAACGTTATTTTGAAGCAAAATAAATAAAAAGGGTGGCGCAACAAAGATTTCGAAACCTTGAGGCCTAACGAATTTCAAGGACCAACTATTTTATGCCGATCCCCAATGTATAGGTTGTGAAGTGCTTTTCATGGCAGTTTCATATCTCACGATATAGTTGATGACCGTGAAAAAACATATTTTTCTGATGTTTCTGGGACTCGAAATAAGAACCTCCCTCGTAACAAACAGACATTCTATAATCATGGGCCTGTATCACAAAGCTACAAGTCTACAAGTCAAGAACCTCTTGCAGTATTGTGTTCCTTACACTTATAGAAGCAAGCAAAGCATATATTAACTGTATTACAAGTACTTGTAGATTTGTGCTGCAGCCCCCATAATGCCTCAAGCACCACAATTTTGAAGCTAGTGGTGGTCATTAGCAGTTCGATTGTTGTCTTGAATTCCAATGCGTCCAACAATCTATTGCTACAGTTGGCATGGAGTTCTACAATTTAAACAGAAGACCGCAAGCTCAGATCTTTTACTCCAACATAGCGGAACACCAAGCTCGTCATTCTCATACTTGATTTATTCCTCTCCAAAGCGGTTGTCTTTCTTATTTCGTGATTTATACCTCCGGAATCATTAACAAACCATCATGTAAAAGTACACATACGACATGTGCATCACTGAGACCATATCCCTTTGAAGCGTACAAGTGTCTTTTCATTACACCAATCCGTAGTATGCCATCCGATCTGGACTTCTTCGATTCCCACATTTCATTTCTTCAAAATAGATCTGTTCGAGATATGTAAGTATAGGTGCACCGGCCTGGGATATGTGAATGTGTCGCCCTTCTTTTGTGTAATATAAAAGACACAATAAATTCAACTCGTTGAGTGCGTTACCCTTAATCAAAATAACACAATCCTCGTACACATGGTGTTTGGTGTAACTATAAAAATGCTCGTGAGAAAAATGTTTGTGTGCTTCAGAGAAAAAGCGTGGATTAAAATAGAAAGGTTTGGTTGGGTTTTCTGAGACAACTGGGAATATAATCGCAATTTGATTAAAAATGACTTAATTCTTCACACAACTTTTTGCTATCCTGCTGTCCAAGAAATCAAGTGTCGGTAGGGCTTGAAATGTTTATGTATCGAGAAGAAGTTAGTCCCAGGAGTGTTAAAAACTCAAGGAGAGAAGTTTAGCCGAGAGTAAATGACTGACATTTGCAATCGTAACTACGCTGATTGTCGTGATTTCTATGAGAAACTAATCCTTGCCATTTGATTCTTCGGCGAAATAAAACAAAAGATAGATAAATATATGCCCGCTAGCTGATTAAGACAATTGACTCCTTCAGGCCTACGAATGAACACTGATGGGATAAACAATCTGCCAAGCATCTCAAGTTCTGCAGCTAAAAATAACAAAAAACAGACCACAAATGAAAATTTGCATCTACCTGCTAATAAAAGAATCGTTTGTTTATTTCATTCAAATCACTATTCGCAGTTCGGCGATATTAAGATACAAATGGCTATGGTCTAGATTCTCCAATCAAGCTGACGCCGGATTTTTTTTCTTTAGTTGAGAGGTTACCGCGCTTAGGTATTTAAGCGCGTAGCGTCGCGTCGCGTCGGTGGAAGACTCGAGTGCTTGAACTAAATTCCATAATGTCGTGTGGTATAAGCCGAATATCTATCCCAAGATACACGGGATAAGGATTTCGCTTGGATTGTTGATTGCAGAATTCCCAACATGACAAGAGGTGGTGGCGCGATGAAAGATTCACTGCCCGTAGAGTATGTGATTGATGGCTCGGCATAGTAGTTGATAGACAAATGTGTTTCGAAGAATGCGCCTCGAAAGAATCTTGGCGCTATGGGTAGGCGTGATTATAGCCGACCTGGCGGGCCATGATAGCGATATTTGGCATATCACTAGAAGGTATTTTAACCCCGATGGACAGGGGATGCCGGTGTGTATTGGTGTGGGATGCGATTTTTTTTTTTGACTGACAGCCAATGTTGAAGTTCTTATAGATAGTCTTCAATTCAATTTGGTTTACTTTATTTAATTCACTTCAATTATTTTAACACATCGTAGTTCGTTTATTTTTTTATATAAAAATGGTTTTCCCACATGGCGTTGATCAGTGAGAAAGCTTCCCCCTCTCATTATTTTCATTCGACACAGCGTGAAACTCATTTCAACACACCAAAGTCGGTGTATTTCAACATTCCAATAAATTAAGTTCTTGCATATGCCGTGTCACTTGATCTTGCCAAATGGTTTAAGGAAAAAAAACTATACACACAATTCCCCTCCTCTACAAGTATCATTAGACTAAAGGAGTGGTTCGCTTGTGGGGATACAAATGGGAATTGCTTCTGGTTATCGTTGGGATCATCATTTATGGAGACACCATTCATTGCCAGCTGCATGGTCTTCGATTTAGTTTTCATCGGTGGATTTTTCTTCTTAGGAATTTTGTTTGTTATTTTTTGTACTCTTGATAGGCGTAGTAGGTACCGAATAAACTGCGATTGACTACTCCAACTTTCGAGGCATTCTAAAATGTTTATAACTTATATATTGGGAAAGTAAAGCTTGTATGATATTTTCCTGTTGGTAGGAGCAGATGCTATGTTTTCAGCGGATGTAACTAGTACTTTGAATCTACTTTCCACTGTTTCCAAGACTTCAAGATTTGATGTCTTTCTTGGGTGTAGCTCTTGATGTTGATGATTGGATTAGTGGAGCTCCAAGCTATCAGTTTATTTGTCTTCAACATGCGCACTATTCAACTGATGGAATGGTGCTGTACCAATTTTATTGCTGAACTATCGAATTTGATAAGGTAGTGAGGAAGTACATAGTTAGTTAGCCTGCTGGGTTAAGAAGTTCAAATATCAGAAAAATAAAAACAAATTATTCACATGGAAGTCCTTCGAGAATAATTACACAAAGCCATGAGAGTCGCTTTCTAACTTAGGAGTTCGGCTCGGCAGATCCTTAAAAAAATTAGAGCTCTGAATAGTATCTGCCTGTCAACCGGGAGGTTCGTGGTTCAAATCCCAACAGAAGCAAAAATGTTTTTCCACTCGTATCGCCTTTCCCAAGGAATTGGCTATCGAAACAGTGCTTTTTAATACCATAAAAAGCGCATTCTCGATTAGCCGTTCTGAATTGGCAAAAAATTTTAGGTCCCCTCCATTCCCTCACAAGCCAAAGATTGTAAGAAATGTGCTAGGCTCTAGGGCTCCACGCTCTGTGGTGCCATCCTATTTTTCTTCTTTTTTTTGTTATTTGTGGAAGAAGACGACAGGGCGGAGCACTTCCTCTGTGGATGAATTTTTCGTGTCAAGTTACAGATGCTCGGCGTAGACATGGTGGGAACTGGTAACTTAGGCTCCACATAATGACAGCGTCTTTCGGCTCTTCTCCGATCGTCTGGAGAACTTTAACGAAAGAAGGTTGCTTTGGTTGTTGGAGAGCAATGCCATTCTAGTTTCAATTCATATCTTTCTGGGTTCAGGGATCTCATACTAAGCATCTGGCGATCATATTTCTATGAGAGTCTATATAGATTACTCATATTTACCAGAAAATATTCGAAAAACGAAGCTTTAGATGTTGAAGAATTGCAAAGTCGCAAGAACTGTGTAGGACAGCAACAGCAGATTTGGTCGAGGACCCATTTTTCGCCACGATCCATCAAACCTTCATTTAGTTACAATACTCAAACAGTCAAAAACTGTACTTTTCATAATTTTCCATGCATTAACTCTTATTCCACAGTGGTTTTGACAGTGATGCTTGTTTGTGTTCATCAAAAAAATATCCATCTCTTGTATCAACTGTCTAAGGACCTCGCATCTGAACCCAAGAATGCACTTAAAGTGCTGCTTCACAAAATAGTGCATGCTGAACTATAACGCGATCCAATTTTGTGTGCAAACAAACAACTCCATCCACCTCATCCTCCTCCTCAACTTCATCCTGTACACTAACCGCTAATTATGTTTGCCACTTAATTTAATTGAGGCGCACATTACACGTCATCTTATTACGTTAGCAGAACACACACGGATACTCATGTTTAGTGTACACGAACAGAAGCTAAATTGAATAGGATTAAATCCACAAGATATTTTATGAATCATTTCCTAAGCTCTTTCGCATCGTAACCTCTCAACTCGAACTCTCTCAACCCCCGGTATATCCGCAAAGTATTCCTCCTGGTATCCATCCACCTCAACAGTATACGATACGCGTTTCCACTTTTCTATATTGTCTCCTTACAGAAACAAACTAAATCCCTGTCGGTGGCAATATCCCACGTATACCAAACCATGCCACTGTGTTTTCTTAATTAAGCTTTATCAATTAGAGTAATAAGCAATATGTTCTTTCTTTTCACTTTTATATAGCAGAGCTATACCCAGCGAAGACACACAGCGCGTGGTAAGTAAGACTGAAGATGGATGAAATTCTTTTAGTACGGCGAGTATATAAAGAAGAGGAACGTAATTAATTTAATTCTTTCTCATCTGTAAGTTGATTCTTTGCTTCTCTCGATGTGTTTTCTTACATTCTTAATCAATTTATTTTACTATAAAGGTGCGGAATGTATACGGGCGGATAAGGAAAAGCACAACAAATTGAGTTATCGCTCCTTAGAAAGTAATTCCAATGTACTTCACACATAACTAAGGTATGGCTCTTTCTTAGTTGGGAAGGGTAATCATTTTCCGGGTCAGAAGAACTTTTCTTTTCACTTTTCTTTTTTCTATTTATATCCTGTGTGTTGACTTACCACCGGCAGACAAGTATTTTTAATTTGTATCCTTACTGTGAGAGATAATAATGAAATTTTCTTATAGGAATCCTCAGTGGTGTATTTGGAATTTCGGCGGTCATCGGAAGTATTTAATATTCGAGTTGCTTCAGGCGGGTGAACTAATTTAATTTTGTTTTTCTTCCAAAGTATGACTGAAAAAATACCTTGCTGAGAAGGGTGTATACTGTACAGTTAATCGAAATGAAAATTGTGTACAAAATCGCTGTGGAGAAGGCAAACAAATTAGGGTTTCTAGCGAGAAACCTAAAAGGTACGAACATTTCTGGTTGCTAATCTCAACGTTCAATAATAATCAAAAGAGAGTTTATTGAGTAAAACAATTCCCGATACACGACCTAATTGTTCAAGGAACTCAAAAACAAGTTTTGTCTTCTCTGCACTTCCGAAAAAAAAAACCTTTCTGAAACATGTTATATATCCTTGATGTAAATAATAATCAATCTATTGTCATAATATTAAAGAAATTATAAATATACAAGGAACGCAAGAGTGACAAGTAATTTGTTAGTTAAAAGTAATGCAACTGTAACTTGTAACTCAATTCGAGAAACGAATAGCGTAACGTCAAGTTTTGTAAGAGTAACAGTTAACGCAATTGTTACAAGCAAAACAAGAGTATCTAGTAGCGTTAAAGTAAAAAAAGGCAGTTGTTACAAGTTGCGCCAAACCAACAAGTAAAAATCAATCAGATTAAGTTACCATGTGTAACAAATTACAGTGAAGTTAACGAGTAACACAAGAGTGACACGTAATGCAAGCAAAACAAGAGTAATTAGTAACATAAGAGATAAAAAAAGGGATAGTAACGAGCTACGCTACACCAATAAGTAAATCTACCGTAAAACGTAATATGTAAGTAACCGTAAATAACAAATTACTCTAAGAGTAACAAATAACAAAATAGTGACAAGTAACGCAACAGTGATAAGAAGCTGAAAGAAAAGAAGTGTAACGACAAGTTGCGTAAGGGTAAAAAGTAACGCAAGGGTTACATATAAAACAAGAGTAAATTGTAGCGTAAGAACAAGTGTAACAAGGAATGTCACACCAACGAGTTACTTATCAATAAAAAAGATAACCATTAGAAAGAGTTAGTTACAAATTACTGCAAGGTTAACGAATAAGGAATACAAGAGCGGCAAGTAATGCAACAGTGACAAGCAACCCTGGATTTACACTAGGTGCTCTCGGTGCTTCGGCACAGGGCGGCAAATTCTATGGGGGCGGCAAAATTTGAAATGAAAGTCAAATATTCTTTCAGTCATAAAAGAATTTTTCGGGACAAAGGTGTTACATACGCCTGAAACGCATCACATTATCACTGTAAATTTATGAAATTCCGATTATCTTATTATTATTCATTTGCAGTTAATTATCTACATCTTCCCGAATTCAACTCGGTAATTGTCTAACAGTGGTTAATTATTAAAATTAAAATCACGCGCCTTAGCATACGAAGAATAAAACTCCCTGATACACTCGTCGTCAACGATACTCGTCTTCAAGTATCCTTGCCGCACGGGCGGCAGCTGTTTCTTCGTGGTAGTAGCGACGACGACGAGTGTATGAATTTATGTTTTTGCCTACTACCGCCAACAATGTTTTTATACCAAGTGATTCAGCTGTCCATTTTTTTCTCTCTCTCATTTGACGGTGACACTATTGTGAAAAGCTTTATATACTCTATACACTCTGGCAATATTTCTGCTGCCCATCGTCTGTCAGCTGCTGTGATACGATTTCCGATCAAGTCAAGTTAATATTATCAAAACAAAACAATTTAATATTTATCTTTTTGTTCACGATAACGCGAACAATGTGTCAGGCACTTATTCAGGTTTACAGTCAAGAGTCAAAGAAATTAACGATCTTGCAGAGCATGCTCCTTGTGCTGGTCATTCAATGAATTTGGTCGGGGTTCACGCAGTCGAAAGTACCCCCGAAGCAGCATCTTATTTCAACACAGTCCAAGCATTGTACAACTTTTTTACTGCATCTACACATCGCTGGGAAATTCTACAAACTCATGCAGGAAAGAAGATTGCTTTGAAATCATTGTCAGCAACAAGATGGTCAGCTCGTCACGAAGCAGTTAAAGTGCTCAACAAGTTCTATGGTGAGATAATTTAAACTCTAATAACCATTGAAGAAGATATCACTGAGAACGCGATCACGAGGCAAGAAGCAAAAGGACTTCGCATTCAACTTGAACGACTGGAAACAACATTCATGCAGATTCTTTGGCATTTTTTACTTTCAAGATTCGATGCTGTCAGCCAAAGGTTGCAAAAGGTTGATTTCAGCATAACTGATGTGATTGATGACTATCGTGGACTGATCAAAGTAGTAGCTGATGCACGAATGGAATTCGAAGTTTATGAACAGAAAGCGTTAGAGAAACAAGAGTACCAGACAAGTGTTTCTAGAAGAAGAAGGAGAAAGTTGCAGGCTGATGAATCACGAGATGGAGATGTTCAATTGTCAGGAAGGGATAATTTTCGATTCAACACTTTCAACGTCATTCTTGACAATCTTGATTCTGAATTGCGAAGAAGATACCAAGCATATGAAGAAATTCACGGAAAGTTTTCAGTTATCACTGAATTTGGAGATTTGAACTCCTACGAAATTCGTAAGAATTCGGAACATCTAAGGACAATTTATACCTCGGACCTCGAACCTTCACTGGATGA
Organism: Melanostoma scalare; assembly: GCA_949752695.1. NCBI lineage: Eukaryota > Metazoa > Arthropoda > Insecta > Diptera > Syrphidae > Melanostoma > Melanostoma scalare. The sequence continues at coordinate 232,531,002 of OX456985.1, read as the reverse complement.
CGAATTGGTGCGCTTCCACTCGTATTGCTCCGAGAAAAAATTAGAACGTGATTCACCATCCAAGCTATTAAAATTTTTGAAAACGAACGACTTATATACCGAGTTCCCAAACGTTGAAATCGTATATTTATGACGTTAGCAGTGACGAATTGCAGCGCAGAACGTTCATTTTCATGTTTGAAAAGAGTCAAAAACTATTTTCGTTCAACTTTGACGGGCAGTCGGCTAAATAGTCTAGCGATTTTGTGCATCGAGTCGGATTTGCTTGAACGCTTGAATTGTGAAGAACTAATAGATCAGTTCGCGGTAAAGAAAGTAAGACGTGTTTGCATTTGAAAATGAAAACGATTATAAACATCCGTAATTATCTTGTGTGTAAACTTTGAGCTTTATTTTCTTATAAAAAAGCCTTATGTGATTATTCTTTTACTATGAAACAATAAATGAATTCAAACCTTAGATTTTTGAGTTATTTCATTCGTTAATTATATAGATAACGATCTCACTAACATTTCAATTATTTATAAATCAATAGTAAAGGCGGCATTTTTTAAGGTGCACAGGGCGGCATTTTAATGAAATCCGGCCCTGGTGACAAGAAATGTAGCAAATAATTTTATCAACAAGTTTATTAAGAATATCAAAGTAACGCAGAAGAAAAAGTTAACGCAGGAGTAACACTCAACGCAAGAGTGAAAGGCAACGCAGGCGTAACAGGTAACGCAGAAGTAACAGGTAACGCACGAGTAATGCGGCATATACACTGTTCAAATGCTTGACCAGCATGTAAGAGTGTATTAGTGAAAATAACTCATGTATGCATTGTGTGTACGCTGGAAGCAAAATCAAATCGTTTTGATTTTCTTTCAATCAGACTTCAATCATTGAAGAAAGTATATGGGAGATTGAATGCTTGATCCATCATTCACTTCGTAAAGACACTGCAAAGCGAACATTCGTCGTCACCGAGCGCAAATTTTAATGGGGAAAACAACAACAACAACAACAACAACAATGATTGAAGACTCAAGCTTGAAGCGTGTATATCCAAAGTCAAATAGTATTTACTAATACACTCTCACGTGCTGGTCAAGCATTTGAACAGTGTATATGCCGCATAATAGGAAACGCAGGAGTAACAGGTAACGTAGTGGTAACAGGTAACGCAGAAGTAACAGGAAACGCAGGAGTAACAGTAAACGTATGATTAGCAGGTAACGTAGTGGTAACAGGTAACGGAGGAGTAATAGGTAACGCAGAAGTAACAGGTGACGCAGAGGTAACAGGTAACGCAGGAGTAACACTCAAGGCAGGAGCACCAGGTAGCGCTGGAGTAGCACTTACCGCAAGAGTAAAAGGTTACGCAATTGAAATTAAAACTATATTTTCTTTTCTTTTTTTAAACGTCACTGTGGCCATTGTGATCTGAAAAGGATCAAAGCTCTCCAACCTTGTGCTTCACACTAGCGTTTCACCTGGAGGTTGCATCGATGATAATGCTTAGTGCCTATGCAAACGTACATCAAAGGTCTAATATTTGCTAACGTAACAGAAGAAAAGTTGTTACTTAAAACCGAAATTGAGACACAACTCGTACTATCGCAACTATTTTAGGAAGCAATTTTTTAAAGTCACTTTTAAGGAGTAGGTACTTATTGACCTGTCGTTACTTCTTGATGCCATGGAGGCATTCTTCGATGTTTGACTCAACCCTTGCTACAGTAAAAGTATGTTAAAATATCCTTTTTAAGAAGGTTCCTGAGTTTTTTTCTTTAATGTGGTTCCGATCGTTAACCTTTGCTTAAGACAAAACGACCATTTAACTCCTGCCAAGCACTCGAGTTCATCACTCGCAAATCTTTGTTTGTATGTATAACATTCTATTGTCCTTTTGCACGCAAAAAATACACTTTTTTTACATTTTCATTAACCCACGTGACAACAGACTATCCACAGATGAACTTTTATGCTGGAAACCTTGTTGCCTTGCTTCCTTGTCTGCGCCGCCATCACTTCTTCCATTTACATCCTAAAGAATAGATACTTTGTGTTTGCACCATCTGGTGCTGTTCGTCGTCGCATGTCTTTTTGTGGCATTAAACCACTGCTCCAGCTCTTGCTCCTGCTTTACCGCACTTACCTATGTCAGTTCGCATGTCAACCTTCTTGCAAGCTTTTACCTACTGTTGACACGTCTACAATATAATCTTGTGCAATTTCAAATTCCTCTCGTTTCAAATTTTGATTTTGTGTTCTTGTGCACACTTTACGTACATAGGTATACAGGCACCACCTCAACTCTGCCTGTCTTCTGCCATTCAAATTCCAACTGAAAGGATGAGAATTTGTTAAACAAGATGCATGCCGCACCTGTGTCCAAAATAGGATTTGCATTCACAGGTTTTTTTTTTTTTTGCACAGGCAACAAGGTGACATCATGTGCGGTTGGAAGGAATTGAATTTATATTTGATATGTCTCCCAAGAAGCCAAAGGACACAGGAAAGGTTGTCGGTTTCGAAGAGTGAGGCAATAAAATAAAATAACGAAAGTTAATGGAAATGTTCAACCGCCACATCCTGGGATAGGGAAAATTAATTTCAAAGTTAACCGAGTTCAAGCCTTAAACTGCTGGGTCTAGCATTTTTTATGATGTCACAAGTAGAGTTTTGAATGAAAAGAGCTCATGTTTTCTTTAAGTAATTGGACTGACTATGCCAAGATTGTCATTTCGTCTGCCATCTTACTGCCATTCAAGGATATTCGGCATAGAATTTTGACAAATTGTGGAAGTACTTTATTTTAGTGAAAAACTCAACTGTGGGATGAATACAAATTGAGTAAACATCCGACCGTGTGACTTAATCTCTAAGACGGAGGCTTAAGGCACTTGAATGGGGTATACGTATAAAGAATGGGGGCATTTCGTTAAGGTATACAACTTTTTCACATATCTTTTATATTTTGTACAGTGACTCGTGAGGCACTTCATTCCGTGAGTTTGAATAGGATTGTTTTAAGATATTGAAAATAATATTCCGAAGAGCCTTTCGTCTTTCGCATGAATACAAAAGTACTACTTAACCACACTGAAGCATTAGACGAATCGTGGTGTTGATGGGGACATGGTTATTTAGAAACTGAGATGTTTTGTTAAGAAATTTTTATTTGCTGTACGTGAAAATTATAGAGGAGAAGTTTTAACATTTTAGTTGAAGAAATCGGCTTTCGGGCGACAACATTTAGAGGATTTATTAAGTTTGTGGTGTATGATAACAGTTTTGTTGCGATGATTTGCAAGAGGACTCTGTTTTGAATGTAAAGCTCGAAAGCAATCAAAGTAGACAGTTAAATTAGCAAATGAAACCCATTGAAGGACGACATCTTCAAGTTGTATTACAATGATATGAGAGGTATGTAGGCCCATTTACGAGGCAATATAAATTTGTAAGAAAAACTGTACTTCCTGAAAGGAACCAAACAGGATTCTCGTCTTAAAGCTACAACAAAACAATTAAAATACAAGGTGGGCCAAAAGAAATCCACCTGTTGGAATATGCTCTCATTTTTGCAAAGGAGTCATCGGGCCTTTTTTCGGAGAATGCCATACGATAACAGTGGACGGTGCGCGCTTCAGGGCCATGTTAACCGAGTTTTTTCTGCCGCAATTGGACGAGTTAGGAATGAACGACATGTGGTTCCTACAGGACGGAGCAACGGCACACACTGGGCGAGCCACAACCGATATTCTGAAGGCGGCGCTACCGAGTCGACTCACCACTCATTTAGTTGACTTACATTGGGCCGCAAGGTCACCCGATTCAAGCGTTCCAAGTAACATCTTCAATTCTGCTTCCCTTCTTAGTTCTGCTTATTACCAAATTTTGAATCGAAAAAAATTTGAAAATTTGTGTTATTTAAAAAGTATTTCTTTTGGTCTTATCCTAAACCACCTTCAGTTGAGTTTCTTCATTATGAGAACGACAAACAATCGGTGGTCCTTTTTCGAAGTGCTAAGGCGAACTGTAGATGCACCTAAATTTAATCACGGCTGCTTCACGCTTATGTGCTGGAAAATAGCTTGCTCTTTCAACGACGGACCGTAAACCGATTGTTCAAAGCCACATAACATCACGATCGGATTGCCCTAACTTGACTCCAACAGTTTTCAACTCTTTACCCACTTGTATGAGCACTTGTAGTTGTACATCATTTTCCTTTAGCTAATACTGTGCGCTGTCAAAGATCTTTAAAATCAACAAGTACATCATGAACTAAGACTGACAGCCGATGGATATGGTGTCATCCAACCAAAAACAGAAAAAATAAAACCAAACCCAAAAGCCAATGTCTGGAAATGCTTCCATTTGAATACCATTCTCTCAAAGGGGGGAGCCCAATTTGGTTTTCGTTGTCAAATAAAACATGTGTTGGTGTTTTTGTTGTCATTTCTTGTTTCTCGAGTCCAATTGGATTTCTTAACGTTGCCTTACTGTTTTGTTTACTTATCCCCAGATGAACAGACGGTTTTCCCATCAACCTTCTGACTGATGATCTAATTTCGATTTTTTTTTTGTCTCCTCTTGTGGCGTTCACTAAATAATGTGAAGAGCGGACTGATAAATAAAAGTCGCTACCAACCATTTGCTCGATTCGTCACTCATTCCGTGTGAAGTACTTGAAACTGTAATAAATCCTTAAGCACTCATGCATCAAACAAAAATGACAAAGGAACGAAAAGAAAACAAAAGAAGGGAGATTAAGCATAGTGAGGAATCTTCATTAATTCTGATCGATGACCGTGAATCCTTTTAGTGTCTTTGGAAAATGCAGACCTTTGTATTGATTGGTTCTGAAGTGCGATTGGTAGATGTATATGAGGACATTCAGTTTCAGTTTTACCTCTTTTCCATCTGATTCTCGACGAGGAGCACTTATATTTGCTTTGATATCGTGAAAAGTTTTATCTTCATGCGATTAACGGAGCACTGAAGTAACTCAAAACGCCTCAATCGATTTCAACTAAATAAAATGAACCATGTCAGGTGTCAACTGAGCGTTCATCGTTCAATTCGATTAGTTTTCTCTTCCCTTAAACTCCACCCAACAATTTTTACGACATCGAAATAACTGTCTATTAAAACTCGGCAGTTTATTGATTGCTTTTCAACGAGCTCTCCAGGAAGTGAACTAAATCGAGTAGTAAAACTGTCTCATAGCATCAGCATACGCCATACAGTGCATATAGTCACTTCCAATTAAAAAGTCACACCGTCCGTCCGTCCATTCGCTGTATTCTTCTTCGTTGTCGTTGTCGTTGTCGCTGTCGTCGGTCATCATTAGAAATCGAAGAAATCCCATTAAAAATTCGCCCCAGTTGCGCACAACTCCCAACAACGAATCGAGTAAGTGTATCGTTCAAAACACAAGTGTCTGCTTTCGATATAATTAATTGACTTGGTTAATTTTATGGCTTCCTAAATTTCAATTTGAAGAGCGGACACTTTCCCATAACGTACTCCATTTTCACTTTATGTCTATAAGCCAAGAGTGTAAGATACATGCGAGCGATGCTATGCCATGCCGGTGCGGTGGGAACGAGCACGAGTTTAACGACACCTCTTTAAGCGGTACTTAACTATTATAAACGTTACATTTGTGTAACAAAACCCCATTGCTTATTCAAACTCGTGTATGCCTGGAGGAGCTTATCAAAATTTTACGACACTTTTGGCGTCATTCTAACCAAATGAAATGGAGCCCATAAACTTGTTTCTTGATTTTCTCAATAATTAATGTGTTCAAAGTCAATCGAGGAAGGGTATTTTACCAATCAGGTATTAATAACCAATCGTCGAGGGATATTGAGTCATTCGTATGGTTGTTTTGCTATAGGATCAAGCATTTTAAGTCAGGAATCAGGATCATAAAGAATAGGGGTTATTTTTAATTTGAATATAGGACTGCATTCGCTTGATCCTAACAGAATCGAAATCACAATTTATTATTAAACTTGTACAATTGCTCATCCAGATTCGGTAATAAGATCCATAAGGACACCATCTAATGGTATATGACCTGCGCACGTTTAGCGTTTCTCACAGATATTATAATATTAATAGAATCTATGCATTTGGTGTTTATGGAAATATGGCCGCAATGTGGCACGTGTCTGGTCCACTATAGTGTCTAACAAATAGGGTGATTGTGTCATGCACAGGTGAAGTTAACACATTCGTATAAGTAAAGGACGACATTTTATTTGTTTGTTTTCATATTTTGTGGGAACTTTGGCACTTTGTATTAATTCGAGAACGATTTCAACTCTGCAAAGATGTGTTTTTGGTCCTTTGGGTGCCATTTATTTAAAAAGAATGTGTCTCTCTCCTGCAATTGAATATTAATAAAACCAAAATTAAAAACGTGTCAACACGTGCCATTGAAACACGTTGCTGCCGGCGATGGTATTGTAGGATATGGAAAATCTATTATTTTATTGCGCAGAAAACTTATTTATTTGTGAATATTAATGCTCTCTATGACTTCTGTACGATTTCACAATGTCTAACCAACGATTGATCCTCCCATTTCGCAAATTTTAGAGAGCCCTAACTGTGTGTAGTAAAAGTTTCCTGTTTTTATAAAGATGGAATTAAATTACAGTAAAGAAAATTATTTCACGAAATTGGAATGCCTACAGTCAGACAAAAAAGTGGTGCTCGTGTCTCTGATGTTTGAAGTTCGAATCCCAGAAACATTATGGAAAAAAACTAAACGTCTTACGCGATTAATTGGCAATTGCTAAGACAGTAAAGTACACTGCCATTCAGGGGCGGCAGAACACTATTTTTTTAGGTGGGGAGAGTGGTAGAATAAAATAAGGTATGGTAGTTTTAGTTTAGTTTTATTAATTTAAAAAAAGAATAGGGGTGGATTGAATGACATGAAAAATTTTCCGAAAGCCGTTAATAGGCATGGAAAGGAGTTCGGGTCTCATTTGAGTCTGAAATTTTTGGTTTTATTTTGAGTGCTTCCGCAAACGAAAATGTCACGCCTCGTGCCTGGTGTACATATATGAATATTCCGTATGAAACGTACATTTTATTATATTTTTAAAAAAGAATGGCTAAAATCAAGGAGAAAAAAAAAATAGTGCGTGCAGTCCCCCCGCGCGGAAGAAGTGAAACTTCCTAATATGAAAATGAAAATAGGAAGGGGTAGAAATTTATTTTGAGTGAACTCGTATTGTTTCTTTAAAAGAAAAAGAAAAGACATGGATCGGAGTAAATTTTCACGGGATAGCTACTTAACACCATTTCATAGAACAATTTTTTATTTTTTGGTGGAGATTAGAGGACGAAAACTAGGATTTTAAAGATCTATGTACATACATAGTACTTATGTATGGAATAGAATACCAGGAACCTTTCTGAAACCGTTGATTGGCCAGTGTCAGTGGTAGCTGACTGACCGACCAATGAAGACCGCAGTCTTAACACCTAAGCCCAAGACGGAGAACATTTACATACATGTTTAGACATGATCAAATATGTTAAGACATGATCAAACATGTTTAGACATGATCAAACATGTTTAGACATGATCAAACATGTTTAGACATGATCAAACATGTTGAGACATGATCAAACATGTTTAGACATGATCAAACATGTTTAGACATGATCAAACACGTTTAGACATGATCAAACATGTTGAGACATGATCAAACATGTTTAGACATGATCAAACATGTTTAGACATGATCAAACATGTTTAGACATGATCGAACATTTTTGAGCCGGGCGTAAATGGAAATTGCTTATATATACATGATTATGCCTCCACTAACTACTACATACTCATAACTACATATATTAAAATTGTAATAAAATCTTTCAGTAACCACTCACCAAAAGCTCTGATTTGTACATACATATGTACATATGTATATTGTCTTCGAAATAAAATTCCGCAATTTCAATGAAGCAATCGAAATTTATTTTGCAAGCCAGGCACGATTTTCACACACACGACACAAATTGAAAATTAAGAAAGAACAAAGAGTTAAGGTGGATTTACATGCATCTGCACCCATAATTTTTCATCTGCAGCCATAATTCTTTTCGCTTCTCTTTTTAACTCTTGTGCTTTATAAATTATAATCTACATAAACTAAACTATACCAAATCCAGCATTAGTTCCCATAATGACGCGTCATATAACATACAACTGTTATAGCAACAAATTTATAGCAGTGCCAAAAACTATGCAATCGATAATATGTTTAACACGGAAGTGTAACGCTGCATGTAACACGGAAGTGTAACGCTGCATGTTTGCAAGTCGCATAAGAAGTTTCACTTCAAAAAAAGGATAAGAAATAATTCATAACGTTGAGTCTGTGACCGATAAATAAATGATTCAAATCACTTGGTCAGTCTCAGTCAATCAAGCAAAAATGAGTAGAACAATATTCAAAATTTCATAACATTTTTTTTTGCCTAATTTAACTAAAAAAAATTGGTATATTTCCAAGGCCAGAAGGTGGGGTGCACCCCATGCTGAGAAAAGTTAGGTGGGGTCTATACCCCACCCACCCCATACGTTCTGCCGTCCCTGCTGCCATTAAAAGCGCTTTCTAACTAAGCATCATCTGCATAAGATTTTAGGTGTTTTAAAGGTGTTAGGTCTCACTTTATTGCGCCACTCTATTTTTATTTATGCTTATAGTCAAAAAGGCTCGTTTCAGATGTGTTGTAAATTGTTGGTTGTTAAAATGGAAGCGGATGAAACAGACAAAGTGGCTCTGGCTAAAAAAAGTGCTTAGACAACCGAAACGACTTGACAGTACAGGACAGTCTTAACAGTTTTTTGCAGTTTTGTTCAAAGCTGAATTTGTATAATCTTGAACTTTTACTTGATTTCCGCATCAGTAAACTATAAAATAAGTTTTAGCTGCGAGCGCAATGAAATTATTTAAAAACTGTTTATCCGCCTTAAATAAACAATAAAGTCACTCTATCCTTGATTGGAGTCGATGAGACTCTTGTGGGGCCGCTTTGCCTAAGTGATACCTATCGATATCTATCAAGTGAATTTCAAAGTTTTCCGTTTTCTTCTAAATTGGACCAGTACCTACTTAAAGAGCTTCTTCAGATTTTGATGCTATCAGAGGAAACATTTAATCAATAAGTAGACGTTAAGTAAGGCGACGAGCGATAGTAGAGCTATTTCTTCCAAGAATTAAAAGGACTAAAGGACATCTCTCACATCGTGGCAGGTTTGGTAAAAGAATCGTTGACGACTTCAATTATTCTAGGAAAGCATTCATTGCATTCACTTCGAGATATTGACCTAAGATTATGCATCCCCATTCATTTGGCATTCCCATTTGAAATCCGGCAATTTTTTACTTTCTTTGAGTCATTTCTATGCCTTACATTCCCTTGTTGTCAATGCAAAAAATGCACACATGCAAAATAAATGAATGCAAAGAATTGCAAACACGATGTTACGAGCATCGTTATCTCGAAGGGATCATATCTTTCCAAATTATCAGCTCCACACAAGCAATCCGCTAGTTGGGTATGCAGCGTTGACTTTAGATTGTAGGTAGGTACTTTCCGATTTTGCATTAGCCGCGTTTTATTATTGATCTGATCCGGATCAGATCATGGGTTTATTAGCGTTACAACAACAAAGCGAAATCCTGCTTTTTAGTTGGATCTATTTTTGTGATCTAAAAATTAGTTCTTCTATTTCACACAAGAGGAGACTTTCCATTGAAACGTTGGTATCATTTCCAATATTTCCAATAACAACAGTATTGCCACATGAACATTTTTATCTGTGTGATATGAAATATATTTTAGATAGATACCGAGAAACTTCACATTTATTCATTTTTGTATAATACATGACAAAATGAAAAAGTTTTACAAAACAAAACATATATTCGTGAAATTAATAAGAATTAGTGCAAAAAAAATATATATTTGACAAAGTGGATGAATATCATTTTTCCCTAATAAAAAGAACAAAAAATTAACCATTGAAAAAAAAGTTCGTAGGGCAACTCTGCAACTCTTTTGAAATGTCAGTTGAGAGAGCGAGTCTCTCACAACTTCCAACTGGAAATATGATGATCTAAAGCTGTTTTATTATCAAGATCTGATCCGGATTGGATCATTGTGATAATAAAACGCGGCTATTGTTCCATGTTTGAGGCGTGCTTTGGTCGAAAATAAATAAGGTAGCGCATCAACAGAGCGAGGATTTCCAAGGCCTAGCGCATTTCTCACAACCATGTCTTGATGTGAGGGAATGGAGGAGACCTACAATTTTCTGCCAGCTTCGAACAGCTAATCGATAAAGCGCTTTTCATGGCAATGAATTTACTAACGGAAGACTTACCAATTCCTCTCGAAAGGCGATACCCATGGAGAAACATTTTTGCCTCTGTTGTGATTCGAGTCACGAACCTCTTGGTTAACAGGCAGACATGTCAACCATCACGCCACGATCTGCCTTTCCTTTATAAAGGGTTTTCCAATAAGAGTGATATGATTTCTTTTTCGAAAAAAACACAGTTTTTATAAAGGAAATTCAAATATTTTTTATTTAATGTGTAGTTCAATCAATAAAATTAAGTTTTAAATAAAACGTCATTCAAATGGCCACCACGACGTCTTCTGCAGCAACAAATTCGATGAACCCAGTTTTCGAGCACTTTTTCCACTAAATCAAGTCGTATATCATGAATGGCACGTTCAATATTGACTTGTAAAGCTTGAAGAGAATCTGGTTTATTTTGAAAGACCAATGACTTCAAATAACTCCAAAAGAAATAGTCTATTGGTGTTAAATCACGACTTCTTGGAGGTCATTCAATATCATTATTTCTTGAAATAATCGAATCTCTAAATTTTTCTCGCAATAATTCAACTGTTGCATTGCCCCGTCTTGTTGAAACCAAATGTTGTCAAAATCAATTTCTTCCAATTTCGCTCACAAAAAGTTGGTTATCATCGATCTATACCGCTCTCCATTGACAGTAATGGTGTTACCAGCTTCATTTTGAAAGAAGTACGGACCGATGATTCTACCAGCCCAAAAAACACACCAAACTTAGGTGAATGTAATGGTTTTTCATGAATATTTTGTGTTTTTTGAATATATTTGCCGAAACGCCACTGCAAAATCATATCATTCCTGTTGGAAAACCCTTTATTCTTCGCGATCGTGTCTGAACGTTGTATGACAATAGTTTGGATGTACTTTTTGATGATCTATCCTTTGAACATGGAAATACTATAACTTAGCCAGTGGTGCTCTATTTTTGTCAAGATACCTGCTATTTTTGACGTAATGGCTACTACTGATCATGGTGCTCCTAATACGATTAACGATCAAGCTGTCAGGAGAAAACGATGTTGTGGGGCGACAGCTTCATTTCTCACAACCATGCCTGTTTCGATCGAGAAAACGTTTTTCATGACAATGAATTTATTATCGAAGGACTTGACAATTTCTCAAGAAAGGTGATACTCGTGAACAACATTTTTGGTTTCGGTTGTGATTCGAATCACGAACCTACCACGTAACAGGCAGAGAAGCACCACCAGCTTCACCCAGTTTCATAAATTTGAGTTTCAAAATCCACTGAGTGTAGTTAAATAACCAAAGCGGAGCTAAAATATTTTTTGGAAAATTGTTCACAGCTTTGAAGAATTTTTACCAGTGCTTATGAACCCAAAACAAGCTTCTACACTTCAGCTTAGTCAAGATTGTTCCATAGTCTTTCATTTCGTCTGTTTTTTACTTGTGCGTGTTTTTTCTACTTCTTTTTCAAGAACTACTTAACCGATATCACTGCTCTTCAATGTTCTGTTACAGTGTCAAGCCCATGTTGCACAGGTTGTTTCAAAACTTCCATCATACCGATAAATTTTCAAAAATGCTTGGTCTATGTACGAACAGCTTGCTGCTACAGGTAAGTAGGTACAAAGCTGAGTATACTGAACTTATCTGATACACTTCGTTCGAAAAGGGCGCTTTGGTCGAAAAAAACCTCTCACGGCTTAAGGGATGAATTTTCTTTTTTTTTCTGAATCACTGCAAAGGTCGTTTTTATCACTTCCTCTCTTTTTTTTTTTTTTTTTTTGTTAAAATCAGTCGACCTTATTGGGGTTGCTATAAAAACTCTTTCATAAAAATCAATTGTTTGAAATCCATTACGATTAATAACAATAACAATAAATAAAAACTATACAACAAGGGTGCAAGCATCAGACTCTGTATTCCACCTAAAAGAGGGTAGTAGGTAAATAATAATGTTGCAGCAAATAGCAAAAAACTGAGATTCGCACACACAAATGCACCCTTAAAAATGTTCATTGATTGCTCATCTGGAAATTGGAGGCTTTATACTCGCAGAGATATACCTCATCCACTTGAGAAAGTGAAAACACTGGCACGTGTCAAAACTCACTTTTGGCGATGACAAACGATGACAATTTTTCACTTTTATGTCAAAATTCATTTGAAGCGGAACCAGAGCCAGTTGCATAATGGTATCACTGCTCTAGCATCATTATCCATGCTTTGTAGTGTAGGTATATGGGCATTGTATTTTATGACAATGGTTACCTTTTGCGTGCAAAAGTGCTCGATTGTGTTCCGGAAATGTGCGTGTGTGTGTCGCACGCAGAAAAAGGATGTCATGACTTTGCTGGAAATTGCTTGCTTCCGGTTTGTCTGATATCAGTGCGGAACGTGTGCTAGGTTTTTTTTTATTTCTGCAATTAAATAAAAGAATAAAAGGTTTCACAACCATGAGAAGTTCAAACATCAGGGAGGATTGGTGTCATGAGAAGATTTGGAATCTATTGAAATGCTCACAAGAAAATAAAATGTTTTGAAAGGTCGAGTTTTGATCAACTACTACTGCTGAGACGGAGCCCTGGGAAGGAGGTATGAAGTACATCTAGATGATTATTATGGACGTAAAAAGAAATCAAACCGTAGATACATTTTTTGAATGTTCTAAATAAATAAATAAATAAATAAATAGGGTGGCGCAACAGAGCGAGGAGCCCCTGGGCCTAGCGCATTTCTCAAAAACATGCCTTGTGAGGGAATGGATCCTTCAATGGGATCGAACGAACGAACGGGTAATTGAGAAAGCGCTTTTCATGGCAATGAATTTACTAACGGAGGACTTGCTAATACCTCGCGAAAGGCGATACCCGTGGAAAAACATTTTTGCCTCTGCTGGGATTCGAACCTATAACCTCTGGGGTAGTGGACATGCTAACCATCACGCCACGGGTCACGAATGTTTTTGGCGAGAACGAAAGTCTGCAATTTGTTCTCTATTCAAAGAACCAATCTCAAAAAAAAAAAAAAAAAAAAAAAAAAAAAAAAAAAAAAAAAAAAAAAAAAAAAAAAAAAAAAATTGTGCGTGAAGACTTCTAGTCAACAAATCGACCAATGAGATCTTGAGATTTTTCTTAAGAAATGAACTTACTTACTTACTTAGGTGGGCAACCTGGGCCTCAACCAACATCCTTCTATAACGATTTCGATCGCGGGCGAGCTCTCTCCAGTTTCGCACTCCAAGTCGGTTGAGGTCTTCATCCACTTGATTGCGCCACCTAAGACGAGGTCTTCCCCTTCCGCGATTTCCCTGCAATGTGCTTTCGAACACCCGACGAGCCGGAGCGTTTGGGTACATCCGCTCTACATGGCCCAACCATCGTAGCCTCGCGATGCGTACTCTTCTGGCTATGCCCATGTCGCGGTACAGCTCATACAGCTCGTTGTTGTATCTTCTTCTCCACACATGTTTTTCGCATACGGGACCAAAGATCATTCGGAGAATTTTTCTTTCGAAACGACCAAGAGTTTCCTCATCCGCTTTCGATAAGGTCCATGCTTCTGCGCCGTACAGCAGGACTGGGATGATTAAGGTCTTATACAAGGTCACCTTGGTTTTTCTAGAGAGGGTTTTGTTTCTCAATTGCCTTCTTAACCCAAAGAAGCAACGGTTGGCAAGAGTTATTCTCCGTTTGATCTCCGCACTGATGTTGTTGTCCGTGTCTACAGCGGATCCTAGGTAGACGAAGTCCTGTACTACCTCGAAGTTATGTCTGTCTATTGTGACGTTTTGTCCAATTCGTCGATGTTCTGTGTCCCTGTTTGATGACAGCATATACTTCGTTTTGCCCTCATTAACCATCAAACCCATTTTTGCCGCTTCTGTTTCAATACTCGCAAAAGCACCTCACGCTTTTCGCTTTTTTCTTCCCATTACGTCAATATCGTCTGCATAGGCGAGTAATTGCACAGACTTTTGAAAGATTGTTCCTCTGGTGTTGACGTTTGAGTTTCTTACAATCTGTTCAAGTATGATGTTGAAGAAATCGCATGACAGTTTGTCGCCTTGCCTAAAGCCTTTTTCGACATCAAAGGTCTCGGTGAGTTCTTTTCCTACCTTGACGGAGCAGCGTGAATTCTCCAAAGTCATCCTGCAGAAATGAACTACAAATATATTAAACGCATTAAAAAGAAAAAAGAACTAGTTTCAATTTGGTTTTCTCCGAAAATAATGAAAACTTCCACCGAAGAACACATTTCACTACAGTTAAATCGTCAGTGCCCGAAAGTATGCAATCGATAATCGGCGTTAAACGGGTAACGCGACAATGTTTGGAAGTCGCATAAGAAGTTTCACTTCAAAAAAAAACACCGATATAAGGCGTGGAAGCGGATGAAGGAACGCTACAGGTCCTTTCGAAAAGAAAATACTCCGAAAAATCTATGGTCCCGTATTGGGAGACGGGATTTTTCTACAAAATTCTCTTACTGTCTACCCTAGCTTTTCCACTCTAAGCCACCCTCTATAGCCCCCCAATGTAACTTTTCGGAGATAAAAGGTTTCTAATTTTTTTCTTTAATTTATTCATTTCAGAACAATTCTCAAACAAGTTTTCGAAGGTTAGTTACTACTTCCCAAACTCAATGGCAAAAAAGAAGGGATAAAACCATTTCCGAAGCTTGAATGGTTTTAAAAATAAACAAAAAGTTTTCCGACTTTTAATGACATTTTATTCAGCGATAAATAAAGATGAGTCCTCTGAGAAGACATCAACTTTTACTTTGGATGACCTTCGTATTTCGACTACTAAGTATTTGTTATTTTTCTTATATTCCAAGTTCCAACTCTGCCGTAAGCGAAGATTTTATGAAAAGTCAATGCGATTGGTCACAACAATTTCTGATGCGAGAGCACTTTGAAAGATCTTTTCTCCCAATAGATTCATAGTCACTGTTGTTTCCATTTGTGTCGAACGCATACGCTTTGGGCATCACAACTGAATCAATATGGAGACCAGATGGCGAATGAACTACGACATTCCCATCAAAGCTTTTTGGTATGAGTCGTTCGAATTACAGTACGGACTCGATTAACGCAATTAATAGAAATTGGGGCAGTTGCAGTAACCGAGGTTGTTGCACTTACTGGGTCATATTTTCTGTATGAATTTTTAGTAAAAGAGGCGTTCAGACTATCCAATTTGTTTGTCAAGCACCGAGTTTGTCAACCAAACTTGTTAGTGCGAACTCTCCATCAAGTGGCTTGTCAAATTTGTTGGATGTATTTCAAATTTTTTTGATATTTTTGCAAGTTAGACAATAAGTTTGACGAATGTGAACGCTACTCGTCAAACTTACAAGAAATTTCATTTCCCAAATAATTTCAAGTAGTATAACATCGCACGGAAAGACTATTTTTTCTTTGCTGGGTACATTGAAAGTGGAATTTACGATGGTTTCAGGTAGAGCACCTTTTTAGTCCCAACACGCTTTCTTTTGTTTTTCTTGCATTTTTAAATTTTCATCTCTAAGTTTGACAAACAAATTTGATAGTCTGAACGCCCCTAAACACTAACGAGATCGGAACCCACTCAAATAAACACATCAGATACATCAGATGTTCTTATTCATGTTCTGACAAAATAGCTGTAAAATAACGGCAGGAATGAAGAATCAAAAGAAGAACGTGAGTAAAAAACACATGAAGTTGCACCTATCGAGGTAGCTTTTTTGAAAAGTTGCACTTATAGAGTCAAGACGTGTTACGATTTTTGTGTTGCGAAAATCGAGGAGTTGCACGAATCGAGGGTTGCGCAAACCGAGTCCGTACTGTATTTATTTCTACTATTATTTCTCTATCGTCTTTCTAAGAAAACAACTTCAGCAGAGATCTCTTCTATCTTCGAAAATCGGCGAAGAGCAATTGAAGAAAATTTCATATTCTGTAAAGAGAAAAACTTTGAAATATGCCACTTAATAATTTTTACATTACAAATCCTGACAACTTACATTTCAAATCGAAGAAAAACTTTCCCCACATATCCCAAAAAAGGAGCTCCATTTTTTGTATGATAAAAAGGTTAATGACCACGGGGTCTATACAGCCCTTGTCTCAAAACAATCAATCTCGCACAACAATTCTATTTAAACTCTAAAACAATGTATATGTTTTCTTGAAAAGATAAATCTTTTGAGCAACGCAATGACATCACTTCTAGTGTGGGGTCACACTTATTAAAATCACCCCCACGCTAGATCACATACACTACACACACAACACACACATTCGATTCACATTCCAAAGTCAGTATGCCCAGGGACAATTTAAAATAATTTATTACCCAGTTTCTTGTCCTGATCGCCTTTGTGCAGAAGATAGTATCTAATTAAATATTCACATTTGGGATACATGTTACCCAAAGTTCGATTGAATAATCGTCCCACGTGCCATTCGAGTGAAATCACTGTTCAAGTGATGCGATGCCAATTAGAATTGATTGGAAATTCTTTAGACACTCTCCTCCGCATCATACATATTTCGGGTGGGTAGATTGAAAGATAAATAGATAAGCAAGCATGTTGTATAAGTGGTGTCACATCAAGCCATCAAGGCCAGGGATATTCCAAAAGTAAGAAGACCCAACGAGTATTTTCGTTTTTAATAATAAATTTTTGTAATTAAATCCTGCGGAAGTTTACGGAAAGCCTTTTCCACTTTGATCCACAAGCGATAAGAAAAGAGGCAAAAAAAACAACTTTCCTCTTTGCAATAACAAATACCTACCCACACGAGAAAAATTTCAATTTGAGACAAAAAAACCACTTAAGATTAACCCATGGTAGCCCCCTGCGGCGAAAAGGCATCCACCTTGATGCTAATAATTTTCAATATGCCCTAAGCTCCTCTATTACCTCACCAGGAGAAGAGGAATTATAAATGTAATCCAACGAGGGAGGTCATTTTCAATAAAGCAGGACATGAAAAAACTTTCTTCTCCAGAGGCAATTCGCAGGATTACAAGCACCTTCCTCTCCTCATAATCGCAGGTTATTGCGTTAATGTACATTATCAAACTTTTTTCACTCTCCTCTCAGACTGGTGTAATGAAAACATTACCAGAGATGTCATACAGCCTCTGGTCCGAACCAACAACAACAATGAAAACAAAAAAGAAAATATTATAGAAAAAAAAAGAATAAAAGTTTATGGTTTCGTCACGCCAGGGGATGAATTAATGTTTTCCATACTTTTGTTAAACCCGCACAGTTTGGATGAATGTCCTACTGTCGGTCGGTTGGTCGGCGTCGTCGTCGTCTTCTTTTTGTATCGTTGGAATTTGAGCTTTAACTTTAGGAATTCATTAAAAAATGTTGCTATTTGCTTGGCTCTGAACTCTGAAGAGGAACCAAATCCAAACCAAACCAAACAGTGCAGAAGATGAAAATATTCATGCTACTGGACGAAAAAGCTTGTGTATGCTGTGGCGCCCTCACTTTCCGCTGGACACAGTAATGGAAAACATTTCCTGTATTTCGGACACTTGCATCCGGATAACGGACAGACGCAGTTTTATTATAATTATGACCCAAAGCAGGATTTCAGAGGCACGCGCCTCCATGAGTTTCCTGAAAGCATTTCCTGTTTTTATCTGAATACCAATCGCTGGGGTAGAATGCTTCTGGAATCACTGCTATCACGTTTGTTATCTTCTTATGTCTTTGTTCTTTATACAAATCTTTGTTTCTTTAGGTATACAAAAAACATGATTGTATCGATAAAGAATGGCAATTGTGATGTATTCACGGAAAATCAATTCTGAAAGTTCTTTATCTGGAATATAGTATGAAGAAGTATAGCAAAAGTACCAGGACTAGAATCAATAAATTTCAAGAGCTTAAAGGCTAAAAGCAAGGAATGGAACTCTGCGCAAAATTCTTCAGCTTCTTTTTGATGACAAAGAAGGAGAGCGAAAATATAATATCGTGATTATCTCGCCGACTTTGTCCTTTGTTCTATACGTTTATGCGCTTGCATCTTCATCGTGACGCATTTTCGTTTCATCGAATTTCAAATCACAATAATTCTAAAAAAATTTTACTTCAAAAACTTTTTGCCAATTAAAAATAAAATTGATTAGGTGGCTGGCGCATTAGATTGGAGGAGCCCTGGGGCCCAGCCCATTTCCCACAACCATTGCCTTGTGAGGGAGTGGAAGGGACCTACAATTTTCTGCCGGTTCCGAAAGGCTTATCAAGAAAGCGCTTTTTATGGCAATGAATTTACTATCAGAGGACTAACCAAATCCTCGAAAGATGAAAATCTTTTTTAGTTTCCGTTGGTATTCGAACCAAAAACCTACCGCACAACAGGCAGACATGCTAACCCTTACGCCACGGGCGCCACAAGACTTGCAAAATTCAAAAAAGAATAAGCTCAAAATCTAAATTTGATCGGTTGAATAGTTCTGAAGATATTATGTGGGTGTGCCGAAATGTCAAACGACGTCAAAATCATATCTTCACGAACTACTGCTGGGCTTGGTGTGGAATTAAAGTTTTGATCAGATATTGATACTTTGAGGCTAAAAAGTTATTCTGAATGTTCCCAGTTAGACGTTCGACCGTTATTTATGTGTGTAAACAAATTTTTATCGTATAGAATAGAAACTTAAGAAATAAACATCACTTTTAAATAGCATTAAAAAAAAAACTTAAAGGTTGACTTAGACAACAGAAAAAAGTGTGTTTGCGAAAGTCAAACATGGTGGAAGTGAAAATTCAGAAAAAACGCGAAACAAAAAAAAGACGAAGATATGTAATATGTAATAATGTGTTTTTTATTTAACTTGAATTTCGATTTGCTTTACAATAATTCACAATAGAGAGCATTGGTTTATGCCGCCAGCCCAGAAAAAAAGAGTATATTCTAAACAAAACAAAATTATAATTACATATTATTAATCATTTAACATTTTAAGTAAAGGCTCATTTAAAATTCGTGATCTACTTAATAAACTTTTGATGAATTTGATATTGCATTATGTAGTTTAAAAGGCTTCGTTTATTAATTGGTTTCGGTATCTTATTGCAGTTCTTACGAATCTATATAACACGTTCCAATTCTCCCCGTTTAGTACTTCAATAACTTCGTTAAGGGGAAGTACGCTTCTTCCCCAGTGTGCTCGCCGAATTGACGCAAGGATAGGGCACGTCCCTAAGAAATGAATTACATTTTCCGTCTCTCTGAGGTTACAAAGGGAGCACTCCAGATTTTCTTCTGCACCATAGGGTCGGTAGTTTAAGTGAAATAGCTCTCCTCTCGTTTTGAAAATAGTAGAGATTGTATCTATACTGTACCGATCGTCAAAGTAGTTGTTAACGCCAAGATTGTGTTGGAGACGCTTGTAGGTGTTTCGAGTTTCATTTTGTTGAGCCCGCTCCATAAAACTTGAGAAACTTGTCTGTTCAATCTTTGTCAGCAATTCTCGAAAGCTTTTTTCCCAAGTTTCCCAACCTCTCTCAACCAATTGAACGTTGTGTAACAGCTCCAGTCGTGACCATTCAGTAAAAAACTGTGATTTTTGTTGAAGTAGTTGCCTCGCAATAATGTTGGGCAGCCGGTGATTTTCAAAAGACATAACTTTTTTGATGTAGCTGAGATGCAGTTTGAGCGAAAATGTATAGGGTGGAGCAACGCCAGTCTCTAAATGCAGCATGTATGTAGGGGTATTTTCGGGGAGCCGGAACATTTTTTTTACAAAGTATCGTAGCAGTTTTTCTACCTCCTCATACTGCAAAAAACCCCATACTTGCCCAGCATAGCACATGATCGATCTCATAACCGCTTCGAATAGTTTATATTTGGCACTTGGGGCGACATGTTGTCTACTAAGAACTCCTCTCCAATTACAGTTAATGGCTTTTTTGGATTCTGCCAATTTTTCCTGAAGATGCTTTTTGAAAGTTAGCTTGGTTGTAATCAAAACTCCAAGGTACTTGTACTCCTATACTAGCTCCAAGTCCCTATTTTCAAACGTCCATTTCTCTTCTCTGGCGTATCTGCCTGTTCCATTTCGGAAGATCATTATTTTCGATTTAGCAATATTAACCGTAAGATTCCAAAGTCGACAGTAATCCTGGAGTCTGTTGATCATTATCTGCATCATATGTGGAGTTTCCGCAAGTATGACGATATCGTCCGCATACATCAGTGTTTTGATACTTACACCAGCGAAACGAATACCTCCAGGAAGGACCGTTGCAATGTCCTCCAAAAAAAGTGAAAACAGAAGAGGGCTTAATAAACAACCTTGTTTGACGCCAGACGTCGATTGAAACCAGGAAGAAGCTTCATTTCCGTCCCATACTGCGGTCATATTGTTTTCGTATAGACACTTTACAATATTAAGCATTTTTGTCGACATTCCTATCTATACAACTCAGTTTATAGAAAAGAGCTTTCCGGTCAATCGAGTCGAACGCAGCTTTAAAGTCCACAAAAAAAGCGTATAACTTTATTCCTTTTTCGAGATATGATCTAGCAATGCATGTCAATGAAAAAATGTTATCTACCGTTGAATAACCCTTCCTAAAACCGGCCTGATACTCGCTGAGCAATTCATTTTCATGTACCCAGGTTTTAAATCTGTCGTGTATTATTCCAAAGAAAAGACGAAGATAAAAGAAAATACTAGCATTCTAGCTCATTCTATCGTAGACTCAATCCTATTAAAGAATATTTTTGGTTTTTTTGTGTTGCTTTTTCGTTTCATGAAATTTTCAAATCACCCGACGCTAAGGAAATTCAATTTCAATAATGTTACTGGTTTGCTTTATACGAACGTAAGCTTAATGCCAAGACTGATGGCACATGTAGGTACTAAACACTGACTATTTGCTTTAAAAAAAAAAAACTAGGCTTAGCGATAGTTTGAGAGAGAACGCCAATAGTCTTATTACAAGGTTCATGGTTTCTTAGACGACAGTTGGGGTGCTACGAAGCATTGCACAAAGAGGAGACCGAAAGTATAAAATATAACACAATGTATTCTATCTCATCCTCTTGTATTTTTTGTCTTTGTTTCTCTATCGTGACGCATTTCCGATTAGTTGAGTTTCAAAACACAAAGATATCAAGGAATTTCAAAAATATGTCTATATGGAAATCTGATTGTTTTTTTTAAACGCGTTTAGTAAAACAGCATCAGATAAGTGTATTTGGACCACCCTGTAGATATTATTGAAATGAGAGAAAATCGAAGTTGATCCTAAACTAATACAAAATGTGGAAGATCATTTCAAAAGCAGGGTTCCTTGTTGGTTTCTCTTTTTTAATTCTGTTGACAGCTTTTATATTGCAAATAACGTACATTGAGCTATCTCAAAAGTATACAAGGCTAAGACATCCTGATTTTGACTACAAACGACATTTTAAAGGTAACTCCAAAACATAACAAAAACCACCAAACATCAGTCAGTCAGTCTAGCTTACTTAGCTCCTAATACTATACTAGCTAGATTTTTTTTTAAGAATATTTGATTTTGTCTAAACACAAATGGAAAAGAGAATCCGAAGAAGGAAAGTACTGACACATGAAATCCAGTAGTCTGTCGACTTTTTAATTAAACTTTAACCTTTGGCCTGCGAAAGGTATAGCCCATTGCGTAATGAAGGGTTTATGGTTTCGCCTCACTGGTTGGTAAAGGAGTCTTAACCAGAGTTGGCCGAAATATCACTTTTTATAGAAACTACATTTGTTACGTCTGCTACGTAGTTTATGTAGTTAAATGTAGTTAAATGTATAGTTAAATGTAGATTATGTAGCAGACGTAGTTTGAACTTTCAAACTGTCAGTCTTACCGCTTTTTTTTACATTTTACAGTTTGCAAATCAGTTGTTCTTGTGAATTCTTGATTTTTGTTTGGTCTGCTAAAGTGTTCCAAAAAATAACGAAAAGAAGTGTTTAAAATAAAAAGACGTCATCTATCAAAGTTTTCAGTATACTGAGCCATTTCATCATGGATGGCTTACAATCGAGCAACGATTGCAAATTGTTGAAAATAATTATTGAAATTTGTGCTCTGTGAAAAACGTGCATCTTTTCTTACGAACGTATTATGGTCGTCATAATTGACCAGGTGAATCAGAAACTCGTGCTGTTATCACCAAACCTCGTACCAATTTTAATTTGTTCGACTCGCATGCGTGCAGTGCATTCCGAAGGGAATATGGCAGTCGTAGTGTCCAGTGTCAATGAGTATCCTGATATGTCAATTCGTCACCGTTCTCAGCAATCGGCAAAATCTTACGTGTCGATTTGGGTTTGAAAGCCTAAGGTTGAGGCTTCTGCAAGAATTGAAGCCGAATAAGGTACCACAACGTCTAATTTTTGGTGAATAGGTCATAGAACAGCTTTATGGAAATCCGCTGTTTTGTCGAGAAATTGTGTTGAGCGATGAGGTTCACTACGTAAATAAGCAAAACTGACGTATCCGTATTGATAAACAACCATATGCCAAGAATTACCGATGCATCCCACAAAAACGACAGTTTGGTGTAGTTTATGGGCTGGTGTCATCATCGGCCCATTTTTCTTCAAATACTGCCGTGAAAGAAACGTTACCGTCAAAAGCAAACTGTATCGAGCCATGATACCCGACTTTTTTTTGCCCCAGTTGGCTGAGTTGAACTTGGTTGACATATGTTTCATCAAGACTGACCGCATGCCACACAGCTCTTGAAACAATGGATATGTTGAAGGATGAAATTAGTGAACAGCTTATGTCGAGCGTTTTAATCACCTTTTAAGTTAGCGTGGCTGCTTCGCATCTCAGATACATCAAAAAAAAAAAATCTAAGTACATCGCCCTTTGCGAGGAATTGATTGGGAAGCCTTCCGATAGTAATTTCATGTCCTGAAAGCGCTTTCTCTATTAGCCGTTCTGAATCGGCTAAAAATTATAGGTCCCTTCCACGGTTAAGTTGAGAGAAATGCTCTTATCCCCGAGCTCACCGCTCTGTTCTGCCACCATATTGATTTATAACAAACAACAAAAAAATATTCATTCACAAATAACAAAGTTTATTCAATTTATTATCAACTTTTTCTGTTCATTATGTTTATTTTGTATGAGGCGCATAAAATCTCAAAAAGACAAGACAAAGAAAACACCAAGTCATAAGCCCACCATTTATTTTCTCCTCAACGATAGTGCTTAATGAATCCTAAACAATATTTTCCGAAGACTTAAGTGTATCTACATTGAGTGATACAAAATGAATGAACTTTTCCTTACTCAGAAAATTGAGCTCTTTGGGGATACAACACATTCATAGCTCCAACAACCCCTCAATTCGTCTACAGAAACACAACACCAATGAAATTGGGGAAAATCTATTTACACAGAGATTCTATGTTTACTCACGGAAAACGTAGAAGCTTTCCTCTTCGACTAACGCCATAAACATCCACTCCAATTGAAAAATTTCCCCAAAAAAGTGAGTGTATTCACTTGTTTTACAGTACATAGACATGCTCGCAATTCGAGAGATGAAATGATTTTCTTTTTTGTGTGCAAAGAGCCATAAGAGAGCCTGAGTGTAGCTTTTTCGACTTGATTTTAGCCCACGTTAGTAGAACTTCGTATGTTTTCATATCTTCATCACCAACAAACAAAGCGGAACTTGTTACACAAAAAAAAAAAACACAAAATTAATATCACGTCAAAAAATAAGATTGGTTCTCAAGATTGAACACTTAATGAACAGAACATGTGCAAAAATAATTTTTCATGTTATTGTTTATTTTGGAAGGCGTTCAATCAAAAAATGCTTTTAAAAAGCATCATCATAGAAGTGATTGCACAGTGTTTGTTTAGTTTTTAATTTATCAAAGCAAATGGAAAATAAATAAAAAAAATTATTTTTATTAATTGTTTGTTCTTTAGACTCGTGTTTTATTGAACTAGATGTGATGAGGCCCAGTGGTATTCTAACATTGACCTAATTTCAGTAAATATTTTGTTTAAACTTTTTATTTTTGAAGTGGCAGTGATAAGATAATGCAAATATAATAAATTTGATTTTGAGAAGGTTTATATGATTCTTTAAGGAATCTTAATTTTGAAGTAAATTCGGAGCAAACGTTATTTTTAAAATATTTTTCTGAAGGTAGAATTTTGAATTATTGATAAGGAAAAAGATGTTGTAACACATTAAATTAAATTGGCATACGTAGATTACTTATTTTTTAACTTAATTATTTAAGTAGACAAATTGTAGATTTACTCTCATGAAATAATAAAAAAAACACACAAATTTAGTTCGTTTTGTTTTATAAATTACAAAAAAAATAATAAAAACTCCTTTTTTAGACAAAGTGTATAATTTAAATCCCAATTTTTTATCGTACAGACTTCGAATGTTACAGAAATATTTAAAGCGCACGATGTTAAAAAGTTTTCCTTTGCAAAAAAAGACAAATGAACTCGATAAGAATCAATGTTTTTATGAGATTGTCTTCGTTTCCCTGAATGAATTGATTTTTGTTTTTACTTAACGCTCTGCCTGTCAAAATCTCAATTCATTATCTGCGTTTTACATACATTCGTTTTGCGTGAAATGCATCAACGTACAATCTTCTTGGGAACAATCATCACCGCCATCATCATCATCATTCCGCTTCCGTTCGAAATAAAAAATTAAATCATACTCAGCTAATTATAAACTTTTAATGGTGCTGCTGCGTAGTTAAATGAAAACTTCCGGTGGGTTCTTCTTCATCACAGAAAGAAAGCTAAAGAAAATTCTTTTTTTCTTCTTCTTTTCGTATATCTTTTTACGTCTTTTCAATTTAGGTACACCTACGTTATGCGCTGTGCGCAAACTTTTTTCTTGAGTTCTCCAATTTTCCCCATACCCGAGAAATGTATTTACTTTAGAATAAAGGTGGATAACTCCACCTATTCAGGTGCTGAAACAGGTACCTATACCTTTTCTTGGGTAAATATATACACTTGGAAATTTATGTGACTGATTCATTTCAGCCAATGGTGCGTCATATGCATAAAGTTGAAGTATATAAGGATAAGGATTCTTGTGTATTAAGAAAAGGTTCCTGTTTGATTAAATTGGAAATTTGAAAGGATATGAGACAGGAGTTAAAAAAAAATTAAATGAAGAATTGGATGAATTTCATTTCTACTTATCATCTAAAAAAACGAAGAAATATTATCCTGAACTAAAAACAGAGATAACTACTCGTGGTATTTTATATTTGAGTACATAAATATATTTTTTGATGCGACTAAAGAGGAAGCATTTGTCTCTAAGAGGAGGCAAGGTCAGACAAAGCGAAATGTGTATGGTTTGTATCTTGGAAGTACATTTCTCCTTCTTCGTGAATTTAATCAAAACGAGCTTTAGATTTGCTTTCCCACTCTTGTTTCAGCAGAAATTGAGGAAAAAATCTGTTTCTGTTTGACTTTTTTCTCAATACAAAATTTGCTTTGAGGTGATTTTATTTTTTTGCCAAATTCAAAAGGATTACTAATTTCTGAGCTGAATAACTTCTATGCCTGCCTACCTACTCCTTATTAATGACAATTTTCAAGAATTTAAAGCTGATTATTAAATTTATTTAGCTCCGTCGTTGTATGCTGAAGGCCTTGCAGAAACAAAAGAAAGACTGGAAAGTGAATAAGAAGAGGGCACCGCACTCTTCATTTTTATATGAATCGACTATAAAAGTAAAACGAGAAGCCAAATCCTGCAGCGCATGGATTTTTCTTTTTTCTTTTTTTACTTTTGGTTACATCATTTCGAAAAGAGGGTGTACAATTGATGTCTTAAATGATAGTGGAAAAAAAAGATTGAATGAATCTTATAAGAGGCAGACATGTTGTTGGTCTTAATTATTTAATAATTTATAGACGCTGTTTAACATAAAAACTTTTTTTCCACATTTCTTTCCACATTTTTCGTAGCTCTTGGCGACAGCGAAACTACGTATTGCTGCACCCTAGTTACTCTACTGGCTGTTGGGCTCAAAACATCACTCATTATTCAATGTCATCAGTTTTGGGAGAATTATTTCGGTGATTTTTGAAAAAGTCTCTTTCAATTAAAGGTTTCAATGGGTTATCACCATTATTTTTGATGACTCAAGCTGTCACTTCTCAACCGATGACAAAAACGCTTTAAGCGAGTTGAAATTTTTAAAATTCACTTCAAAAATGTTGAAAGTTTTGCTCTCACAGTTCGCATTTCTTTGTTGTCGTGAAGTACCTTCTCGGCCGAAAGTGTTAAGACTAGTGGAAAAATTTTAGTTGCTATTACAGCTAAGAAATAAATAAACAAAAAGGGTGTAGCAAAAAAGATGGAAATGTGCATATACATTTCTGGGACCTAAAATGCTATAGCGATTCCGAAGGACTATGTTAGCTAAGAAAGCACTTATAATGGCGTAGTGTGATTTTTCTCGCAGGACTTGCCATTTCCCCGTAAAAGGCGATACTCGTGAAAAAAAAAATTTTTTTATGATGTTTCTCGAATTCGAACCACGATATTCTAACCATGGCTCCATGAGACAAGTTAGTGGTGTAAGATGTCGAAATAGTGTCACTCTAGAGCAACTGATTATATTTCTTTTAAAGCCCATAGTATTGAGGAAGAATTGTCCATTTCTCGTCAATCTTTAGAATTGGGCATTCCACAAAAGATTTTACAAACTTTGTATATAAACTTGGGTCTTAAGGATTTTAAAGTTCAGTTAATAAAAGAACTTAAGCCCACCAACAACCAACAACGTCGTATCTATGTTGATTGGGTCCTTGAATTCGTCAAAATGATCCATTATTTCGTCGAATAATCATCTTGAGTGATAAAACTCTCCTTCACACAAAGGCATCCTTAACAATCAGAACTTTCGCATCAGGGATCGGAGAAACCAAGAATTATTATTGGAAAGCCTCTCCGTTCCCAACTTTTCTGTTCAGCACTGTTTTTGATCTGGGGGGAGAGGTCATTATAGCTTTTCCAAAACAGGGCTAGAGCCGCTGTAACGGTGTATGGATTATGGGATCGAACGAATAAGTGCCGCTATGGAAGCCTCGGGGACTAAAGCGTCTCCAGAACCTACGAATGAATGCTGATTTCGAACGGCTAAGTTAAAAAGCGTTTCCCAATGTCATCGCGAAACATTTTTTTCAAAGTCTCTGGAATTTGAACCTCAAACCTTACATGTAACTGGCGGAAACGCTAACCATTTCGCCAACGTCACCACGAAATATGATTGTTAATAATATGTGACCGAGATAAGAAGATGTGGATTTAATTGCTTTCCAACAGGACGTGCCGTATCATGAAAGTATCGATACCATAACCCTGTTAAACGATAAGTTTCCAAGTTGAGTGATTCTAACGAGGAACGACAGAGATCTTGTTATTTAACACCGTTGGAGTATTTTTTATTGAAAATCAAACTTTTTTTTTCAATGGGCTTACGAAAAAACATAATATCCGCTAATGTGCAAATAGCTCGATGGATAGAATATGGTCCTGCGAGCTTAGCCGCAGCGGTTCGTTGATATTCTTTTTCATTACTAATAACATATCAAGCATCCGATGATATTGCTTTAAAAACGCTCGTTTTTTAAGTTAAAAAGTAAATTTTCTTAATGTGAAACCATGTAGAAGCTGTCTATGACTACGACTACTTGACTTAACTATCTTTCTGTTTAACTAATTCTGTTGGTGCGTATGAATAGAGAAACGGCACCAAGGCACTGGTCTTCTGTAACTTGTACTACAAACAGAGACAGAGTAGAGTAAGTCATTCCTCATTGAAGCTGTGCTGCTAAGTTATGAATCTAAGCTCATCACTGTATGCTCCGGGTTAATTTAAGGGAAAAACTCATGAACGTCAAAATGGAAGCATGATGGGTGGAGAAATGTTTGTGAAAAAGCACCAAAGGAGAGACAAACTGGGATCAAAACGAGCTTCAGCTTATTAAACTGATAGGTGATGGACATAATTCTGGCTTGTAGACTTGTAACTGCGTGTGTTACAGGACCTAGGCAAAAACTTTATTCCGAAACTTGAAAACGATAATATGACTTGGAAAAAGGGAGTTATATCTATTTTCACGAAATTTCTTAAGACTTCGAGCATAGATTACGATACCGTTGAATCTTAAAAGGCGTTCTAATATTCAGTCCAAAATTAGATCTCCTGAGCAGAACACGTTCAGTTCCGCCTTTAACGCATTGGCTCATTCTTCTCTTTTGAAAGTATCGCTCTTATTTATTTTAACTTTAAACATTGATTGAGTTGACGCTCAATAAAACTCTCTTTTTGGTGAAAATTTAATGATAGCCTTTGGTAAGGAACTGGCAAGTTCTATCCGAAAGAAAGTAAAAAGTAAAGATTCATAACAACCCGAATGTAGAGTTTTATACTCAAAATTTACCACTACTTGCCTTGACCAAATGCAAGGTAAAGGTAGCATTTCAATAAAGTCTTCAAATAAGTGGATAGTAAAACCTTCATACCGTAGGTACATGGAGCGAGGATAGTCATAGAATTCCCTTTAACTGCATACCTATTGTTCATTCATATCCCCAAAAACACTTTACAACAACAGAAAAAGTACAAATACCTACCTATACATACTTTCGATTTACATCTTGAAACAACTAAAAAGACATCCGATAAAAAAGAAAGAACAAATCCTTGTGAAAACTAACACATGATGTGAATTTACTATATCGTGTTTACGGCATTATCCCTTTCTGCATTATACACTTTTCTCCTTACTCCCGATAAAGTGATGCCGGTAAATTCTTGGTCCATTAGGATTTCGTATCGCATTCCTTATGGTTCTTTGAAAGGTAAACTAAAAGCAGGATACTTCCTTCACGTACCTTAACACCAGCACATCTTTATAGTGGACATGGATATTTACTCTACCGTATCACAGTATACGTGTTTTCCACTCAAGCAGACAAATTTTCCTTTGGTAGGTAAAAGAAAAAAAAAGAAGAAAAATTACGTCCATACAAGTCTAAGACAGTCAATAAAAATTCTGAACTGAATTCCTGGCAAGCTCTTCAGATCACAACAGAGGATGAAGAAACGTGTTCCCCTTGATTTATATTAACTCTCAACCCCTCTTTAGTCAAAATGGTAGCCACTGAAATAAACCTTTTTCCTTCCGTTTCGACCAAATTCAACATAAAATGCAAATAACGTTAAGAGAACACAGACCGCCAAAAAAAAAAAAAAAAAAGAATAAAATCTCAATTAGGAAAGAATTAGAAATGGGCGTTTAAGAAAACTTCTAAATTAAACCAACCCCCCAATCTATGTACCTATACCTCTATAACTAGCAAAAAAGCCAAACCACCCCTTTCACTTTTCAAATTGAAATCAGGAAAACCTGGCAGTTGTTGGGCTCCCTGAAGGACTCTTACAAAAAAGACCAAATAAAAACATTCTCCGTTGTTTTTGGGGGCAAATTGCAAATTGATACGAAAATCATTTCACCTAACGACTAATAACCGCTGTCTGATGTTACGGCCATTTTTAGTGGGCAACACCTCGTTGGTTCTGAAAACAATTGATGCGGGAAAGGATTAGGTTGGGAGATGGGGGGACGCTATTATTGCGAGATGTGCGCCTGAATTCGATGGGATATAATTTTCAGTTATTAAAAGGTTTACGGCTACGACGAAGGTAGGTATTATATTTGACAACAGCAGCTGTTATCGTGGAATTATTAATAAGACTGAAGTGGGGGGGGGGGGGGGGGGGGGGACCGAAGTCCTTTGGGTGGAAGTGCTACGATAAAGGATTTTGTACGAAAATAACATATTTTCTATTAAAATTGTATAATAAAATTGGAAGAATATGAAAATTTATGATTAACGACGTTATCTTAGCGAGAATCGGTCGTTTAATTGCTAACCTCTTTCAAATAAAATTGAGGAGTTGGAGTCGAATTTGAATGATGGATGAACTGATCAGCTTTACGATGTGCTCTTTTATCGCGAATGGCGTGTACAAATGTCTGACAATTAAACACCGGAACTAAAGAATTGTTTCGACTATATAATTAAAAGCCATGGCCTTCCTTCATATTAAGCTATGCCATCTATCAAGGATAACGAGTGGAAGCTGCAAAAAAAACTACGCTTCTAACGTTATTTCTCAGATATCTCTCGAAAAAAGGATGATATTTGCACCAGCGAATAGGAAGCTAGACCGGTTTTAAGAACGTTTTGACATTACTGGAGCGGCGTTGGTTGTTACAGACGCTCAGCCCTGATGGCTTTTGTATGGTATAAATTTTGCTATTTTATATTTAATCTTTGGCGCTGGGAAAGGTCAGGCAAACAATTTGGTGTGGCAGTGTTAAGACAACACAGACCCGTCTCACCTCTTTTTGTTTATGTACTCTTACAGCCTTATTTATAAACCCGTAATAGGGAGTGAATAGCGGTATTTTCCTCTTATGATATCTCTGAACAGGAAAACCTTATTTGTAAAACTTTTTGAATGTAACATAGAGGTAGAATATGCTGAACGCGGATGGAGGTAGAATAGAGACTGAATACGTTTTTGTCATCGCTATTTTGAAATGACAGGGAAATGTTAGTACGCCGGCGGATACATAGATGGCTTTCAGGGACCGGTTTGTTTTCGATAGTGAAGTATACCTGTACCTGGGTATGAGAGCTCAATGTTATAGATATCCCTTTTTGGTGGTTTTCTTACGCACCAGCTGTTCAATAGGTAGGATATATAAATCATAACTATAATAGGTTTATAAATAAGAATTTATGCAACGTAGAATGGAGTGCTATTCACTACATAACTATTCATCTGTTCAGAGCTATTTAGGGAAATCTAATAAATATGGCTGTTAACGTTTACAAGCTCAGCCATGATTATCAGGTCCGCCTGTTAAGAAAAAGTTCGAGGTTCGAGTCCCAGATACAATCAGTTTTGCCGACTATCTCATTTGCCGAGGGCAGAGTAATAACTTCTCACTATGCGGTTCAGCCATTCCTAGTATGGAGGGCATGTTTGACTGAAATACGATACGTCCGAGGCTTCCCGAGTTCTGTTGAACAACTCCTTTCTTTATTTGTTTTCGTAGAAAATCAAAACATTAACACTTTGCATTGCCATTACGATTGCAAGGTGAACGTAACGTAATAAGAGTCAATCTCAAAGCAAACGCCGGGGCTTGTTGGGAAACTGTGGGCTTCTGTGTGCGATGCTCTCTTTACTAATGCCCGAAGCTATCTAGTCAAGGTCCTAAATCTCTTAGCCAAGAAAACAACTTAAAGTTACTGAAATTGTTCCAGAGACGGCGAATATAATTTTGATGCTTACCCTCATCACTGATTCTGTAACGCTTTTGAAAAATGGAGGATATCGAGGTTTGTTTTAGAGTGAATCGACGTTTTTTTTGTTGAGCAACATTGAAAACATTTTGATTTAATATCACTTACCGGTTCTCAACGAGCCATTCAAATTACTTCTTCCTTTCTTCTCCCTTTCCCGGTCGTAACACCGATGGGCTTATGACTCTTCGACTTAACTGCTTCACACTATTTATCCACTCTGTGGTACGCTGAACTAGCCAATATACAATTAGGATATAATTGCATATGTTTTGAAATTCAACTCACTTTATATTTTTTTAACCCGCATTCAATCCTGCTCTCCATCCAGGTACATCTTCTTTCATGAATATATGAAAAGTATTTTATTTATGCTACCAAAGTATTTGACTCTCATTCCCAACGGACAGCATCCTTCTCCAAAAACCACACAAAATTGTCCTTGTCTGCAAATGGAAAATTAAAATTAATGACTTCAAATATTTCATATACACATCGTGTATGATGGGATCCCGAAGGATGTAAGGCATTCAAAATAGTTGTGCAAAACCACGAAATACGCTCAACACCTAGAATTGTGTGAAAGTAAGAGCTTCGGTTAACCCATTTCACAATAAATCTTGAGAAAAATGAATCAAATTCCCCGAACGGGGGATATAGGAATACAGTAATTTATCATTCAAAACGAGCATGGTATTTGGGACACCTTACATCTAACATTGGTGTTGGTTGTTCTCTCTTTTCGGTGTCTTATAGATTTTCTGTCTTGTGTTTGAGGAATCGTCTTAAAATTTGTTTTGGAATAGAAAAAGAAAGTGGAATTGCAATTTCATGAACTCAAGATACTGCGTAGCTTGGTCTTGAGAGAAATCACAACTTAAACGTCTAAATTTAACCCTTCATAGCTTGTTGATATCGCTTTAAACTCACCTTCAAAAACATCAAAAATAAGAACTCTACCTACTCTACATGTATTTCGCTTGTTCGGCAATAACTTACCACCTCGCATTCAGCTAATCGATTATTGATTTAATTTTTTTTTTTCATTCGTCGTCGAATCGTTCGAATCATTTCCATGGTTCGGTGGGTACAGGAAAAAAACAGCTACCACTACCCTCACCACAGAACTCTGGTCAATTTCAAAAAGGTGTAACTACGCTTTGGTCAGCGATGATCAGAGCTAACGATGCTGTACAGCATCAATTTCAAATCATTTATTGCTGATGTAGCAGATGATAGCTGTTAAATGGGGAGACGTTGCACGTGCTTATGTCCTTCGTAATGGCATCGTAGGTAGTAGGAGTCTTACAAAAGGGAGCTCTGCACTTTGACGTGAAATCGTATGATATGGGGACGATGAAGTCTTTTTTTTGTGCAAGCTACTTTGGGATAAAGTTTTAATGGTAACAGGTGCTATTTGAAACGATGTAAAGAGTTTTGATAGAAAATCCATCAGAGAGGTAATTTTTTTTATAAAAGTTTTAGAAATGGATTCCAAGTATAATTTGTTTTGAAGAAATGAAGCTGAAAAACGTGTGGCATTTTATCTAAGAATCGCCCATGTTGGTCGAACTACCTATTCCTAGCTATGAGAGCTTGTGCCTTTTATTGTTTAGAACACAGTAAATATCTTGAATACGACCCTCTTGAAAGGAAAGGATTAGCTGCCATATGATACAGTAAATGAGTTTGAATTCTTTTAATCTAAATTTTTACGAAAAGGAAACAATTCAAAAGTTAGTTTTGCCTTGCCATGGAATACTTAAATTTTTAGGAAAGAAAGATGCAGTTCTGATCTCATTAGTTGGATCTCAACTCTTGCTATGGGTACCTCTTACCTGGGGGAGTTCAGAGGTTTTTTCATAAAAATGGGCAAAAAAGTACTGACAAACACACTTATGTACCCCTTCCTTAATTAGAATCAAAGAATGTAAGAATACTGAATACGAGTACTTCACAAGCCTCCTGTTGCGGGCGCCAAATAAAGCTCTGTGAGATTCATTGCACATGTTTTCTTTAGGGCATGAGCGGTAGCTAAAAGCGTATTTTTAGACTGGCCGTAGAATTGTGTGTTCAAAATGTAGAAGACTTATTGTGAACCCTCGTAGAGGCTAATAGAAGCTACACAGTGATGCGATTTCCTTGTAAATTATGATAAAGTTGTTGGCAGAATAGGCTCTCTATACCTAATACCAAAACGTTTTTTCTAGACCAGGGCTGTTTACTTGTTACTTTTGCTCACAAACTGCATTCGAAGACTCAATATCAAAAGGGCAGCTTGAGTAAAGTAGGTTTTATCCAAAATTTCATCAGCCAACCTTTTTTTGTATTCCAATCATCCAAATAACTGAGTGGTAATTGCGGCATTACTCTCAATGGCCCCAACCAGAGCATGCAAGCCATTTTACACTTCAAATTCAAAACCCTATCCAAAACTTCCGACTTTCTTGCGGTATCACCACACATCCAAAATTTGTCGTGGACTCTTGGTCTAAGATAAAAGGCAGCTACTGATGTAGGAACATTTACTAGGACATCCGAATGAGAATTCGCTTTCCATGGTTCGTTACTAAAATTTCATACAAAGTCTGCGTCCTTAGAACCATTGCACGTCAATGAATATTTCGAAAGAAGGTTTGGTAACCAGCCTGAGGGCTTCCAAATGTTATATGTCTACATTTTTGTAGATATCACCTCTCTCAAGGTCTATCCTTAGGTTAGTGAAGTTGCGGAACAATCTACGTACTTTGGTATTTGTTCTTACTTCAACTCAGTGGATATTTACGATCCGGGTAAAGCATTAAAATGGATCAGCTATGATCCCTTCGATGTTCATTACGCTGAAAAATTACGAAAAAGGGGAGAGAAAGTTCAGATTTCAATTCAAACTACATAAAAACTCTGAAGTCATAGCAGGATTCAGGTTGGGCGCCAAATAAAGAACTTTGGATGTAATGTATTCTTATTCTAATGGAACCATTTCGTCGATGTGAGTAAGATCACAAGGGTCATCAAAGAAATTTGAGCCTAGGTGTATCCTATGTTTGGGAGCCAAAGCTGGGCATTAACAGAGAGGGTGGGAAATAGTTTCCTCCTCCTCCTTATCCATAGAGTTTCTGCGAAAATTGTTTGAGACTACTCTTAGCCTTGCGGCGTGTTTTCCAATAAGACAGTGTCCTGTGATGACACATATCGTCGCCCAAATATATTTTCTTTTGAGAGAGATCAAGTCGTTTGACCGCTTGAGATCTAGCTTGGGTCAGATGTGTTGTCAGAACTGATTGACCATCTCAGATAAGTTTTCTTGCATGCGTCCTGCTTGAGCAAGAGCTTGTATGTATACCGATTGGTTTGCCGATACTCTCCGTTTTCGGTGAGAAGGGCAGAAGTGTTTCGTTTCTGGTGAGTTTATCTGATGCTTTGCAGTTTCCTGGAATGTCTCTAGGTCCCGGCATCGAGCACAGGTGAGTGTTAAACTGGTCTCACATCTCCTTGAGAAATGATCGGTTTTTAAGTGGCATTGCTTTCTCTCAAAGGAAAAAAAAATTTCTTTTGGGTATCACCTTTCGCGAGAATAGGAGTTGGCATGTCCTCCAAGAGTAAATACAAATGCCAAGAAAAGGGCATGAAATTGTATGTCTTTAAAATCTCGAGGTTACCACAGCCTTATTATGCACCACCCGCTTCAATTTTTTATTTATTTACCAGCAAGAAAACCAATGGATTAGTTTGAAGTTTAATCGCGAACTATGTAGGTAAAGAGATTTTTGAGTGCATTTGAATTAGAAACGTTTAGAAATATTTTTCGCTCTTCGCAAACAGCAGCTTTCTGAAACTCTTATAAGTAGGTTCACTCGATTCAATCATCATCATCGATCAAATCACGATGAATTGAAAACGCTAATGGTACTGAACAATTAAAATATTTCAGGCTTGAATGAGATCAGAGTACACAAAAAGGCTGTATATAGCCTGAATATAGTTGAGCTTCTTACTACCTTCATAAGTCCTACTCTGAGCGCCAAATATGCGGCTCAGTGTCAGTACTTCTCAACTACGAAGGAAATTCATTCTGCTGCATTTCCTGCCAAACTTGTGTAACACTGACATCCGCTAGCTTTCGCTTACTTTGGCAAGTCTTCGGGAATGTGACACAAAACGTCAAGACTAACTGATAACTGATAAGCAATTTGAAGACTTTTAATGTTTCTTTATTATTCCAATATAGCGGCCCTATTTTCTTATCGCCAAGTGAAATCAGAATTTACCAACAAAAGTCATTTGACTATCCATCTTCAAGTATAGAAAAGGGTTAAAATGACATTAGTGTTGACCAGCTTCTACTTGCAGTTGGATTATCGCATAAACTTGTTCGAATCCTATGCTTCCTTTTGGCCGACCGATGACAACGCTGCCCACCCAACTACGACCCTCAAATGAAGATTATCTCTTCTTATCTTGTTAGTCTTCTCTTATGCATTAGCTATAGCCTTGAGCGAAACTTTCACCTCTGTAATTTAATTTGTAACACTTTTCCCAACCAAATGTATCCTTTATCTAGTATAGTGAAAGACGATTCGACCACAAGTCCATTAACACACATGCATCACACCATCATATGGTTTATCATGTGGCCGACTGTGAATTAAATGTGATACCTCCTTGAACCACTCCTGACTGCTGGGTCCTGGCCTGGCGCATTCGGTAATTCGTATACGATACAAGGTATCGAAAATGTGGTTGAGTGCGAACTCCTGCTGATAAAATTCTTCCATTTGTACCGGAAAAATGTATAAATTTAGTTTTCCAAGTAAAGAATAAACTTTTTGTTCACTCAAAACAAATAAGGGTCCAGTCCATAGACGCACATATCCCTCTTCTCTGTGGGTGCTAAAGTCATTAGGTGATAAAAGCATAGGTGAAAAGGAATATTAAATTACGAGCGATACTATTGTCTTGCCGTCTCTACATATAGGAAGTTACTTCTGCTTGCATCCGCTTGTTTGCCCAAAATGGCTTAGGAGGACTTAAACTTGAACCAAAAAGTGATAAGTTTTGCAGAGAAAGTTTAATGAATTTAGGACTAAAGTTTAACAAATTAGATTTATATCCTTTTTCTCTACAGGGATCCCTGCAAGAAATGGAGAATAAACGTATACTTAATACATGCCCACGTAAATGGGGTCGAATCAGGTGGGGAATTTACTTGAATAAAGTCAGCGTCGCATGTAGCGAGGTAAGAAATTTTCTCGAATTCAATTTTCAAGGGAACGTATATTGTGTAGTAGACCTACTCGAATTCCATGACATAATTAAATCCTCACAGTGATAAGTTTTTAAAGTCCAATCTGTTCCCTTTTGGCCGACCTTAATTGCAGGGTCTACTTGATAATCTTCTGGACACTCATTACCAGTAGCCATCGTCGTCGTCGCCATCGGTCGGTCGTTGTTGAAACAAAACAAATTTATAATAATAGTGTGAGAGTGTCGCCTGGACATCAACAACATGGACCTTAACCCTTTTCGTCCTTACACACCGGTGGTCAAATTCCATACGGCGTTTGAATATCAAAAGGTGGATTTACAGGGCTGGTGTGTCCGTAAAATTCTAAAATTCATTTGCTTCAGATTAATTTTGAAATTTTCTGGGAAATTAATTTTTGGGATTTTAAGAATGTCTTATGATGGCGGTCGTTCGTCGTCGGTGGCGGGTGTAGTAGTTTCCTCGTTGTCCTTGTCGTCCCTTCTCTATTTGGTCAATCCTAATGAAATGTGAATATACCCCAAATAAGGTGTTCATAGTTCTCGCTATTGCTGGTGGTATTAAAGAACCCGAATCTGGAGGGGTTCGAAACAATGCGAAGGGTTAAACATTGTCGTGTACCCCGAAGGTATATTAGTAGACCGGTATTAAAATATTTTTGGTTTTGAGAAATGGGAAAAAGGGGTGAGGTTGGTTTTAGATATTCGAAATGAAATGACCTTAAGTTAAATGTTGACAAAACTAACAACGTTTCACACAAAACCGAAGCTATCCTTCGAGAACATCCCAACGACCGAATCACTATATGCTTGATTTTATGGTTTGTTGCGACATCACACAAGAAACCTGCAGCAGCACACACACGACAACGGTGTGAAGATAGATTTACTTGATCCCAATTTATTGGTTGAAAGCAATGAATTTTCTCGGTGCTGTTGCTGTATTCATTGAACCAACTCAATAAACACCTCGCAAGACTAAGTCGATTTTTATGGCCAATAAAAGGCAAATTTGTGCACAACTCCCATCGGATAATCTGTTCGATTTTAAAATATTTTTCAATATCAACGAATTGAAAGGATTTGCTTTCGGTTGATTGCCTGCTTTTGCTTTGGTGAGAATCCATTGGTGATTGTAACAAATTTGTTTGTTGACAATAATTTGGAGTATTAAGGAACGCCAGGGAAGAGGATCAATAAAATAGATGCACAATACTGAAAGGGAAACGAATAAGCTGAAAGAAACGATGAAGAAGTTAGTCTCTGATCATGGTCCATAGCTGTGCTGAATTTCGCACTGAATTGAAAACCAAAAAGGATATTGAAGATAAATCAAACGTGTCTAGGCTAGATATCATTATTATGCTGCTTTCAAATAAAAAACTGATTTGATGAGAAACAATTCGATAAGGGAATGGCTCACTTCTGCTTTTTCACTATAAATTAGACCCCTTACCCAGAATGGGGGAGGTCTATTGAAATTTAGCTGTGTGCTTAGCTATCATCTAAAAAGGGATTTATTCAGTAGCAATAAAATTAAAAAAACACTCAAAAAGAACGAAAAACGGAGTCATTTTAATTCCTTTCTACAATTGCTGTGAGAAATCAAAAGGACATACAACCTTTCTGTATTCGGTATTACTTATTAACTATTCTCCCTTAAATAAAAATTGATATGTTGAGATATACAAAAACTTAAGGGTTGCCACAATTTTTTAAATTCTTCAAAACAGATCCCCTACCCAGGATGGGGGAAGTCTATTGAATTGAAACTATGTGACTAGCTATCAACTAAAAAGTTATTCCAAAAAACATAAAGAAGGAATAGCATGGCGTTTACCAGAGCCATGTTAAGTCCTTTTAAAAGTAGCTGTACGGTATTAGCTACGGTATTACTTATGCTTATAAACTATCCTACCTTAAGTATAAAACTGATTTGTTGGGATACGCAAAAATTGAAGGACTATGTAGTGGCCTTAATTCTATCTCCGAATGTCTCACTTCTGCTCCTACCGCAGATGGGGGAAGTCAATTGAATTTTTTTAGTAAAGTCTTTCAATTCACTTAACTGAATGACGTTCAACAGGGTGTCACGTTATAACCACTGTGCCACAAGTTGAATTTCAGAAATTATTTCTGTACTGAGTCCTGAGTCGCTTCCCACGTCTCCCATCACACGTCTTTCGAACTGCGCATATCTTCATAGGCTCTAAGTATTGAGGTTGAAACGTTGTGGTATAGCCACAATTATATTAGCAAATGGCATACTCCTGCCCCTACCGCGGATGGGGGAAGTTAATTAAATTTTTTTGTAAGCTACTCCCTGGAACTCTAGTCTCACCACTTCGAATTTCTTATGCGTTTTTCAAGCTGAGTGACAGGGCATCACGCTATGCCCACTGCGCCACAAGTTGAATTTTAGAAAATATTTCTGTAATGAATCGCGTCACACGCCTCCCATCGCACATATTTCGAACTACGCATATTTTCATAGAATCTAAGTATTGCTTCGACAGAAAACGAAAGCTGAAAAATAAAACGACAAAGTCACAACGGATTTCAGTCTCAAAGATCATCCTTCACTCATTTATACGCCACCAGCACACTCCCATTTCAAGGCAGATGCTTTGTCGAAGGAATGGAACCAATCGTGTTCGACGTCAGTCACTTAGATTGATAGGTGATTGATTCTGTTGTTGCTAGCGAAATCATTTCACTCGATCAGTGTCGGAATGTCGGAATGATGCCTTGCGTACTTGGGGCAAGCCTTCAATTCAATTCATGTCCAAGAAGAGTTTGCACCTGTTTATTTGTGTTTTCTTCATCGAAGGTTAATTCCAGCTCTTCCATCGTTTCAAGCTTTTATCAGCATTGATGAAGCCAGCATCACAATGAGTTGGTATACAAGTCCACAAGCCTCGAGAACAGAAACTTCATTGTATCCAAAGACAAACGGGACGTCAAGACATTTCTGAGTACAACAAATGGAAATGTAATGCAAGATGTCATCGCAAGTCGTAATTTTGTGGCATGCAAATTATATAACGAGTACAGTGTACATAAATTCAATCAAACTACACACAAGATGAACTTTTTCTTGATATAGTCTTCTAGTGTTCGTTTGGCTCGTATCTTTCACTCTAGCAAATTGAACGAGAAGCGTAATACTTTCTTGAATGTGATCCAACTTCTTCCTGTGCCTTGTGCGTTCGCGTTTTGCATACCGCAGCAGCAAAAAAGAAGAAGGCACGAACACAAAACAAAATAGTAATTCGCAATCAGTTACCTTTATTTAGGCTGTCGAGTACGGCATAATTGTCTCTCTGTTGCCACAAAATAGCCGAAATAAATAAATTGTTTTGCTATTTGGTGCTGCCTGCCTAAAGCCAGACCAAACCAAAGACCACCTTGTTCTGGCATGTAGACTCATTGTCGTACTTTAGAATACTGACAATGGCGACAGTGTTTCTCATGCGATTAGCCTCATTTCCGTTGAAGGTGTTCGACGCCGCAATATATGTAGTTGGTCATAGGTGCAGCAATGTAAATGTGCAGCAATCGGACTGAAGGGAGCAATAGTCTTGTCGTGCAACACATGTAGAAGATGTGTCTGCTCCAAATACCAAGCTAAATGGCGTGAAAATCACCTTTCAGGTGACAATAGGATTGAAATTCTTTGGCATTTTTTATGTGTGCTGTGTAGGTACATCTCCCTGAGATGCCTTGGGGCTTGATTAGTGGACAGTCAGCATGTCTGTCTGGTTGGTCAGGTTGGCTATTTTCGAGAACTCGCGCTTCCTAGGTTGTTTGTCATCGAGCTGTCCGTGAGGTGTTAAGATGGTTTCTTTTTTGCTGTGGTACTCTTGACTCAATGTGTCTGTTTTTAGTTTGATTGATTCAATGGGGACGTGTTGACATAGGCACGAAGCACCTTCTTAATGTTGACATCAAATTCACTAAATGCAGCTGTGGTCTTTCACAACAAATTGCTTTTCGAACACTCAGTTTATTTGGTTCAGTGGTTCAAACTGAGGTACATAGCAACTCTTATTTGACCCTAGAACGTAACTAATCCTGCTTTCCTGCAAGACTCGAAATCACTTTAAGTCTGCATAGATTAATGATTTCCAGACAATTTGTGGCACTTCAGTATGCCACATTTGAAGAGAAAAAAAAAACAAATTTCCAAATAACACACAAATCCGCTTGAACATATTCATCAAAGCAAAACTCCACGTCAAAAAGTGTTTCCATGAAACGAACACGTCGCCGTATAAGCTCAGCAGATGTTCAGGTCCACCAAATCCCGTGTAACTGCATCTATACGCTCTTGACAAGCGTTGCATTTGCACACATCATAGCAAGAGACACTTTGTAATTAGCCATTTTGTTACACCATCAATCATTTCTCCGCATATATGAATACGAAACGTACCGACTGCCTTCACTACTCTTGATTGTCAGTATTACACAGTGTTGTAGGTGTTTTGGGTTTCTTTTTCTTTTTTGGCTTGAGAAGTAGAGACGTATACTGGTACTACTCCTTCACTCGTATACTATGCTTCACCTCAGACAGACTCTAAAATATGACACTTTAAGTGTTGCAAATATTTATTTATGTTTGGACTGCATTCCATAGCTCAGGTCATTAAATCAGACACAGTTTTTTCGATGTTGGCAAGTGTGCAACTTGTTCGTGGAAGGAGCTTATTTCATTTTCTTGGAAACTCAAATATATACTTTGTTGCAAGAGTTATCTTGGTCGAGGCTATACTTTTATCTGGTTTACGTGCGTCTAGTAGTTCCATGCAGTTGATTGATTCAATTTGGTTTTATTAAGCCAGCCTACGCTATAGAATCCTTGGAGCTTAGCAATTTACAATACGAGTGTGAAGTAAGCTCTGCTTTCTATGTACTCGTCTTAGACTTATAGCTTGAATCTGACCGACATTCCTGATACCTCGCAAGGCACAATGTTCCGGACAATACTCAATTCTTGATATGTGGCTCTTAGCAGGTCAAAACGTTGTGACTGGTCGTAAACTATGACTTTTGGGAATAATTTAAAATTGAAGAGCCCGCTCTTATTTATTAAATGCCGCATTGTACGTCTTGGGGTCTGTAAGACAAAACTACAAGTTCTTGTAATACAGGCGAATTATGAGAAGTGTAAGAAAAGCTACAAGGCAGCCGTTGCGTGATGGTTAGCATGTCTGTCTGTTAACCCAGAGGTTTATGGCTAGCAGCCTTACGCGAGGAATCGGCAAAATCCTCCGTGAGTAAACTCTTTTCAATGAAAAACATTTTCTCGATTAGCCGTTCGGAACCGGTAGAAAATTGTAGGTCCCCTCCATTCCCTCACAAGGCATGGTTGTGAGAAATGCAGTAGGCCCTGAGGCTCTTTGCTCTGTTGAGCCATTTTTTTATTTTAAGCTACAAAGTTTGCTCGATATTTTACAAGTAAAATGGACACAACCCTACAAGTGGCTCTTGACTTGTAGGCTTGTATGGTTGTGCTACAGGACCTAAATAGTGCTACAGGACCTAATGAAATACAAAAAGGCCATAAAGTCAGCAACCTACGAGAATTCGTCTGAAAAGACTTCTACGCATACGTAGGCTGCGAGCACAGCGGTGCTTTTTCGGGTATTCAAATCACCATTTTATTACTCTCTTATTTAAAGAGAAACACAATTCCAAATCGGATATACTCAAATTGTTGACAACACGACAAAAAATGAGCTAACCTTGACAGTGCTGTTGTAGTTGCGACAAAATTGTCCTAGCTGCGACAAAAACTGCCACAACTGAAACAAAAATGTTCACAAAAACTATCGTTGCAAAATTGTTGCAAAGCGACAAAATTGTCGGTATCGCAATAAAAAACTCGTAATGTCCACAAAATTATTTTTACGGCGACGAAAATGTCGCAATCTCTCCAAAACGAAAGCTATCGTTGAAACTGTCATATATGGGACAGTGTTACTATAATAAAATCGTTACTGGATTGTTCTGGATTGTCGTAATCGCAGCAACACAGTTACATACGACTGCTACGAGATCTACTTAATCCCAAATCATTCGACGTCACCAAATTGTAGATGTGGAGACTCTGTCATTATCGCCAGTTTTTTCACAATTTCGACAGCGTTTTCAACAGCGAAAATACGCCCTTATCGTAACAACGTTGTCGCGAACACGTAGAACAGTCATATTCACAAACGCTACAAAACTTTAGAAAACGCAACGGCCGGCGGCGGTATTCCGACTAAATTTTCATAATCGTGACAAAGATGTTGTGGTCGCTGCAAATTGTCAGAATCTTTTACAGAACTTTCAACAGTCCTGTCAACAGAAATAGTATTCCAGGCGATCGCTGGAAAGGTCATCAATGCCATAACCAGTTGTAATCTTGAAACAATTCTCGAAAGTACGTACGTTTCAAATCGAAATAATTTGCGTACTTTTGATACCAAGGCCTGTGCTGTAACACAAAGCTACAAGTCAATAGAAACTTGTAAGATTACGTCCTTTACTCTTCAAGAAGAGCAAGCAAGCTACCTAGTAGCTTGGTGCTACCGAAATTTTTTTAAATTGTCTTAATTCATTTGTAGTACAAGTACTTGTGGTTTTTTGTTACAGGTCCCTGCAGTTTTTTTCGGATAGAGGGGTGTTATCATTGTCAATTTAACTTTTTTTCTGCAATTATTCTAATTTACCTGGTGTAACACCTCATATTGAGTAATTTGAATGGAAAGAAAAATGGTGTAGGGTGGTTTTCTATTAAATTACTCAATATGGAGAGTAAGGCTACAAAGAGGTAATTGGTTCTTTCAAATGTTTTGAGAGATTTCTCAAAAATGCGATGTTAAAGGAACCAACACCAGCCTACACCACCTTTTTCACTCAAATTACTAAAATTGCGGTGTTACACCAACCAACGGCAGCCTACACGACCATGTTTGGGTTCATTTAGGGCACTTCCCATCGAATAAGCTGGCACACTTGACATGAGTTGTGACAATCAAATTTAGTTCAAGTCACTTCTAAGGGAAATGAAAAATTATTTGAGTTTTTAGGATTTTCCGACCATTCTGGTACCTATCTAAGTCAACTTCAATAAAAGAATGGTAAAACTACATTTCCCTCTTCCTTTTCTTCTCAATTCCATTATCCTTACCTTAACGGTTGATATTTTAATTGAACAAAGAACAGCCTGGGCATATTGTCTGGGTTTTCTTCAAGTGCCGTATTCGTTTCTACAACCTGTTCAGTGGCTATGATAACCACCCTTTCCTTTTCTTATCCCTTACCTTATGCCAAAATAACAAAATTAAAATTAATAATATTTCGAAGGAACTCTCTCGTAAGAATCCTTTGAGTAAAATGAATTCAACCAGATGTGAAGAGAACACTGAGATATTAATAAAACGAAAACAATTTGTAAATTAAAGAAAAATACTAACGGGATAATCTAAATTTTTATTTCCTCAAGAATCTTGAATAGAAGAGATGGACGCAAATGGAAAAATAAGGAGTTCAACGTGCAAAAAGA
The DNA here is from genome assembly GCA_949752695.1 of Melanostoma scalare. Lineage (NCBI taxonomy): Eukaryota > Metazoa > Arthropoda > Insecta > Diptera > Syrphidae > Melanostoma > Melanostoma scalare. The sequence goes on along the minus strand of OX456985.1, from coordinate 232,486,401 downwards.
AAGGAAAGGGTTTTTCTAACAATATCTTTGCAGTCATGTGCAAAAGGAGAGTTAGTTCTAGAAGCACTTGTTTTTCCTCCACCGACTATTGTTTTGTCTATCTTTTGAAGGGAAAATTGTTTTGGATTGGGCAGGAGCATAGGTTTGCTCTGGTTTTTAAGGACAATTAGTCAGACGATAGATAGATGGAATCATATCGAGTCATGTTTTAACGTCTCAATGATGGATTTTTGTAGCTTCAACTGTGAAAAAAAACTTATGGCTATGTACCTTCCATAGTTTCGAAAAAAATCAATTTTCAGCAATAGAGCTCTTCGTATGTCATTGTATATCTCCCGATTACAATAAATATCGACACACATGACACACAACAATCCGAAACCCACCCAAGACCTCGCCGAGAACAAAACAGACACCTTTAACTTAACGCCAAACGTTACGAATGTGTCAATAGTCTCTAAGACAACATCAATATTTATGCTAATCGGTAAAGTAATCTGCAAAAAATATGCCACCGTGACTGTGCAAACACACATCCTGCTGACGGACGGACGACGGTTGATTTTTCTCTATAATAAAATATATAAAAAAAAAATGGGTCCTTGCGACTGTTAGGTATACACAATTCACCGCTCCCAGTGTAAATCCACACTCACTAAAGTATGCTTTTTACAACTTCAAGCAAAATGGCCCTTCTGTCATCATATATGGGCAAAGGAATAGATGGAGACTAAGGAAGCCTTAGCACATATTGAGCTCTCAGTCTCCCCCGAAGCATATTCGCGCGGCCGGTGGATGATTTCTGCATATAAAATCCTTTAATAGAAATCGTGTCGCAGAATTTTTATGCGAGGATTACGATTTGAGAAATGCGTACGGATGGGATATGTCCAAGAAAGCACCTCAAATTTACATTTGTTTATGGATCGAGCAAAGACAAAACCAAATGGAAACCAGTAGCAGTATTTTCTTATGTGTTTACTTTGGTGTATTTTACTTCTTCTTCCTCGCTTGTGTATATTTAAAGCTGATTGTATAGCTATTCCTGTCAAATGTTTTGAGCTCCTTACCAAAAAGTGTTTATTTGGTTTCGGTGCTCACGAGTTTATGTAAAGCAATGAGCTATGATCCTTTGCTTAGAATTTTTTTGATTTGATTGAAAAGGGATGAAAAGCAACCAAATTGAATTGAGTTCTTTTATTACTATCGCACACCTTTTAAAGCCTAAAAGCGAAAGAATTCGATGTAATGTTAAGGAACTGTAATGTGTGCAAAGAGGACGCATTTCATTTAACTGAATGTGAATAAGAAATCGGGTGAAAAGAAAGTTTGTCTACTACCAATAGCATAGAGAGAAAATCTAGTCATTAAATCTGTTCTAGTTTCCGAAAACTAAATCGTATCCAATGAGCACAATATTTCAAACCTAAGGCCTAAGGACGGCCTAAGGACCAACTCATCTCGTCTCCAACAAGCATTTTCATTACTATGGGCTTGCTTATCCTCATTTTCGAGATGCATTTAAAAATACTGTGGGCAAAACTCTCTAATAAGATAAATGACATTTTGAAATACGATAATTGACAAATATTTAGAACCGATTAAAAATAGAGAATAAGGAACCAACCACGAGACTCAATTGCTTCAACTATAAACTTGTTTGCGAAAGGCTCGGATTTTCGAATATCTGAAAACAGAAGATGTAAGAAGCGAAATGGTTCAATCTGCTGAATAGACAGAGTTCAATGAACAGTTTAGAACTTTTGCAACCCTCGAAACGATCTTCCAGGTACCGCTACAGAGAGTCATCCTATACCCCCAAAGTCTGAAACACCATCTATTTTTTCTAATGGTAAATCGAAGTTTTTACTTTGGGAACTTCGCTGTGATTGGTATGATCCGAATCCAGCTGCTTTGAAAAAGACTGGGAGGATGACGCTTCCATAGACTTACCTTAGATTCAGATAAGCAAAACCAATAGGAATATTGAGTTGGGCGGATCTTGTGATATTAAAATGAAGGCGTTCGGTGCAACAGTTTACAATCGAGTGTTTGATAGCGATGGCAACATTCATCAATCAAAGACAAAAGTTACCGAAAACAAGCGAACGCTTACGCTTCTCTGCTTGGAACTTTGTGGAGCAGCACCTATCCGGCTGTTGATGCAGTGGGCCAGGAACGTTTTGGCCATCAAAAATTCTCGGATTCTACGTCTGCCCTCGCTTGAATAAGAGATCCACTTCCACCAAATGGACTACGTTCGTTTAAAATCGGGTGTCGGATATTCAACTGCTAGTGGGAAACGATTTCTGGGAGCATGTTGCAACGCATCAAAACCCTGCCGATCTCGAGTCTAGGATTGCGTATCCAAAGGAAATACGACTTTTACGACTTCAATCTTTTTCTGTGTTGCGGGCGGTTCGCGCTTTAAATTCCAACATAAATCAAAAATATCGCCTTTCGCGAATAACTGGTAAGTCCTCCGATAGTAGGTAAATTCATTTCCATGAAAAGCGCTTTCTCAACCAGCCGTTTTCTAGTCAGCAGAAAATTGTAGGTCCCCTCTATTCCCTTACCGCTCTAGCTCTGTTGCACCACAACTATGTACGATGTACATCAGCCTTTTAAATAAAAACAGATGAGAAAAAGCGTTCTTTTAAGGTATGAAATATTCAAATCAACCACAACAACAGTTTTCTTCAGATCATATACGACTGTTGGAGTCTTTTTACGGCTCGAAGAAGCAAATGTACATTCTCCACTAAGACGAACTCAAAAATGTCTTTGAAAAAACTTTCGCTATTTTTAATGGATTTGAGACCAACTGACAAAAAATTAAGACTATCGTTTCTGGTCGAGGGTTTTTGTTCGAATCTACCTGATCGGCGAAATGGCAGTACTTTGTTGCAGTTGACTCTTTAGCCACTGGAAGATATTCACTGCGTTATGTGCATTTTTGTTTTCCGAAACATTTCTTTTAGTCTCGGATACTCCCTTGCGCAAGGCTACTGGAAAAAGATTGAGCAGAGCTCCAAGAACTGTAGTCCCACTGTTTTGTCGAGCTAGTGTCTCTTTCATTTCATTAATTAAGGTTAGACAAACCCGAGGTGCACATTAAACTGTGGTTTAAGATATTTACTAGAGATGTACGCGTCTTCTTCATCCACCTACAAACTACAATATAGCTTCCTTCTCCGTATTCAGGCACGTAAGAGCAAGTGTCTCTTAGGTTCATAGAGTTCTGTCTTCTGGGAATCGGAAAGATGCAGTTCCTAGGGCTATGTTCTTGATCTACCACAGTCTTAACGTCGCGTCGGTGATAGTCTGTAGAAAACTCTTAGGTATTAAGTACGAACAAATAAGCTCGTTTATCTAACGAATTTCAATTTTGTTCTCTAGTAAAGTAGACACCAGCCTTCTGATGAACTCATCCAGCCCCAAGTAAGGTAATGTTTGGTAAGGTAAGGTAGGAGCTGATTATTCTTTCGCACAACTTTAAACTGTTAGACTTCCCGCAACAGAAACATTTCTTGCATCGAAAATTGTACAATTTTTTTCAAATTAGCTATAACCCAACAATTTCATCAAAACCTTAGCAAATCTACAACTTCTTACCTGTTCTAAAGCATCTGTCTATGTAACCCTGATAAATTTGCAAAAATACAAAACTATTATCTTCTTAGAAAAGCGTTTTATTAGCAAGGTCAACTCATGAAACAACATCGACAATTCAAACACTTTGTCTACCCAATAAAAATTCTTTTTATTTAAGACTCTAAATAGAGACACATTTGGCCATCAAGGCCCCTCATAAAGTATGCATGTATGTTGCACCTTCGGGAATTCTTTATACATTAACCCCCGAGCTCTGGTTTACCGTCATCATCACCTATACACACCAACTGACGAATTCTGATTGACTAATAAAACGCTACGTGATCTGAAATTTAGAAAGCTAAGAAGTCCTTTTCACCTTCTCTGTCTCAAAAAAAAGAAAGAAAATAAACAAAAAGCAAAAAAAAAACGATAACAAAAGAGCCTCAATCCTGAATAATAAGCAACCTTCTGAAGATGAGAAACAATGGAACGCTACCTAAAGCTATCTTTCTAGGTGGAGCTGTTGTACCGTACACACTATACTCAAATACACATGTATGAGGGCTGAAACCTAAAATATTTAACTTATATTCACTATATGACCGCAGTCCACCTTTGCCCGGGATAAGTAAACGTCCTGTCCATATGTTGTCACCCCCAACATGTGTGCATCCCTTGGGATGTTGATTTTTGTCGCAAAATAATAATAAACTTATATTTGGCCTATCATGCGGATAAGTGCCTTTTGCCTTTTTCCATCTCTCCCACACCATACACCTTTGGCCATTTTTGGCAGAGGTTTGCTTCCGTTTGCAGTTTACCTTTCATAGACACCTAAGGGTCTACAGCCAAAGGAATTGGTTGGTGTGTCCATTTGCTGCTCATGGGCGTTAATGGCAAACATGTGTGGGTGAGTGGCAATTTGGTTTCTTTTTTTTCTCTCAAGATATTACATTGCACTCGATATTTGTCGTGTGGAAATTCATAAATTGATCAAAAGTTATGATATACCAAGATGGTGAATTGAATATAGAATGACGGTATCGTTTGGACATCGGTTGCATTACAAGGGAAGAGAAAAGGTAAAACTGAGGGTGAATTGGGTGGTTCAATGTTTGACTGGGTCAAAGTCAAAGTATTGCAATAAAAAACAGAAAGTATTGGACAGAATTTGAGTACATATTTAATTTAGTAAATTTTCTTCATTGTGGTGTCCTTGGCACAACATGTCTGCTTGTTCACGGAAATTGGAAAATCCTCCGTAGGCAGTGAAACTCCCATTAAAAGCGGTTTGTAATGATTTGTGATTTGGAATTGGCATAAAATTGTATAGGTCCCAGAAATCATTTTATTGATAAGTTATTTTAAAAAAATACGCTTTATTTTGTGGAAACTATTTTTGGTATCTTTATTGCAATGCTCTCGGACTATTACGCAGAAGTTAAGATTCGAGTCCCAGTAAGACCCAGATAGGTTCGTGGTTCGAATCACAACAGAGGGAAAGATGATCTTCCACGGATATCACCTTTGGCGAGGAATTGGCAAGTCCTCCAACAGCAAATTGAAAATTGCCATGAAGCTTTTGTTCCTATTCTCCGAAGTTATACAAACAGAATCTTAAAACAGAAGTCCAAAAGCACCCTGCAAAGCTGTTACTTTTCCTAAAGTAAATCAAAGAGATGATCAAAATTCTTTTCAAAAAAAAAATGGAGAGAAGTTTGTTCAAACTGTAAGATGGCGTTGGTTAGACCAGTGCCTAAAAATAGCAACAATAAAATTCTAATTTTTCTTATATAAAAATGACTTTCTCATGTCTTTGCAAAATTTCACTATCTTCGTCTTACTTCCTTTTAGAACTTTTGGCTGTAGTTCGATCAACACTTCAAATGAATTTGCCACATTTGCTAACCGCATTATGGAACTTGTCGGAAAGCTTAAAATCTCAATTATATACTAATTTACTATCACTGTCAAACAAACGTCTGCAAAGGAAAGCCATAGCTGTGAATTCTTCGCATCTCATTAAGTAACGGAAATTCTTTAAATTTGCTGTGCTCACGCTCACATTATTAAATCTGAATAAATTATTTCACTAAGTATTTTCAACACCTTTATTTTAAATTATAAATACCTACCTCAAGCTTCTCTGAATTAGCGTAGTATTTTAGCCCAAAGGAGTGCAGTATTAGCCCGATCAACACTTAATAAACCGTCCAACATTATATGCACTTAAGCCGAGTTATATACTAATGCGCCAATCGAACACCCACTCGCATTGTGTATAATTTACGACACCACGTCTACCTCATGAGTTTAGAAATTATATTCTCTCGCTGGTCCACCGCAACGCACAATTAATGAACTATTCCGGCAATTTTGGCTAAAATTTATCGCATGCACCTGTTTTCTTGGTCAAAGCAATTATGCATTAGTTATCACCTCACATGCGAGGACTATGAGCCAGAATTGCGCCCATCCCATATTGGGTGAGGATAACTTTTATGACCGCGTTATATTAAACCTGTCAGCAGCACGATTTTCGGTATTTGTAAATTTATGATTTATTGATAAAAGGTGTTAGCATTTCTAATCTATGGGGCAGTGTATTATCGTTAACATTTCAATTTTTAAGTTAAAAAAAGAGAAATCCTCTCATAATTTATTTGGAATTTTTTTTTCCGGATAATTTTAGTAGGTATGACCACTTAGTGGAGGCATATGTTGGGAATACCGCGCAATTTTCGGCGGTAATGTGTGGCTGCATTTCAATTGCGATGATTGGTAGGTGTGGTTTTGTTGTTTTAAAAATTTTGAACTTAATGCTGGCGTGAGAAACGTGGTAGGACTTAAAATAAATAAAAATTAATAACTTCCAGTTCTTTTCTCTCTCTGTGGTACCCGTGGTGTGATGGATAGCATGTCCGCCTGTTAATCCAGAGGTTCGAGTTCGAATCCCACCGGAGGCAAAAATGTTTTTTCTACGGGTATCGCCTTTCGCGAGGAATTGGCAAGTCCTCCGTTAGTATTCATTACCATGAAAAGCGCTTTCTCGATTGGCCGTTCGGAGCCGGCAGAAAATTGTAGGTCCCCTCCATTCCCGCACAAGGGATGGATGTGAGAAATGCACTAGGCCCAAGGGCTCCTCGCTCTGTTGCGCCACCCTATTTATTTATTTTATTTAGTTCTTTTCTCTCATCCATTCTTGTGAGGATTAGAGTAGAAGTGAAAACGCTTTTCTTGGAGACTTGGAGTACTATTCTCGGATGACTTGCCGATTCCTCAAGTTCGGCATGAATCACGGGACAAAGTCTTTTGTATTTTGCGGAGAGTCAAACCCTGAACTTTACAGTCCGAATATTTAACTACTACGGCATGGGTACCACAATAGCGAAGCTTAGGAGGACATTTTTAAGGACCAAAGCGTTTTTTATTCAAAGTAAAAAAATTCTACCACGAAACTGTTACTTTTGAAAGAGTTAATCACTTGCTTACCATCGCATCCATCTGAATTTTATCCACCAAACTCTACTTGGTCTTGTTTTATAAAAAATTAGATTTTCAATATAGAATTGGATGCTCCTGCCCTCCTCCACATGACCAACCAAGGGTAACAGTACAGTGATTATCAGTAAGCAAACCTCCACGAAAAAGTTTTCAATCCATTTCTTGATGGGGAAAATAATTTGGGCCCTCGAAGTACTTCTCACCGTTTCTTTCTGTTCTTCCACAAGACTTTTGTAGAACAACCGTTGGCCCTCACAAAGGTGTTGACTCAACTCTTTTCGCTTGTTCCTGGCCCGATTCATACCTCACTGTAGTGAATTAATAATAGTTGTCGATTTGGGACAACTGACGGGCAGGTATTCTGAAGCAATTAGGAGCTGAAAGGGATGCATATCTTATAGTGCGGGGTCCTCGGCCAGGACTTCAATCAACGATTTGATCGACCAAGAGCAAAACCATAGACGGTTTGTTCCCCTTTCAGTAGACAGACTGAGCATATACTAAACGTGAAAAGGAAAACTGCAAAATTTTTCTTAACATAAAAGGCCGCAGAAAGCTTTTTGGAGTTGTCACGGGGCACTTCTCGTTTACCAAGCATTTAAATGGCTTAAGTGATACCACTCCACTGAATCCTGTGGAGAAGATGACTATACTGCTGAGCTCTTCCTCTATGAATGTCCTGCATTTTATTGGACCAGGTTACAGACACGTAAGAGCTGGTATCCTGGGCTCCTTATCATGGCAGCGTCTTCTGGCTTCTCTTCGAACCTAAGAAGGCTACAACAAAATAAGACAGGTACCTATCTGGTAATATAATGAACGGGTATTAAGGTCTGAGTGGTTCAGTTAGTATTTTAAAAACCTCCGACAGAAAAAACTTCATAATGTACTGTAAGAACAGAATCTTCAGAATCTATACAGAACCTTCGCACCTTTTTCCTCCCATGGCTTCAAAATTATAACAATCTTTTTAAGAAACCCTTAGCCCTAGCATAGAAGGCATTGTTCGGTGGAGCAAGTGGATTTATCATAAGGTTGAGTACTTATCCCATTGAACTGTTCTCAGACATGTTGTCGATTCACAAGTTTGGGATAGAGTAACCTTTTATCGCATCATTATTTCAAAATAATACATCAAACAGTCAATGTTCACAACTAACAGTAAAGTTGTTAAGGCGATACATCCTTGGACTCAAAAAGGAGTCATCACAATCTTAACGCAGTCATCCAGAGTTGCAACATGCAGCACCGACCCGGACAGATTTCTAACATGACAACAGCTTTTCACGTCAATTTTCGCAATTGAAAGACACCAATTTCAGTGCAAATGAACATGAACCGAGAATACTCTAGGCTTCTGTGTGTTTTCTTTTTTTTTCTGGAAGAAGGAACCGGCTTTCCATCCAATTATTCGCTTTTTGAGCCCCAAAGAAACGAAAACACAACAATTACGCCTCTATAGTGTTTATACCTATATAGAGCTCTAAAAGAGTATAGAAGAGAGATACTTGGGTCTGCATTCGTTTGTCTAAGCAACGAACTTCGAGTGGCGTTAAATTCATTTTTTGAAAGTCCAGAGGTAAGGGATCTGAATCTACGAAAAGGCATCAGACAGCACAAAATCCTTTGGGTGTAACAGATGCCTTTTTAAAGTGTGACAGATGACACTGAAGTCGAGCGAAAGAAACCATGTCCGACTGGATGCAACTGTGGTTTTACGATGGCATTCCACCGATACGTAAAAGGGTTGCCCAGATGATTTGGACGGTGTGTGATGTGAGATGGTGTGCTCAGTATTCTTCCAGGAGCAATTAACTGGCCATGGAAAACTAATTTATTGGAAGGTTCACTTTAAAAGATCCATTAACTGCAACGACCAAAGGTTCAAAGTCAAACTGATGGACAGGAAGTGAGTAATTTGCAGGCAAAATTGACTTTACCAGGATCAAATGTCATAGGGTTAAGGATTTGGGTGGGCACTTGGTATCCTGAAAGTATGTGAATCAGAAAGGTAAACCAGCCGGATTGGTCTTGAACTAAGTGCTTAAAACTTCTCACTCCAAATCTCCTCACTCCAGCAATCTCCTTAACGTAAAAGGAAGGTGTTTAAAATCCCATAAATCTGCGTAGCCTCGTAAAATAGCCCTATTTTCAACGCAATAAATTCAAATTCATCGTCGTTTCGACAAAAATGCTTTAATCTTTTTCAATTCAATTATTTCAAATCGGAGGGTATAATGACAGGGGAGCTAATTCACTTACAAAAGGCCCAATTGGGAAGAGAACAAAAAAAAATTGTAATAAAAGAGAATTGAATGAAGAAAGTAGCGAAAAGGTCGTTAAAAATGCCAAAGTTTCTTTCCGGGTAGTTCCATCATCAAAGGTATTCGAGTATTTACATCAATGTGGTGGCCTGTGGATGAATCGGAATAAGATCCTTTGGTATAATGCAGATAATGTCGATGGGCTTTCAATTGGCGACAGACCGTGTCCTACTTTCGTTTAATTTTTTTCTTCTTTGTCGCAAATCCTTTTACGGTGAATTTATAGGATTGGAATTGATTGAGAATTTGGCTTTGGTGTGGAAGTTCTGAAGGTTTTTCATTTAATTAGCCGCAATGCAATTAATGGGATATTAAGGCCAAGGGGGTTTTTGTGAACCCATCGAAATAAGGATAAGAATAGAAAAAATTGACTGAGTAAATAGAAACAGAGAGAGGATGTGAGATTGTTCAGTACAATTCTCTTTTTGAAACAAAAAATGCTGTCAAAAAATGTGTTTGACCTACAAAAAATGTTTTCTGTCCAAGCTTTCTTGGGCGTTCTGGTAACCAATTTTGAGTGTTCGATCATTCAATTTTTTATTTTTTATTTTATTAAGCCAGGTAAGGAGAAGATGAGTCTCTGCACCTTATACACTACTGCAGTATATGTATCACTACCGCGATGAACACGACGGAAAGCTAAGTTAGCTTTCCTAAAAACTGCAGTCGGTTCGTTGAAGTGGACTCCTGGATACTTGACCTGCTTCTTTGGCCTGAGCTGTGTTCCGTCAGGAAGGTTCATCCAGATGTTGTGGCAGTTTGTGGTTTCACTGATTTTTCATGCATTCCAAATGTTAAGTTAAATGAGTTTATATTACGAAAAGCTTGAGGTTGCCCATTTATCAATAAAAAATAGTTTATCAGAATGGTGAGACCTTCTAAATTCGATTCCAATAATAAATTTGATGCGGTGTTTCGTTTCAGAGAAGTGGTACCCGTTGAATTAAAAAAATATATAAATAGGGTGGCGCAACAGAGCGCTTCGCACAACCATGTCTTGCGAGGGAATGGAAGGGACCTACAATTTTCTGCCGGTTCCGAACGGCTAATTGAGAAAGCGCTTTTCATGGCAATGAATTTACTAACGGAGGACTTGCCAGTTCCTCGCGAAAGGCGATACCCGTGAAAAAATATTTTTGCCTCTGCTGGGATTCGAACCTCAAACCTCTGGGTTAACAGGTGGACATGCTAACCATCACGCCACGGGTACCACAATTACCCGTTGACTGAGCTGTAATAATTTGAGCTTAAACTCACCAAAAATGCATATGCTAAGATTCTTAACACCTTTCGCAATTCTGTGTAGTTTGTAGTTATTTTTCAAGTAAGTCTAAGAATTAAAAGAAACATCCACAAAAAATATCTCATGGTTTGAGAAGACCAAACATTTTTCGCTTCAGCCCATTGTATTTGTAACTAAGAGGTAAGGAGGTAACCTCATTTTCGATAGCAAAACTTTCACATCGGAATTATAAATCCATTCTTTCACTTGGCATTAATTTCAGCTACGCGCCGTGCTTCCGAATACACTACCAGGATCTGTGGTTATTTGGGAGGATTCTAATTAACTTTAAGATGATTTTTCTACGATAAAACAAACAGAAGTTTTTGCGCTTTTGCCACGATGATGATGTCAGCAGCCCGAGTTCCCTGGTTGAAGGTTAATTAATGCAGATACCTAAGACCATACAAAAACAGGAAATAAATTACTTTGCAGAAAAACCATCAACTTAAATCTGTTATGCGTGTTATTTTGGAAATGATTTTGTGAAAAGTACTTAGTATCCTCGTTGGAGTATGAGTTAAGAGCTTAAAGACATCCTACCCTCGAAATAAAATTTCAATTTCTTTCCTTATCACTTACAAAAAGTGACATCCCGCATGAAAGTCAATCCCATAAATTCAGAGCAAACCTATATAATTTAAATTGAAACTTCCAGAAAGTAAACTATTACCATTCACCCACACCGTACTTGAGAGTGTTACAACTATCCTGGTTCCATTTCACATGTAGGTACATATTCATATATACCTACACCACTTCTTTGCGTATGAGAAAAACAAGGACTTCTAATCTCATTTCGAATAACATTTCCCCAGACCGACCCGTTTAAACCGCAAGAGAGATTTTGCGGAAATTACTTTCAAAAACACGTATGAGAAGCAAAGATAAATTTCCTGCCACAAAAGTATTTCATATTCATATTCGATGTGTGGATTCATGTGTGCAAGGACGAGAAAAGGTTCGCTTTTATACTTACGTTATAACCTACCTACCTACCTACTCTCTACTCTAACTATATGATCAGCTTCTTTCTTCTGGGGTTTCGGTTGAGAAAAGTTCTGTGCTTCTCGAAGATATTTTCCCTTAGCACACTCTCTTACATTCTATACTATACGCATCTAATCCCAGTCATAAAACTATAATAAACACTATTCATTTCATAGATACTTTTGCAGCTTGTACCGAGAGGCTGGTAGTAGGTTTATAAGATTTTTCATAACTGTGCGTAACTAATCACTCGTGTGTGAAAATATTATTTCGGATTAGGGATGTTGTTTCTAGAGTCGAAACATGAGAGTTTTCTATTTTTGTTTGATGAAAGTCGAAAGTAATAGTGCTTTTTGAGGAAGGGCGGGAGTTCTTTTTTTGCATTTCTGTTAAAGATTTCGACGCACTGACGATGGTGGTGCAGTCAGCCACTACTAAACTATCAAAGTTTTGATTTATTTTCAAAGTTTACTTTTCATTTGCGAGTTTACTATCGCGAGAGCTAAACGAAATCGTTTGTTTAACAACGTGGTGGTAGCTGGAAATTTGTGTATGGTTGAAAAATTGCCCGATGAGAAGCCCTTTGCTAAGCAGATCAAACGTTCCTCTCTGTACGTGGGATTTGAAGGTTTTCTGGAGATAAGAAGAGGTTTGGCGAATTGAGGCCTTGACTAGCGTCACACCGTTACATAGTCGGTCAGTGAGTCAGCCATTGAACGAGTGATATATTTCTATAGGATTGCAAGTTCTTAAATCCCAAAAGCGCAAAGTAAACAGAAGGTCATTTGTAACAATAAAATTTGCGAAAGGCAAACACACGAAAATGGCTGGCGAAAAAGCAAAACGTTTGAGCAATAAATTGAACATCTTATCATGTCCCTGTCAAAGAATAGAACCCTTGAATTGAAGCATCTGAATTGAAGTAACACTAAGTGCTATTTTGACAGACAGTGCTCTAGTGAAGTAGCCTGTTGCAATTTAGCCGCAATACCCGCCTCGTAATAAATGCAGTTAAGTTCATAGAGATTTATTTTAGCCGCTCAACCTTCATGTGGAATGCTTTACCAAACTCAATTCCCCACGCATTACAGTACACAGAAATTCAAGTATAATATGCAACGGCATCTCTTTTCTCATCTTTTCCTTATTTCCTAACACTCGCACTGTGTTTTCCGACATTATAAGGGAAACCACTTGAAGTGCGCGTAAACAACATAAATTGAAAGCCGTTACAAAAGCGTACCAAATTCGTAAAATATTGTTCCAGTTACAGAACATTGCCACTAGAGTCAAGGCCGCTTATTATGCCTGGACAACTTGTAACACATATTATACCTTGAACCGCTTCTTCGTGTTTGAAACACTTGCTCCAGTTGAATTCTTGTTCTACCCAAACCACTTGTTCCACCACGAATCGCTTACTGCACCTGAAGCGTGTGGTGTGCTTTCCAGCTGAGCACTTATCGGATTGGTGAAGGCCTTACTGAAGAAAAAATCGAAGGAGAGAAGATGAAGCACTCTTAATTCAATAGCAAGCAAAAACTCCTGCCCATATACGGCAGGTCCTCATTAGCTCTAAACGGTCGTTAGAAACCTGCTGTCGGGTTTGAGAAAAACCTTAATCTCAATCAAGTGGAGAAGTCCAGGTTTATTTATAAACCCTGATGGCACACGAAACAGCAGACAATAGCTCCGTTCAAACACGGAAGGTCTATTAACGGCCCCTGGTGGAACGAGAGCACTAGAAAGTGGCATACTAGGATTTCCCACTTCAGAAAGCCTAATCAATAGTTACGGTTGGGAAATATATGCCTGAGCGGAAAACGATAGAGCGGCATGGTTGAAAGCTGAGCTGCATGGTTCTGCATGCGCTGAGCTTTCAATTTTGTCATAGTTTTGTCGGTCAGTACATGGCCGTGCCCTAAAAGATTTGTTTTTAAATAAATTCTTTTCGATCAGCCAGCCTTACAGCTTCGGTTGACGACTGACTGCTCCCATGCAACTCAGACCTAGATGATGGAGTTCAAGGTACCAATACAACTATTGCCATAGAAACTGCATGTGAGCTATATTTGGCGAGTAGACAATCTACTGTTTATTAAAAAATTATAGTTCTTGCTGTTGTGTTCCGACGGTGATGAATTGTATGTAATTGTATGTATGTAAATGTACCAAAAGATACAAGGAGTAAAAGGTATCATGAACGCTTGGCTGTATGTGGTTGTTCCACACACTCTACTTGCACATAGTCCGCATCTAAGTACCTAAAATACTTAGTCCAACAGAACTGCTTCCTCCACCTGAACCGCTTGCTCTATTTATAGGTTGAGTCTTGAGTGTGCTAACCTTATTATGTTTTCATACTGTGATGTGATTCTCAGCAGGAAACAAAGTTGTATCTTGTAATTTAAGCTTGCTTTGCTTGACGAAGAAAAATTGTCGAAGTGTTCAAAGGATGCCTGGATTTATTTACCCAATTCGAAAAATGGTATCAAATCACATAATTTGTATAGTCTTCGCATCTGCTGGCTTAGAATTGAAAACTAATCCATTGCCAGCGCCAAATATCTACACAACAGGATCAAACAAATTTATCACAGCCACACACTCTATGCCATCAATCTACCACATCCAACAACTCACTTCAATTAATCTCTTTTATGCATTTTGGGTGGCATAATTTTTCCCATAGCATTTTCCTTCGACTTCATCAACCCGTGCAGTTTTGCTAATGTTGTGACAAATTCACCGCAACGATGACAATCAAGGTGGTCCCTATGAAATCTCCAGTCAAATTGCATGTTTCATTAAAACGTTGTGGAGATTATCAACTAGACTTGTTCTATGCAATGTACGCAACACCGTTGCAAGAAGAGACTCACACCATCTACACACACTTTACGCTTAACAAAAATAAATTATCGAGTTGGGAGAGAATTTTTAAAGAAAATTATAACATTTTGCAAATGACTTTTCTGGCCGCGAGCCAGCCTCAATACGTCTCTGGTCTTGTGGCGCGTAGATAAAGAGAATGTTTTTTTTACAGGAAACGCTTCACGATGAGTGAAAGTGGACTTTATTTGAACAGGTATGCCGTATACTCAGAAATTCGTTGAAATTAATTAAAGCGACTGAAGCAGGCATCGAAAAAATATGTGACTTGCAGTGACTCAGGATCATTCGGATGCGAGAGGAAAAGACTTAATTATTTCTCCAAAAAAGGAATGGAAGGAGAAACAGTGAAACAGTTAGCCGAAGACTTTTGCTATATAAAAAGAAAATGGAAGTTCTCAATTTGAATGTTTTTTTGAGGGCGCTAACAAACCGAAACTCACAACCCCCTTTTTATAATTTCGACCACAGAATGTACAGTTCAAAAGTATGCCTTTGATGGCCTTGTCCCATTAAAATAAAAAAAAAACTGCATCGTATTTAGAAAAAGAACTTTTGGTCTCCATTGCACTGACCACTGTGACAATGGGAGCAGAACCACTTCCACACAACAATCACCACTTCTTCCGAAAAGTGTCCCAACCGATGTTCCTCGAGAGTTTTTGTTTCGTTTCAAAACCACACGAGTTTGTTATGCAAAAACTTTCCCTCAAAGCCCAAATGTCATCTTCGACATTCATATTCTACTAAAAAGCTATACCATTCGTTAAGTGAAGGAATAAAATGCATCTTTATACCACCGATCGACCTTTCGCCTTGAAGCATTAACGTAACGACTTTAGCAACACAAAAACCTTTCTAATAAATATTATCGAATTTATAATGTATCTTCAATTCCACATAATAAAACCACAAACGAAAAGAAAACCTTCATTCTATCGGTGCAGAAAATCCTTAATGGGAAAACTTTGTTCCGAAGCAAAAGTAATTTCGTAAGAAACCTCCTTAAACCGAGATACGTAACACGTAGCTATATACCGCTGCGCTTTATTGTATACAATTTCACTTATTTCACCCACTGTGTGTGCCAGGATCAAAGTGGCTTTTAGTTGGATTGCCCATTTGAAAGGCATTCGGAAAATGTGCAACAACTTATCGCGGTTAACCCGGAACTTCTGTATTTCATTTCCAATACAAGTTCTAAGAAGCATTTTCATGTGCAACTGCCTATGTAAGTTTGGGGTGCTATGAATGTTACAAGACATATCCTGGAAATGGAGAACTTCTTAAGGATCTTCTGTGCGAGGATGTGGATATGGATAGTAGTGAAAGAGAAAAGTTTAAGACATACATTGTGTCTACGATGTGCGTTTTGGATATCTCCAAATCGAATTAAATTACGAACTTGGCTTGAAGTTATTATTTGTATGTGAGTGTGAGGATACGTGGTTTTGGCTAAAGAGTAGCACTTTCATTGTAAGACGAACTATTTTCGACTGATTAGACAAGTACCAAGCCAAGATTTTAGACCCGAAAACGCCTTACCTATACAATCCATCTCCTTCCTCATCAAAGACTTTCGGGATAATTTAGCATCATCAGCAAATGAAGTCCCAAAATTCGAATGTAAGCATTTGAATATTATTTTTTCAACGTACTGTTGATATAAAAGCCCCTTTCCTCCTTATTCAAATGTGTCCGACAGTCAGTCGAACTAACTAAAAGACACGATAGAGATGTTATCCTTTCCTGAATGGACCCTTCACGTAGTTTTTTTTCTCCTTCTGCTTCGTTCAAACAAACAATCGTTGTTTTCATATAAGGGTCACTACATTAGAATAACATTAAACGGGGAGCTTCCACCCTATATATGTTCAATTCAAAATGACCAGAGAAGATAACAGGAAAGAAAAACATTCAATCATTCGCAGTGATTCCGATTCGGAATCGGTTGTTCTTGAGGTCGAAGCAACTCTTCGTTTTGATTGTGTTGTTTATTCTTGATTTATTCTTAGAAAAATATCCTCCGAAATGATTCATTCAAAGTTAATTTCTTAGAATGTATAGTTTATTTGTAGGAAATAAGGGGCGTTCGAGGAAGAACACTGGCCAATGCCAACGAACGTCTTGGACATATTATAGGGAAGTAATGGGATTCCATCGAAGGGCATTTATAAAGAGTCAAGGAATCTGCATTCAATTTGTTCAACAGCAATTATGGAAATTGATTGAGGGGAAGATGTGTTAATAGTGGAATAAGTTCCAAAAGAGATACACTTGGAAGCGTTTGAAGAGTCATTCGACGGTCAATTGAATCGCATTGATCGAACAGCATAAATAACTTCTTGCAAATTTCTGTTGTTGTTTACATATGGAAATTGAAAATAGCCAAAAGCTAGATACTTTTTTAAGACTCTTCGATTTATCAACTTTAAATATTTACTTTCTGTTAATTTCTGATTAAAAGTTTCAGTGAAGAGTGAAGAGTAAAAAGTGAAGCTTCTGCAATTGATTTGAAGCACGCTAAACGTTTCCATTCACTAAACTAATGACTATTGCTTGATGTGTGACATAGAAAATTAGCCCTTCCACTGTCTTTTTGGGAGCTTTCCATCATAATAAAGTGTATGCCTCTCCATGAATCTATCTCTCGCTTCTTTTAAATATGAATTTCCTTACACGCGCCGTAAAGTATGTGAAGTCTGAGCAGATGAAACCTTTTTACACTCCTCTTTAGAGGTGCAACCACAAATACGTTATATTATTGTAAAAGCATCGTTTTCAAGGAGTGCACAATACAAAATTCAGGTATATCTATAGTATCATTGGCAAGTTATCAACTATTAACTATATGAATATAAAGCTAGAAAATCGGCGTACCTTACGAGGAAATCACTAGTGTAAGGCAGCATCGTGGGGAAACTGTGGCCTTTCGAGATCACGATGATCATAACGCCAGAAAAAAGGAGAAGAAAACAAACGACATAGCCATAAACGACATAGACAAACAACGTGGTATGAAGTATGATGGGTGTATTCTCTAGAATTATGATTTACTCTTCACAGCTCACACGCAGATAGAGTAAGAATTTCACTTAAGGCTGTGTGGTACTCCGTTTTCTCGCATTTTATCGTACCTATGGAAAAATTTTCAAATTTTAAGACATCTCTTGCCAAGAAAAGTCGATTAAAAATAAAACTAAATAAATAAATAGGGTGACCCAACAGAGCGCAGAGCCCCGGGGCCTATCGCATTTCTCACAACCATTGCCTTGTGGGGGAATGGAGGGGACCTACAATTTTCTGCCGATTCCGAACGGCGAATTGAGAAAGTGCTTTTCATGTCAATGAATTTACTATCGGAGGACCTGCCATTTCCTCGCTAAAGGCGATACCAGTGGAAAAACAATTTAGCCTCTGTTAGGATTCTAACCACGAACCTCCCGGTGGAAAGGCAGACATGCTTACCATTACAATTTAGATGATCTTAAAAAAAAATCGAATTCCTGTTGTACTCTCTTAACACATCAAAACAGATCAAAGGAGCCCTGGTCTTTGAATTGACGATCAGTAGAACCTCGTAGCCATAGCCCTGAATGCACTAATCGGTTATCTTTAACAGTAGCGAAGAAGGAGTTCCCATCAACAAACGATATTATCCAGGAACGCAGTGAATGATAGACGAACGAAAATCCTTAGCAAATGATCCAAGCTAACGACCGCTTTGGGCTGTTGAAGGCTTGACATAGGTCATCCCACAGCCCCTACTTACAACGAAGCTTCTTCATGAACCAAACAAGTATACGGTATTTGAGGGGCGGTCGCGATGCAGTGGTAGTGTTCAGTAGTTAAGCCGGACACGTGAGTTCGAATCCCGCTCTGGGCATCTACTTTTCTATTAGCCTCTCAGTTTCATTTGAACGCCACCCTTGATATTATATGTGAAATTACTACTACCTTATTTCCAGCTACTGCACCACAAGAAAACGGATGGCTGCTACCCTTGTAGTGGAATGAACCGGCCATTGAGACTGAGTGCTCTAGATTAGCATTAGTCTCCTCCATGGTATCAAAACGGCGAAGCGTAATTTAGTGATTTTTGACTTCTTCGACTTCTAAGCTTACCAGAGCATTTTTTTTTTTTTTTTAATTTCGTACGACTAAGTGAGGTAGCGATATTCATGGCAGTGCATTTACTCTCATATTACCGACGTAATAATCAACATGGTTACCATTACGCCGTGGGTACCACAGATTTTTCGACATTGTTGACAGAGATATTAGTACAAAAGTAGTTGTTAGTGTTCAGTGTTGCTTAACTGTCGAATTTTATGTTCATCACTATCTCTCTGTATCACTAAGTGTCAAAAGTCATCATCTTTCACACTGCGATCCCAGAGCCAAACCTTTAAGTTAAAAGGTCTAGGTCTTGGTCTATGATCCCAGACTTAAGGGATTGTAGTCTTTCGATCACAACTACTGTTATAGAGCCGAGCCTTTTTCTTAATTCCTTCAGCGTTAAGGGCACCGTTATCGCACATCATTAGCCCTCCCATACTTATTGGCTTCACACTATAGTGTTCCACTCGTAAAGAACGCCAAGAGTCAAGTCTTCAATTCAACAATCGTTATTTTGTGAATTGCAACTCCTTAACCAAACCGTCAAATTTAGAGTCAGCAGCTCGTAAGAATCGAAAATAAATTTTCATATCTAAAAAGAAGACCACCGCCTGCTTTGAGTACAAAACTGGAAATAGCTCTCCCTAAATCGAAATTGTTGGTGAAAAATGTTGGTTGAGATTCAGGTTTAATCCCTAACTGTAATACTCACCTATGAGTAAGTAAGCAACTGAATGAAGAGTTATTGAAAATTCTTCAGATTTACAATTGCTATAGTGTTGCGTACACCATCGTATCAACCCGCCCCCTCAAACAAACCATAAATATCCCAAATTACCTTAAATGATAAATGTGCTGAAATAAAATAGTGCTCGTCATCAAATCAATTTTCTCTCTCCTTCTCCTTTCAGCACAGTTCATCACGTAGCTAAGTGACAAACTTTGAAATTACTGCCAACTAATTAAATTACCACCGATCAGCATTCTCCAAAGAAAAGCTATACCTGAATCAGCAGGAGATCCAATTGTAAAGAGATGCCGTCCTTCAATGCCACAATAATGATGATGACAAAGAAAACAAGTCCTCATACCCCCCAACTTATACCCTATACCCACTATACCTATACCTAGTTAACAACAACTCGCAAAATCCTCCGGTGGTTGTCGTTAAAATCACGGTTTTCACTTAAGCAATACACAATGACAAGGTAATTTGCATTTTCGGTCTCATTAATCTTAATAAAGTCACGAAATACTTTTCGGCGCCATTGGAATCACTCACAGTGGATGAATGTCTTAATCGGAAATCAGAACGTTGACGACATGGTAACCTGAACTACTTTTGAATACACATCGCAGAGTTCTAAGGAGCTATGGCTTATTCAACACAAATTGCTTAATCATCTAATTTCTGTAAGGGAAGTTGTTCATATATAACAAAAGTTTAACAGAATGACTTGGCACTAACATTTTCATAAGGTGGTTGATGAGTGTTCTGTAAGGTGAGTGAGGTATGGTGGGCTAAGGGGGATAGATGCTATGATGATATGGTAACAACTTCAACACAGCAAATTTTGGAAGTTTTTGTTGCTGATGTAAACTCAGTTCAAGGATAAAATATAATAAATTTCCTGTGCAATTAAACAATTGAATGGCACTTTGGAAAAAGCGGCTATAGACAACAACTTCATTCAAAAAAGGAAGTAATTCACGACAAAAAAAAAGGCAACAATAAAAAGATAAACCCTTTCATTCATCAACAGAGGTGTCGATGAACTGCTTTTAGGCAATTACCGAAAATTGATTTGAGAAACCGATGCGGAACCCCTGGGGAAAGCTGCTACGAATGCCAATCAATCAACAAGGAAACAATGGATATCATATTTCGGCACGTAGGTGGAATTCGAGGATTGTAGTAGGAAGTAACTTCTAACAAACTGGCCGAATGCAAGTCAATTGCTCTAAAGTGGCCAGAATCCAGGCTTTTGGCGCCTACACGAACCCATCGGATACGCTATTTAGAATTACCGTATTAAGGATAACTTAACGCAATTCAGTTGCCTCAATTCAGATTTCCGCCGAAAAAAGCTGTGAAAACTGAAACACCAGCAAAAGAAAGTTTTTCAATAAACGAATCCAGTTTTTTTCTGTTGTTTATGGGTAAACGATTTAGCAGAGACACACACCTATCGATTTCAAAGAGCTATTTGAAGGTATTAGAGTACTTTCTGTTTTTATTTTGATGGTACCCGTGGCATGATGGTTAGCATTTCTGTTGTTAACCGAGGTTCATGGCTCGAATCCCAACAGAGGTAAAAAAGTTTTTGCACGGATATTGACTTTCGCGAGGAATTGGTAAGTCCTCCGTTAGTAAATTCATTGACATGAAAACCGCTTTCTCGATTACCCTTTTGAAACTGGCACAAAATTGTTGGTTCCCTACACCCCGTCACAAGGCATGGTTGAGAGAAATGTGCTAGGCCCTGAGGCTCCTCGCTTTGGTTTGCATTTGTTTCAGCACTAAAGTCCCCTAAGAAGTAAGGAACACTGAACTGGCATCTGGAAATCTAGGCACGCCACTTGCCTCTCAGCTCCCACCTTTCCATCCCTGTCCAATTTCTTTGAGTAACTGGTCGACGCTCAAAGATAAGTAACAAAAGTTAGCCATAAATTCCACATATCTCGTGCAGAAATCCAGCCTCAACTCTCAACTAGATTCATCGAAAATTAGTTCCCTAAGATGCACGTCACGTAAACGATACCATATTCGAAAAAAGTCTACAATTGCAACACTTCTGACTCTAAAGGTATTAATGATTCCACAAAGCAGAGTTTTAATCAAAGTTTCATGCAGCAAAACTAATTCCGGACACTCAATTTCACATCTCTTAGAAGCTCAGTTTCCTCAAACTACTCTACACACGTCTCCCTTCACCTGTCCCACATACCCATTGTTTTCTCAAAGCCTCTCTATTCCTCGATTCCTCCAACTTTTCACACATAAATCAAGGTATTGTTCCAAAATCAGACAAAAGTAACAAACATCAACCAGTTGCCACAGGCCAAAGACAAACAATCGCGACAATTATCTTTCATCTTTCACAATCCAACAATTCTTCACTTCATTCGGCACTTGCTGACATATCCTATTCCTATTCCATTCTAAAGAGCAATTTCTCTTCATTACTTTACCTCAACTTGAATACCCCGAGGGTAGTAAATTCATTTCGTGCGAACTGTGGAAAAGCCATTGTTCATAATTTCCAAAGTGTATGTTGTATGCTCTGTGCTATGTGCTATGTGTCTCGATGAAAGTAATCGGAAGTTTTCATTATGACTTCCCATTTGAAGACAATGGGGTAGGTAATTATTTTTTACACGTTAGAATTTCCAATTCTGAAATCATGAATGGGACCAAATGTGAGTTTAAAGCCTTTAAAGGATGTGGAAGTAGTTTATGACGTGGTGTGGCAGGGTGGGTGGGTTTTCAGTAATAAAAATAAAAATCCACCGATGCCACTCTTGCTTATCGCCTTAAAACAAAAAACAAGAAGACATTCGCCAATAAAAAGAAAGAAAGAAAAAGACACATGTTGAACCAAACAATTGCTTGAGTGGAGAATAAGATAATATATCTCCGTCTCAGGTGCACAAAGCATCAATGTATTCCCAGCACACCACTTATTCCGATAGACTTTTCTTCTCACAAATAAATAATGACAATACCTTGAAACGGCACTTGAGCTAAGATTTATGCCCTCGGGAACGTGTGGGTGTATGGGCGCCATGTCTCCCATTCCCGTTTCAATAGACCCATCACCATCAATACCAATTGCCTATTTGGCAATTCTTCTCTCATCTGTATCTGTGTATATCGTCTATCTATCGATGAAAGATTGCCTTTTTCTTATAGGAAAACCTCAAACAAACTATGCTTTGTAGATACAGTCGTACTACAAAAGTCGGGTGGAAGATTGATTGCCTTGTAATAGGCTTGTACGTTGTGAATTATGTATCACAAACGTTATTGGTATACGAGTATTAGACAGAAGGAGTAGAAGAGGTCAACGTTAAAATGTTCACCTAATAGGTAAGCTT
Organism: Melanostoma scalare; assembly: GCA_949752695.1. Taxonomy (NCBI): domain Eukaryota; kingdom Metazoa; phylum Arthropoda; class Insecta; order Diptera; family Syrphidae; genus Melanostoma; species Melanostoma scalare. Next base: position 232,463,595 of record OX456985.1, on the reverse strand, counting down.
AATGGGACTTAGATGGGGCTATTTTCAAGTGATTTGTTGTCAATCGTTCTCCAGGGGATTTGTACTAACAATGGGTAAGGTTGAGTGTTTACTCATCTTCTTTGCTAGAGTCTTGAAATTGTAACTATTAAGTTCTTCTATTGTTTGGATATGTTTGCAAAAGTTGCTTTTTTTAAATGAGATTGAATTTTTTCCGTAAACTTAATGCTTCATTTTATATTTTCAGTGCGAAATTTGAAGGAGTCGTTTTTAATAAGGGAGAGAAGTTGGGAAAGGGAATGACTTTTCTTTAAGAAAATTTAAGCCCAATGGCCAGACGGTATCGAACTTTTAAATCAGTTCAGATTCTTTTAAAATGTTTGACATCATTACTGAGCTCATGTAAGTGTGATACAATATAAACGGCTAGATGAGCAGGCTGGAAGAGCATGTTTCAAGGTGCAAAAATGAGTTTCTAAGTAAAATAATAACGATTTTTTGGAAATAGCTCACGAAAACAATATATCTTGAAGAGTTTGGAAAGCTCCATGCTGGTTGATGATAAGGAAATATTCCAAAGATGGATGTAACACTTTGCCACCATAACCAAAACATCCTTACGGCTGCGGCTGAGTGTACAGGTGCCAGAATTAATAGAAATAAATAAATGAGCACCTATAACAAAGCTTTGAGAGCCTCATGGTCTAACGTATCAAAGAGAACTAGATTTTTTTGATGATTCCGAACGTCTTAGTGAAGGAATGTGATTCCTTTAGAAAAGAGTTAACCGAGACAGCGTATTGGATGTGTTTGAGTCTCGAACATCGAACTCTCACGTAATAAACAGCCATGCTTATAGCCATTCCGTCAATGCCAAAAACAATTTCTATAACTCTATTTCGTGTACTCGCATCTGCGTGCCAAGTTGAGCCCAAAACTTCATAAGAAACAAACAAACACTTTACAAAGCGGAGATCATTCCGCCATTGGATCCTCACAGAGTTTTACTAGTTAGCTCAACCTGCATCCGAAAAATTTTACATTCTTAACAAAGCAGACATACATGGATGAGAACTCTTACGATGAGTTATAAATTAAGAAATGGATGATCTTGCAACTACCAAAAAGGGAACATTTTATGGATTGCGCCAACTGAAGAGGGATATGTGTCCTGCCTGTATTGCAAGAAAAATGGCAAAGGTAGTCGAGGCGGGAGTCAAAGAGTACCATAATCCTACTATCTACAAAGAGCAAGAAAGAATCTGCACAGGTTTACTTCAAAGATCAAATTTACACCTTACGCCTATCATCCGTAGTTTATTTAGTTTTGCTCATCTCATTATCTCATTACCGACTTCGAATGGCTTTCGATAGTCCGATTCAAGACCTGACTTGGTACGTTGTGGCGTTTAATAATTAAAAATGGCCGAATTGTGATGTGCTTTAGTTTCCCAGCCGGGGTAAAAACTCACGGCTGTCCAGAGTCGGCGAATAAAAAACCAAACTTCGCAACAATTCAGAAACTATTTATTTTAGCGAACTTTTCTATTTTAATAAATGACAAATCAGTTTTTTTACAACTTTCATATGCTGGTAATTCTAGTACAGTATGCGGTAGTGGGTAAGTCTGTTGATATCTGGTACGGTAGACGGTAGCGGGTACGGCTGTTGGTATCTCTAGCAAGAGCGGCGGTAGCGGCGGTATTCGCTTCTTCGTCCGTTTCCTTCCAGGTCGGGATCAACTGGTAAGAGTACTTGTGAGGAATAGAAGAAAGGTTAGCTGTGACAGAAATTGTTAAACGCTTCTGCGGGGCAAGGACACGGCAAGGGCTTACTCAGACCCAAGGTGACGTTTAAAGTTGGCAGAAATCATTAAATGCCTCTGAGGGGCAGGGACACGGCAAGGGCTTTCTCAGACCCAGGGTGAGTTCAAGCAGTTATACCCTTGGTGGGTGTTCTAAGAAATTATTAAATTATCTCATGAGAGGTATTATTGCTTGATTCAAGGCTGCTTACTTGCTGGACTTGCAATACTGAACGTTGTCAATGAACTTCAAAATCCCCAATGGAGAACCACAGGACAACGTACTATAACCCTTGTCGTTTCTGATGGTTTTAGGTGATGTTTTCTATGTAACCCTATAGTGTGAGGATTTTTTTGTCGAAGGCTTAGGTAAGTTTGTCGGATCCAAGGCTTGCTGAAGAGCAGCAAATTTTCAGTTTACTAAAAGTAGTTTTATCCCGACAAACAGATTCTATAATTTCATATAGCGGTGTTCATATGAAGTGTGTTTTTTCAGACGTTATGGATTAGGTATTATAGATAAGAATTTAGCTTTATTATAAAAGATAAGGGTTTACCATTGTAAACTCAAATGAACTCCAGCCGAGAGGAACAATTTTCGACCACTTGTGGCAGAGTTTGGGACGTATTCCAGCAATAACGTGCCGTATATTCTCTTCCAAAGCTTCAATCGTCTCGGGCTTATCTGCGTAGAAAAACGTCTTCGCAAAATCGCACTAAAAATAGTCCAGTGTTGTAAAGTCGTCCGATCTTGGACGAACTCACAGGTTTAAAACTCGAAATGATGTAAATATCGGTTAATTTCGAGACAATTTACAGAACTTACGCAGTGCCTAGTAGGTACTCGTACAGCTACTACTCTTCCTCGATAATAAAACCAAACATGAACCAAGTGGCAGCTGTCAAAAAGAGCAACTTCGAAAAGGTATTGCCAGATTTGTAAGCCCAACTTCCAATTAAAATACCATTTATAATTCACTGAATAATTCTGGTGTCCTAGGAAGGTCTGATAGATTCTGGTGAAGTCCCTCCGGGTTCGACTCTGGATGCCTGACTCGGTTTGTAATGATTTTGGGTCTTATGACTTCGCCCGGAGACGATGACAAGCCATAGGTAATGACGTTCGTACTCGAAAAATTATACGGTGATTCTCGGGCTCCCGATTTGGTTTGGGTACATAAGCTGAGATGATGACGTCTCTGTGGTTCTAGTCTTCGTTTATCTGAATCGAGCTGCAGTGATGTTGTTTTCACAGCTTAGTCTTGGAATTGTAACTTTCGTCTGGTATGGTAATTCTTGAAATGAGATTGGAAAGTTAATTAGGAGATTTTCTCTGAGATATCAGGAGGCACTAAACTATAGCAGCGAGTTGTGAATGGACACTTAATTCAAAGTGAAATAGAACTGGACACTAGATTCACAGCGAAACGGCACTCGACACAAAATTCAAATCATAGAAGGAGCGCACTAGTGTTTACTAATCGGAGTTTAAGCTTATCAGCATGTCTTATGTGTCTGAAAACTTAGGCTTTTGAATGGTGAATCATGTCTCCTTCTCCTAATAGGATCATCAATCAAAATTGCTCATATTTGCACTTCTTGGAGATGTATCTTACTAAGTAGACTTCGTTAAAGGGGTCCACCATCCTTGTGGTTGGATTCGTGTATCAGCTTTAAAAAAGAGTGGGATACTGATTTGAAGGCAGCGGTCGTCGTGGGAAGGAAAATCTTTTAATGATGCTTCACTAAGAACCAAACACAAAAAGTTTGAGAATTGAGACAGAATAAACTGAAACTGTATTCTGATCGGGTTTCGCTACCAAAAACTGTGCAATTAATTCATTTTCAACAATTGCCTGCTTGAAACTTTATACTTCAAAGGATTCTTGTGTATAAACATTGTGTGTCGACGGTCTATGACCCATATATGGGTCAATGCCTCTGAAATTTCCCCAATATCTAGGGCCCAACATCAATTATGTTCTCTAACATCGAAAGCATGCATCAAAACCAAATAACACCCTTCACACAACACCCCCTACACCTCCCTTAAATTTACCTTTTCCCACTAAAGATAAATATTATGGTCATCAACCTTCAGGAGTCAAAAAGTAATTTTCTCTATCAAGCCTGGCTGACTGACGACGACGTCAAGCAATCACAATTGATTCCTTAACAAGATTGATGGCATAAAATTTTCCCGACGAAATTAAACGAATTCCGTAAGGACCACTTTTGCTTCTTCTTTACTTTTTTTCTTTTCATGAAAAGGTAGTATTATACCTTACATCATGTGTGTAAGGCACATATGCTGTATAGAATACAAAAGAACTCTCCAAAAACCCTGCTGATGTCTATTGCCGCCTTGCGGCCAGCCGTACAAATGTTTATGAGTCTCTAGTCATTTACGATTTTATGAAAATGAGATGCCTGCCTTCTGAAGATGATGTGATGTTGATGATGAAATGGCAGAACACAAAATATATGCAAGCAGAGCAAAATATTAATATATTTGTGAAAGGCGCACCTACATAAAGGAGAGTTCTGTTCCTCGTTGCGATGTTAAAGTTTTCATCTTGCCTTTCGTTCAGATGATTGGATATGGTATCTTAAAGATTTGTGCAATTTTGTGAACGAATGAAATGAATGTGAAAAGTTTAAAGGCTTTCTAATCAGGAAACCAACAATTTTTATGGAGGAAGACAGGAAGAGGGTATTTAAGGCAATTGTGTCGTTTGATCGATGGAAGCTCATGCCACACTTTGGTACGTTATACTGACGTGTCTTTCACCTTTTTTCACAGTTGTTTTATTTATAGTCACTTCTTCATAAATCTTTTTACCACAGAAAAAAGAAAAGGATTTGAATAAATGAATGTCACTCACTTGACGGCATCCTTTTCCTTTCAGAGTCGCAACCGCATATCCCTGCAATCTAAAAAAAAAAACTTGATTGAAAGTAATTTCAGTAACGCCCCCTAGATTCCAAGAGAAGAAAATACCTATTTTGTTAAAAAAAAGTAAACACAACATGCACACCACTGGGGTGGAAGGAAGAAGTAGAAAAAAGTCCTAGGTATGTGCGCTGTAGTATTTTGCAATATACGGGCACATGGTAAACAAATGATTGATTACCGTTACACAGTGAATGGCAAAATGTAATCAAATGCGTGCTCATATGTTGCGAAGGTGCTTATAAAGAAAAGGACTACAATGACGACGACGACGATGATGATAATGATGACGACGATGAAGACGACGAAGACGAAGGGGAGCAATACGCGCCCACCCACTGTCATTCACTAGGGATTCAAATTGGAGGATTAAATTCTCTTGTCTAGTAAACGTACGTACATTATATTGAGGGCAATATACCCACCAAAATAGGAAAAAAAAGACTGGTACATTCTACAAATTTAACAACCATCAAAGGAATCTTAAAGGAGCACTGTTTCTTCTCTACGCTATAGGTGGTGCTTAAGTAAAAGGTTATTGTTGTTCCATGATTTTATAGCTTTTTAAGGCTTGTCAAAGTTCCATTAACAACATCGGGCTTCCGGCAATTTTATGGCAAAAATGAGTGTTTTCGTGTTACCGCCATCCGGCCTTTTGTGTTGGACGCAAACTGATCAAGAGTCGAGTCGTAAAAACCCCAAAAACCAATAAAAATCAAAGTTCAAATCAGGTACAACGTTTGGAGGAGATGATGTGCTTGTGACGCCCGCCGCCGGTGTGAAACAAACCAAAACTCCCGAGAATTGGCGAAACCTATAAAATTCTTGAAGTGGGGGTTTGGTATATTCCTTCTCGTTTTTACGGCGTCACACTTTGAAACAAAAGCATGCGAGTATGCTGACATCGTAAAAATGAATGCCACAACACTGTTTGTAGTCTTATCGTTGAATCATATGTAACACTCGCGTTTGACGTAAAAGTTACATTTGTTATGGTGTTTGTTGGCGCATTAAAAAGATATAATCTGAACAACAGGAATAGTTTCCTTCCTTTTGGAGGCAGGTAAGTGTATACACGAACCTTGAAATCTTTAGCAGCATCCGGTTCGAGAAAAGCAAATCATTTCAAAATCGATGTACTGGAATCAGTTCAGTTTCCTGAACACAGGTTCCCATATCAAAACCACAGAGCAGATAATACAGAGTGCCAACTCGTACCCCCCTTGCCTGAAACACCCTCAAAAAATTTTTCAACACGAATTCAAAATGGCGACCTATTTCTTGATTAAAAATGGAGTCGTGGTCAGTCGTGGTGAAGTTCCAAACTTCAATAAATAAAAAAAAAAACAAGATGACATTTATCTTTGACAGTTTGCAAAATATTGCAAAGTTTTATAATGTTTTATTGCTTGTAAGTATTTCTAACTAAATTAGTTTCTAAATTGATCAACCAGCAGATTTTCGAGATAATCTACTATGGGGCTCTGGAAGCCAGTTGTGAGCTGGCTGAGAAGGAAGGCCCATATGAAACACACGAAAGAAGTCCATTCAGGAAAGGTATCTTGCAGTATGACATGTGGAACAAAACGCTAACCGACCTCTGGGATTAGGCTGCTCTTAAAAAAAAATTGCCAAACATGGCGTTCGGAACCAACTGCATCGACATAAAAGAAATAGACTTCCTTTTAAGCATTCCCAGCATCATACACTCCCATAAACCACCAATTGCTCATCTATTTCAAAATCTGCCACAAAACTCAAATTGTTTGGAACTATTTGCGAGATATCTCTAGGCTTTACATCCATCGGTCTTGAAGTCATCAAACTAATGGACAAACGATTGTATGTCAAACACTACAACAAAGTAATTAGTAATTAAAAAAACAAGTTTTATTAATTTGGGACATGAGATAATAAAATAAAAGGTTAATACAGAAAAAGAACAATTTTTTCGTGATTATTTTTGTTTGTTACAATTACAATCAAATGGTGTGTGATAAATGATGAAATGAGAACCAGGAGCTTATTATATTCTTATTCCTGAGCTGCTCGTCCGAAATCGAAGTCCTTAAAGAAGGATGTTGGTTGAGGCCCAGGTTCACCCCGAACTGTAATGCCCACCTAAGTAAGTAGGAGCTGCGACAGCAGCTGGGTTCATGGGTTCATTGTCCTTCCGCTTCTTTGAACCAGAGACTATATTATCAATACGCAGCAGAAGAATGACTGTCTCTACAGCAGTTTTGTATGTTTGCATCTTTCCAGCTAGTGGTTCCCACATATCTTTGACGTTCATGTCTAATATCTGACCAGATTCGCCGTCAATACCCCAGGCACAGACACCATCGCCAGAATGTGAGGCGTGTTTAGCGCGCAGCGCTGTCAGAGTTCGGATGGTATTAGCTCCGCATTTCTGTGCCAATGTTCTTGGAATGATTTCTAATGCCTGCGCAACGGCGGTGTATGTTCTCTTCGATTTGCAGCATTCTCGAGAAATCTTGCTCTCCAACAATTTCTACATTTGTTTGACTCTCGCCCTTTTTGTATTCCAAAGAGCAGTCGAGTAGAATATTCATTTAGCATGGGTCACGTCTTTGTTGAGCATAACGCCTCGAAGAACACAAGAATCTTCAAGACTACCGCCAGGAACCTTTTCAACTTTGGCGTAGCTAAAAGGTTAATTCAAAATATTATCGAGTTTTGCAAACATCAAAATTTCACTTACCGCTTGATATCGACTTCCAAGCGACCGTTTTCAGTAAGGGTTACAGTTTGCACAGCCTCTAGAGCAATTTTTACTGCCAAATCGGACCATTTTCCAATGAATTTTGTCCCAACACAGGCTATTACAACATCAGCCTTGCGTTCCTTGTTGTATACATCCAAGGGAATGCTTAAATCGTTCTGCTTAGTAATGTCTTCCAATACCTCACGATAAACACGAATGATCACAGCGGGAGTGAAGATTTATTATAAATGAAAAACAAATTGTATGTACTTCTTTCTTTCGATTTCGATTTCAGTTCATTATTTATTTACGAAGAACTGTCATTTTTTGTCCTACCACACCAGGTGCTATCGTGTGGGGAGTTTAAGGCTATGTGTACATTGGTATGTTCTGTGAAACTTAACAAAACGTCTGCATCGGTATGAAATTTTTAACTAATTTTTGTCTTTTTCAGTGAAATACTGGCCAAAATGGAAAAAAAAGTTAATTCCTGCAACTTAAATTCATTTTTCTAAGTTCTAAGCTGTATGAAAATTAAAAATTATCGATTTTTTTGCAACCAAAAAAAAATTTTTTACTTTTCAAACTCAACTGATTTTTTTTCTCTGACAAATCAATGGCGGCCAATGGCGGGTGTGGTAAGTGAGGGTTCCCGGTCGAGGGTTCCCGGTCTAGATTAGCTTGTAGGCAAAATGGCACTACCTTGCCGGAGTTGACTCTCTGGTTATACTCTGTGATCAAAACAACGATTAATTTACTGACTTCCTTTTTGTATATAATAAGTTCTCTTGTTCCCAAAAGACTCACCAAGGTGTCAAGTCTCAAAAACAAAAGGTTCCACCTTCTAGTGGTGCCCGTGGCAGAGTGGACTGCCTATTAAATGAGAGGTTCATGGTTTGAATCCCAGAAAAATCAGTGGAAATAAAGTTTTTTCCACGGGTATCGCCCTTCGCGAGAATTTGGCAATTTCTATGGTAGTAGGTAATTTTATGCCATGAAAAGTAGTTTCTCGAAAATAAGCAGTTCAGAATCGGCAAAAAATTGTAGTAGGTCCTTTTCATACTTTGGCAAAAGTATGGTTGAGAGAAATTCGATAAGTTTCAAGGCCCCCCGCTATGCTGCACTACCATTCGTATTTATTTATCTACCTCCTTTTCCTACTTGAGTTGAAAAACTCCTGGCAGCTGTAGAAAACACATGACACAATTTGAAATTTGTGCTGGCAATGCTGTCTAATAGTTTTTTTTTTCTCTTGAGATGAACAACGCAACGAGGGAAGGATCGAGTGTTCCTCCTCACCCTGCAGTGACTTTTATTGGACACCGTCTTTTAAAAATGTTTTGACGGCACGTGATAGGAAAAATATGCATTGATGTGCAGGACCCCACAACAAGGACAGCCAAATATTTTCAAATAATAAATCATTTAATGTAATTAAGCTTAGAATTTCTGCACTCTCACCTTTCTTTATTTCTTGTCACCCCATCATAAATGCAATCAGGACTAGTGATAGTTGGACACGTGTCGTATTATTCACACATCCGTTGCATGCTCTTTCTTCGGCAAAACTCCATGTTCTCCTGTCGTGTGTTTAGAAAAAGATTTTTCTTAATTTATGGAAATGGGAAGCTGGATGTGCGATGTCTCGTCCTCGTAAAAGACAATTTTTCGTTCATCCTTCGATGATTTCAGGTTTTGTTATACTCCTCGTATGTAGGTACACACACACTTCTTTCAAGGTAAATTAAATTACGAATGGATTTCTTTCAAAAAAAGAAATTAATATTAATTTCTTTTTTGACACTAGTCATAAAACATACTCAAGGATATATAGACAGTGTAAAGTACTTCGGCGCGGTGAGACTCCTGCAACAGTAACTCAATTCCAACATGTGATTGCTTGAGCGGCAAGCGGTCGTCGTCTGCATGTCCTTGAGGCACAGGATGCAGCAAATACCAAAAAGTAAGTATTGTGTGCTAGCTATTTTCGCCCGATTGAAAATGGTATGTAGGTTTATGAGTGTGTTTACGTACGTGCGGTCATTTGTAATGATTTAGCCCGACAAGAGGGATGTTCTTCTTCTGTAAAAATCATTCAATCATTAAAAATGACTAATGATGTCAGACTGATGCGATGACTTGTCGTTCAATTTTGAACCTCCCCTGTGGCAGTGCGGTAGCAGGGAGGAAACAAATTCATAGGGGCCACTGGGGGATTGATTTCTAATTTTGAAAGATGAAAAATCGATTGAGACTGTGTCAACAGCGTTTTTGGGATGCTGCTGAAAGCGGAAAGGCTGGAGTCGAGTAATGGTTGCATGTTAAGTTGGTTCTTTTTTTGAGATGGAAATTAATTTTTTCAGACAGCAGATTTATTATTAAACCACTCACCATTGAGATGGTCTATTTTTATGAACCCGTGTCGTGAGCAACATGTTGATGTCATAAATGGACTTGGTTTGATGATGCTGTGTTTCCGGTAGAGTGAACAGTGCGTTTAAACATTGGTTTCAAAAAACAAGAGAAGATACAACACAATGGACAATATTTTTAATGCTTGGCAATATAAACAAGACCCAAAAGCATTTTAAAGGCAAGCCACCAATTTCATTAATGTCAAACATTGTCAGTGTAATGCTATCATCAAACAAGTCCCCAGAGAGAATCCTTTTGTTGACTTTCAATTGTTTTCAAGTTTATTCTTTTTTTTACCTTTACAGGAATGCTTTTCGTCTCAATTCGCAAATACAAATTGAATTTCAACCCTTAAAACGAAAGGGTTATCTTCATCCAACGGATCGAAAGGTAAACTCGGTCCAGTCCCAAGAGGCTGCTCAAAATAAAAATATATAGGTACCTTAAGTGTCTGGGAGTAATTTATGGACTGGTTGATAGTTGGCAACCTGAATAAAATCCCAGCAGCAGTTTATTTCTAACGCACTTTGAATCAGACTGGTCATATGTACCAACTTTGTTGTGTACGTTATTGTGCATGGAAAATGGTGTCACGTTTCTTCAATTGCTTCTTTTTTAAGGCAGACCAATAAACAGTTTTTTTTCGTACACAAGAATCGTGGAATCCACTTATTGCACGAACGATTAAGAAACAAAAATAGAAGGGGCCCTAGGTGGTTTCCTTGGGGCACATCAAACTTCTTCTCTTTTTTACGAAATTCAGGCCAGACAATCGTTAGCCCCAGACCATTAGTTACAGTTTTGGATGATGACGGAATGGAGCTCAAAAGGAAAGGCATTTCTCGCTGCATTTCACAATCTAACGACAGCATGACTCACTTGTAACTTGTAACTTTTTAGTTACCTCTCTCAATGCATCCAATGAGAACAAATGCGAAGCTACTTAGGAAAATCGTAAACTGTTGGTTTTTGCATTGAATTCCTGGGCAACAACAATCAATCTCATTTCTAATTTCCATCAATGAATCACAGAGCACACACCACAAAACACAAAATCCGCACCGCAAACACGAACAAATTAAATTCAATTTTACATGCCATTTAACCTTAAGTATTTCGGCCAATACATATTCCCAGATCAACTGCAAATTACACAACTACGCACGAAATCGAGTCTAAATTTTGTGTTTTCGCTCGTTAAAACTTTGCCAATTAACCACAGCTATGCTAATATATAGCTGCGTTTTCGTGCAACAATGTTGCAATCGTAAAAGTTTACCTACTAAGCGATCTTGTTGGTTGGTCGAGATCGTAAAACCGTTTATAGCGTTCGTTTAAGAGGTAATTTGGGCAAGAGTGTATATAATTTGAGTTATGAGATGCCACTCTTGGTTCTTGAGAAAAAAAAATTATGCTCAACCGACAGCTGAAGACGTTCTAAATTTAGGAAAACTCTTTGTTAACTGCAACTTATTTCCAAAAACAACTCAGTTTTTGTTCATAAAAACCATAAAACTGCTGCTGCTGACGCACCAGATGTAGAACAAAGCTGTAGATATAATAAGATCAACACCACGACCACACATTTATTCATAAGAGTATGGTAAGTGATCCTCAGAACTCAGAAAAGTATTCCTCGTAGTGATTGAAATTGGAATGCACCATCGGAACGTTTGGATATTTTTCGAAGTTGCTCGTGTCCTCTAAGTCCTTTGTTATGGGAACATAGGGTGCTTCAACTTCTTGGTTGTATAAAGCACACCAATCGATTGACTTGAACCATTCGTGGTTTTTGATGTCCTTGTTGCCATTCATCATGTTTCCGAACCTGGAAGTATGCAATGAGTTGTTTCAAATTGAATAAATAGAAGACTACTTGGCTCTTGCAGAGTAGAAACAGAGAGCCAACTGCAGCTAGGTGGTGCTATTTTGCTTACAAGCTAAATTGAAACGTGCACCTTTGACCGGCAACCCTCGAGCGGATATAATCGTCACCATATTTTTGTCAGTTGGTTTGAAATTAATTAAAAAAAGAGAAAGTTGACCGTTTTGGGTTTGCCCGACATAGAATTCTAACTTCAGTGAAAACCGGCATCATATACATTAGTTTCCATCAAAGTCAAAATAACTAAAAAAAGGCGAAATTATTAAACTTAATGGCAGCCGGATATAGCCGTTAATTCAAATAAGACGCAAGCTTACTTTTTGAAAACAGAAGCAATATGAGGGTGATTCAGGCAAAGGTTGTAAGAGTTGACTCGCTGCATTACCTACTCTGGCACAGCTAAGAATATCTTCGTACATGTACGAACTCACCTTCTTGAAAAGTCCACTTGCAAAAGGTTGTCTACCAAATCCCTCAAATCACGACTAAAGTAAGCCGGCATCTTATAGTCACAATCGCATATGTGTGAATACATCTTCATTGGATCTTTGTTATAATGTGAAAAGGGTGATCGGCCAGCTACGAATTCGTAGATCAGAACACCAAAAGCCCACCAGTCCACACTACATCCATATGGCTTGGCCTGAATCAGCTCCGGGGCAAGGTACTCTGGTGTTCCGCAAAGCGTCATCGTTCTGTCTAAAACTTGCTAAGGAGCCGTGGTCTACTTTTACTATATGGGAACACATATTTTCCAATTGATTTCTACCTTTGTAAAGCCAAAGTCAGTTATTCGAATGTATCCTTTGCTGTCGATGAGAATATTTTCCGGCTTCAAGTCCCTGTATATCAAATGCAAATTGTGTAAGTACTCTAGACCCAGAAAGACCTGTGCAGCGTAGAACTTCGCTTGTTTTTCATTAAACTTTTTCAACCTGCTCTAAAATTTGCTGTAGGAAATGCAACAACGCTTATATCAAGTGCTCACCGTCGATGAAATGAAAATAACTCTCCACCATTGATGAATGGCATTGCCAAGTAAATATAATCGTTGTCCTTTCGAGCAAATTCCAAGGACATTAGTAGTGGAAACTTAATTGATTGTAGGACACGTTTCTCATGATGCACATGTTTGACTTGCTTGTGCTTGACAATGTATTCTTTGAGCAGCACTTTAACTGCAAGGTATTTTCCAGTGGAGAATTCCTTACAGAGTTTCTGTGGAGATAAAGTTCGGTAAAGTTGTAGAGTTTTGAAACAGATGACTTGCCACTCGGCCAAAGGAACCGACACCCAAGACAGCTAACTGTTCATAGTCATCCAGTCCGGATGTTGTTGATGGTGGATTTTGTTCCCATTTTACCATGAAATCCTCTTTCATTTTTTCCAGAAAGTCGTCGTAACTTTGGTCATTTTCACACAAAACCAGAGACTGGGGTTCTCCGTACATTTTTTGAAAAATTAAATGTTTTGACTTTTCAATTGTCAGGAGCTTCAATTTAAGATTTATGCTCAGTCTACAGTGATTCCCTCGTTCAGATGATAGAAATCCAGAACAGGGCAGTCCCACACTGAGCAATTAGGTCGCCAGACTTTGGTCTGAAAAACCAATGGTGGATAGCGTGAACCCTCAAACGGCAGCTTATTCAACTTGTTTGATGAGTGTCACCTATACTATTTTTGATAATTTTGTTCATGAATGATTTCTGACAACAAAGTTCTGAATGCAAAGTCCATCCGACCATCCCGGCCCAGCTAGTAGTACAGTGTGAATCACCTTTTTCATCTTGAACAACTGTCGTTTGTCTAAGAAAGAAATTCAATTTATTTCACAAAGATTGCCCAGAGTGTCCTAAAGCCCGTCAGAGTGCTCAAGAGGGTGCGAGATTACGCTATAAGACGCTAGAGAGCACTGTAAGGAGGTGGAAAGCGTCCATCATCCGTCTTTCCTGAGTGATCGTGCAAACTTAGATCCAGTCATGTCGATTGCATTATTAGTGGCTCAACGAAAGACAGTCTTTCAAAACTACTTCTCTTTTTAAATTAGAAATACGATCAATCACTTCCAGTGGAAGGCCCTAATCCAAGTACATACCAATACGCCTCCTCCACATTCGAAAAGTTAGTTTAGAGCTCTGTAAGCTCCGATTTTTTGTGGATTAGAAGATTGGTAAAGCACTATACATTTTTCAATTTTTCTTTTTTCCCACCGACAATCAGAACTTCAATTTCACCATACCCAAGCTAGTCACACTAGACACTACATTAATTTCGTCACACAATTGCTTCCCACGGATCCTCTCACAATATTACTAAAGCTGCATCAAAACAGAACATCTCTGATGAGTTATCACATCCTTAACGCCTCAAAGGAACGAATCGTTCATAAAATGTAATTGTTCAAATCCCATTATGATTCATACCTATAGTAAACAATTACAATAAATAAAAACTACGACCCACCAGGGGTGAGGTACTCACGAAGGACAGTAGTTCACGTTTACCACTTAAAGGGATAATATTTCATCCATCAATCGTGTTAAACGAAATACACTGCATGCTGGCTCGTCCAGATTCACCCTTAAGATTCGCGTAATGGCTCTTCAACACTCGCACAATATGGAGAAATCAAATGTCCCCTGTCCCATTCCACTCGAAACTGCATCGCTGCTTGCTTTGGCACGTGTCCATGGTCCTTGCAAGCCTACCAGTTATGTGACAACTTCAAATTTGTTCAAAGCATTTGTCCAAATGTTAAGCGGAACCAGCTCAGCAGCATCCAGGATCACGAAAAAAGGATCTTTTCACTTCAGTGAATGTGATTGTCTCGATGAGTGTACCTAAGCGTGATGTTTTTGTTGGTGGAGTGTTGGACAGACGCGAGGACACGAACGTGAATGATTTAGCTGAAAATTATCAACTTCCGGAAGACGCCAGGGGAAAAACTATTTCCTTTTAGAAATGGAGGACTTCAGCATGGTGAGAAATTTAAACTTACTTAGCTTCTCTGCAATGCGAGAGAACAAACCTTGCAGAGCTACCAACGGGTCTCCTGACTTCACAGTACCGCTTTTAGAGACTCAAATTCAAAGGCTTTTATTGTCCATTTCTACATCCACTGCTGATTACTAAATAATCCCCTAGTGATGCACTCTCTTTTCTCCATAAAAATAATTACTCCGACTACTTGACATAACCCATCAGGCCTAATGCTTGGATATAAAACAGTTTACCTTACAAAGACAAACAGACCCTTTCTTTTTTTGGTTGTTGTTGTTGTTGGTGAATGCCTGATGTCCCCAAGTTGACTGATTGATTACACAACTTCGCAAGAAGAAAGTCAATTACAATTCCGGATACAGTCAATATGTCAGCCCTCGGGACAATTTTCTCAGCACGCTCAGGGACAAAAAGAGAAAAGCCCACTTGTGATGGACTTCGGGTAGTTTTCAATTAAGGTGTGACAGGAATACGCTCTGCCGAATCGTACGTAAGGAATACACACATTATGAGGAACATCCACAGTCGGATAGCCCAGACTCGCAAATATTTTATCTTTTCTCCGTGTAGTTGTGTGAGTGAGTGTGTGTAGATGTGTAGTTTGAGGAAACGAAGAAAAATTACATATGTCCAGTTGATAAATTGCTCAAGTGAAGATTACGTAATTTGACAATTTTCTACTATGTGCTTCGAAAAATTGGCCCTAAATCATACCGGATATAGGCTAATCCAGCATTTTTGGACGGAAAGTCAGTAGGGCACAAGGTAAGCCCACAATTCTAGTGCAATTAATCAACATTTTGGTTTTGCTTGAGTGAATCCTTTTTAGTTTAAATCAATTCTTATCTGGAAAATCATTTGAGAGGATTGGTTTGGGAAGTGTTCTTCATTTTGCTTAGGACTTGGGGTTACCTAGTTAAGAATCGATTTGAGGTCAAAGACGTACGGTTGCTGGCGTATACCTTATTGGCATATCTTCTTGTCACAATACAATTGAGCAATGAATGAGTTTGTCTTTCTGAATAACAACCAACATCTCCATTACTTAACAACAACATCTGAAGTCGTGTCTGATGAGCTTTCTTCCCTTTTGTCAAATAGTGTTAGAAGGATACCACGAAGGACATAAATACCTTTTTAATGATTATAAGTAAGTGAATTTGGTACACTTTTTGAAGGACTTCTTAAAACCGAGAACAATAACAAGCCAAGACTCGCATACGGTTTTTAGAATCACTAAGTCAAACTTCTAAAGTGACCCGTCCAGAGTACATTATGTTTGTGTGACACATACAGCGCCTTTATTCCTTAACTTTTAAGATGTCTGAGTTCTAGGAATACTAAAAAATGCGTTTGAAAACCTGAAGAAACTACCAAAATCTGTAAGACTATAGTAAAATAGCTAACCATTAATTCTTTAAGGCGATGTTACATCAAACAATTCTTTCGACGATAGCCGATGGGACGATGATCGTCTAAAATGTTTTGTAATCCAGGTCCAGCAGTTTTATGCCTCAATCACAATCACGCTTCGACTTCAGCTTCAGCCCCGTTACGTGCGAGCACTTTGTGTTCGCTTTGAATTGAAATTATTATTTTTGAGTTGTCTTTTTCTGTGAAAGCGAGACAAAACTCAACCAAACTGAGCTTTATGCATTGAATTTTAGTAACGTTACGTTGTCTTATACACGAACCAACGTAAAATCGAAGTCTGCACTGATTTTCTATGATTGAGCCCATTAAAATCTGGCGAAACCAGGAATTGACGAGATCAACCAAAAATAGTTCAAAACTTTTCGATCTTTCTAACGCGGTGTATGACACCGAAGTTCGCGCAGACATCAGCCTAAAACCACTGCGCCCTTTTCTACACCGAAACAAATGAGCAGGGGCCGAATTACAGCACACGGTATCGAGTAATAATCGAGTGAGCTCACTTTACTGAGCAATCTAGTAAAATTACTTGATATTCTTTTATCGGTAATATCCGAGTTCACACTGTACAATTAGTTGGACAGACTTCATTCGATGGAAGTTGGATGGTCCATGGTCGGATGTAGTTTGCGTTCACACTTATCAAGCTTGTCGTCCAACTTTATGTCACATACTCTTCCACTCCACATCCAACTTCTAAATTTTCAAAAATATTTGAAAACCATCCAACAAGTTGGTCAAGCGGTCGTCTGAGGGTTCACACTATCAAGCATTGGTCGTTCAAGCCAAAGTCTGTCCAATTAATTGTACAGTGTGAACTCGGCTAATCAGACGGAATTTGTTTCGTTGGACAGACGACTGATGTTGTGTAATTTAGAACGAATTTCGAAAGGAAACTGCCACTGATTCACTCGATCAATGATACGTTAATTCAGTCCCAGGTGTTTCAGAAAACAATGCTCAACCCAAATTGCAAAAAATTGTCACAGAAACGCATGTTGCACTATGAAAGAAGGAAATTTTGAAGAAAATACCAGTGTAGGTACATTGCCAATTTCTTTAATCACAATTAAGGAAACATCAGAGTTGAGCTAAACTATTCCACATGTGAGGACGGGGCGGTTGATATTGGCTGTTGTTTTGAGGACAAACGAACACTGAAGCCATTATGAGTGTCCTTCTAATAGACACATCTGATACATCTTAATTACAGTGATATACGACATACGTGGAGTATTTCAATGGCAACGGATTAACTTTTACTCGGAGCATGGGACAGAAAATAGTTGAAGATGTCAACCGTTGAACTTCTCCCATAATGATTCAAAAATTATTGTGTGTGCTGAACTAATCTTCAATAAGTTTTAGCTACTCAAACATCAAAACAAAACGCAGAAGAGCACTCTCCAATTGGATCAGGGTAGGTATTAGCAACTTAATTAATAACCATCGTTAGTATGACAAAACAAAAAAGTATAACAGAGTAAGAAGGTAGGACAATAAACTCATATTAAAGAGGATAACGTACTTTCGTACACAAAAGACACAAGAACGAAAGAGAGACAGAAAAAACTATCGAAAACAATTAAGTATTAGTTTTCTCAAGGAAAGTTATTTAGAAATTCCGTTTGACCGTTGGTAAAGACTCATCCCATACCAATTTTAGTTCATCTTGATTTTTGTTAGAAGACACTTTGGAGGTATATTCCTGTGCGTCGGTCGTCGTATTTATCAGAATACACAATATCATCTATCTACGTGTCCAAATCCCGTATCTATTACCTCCGGTTCGTGCACGTCCGCCAGTCTGGAGCCACTTGACACTCCATTAGTGTAGTTGGGTAGTTGGGTAGATGGGGAGGCTCACGCAGGAATGAACATCACAAGAGTCTGGTTGTGTGCCACTACCCCCCCCAAATGCTATTTTATCTATACACAACCTGATTTCAGTTTTTTTTTTATATTCTGTCTTTCACCCCTGAATCACCTTTTGTATCTGTGAACCATAACCGAATCTGTACTTCTGATATTATGTTGTTGAGTTGAGAGTTGAGTAGAGAGACTTGAGAATGATATTCCGCACAATTTTCTTTTTCGTGAGTATCATATTCCTTTAGTCTTAAGCACACATAACAATAATGGCTCTGATTTTTGATATAGCATCAGGGTTTGTTTCATTTTTATGTGTTCGTTTTGTTATGGGGAAGAACTCAGTCAGACGTTCATCAGAGGTGAATTGATGGTTTGGGGAGTTCAATTAGGGCTCGGCTGACTGTTTCAAGTGGTTGATTGTTGTTGTAGTCATTTTGATTATTTATGAATATTTTTTCGCTTGGGAAACACGTTTAAATTGTTAGGTAATAATTGGCCATAACGAACGACGCGACGACGCCGACGGAAGAAATTGTGAAGATGATGGAATGCCTGATATTTGTTTAGTTGAAACCAATGAGCTACTAGACTACAAAGTGAATTTTATTGTTTTATTCTTCTTCTTGTTTTTCCGCGCTACAATGATTGTGATCTGTAAGGGATCACAACTCTTCCAATTTTTCTGCTTCAGAATTGTGATGTTTTTGTGAGGTGTCCCATATGTCCCGTTGACCTAGGAAAGCTTAGATAAATCTCCCAATTTTGGGTTACTTCATTTCGGAGGCCATCCAAATGCTGAGGTCTTTGTGTTGGTTTGTGCCTTGATCTATCTTGGCCTTCGCTTTCTTTACAACTGTCCTTTGATCTTTGATTTCTAAATGGTATTTTCGACGGTATGACTTAAATGTTCTATTAAATAAAAATAAATATTTAAAAGAAATAGGATAGCAAAACAAAGCTATAGAAACTTCGAGGACTAACGCACTCCAAGGGCCTACAATTTGAATTCGAGCGGCTTAGTTAAAAGCGTTTTTCGCTTTGTTTGTGTAATTAGGTACTGTCCGATTCCTCGAGAAGGGCAATGCCGGTACAAAACAATTTTTTTTCCTGATGTTTCTGGGATTATAACCACGGGATAAGCTACACGCACACCATTGCGACATGGGCACCACCCGCTTTATTGTTGTGTCCTTATACCCAAAAATGATGGGCTCGAGAAGTGCTTCTTAATTCTTTAAAAGCCTTGTTTTCGCAAAAATGTTCAACAAAGAAAACACATTACTATTTCGTCTATTGCTGTATTTTTATCCAAGCAGAGTGAATTTTGGGTGTGAAGTTTTGGAAATGAAGATGCTTCGGATGACAGCAGGAGTAACAAAGCTTGATCGAATTAGAAGTACTAAGATCCGTGGAAGCCTTAATGTCAAAAGTACCATCTTGGACAAAATTCAGCACGACCGGCTCAGTTGGTATTGTCATGTTCAAAGGAGAGATCCGCAGAACCCCGTCCAAAAGGCAATATCGTACAACGTTTCAACAAATTCGCGACAAAAAAGAAAAGGCAGGCCAAAACACTCCATTTGGTTGGCCTCAGACATGGAACAATCCAAAACCGGGAGGCTTGCCGACGCTTTCTGAGGTCAACGCGGCGTACCCCACAGGCGGATCACTAGTGTGAAGCAGAAAAGTGGGAGAGTTGTGATCGCTTCAAGATCACTACTCGTAGCGCCGGAAATGGAAAGAAGAAGAAGAAGAGTGAATTTTGGGTCAACTTTCATTTCTAAATAAATAAATAGGGTGGCACAATAGAGCGAGGAGCCCCGGAATCTAGCGCATTTCTCACAACCGATGCCTTGAGGGGGAATGGAGGGGATCAACAATTTCCTACAGATTCCGAATGGAAAGACGAAAGACGTTACCCGTGAAAACAATTATTGCTTCATTTCTAAGGAGTCAAATAAGAATTCGAAAAGTCAAAATATATAATATAACTAGCTGACCCGCCCGGCGTTGCTCGGATCTAAGTTATTTAAAAAAATTGTCAGGAACACCCGCTGGACTAAGCTGAAAATAGCCGGAAAGTTTCTATATAATATATAAATGTTAATGGTAGATGGCCCTTATCACTAAGGGGTATGAAAAATAGATAGTAGCCTATTCTCAGACCTACTGAATATGCGTGTAAAATTTGGTAAAAATCGGTCAAGCCGTTTCGGAGGAGTTCAAGTTCGAACACGGTGACACGAGAATTTTATATATATGATTTATAATTTTGTATAAAGTATATAAGGTACTTACTTATACGGGTTCGTTTGCCCCTACTTTAAGCAGCCTAGGCCGGGGTCATGTAACTTGAGTTGATTTGTACACTCGAAGTTGTTCTCGAAGTTGAGTCTTAAGACTCACCCAAACCAAAGCGATTTTGTAGTTGCAGCAGCGGCAAATAGAGCTGTCAAATAATGTTTATATAGCGATATATGAGAGTACCCACACTAACGTGACAAGAACGAACAACGCGTTTTCATTCATTTGTGGTTGTCGCGACCACAAAAATCCTGCCAACACCGTTTCTGCCGTTGTGACAACTGCGAAATCGTTTTGTTTGGGAGATTTTTTAACTTGTGAATCTTATGCTTAACTTGCCGTTTTGATTTTTTCACTTTCAGTTACTTTAAGAATTGACTGTCAACCTCGAACGAATAAATTCAAATCGACAGATTAGTTGATAAATCTCCAATCTGAATGGAAACCAAACTAGTCTTAATAGGATTGTCATTCAAAATTTAGGTATTGAAAAACCGTGTTTGAAAATCTTATCAATTCGAAAAAGTAATAAAGCTTTACTTTAGTCACTGATGGTGGAGCTATCCATCAGCGATATCATCAACGATAGACGATTGGGTGATGTTAAACGTAAAAGCGCAGTATAATGTATTTAGAAAAAATTACATGAATTAAGGAATGGAAAGGACTTACAGTTTTTTGCCAATAACAAACTGCCAAATCGTGAAAGCGCTTTTCATGTCAGTGAAATTACTATTGGAGGACTTTTCAAGTCCTCGTGAAAGACGACACCCGTGGAAAAATATTTTTTTGTTTTCTGTTGGGATAAAAACCTTAAACCTAACCATTAGTCCATATCAAATACTATTTGAAGAACTGTCGAAAATTCGATTCTGTTTTTAGAGTCACTATTTGATAGAAATTGTTGAATTCATTTTGTTTTAAGTAAATACTGCATTTTGTTAGTTTCGCTTTAAAAAAAAGTTGGAGCTCAAAGTACTGCTAGTCTGTTTGAAAAGATGACTTCCAGGCACGACGCGGTGTTCGGATGCACACGTCCGGCCTAGCTACTCAACATAAACGTTCTTCCTTTGGACAACTGTCGCTTTATGCTAAAACCTGTATCGCAAGACCTACTGTAACAAGAAAAAAGAAAGGACTAAAAATTTCTTTCTGATGAATATTTTTCAACAGTCATTCAGAACTCGTTAAAAACTTTAACAGGAGAAGCAAATTTCATACCAAAATATTCAATATAAAGGCGTCCTATTCCAAATTCGTAGTCAGTAATTGTTACCACGGGTCTTGCGATTGGGGCAAACATCGTAGAAGTCCAACAATTGTTTTGAAGAACTATCAGGGTAAATTGAATAATGAATAAGAGCCACTGAAAATCCAGAGCGAGCAGGTTGGGTCAGTAGCAATACAGGAAAAAAATTATACGCGAAGAGGGTCTATCCACCCGCTCTAGAAGCACAAAATTCACAATAAAAAGAAAAAAAGCCTACACCTCACGCTGCCGGTTTCTTATTGCTCTTTAAATATAAAACTATACTCCTTAATTGTGTTTTTAAAATTAAGCTGTTTTACTAAGTTGCTTTTGTAGCAATTCCTTTTTTTAGTGAAAACAAAAACAAAGCTTAATTTGCATTTTTGACAACGTTAGCGGTTTTTACTTTAATTGAATGCTCTTATCTTTTCTCTGTAAAGTCCTGCAGTCCTGCCAAATGGGTAAAGAAAAAGGGTGTTAACTTTTGAGAAATAAGCCCCAAAACTTAGACTGTTGGGTTTTACTATGAATGAATTCGAAAGCATTATTAATTTTTTTATGACTCTTTTGACGTAACGCTAATCAACAACAACACAATTGATTTCTCTGCCTTTGGACGGCTAAACTACAACCGTTTTTTGCTTCCACAGGTTCACAGGCTAATTTAGTTTCTGTAAATTGGTGTTATCCAAACAAACATCAAAAATCGAATAATCCATTGAACGCAATTTAAAAATCGACCTAAGATTCAAATTGATTTTTAGATTTTTAATTCCTTTCTGCCTTAACGACATAGGAGACCCGAGTTGTCTGATGCCATTTTGCTAAAGGCTACCCCAGACTCTTACTAATTTTGACAAAGACACCTGACATTGTGGTGCCAATGGCGTAGTGGCATACCACGTGAGGTTCGAAGTTCGAATGCCTAAACGAAAAATAATTTTTTTAATATTTTTCTATGGGCTTCTCCTTTCGCACGGAATTGGCAAGTATCTCGATATCAATTTTATTGTCAGGAAAACCGCTCTCTGTCGATTAGCCGTTTGGAATCTGCCAAAACTATCCTCCTTTCATCATAAGGTAAGTTTGTGAGATGTGCGCTAGGCCCCGGGGCTGCCCACTCCACCCTCTTTAATTTATGTATTTATAACTATAGAAATTGAACGGCTCTCGCTTATTTAAGCTTACTTCAAACTCCGCTCAACCTCTCCATTGGGTTTCAAAAAAAAAAAAAAAATCCAAGAAATGATTGACTGGAAAATACGAAACAAATGGTGGCTTTCAAAATCATCAGTAAGCTATTTATTCCGTCCTCTTTTTGATGTGAGCCTTCTGCAGGTGTACAGGTTGGTCTACGACAAGGAGCCATTTGCAACAAGCCCCTCTCCAACATCCACCTCCACATTTTACTGAACAAAAAAGAAACAACATTACGTATAATTTGATGGAAACCGATTTGTTGTGAGAAAAAACACACACTCCCTCCGCAAACGCAGAAAAAAAAGATCTCCACGTCATAGAACAAATTTGAAATAGTTTTTCCATATGGAAAGTGAGATCTCAGTGTTCTTTCTCGAGAAGATCACTGTTTCTCTGATTAGTTCAAGTGCGCCACCAATTTTCATCGCACATGAAAGTCGACATGTTTCAACATTTCAATAAATAAAATTGTTACATGTGTTGTGTCACTTAATCTCTCTGCCAACTGGCGGTGTCCCTCCTCAACTTGTCGATTAAACCGACTTTGAGCGAGCAAGGAGACGCACAGAAAGTGGGGGTCCAGAACAGGCATTTGTATTTTATTTATTTTTCTTTTCTTCGTTTGATAAGAACTGACTATGATTAAGTCGAATTGGGGAGTGTTTTACAACTAGTGACAAGTTGGGCATTTTTTGGGGAAAGAAACTATGAGTTTCGATTATATACACATGTGGTATGACTCTTAGCTGTAAATGGTAATGTTCCGATTCGGCTTTCATCAATTACAACGCCTTTGTGATTTGTCTTGGTGTCGAATTCGAAATTTTTGTGTCAAAGTTTAGGGGAGCCTAAGAAATGGTGCGATAAAAGTGCTGTCATACAAGACTTGCACTCAAATTGTTCCAGTTTTCAAAACAAAAAATCAATTTTGTTAGAAGAATGTTTCTAATCTAACTTTGCAAGTTCATAGTAACTTCTTCGTGAATTTGAATTTTAAGAAACAAGAGACTTAGAAATAATAAAAAGATCAAACCTCAAGATAAGTCGGAATGCGTTCAGACATTTTCGAGGCATCAATTTTTAGTTTACTGCTTCATCACTTCAAAAATATGAGCAGCCTTGCCACGAATGTTTCCCCTTTCGCTATTCAAAACATTTTGCCATCAATTAACGATCCACCTTTACGCTAAATAGATCATTCCAAAAGATGAAAAATCGATTTTAATTAAAATTTTTCCTTTGAAAGATTTCAACATCTCCTCACATCACCACCGACCGGCACCGGGTGCATTATTTTTACTTTAATAACTTTTCATTATCGCATCCACTAAAACACCAAACCCATCGATCCTCACCTCTCTTCGCTTTAAAACAGCAATACGATTCGTTGAAAATGTTTATTTAACATCCGATTCTTACTTTTTATTGCGTTGCGTTTTCGCTTTGATCCCATCAATCGTGATCATCATCATAATAAAGAGGCACACCGGTGTCTACACTAGTCTAGTACTAGTACCACATAAATGTAAACATACCCATCACCGTGTAGTTCAGTCAGCAGCAGAGACTAGGCCGGAATGAATGGGCGCATTGGGGATGAGAGACGAACTTAAACATTACCTCGTCCCTCAAATCTCATCATCATCATCATAACCAAAACCCCATGCCATAGACACGAAACACGATGATCCATAAACAAACTTTGCGCGCACATCTTCTGAAGTCATAAAGAGTTCACGAGACGTACAAAACGTACGTATCCAAACACTCATCATCATCTTCATAAGCGATCTCGTAAGGAAGAAAAATACTCGCAGAAAACTATAGCCCCGAGTACATTCAAAAACTGACAGACAAAATTTGCCCGAGTAAATATTTTCCACACCATAGTCGGTAAGTAAATATTTTGACAAATATCTCCCACTCGCCCGTGATAAATGATGAATCGGGCATTTGAGCAAATTGTTCAATCGGTTTTGCTGCAGAGTATCTAAAAATAACAAACTCAAGACATCAAATGCAATTTTGTATACGCACTAAAGGCACCTGAAGATGAATGTGGGGATGTTTGGTGTGGATGATTTATTATGTTGAAGGTAGGATGGGTGGATTGTAGGATGATAGGGTAGGGTGTGTGGGGTGCTTCAAGTGTCATGTGAGTGCGAGTTTATTAGGTCTTGATGGGCATCGCGGACAATGACTCGTGTTTTTTGGTGTCTGTAGAAGAAAACAAAGTTTTTGAGGTACTTTGCTGCGATTGTCACACAGAAAAAGAGTAGAGGTCTAAGAAGACTTCCTTGGGTTGAACTTTCTTTGAATAATATTTCGTTGTTCGATACACTTGGAATTCTATTTTCTCAAAGTCGGGTTCGAGTATCTTTCAATGAATAGCTACTTCAACCTCCAGCCGTCAACTTTGTGACGTGTCGATCATCGATATCAAGAAAAACTATATGTTGTACAGTACCTCTATTTTCTATAGATTTTATAGTTCCAGTCAGTGCTCTATTAACATACATAATAAGGGAAATGGACTAGGTTAAGTTCTCCTCTCCCCATTTTTGCAGTAGGACCTTTTCCGGCCCATACTTAGCGACTTACTTTCCAATACCTCAGGAATTGTAGGACTCGTAAGCTGGTTGCCGTAGATATGCGACTTACGAGCTCCGAAACTACTAGTAACAGCCGTAGATCAGGTTGATGTGAACACAAAACAGAAACTGACTGCTGCTGCTACTGCTACCTCTGAGGGTAATAAGCGCCTGTCGGGTCGTCCACTGTGGTGTTTGCTTTATTGGGGTTTAGTAATTTAATCATTATGCTTTTTTGGAAACAAATTTCAGGGACTTGAGAGTTTAGTTTTTATACGAGCAGTGATCCGTCCGAAATCACACTATGATCGTAACGCATATGAAGAAATAAAAAGACGAAACATCTTGTTTGATGTATGTCTTGTCCAAGAGCGTCTCGGAAGTAAAGCTCGTTTTCTATTCCTTGCAAACTTCCTAAAAAAACATAACTACTTCTGGGAAGCGATATAGTCACAACTTTGCTCTAGCCGGATGAAGGCCCGACTGAAAACTGATGCGTATAACTTGTATCGAAGCATTGAAGCTACTAAGTTTCGAAAGTATACGATTCATGACCGTCATAAAGTACACAAAAGTGGCGCCCTGACTTAAAATTCAACAAAAATGGTAAAAGTAATTCTGGGTGCACTTTCTGCACCAATGGCCTTATGGTTACGTAGGTATCCATCATCGATAATATGCCGTCAACCGCAGCAGCAATCAATCATTAGCCTGAGCTGAACCGACAAAGTAATGGAAAGTCAAGTAACCAAAAGTAAAACTTGTTGGTTGGAATTTTTATAGAGAAAAATGATTTTTATATGAAATCACCTACTGAAACATCCGAGAACTCCTTACGATAGGTTTTTTATAGTTGAAAGTCTTCGTAAGCAGCATTTTAGGTGTTTTACGTGCAAACAGAAGCCGTAAAAAATAAACCTGCTAATCAGCCACAGCTATTGCCTGCCGTTTTGAGT
The DNA here is from genome assembly GCA_949752695.1 of Melanostoma scalare. Lineage (NCBI taxonomy): Eukaryota > Metazoa > Arthropoda > Insecta > Diptera > Syrphidae > Melanostoma > Melanostoma scalare. The sequence continues at coordinate 232,437,228 of OX456985.1, read as the reverse complement.
GCTGTAAATAAGAGTAATTATCTATTGAGTAAATGTCGATATCAGGGACCGTGGACAAACCCTTACTTCTCATTTTGTTTCAAATTAAGTAGTTACTCGCTTTCAGCAGCGAAGACACAAGAAGCTACATTAACAGTGGCATAATGGGTTCATTGAAAACCTGGTATATGAGCTGTACGCCTACCTTGTTTCATTTGATTTCAGTTTCTTTACTAAGTAAGTAGGTAAGTAAGTAAGTAAGTAATTCATTTTATCTCACAATGCTTCTTCGCTTTAATTCAACAGAGTTGTTGCATAGGTCTTAAAGGCCTTTCAGTTAGACCTTGGCTTTTCCGAGGGGCAAAACTTCGTATGATAAGCAAAAAAGCACATCACTGTTTCTTGTAATCCCAGCAGCTGAAAAATATGTCGTGGCAATCAATTTTAAACCGACTGGCGACTGTAAAACTGATTGACAACTGCTAGAAGACTCATTAAAAACTCGAAAGACAATTGTTGCAGCAGGTTTATAATTTAAAAAATAGTTATTTTCGGCCATAAGGGGAAAGTGGAAAGAAACTGGACTAAAGACACACAACTCGAAGTTTCATTGGCACAACTTTAGAAAGAAATGATTAAAGTAAAAGCTAGAGGAGAAACTGGTAAATAACTCATAGCGGAACTTGGAATTTCTTTCCAACGGCTGTATTCGTCTCGAAGGACCAATGCTTAGCATAAGAAAAGATAGACAAAAAATTCCTTTTCAATAAATCAAACAACCAATTGTAGAGTGCGGCAAAAGAACTTTACTCAAATCAATTACTGCTAAATAAATTTTATTTTAGACCTGTCCAAGGTCCTTTCTCTTCCCTAGCAGAATAACAAGGATAACTGATCTGATGATTCAAAAACATACATCTCCGAAAGGAAGGAAATAATGCAAAGAAAATTGAACGAGACTCGTGAAGAGCTCTTTTTGATACCAGAATCGTATATTCATTCGTAATCATATACACAGATCACCAAAAACTAAATTGCGACGGTCAAACTATGATCAGAGAGACACCGGGATACCAACCTCTAAAAGGGTTTACTTGGAACTCCTACTTTAAGAAGAGAAATGCCGCCAGAACAAAGTCAAGGCCACATGAAAACCAAACAAAAGCTTGATACCAAACCTAAACGAAAATTGTTTTGCTATGAATTTCTACTGAAACTGTTAACATTTTCTTTAGCTACAAACTCATTTGTCATAATTGTTGAATTCTTTCACAGCCTTTAACAATTCGACAAACCACAAGCCCTGCACTCAATCATTTTCTTTAATTTTTCTTTGTTTGGTTTCCTTTGAGTTGAATGAATGTATAAGGTCCTACCTCTACTTCCCCATCCTGGACAAACATCATCATTAATTTTTCAAAATGAGAGTCGTTTGTTCTACGGTGTTGGCTTTGAAAACCCTTAAAATGGTTATAAAAGAACAGAAAAAAAAAGAATTCCACGAAGGATCTTCTTACCCAACACAAAGTGTTCTCAACTTTCTTTCTTGCTACTCACTGATTAATAACTCAGTGAAATTAGAAATATCTTTCCTTCCGCACAGTTCGATGTGGGTTCTTCTTCGCTCTATTTTTTCTGAAGCTGCAATTCTCTTCTTTTTTTTTCTTTCTTTTTTGAAAAATCACAACCTTTTCTCATGAAAGTTGGAGGAAATAACGAGAAAAAAAACATAAAAAAACTAGAGTGCCAAGCGTAAAAGAAAAGCTAAAAAATTAAAGAACAAATTTCATGCAATTTTTCACTTTTCCATTCCGCATCCGAAGGGATATATACCTTTTTTCAAAATTCTTAATTTTCCACTTAATTGCTTCAGCGTGATTAGTAATGTTAAACTTTGAGAATTTTTCCATGACTTTTCCCTTTTGTTTCTTGACAGGAGGAGATTGGTGTGGGGATGATGATGGCGATGGTATGGATGGTCTGATGTTCTACCGTCGTCGCCGTCGGTCGCTCGTCCAGGCGAATGGGAAAACTCGAAACGATTTTAATAATAGCAATTACAGAGATTGATATCCGTATTTCTTTTGGTTTTAAGGGTTTTTTCGAGGAAAAGCTACATCGAAAAGCAAAAAGGGGATTTAATAATCTATTCGCAACAGAGGTCGGCCTCGGCCTATATAGGTTGTCATCACAAGAATATTTGAGGATATTTGTTCTTCTTTTTTTCTGAAGAAACAAATGAATTGCTTTGTATACTTTTAATAATCATTATTCGTCCTTTTCCTTCGTTTGCATTGGAAGTGTGGCCAAAACCTTGCTCATATCCGAAATATCCACCCTTCGCTATAACTCATGCACTTTAAAAAGTCAACAAAGAAGTAGTATATAGTACATAGTTTCCGAACTCTCTGCTCTAAGGTAGCGCATAACTTATGATCCTTCTTCCACACAGAAGAAGGAAGGAATAACCGATAAAAGTATAACTTTTTGGCATTATTTGTAACGCATGTGAAGTTCCGCTATAAATGTAATGACCTGGAAATAAATGTCGACAGATATTGACATGTCAAAAATGAAATGTCATACACGCCACACACCGATATGATGGCGTATCCTTCATCCACTAACTCCCGTCTGCATCCCCTTGACACTGGCTGGTTTTTTTTTGTGTCTTTTTTGGTTGGCAAAGACGATCTCTAAATGGATTGAAAATACGTCCCATAAAATTCAAGAGGAATAAATTTGATTTGGACTCGCAACTCGCAGTCCCAGTATTGGGCATCGTTCCGGTGTTGTATATACACGCTTCACTAGTCGATACAAGCTAATGCACTAGATTTACATCCTGTTTGCGCGCGTTCTACCCCTGAACATAAAAATTATTATCATTTTAGCAAATCTGCGAACATCGAACGTCGTCGTCCTTTGCAATTTTGTTTGTTGTCATCGCATTCGATCAGATGGGGGGTAGACTTTCGTTGTGTTCCCGGAAATAAAACTCATCCGTGGCCAATTATTGAATTACAATCAAACAGTTTCGGATTTCGATGAGAGACGTGTTCTATGCGTGTGCTCGAGCCGATACAACAGCAGCAGCAGCAGCAGCACAAACGAAACGGATGGACCGAAAAAGCTTATCTGTGATGCATGAATGCGGTGCGTAATCAACCCCCTATAGCTGATTCATAATATTTTATCGAATCTCAGTTTGGACAGCACTTCTAACTAATTGATACAATAACCGTTGCAATTGATCGGAATAATTTATGATGGCCCAAGCTATGGGAGATGATTTTATGTGAGGAGGGTTCGAGGTTTAGTTGCGAGAGTTGCTTAAAGTGGAACAGCAAACCTTTTCTGCTCCAATGTAATAAGATAATGGTTTTCTTGCACTAGCTTGAGTTTTTGTCAATTCATCTCAAAAAGTTTTCATTTCCTTTCACTACTTTCACTTTTAAGAAGGGTGCTTTTTTAGAGGTTTGGTTTTTAAATTGGCAGCACTGTTTTAAGTGATTGTCAACTTGTCAATTGGCGGTATATTTGTATTCAGTACGTTTAGCCATTTCACAATGAATACAATTGTTCCAGATCAAGGCTTGCAATTGTTATTGCCGAAAAAGTAGAATAAAAAATCGGACTTCCCGATTACTTTTACAGAAATCATTTTTAGCAAATGGTAATTGGCAGGAATATCTTTCGCTTCAAATTAAAATCATGATAATGAGACTTACTTACATCCCTTACACAGTTTCATTCAAAGGGTGTGGATAAGCATTTTCTCTTCATTCATTCGATGTGTAGTCCAATAATAATAATCACTAGGTGACTTTTATTGGTGAATATTCACAAGCTCGCCAACTGTCCCGGATCTTGCGAGAAGTTCCCCGCTTGGAGAAATTTTACGCCGCACCGCATTAAGCCCTTGCGGAACGCTTTTTGGAAGCAGCGCTACTAGCGGCAACAGTATCAGCTGGCCGAAAATTGAGCTATTCTTTGTAAAGGGTAATTTTTTAGACGTGTGGTCTCCAAGAAGAAATAAAACGCATATAATTTAATGTTACGGGCAAGAAAGCCTCATTATTATAAAGATAAAGGCTTGCCGTTTTAAAAATGGTTTAGGACAAGTGGCTGCCGCGGTTGGTTCCAATAAATTCAGACGAGAGACGCAATTTTCGACAAATTTTTGCAGCGTTTGTGGCCGTATGTCAGCAATAACGCGCCAAATATTCTCTTCCAAAGCTTCAATTGCGTCTGCCTTATCAACGTAGACAAGTGACTTCACATAAAAATGGTCCAGCGGGTTTGGATAGATGTGGCTGACAGTATACGGGGACCGACACACTTAGACGACAGAGCGTCCATTGTGATATCACTGAGACCAGGTTGATCTTCCTCTGGTTCCCATCTAGAGGATTAGAGATTTGAGTCATTCTCTAATCAAACCTGGACTAACGAACCATGCAGCTTGTACAAAAGTCACTGGAGTTGACATTTTAAGTCTTTTGGTGTGTCTACCAGGAAGATTTGATTCAATAAGCTCTTTGAACGTTTCGAGTCTGCAAATGGCCAAATTTGTTTAGTCACAAGGCACTCTGCGTCTATCTAGTGCTCATCTTCTCAGAAGCGTCATGCTTTAGCAAAAGTTTGCATGTAGCGATAGGTATACCTATGTTGTTCCTTTCAGGTCGAAGAGAAGAAGCCGTTCCTTATTTGGCGAGTTCGTCTGCCATGCAGTACATCCTTTATCGCCAGAATTTCCATTTGGAACACACTACAATAGTCAGGTAGGCGGAGGAAAAGGTTTAAATTCAGCCCTTTCGAGAAAGTCCCACTTCCTACACCATCACTGGTTTTAGATTAAAAAGGTAAGGTTTCATTAACTAAGAGAGTACCGTTCTTCCAAGCTATTCTTGAAGGTAGTTTTAGTATGGTGTAATCTAATCGATCCTTGATGAATGAAGTTGTTTAAAATGTTAGTGATGTGACCAATTTAATTGTTGGCCCACTGTGAGTCGAGTATCTGAATACGCTGCTGACTGTTTGCCGAAAATGTTTAGGGTTGTATTGCTTAGTAAAGTAGCATGTCTAGGGTATCCGAAGTAGGTTTCCAACTGTGTAAAATCGTAAGATTTTGCAGGCCACGCCCACGAAGCGAGATGATGCGCTCACCAAAAGATTCCTTCAATAAAATGACAATTTAATTGACTGTATGGCACTTAGCACCGCCTTGTTGGAACCAGAGGTCGTCCACTTCAAAGTCATACCATTTTGGCGTGAAAAAGTCAGTTATCATCTTTCTATAGCGTTCCCCATCGCCATAGAAAACACCAAACAGTTGCTTTTGAGGATGTTACAGCACCGCGTCTCAATAAAGGCTTGTGGATTGTTATGAATCCAAATGCTATTTTATTATTTTTTATTTATCCAACGAAGAATTAGCTTCCTCGTTCTCGTGAAAATCGGAATCGGTGGCCATCTCGTTTTAGGCCCATTCAGCGAACGTACGACGCGTTTGATCGTCGCTCGGGTTCAATTCTCGCACGAGTTGAGTTTTGAAAGGCAGTGAACCAAGATAGTTTCCTAAAATCTTCCGTAAAATAATTGGCACCGCTCCAATTGCGCGATGACGGATGCACTCTGGTTTAATTCGATACTTTGCTTCACAGCATCAATAGCGCCTTCTGTTTGCACTGTACGGCATCGCTGATGATGCCCATTACCCCTAGAGTAGACGTGGTCCAAATACGATTCGTGGTTATTCCAATTATTGACTTTGCTGGGCGATTATGTCGACCGAATATAGGACCCAGCGGAAGATTCGTCTCGTGAGCCAAACCATTATTTTGGTAATACATTTGCACGATTTACAAGCGTTACTCCGAAATAAGTCTATTTTTGATGAGATGGCAAACCAATAACTTAGCAGAAACCAAGTAACAGCTGCCAAAACTACCAACTCCGAAAGAACAATTACCAATTGGTGAAAATCACACGTCTTAAAAAAATAAAAATAAATAAATAGGGTGGCGCAACCGAGCGAGGAGCACCAGGGCCTAGTGCGTTTCTCACAACCATGTCTTGTGAGGGATTGGATGGGACCTACAATTTTCTGCCGTGCCGGTTCCGAACGGCTAATCGAGAAGGCGCTTTTCATGGCGGTGAATTTAGTAACGGAGGATTTGCCAATTAATCGCGAAAGGCGAGGTCTCTGTTCGGATTCGAATCACGCACCTCTGGGTTAGCAGGCAGACATCCTAACCATCATGCCACGGGTTCCAAACACGTCGAAAAAACACAATATAATTTGACCATAATAATTAAATATTCCGCACGAAAACTCCGTTCAAATTATTCTGGAGAACTTTAAAAAAAATAGTTTTTAGAAAATCAATAACTTTTTCATGATGAAGACATGGCAACGTTTTACGCATGTTAACTTGAAAAGTTCCGCAAACCCCTTTTCTATACTGTTTACAAGCCTTAGGTGACGACCCGCGTTTAATTTCATGTGTTTCGTTCTTTCGCTCTCAAAACAAGGGAAAAATAGTCTCCGCAAAGTCAAAACATCTGGAAAACTAAACACATTTTAGTTGTAAAAGTAAAAGTGTCGCCACTCATTAGCAACGGCCGCTTGGCAACGTTTGACGTTCTGTTTCATTTACGAACATATAAGAGTATCCTTCCCTGTCAAGATATGTAGGAGATTCTGTTCAGTGCGAGGATGATGTCGCATAAAGTATCTCATTTCAGTATTCATCAAACACTCAGAATTGGTTTCCTTTTTAATTAATTGACTCAGTTAATTTTATGGCTTCGTTAATTTCAATTTTAGGACCATTGACGCTCATCTTGAAGTTTTTCTATTCTCTTCATTTCTCGTTCAAAATAATTTCTCGTATAAAAGAGCAAAAGCGAAATTCACACATGGTGGTGCCATGCTGTGGTAGTGTTTTTCAATGGAGTTGTTGTTTTACGAAAAATAAAGTTCCGTGCCGATACGCTTCTGCAAAATAAGTTTAATAAAAACAAACCAAAGACACCTTTGCCGTTTTTTCAAACTCCCTATACCTAGTCCAAATTTTCGTGAAAACGTCCACCTAACAGCCAATTAATCTGCCAAGACGGCAACGCCGAGTAACAATATATCACACGTCGTACACCCTCTAATGCAGATTTTTTGAGTAACGCACATGGCGTACAATAAATCGCCATTAAAAGTACAAGTGCGTGGACACGCGGTAATTAAATTTAATGAATCTCCTGCAACTGTATACGGTGCGTCTCGCTCATAATGAGCTGGAAATAAATGTGTCCGCTGAAGACATTAACTCCTACCACTGGCGGCGCACTCCAACATTCGCCGAGCATTTTATTTCAACGTGCAATGTACGAATCTCACAATTGCTCGAAATTCCACGCTCCACTTGATCGAGACATCGTGACAACACGCTGGCTGCTGTACCTACCTGTGTCTAGTTGCATCCTTCATGGTGTAAATTTTAGCACCTCAATGTTGCGCCGAAGCGTGGAATAAGAAGAAATTGAAAAAAGCATACGAAAATGTTGTCATAACATCCGTTTTTGAATTATGAAGTGAGGCCACGGTCGAACCAATGAAACAGTCGTTGGACGCCACAGTGGCTGACGTGAGGAGTATTTTGGGTACCTACCCAAGAAGGCAGAGCAGGTGCAGTGTAATAAAGTTCCATGGAGTGAGATGAAATTTGTTGTGCTTAAGCTGCAAGTGATTGTATAGATTCTTGTAGAGCATAGGGTGCTGTTGGCTTTGTTGGCTGAAATGATTTCCAAGGACCTAAAACAATTCATTGAAGGACTAAAGCAGTAAAAAAGTATGTTTGAATGGATGTTGGTGAAAATCACTGATTGTAATGAATGTGAAGAAAACTGCATCAAATTACCGACTCCTGAGTACAGACACAGTCACACACCATACTTTTTTGAGAAAATTATGGCATTTGTTGACTAACTTTTGGGGTCAATATACGATAAAAGTGTTTTCACATTCAAGTTTTCCACTTGCCTTCACTTTTAAAATTCACTCAACTTCAACCTCAAACACATCAGACATCACCCTATTTTGTAATTGCCAACTCACCTCAAAGTACTCGCACTGATCCGCAAAGATAAATTATTTTGGGAGAATTATTCGCCAACTAACGCCTTAATTAATACCTTTGAGAGTATCACAGCATAGATGAGTGTCGTTAGACACTAAATTGCATGCATGTGCCTTCGCACCTCACTGATCCCTATGTTGGGATGAGTTCTGACTTGCAGCTGCTTTTCGTATGGCGACAGTGGAGTACCTTTGGCAAAACACTGACTTTAGGTTTTTAGTAAAACACTATAGACTTTCCAGTGCACACGGCTGTGTAGTTATTTATAGACCAAGGTGCAATTTCGATTCTCTTGCGTGTTCCCATACATGACCACGACGATATTTGAAAAGATTCAGTGACTCATCCGTCCACTGAAGTCAATTGCACTTGTTTTTCGGCAAAAAGAAGAACACAAATCCTCCCCTCGTTGGCAATCGTCGTCGGTTGGTCGGTGACTGTTAAGCGACACTTTTTCCAATTTGTGGTTTTCTAAGCACGCAATCGACTTTGCATCTGTTCTGTCCCAATAGTTCTTCTCCACTCCACTTGTCCAGAAGTGTTAGAAGAAGGACGGGTTTTGGTTGCTATGGAAACAAAAACATAAAAATTCCTAACTTGCATCAATTGATTTTTATGGCCGATGGATGGAATTCACAGTGGATGGTGCCATGGTGGGGTTATTCAAATGAAACCACAACGCGTCGACTTGTCACGGAGAGGAGGGCTACTGGGGGTGCCGAATCTGGGAAGTGTCAACGTGGAATTTCAAAAGAAAGCGGCTTTTTTCTATGCTTGGCGACAAATTATCGAGAGAACCGTCGAAGCGAATGAATGACACATTTAGTCTCATACACTTAAATGTGAAGTCCATGTGTGGTTCTCGATGAGACTTTAGTGAGGAGGGTGACACGCGAGTGAGGCCGTGATATGCTTGCTGGAAGATATTTGAATCTGTTTTTTTTTTTTCTATTTAATCTGCACAATGAGCGAACTGAAATGTGTTTGAAATAAAAGCGCTTAGAGTTTCGTGGAAGTTCTTCGGTTGAACACATGTATCTAGAGACACCGTCTGTTTTGAATCAAAACTTTACTTTTTAAGAGCCTATGTATCTCATAATCTTATTCCCTGTAAGAACTTTGAACTAACGAACTAACACATTAGAAGAGTTCTAGATTTTTAAATAAATATTTTCAGGTTATACTTTGTGATAGACTGACACTATATGATAACTTACACTGATTATTTCTGCGGATAATGTAGTTAAGTGGTAGTTCTGCAGAAAACCTTTCTTAGCTTTGACAAATAACTTTTAAATATTTTTTTTTGCCGAATTCCAATTTGTGCTAACCTTGAATCCAAAAGTCATCTTGAAGCTATGTAATCTTATCGTGTTTTTTGGAAACTTCTCTCTAAGTCTCACTGCAGTTTCTGTGGCTTTACTTTACTTTTACTTTGATTCCCATTAAAACGATAGGAAATAATGGTTTCTAGACACATACTTAGAAAAAAGAAAATGTTTAAGCCAATTATATAAATGCAGTCATGGTAGGGATGCCAGACATCCCCATTTGTGAAGACAAGCCTTTTTTTGACAAGGAAATGCTCTTTTTTCCTCAAAAAGCCTCTATCTCCCCTGTTTCTAAATATCAAAAAAAAAAAAAAAAAAAAAAAAAAAAAAAAAAAAAAAAAAAAAAAAAGCATTTAGTTCAAAAAGGTAAAAACAGGCTTCGTTGACACATACATTTGAAGTTCAAAATCTTTTCTGATTTGAACGCATGACCGGTGAATTATATGATACAAGAAAAAACGTGAAACCCATGGAAAACATCGAAACAGTACAAAAAAAGTGAGGTTTAATTTTTTACTATGATTTCTCAACACGTGATACCCGTGGCCTAATGGTTAGCCTGTCCACCTGCTAACCCAGAAGTTCGAGGTTCGAATCCCAGCAGAGGCAAAAATGTTTTTTCATTGGTATCGCCTTTCGCGAGGAATTGGCTAGTCCTCCGTTAATAAATTCATTGCCATGAAAAGCGCTTTCTCAATTAGCCGTTCGGAACCGGCAGACAATTGTAGGTCCCTCCATTCCCTCACAAGGCATGGTTGTGAGAAATGCGCTAGGCCCAGGGGCTCCTCGCTCTGTTGCGCCACCCTATTTAATTATTCTATTTATTTCTCAACACGTCCCCCTTTTTTGAGAAACTCGCACCCTAAAGAACTCAAAATTTCTCAAGTTTCTTCGTTTTTGACAACCCTGGCAACCTTAAGTCACGATCAAAGGCTTTAATTCAGAGTAGAGTTTTCAATGACACATAAAAAGCGTTCCAAGAACTAGTATCAAGGTAAATTGGCATCAGTGACTGAATGACGATCAGCAAAGCTATTTGGAGGGGAGCAACAAATTTTTGCCAACTCCGAACAGTAAAAAGAGAAAGTGTTTTTTATGACAATGTAGCTATTCCTGGAGAGAAAATTATTCGCACAAGACGACATCGACACCAGTAGAAAAACTACTGCATATTTCTGGGATTCGAAGCTCGTACTCACACTCAACAGGCAGACATGCTAACCATTGCGTCAAATACACCACAGACAGATTTTTATGGTTTGTTAGAAAACTCTTTATTTCCCTCCGCTGACCATTTACTTATAATGTGTTTGGTAGCGCCGAAGTTTGTAGTGATTGCGATTTGTCTAGGTTTCGGTGCATTAAAACATCAAATGGTCAGTGAGCATTGAGTGTATAGCAGCATGTATTTACCTCTTCTTCTTCGTTCTTTCGGCGTTATCAGCATCATAATCTGAAAGGGACTGCCGCTGCTCCTTCATATAGATCCTCAATACGCACATAGACATCTGAAACTCTCTGTCTTTCCTTTGTACATCGGTGGAAGGTAGATCTCACTCCATTGCTTAGACAGACTATCATACAAGCTTGGAAATAAGAATCGTGAGTCATTTTACCCCAATGTCTCCTATCTTTTTCCAAAACTCACGTAGTATCTCGTCTGGCCCAGCACCTTTGGCTTTTTTGTAGTGCTTAACTGCTACGTTTCTTCGACTTTGATGTCGGGTATTTGTTTTAAGCTGAACCTAAGATTGTGCGTTTAATAGGCCATCAAAATACTGTCGCCGCATGTGCCGAAATTAGTCTTCATCCCCAACAAGCTGTCCTTGAGCAAAGTGGAACTGAACTTTGGCGAACGATCTACTGAGTATTTCTCCTCCCTTGAACGAAAATTTTGAAGATTGTTACTCCCATATTCAAGTTTTTTTTTTCGATGCATGTCCTTCGAGACCGCTGCTTGAAATTGGGTTCACTTTAGCTTTGCTTCTTTGTTGCAGCTTCGGCTCCGAGGCAAGTCTTTTCATCGCTATTATCTGAGAGGTGATTTGACCATGTATTCTAAAATAGTTCGTTACAGTTAATGAAAATTATTCAAAGCAGCAAATGACTATTTTGAAGTTAAGTTAAGTCTTCGGTGCTTCGCCGTAGGTGACTAGACATTGACTCGGTTTTTTTATAGTGATTCGGTGATTTTCTGCACGAACCTCAAGATCGTTTGTCTTTCAACTAAGCTTATACACAAACCCTGATTATGGCTTAGTTAGAATACTCATCTTCATCATAGCATAGTTTGCAAATGTATTGCTATTAAATCGGAACGGGAAATTTATATACCAAAGAAGTTTTATTTGGTGTAAGACTTACCAAAGGCGGTAAGTTCGTAACCAAATTCACGATTTTAGTTCGTCTATAACGTAACCATCACTGGACCATTTTGAAAATACTCACATTTAGGCACAGATTGGGAAAATTGCAGAAGGTAAATATTTCTCTCATTGGCTTAGACGATTTGATATAAGAACGTATTTCATTTAAAACCAATAACAAGAGAATGAATTTTATCTTTAAGTGTTTAATTTCGTTTTGAATTTGGGTGCCTACTTTTAAAAAAACACATTTTATTAGCGATTATTTTGATCGCAGGTTCTTTCCGCATCTTTCATCATAGCTAATTTTAATTGTGATACACATATAAGAGTCGCTTTCCAAATTTGCCTATGTACCTACTTCAAAACATGTTTTTAGGTGCTATGTATACAACAAAAACACAAAATTGTTTTCCTCATAAACACACATCACTTTTGACAAGCGCACACGATCAAAGTGACTAGCGACGAAACCAAAGGGGTGCAATTACGCTAATCGAAAACACTCGACCCGAAACCAACAACACAATTTTCTCATGCTTTTGATCCCCAAAAATGTTTTTTTGGTACCGGATGACAGTGTTTTACAATGACTCGCCTCAAGATCCATCAGAAGACAGTACTTACCTACTATTTGTTGGAGATTGTGTATTTTTTTATTTGTATCTTCTCAACATTCTCAAGTACTCGCGGTGCAACATCTTCTTGACGTTAAATGACTTTGACAGCTGAACTGAGGAGTAGGTAACAAAAAAAAAAAAAAAAGAGTCCAATGAAGACTGACATACGAGTGTACAAAAGCAATACTTTCGTAAAACATGTGAAGAGTTCAAATAAGGTAATTGTACGGATCAATGGCATTTAGTGTAGCTCATGCCGTTAATTATAAATCAAGGAAGAAATCCTTGGGTTTTTGGTGAAATCGACTGACATAGTCGTGGGGATTACATTTCTGCGCCTCTGTTTGAATTTCTGTTATATCTTCGAAAAGCCTCGACTCAGTTTCGGTTGAAATTTGTTAAGTTTTTAAAACGGCCACGCCCTATCAAAAAAAACCGATTAAATCTAAATTCGAACATCATTTTTATTGCTTCATTTTCATGTTTCATTGTTGCATAATGCTCATTTGTTAGTTTGATGGTCGTAAGGCATTCAACGCCCCACATCTTCACATGTGGTTTTAATTAGATTAGCATTCCGTTCTCGCGGTGTTTAATGATAGTGTATCGTGTAAGGCTTGGCCATTTACTCAATTCGAACTGCTTTAGTGTCTTGTATTGAGTGAAAAAGGGGTCTGGTTCCTGTTTTGGGGACTATAAATGATATTTCGAATGTGTTCATTCATTTGGGGGTTGGTAAGACTTAATTACGGTGACTGAAACCAACTCTAAGTGAAGATGAACTATAAAAGTGTCATGGGAAACGATTAAGACTCAAATTTAAGTATGAAATTTCATTGGGGACGCATGATGTTGACATCGAAATCACTGGTTCTTAGAGTAGATAATATGTTAGAGGATGACAAGTGCTATGATGTGTATGGTGGGTAGGTTAAAGTGATCGGGTGTGTGTGTGTGGTGTTTGGTAACATTAAAAATACCTAACCCATCAACGATGTGATGTATGGTATTTCGAATGTTTTAGTTTTTCTCATTGATCCAGCTTTGGGGACGAAGGAGCTGGTTTATGGTGCTGGCAGTCGATTTATGGAGACTCACCAAATTCCAGCAGATGTGGTGCTTAACCTTAATTTAGTGAGAAGGGATTCATTGCTTCAAAAAAATGATTGGCGAGTACTTTCATGTGTCTCTTTGTAGTGATCGAGGCGTTAGCATGTCAACTTGTGAGTACGAGTTTGAAATTTGAATTCCAGAAACAGCCAACAATTTTTCCTTGGAGAATTTATTAGTACTCTGTTAGTATTTTCCCTGCCATGAAAAGAGTTTTCTTTATTAGCCGCTCAGAAAGGTCAAAAATTTTATTTTACTTCAATTTCTCACTATTTACGGTTTGAAGGCTTGTCTTTAGACTTAATTTATTATATCTCACTCCAAACGGAATGTGTCTTCATCCAAAGTTAGAATACTGATTCATTTCAATAGACCTCCCCCACCCAGGGTAAGGAGTCATTTGGAAAAAGATCCAAAATGTAAATTATCATCTAATGAGAAATTTCGTTCTGTTGGCCTCTATATAATCTCTGTAATCCTAGTTCTATTCTTGTCTATGTCTAAGGAGAACAAAACTCTACCCTCTCAACTCCAAAGGCATCCACGAGCCGTCCATAGGTTCTTCGATGTGTGACCATAATCCACTCCTTGTGTTACTCCATTTGCTTGTTTGAGATCATAAAGGAACGTTGTTGGATATTGCATTTTTCGTTAGCTTCTTTATTCTTTCAGAGGCTTTTAAATTAACAACTAGAGCACTTAGACCAAATTACCGGTTCATTGTTACAACCAGACACAAACCTTCTTTTGATATAACTATCCATATGTTCGAAGAAAAGACAGAAGACGCAGCCATGATAAGGATCCTAGGCCACTAGCTCTGCCTACGCCGGGTATCTTTAGCCTGATTCGAGAATATGCAGAACATGTACAGAGGAAGCGCTGCATAGAACTCATAGAATTTGGTATCACAAACACCTAACACGTTTAAATGCTTGGCAAAGAGAAGTGCACCGTGGCAATGCCAACAAGTTCTCTACAGTCTTTCTTGCTACAGGGTTTTCAGTTTTCTTATTCATTTTTTGGGATGATTCATTTGGTCTGTCTGCACCCAAGATGCATACGCTTGTGCTCTTGACTGATCCAGTCGGTGATTATAGCCCTCACTGAGGACCTCGACAGGCCAAGTGCTGCTTCAGGTTCTGAGAAAGCGATCTTGTTTCCAGTTATGCCGTGATGGCCTGAAACCCAAAAGAAACTCAAATAATTGAGCTTTTCGTCTGCATTTGGAAAAGTCTTGCATTCTTGCAACACTGTGAAGTTAGAGTTTAAGCACAGCTTGTTTATCGCTACATACACTAACACTTCTCCTCATTCAGCCATTCTTCTTCTTTGCTTGAAGCCATTTGGATAGCATACGGCCCAGCTTGGAACACGGACGTCTATGTTGCTAATGACGAGTGCAGTCGTATCCCTCATGTCGAAGGATACAAGTCGTTCTATAAATTTATGCTGATCATTTTTTCAGATTTGTTGTGGTAACATTCGATGTATTAATTTGGTTTAAATTTTACCAATGAAACTGCCAAATGTACTTTGGCAAGAGCTTCTGAAATTCAAAATAAGCAGTAAGTTTTTTCATAAAAAAAACAAATGACGAAAAGAAGAATATGGAAGCGAATAGTAAAGAAAATGCTTTGCTGTCTCCGACTCTTGGTGCTCTTTTTTACTTTTTTTTCATATTTTTAACAAAAATATTTATTTAATGATCATCAGAGGTAAAATGAAGAGTCTGACTCAGTTGATTGGACGATAATAGTCAACATTTGTATTCCCCCAATTCAAAACTTCATTCTCCCTAAACATACCGGTGGCATTGTCTAGCATTAAATCATCCCTCGCCCATTCTTTTATCAAGTAGTGTTGCATTCGCATGTGGTTTCATGTGGGCCTCATGTCTCGTATTTCCAAAATTACCTCTGCTGCATATACCGTCATTCAATTCATTTCAATTTAACTTGATGATCACCTTAATTGATTCTATAGCTGCTGGGCTTGTTTATTGTACTACATGACTTTGATCAAACCAAAGGAAGAGAACGTAACTTTCCAATAAGGTTCCACGACCCCCGAGTTCCACCGTGCGTCGCCGTCGCGGTCGTTGTAGTGTTGCCTTATGTGGTGGCTGGTGGCTTGGCTAGTGGTGGATCTTCGCTGAGTCTTCGTGAGTGTACTTCTTTGTTGATGGGATGAATTCGCTATCATTATTCTCAATTAAGCGGGTCTACCGTTTCGAGGAATTTCTTTATTATAAACTAAAATTAATTCGAAAAACCTGCCACCGTTGCGTTGTTCGTTCTGCACTTTTATTTTTTTCAAAAGATGAAACAAACAACCAATTGTTGCTGCTGATGAAATCTTTCACGCTGCTATTGCTACTGCTACTGCACGGCAATGCTACCGGTCGTTTGTGTTGGTCATATACAAAAATGTATTGCTGCTGCAACATCAACATCAACCTAACCAACCGCGTCTCCGATGCCACAGTCGGATGGTTCATCAAATTCAATTAAAATCAATTAAAAGAACTGACTGGAGTTTGGAAGCATTTTTGTGCTCATGGCTTCGGTTTCACTTTTAGGGCACCAAATTCAAACCTGGATTTGAGTTCTTCTCATGTCGGCTGGGTGGGTTGTTTTTTTTTTTCGTTTGTTCCTGTCCCTGCTGTTGAATTAGTTCACCAATTTACCTTAATTGTAAGTATAGATTTATGTTTCTGAATTGCAGGTATGCAGATGCGGGTAGGTGGTAGGTCAATCGTTCTTTGTCTTAGAGTTTGTGACTTGGCATAAGCATACGACCGAGCCGTGAAGTACCATGAAAGCGTCAAATATCAAATCATATTGATCAACTCCTCAGAGGCGATTCCTTTAACAGACAAAAAAGATCAGGAGGCACATTTTCCTTTAGCTGTTAAAAGAAATCCAACCGAAAATACATACGTCAAATCAAAAGACACTTCTTATGTTTAATCAACCGCTAAGAGCACTGAAAACAATTGCAAATCTAGAGTCCGAATTATATTCTTGAAAAACTGACATCGACTTATTTTCCATTAGAATAATTGAAACAATGACCTCCCACCTAACGAATGATGCGATTAATCTAAAGTGATGACATTTGAAACTCTTATTGTGTGTCCTTTGCCTTTCTCACCCAGTGGTTAACAAGTATCCTTTGTACTTAAATGCAAGCATTAAAATCTTGCCAGATGTTCAAGCAGAGATTTTACCATCATTAAAGACACATACATCAGTGTGTACACCGAACCAGCAACCTGCCATTTTTATATTGAAAACCTTCGTCGAAGGAAGTAAGACCTTCTAAATTCTTTTTCCATTAGTAGAACCACTCATTGAGCTATTAAATGAGGGAAGTTGACACACTGAAAGACACGGGTGAAAATGCGGAAAATGGTGATGCTGAAAATAGCCACTTAATCCAATCTAAATGAAAGGCTAGCAAAACTGCTCATTGACGGGCGCATCGTCCTGCTGCCATATCTATGCTTCATGTCTATCCACATGCGCGATACAAGGAAATTCAAATGCAATAGAGAAGAGAGTCCTGCCACATAGTTGGTATAGGATATTCGTTAGCATGTGCGATGCTCAAAATCTATCTCGACATCTATGCATTGGCAAAGACTTCGCAGTTACCTACCTTCCTTGTGCTTGCATATCTGAGGGTTGAACAGTTGGTTGGATTAAATTTTCTGTAATTCCTATTGTATTCCGATTCAAGGGGGAGTTAGACGAAGTCTTTGGTTTAACGGAAATTGTGAAGTATTGCGTTGTGCTCACCTTGCTTTGAGTTTCCACTGATCAAGGCAGGGAATGCAATTAACCTTGCGATTGTGTTGAAACAGGATGCCAAAAGTGCACACATGGATTTAAGTGGGTAGTTGTATGCTTCACTTCATATCAATTATGGATAAAAATAAAATCGCATTGTGTATATGTTGCTGCTTGCTTGTGGTGGTGGCTTTGTTGAAAAAGAATTGGCTTACGGAGATATATGCTCTTTGGAGTGGGGTGGATTTTTTCCTGATTTGAATTTCTAATGGCGAGGCTTTCCATTAGCAGACAACAATTGCCAGGTGATGCAGCCGAAAATAGTTTCAGTTTTGAGTCAGCCACGTCTTTTCTCTCATTCACTGATTACTTGTGTCTTTCTCACGTGTCATGTCAGTAAATTCTCTCGAACAGTTGAGCGAAGAGCCCAAGGGCCTAGCGCGTTTCTCACAACCGTGCCTCAGGATGTGAGGAATGGAAAGGCGGGACCTATACAATTTTTTGCCGATTCTGAAAGTCTAATCAAGCAAGCCCTTTTCATGACAAGAAAATTGCTATCGGAGGACTTACCAATTCCTCGCAAGAGGCGATATCCGTGAAAAATATTTTTTGATGTTTTTGGGACTCGAACCCCCAACCTCCCACGTAACAGACAGACATGCTCTAACCATTGCGCAACGGTCGCCATAGTAAACAAAATAACCTGCGGTGAATTGCACGATTGTCGTTGGTTGTCTTTTAATCACATTTAATTGCTCAACGTAACAATCGCCTCATCTATTGATTTAGGTTTACAAACAAGCAAAAGCAAACGTTCTGCAAACATTCAAAACTATGCGTAAACTATTCGATTACAGAACGCGATAGCGTCATCCTCAAGACGTGGTATGGCAATGCCGAACAAACCGAACACGACACATTTATGCCACAAATCATCCCCATTAAAATGCAATTTCTTCACCATTTCAATATCTCTAATTAATTTATTATCGCTTATCGCGCTTGACACATCTCCCCAAAAGCGTTGGCATCACCATCACAGTGTGGCTGGTTTAGTATACACGCAACAGAATATACACACAAAGCACTCATCTGCTTGTTGCACCACGAACGACCATAAGTGCGGACCAATAACAGCCTGTGACTGTTAAAAATCAGTACATTAAGAGAACCATTCCGCTCGTAAAATAGATACGCAGATAAAATGCTTTGTCGTTTTCCAAAAATTTTCCCATTCGCACATGTTCCACATACATTTAGGCCGATAATCCTATCGTTTGTATTCCAGTGTTTAACCGTTAGAGGCAGCGAGCGGTACAGCCACCAAGAAGGTCCATCGTAAATTTAATTTCTGGCTCGCCTCCCACCACACCATACCACACTACCCTCCCTATTCATACTCAGTCCAACAAAGAAAAACTTGGAAATCCCATTCTCGAAAATAGTATAGCTTTTTCAAAATTCGCAGTGTGTGAATTTTCATGCGTTTTGATTTCCATTGGAATTGTGGGTAGAGGAAGGACCTAGAGACTACTTCTATAGCTTGTGTAATTTAAACGTTATGCATTTTTGAAGGGATAAGGTCTTGTTTGCGAAACAACGTCAGGAGCTATAACAGGCCTATGGAGATTTTCGGGCCAGAAGAGCCAGATAACAGACATTGAACTAAATCAATACGAAAAACGAAGTGTAGTGCTATCGGTTGTTGGTAATCTAAATGAATACCAGCCGCAGGACACAAATAGTCTGAGATTTTTACAAAAAAGGGGTTTTCGAACTAAATTAAGTAAGAGTTTTGGTGATAAAGACACACGAGTACTTGGATGGGAATGCCGTAGAACGAATTGACGAGGCAATTTAGAGACTCCTGCACATGTTTTTTTTTTTTTTGATTTGATGTGGCGATGGAGATTTGATTTGTCTTCCCCAAAAAGCCTTCCCATTTTTTGAATTCTGAGTTCGCAGATAGTTTTGATACGTTTTACAATTTCTTTTTAGATTTCTTTGAACAGATAAGGGCTCAGGCGATTGCGTGCTGATCTCACAAGTATTTTATATAATGTTGTTGTTTAAGCCACCAAGGGGATTAAGGAATTGTTCCTTTCGGGTCATCGCTTTTGTTATTTGATTTTTACGGTTTTTCGTCTGAGCTTGACAACGTAGACTTACTTTTTTTGGCTAAAAAGGCGACTGGATGTGGAAAGACGAGGTGATTTTTGTGGGTTTTCAAAAGAAATTTAGAGGAAAGGAAAACTATTACAAGAAAACTACAGTTCTGATACTTGATACTACTTGAGCTTAAAGTGCTTAAAGTAATAATTCGTTTTTGTGTTCAGTTGTGGAATTCATTACTAACTTACTTAGGTGGTCGTTAAAGTTCGGGTTGAACTTTAGCCTCAAACAACATCTTCCGATAGCGACCTCTCTAAAGGACTGCACTCTAAGTAGGTGGAGGGCTTCTTCCACTTTATTGCGCTACATAAGACGAAGTCTTCTCCTTCCGCGATTTTCCTGCAATGTGCTTTCGAAAACCCGTCGAGCCGGAGCTTTGATTTACGCTCTAAATGACCCAGCCTCGCGATGCTAACTCTTCTAGCTATGCCCATGTCACGATACAACTTATATAGCTCGGTGTTGTAACGAAATCCATTGCTGTGTTGATTATTAAATTGCTGAGTTGCGACAAAAATGCGTTCAGTGTCGCAGCTGCGTTCTAAGTAGTAGCACAATATAGTTTATAGTTAATGTTTATTAAACGATATATATTTACAATTGATACTTATACTTGGTAATTTCAAAATTTAACAAATGATGATAATGTAGGAATGTTGGCACAAAGGGGACCTAACCAAATACATAGTCTAGAATAAAAATAATAACTCAATATTATATAGCTGAAAAGAGAATTCTTGATTTATAAGTCGGTTGAATTGAGTTATCTCGGGATGTTCCATCCCGGTTATCGCTGTTGTCCCTCTTTAAGGGGAGGTTGTGGGGGTGGTATCAGCCACGGAAGTATGCTCCTCACCCAGAGTCAGAGTAGAAGTTGGTGGCTTCGTCGTTGGCTGGTATTATTTCTTCGTCCAAAGTGTTCATCACGCTTAGGTATCTTGGCTCAGGGTGTCGGTCCTCAGTGGTCATCCTTCTCACCAGGGGATTGGGGTGGTTGCTGATATTTGCAGCCGTTTTCAATGCAGTCGATAAGACGAATTGGTCCAAGATCTTCATCTTGGCTGTCTCGTACATATGCTGGTTACTGTAATGTCTCTGACGCTGGTGGTTGAAAGTGAGGCCGGTGCAGAGTCTCAGAATCTTCCTTTCGAAAATTAGGAGCTCCTTCATCGCTGTCTTCGAGATGGTAATCCAAACTGGGCTTCCGTAGTTCAATTTCAATTTTTCAATTTTTCAATTTCAATTTTATTTTGTAAAGTAACAAAGATTTGTACATTAAGATTAATATCTTTTTTAGTACTAAGAGATAAGCGGATAAAGACATGAATTTTTCTCTTATGTATTAAAATGAAATAAATGAGGACTTTAATCGCAAAAAAAAAAATAAAAAATAAAAATTTAATTAACAAATGAGAAAAAGAGAATAATATAAACTTATGCAAATCATATCATAAAAGATTTAACAAAGTAAAGAATAAGATGTAGGTTCAAGTAAGGGATGAGAAATAGTTAAAGATAGCAGTTTTAAAGCGAGTGATATTAGAGATAGATCTTATACTTATTGCTAAAGAGTTCCATAATTTAACAGCGTGAAAGAAAAATAAACGACTAGAATTGAGGTAATTGTGAAGTGATGGGATAAGAATAAAAGTTCTATATGAGCGGGCAAGTCTAAGCTTTTCATACAAATACCCCGAAGCCTTATCAGTTAAAAGATTATGAAGGAAAATACAATTTCTGGCATGAATATAGTGTTTTAATGTGGTGCCCAAAAAATCAAACGCGTAAAGAGAAACATGGTCATATCTTCGAAGCCCGTATACATATCTAATCGAATCATTAAACGCAACTTGAAGTTTACGTTGGGATAATGAGTCGATATTAGGATATACAACTTCGGAGTACGTAATCAAAGGTAAAATGAGACTTTTTACAAGTCTTTTCCTAGTATCAGTGGGAGTAAAGCTAGCAGCCATCCACAATTTCCTGAGGCAACCATAGATTTTACCTACAACTTTATTTGTATGATCATATCCCGATAAGTTACAGCAATATTATTGAGAATTCGTAAAACTAGAAATGAAACTAGTTTCAGGTAAAACTAGTTTCGTTTCAAGTTTTGCAAAAAATAATCAAAACTAGTTTTAAAAAGAAATCGGTATTATTGATTTCTGGAGAAAAACTAGTTCAAGTTTTGAAAATGGATTCTCGTTTTGAATATCGAAACTAGATTCATATCAAGAGCTGCTTTGATTTTGAAAACAAAATAGAAAATTCAAACAAGTAGGTACCTACTGTAATTTGCAAACGTTTGATTGTTTGTATAAATATATGAAAATAAAATATAGGTAAGCGTTGAACCCACCATTCTATTCCTCAAGAATAAGAACATATGGGTGGTCGACGCGACGCGACCGACGCGACGGTTCAAGATCATTGAAAGTAAAATATAGACCGAAGCAAAAATGGAGACCCTGGCATCGGTTTGTTTATCAAATGGTAGAAGTGGTATTTGGTTCAAAGAGACAAGTAGACAAGCAAAGTGACTCAAACAAAAAAGATCATTCAATGGATTACTGTCCAATCAGTGTGCAACAAATTAACGTAATTCAGTGGGTATAAAAAAAACCTCTTTTAGTCCTATATTAGATGCACCTACCACGAATCATATTCGTCCTTCTAAGACGCTTCAAATTCATTTTGATGCATTTGCGGATAGTGCACGAGAACGTCGTAATATGATAACAACGGGGGGCTAATGTTGATAAATTGAGGTTTCAGGTGACAAGCCCAATGTTAGATCTCGCGGATGCTTTTCATCTTTCGGTTTAGATGGTTTTGAGTCAGAGTCAGATATTTCAAATTTGTTGAATGGCACAGACACCCTGCCAATTGATTTGACTGTGGCAGATAAATATCCAACGGCAGCAGTAGCTAACTCTTTCCAATATTGCAGCGCTAAGCAATGGGAAAATCTTTTGAATGCTGACTTCGAAGTCTGCAACACAGAGTCTGTGAACCTTGCTCAAAAATCTCTGTCACAAGCCGAGCTTCCTTGCACAGAAATCGAAGCAATAAGTCCAATTAACGTTGTCTAACCAGCGACATGCAGTCACATGCAGTTTTTCCGTAGCAGAAACCCGCCAAATTTCTTCCAATCTTTGGAGTTAGAGAAACACAACAAAGAAGTTCTTTTTAATCAGTAAGTACAGTTTATTATCGGTGCACACAATGCATTAGCTTGGTCCTGCAAAATGTGTGCTGCAATTATTAGTTTCTGAGCCATATTTCACCTATGTCGCAGTACCGGATACCGGCCTTCACCGACTTTTGATTGGGTCAACAGCCTATCCGGGGTGATTTGCTGTGTATGGGGTAGCCAAATACGGTGTACCTATGTGAAATGTGAATAACCTGAATCCCCTACGAAGACGTACATACTTGCCAAACTAACCGATGTCGAAACGAAGCTTCAAAATGAAAGCAGAAAATGATGTGTGGTAATAAAGTTTTGATGAATAATACAAAAACGTTTCGTCTTTACGTCTTCGAAACAGTTGTAAGATCTCTTATGTGCTACGCAGCACAAGTTTGGGGTATCTTCGAGTTCGACGAAGTAGAAAAGCTTCTTTGATATTTCATCAAGAAAACCTTCAGACTATCGGAAAATACACCAACCTACATGTTGCACCTCGAAACTGGTTTACCTACGTGATATTTACACACAGTTCAGCTGCATTTCTCATATATTGGAAAATCATGAATCAACCAAATCATCAACTCACCAATAAGATAGTAGACAGAAATCTTCAATTCTTTACGGAATCGATGAGATTGAGTGACATCCATGATGTTCAACTTCTCCAACACAATGGCACCCTGTAGATGCTTTTAGGAAATATTGAAGAATCAATATGGAATGCTTTCAAAGAACAAAGTCAGCAAAGCCAAACAAGAAGTACCTATAGTGAGTCATGACCAAGGTGATAAAAATTATTTCCATGACCGAAACAGTCTGGATTTTATATCAACAATCCTTAAAGCCAACTACTTTGTGCAACCTACGATGCAGAGAAGATATATATTCACTTCATTGGTATCTGCCCCATCCTGAACTCGATCCGAAGGTTATCTTGGGAAAAATACTCTATCATCGAATGAAATCCAAATCATAAACTATAAACATATTAAATGGAGAAAATTGGAAAATCCTATACAACTACCTGAAACTCTCTCTAAAATACCGACAACAAATTATTAACGAATCATTTTGATATTGTACTTTTGTATATAGTTATGTATTTATATTTCGCGATAACTAAATCAACAAAGAACTTTATTGCTTCATAAAATAACTCTTTTTTCGGCTGATGGCATAAGCCAATGTCTTTTTGTAAAAATTGTTAACAAAGAACTATGTATGTAACTATAAAACTACATATTTTTATTTATATCTCAATAAAATCACACTTTACTACTACTGCTTTACTACTACAAAAACGTTTCAAAACTAGTTTTGAAGTCCTCAGAACTAGATATTTCCAGTTTCATGAATTTCTAGTTTTATCAAAAACTAGTTTTACGATTTCGAGTTTTATGTGTCACTTTGTTTTTCAATAATACCGATTTGTTCAAAACTTGAAACTCGAAAACTAGATCTACGAAAAACTAGTTTCGAAATAAGTGAATAATATGGCTGTTAGAGTTTAAGACAAAACCCAAACTAGTTGCAATATGAACAATTTTTAGTTTATCTGAAGAAACGTAAACGTCCTGTAAGCATTCAATTCCAATTTTATTCTTAGATATTGGTAAAACTAGTGACTTTTCGGCATTAAGTGATAATTTATTTGTTCTAGACCTCGAGCAGATATGTCGAAGATCCTCATTTAATTTACTCACAAGTTCAACTACACTTTTAAGTGGTCGAGCAATGTATAATTGAACGTCATCAGCGTAGAGATGTACTTTAGTATGTTTACAAACACTTGGTAGGTCGTTAATATACATACAAAAAAGAATTGGGCCTAAGATTGACCCTTGTGGAACACCCTGTTTTACAGGTAAAAGGTTAGAAAAAGTGTCATTCGTTACAACTCTTTGCTGTCTGTTATCGAGATAACTTTCAAGTAGTCTCACTGTAGCGCTACAGAAGCCGAAGTGATGTTTAAAGTTTAAGTTTCCAGATTAAAACTTTGTGGTTTACTTTGTCGAAAGCCTTTGAAAAATCAAGAAGGCATAGAAGCGTCACATGTCCCTTATCGTATTCCAGTCTTATATTATCTAAAATATGAACCATGGCAGTTGAACAACTGTGATTAGCTCTGAAACCAGATTGACCAATATAAAGGAGATTATGTATACACAAATGCTGTTATTTTTTTTTGCAACAGGTACCACCCTTGCCATTTTTTCACAGTTTTGGGAAAGTTGACGTTGTGACGCAGTGATTAATTATATGAGTCAAGATTGATATTATATAAGGCAGAATAAGTTTAATGAAACGAAGTGGAATCTCATCTTCCCCCATAGCATTAGAGCTGATTAAAGCAAAGCAACTTAAAACATCACTTTCATCCACGGTTTCAATCTCAAAACTTCTTACCGCTTCAAACAGTGGGTTGATACTTTGAGACAAGTTGACACTTGAGTCACGATGAAATGGAGCCAATTTTCAAGAAAAAAATTATTTAGTTCATCAGAATCAATTTCACATTTTGATACGTTTTTGGAGTTAGACAATCCGATTTGTCGAAGATTATTCCAAAGCTTTTTTGAGGGAAGAGATGAATCCAATTTAGAAGCATAATAATTTCGTTTGGAATTTCTAACTAAAACTGAAATCTGTTTCTGGCTATCTTGTAGGAAACCCAATTGAAGTTTGAAGGAGAATGTTTCCACTTCCTGTAAGATTTGTTACGAATTTTGATAGCCTCGACAACTTCGGAAGTGAACCTAGGACTGTTGAAAATGCATCATAAATCTGTCTAAAATAAAAACTTAAAATTCTATTCCTATCTCCTTCTACTTAAAGTAAACTTATTTACAAAGTTATTTCTATTCCTATCTCTTTCTACCTAAAGTAAACTTATTTGCAAATGCTTATGTACATATGTAAATACTCTAAATGAAAAGATTAATACTCATACCGATTAGTTGTATTCCAGATCTCGACCCAAACAGTTGTTTGGTTATATTGTTAATAAAAGTATTGAATTGCATTGATTCGTGTTCTTGTTTTAAATCGGACGGACGGATTTTATACTTAGATTGCATTTTTCAAAAGGACAGCTTTTATCTCGGATATTAACTATTTTTAGTGGTACATAATCATTATATAGTCCAAAAAGTATGTCTTGGAAATGGTTTAATTTAGCATCAGGGTCAGATAAAAGTTGACAGTCAGTCCAGGGAGCTGAGAAGGCGGCGTATCGAAGAGCGTCTAAATTTATTGACCGATAGTCTTTGAAAGAGAATGATAAAGGAGTAGAAGTGTGGTTAAAATTTATATTGTGAGTAGAAAAAAGCAAATCATGATCAGATAAGAAATCTAAAGATAGCTGGTCCGAAAGAAGAACCGATGATGGATCGGAAACAATATTTAAATCAAGAAGGCTTGGGATGCATCGTTTTGCAAATCTAGTTGGATAGGTTGTATTCAATATCTGCAGCCCCAAAGAAGAAACCATATCATTGATTTGGAAAGCCCGTGAATCATATTTCAGTAAATCAGCATTAAAGTCACCTTGAATAACTACGTGCTCATAATAAGGTGTAAACTGAGACAAAATATCAAAGAATGGTTGAGGGGAGCAGCTACGATTTGGAACATATGCGCAGGCAATCAAGCACTTGGTGCAACCATCATGTACTTCAGCAATAATGAATTCAATGTCAAGGTCAGTCAATTTACTAATAACTTTGCATTTAAGTGAAGATCTACTATATATTGCAATCCCACCACCCCATGTAGTTGTACACCTATCATTCCTGATGATATAATAGTTCGGTATATTATACTGTATATCACGAACATCCTGCTTAAACCATGTAGTTGATGACGGGTCTCAGCAGCTGCTTATACATCAGTAGTTTTGTTGGCTGACTTAGTCCTGTTCTTCTCCTCAGCAAAGGGTACAGTCGTTGGAAGGCGATGTTGGCCTTCTTAAGTACAGTGCGTGAGTGCTAGTTAGTACCTTGATACTTCGCGTTTCTTTGGGCAGCCAGTTTGGTTCCATCGGGTAGAGGAATGGATGTGGCTCTGCAGTTAGCAGTAGAACAACGGCTTCTTCCTCCGGGCCTTCTGAAGCAGACGAGCTCTGACTTAGCAGAGTTGATCCGGATACCCCACCTACTATAATAAGAATATAGTCTGTGGATGAGAGTTTCCACTCTCCGGGCAGCTATGGTTGGTGATATAGATGTGCTATATGTCAGAGAGTCATCGGCGTAAAGCAGGTTTTCGCAGTCCCTTGGGGTGGGTTGGTCCGACGTCATGATGTTGAAGAGGAATGGTCCTAGTTTTGATCCCTGAGCGACTCCTGCTCTGATGTTCTTGGTGGCGGACTTTGCGCTTCCAATTTGGACGAAAAAGTTCCTGAGGGAGGGAAAAGAATAAATTATTTTTATTAATGGAGCTGAAAAGTTTAGAAGATTTAGCTTATGGAGTGCTTCAATCCAAACGCTGTCAAATGCTTTTTCGACATCCAAAGAGCATGCAACGGTGACACGATGGCTGTTAAGGTCTTCGGCGACGTCATTGTGTAGTTTCATCAGCGGATGCAGGTTTGAATGCTTTTCACGGATAGTAGCACAATAAAGTGACAGGACGTTAGGCCTGCTTCAAGATAGCCAGATAAACTTACGTTCAACTTCTTTTAGCCACTTGAGAGCTTTTCTTGTTAATGCTCAAAAAAGTGGCTGTCTGGAGCTCACTACTCCTTCTACCCTTTCCCGGTGTTACAAGTACTTTTATCTCGAAAGGATCGCAACATTCCTGATTAACTACTTCACATTAGTGATCCGCTCAAGAGGTAGATACGCTGATCGAACATTTTACTCAATCGTTTTATCTTGAGGAAAAAGTTTTTGAAACTAAACCTTAGATGGACTATCCTTACCTTTAAGATTCTTTCCTTTACCCAGCAAGCCATTGCCGCCACTCTGTTCCGATCATCGTTAATGTATCTAAACTGCTTCAGTTCAAAAGAAAACTCCTGATGTTTTTTCAAGGCAAAACCCAATGCACATGTCTTTTCCTGACTTGTACCCCAGCATAGACATGCAACGATTTAAAAATATCTAAATCACTGTTCTTCTATTAATTGATATCGTCGTACAAGTTCCCTTTTTGCAAAATATTCTGCTACTTTACTTTCACTAAATAGAATCTAGGAAAATTTTCGCACAGTTGGTATTTATGTTCGTACTACTCAACTTATTATTCATTCGGTTGAGTGAGGGGCTTACAAGCTATACACAACCGACTGAGATAAGGGGATTTCTGGCCTACGATGAATATTGGTTGACATAACATTACATTAGCGAATTAAATTGGCATCATTAGATGTGGTGGCTAAAGCATTCAACAACAAAGAAAAAGTAAAAGAATTGTCAACCGAAGACTGAGGGATGAAATCCCTTGAAGTGCGACACGAACTTTTGCGTGGATGGTGCTGTGTGCGGTGATGATTTATGACGAGCACTTATATTTCTCACTTTGATGAATCCTGTTAGTATACACTAAACACTACACTCTCGAACCCTCGCCTCGGCTACAGCTCATCTCATCTCATCTCATCACTAACAAAAAATAATTCTTTCATTCGTTCATTCAATTTGTGTGATGAAAAATGCACTTGTTTTTATGCGTGTTGTGTTATATGGTCTTCGTTGTCACCCTCTCCAATAAACGTTTAGTGACTTAAAGGGATGAAATGTAAATAAATATAAGAAAGTGCAATTGATCCTCGGCTGTTGTTAATACTTTTTCAACCAAATCGAGTGTTACAAATTTTTTGATGTACCATTTTCTCCACTTTGACAACCACTTGGGGTTAATATTGCCTTAACCCTATTTGAAGTATTTCTTTTCAAAAGTCATTCAATTGATATTCGAGTGTGTTTATTGAGAGTGGTTTTTTCTTTTACTTAAGTGCGGGAAACTCTGCGAAAGTTCACATCTGAACAAACCTTATGTTTGATTTGTTAACATTTATTTACTTTTTAGGTAATGGACCATTTAACTTGGTTAAGTTTCACGTAAAATAAACAACGCTCAGGGTGTTTTCATATGTCAATTGTGATTTCATCTCGGCGAATAACAAACACAAAACCTTATTCACAGGACGTCATTCTATTCACTTAAATAACCGTGACTTACTCAGCCATTACAAGGTGTTGAGATTTACCAGCTGAAGCAATATAAAAAAACCTATATCTGATCAAAAATGAGAGAGCATAAGACTGCCAGCCAATAGACAATATCCTCCGAAGATAAAAAGGATTCTCTAAATTTGTGACCCTAAATTAGATGCAAGGCGATCGATATCTCCATTCAGTGGGTTAAACTAAGAAAAGCAGTTTATTTGTAAATTTTCCAACTATTCTCAACGCTTCAAGCATATTAATTAATTTAAGACCTACATAAAAAAAACAAAAATAATACTCCGAAGTATATCTGGGATCTCATATCCTCTCCGCCACACGTTCGTATACCAAGTAAATTTGACCACTCAAATCAATTTGAGCTCCAATTTCAAGAAATTACCACACGAGCCGCATATTAACATACTCATAACCGTAGTAATTGCTAGTATCCCTCACATAAATTTTAAAAAGCCCAAAATTCATTGTCAAAGACACTCGATCTGAATATGCTAAACAGGATAGCAATTAACTAACATAGAATAGGAGAGGGTCGCCGCTCCGTAGATACGAACGAAAGGAATTCCTTTAATTGGTACTGCAAAAAGCTGGACCTCTTGAATTTCTTCATTAATTAATAAAACAGGATAAGCATCCCCCACGTATCAAATATGGTCTTCTGGATGGAAACTGGAAAAGAAAATCTCCATCACCCAACATGCGCCATAAAGATCTTTGTCTTGGAAATCAACTTGGAGACAATTTATTTTCTATAGCCGCATATATACCCTCGATTGCTGTACTATGAATGCTGGTCAAGTAAATAAACTGAATAAATTGTCCACTTTGAGAAACAAGTAATTTGAATTCTGTTAACACACATCAGTATGATACTTGCGTTTGGGAATGGGGAAGCTCACTGATGGCATATAGAGATGTTAATTTAATACCGGGTACCTAGGAGAGGGTAAAATGTACATATATATACACAAATATATATTTCGAAGGATATAGTGTATCTTTTGGAGTTAATTCCTTTTATTGGAAAATGTTTCAACACACGTGAAAGCTGAAAGTTTCATAAAAAAATCAAGAACGAGTTAAGTTCAACGATTTTTGAAGTTTTCGGCTATGAGTTTGACTAGAAGTGAGGTGAAGTGAAATGACTATACTTTCATTTGCTTCTGATTGTTACGTGCGGCCTGAAACTAGCTAACTAACTAGATCGCGTCAAAAAAGTGCATGCATTTTCGTATTTTGTGCAATGTTTTAGATGTTTCATTAAAATTTTCATTTTGACGAAAAATAAAGAATGCGAAGCAAAATGAAGATGACCCTGGTCACTGTGACGCACAGAGTCGACCACAGGTAAGACACTTTCATGAAATAGCTTCACAAGAAGCGCCTTTTTTATAGCATAGTCCTTTTACTGGGAGTAGTGGGATTTTATATTTTGCCTTACATTGACCTAGATTCAATTTGAATTTGCAACAGTATCCAAGCAATGATAATGCAAGACAGCCATGCTGTGTGTTTGAAATTCAAATGACAGTATTTGTTCGCCCAATAGATAGATAGATAGATAGATAGATAGATAAAATAATTTTATTTTCTCAAAAAAATAGTTATACAAACAAGATAATGCTGGTTTACGAAATTAATTAGGACAATAACTTATTACAGTAGTTGTCTGTCAGGTTAAAAAATTCAAAATTTAGATAATGGCTTAGCTTGAGTTAAAGGTTTGATTCAGTTTAATTACATTCATTAACAATTAAATTTCAATAATTTAGAGCATATTTTAAGAAATTGTATTGTTTTAAGTAACATTTGCCGTTCAGTATATTTAGAAAATCTGCGCGATCAATCGTTTCAGCTCCCAGATATATTCTGCGGTAAGTTTTGAAAATAAGACAAATACTAACGAAGTTTTAAGTGTTCTCAGTTGCATCAAGGTTACACATCGGCAAAGTCCGACAGTATCATTGCGAAACGCTTTTGCATTTAAATTCAGTAACCCGCATCGTGCTTTTAATATAAGGCTTATCATTTCTCGTGAATTTGAGTCATCCAAGTAATTGGGTACATCTGTGAAGGATAAGTTACAGCATTCGTCATGGAATTGAGATTGAAGAGCACGATCGGTAAATGACTTCCATAGATTTTCCTTAAGCTTTTCTAAAAGCGTGTTGTGAACATTTTTCCATTCGAGATTGTTGGCATTGACGGTGAAAGCCATTCCGTTTTCTTGGAAAAGGCCTGACCATTCCTGGGCCCAATAAATATTTTTTTGAAGTACTGCCGCAGTGAGTAAACGGGGCAATCTACAACGAGGAAGACATAAAGTTTTTCGTATGTATCCAAAATGCGCATTCAGTGTTGTGACAAATGCTTTGGACAGCCCAGTTTCGATATTTACTACATAGTAGTAGTTCGCCCAATATAAGATACCCGTAATTTTTTGTTTAGGCCGACGCCATCGTGTGAGGTGTGACTCGTGCTAGTTCGTTTAAAACGAAATATCACTCAGTCGTTTCTGATAAACCTGCCATTAATTTTCTAGTTGCAAACTCTGTGACTTAAAAAATAAAATGTTTCAACTTTGCTTTACAATGAAAGGGAGCGTATCGGAATCCCGCTTTTTAAAATCCCGTTTTTTAAAATCCCGACAAAAAAAAGTTTATAATCCCGTCTTCTTAAATACCGTTTTGTTAAAATCCCGTTCGTGACAATCCTGTTTAATCAAAATCCCGTTTATCAAAAGCCCGTCTTTTAAAATCCCGTTTAATCCCGCTTAGCCCGTTTTATATTTGGATAAGTATTATTCAATATTGTTCGTTTAAACACTACATATCAGTTCTCAAGTGTTGAAAGTTTTGTTGTCTGAACTTTTTTTTTATTAATACCATTATACAGAGAAACTGGGACAGATCTTGCAATATATAACTGATAACTATTTTTCTTGTTGCATTTTCTGCATAAAAAACTATTGCGTAAGCAAGAGAACAATAAAATTTCTTGTTTTGTTTGAAAAGTTTTTCAAAAAAAAAAATGTTAATAAATCAAGAGCAATATCCAAAATTATGGAAGCTAGAAAGACGTTGAGTAAAACTGAATATTTGCGTCGTATAGCTACCAATATTCAACTGTAATTATTTTTTGTTATTT
Source organism: Melanostoma scalare (assembly GCA_949752695.1). Classification (NCBI taxonomy): domain Eukaryota; kingdom Metazoa; phylum Arthropoda; class Insecta; order Diptera; family Syrphidae; genus Melanostoma; species Melanostoma scalare. The sequence continues at coordinate 232,405,184 of OX456985.1, read as the reverse complement.
TTTGTTGTGATCTTTTTTGGAATTACATTTTTGTTATGTATTATGTTCTTTTCTTTTGAAACAATAATAATGTTTGCAATAAAATTATCTAGACCAAATATTCTTCTTCTTTTTTATATTTAATCCCGCTTTTGTATTCAACACCAGGTGTTTTATTTTAAAAATCGCGCGATTTTTAAAATAAAACACCTGGTGTTGAATACAAAAGCGGGCTTATAAGAACGGGATTTTAATAAACGGGATTTTAATAAACGGGATTTTAAAAACGGGGTTTTAAAAAAGCGGGATAATACAAAACGGGCTTAAAAAAAACGGGATTTTAAATGCGGGAAAATAAAAAACAGGATTATAAAAAACGGGATATCGAACCCAACCCACAATGAAAAAACTAATAACAGCTAAACTTAAAGTTCGTTTGTTTTAAACCAAACAATACGAGAAACACCTTCAACGGTGAAGTTATAAACTTTGACGATTGCGACACCCAAGAAATTTCGTCTGTAAATTGAACAACGAATTACCATCAAGTTGACAACTTATTGTTTAGTTGTTTATTCAACAGAATTTGTGATGAATTGCACAATTAAGTGTAGATATTACTGAACGAACCGATAGGAGTCAAACGTACACTATTCCAAAAAAGTAGTGTGAAGCGAACGAACCCGAACTGCACGACCATTTTTGTTTGAGTTTTGATGGGAAAACGCATCACTCTACATTAAAGAGTCAACAAAAAAATTTAAAAAATATCGTTTCTGAGTAGACGGACGATTTAAGGTGGCAGCAATTCTGTAGTACTCTGATGATCAAAGGTTTGAAACAACACAAGCACAACATCAACATCAGATTAGTACAGGACCGATCTACTAAAAATTCCGATGTAGATATGTATACAACAGCAATGGAGGAAGAAAACTGGTCAATGCTATACCACCAATCAAAAGTATTTGGGTGTGCGTAGAATGCCTATACACCATTTTTTATGATCTAGCGGTTGGCTTGACAGACATTTCACATCACCAACGCTTTTATTATTCTGTCAGGAGACAGGAAAGTGTTCAGATGACTGGTACCTAAGACCTATAGAATTAGTTTTTAGCTTTTATAATTCAATTTACTTTCGCTTTAACTTAAGAACTTTTTTCTCATAATTTTTATTTTCGAATTCTTAGCTTTTCACTCTTTCTAACTCATTCATATCAATCTTTTCAATATTGCAATCCTTTCTTCTTAATCAAGATCTTTTATTCGATACCCATATTGAAAGAGCAGTGAAAAGAAAAATGAATATGCCATTTTGCGCGCGGCCATTTTGAATTTCCATTTCGTTTACATAAGGGGTTTTTCTTTTTTAGTTCCGAACAGTGAACTGAACTGAGAACGAACAGCGTGAACGTGTTCTGAACTGAACGTGTTCAGTGAGCTGCGCTCAGACTCTTGCTCTAGATGCCCCGTCATTTTATTTCGAGCACGTAGAGTGCGCTCACGTAGTGTTCTGAATAAAAAAGAAAAGCATTTTGAGCGTTGCTGAATTGAAAAAGAAATACTCTTACTTTTTTGAAGTTTCACTTTTCTGTTCGGAACTAAAAAAGAAACCTATAGACAACTCTATTTTTACTAACCAAGTCCTTCCATTGGATGATCGTATTGAGGAAGTAATAAAAAAACATATAATCGGCGGTTGTGAAGTGGCGGCCATCTTGGATCTGCAGTGATACCAAATAATTTAGACTTGATTGTCATCAGAACGATACTCAATGGCTTATTTTTGGAAAGCGCTTTTCATGGTAGTGTAATTTCTCTCGGAGGACTTGTCAACTCCTCCCAAAATTCGATACCCCTAGAGAAACAATTGGCTTGTCTGAGATTCGAACCTCCAACTCCCAAGTAAAATGCAGACAGGCAAAGATTACCATTACGCCTCGGGCGCCACCACTATTCCGCTATTTCTGCAAAAAATGTGGTTTAACACAGGATGAAGTTTAAACTGCAAAAAGTCGAATTTTTAAACCGAAAACGCTTATTCCTGCCATAAAATTGTTTTAAGTGCTTGAACTGGCTTCTGGAACTAGATAATAGGCTACATAAAGCGAAACTTTAACAAACAGTTCTGTGAAAAAAATCAAATACTTTTCAACTACAAATTACTCCATTGCCACCAGCTTCACTATAGGCTCTGTTCAGATAGAATTTTCATAAGACTGAAATAAAATATTAAGTTCATTACGGCCACAGTGAAAAAATTCAAACAAACGTATTGCAACGCCTTAAACTACTCAACACACAGAATTTCCCAATGAAAATCAAATCAAATTCGTCTTACCTGACCTCAAAGAATAGTGCCACACATGTGACTTCCATCTGGCAATGTTCTATATAAATCTTAGCACTTCCCTGTACAATAATGAAAAGTATCTTAAGAATTTCCAATCAATTCTAAGATACTATCGCATCAGTGGCACAGATTCTGCTTGAATGGCACGTGGGACTAAAGAGTATTGGAAGCGGAATAAAATTCCACAATCGTATGCATGTATGCGTATGCTTCATGCGTATATCCCAAAATGTAAATATTTTAATTAGATTCCATCGTCTCGCAGAATTTCCTTCCATATCCATCGGGGGCAAAACGCAATAAATTATTTTAACTAGACTACATATGGGCGTGCTGTGACCCTGTGTCCTAAAGATCTCGTTTTGGAGTGTGTTTCGTTATTCTGTAGATTTATTTCCATTAAGGAATTTCAAATTTCTCCTATCCGATGTGAAATGATATAAATTACCCAGTGTCTTGTTTCCTCTCGATATGCCTAATTTTAATGGGCCCGCAGGATAATGGTTTCTTTTTACTATTTTTTTGCAATTTGCTTCAGTAGTCACACACACACACACAAACACTCACTCTCAAAAAACAAAAACATGCAGATAATTAAAAATAATGCCAAAGTAAAAGGATTAGCCCTAATCAAGCCGTAAGTACAAATAATTTACTTTTATTGAAGGCAAAATAGAAAAGTCCTTTGCTGGCGCGCCGCGAGAAAAAGTAAAGTTTATCCAGCAGCAGTGCGGAATCTTTTAATGCGGTCGGTGTTGTTTTAATTTCACGATTTTCCTAAATCTTGGAGGATTTTTGAGATTAGGGAAATAATGGTGGGAAAAGTATTTCAATTTTATTTCTAGTTGAGAAGAGGTTTTTCACTCTTCTCCACCTCCTCTTGAGAAATAAGAATAAAAAAAAAAGAAAATAATACACACTACCAATTTCGAAAAAGGCATTAAAAATTTGCTTACAGCTCCCTGGTGTGCTCCCCGACTCTCGAGTAACCTGAATTATTTCAATTTGAAAGAAGATTAGGGTTGGAAGCGTTTAAGTGGTTTGGTGGACTGTGAATTAACTTTATTTTAAGATACAATAATTCAAGAAGTTGGAATTATTCAAGCGAATAAATTGTACAATTAAGTGTGTCTGTGTACCTACTTATAACGAAAAAAAGAAACAAATCGTTCATGTTTGTGTTTGTTAAAATATTGTCGGTAGGTATGAGTAAGGCATAAAAAAACACTGATTTGCAGCCATAAATTCCTTTTTAGGCTCACTATTTAACTTGCATCTTTTATTCCCTCTTTGTTTTCGGCTCTAAGTTAATGAATGAATGAGATGAGATCTCAGGGATCTACGAAGACTAACGCATATAGAAAAATAATATGAAATATAATTAGACAATAAAGGATAAGTTTGTTCTGTAGTAAATAATTAAATTGCATCACAAAAAGGAAAGGGATCTACAGTTTTTTGAAGATTCCAAAAGAAGTGAGAAAGCGATTTTCTTGACAGTGAATAAAGATTTCTTGGCCCACTTTTCCAATGTCTCAAGAAAACTTATACCCGAAAAATTTAATGTTTCTCAAGTCTTTACATCAAACTTTCACGTAATTATCGAATATGCCTACTTTTTCACGGCGGGCGTATACAAGCCTTCCTTACTTACTTACTTTAGTGGGCATTACAGTTGGGGGTGAACCTGGGACTCAACCAACATCCTTCTATAACGATTTCGATCTCGGGCGACCTCTCTCCAGTTTCGCACTCCAAGTCGGTTGAGGTCTTCATCCACTTGATTGCGCCACCTAAGACGAGGTCTTCCCCTTCCGAGATTTCCCTGCAATGTGCTTTCGAACACCCGACGAGCCGGACCGTTTGGGTCCATCCGCTCTACATGGCCCAACCATCGTAGCCTCGCGATGCGTACTCTTCTGGCTATGCCCATGTCGCGGTACAACTCATACAGCTCGTTGTTGTATCTTCTTCTCCACACATTGTTTTCGCATACGGGACCAAAGATCATTCGGAGAATTTTTCTTTCGAAACGACCAAGGGTTTCCTCATCCGCTTTCGATAAAGTCCATGCTTCCGCGCCGTACAGCAGGACTGGGATGATCAAGGTCTTATACAAGGTCACCTTGGTTTTTCTAGACAGGGTTATGTTTCTCAATTGCCTTCTTAACCCAAAGAAGCAACGGTTGGCAAGAGTTATTCTCCGTTTGATCTCCGCACTGATGTTGTTGTCCGTGTCTATAGCGGATCCTAGGTAGACGAAGTCCTGTAATACCTCGAAGTTATGTCTGTCTATTGTGACGAATTGTCCAATTCTTCGATATTCTGTGTCCCTGTTTGATGACAGCATATACTTCGTTTTACCCTCATTAACCATCAAACCCATTTTTGCCGCTTTTGTTTCAATACTCGCAAAAGCACCTATGACATCACGCTTTTTTCTTCCCATTACGTTAATATCGTCTGCGTAGGCGAGTAATTGTACAGACTTTTGTAAGATTGTTCCTCTGGTGTTGACGTTTGAGTTTCTTACAATCTGTTCAAGTATGATGTTGAAGAAATCGCATGACAGTTTGTCCCCTTGCCTAAAACCTTTTTCGACATCAAAGGTCTCGGTGAGTTCTTTACCGACCTTGACGGAGGAGCGTGATTTCTACAAAGTTATCCTGCATAGTCGTACGAGTTTTGCAGGGATGCCGAAACTAGACATGGCTCTGTACAGCTCGTCTCTGTAAATACTGTCATACGCGGCCTTGAAATCGATAAAGAGGTGGTGAATATCGATATTATGTTCTCGGGTTTTTTCCAAGATCTGCCGTAATGTGAAAATTTGGTCTATTGTGGACTTCTCTGGTCTAAAACCACATTGATAAGGACCTATCAAGTTGTTGACGTGGGGTTTCAGACGTTCCAGATCAGCTGGTGCATGCTCCTTTCCAACTGGTCTCCAGCTGCCTTGACAAGCCTTGATACATGCCTTGATACAAGCCTTGATACAAGCCTTGATACAAGCCTTGATACAAGCCTTGATACAAGCCTTCCAGTTTGCACTATTCTTTGCCTGCGGACAATTCTTTTTTTATGGTGAAAATGGAATTAGTATCAGAGAAATAGGCAATTCCTGACGAAATTCGATTACCGTGGAAAAACATTTCTTTCCTTGCTGCTTCTGGGATTCGAACCTCGAAACCTCCCACTCAACATGCAGTCACGCAGGCCACTAAGCCACGGGCATCGCTTTTCGATGGTCGATAGTCTTATTTCAGAGATTTCAATCGGCACTGAAAGTGTCAACGGGGCCGTACCAAACATATGTGGAAGTTGTGTGAGTGAACGGAACGCAAAGTTTAGAGGCCGCATTGGTAGGACTCCCTTCCTGTTAGTTGAATCGAAAACTGCTCGGAAAACTTTAAACGCGTTTCTCTGAAAACTGCATTTTTCAAATTTTCCGCAGCTGTAACTCACGCAAATATTATAACGAATCGTCTTGAAATCTTAATTCCATACTCTTCATACGTTTTTACATACAGCTTTTACGATCGGATGAAAATTGTAAATTTGGCAGCCATCGAAAGACGATTTTTTTGACGAAATTTGGACCTCCTTTTTCAAATTGACGGTCAATTTCCAATTTTTCACTCCAATTATAGATGATGAAAAAGGGACTACTTTAACGCCATTTTTTTATTTTCTTGTTACAGGTACCAGAAAGATTAAAAAAAAATGTGGCAAATTGACGTCTTTTAATTTCAAGAGTTCAAGCCCATATCTCTCTTGGATTTCAATATTTTAACTCGAAATTTCCTGACAATTTACATGAATATATGTATAATAAACTCCTAAGATTACAGAATATTTGAAGCTACATTTTTTTTTTACGCCTTCAAAAAATCACCACCATTTGAGCTCGAGAAAATAGCCGAGCCCCTTAAAGTCTAAATATAAATCGTACAATTCTATAAGGAAATTTTCCTAGGTTCTTTTGGTATTGGAAAACTGATTACTGATTACTTCGCAACATGCGATGTTTCTTAATTAATTTGTTCAAAGTTCTCTTTTCAGCCACAGGTTAGACTAAAGTGGGCCAGTAATTTTGAATTTCGTTCTTCTTTCCTCTTCTTTAGGTCGGACGAATTACTGATGTACTATATCTACCTATTGCCTCAAGGCAAGCATGTCTGCCTGTTGCGTGGCAGTTCGAGGTTCGCGTCCCAGATGATAAAAAAAAATTTTACTTTTCTCAAATTAGGCACCTTCTTTCAACAATACTTTTCCAGCATTATAAGATTCATGGTACTTCATTGCGTAAAAGACAAGTTAAAGGGTTTTACCCGTCTTACATGTTTACTTGTTTGTAGTAGATTACAATTATAAAATAAGATAAATAATTAATATCAATGATCACTCTTCCTTTCTTTACTTTGTGTACCGCACTTTCAATACTCAGTATTGGAAATCTAAATCATCAGAATATGAAGACTTATTCGTTCTCACCAAATTTAAATTAATCAGTTCCGTGCAGGAGACAGCATTTAATTTCTTTTTTTTTTTTCGTATCATTAGCTCTAATTCAACAAATCAACTTTCTATTCGCAAATGCCAAGTGCTTTGCAGCAAATTACGCAGTCACTCTGGGATTAATTGACAGCTTAGTTCCTGGCAACATCCAATTACACCCTTCAGCACGCAAAATCCATACAAATGATCTACCGTGTCAATTAGAAGGTATTAAAGTTAATCCCTTACCTACGACTGACATCATCCTGGAACACCAGCAAACGCTGTCAGGTATTAAATTCCCATGCACCTTCCTGATGACTCCTCTTTTGTTCATATATATTCGACACCACAGTGTCCAGAGTAATGATAAATATTTTCCAAAGTGAGTTGGTCCTCAACAAACACAAACATACATGGATACCGTTTGCCTCCCTATACTGAGCCAACAAAAAGTGTTATTTTGTCAATGAGTTTCCACATTTTGTATCCTTAAAAAGATGTAGAAAAGCTGTATCTCAACCATGCCGAGGACGACGTAGACAATTTACCCGCGTCAACCTGTCACAATGTGAAATGGCCGGCTGATGCATACTAAAGTGGACACCTCCGCATCCAGCCGACTCGAAATAGGAACAATTGCGTTAATTTACACACCTATACCGGCCGGAGCGGCGTTGGCTGCAAAAGCCACTGTTGCCACTAATCCAATAAAATGTGTATAATTAAATTTCTCTTCATTTGAATACGTCACTTGTGTTTCCAATTTAAACCTGTTGGATATTTTCAGGACCAAAACACGAAAACAACTACACAACACCGACCGTGGTTCACTTGGCCATCACATCGTTTGTCCGTGGAGCTAAGTCCGTTCTTCACTTTTTTTTCTTTTTTAGCATAGGGCAGAAAGGCAGTGTTGGGGTGCTTTGGGATCTAATTGATTATCCTGGCGATTTAATGAACCACGTAAATAATTATAAAGCTATTTTTAGCACACGAGGCCCACTGTGGCGTAGGAAGCGTAATTAAATTTTCGAAAAATTTGCGATGCGACGGACCATAAACAATAGGCAAAGTGATTGGTAATTCCTCCACGGAAAACGAGCTAAACGGAAAGTATTATGGCGTCTGGTGCGTCGCAGAAGGTTTCTCTTTTCGGTGTTCTCGACTTGCAATGAGCTTGACACCTCAAAATAACCTAACCATCAATTCTCAAACTGCAATTTTGAGTTTCAAATCCGATTAGTCGTCAAACCTGTGAAAAGCTCCTCAAAGACACTACTGAACCAATTTCCCGCTGATGGGTTTTATGGACTGCCTTCACATTTGTACGCAAAACATTCCCCTACACCATTTAGCATCCTAACGACTATTATTTGCATATTATCCTTTCAAAATCAAAAGGATTTTGTGAAATTTGTCGATTTGTGACAAAAAGAGGATCACACATAGTCATAAACACCTCAGCATAATATATGAGGGGGAGAAAGTCTCCTTTTTTTTCTCTCTTGCTGTCTGATTTAGTTCCTCCTGAAGCAGTTCCATGTTCATCCCTTTCATACACAAATCTCTGAAGCGAAGTAAAAGTTGGTCATTTGATGGCAGCAACATAAAAGACAATATCTGAAACAATAAATTTTCTCTCCCACCTCTTTGAACTGGCGATACTGTACTCTTATACTATTGTTCTATGCCGGGGATTTGTTTGATCCTGATAGCGTCCTGTGTGAATAGTTTTCCTTTTAAAACGGATTTTTATTGTTTTTCTATTTTTCGACGATTGAAATCGTGGGGCCTTTTCTGCATAACATAGATGTGTGAAAATGTACTTTAAATGCTAAACGCCTCAAAGGAATTTCAACATTAAAAGGACCAAAGATTTTACAATTTGATTTTTGGCTAACTGGTACGAAGGGTTAGTTCTGCAGCACATTTAGCAATTCATTGAAATGCTGAAGTAATATGTAACAGACATTTTTTTTGCATAGATTTCCAGAAGTGCTCCCACCTTTTTTGTTTTGTTAACCATTTAAGTTGGATCAGCCGTCTTACTCCAGCTAGCCTTATTCATTTGAAGTACACAGTGCACATTTAGAAAAGAGAGTTTTCCTGATTTCAATCGAAATACGAAAGAAAACGATTCGTGTCTGTTCAAAAAACTTTTAGAATAGCGGGAGAAGATATGCCTAACTTTTTGAGGTTGTAATATAAGAACAATTATTAAAATGGATTAAAATATTAGTTAGTCGGGAAAAACTAGATCCGTTTCTATTTTCAGAGCTGGAAAACATTCATTCACTTGTATCTCAGTGGGAAGTTCTGTTTTTGCAATAAATAAATGCTACCTCCCTACCACTGGTGGGGGAATTTCAATAAATCAAAACTGAAACACTTAGCTAATTGACAAAAGAGATTTATTCAGCTGAAGTTTACTCGATTTCTTCGCTGTTATCATAGAAATAGTTTAAATTAGATGTATACATGTTGACATACTTTTAATTGAAGGAAAATATCTCGAAACTTCTTATTATATCAAGTCGCTAGTTTTTCAGCTTATTTTGGAATTCGTGGAGCATTGGACACATGAAGTGAACTCATTTCTTTGATAAAATACCAAATTCACAACAGATTTCTATTCGAAAGCCGTTTCTTTTCGTCACTAAAATGTGCTGCAGACGCATCCCTTTCCACTCAATACTCAACAATTCCCAGTATTAAAAGTCAATCACCATTCAACCGTACTATAAATCGTTAGCTTCTTCTTTGCCATATACACACCGTGCAGACGAAAAATCCTGTCCAAATTAAAATTCTACAAAATACTTACACACATATACGAATTTGCTTGACGAAATTGCTGATTTCTTTTAAATTTTTATTTGCTTACAGGACTCCCAGGCTACGGTTAGCAATAAAACGAGAAACAAGGAAGGTTCTTCCCCCGTAAAACGGGGATGTGTTCAAAAGTGTTTAAATTCCCAATTGATTGAAATCGAAAACATATATTACACGACGACCGACAACGACGCCGACGTTTGATTTGATTTTTCTTATTCTGGTTGTCATTGAGTGCTTGTATATATATCCTTTGTACCTTTTGCCAAAAGGATACATATGAAATTTCTCACTTCGGGCGTTATTTGGGCGTACCTAAGCCATTTGCAGGAACAGGAACGGGGAACGGGAATATTGTTCGAAATACAATCGAATTAAATCAATCGAAAGCGGGTATATGATGGTATATCCTTGCCAAATAAGATAATATTTGCATACAAATAAGCACACGGGGGAACGACTATTAAATTCGCTCAAATAATTTAATCAAAATATAATCTCTATATCTTGAAACTCTAAAGCGAAGGCGGCGTGGCGTGGAGGCAGGCGGAGGTAGCGGTGGTGGGCTCCTTGGGGCAACCAAAATACCTTCCTTTCGATATCGGAAGCCATTGCTTCTTTCTTTGTCTTGATGCGTTGTTGTTTCGACAAATTTTACAACGCATAGCTATTGCGGATAAAAATGTTTATTGGCGATGTACAAACAACTACCGCATCTTGAAAGCATTTTATCCCCAGGATATTGATATTATTTCGCACAGGAGCTGGTTTGGGAAGAGTAGGAGGAGAAGGCTGATGGAAATCGTTTTAGCATACCTTTGTGCATTGTAAAATGAATGCACAACAGTGCTGCGGGGTAATGGGGACAGGGCGAAATCGACCGTTATTAAAATATTTTAACTTTTATGGTTTTTGCAAAAAGCCAGCGTAGGAAGTTCGAAAGAATGATTTTGCTCCTTTGGGACGCATACTTAGCTTGAAGATGATGCGGGTGGGGGGAGGTTTTGGTTTTTTTTTCGTTCTACGGGTAGACAGGAGGTAGAAGAGAACATATTTTCCTTGTTGTTGATTTTCTTGTTCGAATAGATGGAAAAATATGTGTCGTTAATTGGAATTTATAGCTCAGAGAATTTGATTGCTGATGTGCATATTTTCAAGAAGTTGCAAGTATTTTGATTTGGATAAAAAAGTTATTGCTTTGAGGTTGAGCAGTCATGTGGGTGATTAAGTCTCTTTTTCATTCATTTGACTAACGAATTACTTAACCGATGAAGAACACAGTGAGACTTTTGATGTCGAAGAAGGCTTTCGACCAGGCTACTGTCATGCGATTTTTTGGACATCATGGTTGAAAAGATTCTACAAAGCTCAATCGTCAACACCAAAGGTATAATCTTTCAAAAGTCTGTTCAATTACACGTTTATGCAGATGAAATTGACGTTAAGGGAAGAAGGAAGCGTGATGTCATAAGCGCTTTCGCGAGAATTGAAACAGCAGCGGCAAAAAATGGTTTGATGGTCAATGGGGGCAAAATGAAGTAAATGCTGTCATCAAGCAAAGACTTAAAACATCGACGAATTAGACAAAACGTCACAATACATAACTCTGAGGTAGTAGAGGTCTTCCTAGGGTCCGTTTTAGACGCGGAAAACAACACCAGTGCGGAGATCAAACGGCGACTTACTCTTCTTTGAATTAAGAAAGCAATTGAGCAACAAAACATTTCTAGAAAAACTAAGGTAAACCTGTATAAGACCTTGATCCATGAACCCTTGCTGCTAAACGGCGACGAAACATGGACTTTATTAAAAGCGGATGAGGAAACACTTGGGCGTTTCGAAAGAAGATATTTCGAATGTGGAGAGATGATTCAACAACGAACTATATGAGCTGTACCGCGACTTGGGCGGTGCGCATCGGTTGCTGAGATCATGAAGAACGGATGTGCATCAACACTAAGGCTCGACGAAGTTTAGAAATCCCATTACAGGGAAATTGAGGAAGAGGAAGACTATGTCTTACGTGGCGCAATCAAATGGAAAAAGACTTTAACCGGTTTAGAGTAAAAAACTGGAAAAAGCTCGCACAAAATCAAAATTGTTTGGCAAAAGATGTTGGTTGAGGCCCAGGTTCAGCCGAACTATAATATCCGCACCTTAGTAAGAAAGTAAGACTTCAAACGCCGCAAAACCTTAAATTGAATTGTAAAATTGCTTGTAAATATTTACAACAGGGTGTTTCATTGAAGCATTTAATTTTTGAGGTGAATTCAAAAGGGTGCTTGTGAAAGTGAACGTTTATTGCAAAACGGTAGTGAAACTCGGCGTTGAAACGCTTTCTGTTTGGTGAGGTTTAAGGATCTCCCTAAGCAAAGCGATTTTGTATTTGCGAAAGCGACAAATTCAGCTGTCAAATTAATTCACATTTAGCGCTATATTAGAATGCCTACACTGAAACTACAAGGTCAACGCGGCGGTTTCATACATCTGCAGTTGTAGCCACGACAGAAATGCCGCCAAATGCGTTTTTGCTCCTGCCGCGACTGCAAATCGATTTGGTTCAGAGAAACTTTTCTGTAGTAGAACATGTTTCAGAAGTCTCAATCTTCAAGACAATGCGACGATTCTAAAACCAGGGGCCGAATTACCGCATCAGTGATCGAGGGAGTGAGTACTATTTTTCTTTTAAATAACGTTCCATATTATACATAACATCTGTCTGCTGTACATTTGTCGACTTCAATTTGTTCAAATACTGATGAAGGAATGTCAAATCGTGGCACTAAAGTGCTCCATAACGTGAGAAGTAACTCCAAAAACACATAAATCAGTCACTTATTACTCGATCACGTGTGCGGAAATTCGACCTCTGAATTTTTCTTCTCTCGTGCCTAGACTCCTTACACTTCTCACCTATTTCGCATCATCTGTTAGAATTTTTTTTGGATGAATTTCCAAAAAAAGCAATTTATTCACAGCAAACTATGAGCATAAGTAACAAGTTCATAAAAAATTCTCTGCTGGCAAACGGTGATATGACTTTTACGACTTAAAATCCATTAAGATAAAAATATCAATCAACCATAAACATCTTTCAAAAAAATAGAGAAATAAGCCCCATAAAAAACGAAGCTTCTTTCCATTGCCCAATCACTCAACGCTCAGAGGACAGCAATAAAAGTACCCAGATAAACATTAAAACAAACCAAACAAATCGAACGCGAGACACTTCACTTGAATAGTTATTGTTTCACCCCCAATCCCTACCAGAAGTAATGTTTATTTCAATGGCACCGGTATTTACCCCAGCATCAGTCAATCATTGCTCGCCTCATAAGAACAACTGTCAAAAGAGCAGTAAAATCATTAAAAAATGAAGAAAAAACCGCACCCCATCGTTCCGTACCCGCGCTGGCATAGTCAAAAAGCCGAGCATCAAAATCCTAATAACATTTTTGGTAACATGATGCCGACAGAAGGATATTTCGTTCAACCCATCATCAACGCTATCCTTCGAAGGATTGGGTCAATTTTCATTGACAAGTTGGACCCCTCTCTCTCTGGTAGCTCTCTTACTAGACAAACACAATTCAACTAAAAAAAAGTCAGGATTTTCAAATTTTCCTAGCACTTTGTAAACACCACAAATTGTGATTGTGATTTTTTTCGTCTTTTTTATGTTTTAATGGCTTCATCTTGTGTACTATATGTGTCCTTTCAATGTTGAGGGCCGACCGACTGGCGATTGCGGCGCGACAAAACGGGGAACAAAACAAAGCCAATAGGAGTACAAAACACCGAGTAGTACCAATGATGAGGCGAAGAAGGGCGCACATACTTTTTTATGGCCACCATTTAAATTAGAATTTTAATTATTCGACGACAAGGATCGACAATGGGGCGATAGATGGATGTTGTGGTTGCACATTCATCCAGGGTATTGGAATAATTTTTTATTTCTCCCAAATGGTTAATAATTTTCCGTTTGGCCATTCATTCTCTATGGTCGCTATCGCTATATCTACACTGTAGATGGGGTAGGTATTCCTTTTAATTTTATTTTTTTATGTTTGGTTTTTGGGAATAGAAAATTATTTCTGCCGGAAAATTAGCTCAACATGTTTATTTGTCTTTTATTGAGTGAAGCGAAACATCAGGTTAATGTAGTGAGTTGCTTTCTCTTCTTTTTTTTCTGAATTTTAATTTGTTTTGTTGGAATTGATTGTTTTACTTAGAAATTGACAAAAATGAAATGAGGGTAGAGTACGCGGTGTACCACAAAGATGTGATTTCTTTCAGCAATTTAGATAATTTTTAATGACTTTCTCTCCCCTGATCAGACACTGGGGATGCATTAAAAACTAATTTGGTTATGGTTTAACGAGCCGCTGAGTTGGATTGTTTTTTAACGAAATAAATTTAATCTTTTTTTATTGAATTTCTGCGAAAAGTGACTATGACTTTTTATGAGTTTATTAGCTCAAGAAACTAACATGACAGATGTATGATTGCTTTCGTTTATCTGAAATGCTTTAAGAAACTGGCACTAATCGCTGTTCGACAAGACACTTAAAGATAGTTCTAAGGGATTATTTGTGCGGGCGCTTCTTGGTTATAATAATGCCTTTGGTAATTCTAGCCCAACAGTGGCAAACCATTTTTTTCGATGGGTATCGCAAGTACTCCGTTAGTAAATCAATTGCCATGAGAAGCGCTTTCTCCATTAGCCGTTCGGAATCGGCAGACGATTGTAAGTCCCCTCCATTCCCTCATTGTAGGCATGGTTGGGAGAAACGCGCAAGACCATGGAGCTCCTTACTCTGCTGCGCCACCCTATTTATTTTATTCATTAATTTATTAAACTCTTAGTTTAGCTCTGAGTAATTTATCACGGAAAACAAAAACAAATTAACATTTTAGTTAATGAAAAAGCAAGATGCTGAAAACAAAGTGTTCTCTTTTCGTGATTTAAAATGGTAGTCGCATCATCATTCGCATCCAGAAAAAAATCTTGTTTTTAAACTTCAGCAGCAATATCCTGAATATCCTGAGACGAAATCAATTATCCGTTAAAACAAAAAATGCGATTGAGTCTACCGTCAAACTGATTGGCATGGATTTTGGAACCCTTTTATTCTGCAAAAAATTGAGTGCAACGATTTATTGGATTGTGAAATGTTGAACAAATTATGTCTACCAATAAATCGCTTCATTAAAACTATTCAGATGAGCATGATCAACAAATGACGAATAAATCAAAAAATTTACCTCGTTGCGAAAACAAAATTTAAGAAAAATATGGAAACATCGTGAATGGTCAAGTTCAGATTCTTTAACTTGCTTATCAATTGGTAAAATCAATAATTTCTGGTAACACCATAAGACTTTCTACTCAAACGACTGCAATAAGCTCGATTCAGATTAATCAATATAAGCGCAGTCACCTTTTTCATCAGAAGTGACTGAGTGATTTCGTTTAGAACGAACCAACACGACTCACACGAAACTTTTTTCCACTCAAATGACTCGATTGAGATCGTGGTCCATAGTGATACTTTCAATTAAAGCTTCTTCCGCAGCTCCATGCATCTAGCATTGGTAGAAGGTAACTTTCACTCAGTAGCTTAGGCAGACGCTATTACCGGGGCAATAAATGAAATATTTACATCTTTTTTAAAGCTTAGTGGTTTCTTTTCTGGCCTTTGACTGTTCTTAACTGTCTCACAATCTTCTTTGAATGTGATATCGGGTATTTCTGGTTTTCGATGAAACGGAGTTTTCTTAAGGTAATCACAATACTGTCCCACCTGTGTGCAATTTCGCTATCATCCACAAGAAATTGCTTGAGAATCGTTATCAAATTACGTCCATCAAATCTTCTGAAAGAAGCTTCTCTTTTTCCGTAAGATGCTATTTTGAAGATGGTTGCTCATATATAAGGTTGAAGCCCTTGAAAAGCTTTGATCACATCAGCAGCCGAGGTAATAATTCCTCACGATACAAGCCCTCTATGCTCTTTGGGAGGAGCTACACCACTTTTTTCGCTTCTAGCAGCTTCTGTATGCTATTTCGAGGTGAGCTATTTTATTTCCTTTATTATAAAGGTCTTGCATCAGACTTTGAAACCTTTATTCTTTTTATTTGTCTCTTTTTTAGCTTCATCATTTAATCACCAGGTTCCTTTGGTTGGTGGCAACAATTTGGCTGTGTTTGATCAAGCTTATAGTATACAGTACAGTCCCACATAAATTGTATAACGCACCTTGCATTCAAGACTGTTTTGATTGTGCTACATCGAAGTATTAATGTATCAACTTTTCAGCATCAGAAAGCGATGTTTTTGGATACCAGCATTTGCAGTCTCTGAACAGACTTTATCATTTTATCATTTTAACCACTGCTGTAAGGAGTATTGTATGAGGCTTGGTTGCTTAACATGGTATTTAACACGATAAGACCGAGTGATTTGCACATTCTTCGAATATATTCACAAGAAAGATTCTGTGTACCATATTCCAAGTCTCCACAGCAGTCTTCGTAGTCCTTGTTTGTACTCCCGACGTATCCATTCAAATCATTGACAAGAAACAAAAATTCTTCTTTTGAAATATCCTTGAGTAGGCTGTGAAAATCTTGATCCTGCTCACACATCCGATGTGAAGGATATCACCTGACAATATTTCATACCTTGGCATCACCATTTAAAAAGACATCAAACGGTCACTTGACTTCGAAATGGTCACTGCCAAGAAGCTATTTCACAAGGACGATACCACCCCTTTTTTTGTCCTGATCAGTCCCATAGTAGAACATCTTTCAGATGTGTGTCTTCCCAGTGGTTTATTATTTCGTATCTTGGGTGCACAAGATTTTTTCAGGGGTGCTTTGAATCATTTCTTCCAGTTAGAAATTGCGACCAGTCACACTTCCAACTTTCGAACTTGCTAATCTTGTGTGTTCCAATACATCGAATTACTTTAAAAAAAAAAAATAGGGTGGCGCAACAGAGCGAGGAGCCCCTGGGCCTAGCGCATTTCTCACAACCATCCCTTGTGAGGGAATGGAGGGGACCTACAATTTTCTGCCGGTTCCGAACGGCTAATTGAGAAAGCGCTTTTCATGGCAATGAATACTAACGGAGGACTTGCCAATTCCTCGCGAAAGGCGATACCCGTAGAAAAAACATTTTTGCCTCTGGTGGGATTCGAACTCGAACCTCTGGAATTACTTTGCCAGCCTCCAAAGACCGTCGAGCTTTTGACTAATGTAGGATGAAGTCGAATATGAATAAGCAAAGATGTAAACCAATAATAGAAAATTAGTGTTCTACTCTAGAGTAGATAAATTTGTCACCATAATTGTTTCTGAAAAGTCAAGAGAGTACACCTATTTTTTCGGACCTGCTGCTGATTTTATAATTATTGAGCTGCAAGAAAACCGAACCTATCTTTTGACGTCTGCAAATTTAGCATGCTTGCATTATTGGTTTGTATAGCTAGCTCAGCAAAAATACAGGGTGCCACAAAGGTAATAGAATCATTTCAATTTGTTTTAGAGTCTACAAATGGCGTCAAGCTTCTTTGTATTTTGACATCTATGTTTTCGACAAAAAGGAAATTGGTTGGCAGCAATCAATGGGGCTATACATACCTAAAACAAACATGAAAATAAAACACTTTCTTTTATTTCTATCAAAATTGTAGCAAATTCACATTCAAACATTACTTTTTACCACCTTGTAGATATGTATGAACTTCATCAGAAAAAAAACGTAAGGGATGACTGCAAAATGGAGCAATGGAGAAGGGCCTTGACATAATTTGATATTAGAAAGGGCATTTGTTTAGTGCAATTTTTTGTAAGCTGATGGATTCAATCTCTGATGTGATGCATTACTAAAATTACGACAAAAAATGCGTCTGTGAATATTCTACGTAAGTTTGCCTCATCACAAAAATGTTATCATAAGAGACATATGCCCTTTAACTTCAATATTATTCGTACAATACAATTGTCCAAAACTCATCTATTTTTTTATTAAATATGAGCAAATTATGTTTTTCTGACATTGCTATTCAATCTTGTTCATTGTAGGCATCAATTTTTGATAATTAGCCAAGAAAAGTAGCTTTGCATCATTTCATCTAGAAATCCAATTGTTATTCCGAGGACATTGTGTACAGCAATCAAATATATGGTTTCGTTGTAAGCAAATTGCTGTCATTTGTTCGACCACATTTATCACATCCCACCAGGACTCCGGACCGATCGTCCCAACAGAATACTCCTATTGCTAATATAGAGACCCCCGCAACAACATCAACTGGAAAATATAACTTTTTCCCTAATTACCCTCAAATAACAATGTCGAAACATTCTCGCATATGTATATGGATTCCATAAAGAACAATTTATTGTTCCGTTATGCCAAAAAGGACAACTATCATCTTCCGCCTTGTATTATCCACTTTATGTGATATGACCAAGATATTCACATATCCGTTTTAATACTTGCGCCAAGACGACAAAAGGACAACAAAATATACAAAGACAAAAAAAAATTATTATTCAAAGATGAAAATGATACTAATAACGACAGTAAACTGTGTAATGTTATGTAGTGAAAAATATGACAGAAATCCTTCCCAAGGATGTGCCAAATGAATACAAAATGCCATCGCCATCGCCAAAGTGTGTAGGCAGCTCAGAGTTAGCCATCGTATAAGTTGCATGCTTGAACGAATGTACATATAGTCGTCTCATTGGCCCCGTCTTAAGAATCTTTATAATTCTTTTCTTTTCATAATTTTGTTGCAAGGATAATAGATGATTATGTTTATTATTTCCGCCCATCTTCATTAAAATATGAAGCATTATTATGTTCGCTATATGGGGACGCTAATACTTATACGGTCGGGTATTTTCATATATTTAAAAAAAAAACAATGGTAAGACTAGAAAAAAGGAACAAACAAAGTGAATAGCACACTCTTGTATCCATCCTGTCCTGAGTGCAAGGCGATGAGTGTCTACTTTTACGATAATAGACCTCGATTATGTTTACGAAATATGGCAACAGGATGTTAATTTTATTTTCAATTTACAACAGCTTACAAACGGCAACTGCAAGTGTTTGCATATCTCAAAATGACAAGCATAAAATCTAAAATTCATTTCTTGCAACCACATGCAACGGTTTTTATATGGGAAAAATTTCTCTTTAATGAAGAAGAAGCCAAAAGCTTATGAAATAGTGGAGATTCAGTAAGAACTGCATGGTGTGGTCTTAGTTTACTCTCAACGGTCATTATTTTGAAAGAATTGTGTGGAATTCCCAGGTATTGAACTTGGCTCCTGTTGCTTGTACTTTGTATATCCACAAAAACATAATTATCCTTTTTTCTCCGATGAAATGTGGAGGAAATGTGTTTCTATACGGCGCAGCCACCTGTTTGTAACGAAATTTTAGATACCTAAGTACTTTAAAATTTAACTATCGGCACATCTTGGGTTAGGTTAGGTAGAATGGGCTGACGGTTGATATTACGGTAGTAGTATTGTAACGTTCTAAAAACCTTAAATGAGTTTATGGTTGGCCTGTTGGTCAATTTTTAACCATTTTGTGGCCTTAATGAAGTTCAACGGGCTGTTTCTGGGAGTGTCAAATAATTCTTCTAGTTTGTTGAAGAAGTAATTGCCCAGAAATCTTTTCTTGGTGTAGCAGATAACTGGGCAGTGGCAAAGTGAGTGGTAATCTCATGTTCGTCTTCGTCATTGCATCCTCTGCATAAGTCATCGGTGCAAAGACCCATTTTCTTCTTGTGGTAGCCTAGTAAGTTGTGTCCTGTTATAATATTGATAGGGTGCGACCCTGATGGATTGGTCAATGAGAGAAGGGTTAAGTGCTGATCCTTTTCTCACTAGTTCGTCCGCTTTTTCGTTTCCCGGTATGCTTGGTGATATTAGCATGTGACAGCGCCATCGTGGACACCTGTTTTGCAGCTTTTGCAACTGCCAAGATCTCGGCTTGAAAGACATTGCTGTGATTTGGAAGTTTGAATGAACTGGCTAGATTCAGGCTTTCTGAAAAGAAACCTGCAACTTCCATCTTCGAGCTGTCAGTATAAACCGATTTAGACGTCTAGTTCATGGTTCATATGAGGTGTTTCACTCTCCCTATCCTGTCCATTGGGGAAGCTGGTTGAGAAGGATTTTTTAAAGTCCAGGTAACGAGTTATAATCCGTGCAGATATTATTGTCTGCGTATCGTGATAGAACCTGTGCATGTCCTGTTTGGCTGGGTTTCCAGACATTACACTGATTAAGCCTAAGTGCGCTGCCGATTCTTGAACAGAACATAGAGATCAAGGCGTGTGAGATTGTGATCGGCCATCTTAGACTTAACATTCCTTGGCGCAGAGTTTGTCGTTCTATGTCAAAATATTTCT
Source organism: Melanostoma scalare (assembly GCA_949752695.1). Classification (NCBI taxonomy): domain Eukaryota; kingdom Metazoa; phylum Arthropoda; class Insecta; order Diptera; family Syrphidae; genus Melanostoma; species Melanostoma scalare. Next base: position 232,385,069 of record OX456985.1, on the reverse strand, counting down.
ATTAACCGCTACTATGAAAATCGGAGGCGAAATACAAGCATTTGCTTTCTGTGCGCATAAATTCACTTCCACGTGGTAGTGGTAACTCTGTTTGAAAGCCTTTACTTCCAATAGACACATCGAGTATTGCAGATGATAGCGATAGGTACAGTCACACATCTTTGATCATCAAGCAATTCAATGCATAAAAGCTATGCTCTCTATTCAAATTTTATCTAAAACCATCTGAAGCTATCATAACGAGCAACAAAGAATACACAGCAAACTGTGTAATGCCTTTATAATCATCTAACTCATGTCTTTTCCTTTTGCCCTTAAAAAACTCATCAGTCTTCTTCACTTTGCAATTGTTGTGGTGAAACGTTTTCCCAAATTCTAGACAAAGAAGCAATAAAAAATTAATCATAGAACACAAGCGTCTGACAAAAACAAACAATCTCTTACAAAAATACTTATTACTTATTACAACCTCCTTACCCCACCTCCACTACTATAGCCAGTAAACGAGCAATGTTTTCTAAAAAAAAAAAAATTCTTTCCACTTGAAGTTGCAACATTATTACCTACAGATTTGCGTATTTTTTTCATTCCTTCCTTTCATCCTTTGGAAGCCCGAGAGTAGGTAGGTATATGGAAAGCCTTCTTCTCTATGAATAAAAAGAAATCAAACAGTATCAAGGTGGAAAGGCAACGCTAAGCTCCTTACGTTTAACATTCCATCTTTGAATTAATGGCAAACATCTTGAAATCGCATTTAAATACATTTGTATACATTTGCACAGTGCCCACACCCCGCAGCTAAACAGAACAAGCAGAACTGTATAACAGGACACCCTTCCAAAAGCCACACGCGCAACATTCTCTACAAGTGAAATCAAGACGCTCGAAATTAAATTAAATACGCTCAGTTTACTTTTTGCCATCACAAGGACTCTACCACTCCGCGACCGTCAGAAGCACACCTTAAGTCTCCCCATCTTCTCATACTCAGCCCCGTGTCAGAGTGCAGTCAGTATCCTTGAAATTACTCAAGAGAATTAAGAAGCAGCAGAGATTCCACTTTCGATACACCGTGAGTCGTCAGCCCAGAAGCTGGAAGAATCAAATAAAAATATATACGAGCCGAATGGCTTATGATATGGGTAGAGAATCAAGGCATCGCAAGGTTTTCGTAATTTATACGAGAGAAAGACTCGATGTTAAAATGAAATGAATTCGAATGGAAATAAAGAGAACAAACTAGAGGAAAATAAAATGTCATGTCTTAAGTTTGGTCACTCATTCCACTGCTCTACGTGCGACGAGACGTTACACACAGCCAAAAGGTGAAAGATGTTTTTACTCGTGGCTTACCATCACCACCGTTCACCGCCGGCCGATTTGCTGCGACAACTTGGCAGTGTCCTTGGGGGTGACATTTTATGAACTTTTGATTATGTTGGGGGCTCTGATGGCGAAATGTCTGAATCAGATAACCGAGCAAAAGACGCGACGAGGCACTTACGAACTTGAGGAATTACTTATTTCCGTTTGTGCGAGTGCCATTTAGGTGTGCGATGCGAGGACAGTGAATTATTTCAATTATCGTGGAATTAAAGGTGGGGCAGAATGAAGTCAATTGACAAGATGTTTTCCTTAACAAAAATTGAATTGAATTCGTTCAACCATTTAACAGTGGCAAGCTACTTTACTACTCTCACCATTTTTTGGTGCTGCAGTTGACTTCGTGTGCAACATTTTCGCTCCGCTTGAAACTGCACAGTTCTGAAACAAAGACCCCATCGGGAGTGAATGCATTCTCTCCCAATGATCAATATAAAAGATTTTGAAGGAAACTACTCATACTCAATAAGTGGGATAAGCGTTGCGTAATTGTTAGCATATCTTCCTTCTTTTTTTACCTATTTGATTGCAAAATGTGCATTTCTTTATAGAACTATTGAACCTATTGGTTTTAAGCTTGTTTGGTTTTATTTCTTTTATTTTCATTATAACGAGCTGTGTTCATATTTAATTATTTTTTTTAGTTCTTCCCACCTATAGTTTTCGCTGGCTTTTGCCATCGTTTGTACGAACAGTGGCTTCTATCATCATGACCATTAAATTTGCAAGAAGTTGATGGCGTCATCGTCGGCGGAAGTTTCCTAACATAAAAAAAAATTATAACAACAATAAAATCGCCAAACCAAATTGTGTTCCGGGTGCGATGCTAATTATACAAAAATGTCTGTGTACGTATATATTTTAATGACGCGAAAGGAGTGAAATTTTAATTAGAACTCATTCCCAGACTCAAAAGGAACAAACCAGAGTCAGAGAGTCAGACAAACCAGGATACAGGATATGAAGTTTCTGTGGTTAAAACACACCAAAAGTGAGAAGACAAAATAAATAATAAAACAAACAAAAAAAAAGAAGAAGAGAAACCATTGCGAGGCGCGAATAAAAATGTAATTTTTTATTCGCGTTAGTGTAGCCTCAGCGCGTTATGGTGGCACAAAAAAAGTGTATTAATAAAGAAATGCAAAAACTGGTGGTGTTTGTGCTTTTTTCGTTATTTCTTTTGCTTGGTGCTTGCGTTTTTTTTGGATATGATGTTACAAAATATTTTTCGTAATTATTAATGAATGAGTCAAAAAGCCTTTGAAAATTCATATGATGAAGTTGATGAATTTCGGAATCAATGATATAGAGATTTAGTTCTTCTTTTGTGTTAAAGTTTATGTCCGTATAAAGGACTTTTCACATGAGCACGATCAACGAATGACGAATAAATCAAGAAATGTGATTTTAAGCATAAATTCCTCTAGAATTTTTTAGGAAACGATGGAAATACAGTTCATACTTATTTTTAGGTGGACAAACTCTTATTTTTGTGCCTGAAATAAAAAAAATTTATTCGCTAAGAATAAATATCTAGTAGGTACGAAATATCAGACTATATTCTAGTTCCACATAGAATCCACACCCCAACGATTAAATTTTTCACGTGTAAAAATGTTTTTCCACGGCTATCACCTTTCTCGAGGAATTGGCAATTCCTTCGCTAGTAAATTTATTGCCATGAAAAGCGCTTTCTCGGTTAGCCGTTCGGAACCGGCAGAAAATTGTAGGTCCTCTCCATTCCCTCAAGACATAGTTGAGAGAAATGCGTTAGGCCCTGGGGCTCCTCGCTCTGTTGCGCCACCCTACTTACTTACTTTTTTTTATAGTTTTTTTTTTTCAAAACCAACTTCTTCGTCAATGACTAACACGATTTTGGTGAAATTCTATAGATGTCCTAAGCAAAGATTGCGTATCCAAATTTGAACATTTTTGAGTTTTTCTAATATTTTCAATAAGGTAGAGTCGTTCGGGGTAAGTGTGCGCACTGTGGTTTTCTTGAAAATAGGGATGAAATTCGGGTTTCTGTGGATGCGCAATTCAGTAGGTATCTGAACTGAGGTCAAGTAAGTTGTGTTAGTGCTGCTGTCGTGTTTGGCGTTTCGACGAGAGACAAAAGAAAAAAAAGGTACGTTTCACTAAAATATTTCTTCATTTTCAAACTGTGTCAGTGACTTGAGTTTGTCTTACAGTGAAGTCAGTAGGGATTTTTTTTATAATATACTTTATGGTCCTTACGTTTCGGTGAAGATTTTACAGTTTTTGGTAATTGTTTGTAAAAATTTTTGTAAAAACAATAGAAAAGTGCATTTGGGGTAAGTGTGCGCAAAAATTTGGGGGTAAGTGAACGCATGCGCACACTTACCCCAAACTAATTTTTCAGTCATGTAAATCAAAACACATCATAAAATTCCTGAATAATCTTGTATTTGATTGCAAATATGTGTACATGTTTATATATCTGTGTATTTTTATATTTTTTTTAAATGAAACAGGTATGCCTAGAACGTATGTTAGAAAAAATCCGAACAAAAAGCTAGTTTCACAAGCTCAATTTGATGAAGCTAAAAGGCTTATAAGTCTTGGCTCAAGTAAACGTGCGGCTGCAGAGAAGGTGGGAATCAGCGAGTCTGCCTTGAGAAAGTGGCTAATCCTGAACACTGTGGCATTAAAATTACGAATAAAATTACGGCCACACATTCTACTCCAACGAATCTAAACACACAAAAATCTATTCATGTTGCTCTCTTGTCCATAAGTCCTTTGCCAAAATCGGAGAAGACCACCAAAAGAAAAGGAAAAACCCTTAAGTCTGAAGTTATAACATCAAGTCCATTTAAGCAAGATTCTTATGAAATGTTCAGGGTAGACATAGTTTAGTCCGGAGATGGTTCCTGTCAAGGTTTGAATCCCATATTCCCACAGGAACAGGGTTGGGAACGGAAAATTTGAAACTACTATACAGATTTCAAAAACTCTTTCAGCACTATGGGTGCTACATTATCTCCCTTCATCAGTAACTTAGACTATATTTCATACCTATAATCCCACAGGAACATAAACGGGAACGAGAACGGAAACCTAAAGTTACTTGACCGATTTCAAAAATTCTTTCAACTCTAGTATGTTACATTATCCCTCAGTGACATAGACTTACATTTCATTCACATATTTCTATGGGAACGGAAGATTCCCACAGGAACGGGGTTGGGAACGGAAACTTAGAAACTACTGGACAGATTTCTAAAATTCTTTCAGTACTGGGATTCCACATAATCCCTCAGTAACTCAGGAAAAGAAACGGGAACGAGAACGGGAACCTTAAAGTTAATTGACCGATTCAAAAATTATTATTTTTCAATAGATTGGTTAAAATCTACATTTTATGATTGATATATTAGTTTGTCGCTAGTGAAACTTAAAGTTCCTCTTACGTTAATTGTTATGTTTTTAAATTAATGTTTTAAGTTCTGTTAACTATTCTTTAATTTATTATTATTTATTATTATGTTTATGTTTTTTTTATAAAAAAGAAGTTAACTAAAAAAAAACACAATAATCTTGATAAAAATGAAACTTGATTGAGAATTCGTAAGTGAAAAAAATTTATGAGCGTCACAGCCTGCGCACACTTACCCTACACCCTGCGCACACTTGCCCCTTCATAGGGGCAAGTGTGCGCAATTCGACTTGCCTTAATTTTCTTATAAAAATACAGCTAAATTTATAAAAAAAATTGTAGTTTTATGGTTGAACAATAGTAGTAAAAATGTGTCCGTTCAATATTCAATCAACTGTTTTTGGGTATATCCTTTCTTTTGCATGAAATCTTTCTTCAAAGTCAAAAGTGCGGCACACTTACCCCGAACGACTCTATCCACAATTTTTTCAAATTTTTGTTGAAGAGTCTTCTATTAACATCTAAAAACTTACATACTTGATTTGTAAGGAACTATAGTTTTTAAGTAATTGAAAAATAAAACACCGGGTTTTTAGACATCTGCTCTAACTAATGGTTAACTTTTCAGCGTTTAGTCACTGCAAAAAAAATTACGTTATTAAATTTTCGCCTTAAGCATTTGGATTTAATTTAATTTCTTTCTATACTTTTTGTGGCTTTTTACAATTTTTATGATTAAGTGCAGTTGGCAACCCTGTACCACCATGTCTATTATGAAGAGCGAATACTAAAACTTTGCACTCAGCCTTAAGATTTTGATATTGTAACTAGCATACTATCGCAAGTTCGTGGACCATTTTTTTCTTTTCCATTAACAGCGCCATGAGCATTGTGACGATCTGGAAGGGAATCTTCGCTCGAGGTTGAGTTATTTCCTTCTTCCTCGAAATTTCTAGATCTATTTTTTTTCACTTAGAAGTAAGACAAAAAAAATATTCTTTTTTCTCAATATGAGAACTGATACCATCATTTTATGTGAATTATCAGAATAATCGAGCTCCACTTCTTGAATCAAATTGGTACATAAAACAATAAAACTAAAGACTCATCTAAAGATCAAATCCTAAAACAGAAGAGTCAAAACGTTGGATGGAGCTAATAGCTAAGAACTTTTTAGTATCCTCGAGGGAAGTATTATTGCAGCTGTAAATTATACTTTGAGAAGTTTTACATGTCCATAATAAAAGGAGAGTGAACAGCAAATTTTTATGTCAGCAGTAGTAAGTGCTTCTGAAATTAAATGAAAAAAAATATATATTCTCTCTCAGTCCAGTCACGACTGACGAGTCACCATTCGGTTTGTACCTACACAAGTTGTGCACCAAACGAAAAGCAATGAGTGATAACGGATTTATGGCTAAAAGCTTCAACGAGTTATGATTCAATTTTCATGATTTATTGAAATGATTTGAACATTTTTGAAAATAAATGCGAGAATTATTCTTTGAGAGACGTTCTTGAACACTTTTTATTTTTTTTAAATACGAGTAGTTTGGTTTAAATGTGTTTCACCCTTTTTAATGTGTAGTCTAAGGTAAAGTAGTGTGTCTCTTTGAGTTGAATAGTTTAGTATAGAGTAATAAGAGTAAACATACAATATGTATATTTGAGGTCGTCATCATATGGAAAGCTGTGTCTGAACTAAAATGCTGTCTCCTGATCCTGATGGTTGCCAGCACGATAGGTATTGCAAGTGCTTTACTCGTCCTACTGACTACTCTTGTATTAGTGGACACAGATAAACAAAAATTAAGGGTATCAGCTGGGAACTTAATCCGCCAATTGAAAACCATTTATTTAATTTCAACGACATTATGTGTTGATTAAGTAGGTGTACGTAATCAATCACGGCGTTTCAGTAATTCTTTTGAGTAAGCAACTGTTCAAACCCAGAATATTCGACAGACGAGAAAGGATCTGGTAATAAGATAAATGGAAACCAATTGTATGGCTTCAGAATTTGACTTAACTCTGTGTCTTCATTTGCTTTAAACTCATAGCAAGATCTGAAATACGACAGGTTGAACGAAGGAGAGCAGCAAGAGCAGCAGCCAAAATTATGTGTTGTGGGCATTTCATAGCATACTACACTTGCTTTACCAAACACAACAACGAAATAGAAAATGGTGAAAAAACACATGCAGAAACCTTCATCCCCCTGCTTTAATAGCTGCGATTGATGCTCTGCGATAAAAGTAGAGCATAAGTTTTGAACATAAGGCTGCTAAAATGGTCTACACTTCCAATATTCAAATGCTGCTGAGACCAGGGGTAACGCACATTATAAAACTGAGAGCTATCTTTGTTGTAGTTTTGTTTTGTTTAAACGCTAAAAATTTAATCAAAATCGTAGCAACAGTTTTTTTTTAAAGCAGACACAGAGTTGCAAGACCAGCTTTTTTTTGTTGTTCTCTATCATCGCAATGTAATGTTTAACTGCTTTGTCACAATATTTTCTCTGTACGTTTGCAAAACCTGCCTTCTAGTATACTTTCCTATCGCAAGTAAAAAAGTGCTCTTCTTGCGAAAGTGAAAGTGGCACTCTTAAGTGTGAAACCATCGCTTGAATTGCAACACTTAAGAAAGGCAGTGGTTCCTTATTTTGACCGCAGCTAGAGCATATGCGTTTGTGTCACCAATTCAAATTTCTCCGTAAAACTTTTATAGTCTTTAGGCATAGGCACTGCTGTTCCAAAAAAAAAGAAAACATTATTTTTCGAAAAAAAGCTTCTTTAAAAAACTTTTCCATTTGGTTGAATCAAAACTTTTTTTTTCGAACGAGGTAATGATACCTGTAATGCTTTCGTTCAATAAACATTCTAAAACTTTAATTTCAGATACCGTTAAAGTTTCCATCACTTCCTTCATCCATCACTTCTCTCTGTAGGAAATTGAGAAAAACTTGCGAAGCTTTCTTCTCATATTATCACTGGTGAATCCTCAAAAGTTTAAAATATTCCAAGCAGTGTTTTTCTTCAGAAAAGAATAAATTTAAACTATCGAAAATCAATCTCTTCAGGGCGTCGAATTGATGGTGTTTCTTAATGTCCTTAACTGCATTCAATTCTAAGGGAAACGTAAAATATATGATGACGATATGCTGTCATTTTTGTGCTTCAGGCGTGAGAGGATGATACTGGTATAAAAGTACCAGTGAGGTTTCTATCAATCATCTTCTTTTTCATTTTAAGGCTCGTTACGCATGAGTATCGTTATACGCACAATGTAACCAGTTCATAATCGACAAAGGTCCCGGGCTTGTGCTGTTCCAAATCTGAGGCCAAAGTCATTGTATTTGTATCTGCATTGAGCGTTTTGTCTGATTTTCTCCTTTTCGCGATTGCGTCTGAATCTCAAGGTCTGTGCTTTGGTTTTTTAAGCAAGAGGCTTTCACGGATCTTGGAAATTCTTATAGTACGATTAGGCTTTATAATTCCTGACACAAGCACCAGCAACTCAGCTACCACCAACCTACCCTCATTGCAAACCGTATATTTGCACTGGACTGTGGCTGTGGACTCACCACAACAGTGTAGAGCCTTCCGTTCAACTTAGGGGGCTTTTTCCGAACACAGAAGAGAAGTCTTCTCGTCATTTCATCCACCCTACGCTTATTCGATGAATGATGTCGTCATTACAAGTTGCTTTACTGTTGCAAGTTTCTGTCAACAAATATAAAAATCCAAAAAAGAATTGTAAAAAGCTGAAGTTTGATTCGGGCTTGAAAACTTTTACTGGCGTTATTTACTATTTTCTTCCTCAAACTCTTTACTTGAAAATAAATTGCCTAACGAATCAAAAAAAAGTAAAGCGCGTTTCATTCTTGAACCAACCTACTCTTCTTTTAAACAAATCTTAACTATTACAGTAAAGGTATAATACTTCTACTTGAATATAAACTTATTTTTAAAAACGACTGCGCAGATGAAACAATTGCTTCGATCTGAACTACGAACGCAGCGAATAAAATTGATTGAACATCAATAGTACGATGCTTGATAAGACCGCTTTTATACTTACATACACATCAACGGCGGCGTCACCTACCTTCTGCTTTCTCCGTTGTGTTTTCGTAGTTATCACAGTTTCAAATAAGAAAACAATCAAAACATTTATAAAAGTAAATGGCCTGGTAATGGTTTTATCAAACGCACTATTTTAAATAAAATACATTCAATGTTATCGCTTCAAAAAAGTTCCTATTCCAAACTGTGAACGATAACGTCACACTAATTTCAAACACACAACACAAATAATAAACCAGCCATATATGTAAATTTTGCATCAAGAAAGTTCCAATGCTGTGTGTTTAAAAATTCAGTCTCTGTTTCAGGCCCGTGGGTTTGTTATCATCATTATCAGCGCCAGTTGGTCGAAGGTCATCGATAAATTGAAATTTCGAAATTACCAGCTCAATGCTCTGTCTCTGGCTGATCAGTTCGAATTCTGTGTCCGACATCGCTTGTTCGTCGTCTTGGTTCATCCACATAATAAAGAAAAAATCACCACGATGTTCTTTGTTCGTACTTTAGTCGTCTTGATCGCTGTCGGCCTGGTTCTCGGTGAGGTGGTACACTTCAAGCCTTGCAGAGACTACACCGGTAATTGTGTGGTTCATGAAGTGCGTATTGACCCATGTCCACAAGCATCTGAGAACAAAGCATGCAGAATAAGGCGACGCAAGCCAGCGAAAATTTCATTTGACTTTACACCAGGATTTGATAGTGATAACGCAACTTCAAGAGTTTTTTGGGCAAGAGAAATCGAAGACTTGGAATTGGACGATATGGATCATGACAGCTGCAACTACTCCTCATGTCCTTACAAACACGACCAGAAGAATACTCTTAACTTTGAGCTGCCAATTCGTTCCAAGTTTCCATTGAATGATTACGAAATCAAATGGAGGTTGAAGGGTTCCACTGGCGAAGAGTGCTGCTTCACAACAGCCATCAAAATTGTTCGTTAAGAAGAATATACTCAACTATCATTGTAAAAACTTCAACTGTGACTAATAAATTTTCCATTTTTTATTTCGTATTACGTACAATTTTGTTTAATTGAGATCAAGTGTTGTGGTTTATGGAATCATACGACAGAAAACGTGTTTGGAATGTCAATGAGTTTGGTGCTATCACTTTCATTTGTTATTGTTTTCCAGGGAGCTTGTGACTCTACCTTATCATCAATTTTTCAGGCCAAAGAACGTTTAATGAGGAGATTAACTACAATCGAATAATGGTGAACTGGGCTGTCGAAAGCTATGTGGAGTTGCTTTTCTTATGCGTTCAGAGAAGGTAAGATATAATAATTTGAATAAATAGGACTAAGGGGTCCGTGAGTTTGTGAGTCCATGGATCCGTGGTTAAGTTCAAGTTACTTCGTGAAAGTTTGAATATTTTTGCTTTCTAGTCCAACTTTCTCGGTGACCGGTCTATTTTCCCTTCGTATGAACAAAACATTGGATATTTGAAAGTTCTTTACACAAGACCAGAAAAATTGATTGAAAAGCAAGGCATTTTTCAAAGACTTCTTCTTTTTTTGTTTCCTGTTCTTCAAAGTGTCTTTTAGAGTCATATACAATGTCACACAGTGTCACGCATAGCCGCACAGTGCAGCACAGTTTCACACAGTGTCGCACAGTGTCACAAAGTGTCACATATTGTCGCATATTTTCGTAAACGTTTGTAAGCTCTGCTTAGGTCTGGCTAGACGTAGACGTTCCGCTTAAAAATTCATTCAATTGACTGCCAAACTTAGGTCGGATCAAGAGGTGGGTATGCGTGATTTCACAAACAACTATATTTAAAAGAATGTAATTGCTTCGAAAGTTAGCCTACCTTCCCCAAACGTCAGCATCCCTTAACCAAAGCCAACCATCAAATCAAATCGTTTCTAGTCACCTTTCTCATTCTTTCTTCAATTAAGAAGATTCGCCTTGTAAAAAAGATTTTTATCCTAAGCTGCCTGTTTATGGAAGCGTTAACCAATTAAGTTTCCCACTCAAGACACAGCGCACTCGTAAGGTAAATCTCACCCATAAACCAAAAAGGCACAGCAAAAAAAAAAAAAGAAAACAAAACCAAAACCAAAGAAAAAAACATAAAGAAACGAATTTTATTTCAATTAACCCAAATAACGCAGCATAAGGACGCGCAGATGAAGAAATAATCCCCGGGATGAAAATAAAGACGATGGAATCAATGACCCAGTCACACGACTCCCAGGACCTAATCATTTCCACACAAAGATAATCTAGATTTTATTTGCTCCTTCGCGTGAGTACCTTCACATTCGGAGGGGGTATAGGTATAATATAGCACTAGCAGCAGAACCAGCAGCAGCAGCAAAAGCATCATCAACAAACGTCTAGCAAAGCGACAATTTAAAATAGCATCTTCATTGGCTGCTTATTTTGGCGTTATGGCTGGCACAAGGACCTATGCTCGCTCCCATCATCGCATCGGTGTGTTGTATCCAGATTTCTTTTCATAAGTCTCTTTGAAAATTAGATGAGACCAATGGCGGGTGCCAAGACTAATAAAAACGGAAAAAGGAAAATAAAATTAATCCCGCTTCGTAATGAAACGTGTGATTTAGTCTCTTTGGTGTTCTTCTTCTTTATCTTCTTGTTTTTTTTTTTTTTTTGTATCTTCTTTTATTTTGTTCCACCTAAGGAGGAGGAGGGATAGCAAAATGAGCAAACTCTCGGAGACTACAATGATATCCTTTTTATTTGCTACACGGGGTGTTGGCAAGGACAAACCTCCAATTGGAGATTTGATTCGCTGGAAGTAATTGCAAGTAAATGTGAAAGCGAAGGATACGAAGCTTACACGGTGCCAAAGATATAGGTAGCTGAGCTGACTTGTGAAATTCTATTCGTTTCAACCCCAGAGTTGAGAGGGGTGCACGAATCGAAGTGGGTAGGTACATCACAAATATCCGGCTAATCTTGGTTGATTTTATTTCATTAGAATATACTTTTTCAGTGTGTTTTATTTAGGGGGGTAGCTGAGAGTCGAAATTTTATTTAGCGTAATAAGTGCCTTTGTGCATTTCGCTTAAAGGTCTTCAAGACTTTTGTTCTGATTTTTTTTTCATTTTCGACGACAATTATTGTTTATGGGTACAGGAGGAAAATTAAATGCTTTATAACAAGAGCCTTTTTCTTCGGATGTGTTCGTCAAGTGTGCAAATCTTTTTGATGACCTCTAGACATCAGCAATGCTATCTCGTCGATCGTTGCGTTTTCATTTTTAGCTGCAGTTGATTTTTCGTTTAATATTAAAAAATAATTCAACATTCAATACCAGGTGAACGCAATACCTGTGATACTTGCTGACATTGGTATCGATACGTAGAAAGGGCCGTTCTTAGCAAGTTACACTCAGAGCTCAGCTAGGGAACTACACGGAAATAGTTTGGTAACAATACATTCGATACCACTTCATTTTCCTAGAATATAACTCCAGCTTAAAAAGAGACTTGAACTCAAGTGAAAGTTGGGTTAGGTAAAGCAATTCACGTATGGGTTAACCGACAGAAGTATGAAGCTCTGAACGCAACAGTTTTTTTTTAACTACATAGACAGGCCGAAAGCAGATCACCTTTACTAACACGTCGACCTGAAAGATCTTTTTTAGTTTTCCCTTAAGTTGTGTAAGGTTGTTCATTCGAAGTTGAAGTCGTGTAAGAATCTAAGAATATTCGAAGAAGAGGTGTTTCGGATGTCAAGGGGACTAGTGAATCCTTTTTTGGAAATATTTTGGCCTGGATCTGGCTATGGCAGGGCATTCACATAAAATGTGTATTTGAAAGAGCAGTGACTAGTGAATAGGTCCGTAAGTAACTTTGTGTCATACGTTTGCTCATGTCGAGAATTTCTTTCATACGTCTTTGAGATAAGTCGATGAATAGTTTTGACTGGCGGTGGCCATTAGAGTTGTTCCAGGTGTGAATCATGTTCTGCCGTTCCCAAGTAACCAGTTCATGTTTAATGCTACTGATTGGGCGACTGCTGTAGGGTTCCGGACCTTTGAATTGGGATTGAGAGACAAGTCTAACTAGGCAGTCAGCCTCTTCGTTGCCCTGTACACCTTCATATCCAGGCACCCAGAGAAGAGTGATTTTACTATGGGTGGCTAATTGAGATAGACATGTCAGGCAGTTCCAAACTAGTTTGGATTGAACGGAGAACTGATGCCAATTCCCTCCGTGGTGGGTATTGCGGCTTAATTGTTTGAGGGGAGAAGTGGAACTTCCTATCTCACTAGAGGACTGTCTGTAAAAATATCGATGAAAAAAAGAGAGGCATGAAACATTACGTAGATGTATTCAATTGACCCAAAATTTGACTTGTCACCTATGAATTTCAGCTCTATTTTGAATCCTGTCAAGCAGGTGCGATGAAGTTTGAGGAGCACCTGCCCAAACCTGGGATCTTTACTCTAGTTCGGAACGTATGTAGGCTTTATAAATCACATCAGCGGATGTGAAAATTTCCAGCATTTTTGCCGATTTCAAATATTCTGTTGTTCCAACGAAGACCGTGTCGTCTACACACATACCGAGTACATGCAGCTTATCGGTCTCTTAAAAAGGTAACATTCATGGATAAAGATAATGGGGAAAGATTGAGCCTTAACGACAGAAGACAGCATTGGATTTTCGAGGTATTGAATTCTACAGAATAAAGATTTGCACTAGTAACAATGCTATCAATTTCAGAATTCAGTGAGTTACTCATATGCAACTGTTCCAGTTCCACATCCGAAGAGCGGGGACGTGAAGTTGGAAACGAATATGAAAAGTCGAGAGTTGTCAGAAAAACAATTTAGCGGGTTAGAGGTCCCAGAAAAAATATCACTTAGGAAGATATAGAAGAGTGTCGGAGACAAAACAGAGCCCTGGGGCACACCAGTATCTATAAGGAGAGTATCAGACTTAAAACTCCTCAGTACCTCTTGTATAGAATGGTCTGTAAAGGTAACGAAGAAGAAACTCGTGGATACCAAATGCATGCATTTTTAATAAGACAACTTGACGACAAACTCTATAAAATGCTTTAGAAATATCAGCCGCAATAGTCTTACTTTCTCCAAAACAATGCGTTAAGAATAATTGCGCTTTTCGGTAAGATAAGCCAACAAATCACAAGTGGACCTATTGCTGCGAAAGCCCTACTGTCGGTCATTAAGAAGCTTTCGTTCTTCAAGATAATTCATAAGTTGACGGTTTAACAATGTTTCCATGACTTTGGAAGGAAGGGATGTAAGTGCAATTCGAACGAAGTATGTTTCCGTATCGTATTCAACTTTATTCTCATCATTCTCATGAGATATTGATTCGCCATCCATTGCTTTAAAAAATTCAAAAGCAAATTAGATTAGACTACAAAGTTCCTTCCTTACTTTGCTTTTAAACATCAGGATGAAATGTCCTTCAGAAGCTTTTGACCCACTCTAACTACAGTTCCGATTTTCTCCTATACTTTTAAGGTCGGTAAAGGGACATTATTATGAATTCAAAGAAATTAAGCTTGCGTCCTTAAGAACACTTTCAAATTAGAATTTTCACTACAAAACAACATTCTTGTTGTGGGGAACTCATTAAAGCTTAAGGTTCGCCAGCCAAAACATAAACTTTATTACCACAGAGCGTCTATAAAAAATGATTACCATGGATAAGCTTCAATAACAATTGAAAAGACAATGGAAACACGCGAATTTCATTACATAGTTTCATCAAAACAATCTCACATAACACTTCACCAGTCCCCTTGACTTTCAACAGCAAAAAAAAAAACAAACACTTTCTGTTCTATTGGCAATCATTTCTTGCTTAGAGTGAAATCACGCAAAGTCACGCTTTATTAGCAAAATAGCCAACATAACGCGCTTTGAAAGAAAAACTTTGACAAAAAGAAAAGATCGGAATTAGTGTTTCACATAATTGTCTATTGTCTAACAACTGACATTGTAATCTTGCACCCCCTCTATTTTTCCTGAGTAAGAGAAAATATACAACAAAACTTTCTTCGGTGGAATCTTCCGCGTGGAAAACTTTTATTCAGGTTTCCCAACGTCATCATCCTGATATATTTTTCTTCTTTTTTTGTTTGCTTCTATCAACAATAAAACAATGCGTCGCACAAGTTTTGGATATCATAGGCCAAAAATCCATTAAGGACACCAATAAATGCGCGCCAGGACAAAAAGTGCGTCATTACCGGAAGATACCCAGACGTGGGAGTGAGGAAAGGCACTTGCGCTCCACTGAGCCAATGAAATTTGGTTGTCATTGGAATAATGGTTTAATGTTCATTAGATTTTGCATTGTTTTCGATTTTTCTTCTATAAAATGACCCCGTCTACCGACCGACCGAAGTGCCGATGGCAGGGGTGCGTTGATGTCTCACAGGAATTCAAAGGCAATAAAAACTTTAACAACTTCACTTTAGTTTTATGACCGAGGAAATTTCTAAAAAAAATAAAAGCACACAAACAGAGCAGAAAAACGTCTAACAAACATCAAAATAACCCTTGACACCTTCTTAATCCTTATATAGCACAGAAAATCCTTTGATTAACCTTAATTCTTCCGGACGGATGCGTCCCTTCTTAATCCTCACCTTCAGTCATTTTCTACTAAAAAACCTCTTTTTTGAGTGCAATTAAATTGGATAGGGGTTTTTTTTCGACGTTATCTCCAGATTGCACTTTCTTTTACGTTTAAAAATGATGAAGGGTTGAGAGGAAACCTCAGCATTCTTTGCACGCTCAATTCTATTCTAAAAACGGGGTGGGTGAAAGGAAAGGAAAAGTTTTAATTGGCGTGATTTTTAAATGCTAAATACTTTTGGTTGATGGCAGTTGGTAGGTATTTCTTGGCAGCGATGGGGAAATTGATTAGTGAGATTAAAAAGCAAAAGGATAGAGACGTTGACTTTTAAGTACTTTAAATGAGCAGTGGTAACATTTGGGCGATGACGGTGTTTTCTTCAAAAAGGTTCGATTTTTTCTTCCTTTTAGTAGAATCAAGAAGTTTACTGTGCGGTAAAGCGTTAAAAGAAGGCGTTTCTTGAGTTTTAGTGCTGAAAATGTTGACAGATAAAAATTATACTCTGTTCTGAGCAATTGGTATTAGGTAGGTACACATATCACATATCAGGAGAAGTGACGCAAGGAAACCTCTTGAGGCCGCATCTGTTTATTTCTTATTAAAATGTAACAGACATTGATGTGACAAGTGGACAATGTCGGATTTAAAATAATGTTTTGTGTCCATAATGGCGAATGTGGCATTGAGTCAGGCTAACGTCCTGATGTGACAAGTCTGTTGCTGGTTACCAAGAGCTAGAAACTTAACTTTTGTTAGGGTCTCTTTTTGTTTTGTTGGACTACTTGTGGTGGTATGAAAAAGAAAACAACACCTGGGTTGGCGTCTTCCTGTTTTCAATCCATGGAAAATATTAATTTCAAATCCAGATCCCCAAACAAAGGTACAACGAGCCTATAAAAAGAACTCAGCTCAGATCAAAGCCTAGTGATGACTGATCAACCAACGGGTAAAAATATATCCTTTGACAAAGTTACAATGACATGATATCGACGAACTTTGTGTACTGTGGTTGCACACAAAAGATATGCTGGCTATCAAAAAAGAGCAACCACAAGTTTTGAATGAGCAATAAACATTCAAGCCTCCTTCTCATCGGCCAATTAGTCACACAGCTTCACCTAAACAATGGGCGATAATCAAAATGTATTTCACCGGAAACTTGTCTGAACATTCGTCTGATAGCAGGGCCTTACAATCACCTAAGAAACCACAGTATCACTGCATTATTACCGTCATATCATTGCATGGAAGAGAACAATCACTCAAAACAAAGGAAAAACTACAAACACGTCTTATCGCTTCACAGCCCACAGCTTGATACCGCCTGCTCGATTAATAATACACTTCTCTCATACCGCCACAAAAGAATCCCAAAGTCGGTCTTGAGTTCACGTCGAATCGATAAGACTGCCAACGAACGATCACCGCAGCGTCCAACTGACGGACTTCGTCTTTCATCTGACAAAGTTCCAACTAAGAAAGACACGGAAAGGTCTATACACTGCTAAGCGCTACACTGCGCTATTCTGTAAGTGCATGTGGTGCAAGGGTTGATTACATTGGACCAGGCAAAAAACGGACCATGGACCGAGAGTGAGAGCCACAACGACAAAGTTGGCTTCCTCTTGCAACTGATAAAAAGTTAATTAAACCACGCATTGCCGCAGCCTGTGAAGCAAGAGATGGACTCGAAAATCTCCGTATCAGTGTATATCTTTGAGGCGGTCTTTTTTGAGGTTTTGTGTTGAGTGCGATATGGCACCAGCCAGAGCAGCGCAGCGCAGCGTTTCGTTCCCTATCTAGATGGAGGACACTTTTTTGTATAAACTCAATCCGGGAAGAGGATTTAGTTTTCTTTTTTCCTTTTTTTTGTGAAGTGATGATGAATTAATGCGACGCAGATATAAAATTCTCGTACTCCTTTACCCGAAAGGGCGGTCCAAGGAATCTCAAAGAACATTTTCTGAATAAGTTTTTTTCTCTTTTTTATTTTGTGTAAGAATAACAGATATCACATCATTGGAGAGTAGTTTCCCTGTTGATAAGGAGAAGAGGAATACGTCGTACACGACAAAGTGAAATATGAAATTGTAATTTACATTGCTCCATTTTTTTTTTCTTTACTTTTTTTCTGTTTGGCTTTTGTTTATTGCATTTTTTTTATTACGTTTTTAATTTGGTTGTGTTTAACTTTGTTAACGCGGTACAAAGGGGATTTTTAATTAACGACAAAGAATTCATTGTTTTGGAAAAGGAATTAGGGCGAACGTTGGTCTCGAGCTGTGCAAACGAGCGCTGCTGATTGAAATTCATTTTACTTTTGTATGTTTATTAAGTTTTTGTATTGAAATTACAATTTTTGTAATGTGGGTGGCCAATGTCCATTGGTTGACAAAGTGACCATAGTATCGTAAGTGTGTAGGTATCGACCACAGGAAATGTTCTACAAAATGCAAATAAGGATTTTAATTTTTTCATCTTTTAATGTCACACCGAGTGCTTTTATGTTGTGGAACTGTAGGCGTATTGAGCAATGGCTGTGCCAGTTTATTTTTTTTTTTTTTTTTTTTCTACATCGAGAAATATCCTCAAGAGACACCAGAGAATGTAGGACACACATTCAATTCGTTAATTTCATAGAAACGAACCGATTTCAGATAATTTTTGAGGTAAAGAGAAAGTAAACGAAATAAGACTCCAATAACCTAAAAACAAGAACATCAGCTGTTTCTCTAATTTATTTGGTTTTAGTAGATGAATTGGAATTACGTATCAAATTCTACAAAAAAGTCATCATGTCCACCTACTGATTACAACTGCAACCAGCTTTGTAGAATAAAAGTAACAAAAGTATTATAAGAACAGTGCCGGGCCAAACATGTGTTTAAGATGTGCGAATGCACAGGGCGCCAGGTTATGAGGGCGCATTGGCAAAGTTTTTCTAAAATGATTATAAACAACCAAGACCTAAGCTAAAGTAAAAATTTTGTTCATAAATATGACAAATACTGTCATTTAAATTTTAAACAGAACAACTCTTTGCTTAATTGATATTTGCACATTAACCTGAACCTAGAAAAAGGACAAGAGGACAAAAAGGGCGCTTTCTGTAAAAATTGCTCATGACAATCTTTGCGGAACAATTGAACTTCAGCATCTTTAGAGACTAAACTTAGGAAAACGTTCTCTTTTACCTTATAATGTAATAGAACACAGTGCGAGCATTTATGAAAATAGGAGTGGATGTGAAAGGAGACAACGATGCACGTTGCTTTTGAACTTTTGTGAATCGTAATAGAGGGGAAACACAAAGCCAGGTAAAGCATTCCACATACGGGTGGTGCGACTAAAGTATGAATCTCTATACTTGACTACGTCCGAAGTTGGGCTCAAGTAAAACTGATGAGCATTCCCAGCGAGGCGGGTGTTGCGGCTAAATTATTTCAGGGGAGGAATGCAACTGGCTATTTCCAGTAGAAAAAGCGATAAAAGAGAGTGAGGCAGGTAACGTTTCGACGATGTTCAAGAGAATCAATCGATTCTACGATTGAACTATCACCTATCAATTTTAACGCTCTATTTTGTACCCTATCAAGTAGGTGCAAAGATGTTTGAGGAGCACCTGACCAGGTATGGGAGTTATACTCCAGTTTTGGGCGGATGAAGGTCTTATAAATTAAAGCCAGATCAGAGGGGGTGAAGAACTTCCTGCATCGTCTTAAGAAACCTAAGCATTTAGCAGCGTTTTTGGTGACTTCAAATATGTGGTCATTCCAACGAAGATCATCGTTTACACACATACCAAATACTGACAGTTTTTCGGTTTCTTGGATGCAGGTACCATTCATGGATAATGGCAATGGGGGAATGTTAAGCATCAATGACAAGAGACAACATTGAGTTTTCGAAGCATTGAAACAATGCTGTCAAGGTCAGAATTCAATGAGCTTATCATACGCAACCGTTCCAGTTCCACATCCGAAGAGCAGGGACGTGAATTTGGAAACGAATATGAAAAGCTGAGGGTCGAGTCGTCAGCAAATGGGGCACACCAGCATTTATGAAGTGGGTATCAGACTTGAAGCCATTCAATACAACTTGTATTGAACGGTCAGAAAGGTAGTTTCTAATCCAACGAAGAATAGTCTCATCGATACCATCGATACTCTATCAAATGCTTTAGAATACTCTTCAGATTATATATAAAGAACAAAGTAATGATGACAATTTCAATGATCCGACTATGTGAAAGTAATAAAATATAATACAATTATTTTGACTTTGCATTTCTATGACAAAACTACGAGGGCGGGTCAATAAGTTCGTGACCTTTTGAATTTCACACCTCCTTATTGAAATAGCAACACTGCTCCCGTCAACAGTCATCTGTCAGTTGACTCTTGTCAAAAATCGAACAAGCTGCGACATTTGGTTTGTTTTTGACAGCCGTTAATATCAGACTACCGCGTTGACTGAGAAGAAAATGGAAAAAAGTTGTCCACAGGTTAAGATCCGAGTAAATTTTGGCAAACATCAAGACATTTTTTACTCAAACGACAGCAATAAGCTGAGTCTAGATCTAGATTGACTAATAGCAAACAATTTTTGGTTTTTCTGTATTGACTGAGCGATTTTGTTTGACACGAACCAACACGAGTCACGGTATGTGACTTTCAACTCAAGCGACTGATATGTGATCATTTCAAATAGACCAAAAAGAAACACAATTACTTTTTCCATCAGAAATGGCTTATTGATTTCGTTTGACACGAACTGACACGACTAACGCGATTAGTTTTTGCACCTCAAATAACTCAAAAAGGTCGTATGAAATGAAGGAACACAAGCTACACCATCCTTTTTTTACTGCTCGAACGACTCGTATGAGCTCGTATTGGGTGGATATAAACACGTCCCCTACCGGTATGGCTGCATTTTACTTGGAAGTTCGAAGCTTTCTTCCCAATTTCTTGTCCGCATGTATCATCTTTTGCAAGTTCTCTGGGAGTATATACACTGCCACGAAAACGGCGTTCGGAATCGGCTATAGTTGATGATCACCTCTATTCCTTGAAACAGTTTAAGAGAAATGCTCTAGACCCGATTCTCAAGGTGCCTTATGTTGTCTTCTTTATTTAACTTTTATTTAATTATGGATCGTTGCTACGTGAAAGATATCTGCAGTTTAGTGCTTTCCAATGATTCTAAAGTCTTTAATTTTCAGTATTTCTGCTGCGGTTGACGATTCTACATAGACGCGTGTCCTTTCCATCTGTAGTTGAGATCGGAATTATAATCGAAGAACAGTATCTAAAATGAAAGAATTTTCTAGACAAAAGCTCAACGTCCGTCGACGGAAAACACCTCAAAAGTTAACAAGGTGAAAATAGGAAGAAACAAGAAAGAATTGGTTCCGGAGAATCTGTCCTTAGAATCCAATCAGCGTTTGATGAGGACTTTTAAAGTTTTTAATAAATAAATTATGAATTAAGAAAATATAAAGTAATTGAATGAAATTTTTCATGAATTACAGATTTAAAATTAAACGCATTTTTGATCGAACTTTTATTAAGTTAGTTTGTTGGACTGACCCGTTAAGAAAGATATCAGTCCTACTCTTCGAAGTTTTGTTGAAATCATTTCGAGAAAAATAAACTTTATCACAAAGGCTGTATGGCAGACACCGCTATTTTATGACCAAGAAAACCAATTCCCAGATCACCTCCAAGCTCCAACCAAGAAAACTTAGATATAAAGTTTGGAAAGAATTGGTCAAGCCGTTCAGACCGTAGGCTCCCTTATATGTTGACAGACAGGCAGGTGGACTCATTTTACCCACTTTCGACTTTCCAATCATTGTTATGTTATGATTGGTATGGTTATTCCGATTTTGTTTTTGACCAATGCGTTATTTCTGGTGTTATACTACCTATAGATAATTACAAATAAATGAATGGTTGTGAGCGTGTGGAACCAGTCATACCTCTTGCGTTTATGGCAAGTAAAGGAAAAATTAAGTCAAAGTCTCAGAGCTGGTGTCTTCATTCACTCACTCTCTGTCAACTACAAGATTCATATAAAACACTTTACCATTAGAAAATTCATTCAAAACCAATTTAGTCTCAAAAACTATTCCATAAACTCCACACTCTCCCAACATCCTGTTGATTTGCATATCAATAGCAAACAAATCACAAGGATCTCGTATAACGAAAAAGACCAACTCCCATAGACCAGAGTATATTCCAATGCAAACTAAATGTGTGGTATTTTCAAAGAGCTATTTATCTTGATTCGAAAACTTTTGCATATTTCCTTTAGGAAAACAAAGCGCGTCGCACATGCAAACCCTTTCAGCAGCAAATGTTGTATGTTGTCGAGAAAATCCCCTTCCGATATTCACAAATCGTTAAGTCCCCGTAATCGTAAATCGATCTTCCTTCGAAGGATATATTACCTGCGAAAATTTCTTCAAACAAATCATGATGACGTCGTCGACGTTGTACTTTAACATCTCACCAGCGATAGCTATAAGGAAGTACCCTTGCATGCCCCGGAAGTATGCTCTGAGAGTCAATATTTGAGCTCAAGAATAAGCTTGCGATGAAGGTGCATCCACCCGAATAGAATGTGCGTTTCCTATTTATATAAGTCCTCTGTTAAGGACAAAGTTTCTGTCGAATAAAATTCCTTCCGGAGAAGATTTTCAACCATTTGTTCAAGTAGTGTATCTCCTTGGGCGTACGCCGAACTCTCGAGGTAGATATATATATATGTAGGAGTAGAATATGGTAGCTCTTAAAAAGGTAGACGACAACGCACGGCGCGCGGCAGTGAGTAACTAGAAAAATGTTACAGATGCTAAGATACATCTCAACTCACTCGGTATCGTGTGTTTGCGTATCCTTAACTCACTCTGACAAACAAGTGCAAACTTACAATTGAAATTAATGTAAAGTTAAACTAAGGAGTTTGGCTAAAAAGTCTCCCGGGAGAGTGTAACGTATTCCGTATATTCCCATGCCAGAGGGTTGAACAATGTGTGGAAACTTTAAGTTGCATGATGCTTTTCGATAGTTCGAACGAAGAGTAAGAGAGTGAGAGTAGATTCGGGATTCGGAGGCAGATGTAGCGAAGGACTTATGAATAAGGTGAGGCAGAGATAGATAGGTACTTGAGAACTTCTGAATGGGGTTGGGATGTGGGCTGAGTTGCGGGATACATTTACAAAGATGAGATTTATCTCTTTATTTACTCTGGATGAATATGAAATTGATGAAGTGCTCTTCAGTTTTATTGAATTCAATTAAGCTGGCAACAGGATGATGAGTTTTCCGCATGGCCGTGTGCAAGGATGATGATTTTATTTATTTTTTTGTTTTTTTTTTTACTATTATTTTGCTTTTGTCTACCAAGTGGTTTTTAATGCATGAAGGGTTTATTAATTTCGGTAAGAGTCTTGAAGAGAGAGATGAGGCTCGATAGAACAATATTGTGGGCATTGGAATGCCTTCTACAAAGAGTCCTTCAGTTAGAACAGTGCCTAGTAATAAAATAAAAAGGACTATGAAGTTATTGCCTCCTAGTTTCGAACTTCAAGCGAAATAGACTAAAGTTAAAACTAATATCTGATTTTGGCAAAAGATTTGGTGTAGGAATTTCACTTTTTTTCTTAAAATTGAAGAAATTTGAGAGTTTTCAAGACGAGAGCAACCGAAAAGAGGCCTTTGGATCTATACGGCTATGATAAGACCAATCATCTGCTATGCGTCAGTTGTTTGGTGGAATAAGCTCTCTCGTAAATACATTATTGCCTCGTTTGCCTAACTTCAAAGAACAGTTTGTCCCATGATGCCTTCCGTCCTTCCCCATTGGCCTTCCCCAGTACACCGGAAGCTGCTCTCGACGCACTGCTGAATCTTCCTCCCCTTGATACCTACATCATGGGGTGTACTCTCAAGACCATTTCTCGTTTATAGCGATGTGGTCTCTGCCACAATTCGCACTGGAGCTTTGAGGAGCTCGCAAGCAGCATATCTTTTGACTCACGTCTAATGGATACGCCGTCTGACACGATGATCCCAAGGCTCAAACTGCGTCAAAATTACTCAGTCAACTTTCCTTCGGTTCAGGACTGGATCGCTCTAGAATCTGAGCCTGGAAAGAACTGTTATCGTATCTTCACAGACGGCTCCAAAACCGACGAGGGTTCTGGTGCTGGTGCCTTTGTTGAGAACGACGACATACGACTGCACTCATCTTTAGGATCATACGCATTCGTTTTCCAAGCGGAGGCTTATGCTATCCTAATCGCCTTGAGCCACGTAACGAACAATGGATGGACGGGGATAAGTATCTTTGTTTGCAGCGACAGCCAAGCTGTGCTTAAGGCCCTTCTACCACTTCGAAAGTGATCCAGGAATGCAAGAGCTCTCTGAATGCGATCGGAAGATTAAATTCTTTGAGTCTCATTTGGGTACCGGGCCGTCACGGCATAACTGGAAATGAGATCGCCGATGAACTCGCTAGGCAGGGATCTCAGACAGCTTTCTCAGGACCTGAACCGTCGCTGGTCTGCCAGCGTCCTCAGTGAGGGCTTCAATCAACGATTGGATCTGTGAAGAGCACAACCGTAGATGGCATGCCTCCATTGGATGCAGACAAACCAAGCGTATGCTCCCCAACGTTAGTAAGAAGACTGCAACATTTTTGCTAGCTCGTAGCAGAAAAGACTGTAGAAAGCTTATTGGCGTTGCCAGGGGGCACTTCTCTTTTGTCAAGCATTTAAATGTGTTAGGCTTAAGTGATACCACACTCTGTGGATCTTGTGGAGAAGATGAGGAATTGAGGACACCGCAGAGCACTTCCTCTGTAAATGTCCTGCTTTTTCTCGCATGATACTCGGCGCAGACATGGTGAGAGCTGGTAACTTAGGCTCCTTATCATGGCAGCGTCTTTTGGCTTTTCTCCGAACATCTGGAAAGCTATCACAAATAGAAGGTTGCTAACTGGTAGTACAATGGACCGGTATTTAGGTCTGAGTGCTCCAGCTGGTATTTTAAAAATCTCCAACAGAAAAAAAAAAAAAAAAAAAAAAAAAAAAAAAGCAGGATAGTCAAAAGGAACCTATATCACTAGCTACTACCTTCTCAGCACCGACTGGCGGTCACCTGATTGGAGAAATTAAGGAAATTATTTTATTTCTTGTATTTTTTGTACAAAAATTAGAATATTAGTAAAAAGATGAATGTCCACAAGCTCCGAAATGGTTTCCTTTGGTGTAAGTATCAAAATTAATCTCTTTTCCCACAAAAGTTCTCATCAAAGGTGGCAGAAAGGATTCACTTATAAGGAACGCTGCACGATAAGATACCTAATTTCAGATATAGGGTGTCTTGAATCGAGAAGTGTGTAGGTATTTGGCTGTAGGCCTCTGACTGGAAATTCTTAATATTTGTCCACTTTCCATATGGTAATGGATCTTTGGATAGATCTTCTCATCAATTTTTTTTTGGTCAACCTCTCTTTTGAGTTTCGTAATTGTCAGTCACTTCTACTTCCTGTTTAGGATGATTAGGATGACATTTCTCACACCTCAAAAGAAAACCCGTTTAATATGCATGAACTATACCAACGCTATTTTAAAGTCTTTGATGGCGCATTTTAAAAATGCAATTAAAACATTTCACTAACTTCCTTTTGCCACGAAGCAACCACGAACCCTTCCTTAGGCAAAGGCACCACATTTACAAAAAGAAAAAAAAACATCAACAACAATCTCCTTTTGACAAGAGAAACAAATTAAAACATCACCCACGTCGTTCGTCCTTCAAAAAAAAAAGAGAAAAAGGAAATCCTCTGTTCTTTTCACCATTTTGGCTTGTAACACACAAATTACATTTTTGTATTCCTTCCCGAAAAAAACACACCGCCCTAATGAACTTTTGCGGCCACTCTTCCATCTCATTCTATTCATCAAATTTAAGAAACTGTGAAAAAAACCTCTGTCCAAAGATGTGGGAATCACACAGAGTCCATAATAACCCGCTTAACCGCGAAGTAATTTTGCCCTCCCCAAAATTACACGCAGCAAAAAAAAGAACCTTAAAAAAATATTAAATCTGAATATCAATGAAAATGAAATAATTTTAATATTCAAAATATGTCATCGGTTTTTAGGGAAAGGACATCTTCGTCATAGTCACTTGCAGCACCGCAATCACCCTGACGTCTCCGTCGAATAGAATAATTAATCTCAGTTCAATTAGAGTAAAACAATAAAAATGGCTTCTTCTCGGTAAATTTGGACGAAAAAGAAACTTCATTAGTGGTCTGGGGATTGGAATTAGCGACAAATTTTTTCTGCATATTAATGATGATGTCCTTTGGTTGATTTTAAAATAGAGAGAGAAAAAATAATCGTGATTGACCTGCTGCTCCTTTGAAGTTTGAGAAATTAGTCCCAGGCATGTAATTCTCGTGCACCCTTCAACCTCCACATCATGAAGAGGATCACTTTCAGTACAATCCATTGGCAGTCTCCTGGGAGTGACATCGAGTTGGCTGACAAGCCGACAGTTCCATTTGACAGCATTCCTTCATTGATGGCATTTGATGATGTTTGCTTCGGCATATGTTTAGTTTAGTTTATGTGCGCGGCATGCTGCAGGATATTTATGATGACTTAATTCCCTTGGGGCAATTGACATTCAATTGTGCATCCGATATAGTATAGTACACACGACTGTTGTCATGTCTCTGTGCGTGAGTTGTGTGCAATTTGACAGTTGATGCAGTTTACTCTGCGAAAAATGAAACAATCAGACATGTTGCAGCCTAGAAACTCATATGAGAGAGACCTCAATGCAGTTTGTTTTGATTAATTTTCTGCTTATCGACTTCCGTCGTAGTTCGTATAAAATGTTTGACATGCAGTGTGATGGTAAATATCCGGTGACTCCTTTGAGAAATGAAGTTCCACGGAACTAGAAGATTGCATTTCACTAATGTGCCGACAGTTTGCTAAATATGTCATTTGCTTCGTTTGTTCGCCATTATGCGGTAGATTGTGTTTGCTTCAAAGTAGGCATAGATAACAGTTTAGGTTGAATACTCTTTTCATGTTTATACGATTGTGTGTCGACTGTCGAGTAAATTTATTCAAAGTTCAATGCGTGCTTCGTCTCTTCAGACAGGCAAATTTTTGGTGTCGATCGAGTTTCCAGATAAATAGTGAAACACTGATTCGGTATGAAGCGATTGATCTCTTGGATCGTCTTCACTCGTCTTCGTGCAACAAGAAGTTAGTGAGATGGGTGGAGATACCTGGGAGCATATTTTCAAACCAACAGACGTGCTTTTTCTCTAAGTAAGCCCCTCTGCTAAACCTTGATCATCGCAAAGCTCAGCTTGGGCCTTATCGGATGAGGAAACCCTTTGTGTTTTGAAAGAAACATACCGCGCATGATCTTTGTTTCAATGTGTGAAGACTATCTGTGGATAGGAAGATTCAACAACGAACTATGTAAGCTGTATACGCATCGCAAGACCAACGGCTGCGACATGTAGAGGTCTTCGACAGCTATTTGCCAGTGAAATCGCAGAAAGGAGGAAGACCATCAATTAAAGTGCAAGGCTGTAAAGAGCTCGCCCCAAATGGAATATTAGGAGGAAAGATGTTTGCTGAATCCCTTTTTCACCCCGAACTTTACATAATGTCCACCAAAGTAAGTAAGTTAGACGTACTATTCCGTTCTTTTACAGAGTGTAGTCTTTGTTTTGCTGAGATCATCGCTTTAAAGCGGCACAACTTTGATCAATATTCAACATTTACACCATTAAAAAAAAAACTCCTTACCACTGGTGGGGGAAGTCTAGCGAAACAAAGCCACGTGTTCAAAGTTTTATTGCAAAAGTATTTAATTCAGTCTCGATTTCCTTTTAATTTAAAACCAAAATATTCAAATTACCTAATATAATAAGAAAACAAAGATTAAGTTGCAGAAAATTCCAGAAGACGAAAGCCTGTGTCGCTGGGAAAGAAAAAATGAAATAAAACTAAATCGCGACAGGAGGGTCTACATTAACGATTTGTGTCATGGCAAGTTAGCGTACACTGTCCTTCCGTCCATGTTGCCACAATCTATTTTTGAGGTCATCATCGAACTAAAACTTATCTGTTCCCAAACTTAGTCATTCTTTTGCCATAAAATCAACAGTTCGGAAATATGGTCAAAGAATAGACTCAGATAATTTTCATGAATACTCACAGCACAGAGGAACGCTCTTAATCCAAATCATAAGTGAATGGAAATTCATCTTCAATTCACTTATGAAAACCGTTCAGATATTTATCTCATCATCAAGAACGAAAATCCCCCATTCACACCGACCTTGGCTCTAAGTAAACAAAAAATCAACAAGACTTTTAAAAACGACCTTGTCTTTCTGTTTTTTTTTTTTGCGTCTGGGGCAGCTTGGATGTGATTGCCAATCAAAGCACGCCGACAAAGTACTTCAAGGTGTATGCTTCTTTGATGGATGCTCTAAAAGTCCCATCCACCTATGTCCTCTTATCTAAAATGAAATATTTTTCTTTTAATTCTCACGGTATGTGCATTTACACCGAATTACACTTGCCACCGACCAGTCGGTCGAGAATCGGTGGTGGTCGATCTGCGTCGTCCACCGTTGCTGCGTTGTTGGTAATGTTGCCAAGAAAAATTTCAATTTTTCAACCTGTCAAAAAGGCAAACATCACAATCCATTTGTTTGAGGTATCTGCTGAATGCCACCTCGTCGATCTTTTTGCAACTATTTTCGTCAAAACGGTAGATAGACGGATGTAGTGCGCGCTTATATAGTAGACATAGACCACCCACGGTGATTTGTGGTGCGTTGTGGTAGGTATAGAGAGAGCTATGCCAAGCACAAGATACATCAACCAACTGCCCTACTATGTACGAATTTATAGGTGCTACTGCATTAACATTTTACCGTTTTGTTATTGTTTCGTTTCCATTCGACCATGCAGCTAGCTTACGTCCTGGCCTGGCCCAAAATGCCTGGTTGGCATTCTCTGCGCTTCTATGTCAGCCAGCCAGCCACTCTGCCTCCTATATAGAAGCATAGAATTTGAATTCACAACACCATTTGGTGGCGGTGTACATTAGCGGTGGCTGTTTTCGGTCGCATTTCGTGGATTATTTCACTCGAAATCACTTTCGAAGCAATTGACTTTTATCGAGCGGCAACCGTCGAAATGTCATTGGCAATCGCCATTACACAAAAACCATTTCCGCTAAGCGAACAGCAGGAAGTTCAAAATTAGCCACTTGACAGTTTGAAATAATTACCTCTCGCAATGAAAACAGCAGCGAACGGTGCTGAAAAATTGCTCTTCTTTCCTTTTTTGGGTTGACTTGGGGTTTTCTCAAAGACACCCATTATGGTCCGTTTCTAACAACACCAGGGGTTATTTCTGGTGTAGCTTTATGCGATTCATTTAACTCCTGGGCCACTTAATACCTTCATCATTTTAATTCCGAAAGGACTATACTGAGACACTTCACATATAGTGTAGTTTGTTGTACAATGTAGGTGGTATACCCCTGGGTTTGCCCAAAAGGGTTACTTTTGTACACTTCTTACATACTTGTATACATATACAGAAAATCAACTTCTCAAGAAGATACAAGCATCTTATTGTACACCTCAAGCTATTTTACTTGGATTGTCCTTTTCATGAGTGGTTGGAGGCAAGATTGTGAGTTAAAATTTACATTCTTTGAAGCAGGCAAGCGCAGGCAGGCAACACATGGGGATGATAAATTTTCATAAAAGGCCGCTATCGTCGTCGCCCACTATACCACCCAAAAAAGGAACACGACAACAACACGTCGTGTTAAACTCATGGAAACCACATAATAATTCTTAAGACCGACAGGACAACAAATTTAATTTAAAGTTATTCGAATGAAGTGAAGGCAGTAGTTGGTTCGGCTATAGTGGTGGTGATTGTGTGGACAACTATACTTGCTTAAGGTATATTAACAGAGGGGTTGGAAAGATAGGACACAGGCATTTATTGTGTTTTCAATAAGAAAAGCTGAGAATTCAAAAGAGAAAAATGAAAGCAACAAGAATATGCTAAAATTTCTGAAAAAAATTAGAATGATCGATGAAATTTAAATACGAACAATGACTTGACGTTCTACTTCTTCTTCTTCCTGTTTCCAACGTTACGAGCATCGAAATCTCGAAGGGATCATATAGCTCTCCTACTAGTGAATCGTTGGTTTGGTATACGCCTCGCCGCCGCGTGCCGCTCCGACTTTACTATGACTTGATGAAACATAGATGATCAAAATTGAATTAAATTGAACAAACATTGAACGCTAGACGCATTAGCCAAGGCTCAGTCACCTTCCTACTTAAACTGGTAGCATAATGAGAGAGAAAGCTTTGAAGAACTATAGCCATTAACCATTAATTATCGACCTGACTAGCCCGTTCTCTAAATAAAGGAAATTGTAAGAGATGGACACCTCCAATGAAGAAATGCAAACGAAAAACTGCATCGATCTACGTCTGCACATCGTCCATTCATTAAAATGGCCGAAATGGCAGGTAGTGCAAAGCGTAACATAGCTTACAGCTGATGTAACAATGCAACAGCTTGACAAGGGATGCAATTGGGTGGACCAAGGCTGAGAAACAGAAAACTATAGAGACTTGACTGAATCGTCTTAAAACTCACAAATCCCAACGTTCTAATTTACTGAGAATCACATCACAATTTGCGTATTCAGAGGAAGCTTGTGATTTGTATTCATCGTTGCAACTTCTGATTTAACAGGAGAACCGAGTTAGAGGTAAAGAAAATATACTCAAAAACTGATAACAATCAATCTTGTTGAAGTCCAGGAACTGTCCATACGAACAAACTATGACTAAAATAAATATCGCAGGACTAAATATTAACAAAGCACATGAAGCCAACAGGATATGCTAAGCTTTTCAAGCACATTGGAGATAAATCAAGTAAGGAACATGCGCCAAATCATCTTCAATAGGATATATGGAAAATTCGTCCACAATTTAAGTCTCCGTATCAATTTCCCGATGCATTCAAAGGACTATGGATTTTGCTATAGGCGCTGTTGGCACACTTGTCTTCTAAAAACCATCTTTAAGATGTTCTCCAGGGCTTAGCATGCTCGTCTTTAAATATTTTCTCATGATCTGCAGATTTGAGATGTGTTTCACCGACTAAGTCTATTAAGACAGTAAACCGCCTTTAAGAAATAGCACAATTTAGTGGATTTACCAAAGACATTCAACTTAAGAACAAGCAGGGGCCGAATCAGCGCACACGTGATCGAGTAATACGTGACTGAATTGTTTGTGTTGATCACGACATCTCACGTTATCGAGTACTTCTTTCAACGGTATTTGAAAGAATCGAAATCAATGAATGGATACCTGACTGATAAATCTGCAATTTAAAGCGAATTTCGAAAGAAAAATGGCACTCACTCATTCGATCACTGATGCGGTAATTCGGCCCCAGATTCCAGCTTATGGACTATTGGACTTCAATACCATGGAGTCAGCATCAGCAAACAAAATAGCACTGTCTATCAACAGAGCGAGGAGTCACAGGTAATAGCGCATTTCTAACAATCATGCCTTTGTGAGGGATTACAATTTTCTGCCAGTTGCGAATGGGTAGTTGTGGAAGCGCTTTCATGGCAGTGAATTCACTATGGGAGGACTTGCCAATTCCTCTCGAACCCGAAACATTTTTGTCTCTAATAGGATTCAAACAACGAACCTCCTGGTTAACGGGCAGACATGCTTAGCATCACGCCACGGGTACCATAGGACTGTCTATTTACCAAGATAAAGTGAATTCCACCTCAGACTTGATCGCAACGCAAGTTGATATGAAGGTAGAGAGTGAAACTATCCAATTTCACACACTTCGGCCGCAATAGCTGCTATTTAACGTTCAATGTTGGCTCGGAGCTCTTCCAACGTCATCGGCTTGTTGACATAAGCCTATGACCTAACGTAGACCCGTCATCGTCGAATAAAAGATATGACCTAATAACACCGCCGGAGTGCAAACCTCACCAAACAGCTATTTATTGTGAATGAAGTAGTGGTTCATGAAGTATGTAGGATAGGTACATGTTCACCCGACTTATAACGAATATTTTGCTTATTGACGGATCCATTGAGCCAAAAATAAGCTGTACGTCACCGAAAGGGATTTTGCGATGAAATTAATCATCTTGGAGCATCTCCCTCAGAGCAAAGTCGGGCAACGTACGTTGCTTCAAATTTTGCATCTTCTTCAATTCTTGAATAAGCTTGATTTTGTATGATCGTGAACCAAGGTCACGAGCGAGCACAAAGGTTGAGCGATGCCTAATTCTTGAAAAATCCATGGAATTGACTGCTTCGAACGCCTGAACGGCAGCAATATTTTAAGCACTTCGACCAATCCGTTGTTTTTGCACTAGATTTGTGAGAAATACGACCGAAAATTGAAGTCAAGTTGGGTCACTGGCTCCAAATTTCGGTAGAAGTTCTTTATAGTTTACAGATGTTGCTAGTCCGTACTTTACGATCGTGAAAATGGTTGAGTTTATTGAATAAATTTTCAATGATTGTTCGATGATTATTGAAAGGGTGCGCTCATAAAATAAATTCAATGTTTACAATTCCCTATTAGGAAACATTTTATTAACGCATGAAATTGAATTAAGTTATACAAATTTCTGTTCACTTTCTTGCACTCAACACTGTTCCACTATGGGTTATTCAACCCCTCAAACAGTCTACGGCGAAAGTTTCCTTTTTGCGATGACGTCTTTTGACCTGAAGCAAAACTTCCCTCCTTTACACGATGAATACCTTCTCAAGGCATCGCATGGTATAAGCTAGAGCTTGGTTGCTGCTCACACATGTGCTCAACAACTAACACTTGTATACGTACTGTGTATGCATCTATTTAACTTGTAGTATACTTTAGAGCAATTTGGTCGGTGTCGATGTAAAATTATCTCACAGTTTTCATTGCTTAAGCTCATATCCCTCTTTCGAAAATATTTCCCCCCCTTTTGTTAGTTTTAGGTGAGGTGTCTTAACCAACATCTTGGGAACATCATGTTATCTAATGAAATAAATTTCTTGGGTCTGGACTTTTCCTTCGTTTTA
Source organism: Melanostoma scalare (assembly GCA_949752695.1). Lineage (NCBI taxonomy): Eukaryota > Metazoa > Arthropoda > Insecta > Diptera > Syrphidae > Melanostoma > Melanostoma scalare. Next base: position 232,352,377 of record OX456985.1, on the reverse strand, counting down.
AGTTGAACTAATTAATAAATATTAGCCTCTTAAGTTGGATTAATTGGCATGCGTTAGTTATATGGGATAAACTTTCTTAAGGGCAGCCTCTGAAGATGTACCTCTATACTACACCCGTTTTATGGAGTATTGTTGAAATTATTCCATAGGGATAGAGTGTGTGTGTGTGTTTGAGTTGGAGTTGTTTAGAAAGGAGAGTGAAAGTTTATCTATTGGTGGACATTTTCAGATGACAATTTGAATTTGTGAAGACGTTTGAGAAGGTATCGTACAGGCGACATGTGTTTGGCTATTTGTTGATGATATGGTCTATTAACGTTGACATTTTAACAGTGCGGTTGATAGTACAATAGTCAGTAAATGCGAAATGTCTCTGATGGGTGGGATCTTACAACTTTCTTATCTGAATTGTGTCAGCAAAAGTAAGATACTTGCTCGTATGTTTGTTATGAGGAGACTCCGTTTCGATTGATATTCCGAAATGAAGCTGAGTTTGATGTTTTAATCAGGTCCCAGTTCATTAAACATTATAACCAGATGCTGACCATATTAATTCACTGGACAGAAATGATTTTTTAGCGCGACAATCTTCCAGCGTTGCCAAAAGTGATCTCAATTCGAACTCATTGAAATTTAAAACTTCAAACCATCTTATGGCAGCCTTTACATTTCTTTCTCTTGGAAGATGTGGCCACATCTTATGTTTTTCTTGTTTATTTGTTGATATTGTGGATCGCCCTCACCGTGGCTGCAACAATGTATCGTACACGAAATTTGCAAGAGACGAAACAAAACCAATGCATGTGCATCTGCAGTGTAGACGAACGTGTATCCAAAAATATCCAAAGCACACCCGGAGAATGACGACTGTCAAAAACCATCACGTTTGGTTCAACGAACACCTTTGTTTGGCTGACGGTTACTTCTGGGTTTGGAGATATAACACCTTGGGTGGTAGCGTTTCGTTGGTCAAATAAAAAATCGCAATATGGCACGTTCCTTTGTTGGTTTAAGATTATGAGAGATGGTTGAGCATCTTAAGATGCAGATGTGGGCCCTCTTTTTTATTGCAATCTTAATCTAATTTTTTTTGCCCTCATTTTTAAACAGAAAAGAGATGTGTCCACCAAAGTATCTTTCGTTGGTCTGTTGCATATGATTTCTTTTTTGGATAGTTTAACAAAAAAAATTAAACATTTTCTCTTCAAATTTGGGGTCAATAAGCTTTTCTGTTGTTGTTTTTGAAACACAAACTAATCCTTATCACCGGTGGGGGGTACCTAATAAAATGATTAATTAAGTGCTTGACTTATCAATAGAAAATAGTGTTTTGAAATTGCTGACAATAGTTGCGTTTTTGTCACAAATCAGCAATCCTACAATCAGCTCGGCAACGGATTTTATCACTGAACACAAAAACAAATTTATACTGAGTACTTCTAGCTCTAGACATGCTAACATCTCCTGGTTTCTACTAGTTGCCACACTATACAAACTTATGTGGGATAAAGCACTGTTGCTGTCAATATAGCCATTACAAATTAGGGGCGTTTCATCCTTATGCATCCTTTTTTTCTAAGCATTACAAATTATGATGTGTGATTTCTGAGACAATTTTGTAAAGTCTCATCGGTCCTAATCAAACAAACGTGAACGTAGATTTCAATCCAAAAAACAATACAAAAATTGTTGAATAAACTATAACACATTGTAACCACATTGACCATAAATACCGGCCGAGGCATGTGTGAGCATATGTGCGAATGCAACACACGAACTAATCAAATAAGCAACTACTACACAATCCTATTAGGTATACGCCCGCCATAGTTGGGATTATTATCCTTTTCTGACTCTGATACAGACAGAGTGTTAGGCAAACCGAGAATTCGTCTTTAATTAACTAACCAGCTTTCACTCTGCGGGCTACCACAATGATGTCCAGGCAACACTAGCCAACACCTCTCTATTAGTAAAGGGAGTAATGCTATGCGATTAGCATAAAAGGTCCTTCTGTTGCCAATTGGCAGATATTTGTATACAAATCAAAGAAAGAGGTACTCATGCAAATGCGTTTTCAATTTTTTTCTTTGAAGAGTGATCTTCTCTTCAAAACGCAATGTTGTTTATACAAACCCAATCTGTTAGCAGGCAGTCTCTTGTGCCAACGATCATAAAAGATGACGGGCATCTTTAGTCATCTTTTGTGCAGCGGAGATAAAGTGTCATTGCGTTTATCGTATTTAAACACCAAAGTATCGCGAGAATTCAGCCTCGAAAAACATGTCCATGATGAAAAAAGTCGAAGGCGGTGGCCGAAGGAAACGAATACGATAAAGGGGTTTAAGGCAACATCTGGTCATTGCATGGAGAGATATCTCTCTGAGGTCGGTCGACCTATGGAATTTTATTTTTGTTTAGATAACAGAAATGAGTTGAGGGCCAATTCGAATGTGGATGTTGGAGTTGAATACCTTATTCTTTCCACTTGTGACTCTCGCTTCTTACAACTGTACTCTTGAAGTGTTTTCTTATCTTCATTTTGAATTTTCAAAGATAAAATATCCATTGGATGTTGGAGGGTCAATGTAATGTTGCTTTCGGAGTGTTTGAGTTAAAAATTATTCATTCAGCATATGCATATTGGCTTGTGTATGAATATGTTCTCGTCAAATTTTTTTAAAATTGGTAAAGCCAATCTATAGGGTTATATTGAATCAGCAGTCTGTTTCTCTTCTGATTAAAAAAAAGGCTAATTCTCGACAGCAAAACACTTGGGCAACTTTCCCTGAACTCACAATCAGTCTCCGACATTTTACCTTCCATTTTACCTAAAATTGGCTACTTTCAGAGGTGAAAAGCTTGCTGTGAAGCAATGGCGTTATAAGAGCTTAAAAAAAGAAATTTTGAAATCTAAAGGACTCATATACGACTTCGACAAAAGATGTTCCGTAGACCGACAAAGTCGTTTGCGTCTATGCACGTTGACAGTCTGATGCCACGCCACCACCTGTGCGAAAATAAAGCTGACAAGGTACTCAAAAACTTCACCCGCGCACCAAGCGTTACAGAATCAATGATGAGCGTTGAATTTCGTTCGACAAATGTCTGTGTTTGTCTTTTTCGGTTTCAATGGATTGTTGATAAACTCACAAGATAAAAAACAAGGAGAAGCTACAAATAATATTCCCTATGTCATTGTGCATGTGCATTGCTTCGATGAAGGCAAGGAAGCAAAGCGATAACAGTTACCTATATTTTGCGATATGACCTCCGTCTGCGAAGTGAACTCAGAAGTCGGACTTCTTAAAGAAAACTAATCAGAGATAGTCAAGCAGTTTAGCGTGTAACGCAACGAAACAAATCTGGCCCAAGCCAGATCTTAAGCGGTTGAACGGCTTCATCTCGCTCAACAGAAAACACATTTGTGCGACGATGGGTGACGTAACAGGACACTGTCTTATTGGAAGACATGCCGCAAGGCTAGGAGTCGCCTCAAACGATTTTTGCAGAATCTGTATGGATGGGGAGGAGGAGGAGATTATTCCCCACCTTCTCTGTTCATGCCCCGCTTTAGCTCACAAACGTAGGATTCACCTAGGTTCGTGTTTCTTTAATGACCCTAGTTATCATACTCACATCGACGTCCTGCGTCTCTCCCGCTTTATTTTGAGTTCAAAATGTTTCCATTATAGTACGAGGATACATTAGATCCACCGTGATACTCAACGGGCCTAGCTGACAGCCACTTTAACCTTACCTAACCTGGTCAGAATATGCTTACAAAAAGTCCTCACAAAAAACCCGAGCTTGAAATAGAAATGAACTATTTGCAACAAAAGCCGCGTTCCTTTGGGACTTTTAAACTACTTTTTAGTACTTCGCAGTAGACGTTGAATGGAACGCGTTAATTTTTCAAAAAGTAAAATCTAACCTCCAAAGTCTTAACCTCCAGTCTTAAATAAACAAAAAAGAAGTTTAGTGATTCAAATATTACAATTTTACAACTCACATTGAATAAATCCATTGCAAGAAATCTTAAAACTTTGAAAAGAAAGAAATTTCACACCCGAAAACATTCGCAAAATTATTGTTTTTGAGAAACGTCAAATCAAACAACAACAATTTCTATTTCTTTTTACTGACGCCATCTGGCGTAGACTAGTATCGTAACTACTTCGAAGAACTACTTTTCAACAAGGGAAAAGTAGTTCAAAGCAGCCAGAAGTACTAAGCAGTAGATAAATGTTCCCAAAGGAACGCAGCTAAAGCCTTTAGTAAACAAAACCAAGTAAATGTGAATAAATGAACTTTGGCATCACTCACTCACTCATACGCATTTCAAAATCACGAAATAAATAAATACAAAAACTTAAACCCAGAGCCATTCGTATCTGATGCAGCCTTCGTTCAACAAAATAACGCTGTGACTATTGCCTACGTGCACTTTTCAATCTCTTAACGGATAGACCACCGTATTAATTAACATTAAACACAAAACTACTAATACAATGCCCTCTTCTTCATAAGCCAACTCTCACGCTTCAATTGCAACAGATAACCAATTAATTCGCACACAATTTTCATCATTTTATTGCCTGTTTTAATTTTTATACTACAAAAATGTACCGAGAATTTTGCAATTTGCATGACAGCTCCGTTCTAAAAATAGCCCCAGTCGTCATCATCGGCTTACAAGCTCGAGTTTGTTAACCCTCGGCATTCTTTTTCTAAATTCACCGTTGTTGATTCCCATGCTTTATACGCAGGGACTAATTAAACACCCTTTTACATGGTCCTCTAGAAAACGGCAGTGTCATGCAATTGTTGCATTTAATTTCCGCGGTATTCCTTACACACACACACACAGCGTTAGCGGGATAAAAATAACGCAAAATTTCTTATTTTCAAATGTAAACTGCGCGTAATCCACGTTGCGCGCTTACTAATCTATACGCCAGAGCAGCATATCAATTCCATTTGAAGCGTTCCACGGAGGTTAAGTGAAACGGCCAAGCCGAGTGCAAAGTGTTATTAAAGTGCCTGGGAAACATAAGACCTCAATAGCTAGGGTAATCTCAGGCAAACAAGCCCAGCCAAGGCAAGAGGCAATCCAAGCAAGCGACGGGTATTTTTGTTTAAATAAGCCCACTCGGCTGGTTGGCGTCAATGATCTCGATCGAGAATGGTAATAATTTAATACTTTTTTTTTCTGTTTTGAGAAAAATAAAAAAAAAATTGTGTGATGTCATTGAAGAGCATGCGATGTTGATAGTAACTTTTTGGAATACTTAAGCATGTTAATTTGTTGAGTTGATGATGACACATTTACAATAGGAGAGCGATAGTTTTACTTTGTGTTTGTGCTGAAAAGTGGATGATTGTGTTTTATTATTTACCGTTTTCCTTGAAAAATTAACAAGAGACAGAGACTTATGGACAAGAAAATGTAAACAGAACTGTTGGAACAATTCTTAAAACACAACTAAAGCACAAAAATTGATCGCGTTAAGAATAAAATTTTGGGTTAAAACAGACGGCTGTGTATATGGCTGACGATACTGCCGCTGCTACGGTACAAAACTGCCGATACAAATGCCAATACAGCTGTCAAAACAGCTGCCGATACGTCTGTGGATATGGTTGCCGATACAGCTTCCGATACAACTGCCGATACAGCTATGAATGCGATTGAAGTGAAGCTGTCGATACAACTGCCGATAAAGTAACCGAAACAAATGTTGCTTTCGATATAGTTGACGATACGGCCGTGAACACAGTTACCGATACGTCTGCCGATCTTGCTATCGACACAGCTGCCGAAACCGCTCTGCGGATCCTGTTGGCCATTAAACTATTCGCACTTGGAAAGCACATACTTTCATCCAATTAAATGTTTGAGGCATGCTTGGAATAAGTATACGGTTAACGCAAGTTTGCAGGCATGTAGAATCTACTATCGGTCCTTCCTCAGCAACTTTTAGTTAGTAGGGGAGAGTGTGGTCGAAAGTAACATTTTGCATATTTGGCTCTATAGCTTTTGAACCAAGAAACATAGAAAAATACTACACCGCGCATGTTGACAAGTGGATATTTGGCTATCTTTTTAAGCTACTCAGTTTTCCAACTTTTTACTTTCTCCGGGTGAAAGCTGGGAAAAAGAGGTAAAAGTCGAATGTTACAACCGTCCTTTACGGTGTTTCGATTGTAACATAAAAAAAGGACGGTTGTAACACCATCTATATCTTGAAAAATAAATGAAAGATATTGTTTCAACTTCATATTTATTAAATCAAAATTGATGAAATAGAAATTAAAAACTAAAAGCAGTCTTGCAGTCTTAAGTTTATAAAAGTCTCCTAAGTGGTATGCCATCTTTCGCACGCATGTGGTTGTCAAGCCATAATTTAAATCAGCACAGTGATTTATACATATATGTTTGCAACTTTTGCTTTAATAAAAAGAAAAATTCGAAATGCAAGTTATTTATAAATATAATAAATAATACGTGCTTCTTTATCATCGGTGAAAACTCGATTGTGAGGACTATACCCAACATCTGGGTAATCAGCGTTCTCACCGGAGTCGTAAGAAAATTTGGTTTTTTTGAAATAAACGACTGAGTGTAACGTTGCACAGGTTGTGACGTTGTGAGCTCTTGAAACACTTCGAATAGATTTTCCTTCTTTTAGGACTTCTTCTGCTACTTTCACAATAACTTCTTTTGTAAACATGCCTCGGTTCTTCTTACTCTTTGTCGTGGCATATTTTTTGCGAAAGAGGATAGGTATACCTACGATATTCACTGAAGATTAAACAACGCATTGGAGAGTGGGTATTTTTTCGTGTGGACGGTTGTAACGTGTTATAATTGTCCACTCAAAAAATGTTACAACTGTCCACATCTCGTTTTTTTGATTGAATATTAAGTTTATTCGCAAACTACTGCGTTAATTATAAAAGCACTTACACCATTAAATTTGAAATAAAATGAAGTAAAATAATAATATTTGGCACAGTTCAGTACTTTGACAGTTGAAGTTTTGTGGGTGCATTCAGCCCCAAATATCGAAGAATTCTACATTTAAAAATGAACAGATACAGGCTCATTTTTCTTTTAAAATTCAATGTTACAATTGCAACGCGTTACTTTCGACCACACTCTCCCCTATACGTCAAAGACTGTAACAAACTTCCTCAAATCGTTACGTGGGATTCATCGGAGAATTCAGCGGGATATCACTCTTGTCACTGCTTCTGCACAAAATTCACCGATCATCCGTGGCAGTCGACCAAACGCCTTTTCGAAAATAAAGCTTTTTTTGCTCAGGGCTGGCCCCAGTTTGACTAGCGCCCTGTGCAAGATTTTCAGAAAGCACTTTTTCTATTCAAATGGAATTCATATTCACGATCACAGTCTAGGATTTCTCCTTTTTTATACACGGGAAGAAGGTCACCTCCTATAAGCTTTGAATTTATAATCGTGAGCCATACTAGCCCGAGGCCTCCCATCTTTATCCAAAACTCATATCGTATCTCATTTGACCCAATCGCTTTATTTCCTTCAGAGCTCTTGGGCTGCCTTAATAACAGATTTTACCATAAATTAAGGAACCGTTGTTTGAAATTACTATAAAGGAACTTTTCATTCAAAAAACCAACACTGAACTGTCACCATCTGTGCAGAATTATGTTGTCATCCACAAAAGCTGTCCCTGAGCATTATCATTAAACTTCAGTGAACGAATATGCGAACCGCTTCTCTTTCTAACGAGTTCTACGGGGAGCTGCTGTTTTTAGAAGAGTTGGCCGTTTTTCCTTCAGTGAGTTGTTTTTGTAAAGATGATTGACCCTATATTCCAGTTCGCAGAAGCCTAATTGGCATTCAAAGCCGGATGCAGAGATCTTTTGCAGATTCCAATACATTTCTCTCGTGCCTTTTGCCTGCAGTTAGGCGCATTACCTGTGCACTCCTTTCTTTACATTACTTCTCTTTTCCATTACCAGGTCTCCTTGATTTATTTTTATAGTGTCTTGAAACCCGTGCAATGATTTGGCTCTTCTTAAGCAAGACAATCCCACATAACTAGTGATGTGCTCCCTTGTATTTTGGGATGTGTTGATAGAGCCAAAAAGATGTGGGAATGTCTATTTCTTTGGCAGCATTATTCCAATTGGTTCTCCGAGTAGTTTTTATGTGTTTCATTTTTGTTGCAACGCATTCTAAATTTGGTGGTCAACAGTTTAACGCAGTATCCCTTTGTAATTTGTTACTCGATATTCCACAGTCTCGAAGGCTAAAGCACATCAACGACATTCAATTAGTATTTAATTATTCTCAGAGGACTTGCCTGTTCCTCACGATGTTTCTGAGATTCGAACAACAAATAACATTTCACGGCTTTCCTCGCCGATTTGAGGGACGTATATATTACTGTCAAAGAACTGCCCAATGATCAACACGCTGCCCAAAGGCTCTTCTACTAGGATGACGTCGAGTGAGTTTTTACTTTGCCCCGTCACGAGTGATTTTCGATTTTTGAGAAGGGCTTTGTTTTAGTGTTTGCTCTTTTACTTCTTGGGTGCATAAGATTTCCACTCCGTTACTTCTCATAGTTTTTTTAAACTCAACGCACCGACTCGTGGCCCAAATTTTTTTTTTTCTGTTTGTTGCGTTCATTCCTTAGCCCGTTTCTGACCAAAACATTTCTGTTAGGTCAAAAAACTAGTACCATGGCTCATTAAGGACTGCTCCTTAAGCCTCCATTCTTATTAAACGAACAGATCCTGACGCTGCAGCTTTTTTCTAACTCTACCCGTGTACCTACATATATTACTTACATCCTTATGACCATTTTGTACTTAAATTTTATTTATCGATAGGTCTGCATATTAATAAGGAACCTTTTTTAATTATTATTAAATGCATTAGGGTCACATCTTGTCTGGTCGGGTCTAATGCTGCCTTCCTGAAAAAATAAATCCTTGAAAGGCACCAAACAAAAGAGAAGGCGCTTGGCTAAAGGGCCTGCAGAGAGATAATCCAAAACAGAACGCCAGCTTCAATATCTATACCTACATACGTATGCCCAAATCACACCTTCAAAATTTCAATAACAAAAATAAAAATCCAAATCGTGTTTGAATGAATGAAAATGAGGCGCCTCCTGGCGTTATCATCAAAAGAATAGAATAATGAATTGAAAACCAACATTGGCCAAATGTAAGACCTTTGCAAAACAAAGTTCCACACAATAACTCCTAAGGACAACTCAACTTTCCAATTCCATGCCTAATCTCAACTGTGTGATGTGGACAAATCCTGTAGGTAGAGGTTCATACAAAATAAATGCACACTCATCCCGAAAAAAAGGATCAATGAATGACTGATGGCTGTGAACAAAATCAATTCACACCTTCTGAGCTAAAGCAGTGTAGGTATACACATTTGGCCAGCACATGTTGAATGAAAAGGTCCTTGCCAGGCATCATGTGGGTTCATGTCCGTTTGGTTTCAATGATGACACTGATTTATGATGGCAAGAATCTCGTCGTTCCTTGCTCCTAGGTAAGGAGGTAAACGAACCCCTGCTATGTTGAGTGATTTGAATTTTATTTTCCGTATACCTACATACCTACTTCTTATTGCAATCAGAACATCGCCGCACCGCGCCATGGCATGGAAGTGAGGATAACAAAGTCATTTATTAAATCCTAAATTTTAACACCCTTCCTTATGATAGTCTTATTAGAAGAACGTATTTAGCTACCGCGTAGCGCATCTGTGAGTTAAATGAGCGACTAGAGTGAATATGTAATCGGTTTAGAATCTTCATCCTGTTTTACAGCTATGTGCGTCCATTCACTTGCACAATTCTCCTGTATGGAAGGACGAAATCTCATTACCTACAACCGACAGCAACGCCACGAACAATGCACGCTGAATCCGCTATTCAATCAATTAATCTAATTTTTGTGTACATTTAAAAATTCATCAAAAAACGGGGTTGCACTAATAGTCCTCCTTTCGCCACCCCATGAGAAACGGGATCTTTCTTTAAAATAAACAGTGTGTGCACATAAAGGTGAAAAAGGATTTACTCCAATACACACAAACTGATTTCACTATGTATGCCCTCCCCTACCACCCAACGCAAGTATTGAAAATTAAAACCACATCCTGATGAGAGCCAGAATTCTTGCTGGAATAACATCAGCAGGAACTATACCTTAATATTGACTTTTATTACTGTCGAATTCGGCAGTCATCCCCTTTGCAATCAAAAGCAGGACAAAAAAAAACACAAAAACCAAACGTGTGCCAAATGCAGCCCGCGAGACACGCCATCTGTCATGGAGGGGTGGTTTTTCACCTCTGCACACACACACGGCGATTTAAGATCCTTTCTCAAGCAAATAATCAAGGAACAATGCGATGCGATGAATCTGATATGCGAGCGCAGGAACAGGAATCGAATCAAGCAGAAGGATTAATGCTGGTTCGTGCCTGCCGCATCGTCATCGTAGTCCACAACTCCTGCCGCTGGCAAGGACAAGGAACACACAGAGGTAGGTATTCCCTTGCCAGCTCGGAGACAGTTTTCTCCTGAATTCCTCCTGGTGGCAGGTATGAAAATGAAATTCACTGCTATAGTAGCAGCTCGTGTCATTATGACAAAGGGGGAATCATGACATACGGGCGAATGTGAGGGTCTTGAATTTTTTACATTTCTTTTTTTTCAAATCCGTCCTTTTTTTATCGTTTTATGTAAATTCAATTGTGATCAAGTGCATCAATTACATCATCAGGATAATGTTGTTGGGTAAGTTTTCAGGTTGATTGTGGTGGTGTAGAAAGGAACAACAAAGGAGTGTGTGTGTGTGTATCACTTTGACTGAATTATAATTTATGTCAGCAAATATTTGATTTGAATAGAAATTGAAAGGAGAATCACCAGTGAACTGGAATTGGTATTGGGTTGGGTTCCAGTTGGCCAAATTGAATAGGAATAGTGGACAACACGTGTTAGGTGAACACATATGGGATGTAGCAAAGAAAATATAACATTTTGTGCCTTGGGCTATGTGTATAGAAAGCGTTATGGGCATCTGTTCAAGCAACAACAAAAAAAAATGTATTTGCTAGGTAAGAAGGTACCTAACCTACCTTCTAGTTTTGCATTTTCAAACAAGGACCAAGGAGTCTGAATAAAACTTTTATACCTACGTAGGTATTATGCGATCAGAAGAGTCAGACATCATTTTCCTAAGTATACAGAGATAAGTTGGTAACTTCGAAGTAACTTCAGTTGTTGATAGTTTGTCGAAAAGACAAACTATCTGTCTCTCTAGTACTTTATTCACTATCATATTACAGAGCCGGACCAACCATACGTGCATTTTAAACAAAAAAATTGGCTTAGTAAATTCGAAATAGCAACATCCACCACACCAGTGCAGAGTTATCATTTGCAAATTAACTAAAATTGTTTGCAGTGTTGCAAATTCAAACAGAACCTAGTTCAAATTGTATCGGAAAAGAAATTTCACTGCAAAGCCTTAAAAAAGAACTTGGTTAGGAAAAGGACACATTCTGTAAATAAATCTTGTACAGGGCGCCAGTTAACCTCTGGCCGACCCTGATAATAAACCTAGTGTTTCCCTTTGTTGAGGTAAATTGATAAATATAAATATTCGCATTAAAAAAGCACTTTTTTCGTGCAATGTTTGGTATGGGACAGAACCTTGTGTATTTCTCACAACGATTTCTGTGGCGAATCGAAGGCCTACATTTTTCTGCCAACAATTTTGAACGACCATGTGCAAATTTATTTGTCACTCCCAAAAGAAGAAAGGAAACTGCCTACGATCGCAATCCCATTGCTGTCAAACTGAAATATATATAACCTGAGGCCAAACACGCACTAGGCAGCCAGTTTAACATGGAAATTCAGGGCTTCGTAGTGCGCGAGTTCCACGCACAAGTTAACTTTATTTTAAGTCTTGCGGCTGCGGCTACAGCTGCGTTTGTAGTTCATTGTGTTCACGCAGTAAAGGTATGGCATAAATGGTAACATTATCCTCGTCAATATCTTTGCATACCGGCCATACAAAATTATTAGTTTATCGTTCGATATCGCAGCTCATAATCCGTAGCATTAGCTTCAGACTCATTTTCATTTTCGAAGAAGTAACACAGCCAGACTAAAAGCAAAAATCAGTTGAGCATTTAGGATCAAACAGCTTTTCAACAGATATATAGATAGATAGATTGATAGATAAATTCTTTATTTCATCAAAGAGTGTACAAACAGATCATTTTTCGATGATGTTCGGTAACAATTAGATGCATTTTAAGGACCCATTTGGCTAAAACACGAACTTTTGAACGCGCTAGGGCTTTGGTTTTTGTGTTTACTGAACTTATGAAGATTTGAGGCCTTATTTTTATGCACAATTCGGTGTGATAGCGATTGAGGAACAATCAGTAATTACAAAAATCGACGAAAAATAGAAGATTCTGGATTTTCCCCAAACATTATGGGCAATATCTGTCAAGTAGCTGGAGGGAGCTTGTTAAAGGCAACTGTTATATGATTGCCACCGAATCAAAATTCTGACTAAGGCTCCAAGAGGGAATTTGGCTTATGGGGTTACACGGTTTTCACGACTTCAAAAAATCGAAAGTTTAGTAGATACCGCCTTGAGAAGTCAAACACTCGAGGTTATAGTTCGAAACTTTAAACACCTTGTTCTTGAAACTGTGTTTTTGAAATCGGTGGATGAGATTTCTTGAGAACTACTCAACCGATCTTTATGAAATTTATCACAGGTCTTCGAAATACAATTCAAAAGGACTTGAAAGAAGGGATTGTCACAACTGTTTTTAATAAAAAAAAAAAAAACCTACAGATTCATATTTTGTCTGAAATTTTAATTTTTTGTAAAAATGTCTGCCAAAAATTCAATTTTTGTCTTTTTTCCTTCAAGTTCTTGATTATAGTCTAAAAAAAAAATAATTTTTTGTTCACTTTCAAAGATCCTGTAAAAAGTTCTGCTGACCACGAGGACACACCTTTTTTCTAGGGGTCGCCGGAAATGACGTCGCAAAGGCAGAGTTTTCAGTATTTTTATTTGAAAAAATTCAAGATCTGTTTAGCAAATGTGTATCTTCAACACTGTAAAATGTTTGAATAAAGTATAGAATTTTTCACACTGAAAAAAATATTGAAAACAGTCCATTTTCCACCTTGAAATTAATGTAGCCCCTAAAATTATGCAAACGAAAAAAGTGTTTGAAATTGCGCTGGAAAACCGTGGCTTTTTAAGATAATTTCAAGTCAAAAAACTAAATTTAACATTTCCTCTTCTATCATCGAACAAAAAGAATATGATAGTTCTTAGCAACGAATAAAAAACTAGCGACCAACAATTTGTTTTGTAAAATTTTTTTAAATTTCAGCAATCAAAGGGTAAGTGTATGCATCTAAATTTTTTCGTCGTTCGTTGGTGGTGCTCTCAAATAGCACTTTACGGCCGTACAAAATGTGTGCCGTATCATTAGACCGTTAAAAATTGATATACTTTTGCATACCTCAACCACTCCCTTTCAAAAAATAAGTACGACAGTATCTAACTGATGAGCCCGCTGTCGTACCTATGCGAAACGCCAATTTTTGGGGTTGAGGTCACTGGATCTCTAGATCTGTATTTTCACTTGAGCTTCTACCGACTCATGGATTGGTTAAGTTCATCTTTGAAAATCCGTATACTTGACATTTGCGACAAAGGAAAGATTCGACAAAACTGTAAAATTCTTCATATAATGGCGCAATCGACTGACATTTAAAGACCAAAATGAGCGCTTCTACTCTGAAAATGTGTCTATAAAATCAACCGGCTTAGTGCCATTCAGAACTATGTATACGGAAAAATAATGGGGAAAGTGTTTGAACTACATTTTTTAACCCTCAAAGTCGATGTATCATCTGAGAGTCGCACTCACCACTTACCTATATTTTTTACGAAAATAAATGTCTCCACTTATATAAATGGCTCTCTTTTCTTTTTCAAACCAACCTTTACTCGAATCGAAAAAAAACTTCCGCATGTCATTAATAAATTATGTAAATTATGTTAATAAATTATAGCCCAAATAGATTTTTCTATATTAGATTAAACAGATACTATCAAACGTAACAGTTTCTATTGACAAAATTATCTTTATGTTCTTAAATTAAGTTAACGATTCTTCAAAAACACTGTTCTTAAAATAAAAACTGAGCATTCTTCTTCTCTGACGTACATATGTAGGTATGTTTCGATATCACTTAAAAACACATTAGCATATTTGTCAGCTTATAAAAACAATAAATCACCTTCTATTTGTTCAGAATGTATTTAGTAGTTTTTTTGGTCTTTAGACACATAATATAATATTTAAAATTGATGTGTTTGTTTCTCACACTTTTTTTTAATTTTTCTGTTCCAATTTTTAATTTCGAACGTCAAATTTGTTATTTGCATGGATACAATTGGCAAATACTCGTTAAAATTATAAAAATATCAATAGGTGGATGAACTGCCATAAAATACAGACAGAGAAAAAAGAAAATAATAATAAAAAAAAAAAAAAAAAAACAGACTAATTTATTGCTTTTAGTGATTCGGTAGAAAATAGAAATAAAAATCCAAGTGAACTCAACTAAAGGGTATTTTATTTAGATATTTGATTTTGAAATAGGCAACACTGTTTCTAGTGGTTGTCAACTTTATGGTTGTGGTTACGTTACGTGATGTTGGTTACGTTACGTTACAATGATTACGTTTTGACATTTCATAATGAAAAGATTTACTTCAAAACAGAGTTTGCAAATTGATATACCTGCAGGTAACAAACTTTCCGATTACGCTACTATAAATAAAATAAATAGGGTGGCGCTACAGAGCAAAGAGCCCCTGGGTCTAGCACATTTCTCACAACCATGCGCCATGCCTTGTGGGGGAATGGAGGGGACCTACAATTTTCTGCCGGATCCGAACGGCTAATCGAGAAAGCGCTTTTCATGGCAATGAATACTAACGGAGGACTTGCCAATTCCTCGCGAAAGGCGCTACCCGTGGAAAAAACATTTTTGCCTCTGTTGGGATTCGAACTCGAACCTCTGGATTAACAGGCGGAAATGCTATCCATCACACCACGGGTACCTACCACGGATTACGCTACTAGCAGGTATTATTTTAGACGTTTAGTTTTTAAATTGGCAACATTGGCGCTTTTCTCTCAACCATACGCATACCTACCATATGAGAAGTGAAAGTGATCTTCAAATTTTTTGCCAATTTCAAATGGCATAGTGAGAAAACTGCTGTCATGGCAATGTAGTAAACCACAAAATGCGATACCCGCCGAAAAACCTTTTTCTATTACTGTGTTTTCGGATGTCTAAGGCTGTTAACCATTGCGTCACAGGCAACCGTAATAAGCTACTAATATTTTTGATGACTTCAATATCTCCACATTAAATTGCTTTCCAGGTTCTATTTAAGTACAGCTTCGTTTGAAGTATGAAAGCGAAAAAATAAGTCCTTACTCCAACAACTCTTCCATTTCGGGTCAAATTATCCCTTCTTGAGCCTTCATCATCATCATCCTCCACATCCGCATAGGTACTTCCAACTTCTAACTTGAACTTCAACCAAGAGGCAATTAAGCCGACCCAAAGTGTTTTCATTGGAACCATTTCCAGCACTCAGTTCCGCAGATTTCCGCAGCAATAGTAAAACAAAAAAAATAAACATGGAAAAGTCTGTCATAGCTTCGAGCAAAATAAACGCACGCTCTCTTGTGTACACACCTTGACATAAGAATGAAAAAAAAATGTGTTGGTATATTTTCAAATACTGCCTGCCGGGTATTAAAATAACAGTATTGCTGATCCAGGGCGCACAGCGACACCGTGTGTTCAATCAAAACTATATGCGGCACGCGACACACGACCTACCTTATGTGTCCTCGCGGCACAGCTTCAACAACAAGAGAAGAAAAACAAAACAAAAGGGACGCACCGCCGTTTCTTCCACCTTTAATAAGCGTTCCAAAGGCATCGTTGTGACGCGGTGCTTCCCAAACTCCTACCCTTACCCACCTATGTTAAGGTATATCGACATTCGGCAATAATAATCTACCTTTTGGCAATGACTAGAGTACGAAGTCGTTGTCGTTGTCGTGATTGCTTTGGCCTCACAAAAAACGGATACTTCAAGTTGATTACTCTCTAATATCGTGTCGGTGTGTAGTGATTTTGATTGCTTTCACAACTCACACACTTATTCACCTCTCGATGCACGGCTGAAAATGGAATACCCTCTGCGCTCTGCTTCGCTGCCGTAGTATCGTACTCGTAACCTGTGCTGCCTAGAAGAGAAGTAGGTATATGTATGTTTGGCACGAGAAATGTGATGCGATATGCGAATCTAACGATATTTTTTTCACTTTTTTCATCAAAGAGGGTTATATTGGCAAATGTAATGGGAAATAACCCCATATGCAAGAGTTTTAGACACACAATTGAAGGCCGCAGTAAATGGCATTTAAATGTGGAAACCGACGTGAGAACAGCTGATCCCGGCGATCAGGGGTTGCCTGATTGCAAGGTAAGCCGCTCGGTGTTCTTTTTTCTTTTTGTGTGATAGGTATGTGTGTACCTTCATGTCTACAGGAAAGAGTGAGTTTTTATTGTTGTGCAGGTTTGATTTCGTCTGACGAAGTCACCCCAAACGCATTGTTATTTGGGCGGATTAGGGCGCCGACTAGGTATTCCTTTGCCAGCAGGGTGGGACTGAGATGGACGTTTTTAATGCTGGCTACTGGGTGATTAAAGGTGAATGAGATTCCTCCTTTTTTGTTTGGTTCTTTTGTACCTTGCCTGCATCTAAGGGTGGATGAGGTGCGCTAAGCCTGCTTAGGTTGAATCGAGTGAGAATAAATTTATGTGTATGTGTGTGTTTTTTGCTATTTGGCATTTCTTTTTTTTCTCTCTCAATGCAACTCCCGTTGATTTTAGAACTTTAATCGATTTTTTTGGATTATTTTCAATTTTTCGGGATATGGTGCTAATGGCCGTGCAAACCATCAAAACCAATTTTATTGCTTTTCCGACTTTGGATGCAATAGAAGTGCATTTTGAAGGGAGGCGGTTTTTCATTTAGACCATTTTTTGTTTGTTTGTGTTGACATTAGATGAATTTTAATGGCTACTGCAGAAAAGACGAAGTTGGATACACTGGAGGTCTGAAGGGGAACAAAGGGTTTGGGGTTAAAGGGGTCGATATTTTCAAGGACCACCTACATAAGTCGGTAGAGTTTTAACCGATTGCGACTCTGATTAAGAATAGTTACAATTACTACATAATTCATATTTAACATTATCGTTGTTTGATTGTAGGTATGCCACATATGGCTCGACTTCGTTATTAGCTCTCCTCGCACGTTATCAGTTTCCCAGTTAGAGTTACATGAACATTCGCAAGTAGTTGCAGATGGATAAAATGGTTGAATTACACTTATAACACTTATGTAAGTCTGTAGTGATTCCAACTCAAAGAACCGCTGCTAATCAATACTACTCTTTGAACACAACCACAAATCGCTGCAAACAAATATTTACTCATTGGAGTCACAGAGAGAAATGTTTTCACCACACACGAGACACGACACACTCCATTTTGATGACTTTTTCTTTTCCGGTTTTGCTGGTTGTTCTCTTCTTCGGTTGCAAAGAAAGTGGATAGGTACACCTTCACATGTTAAGTTATCAAGCTTAGCGTTGCAGATTTATTTAACCATTTAACGTAGGTATAAGCTTATTTATAGAGCTGAAATATATGCTTACTTGAGTGCTTCTTTAAAAGTGCACGTTAACACTTCCTGCAGAAGGATTTCGGCTATCTGATGTCACTTATAGAGGACTTTGAAAATGTTTCTCAGAAACTTAGGCTTGCTTCCTTGTTGCTTTCCCTAATCGTCATCGATTGACAATTTCCCCACAAGTCTTCCTTAATATACCCTTCTGGTTAGATCGCGGCTACACAAAGCCTCATCCTCAGATCACAGTCCTTAATCCCAACGGGCTATGATTTGTCAATCATTTGGATTGCCTTTGAGTTCCAACTTTGCACGTTACAGACTCGGAGCGTCTTTTAAACACTCCTTGAACTTTAATGCTAACATTTTTGGTTGCCGGTTTGCTTATTCTCTGTTGGCAATACTCCTTCTTGATGACAGCTGCTATAGAAATGTCATTATTACTTTATGAAATCCCAGCAGAAATTAATTTTTTTTCGGTCATAATCTTCGAGTACGAATCATTTTTCTTTCTGTAGAAAATTTTTCAAATACATCAGCCAGCTTTCGAAAAAGGTTTCCTGAGCTGCCAGGAAGTAAACTTTTTGTTGTTTCCTTTCGGATCTTCATAGAAAAATCAGAAGTTGTTGCGATATTTACTCGCAATGCCTACCCCCAATGTTTACATACTGATTCTAGAATATGCCACAGAAAGTGCTCCGCAATGTCTTCATTTTCCCACCGAGTTCGAAGAAACATGGCGCATTTAAATGCTTAACTTAAATGCTTAGCAAAGTGCTCAACGGCTCAACCAGGTCTTCTTCTGTCTGTCAGTCTTTGTCTACAATGGAGGTACACCACCTTCGGTTTAACTCTTGATAGATGAAATCGATGGTAGGAGTCCTCACTTTTAAACCTGGCACTTGTTAATGTCATGGAAAAGATGTCATACACCTTTACCTGTCGAATTAATCCCATATATCTTTTCTTGAAATCCTATGATGCCTCCAGCTCTAACAAAACTCGCTAAATCTAATCTTCCATTTTCCTCAATTTTGAAATGCGAAGTTGGAGATTTAAATATACAAGCCCTTAGCTAAGCTATTACAGCCTGACAAAAATACTTTTTCCTACTCAGCTGTTTTTCTGGATGTGCCTGTGCCTTACACAATGAGAATATCGAACGTCTCCGAAAGATGGAGAGAATTTATCTACAAGGTGTGTATGTGTAGTCTAAAGTTATTTTTCTCTGAAGAAGCACGATTATTGGACGGGGGCCAGTCGTAAGGATTCGATAACAATCCTTACCCTTTTGAGATTCTGGTACTAACTAGTCTTAAACTGAGGAAAAATCGGCAGAGAATATTTTCCCCACAATTTGACCTTTGAAATCAATGCATCCGATGACATACCAAGTAGACTCGGGCATAAAGATTTATCCATGGGGAGAGATCGTCAAAGAAGCCCAGAACGAGTTGGGCCAGAAATTTTGTTTTAAAATCTTGGGGCACTGACGCCACTGATGGGCGATGATCTGTGGCCGACCTTAACTCAGCTTTTCTTCAACATACGCCCTTATATCTCACAGGTACACTGACTTGAGCGAGTTGTACCAGGAATTTTGTATTAAAGTTTTGGGGGACTGACGGCTGATCGTCTGTCGTCGACCTCGGCTCAGCTTTCCTTTAACATACGCCCTTATATCTCACAGGTACACTCACCATAGATTTGGATACTGATCTCTGTATGTAGGATCGAACAAAATCACATCAGGACTTTTCTACGAAGCCAGTACATATGATTTTCAATCAAATCCATTTTACATCATCAGTTTTTCGAAGATTGTGATCTTGAGGGGATCAAAACAAAAGCTTCGGTAAACTTTCCGGTTCTAGATTGTTCCATGTCTAAGGCCAATCTAATGCAGATATTGTTTCATTTGTCTGTACCTGTACCAGGATTTTTTTAATATGCTTAAGTCCGTTTAGCCCTGTTCACACTATACAATTAGTTGGACAGATTTAGGCTTGAACGACCAATGCTTGATAGTGTGAACCCTTCAGACGACCGCTTGTCCAATTTGTTGGATGGTTTTCAAATATTTTTGAAAACTTAGAAGTTGGACAGAGTGGAAGTGTACGTGACATAAAGTTGTACTAAAAGCTTGATAAGTGTGAACGCAAAATACTTCCGACCATCCAACTTCCATCAAACGAAGTCTGTCCAACTAATTGTACAGTGTGAACAGGGCTTTTTACATACCTACTTCGTGATAAATTTTTGCGTTCACCGCAAGACTTAAAAGTTTCCTTCTGCAGGTGAAAACTTTCCAATCACTGCTTGTTGCTCATTAATCTCTTTTTTCTTTCTCTATCGGAAAGTCTATAAAAGTCTATAAAGCCTGTCTTCTGATCTTTTTTTTTTTTTGTGGGTCAGAGCGTCGGAGGTGTTCGATTTTCATAAGATTAAATTTTTTACAGGTATCATCTGAGGATTTGTCAAGTTTTTCGAGACTAATCTGAAAACCTTTTGTTAGAGCGTTACTTTTCATAAGCCATTTTGTTTGAAGCCGACATCTAACAACGTGCTGTCAATTCTATGCACCGGGAGGAGATTTTGATTTACGATCTCCTTACCTTAAGCTAAATATGCAACATCAGGGTTGTTTTTTTTTTTTATTAGAACACGGTGTAAATAAAAAATTGATGCGGTTCCGCTCGTCCCGCATGATACTCCGATTTATCTCATTGTGTTTATTATAATTTAAAAAAAAAAAAACCCTTTTCGTCTAGGTACATTTAAGCATATTTATTTTGCTAACCTAAATGCACATTAAAGCAGAAAGGGTTCATTCATAAATTTCCTTCACTCCAAACATCAATTCTTTAAATCTCGATTGCACTGGCATCGTTTATGGAAGAAAAAAAAAATCTGGAACGTGTTTGTTTCTCTTTTCACAAAAAAAAAAATACATAGGTATTACAAAACAAAGAATCTACTCGATCAAACCAAAATGTCACTTGCACAACACAGTGACACCCTAATATTCTAAGCAAAAACATTCCACAAAAAAACTTATAAGTACGATTGTCACCCCCAGCAAACATTGCTCATATTCTGCATCGAATAACAGTAAAAACCGACAAAAATGTGCTACAGACACCTTGTTCTCGTTTTGTAGAAAAATTTTCCTATGCCGTCGCACACCGCACTGTGAACACCTTTTTTGGAAAATTGTCTCCCTCCTCATCTGTGAGTGAGTTTAGCTGTTGCAGTTTCACTGACATATCCCTTGGAAATGCTGCCAGCACCACTTCCAACTTTATGACATTTTATGTGTTCTTTCTTTGTATAAAATGGCTCTGTACCTGAGTGACACTCGGATGGGGTGTTAGATGGCAAAAACGACAATCGGAACGAAAGGATTTCGAATTGTGATTCTAGTTCCGATATTGAAATCTCGTTGAAGATTTTTGTTTTATAACTCGTGGTTAGGGTGACCATTGGGGTTGTTCTTGAGGAAATGACTTCAAATAATATGTGATGAAAAACGGACTAGATTACAATGGAATGAAGAAAGTCCGGTCTTCTCGTAAGTTCTGATTTTAGGTTGGAATCTACACGATTTTTATGTTACAATCTAACTCTGTACCGCGGCGTAATATGGTTTAGCGTGACTGCCTGTTACGTGGCAAGTTCGAACTTCGACCCATAAATATCTAGGAAAAAATGTTTTACCTAGGTATCGCCTTTTGCGACTATACTAAACAATTTTCCGATACTAATTTCATGCCTTGAAGCACACTTTCTCGACTAACTGTTCCTTTGCAAGGTATATGGTTGAGAGAAATGCGCTAGGTCCCGAGGTTTACCCGCTTTGTTGTGCTACCATTTTTTTTTTTTTATTTGTTTATGTTATTCCGTATTCAAAAGGCCCTAGAATAGCATACTGCATGTGAGTGCAGTGAATTTTATTAGTGTCGGTATAATCCGAACAAAGTTTGCGTCTTAGAAGGGTACGGCAACATCTAACTTATGAGCCCATTGCCGTACCTGGGCGAAACGCGAATTTAGGAGTTGTGGTGATCTTAAAGATCTTAAACACGTCTTTTGAGAAATTTATTTCTTTTAAGATTCCTATTTTTAAATACTGAAGAGCTTCAGATGATTCACCACTTTTTTACGCCAAAACAACGGTGAGAGAAATGTTATCCTCTAAGGTCAATGCAGCCTTGATAAAGCAAGACACAATTGTTGTGGAAAAAATTTGTGAATATGTACAGATCATTTTAGTTTGCCAGCAACCAAAATGACCCAAATATCGTTTAAAGCTTTTCATTACAATTTCCAAAGCTCGATACTCAATCAAATATGGAAAATAAGCCTCGTAAGGTTGTCAGACTCACGAAGCGTATACAGGTTTACTATTAAATGATGTAACTTTTTGTTTCATGGATTTACGAAAGAATACGAAAGAAAACACCCCTCATGGCTTTAAAAACCAAAAATGTGAAGGATTCGACCTTTCAGTATAACGCATCAGGTTTTCTGCAGTATGGTCACCCCGGTTCAGAATGATTTTCTCTACACAGTGCATTTTCTTTTTTCCTTATTCCAACCCCTGTAAAGTATTGTGCACATATTTGATCCTGTTACACCGCTTCCCTTTTGACGGCTTGCAAGCTGAATACAATCAGGGGTCTGTCTGGTCGGAAATCCGATATTATAAAACATTATTACTTCTTCTCATTCACAGCTGATCAAACAAAAGCCGAATTATGACGGATCTGTCTTAGCAGTAGCTCGTGCCCGCATTTCACCTTCCCAAAAAAACCCACCTACCCGTGCTTGAGACCATAATCTTTTATATTAACCCTTGAAAGAAATCGAGTGTGCAAAATTTATTCTATCGTTTCCCACAGTAATTATATCGGAAATTCAACTACAATTTCGAAAATAGAACAACTTTAGAGCATTTTCATGTCGCAACTGCTGGTACCGGCATAAATCGATAGGATCACCAGCACCATCATATTACCTCCCTGCTGCTGCCTTAGCGCCACACAAATGTTTTCCCAATAAATCGAACTTCAAAAAGAAAAGAAAAACTCAAAAATAAGTCTCTCATTTTATTGGAAATCTAATGTGTGACCGCAAGGAACATGGTCCATGTCCGGGACTTTGTAATTCCTCGCTCAAGTCGCTTATATTATCGTGTGAACGGGAAGAAAAAAGAGTTCCAAAACGGGTGCATATGGATTAATTAAAAGGATAAGTAACACAAAATAGTTGTTATTTATAGATGGCTCTGAGATTTAGAGTCGAGTTGTTCTGTTACCCACAATAGTGGGGTCCATGTCCAATGGCTTCCCAGCATTTAAATGTTTGGTGGTTGAATTTACAAGTTAGTTTCTTTCTTCTTTTTTTTTTTGTGTTTTTGTTTTCGAAAAAGGATTGAATGACAAGGGTCGCATTGGATTTTAATTAGCAGTAAATAAGTTGAACTAAGTAATGGGAAACTAGAGAATGAGGTACCTACCTACAGTCTACAGATCTCTTTCTTAGTCCGAAAGTGGAAAGTTATTGCGGTATTGTGGTCGGGTAATTGGTTTTCAAGTGTTCTAGAAAGGATATTTCGTTGTTTCGAATATAGTGTGAAGGAAGACTTTGCTCGGACATGTGCCCATTAAGTGTGGGAATGCATTTTCGAATGAAGGAGATTAAAATCAGAACTACGAGTATGTCCCTCCACCCAAGAAAGACTCAGGACGTGGTCATGAAGTTACAACTAATGGCGTGTATCTTCTGCATCTGCACATACTTAGGAGCAAAAAACAAATTGGCATAGTAATGGAAGCCTTTCAAAAATAGATTTAAATTACCCAGCTGCATATGTAGGCTCAATCTCTTACGACAAATAAGCCACTAAGAAAAAAAACAATCTCTATAAAATCCAAGGTAGTCCAATAGACCACGATCATCCCAGTTCTGCTATAGGTACGTAGCGGACGCATTTACCTTGTCTTAAGCGGACGGGGAAACCCTTGATCGTTTCGAAGAAAAAATGCACCGAAAGATCTTTGGTCCTCTATTTGAAGACAATGAGTGGAGAAGAAGATTCAGCAACGAACTATACGAGTTGTACTGCGACATGATAGCCAAAAGAGCTTTTAAAACCCATTTGCAGGGAAATCGCGGTAAGAAAAAACCTTGTCCTTTTGGTGGCACAATCAAGTGGAAGAAAACCTCAATCGAGTGCAAAAGAGAAGAGAAATAGCCCAAAATCGAAACTGTTCGCGAAAGGTGTTGGTTGAGGCCCAAGTTTACTCCAAGCTTTACTGCAAACCTGAGAAAGTAAATCAAAATTTGCTTCGTCTTAGTAGCTATCGTCTGATGATGCTCAAGCATTTGAAAAAAGCAATTCTTCGGCATCCTTTCCTTGAGCTTCTTTCCATTGCGTGAGAGTATATGAGGTTCTAACCCCGCAGTAAGATCTAAAATGGCTAGGAATTGAGAAGCACAATGAAAAGCGTTTCATCCCTTTGCCATCTGGATTCGGAGCAGAAAACTGCAAGTCTGTCTTCATTCATCGAATTTTTTCTCAATCTTTTTAGTCACCAAAAAAGCCTTCTTTTTATATCAGACAGTTATGGCATTTTTGTTGCAACTGCGTCCAATGCAAAAAGTATTTTATCTGGTTCCACCCTTTAAAAGAGACTAACTTCATTTATTTGCATGGGTTAATTGTGCCCCCCAACCACACCACGTAGGTAGTACCTACCTGTTTCCAACTAAACTCACCCTACGCCAATGACTCCATTTCTAATTATGTGTCCTTCATCACTATTTTAATTTTATTTCCCTTTTCACCTTTACAACAATTTGATGAACGAAGAATGGCAGGTGCGCACACTTTGTCTGTCTACAAAAAAAGAAAACAAAAACAACACAACCTTTGTACAAAAAACTATCCGAATAAAAGAAAGAAAGAGCAGTAGAGATGAAACAAACGAGTCTCCCATTCATGTTCACGTGGGCGAATCTCTTACGAACATTGAACATGGCGCATAAAAGAGAAAACCAGAATAACCTGCTGATTGTGTTGAGAGAGGTCAAAGACAAGCTCCACCTTCTTTTTAAAATGGTAACTTGTGTACTGATGTGGTAGTGGAAAATTCCTTAAGAAAGCTTTCCTCTACACGAATAGACAAATTTGATGCCAAGAAGAGGCAAACTAATCAACTGACATAGAAAAATTATTTAACAAACAAACAACACGAAGCTTTTAAAAGATTGCAATTGTATTGAATGTGTTGAGTGGATTGTAGATGTTTTAGTTGTATTAGTTTGTTGATAAAATTTTCATTCGATCGCGTAGTTATCATTCAAAGTTCACAGGTGGCCGTGGATGTTTACGCATAATGTTGAAGTTATAACAGCTTAGATGTGGTGTATTGGCAAAATTCAGGGACGGCTTTCCAACAATTAAGGCGATGGAACAATGAGAAAGTTCTGTAATTCAGTATTATGTCTGGAACCTTTCCTGATAAACTGAAATGTGCAATTGTGATTCCTTTATTTAAAAAGGGTAATAAGTCAGACAAAACCAATTATAGGCCAATTTCGTTGTTGTCTTCTATTTCAAAAGTGTTTGAGAAAGTAGTAAAAACTAGAATTTTAGCCTATCTCAATCATTTAAATTTTTTAAGTGCCTATCAGTTTGGTTTTAGGTAGGTATGGCCTTTCAACTGAAGATGCCTTATTAGACTTCTGCTCTATTTTATATAAGGGTCTGGATGATAAACTATTTTGCTCAGGCCTCTTTCTTGACATCACAAAGGCGTTTGATATGGTTGACCATACAATTCTTCTAAAAAAAATTGTATAAGATTGGTTTCAGAGGTTTCTTTTTCAATTGGTGTGAGTCATATCTTAGTAACAGAATACAAACTGTCAAAATTGGTATAGTAATATAAGCAGACCGAAAATAAATAACCTGGGTGTGCCCCAAGGTTCTGTACTCGGTCCCATTTTATTCCTTATATATATAAACTCTATTTTTTCTTTACCTTTCAAGGGCAAAATTAAAGCCTTTGCCGATGACCTCGACTTTGCCTATTGCTCTGTCAGTCCTTTAGACTTAATTTCTAATATTAATCATGAAGTCTTTTTATTGAGATGGTGGCTTGCGGAAAACAAACTTATTGCCAGCAATAAAACCAAGCTGATGTATTTCAGTCTTGCTGAACAAGATTTTCCTGATACAGATATAACATTTCATTCCCATGACCGTGCAATACATAATATGCTAAACACCATCTGTTGTTTTCAAAATGGCTTATCTTTTGATAGAACTGCTAATTGTAGTATTAACTGCTTTCTAATTGAAACTGTTGACTGTTTTAAATATCTTGGCGTTACTTTCGACCCTAATCTGAAATGGCACAAGCATATTTCTGCTTTAAATAAATATCTTCTTTCCTCTACTCGCTGTTTCTTCCGCCTGCGCAAGTATTGCTCTACTCCTACAACGAAAATGGTTTATTATGGCTTATTCCATTCTCGATTGCAATATGGACTCTGTTGTTGGGGTAGCGCTTATTCTAGTAAGCTGCAGCAATCAACAATCATTCAAAAATCTGCTCTACGAACAGTTTGTCGCTCTCATCGTTTTGCACACACTATGGACCTGTTTAGGTCGTTGAAAATTCTTCCTCTGCGACACTTATTTTATTTCAAAGTACTGAAGGTCTTTTTTGTGAGAGGCGGGTATCTTGAAAGCCCGATTTCAAATTCTCGCAACTTGCGGAGCCATTCAAACTTTGGTGAATGCGTTTCGCACAACAAGTTACAGAAACTCTTACTCCATTGTCGCCCACAAACTTTTTAACTCTTTGCCATTAGAATATAGGTCCTTAAGAAATCTTTGCTCATTCACTAAGGCAACGAAATCATGGCTTCTAGGTTTCGACCATCAGGAAATTGGTACCCCACAATACATTGTTTGAATTAAACCAAATGTGACATCAACTCTATTTTTTGTTAAATATAGATGTCACTAACTATTCATTGTGTACTAATTTCATGAATTGTTTTGCTTTAATTGTAAGCTTTTTGAATTATGTAGTACATATACCTGAATAAAGAATTATTATTTTTAAATGTTTCGGACACAAAGATGCTTTAAGAAACTCGTGACCGTGATGTTGTGATATAAAGGTTTTCTGGACAGGCGCCTTCCATTTTACCCTTTTGAACTTCGCAGGTCGTCTGTATAAGGGGACTGACACGCACTGATCCGCAAAATTCGAACAACATTGACAATTGAGCAACAGAAAAATGCTCAGCCTTAAATTCTGTTATAATTTTGCAACTCTGCCACTATTTTGCTCTGCCGTCTGGCCACTCAGTGCATTAAATGAACCGGGATTGCAAAACAGGCGCTTATTTAAAGTTTCCGACACAGAAAGAAATCAAAGGAAGTACCAAAATCCTTGGAAGTCATCACGTCAAAAATACCATCTAGTAAAAAACAGAGCACGACCGGCTCAGTTGGTACTGTTGTTTAAAAAGAAGAGATCCAAAGAACCCCGTCAAAAAGGCAATATCAAACAACATTTAAACATATGTATTCGCAAATGAAAGGAAAGAGGCTAACCATAACTCTCTTGGTACAGACAATACAGTGACATTTGCATTTGGTTAGCCTTTGTCAGAGGGAACAGTCCAAAACCTGAACCTTTTTTGGGGTCAACCGAGTACCCCAAGGGCAAATCACTATAGTGTGAAGCAAAGCAGTATGCGGGGGAGCTGTGATTCCTTTGAGATCACCATGCTCGTAACGTCAAAAGAAGACGTAGAAAAAGATCGTAGTCTTAACTCTATAAAGCAATAAGTTAAACATTTTAGACTATAGGAGTGCCTTTCACTTAACCATAGACAAAGGAAGTGACCTCACCAATATAACCCGAAATTTTTACTTTGTAAGACCATACTTGTGGTACCCGTGGCGTGATGGTTAGCATGTCCACCAATCACAGCAGAGGCAAAAATGTTTTTCCCCGGGTATCGCCTTTCGCGAGGAATTGGCAAGTCTTCCGTTAGTAAATTCATTGCCATGAAAAGCGTTTTCTCAATTAGCTGTTCGGAACCGGCAGAAAATTGTAGGTCCCCTCCATTCCCTCACAAGGCATGGTTGTGAGAAATGCGCTAGGCCCAGGGGCTCCTCGCTCTGTTGCGCCACCCTATTTAATTATTTAAGACAATGCTCCTTGCTGAGATCGCACTTTTCTTTCTACTTTTGGAGGTTATGCGTTTGCATAAAGTGCACACCTGATACAATTTTAAACACCTCTGGTGTGATAAAAGCGCTCCTGTGACTGTGTAATTAATCTCCTGTCAAGAAACAATTGAATATTTTTGTAATATTTTTGTTTGGTTAAGTTTACAACAGACGTCTTACTGTTTAAATCAAATTGATTTTCGCCTTTTAAATTTGCTAGAATCTATTTTCCACTGGGATCTGGGGTCCTTTTCTTTATTTTCCAAAAATCAATATGTGTTTTGTTAGAAGTAATTTATTAAGAGCAATGACGCCTTGTTCTTCTGCACCTTTTGCCGATATCGTTCGGGCGGTCCTGTGTATTTTGTTCATTGATATTGTTTCGGTGTAATTGGTAGGTGATTGTAGGTATTTGAAGGGACTAATTAGTTCACCTTACAAGGTCCGTCGTTAAATTTTCGGAATATTCCAATGCCAATAAGGAAGCATCGAAGACGCCACCGGCATCATAGCAGCATCAAATGATGCTCTTCAAAGACATTTCGAAATGAAATCTTTAA
Source organism: Melanostoma scalare (assembly GCA_949752695.1). NCBI lineage: Eukaryota > Metazoa > Arthropoda > Insecta > Diptera > Syrphidae > Melanostoma > Melanostoma scalare. Next base: position 232,323,690 of record OX456985.1, on the reverse strand, counting down.
AAACGTTCAAGAGTGGACAGTTTTCAAGCAATAAAATGATGAAAGTCATACTGATTCAGTTTCAAGGCTCGTGTGTTTGGTATGTTTCAAATATTAATAAAGCAATGGTGATCGCATACAGCAAGAGCAAAACCAAATGCAAATTACCTATATTAGTGCAGTCAATGAAGCGAAAAATAAGGCCTTACCTCCGAATTTTTTTACTGTGAACCGATTTGCATGAAATTTTGGAATTAGGCTCATCTTCAAAAGTGAAAATGATTTGAACACCGCCACCACCCTGGGGGTGGTTGCCACTATCAAACTCTTTATAACAAACTTAATTTTCGGCGGAATACGATTAAATTTAATTTTGGTTTAAATGGCACTTCTTATGAAACCCATTGATTTAAAAGAAAAAGACATTAGATGCTCTCCTTATTTGCACTACAGCTCACTTACTTTACGAGCAAAAGACTTTTAATAGTGCTCATTTTAAAGCTTATTTTAAGCACTACAAAACATTCTCTTTTATTAGAATGCATAAAATGCATCTGCTCGCCGCTAAATGGCATTGACCATTACGATTAAATTACAGACAAAATAAAAAATGGCTTTGACCTTTTATATCTAGCTTAATATTGTTCTTAGAATACTTTATAAAAAACCAAACTGTTCATTGTTTTACCTGCTACAATTTTGTTTTTTATAAAATTTTCGATAAAACTTATAGTTTTGGAGATATTTGCAATAAATAGATGAAAAACGTGAAAAAATTGCGAATTTTCAATTGCCAATAACTCGAAAAGTATTGGACTTAATGAAAAACTTTATAATTGATTTTTTGCTTAAAATTAGGCCTTTTATCGATATCCGAGGTTATTTTGAAAAAAAAAATTGCCCCCGAAAAGGGGTGGCAACCACTCGCAGGGTGGTGGCGGTGTTCAAATCATTTTCACTTTTGGAGTTAAGGGTAAGACGAGCCTAATATCAAAATTTCATGCAAATCGGTTCACAGTAAAAAAATTCGGACCTAAAATGCTTCATTGACTGCACTATATGTGAGACGTACCTATGGCTTCATTTCTACGTGATGATTGCATTATGAATATGATTGCATTATAAATACGATTGCATTATCTAAATTTATTTCCTTTTTAAGTGACTCTTCTGCTTTCCAGCCAAGTATATACAAGTTCATGTTTATGTATCTACGTACCTATACATATAAAACAAGTGATTCATAAAATGAAATATGTCTAGTAATGAAAAAGTATACACAAGTCAATTTTTGATTGCTAAGAAAAACCACCGCTTATTGTCGAAAGTAAACAACTAAAAAAACCATCGGTCTTACTCAAGAATGGATTCTAAAACAAAAACCGCAGTTTTTACTAGGGGATTCCTAACTTTCAAGTAAAATATACGAGATAAGATCTTAAGACTTAAGAGTCTCACTTTGAATTGAAATGTTAAAACAAGAGTTGAGTAAAGTACAAACATTTTTTGAATTTTTCTGGACAAGAGTCGGTTTCTACCTCCTTTTGGCTTAGTCGTTTGGTTTAAATATTTCTTCGAAAATGAATTTCTATGATTTTTTGATGAATTTGATATCCGCCTATCTTATATCTTGGAGAACGGATTTAATATTAATATTAAATTTTTTTAGAGAAAAATGGTTACATTTATTAAAAAATTTGTAGCAATTTTTCAGTGTAAAAGTTATCTTAGCTTAGAAAGCACAAAAATGATAACATTCAAAGCCACAGCATTCCAGCTAAGTCACAAGCTTCATAAGCAGTACCTACTAGAACTGTAATATGCTTTCCTTTTTATCTGACGATTTTTGCTTGTTCCTAGCTTACCTGATGAAAGGATGAGGATCGGAGGTGATTTTGCTTTTTTTTTATAGGTAGGTAGGTACATTCAACAGCAATTTGATTGGCATTTTAAACGCGAACGGTAGTCTCGTCGGTTACGAACATGGGCCCAGATTTTCTCTCGACGGGCCTGATTTATAACAATTTTCAAATCTAAATTGAGTAGGCACCTATTTAGGTAGGTACTTACCAATTCGATGAGGACATTTTTACTTAAGGGTTGTCAACACCAAAAAAACTTACACGAGTAATTATAGTGGGCCACTCATGAAAACGGGTGGATGAATAAATAACTCATTACAGATTGGTATCTTTGTCGCGTATTAAGGTAGGTACCTATATAATAATTTATTTATTTACACAATAAGTTTTTACATAGGAAGGTTCTCTGCTGGCCTTACACGTAGCTACATGTTTAAATAAGTTCGTTGGTAGGTAGTACCTCTGTAGGTAAGTAGGTACCTACCTACCAATCTATCACCAAAGTACCAATCTTATGGTAAGGTTATTAGGCTATATGAAAAGAACATCTATGTGGGTAAGGACACCGATCAACTAACCTATACCTAGACAAACACATTTTGTGTAACTATAGGCTAGGTAAAGGTTTATAGATGAACCATCGGAGCCTAAACCAAGTGCCTACCTACCTAGGTATCTTGTACTCTGTTACGCAAAATAAATTCAAAACCAATTCACTGGCTTGCCTCCAAACTCGAGAAAAAGCTAAAAATGTCTATCACCGTTCATACACAAGTGGAAAATGAAACAAAGTCCCTTTTATTAACAAAACAACTCAACTCAACAGCCATACTTTTCTATGAGTGTGTCAATTTCAACAGAATTCTATTCACTCGTATAGTGATTCATTTTCTTAAATGAACTCTATCTAGCCCCAGTACTCCTTTACATAAACTGTTAAATTGAGCTCCACTCTTATCATCAAATACTTTCAAGTTTTAAATCATCTCCACCAACTATACACAATCACGAAAGACACTATCCTCTCATTGTGAGCTTTTTCCACGAAAAACTCAAACACTCTACATAGTGTGAGTGCGATTCCCCTCCACAGCCACGAGCACCTTACCAGCTTACCACTCGGCAAAAAGGTGTTCTCAATTCAATTCCAATTCGAATGGCACCAGCAAAATCTGCCACCACACAAGAGGGTGCGACGAACCCGACAGCGACGTGTCGTTCTCGTTCATCACTGAAAATGAAAAACAAATGAATAAATTCCCCTGTTTGAGTCAGGGGAATCCAACTGTACTTCCACTCAATTTGCCTCGTATATAGAGGCCACAACTACATACAAACTGCCCAAATACTTAACAACCCCTGGTTGATAAGACTCACGAAAAGTTTCCATCTTCAGGTTGAAGGTATCAGAGAACAGTAAAAAAAAATAACTGTGTCGACTCTCAGATACTCACCTACACGAATACGCAGTTCATAAGGAGGAGTGTACTGTAAGTACATAATCTACCTACGTGTAAACATACACACACTTGTGCATACGCATCTCCTCATTATCATCCCCCACCCCCATCTTATGGTACTTGTCGTCATCATAGCATCGCATCGGCTCGGCAAAATACCACTCAGATGGAGTATCTATCGCACACACAAGCATAGTAGTTGTTGTCAATCTGAGAAGACCCTGGAGCGCGTTCCATTCCGAGATGCGATGTTTGTTGTGAATCTCAAGTATCTGTCCTAGGTATTCTCAGTACGTACGTGGTACATAACGTACGTAAGAGGTACACACCGTTATACCAATGAGAAGAAGTCTTCTTTCCACATCGATTTACGGGAGTTTTTCTGTTATTCCGTTTTCTTTCTTTTTTTTTTTCTGTGCTGACGTTTCTCCGTTCATCGTCGTCGTTTGTACGAAATAGAATCATCCACTCTGTGAGTAGTTGAGGCTGAGGGTAGAAAAAGCGTTTATAATTTTTTTTTGTGTGTCCTCCTGCTGCTGCTTGCTGTTCTTTTGTGTTTATTCAGAGATACTCAGATACTTTCGGGGAAAACACACGGTGTCGTCGACGGCGGCGGGCGCTTTTTTCCACAATACAATTACCAAACGAGTAGTAGCGACCAGAACGTCGCGGCATCAACAACGTGCTTTTACAAGCGGGCAAACACAAAACAAAATTTAAAAAAAGAAAAAAACATTTTAAAGCGATTTATCCCCAACAATAACAAACGATACAAAAACAAAGATTGTAGTGAATTGAAATTTATAAAAAAAAAAAAATACTAAGAACTGTTAATCGCGCGGGTAGTGGAATAGCAGTGATTTAATGCATGAGAGTGATGTGTTAAGAAAAAAATTGTTTGTCTTAGTGTAAATCCAACGCGCACCTGTCGGATACTTTACTGTGAATCAAGGAATAAGATATGCATTCACTGGATAGGATCATAAGTTTTAATAAAAGATTCCTGTTGGATAAATCAGTGGAATCAACTAAGAACGATAAGTGATCATAAATCACAAACAAAATTAATAACAAAACCTGCTGCACACCCACAAACACACTCTCTCCAAATCCATAACTCCAACTCGCTCAGTTTAGATTCATTAGAACGCACTTCCCTTTTGAATAGTAAACGCACTTCATCAGTTCTGTTTCCTCTATACGCACAAGTGTCACAGTCACAGTTAAAGCGATACACCGTGGAGCGAAAATCAGTGGCGTGCATTGAAAAAATAATTTTGGAAAAAAAAGCAGTAGAGTTTGTTTTTAGAATGAAAGTGAAAATGTGGGAATAGAAATTTAATTCAAAAAATAAGTGAAATTTTATGTAAAAAATAAAAATTAAAAGAATAAAATTAAGGAAATCACAAGTGGGAAAATAAATTCATCATTCCAATGTTGTCTTGTTTGGTACCACCCCGTTTTGGACAAGAGGATAAAATCAGTAGTATGCCATCATCACCAGCGTTCTCAATGCAGTGTAAGTGATAACTTTTTTTTTTTATTGAAATTTTGTTCATTGAAATTCTTTTGTTATGGTTCATGTGGAGGAGTAATCATTTTCGTTATTTCATCAACATCTACAGAAACATCATTTCTTTGTTACAAAAACTCACCGGTTGATGTGAATCAACTTTAAAAAAAGAGTTCCGCATATTTTACTGGAGGTCATTCTGCCAGTTGTTCTGTGACTGTTGATTTTGTTGATGTGAAAAATAACTTCAGATAAAAATTTTTGGAGTTGAAGGCACTTGATTTCTTGATCTTTCTACCTTTGTTTTTTTAGACTGTTTTAATAATCTAATTCCCCAGGTTAGAAAGAAGTTCCTTGTTATTTTTCTCTTTTTCATTGAAAGCTAACACCGACTAGGGACCAAGACGGATTTTTGTAAATAACATATTCTGCATAAATGTAACTGCAATACAGTACCTACCATAAATGAGTGCCTAAGCATCAACTATCGTTAAACGAAGTGTAAATAGGGACAAAACATTGGTTTAAAAGTCGAAAGGAAATTCTTCACAAAAGAATGATATTCCTGTAGTGATAAGTTGAAATCACTATTAAAAGAAGCTTTAACCAATGAGTTCCTTCAATTTGAGTGCCACGTACAGACATTCCTTTTTCGACTTGAGTCTCTAATAAAGCTCTTTTCGAAAATATCAGTAAAATCAAAACTAAAGGTACAAGTTTTGTACAAATGATAGGTATCTGTTCTAAGTTTCTTCAATTTGTTCATATAGCTGACTTACAGCCCGATCTTGCTCTACATCGCTGAACGCTGATACCTCACAAGTCACAAGGTCCGAGTCTCACAACTTTCCACTGAATAGGTACTGAAATTGTTATGTGGTCTCAGCCGGTCACATCTTTGTGACTTGTGAGTTGTGACTTTTGGGCAGAATCGGGGTTCTAATCTAAAGGCAAAACACAAGAAAATCGATCAGCGGCACAGATGAAATAGAATCATTTTTTAGAACCTTAGAATTGAATCTGACTAAACATTACTAAATGCCTGAAAGGCCTCAGAAAGATTGAGAAACACCATACGAAATACTACTAAATACAATATTTATGACTGGGAATGCATAAGACATAGAAAACAATCATTTTCTCTATTGAATCTGTTCCGAAAAACAAATAGTCCTCATTTTAAGAATCTTTACATTTTAAGTAATAAAAAATATAGATCAATATGTGAGACAAAGAAATCCAATTACTTTAAAAGAATTGCTAACGAGCTAACTAACTGCAATGACTCTAAAACCTTTTGGCACAAAGTCCGTAAGCTAGGTTACTGCAAATCGGTGAATGCTCAAGCAGTTGAAGTAGAGGCGTTTACTTCATATTTTGGGGGGCTCTTGGGTTCAGGAGCTACACCTCTTCTATTTCACTACGCACTGCCGAATGTTGTTGATGATGTACTCGACTCACCGATCGAACGGAACGAGCTAGTTAGTGCACTTAAAAATATGAAAAACAACAAGGCTTGTGGTCTTGATGGGATACCAGTTGAGTTTTTTAAAAACAGCACTGCAAACTTCCAAGAGTTACTCATTATATTTTTAAAAAAAAAAATATAAAAAAAAAATTTATTTCAAGAAAAAAGAAGCTATATGTATTCTTTGTAGATTTTAAAGCTGCTTTCGATACTGTCAACAGAAACTCGCTTATATATGAGTTGAGTCAGATAGGTGTATCTACAAAATTTCTGAACGTCTACAAAAGGTTGATTTTGGACACTACAGCTTCTGTTTGGAACGGCAGCAGAATGTCAAACTTTTTCGCTACCGAAACCGGAGTACCACAAGGCTGCGTTCTCAGTCCTATTCTATTTGCCCTTTTCATTGATGATATATCGAATAACTTGCCTGGTGGTGTTTCGGTAGGTGATGTACACATAAAAACCCTCCTCTATGCAGATGACCTAGCGATCTTAGCAGATAACCCCCTTTCACTTCAGCTCCAAATTAATAGGCTTAAGAGTTACTGCGACACCTGGGATTTGAACATTAACACCTCGAAATCAAAAATTATGATCTTCCAGCATTCCGCAGGTAGAAGACTTCCGAGAGAAAACTGGCAACTAGCAGGACAACCAATAGAAGTTGTTACCGAATTCAAATATTTAGGTTACTTGCTATCCTACAACCTTAATTTGCGATCGCACGTAAAAGAAAAAGTCAGTAAAGCGAAAACAGCGATTAATCTAATGTGGTCAAAATTTTATGGTAACAAAAATGTTGACAATGCATCCAAATTTAAGGTATTTAACGCTACTATCAACTCCTGTCTCTGCTATGCAAATCAAGTATTTGGCTATAAAGAAGTGGAAGAATTTGAACGTTTGCAGGGCTTTTTCTTTAAACGCATATTCAAACTTCCTACCACGACCCCCACTTATTGTATTTATGTAGAGGCTGGAATCCCACAAATTTACTGCAGAAACCTCAAAGCTAATGCGGACTTCATTATTAAAATAATGAGACGCAGAAACTCAAATTTGCAGAATCAGCTTCTTAAACAAGCCTTAAGATGCAATTTTTCACCTTTCAAAGAATGGTTAGATCTAGCTGCGGAACTAGGTATGGTCCTTAACTTAACTATTGAAAACGTAAACGACTGGCAAGATAAATTTTACGATTGCATCGCACAGGTAGATCAACGCTTTTATGAAAGTTGTCTCAGCCGGGCGCGTTTGTCTGGATCTAGAAGTCTATATAGAACGTTAAATCACACTCTTGGCGCAAATAACTATTTCTGTAAAAATTTGACAACATATGAAATCAGCACAATTTTTAAAACGAGAACGGAGACACTTTGCCTCAATTTTATGCCTCACAGACCAGATCTAACAGTGATATGCAGTCTCTGTAACCTTAATGTACCGGAAGACATTTTCCACTTCCTTGCAAAATGCCCAATTTTAATTGAATTTAGGAGGTTATTTTTCTCCAAGAGCTTTCTCACATTGCAAGAGGCTTCTGAACTTTTAAACGGCTCTTATGGTTGGAAAACTTTATCGCAATATTGTATTCATGCCTATAAGTATCGCAACAGTTTTATTGAATTTTCTTAGCTCTCAAACTTTATCTTGAATCTTTAATCAAATTGTCTAATATTTAATATGTATATTATTATATATTTTTTTTTTCTTTATATAACTGTATAATCAATCAATCGGCAGACGGCTAATCAATGCCATGCTCTTTTCTTTTATTAAACTTTTATTGTTAATTGTACTTAAGTTGTTAAATAAAGAACTAATAATAATAATAATAATAATAATACTACTAAATACGATTCCAGGTCATTATGCCTTGGTTTTACATTTAAATCATCTGTGGTAGCTTCTTTAACTAGAAGAATGAGTTCCGGTTAAAAAACTTATTGCAGCGACTTAAAATGGCTTCAATACAAGTAATTCTGGGTGTTTTTTAGTTCGTTCTGAACTTTACTTCAAGAGTTCATCAAATTTTAAGCTGTGGCACCCCATTAACGTCAAAATGGCGTCGATTTTCATTTTAGAAGTGAAAATGTTCTGCGGTTTTGTTTACGAAGGGTTTTTAAGAACCAAAGGTATTGCTTTTGTCGAACAGCTAAAGATTCTACGCTAAGTAAAGTTCAACAAACTAATCTTCTACTACAAAAATGTGGGAATAAGGCTAACATCTAAGGATCAGAAGTTGAAGTGATGAGGATTACTCAATCGACTTAAGTTGAAATAGAAATTTATTGTAAGGAAAAGTTGCGATTTATGAAAGCAGTCGGAAAAAATATTGTTCCTATTGACGTTGAAAACTTATGGGCCCTATCAATAGAATTGCAAACAATTAGGTTAAGTTTTTTTTTTTAAAATAAAAAGTAAGGTTTATGTGCAATTTAAAAATGTATTCAGGTTGAGTTGTGTTTTTCGATATTTAAACTTCTTTTCCGCTTTGTCTTACTTCTTCTTACTTCGTAGGAACTTACGTAGTGTAAATTAGCATTGTGATAATTCACATAAATTGTAAAGGGTGATTTTTTGAGGAACACAAATTCAAATTTAAATAAAACACGTTAAATAAGTTTCATTGTCATGTTATGGGTTTTAATTCAAGGATATCCCTGTTTCATTTGGGCTTTGAAACGATTTCGGGCTTATGAACCCCACGGCTGTCTTGAATAAAAAATTATCGGGAAGTCCAATTTCAGCAGCCCCGTATATCAGCAATAACAATTCGCCAGCGTGGTTATAAAGTAAGTTATTATTTCTTAAATTTAAGAACGTACTGATCAATTCAATTTGAAAATCCGTAGAAACAGTGTTGTCAATTTAAAAACCAAACCTCTAAAAAAACACTCCTTAGGTCAAATTCTACAGACTTGGCAGCACTTTTATTAGCTCGATTGACAATAATTTGTCAGACAGAAAGGAAGTGCACCGTTTAATCAATTTGGATCTTAACATAATTTCTGTTTTCATATTCATCTTAAGCAAAAAGTCAGAATATTCACGGAGAGCGAGACGAGTCTGATTTTATTAGCAAGCTTCTTTCATAAGCAATTTAATGGATTTCTTTTGAATTCTGTTAGATTTAAAGTTTTATTCATTTTATTTTTATATTTTTTTACAAAATTAGTCTATTTCATCATAAAAATTCTTAAGCAAATACGTTTTTGGAACACATCCTATGCGTGTAGCTTTGTCCGTGGGTAATACATTTTTTGTGTTGGGCTCAGTGCTAAACGAATAATTCTTCCCGTAAAATTGAAGCATGCGACTGCAAAAATTTAAGAGCTGATGAAAGGGCAAACATTTATCAACGGGGCTACTAAACGATGTTTCTAATTTTAGTTTCGAAATGGCAGATCTACCTAAGACGTCTAGTTAAACTCTTGTTCTTAAGTATTTTCTAATCTTGATAAAAGTTAAAATACGTCGGGACATTTTGTTGGTATTTCAAAACTATCAATATGGTTAACTATAACTTATCGCTAGCTTTTATTGAAAATGCTGGGTTCCGGAGATTCATGTAAAAATAGTTTAGTTCTTATTCAAAACAAAGAAGAAGACAAAGTTTGAAAATGAATGATTTCAGGTCAATAAAACTTGGAGTTCCTCAAGGCTCTGTTTTGGGGCCTATTCTTTTCCTGATATGGCTCATTCATGGTTCAGCTAAGACGGGATCTAGTTTTGACTCAAGTTTAAAGTTTGGTATGAGTTGAACTAAAATCGATTTTATTAATACTAAAAAGTTAACATGATTTGCTTAAGATTTCCTATCGTCTTTTTGGTGGCCTTCTTTAATTTAAGAAGTTTTTTTTTGTTGGTATGAACCTTTGTTTTGAAACCTGATTATCTGATTGAAGCTGTATACAACCATTAGCTTCAATTTTGTATTTTCAGCAAGAAAAACAAAAAATCTGTTCTCTTTTCCATTTGCGTGAGTCTCATTTTATTTGTTATTTAATTTACACGGCTAAAAGTGCAAAGAAGGTTTTGAAAGATTGACGAGTTCGAAAAAAAATCCACTACACAGATTTCAGTGAGTGGCGTAATAGGTCGAATGCCTGTTACGTGGAAGGATCGAGGTTCGAAACCCAGAAACATCAAGGAAACACATTTTTTCAACGAATATTCCCTTTCACGAGAAATCGGCATATCATCTGAGAGCAATGTAACACTGCCATGAGAATATATAATTATATAATTTAGCCGTTCGGCAAGGGAATACAATTGTTGGCCCTGGAAATGCGTTAGGACCCGTGGTTTCCATAGCTTTGTTGCACCTCTCTATTCATTTATTGATTGAGCGCAATAAAGATATAGGTATATACTCACTTTGGTAGTTGGTTCTTGAAATCTTTCACATTTTCCCACGAACTCCACTCGATATTGGTGCTTTTCTTAAACTAAAAAAAAGAGCACCTGACAGCGGAAACTTTCAACCTTTGCTGCTCCCTATCTATACATAGATTGTCCTGTGCCTTGATGTCTATAAACAAAAAAAAAAGCTCAAGTTCTCTACACTTTGGCATTGATTCCCTTATAATGACATCATCACCTTCCATCAAAACCGTTTTCCCACTGTGTCAAAAGCATTTTTTCTTACATGGAGGTATTTTGCATCACCACAGTGTTTCCCATGGTAGGTAACATTGACTTAAATTTCTCATGCCACCAACCCACATCTTCAGGTAGCCCAATCCCCGTTTAAATTTGTATATGAGACGACGGTGTTTTCTTTTCCTGTCATCAAAATGAAGATTGAAAACAGAAGGAATAAAAATGATTGTTTAGACCACACAAGTCTACCTACTGCCTGCTGGTGCAAACAAATGCCCACCATCCTTCCCTAAACCATATTGACACACACGTTGTATTTCGCCGATAAACACTCGGATTTCTTTCGAAGGAAATTTTGCGCTTCAGTTTCGAAAAACGAAATCAAATCACCACAACAAGGCAAGGCATCAGAAGCATTCACCTTCATCCGCGTATAACTATACAGATATGCCGCCGTATACCGCCTTCCACCGCACCAGCCACCTCCACCGCCACCGCCGCAACACACCGCCTGCATCCATATGTTGGCTCATTTATGACACAAAGGATGATGCTCACATGATGATAATGCATCTTCTTTCCGCCTTTGTTCTCACCTTATCCTTTTGTTTTTTTGATTGCTTCAATAAACACGAAACAACAAAAAGAGCAATCCCTAGATATTCAATAAAAAAAAATTAGGAGCGGATCAGCATCTGACGAAGAGGTGGCGTCGAGACGCGTGTTTATATTGGTTAATCTGTTTGTATCCTCTTATGATTCTATAGAAGGAATAGGTAGGTAGGTATATGAATTAGAATTTAGAAAAATAAAACTCGAATAAATATTTGCAAATCTTTGTTCCCTCCCATGATTTGTTACACAACTATTATTTCTGGCACGACGCACTATGTATTTTTCTACTTGGCTATTTTTAAAGCTAAAACAACCATTTGATTGGTTAAAATTCGGTTAACACGTGTTATCTATTTCATTGAAGAGAAAATACAAGACATAACTGTAACAGGGTGGTATTTTTGAAAATTCTAATTTAAAAACCGCGTGAGAGAATGAGAATTTGTGTGAGGCACAAGGACGACATGGGGGCATTTTACACGATCCTTCTAAAATCTGAACCATTTGCAAACTTTGGAAGAAAATAGATTCATCTATTGAATTGAATGAGATGCAATCAACGTTAATGACTTTTTCTATAAGGAAAAAATTCAAAGTTTGTAGGTTGACGATGTTTGGTCCAACATCGCAACGTTAATTTTTATTCAAATCAAATCCCGGAGCTGATCTTTACTCCAAATGTAAGCAAAACAGAATGAGACTGACACCAGTTTTGTTTTGATTTTAGTCCAACTCATGTTTTTCTTTTCTGTCGCATTTTAGTTTGACAAAAATTAACACAAAAGGCATAAATTCATCAGTATTCAATGACTTTGCGCGTCCGTTTGAGCTTTTTTAATTAGTGCCTGGATTGATATAAATATCAAAGAAAACAAGAATCATTTCATGCTAACATATAATTGGTGATTAAAACTTGGTTATTAATTGAAAATGTCCACACTTATTCAAATAAATTCTTCTCCATAAAAAAGAAAAAAAACATCACAATAAATTCGTGTCCTAGCGTTGAGAGAGGAACGAACGAATACGTAGAATCTATGCCAAAGCATTGGAAATGGGAAGAAGAATGACTCTTGAACGGAAATGTTATCATTGAAATAAATCGAAATGTAAACAATTTGAAAGTGCATGTGCGTTTATTGGATATAGGTGATACAGAGTCGGGATAGAAAATGTTTCAATAAGGCACATTCACACCTTCGGGGAATGGATACAAATTAAAATGAGGATTGTTTAGTGAAAGGTTTATTGGTTGTTTATGGTTATTTGGAGAGCTTGTTTGTTAGCTGGAGGTAAGTTTTTATTGGTAGTTTAATCGTTTTGTGGTATATCTCCAATGATGAATGTGTTACAAGGAAAAAAAGGAAGTTTAAATTCGTAATTTATAAAGAAAGATTATAGGAAAGTTTGACCTGTTGGGATAGTGGGAGACAGTTCCAATACTTAATCCTTGAAGATCTTGCGACTGCAGACTTAGAAACCTTCTCTTTTGATTTACACGTGACCAAATTTTGGTTGATGAAAGTTGATAAAGAATAAAGTAGAAAAATTGCACTGAATGTGTTGAAAAGGATTTTTATTTAAGTATTCAAACAGTAAAATTAAATTTTAGCAATAAAAGAATACAAACGGTGCTTTTTTATGTAGTTTGGCTTTAGATGGCGCCCAAAATAGGATCGTTGATCGTCTTAAAGGAGTTAAAGTTGTTTGTTTGTTCATATGATCGTGGATCGTCTAACAGAAGCTTCAGTAGTAGTTTATTTTTAAATGGCGCCCAACGTAAGATCATTCTTAAAAAGCTTTTTTTACTATCTAGAATCTAGTTTCTATAGGAATGCATGCATGTTCAGGATGCAAACCTCTTCCTTAACCACAATACCAGTTTCACTTTCACTTCAAACCCGAAACTTTCCACAACTCCAACCTCTGCCGCCATTAACAAAAAATACAATAAAACCATCCATGAAGTTACAAATCAGAAAACGCCAAAACTCAACCAATCATGACGCAGTCATAAATCAGAAAACAAGTTACTTATCACCTGAACGTATCTTTACCTGCTTTTGACTACCATCCATCATCATCAACATCATCATTGTAGCTGATTTCGACGTCGCGCCGCTAGACCAAAACATCACGTTCTGCTCAGGTTTTGTTCTTCATCTTTTTTCCTGTTATTATTGTTTGCTTGCCATAAAAACAGTCACCCAGTCAAAACAAACATGAATCATTCTTTTATAACCCACGTCTGGGCAGATAAAAGGTAACAAAACACACCATCATGGATACAGTCAACACAGGTGAAACCGCACACAATTCAGACGACTCCTGGGTACACCGACAGAATGTCTAAAATAAAAAATAAAGTTGTGCGCCGTTGTTGTATCGTGCTTCTAGTTGAGAGGGAGCGACTATCAAAAAGGGCGGTCGGTGTTTGTTATTATATCCTTTAGGAGGGATCTACCTGTTTTGTTGTGTAGGTTACCTGTCTTCTCACGTGAGGGTTTTATGAATGGCGCATGCCGCATGCTATTGAGAGATGCCAATGTTGTTTGAGCTCATACTAAATCGGTTGGAGGTGTGAGAAATGGATTTGAGGTAGGTATAGGCGCACGAGTGCGTGTTTGTTTGCAGAGTGACAAATTATCCAGATAAGTAAGATACCTGTAGCGAGGAGGCAGGTTAATGTTTTGAATAGCTTCTGTTCGACTTTAGGAGTTAATATCTTTGTTTGTTTGAATGAACTGAAAAGGTTCTTAGAGATTAGTCATCGGAGTGATTGAGGGTTTGTTTTGTGTTGAAAATTAGTACAAATACAAGGACTTATCGATTTTGATCTGACAATAATTAGGGAACAGTTTACTTGTGATCGATTGCCTTGACGGTTAATGACTTTTTTAAGTTACAGATAGTTTTTATAGGTACCCGTGTTTTTGTGGTACCCGTGACGTGATGGTTAGCATGTCCACCTGCTAATCCAGAGGTTCGAGGTTCAAAAATAGAGGTGCAAAAATGTTTTTCCACGGGTATCGCCTTTCGCAAGGAATTGGCAAGTCCTCCGTAAGTAAATTCATTGCCATGAAAAGCGCTTTCTCAATAAGCCGTTCGGAACCGGCAGAAATTTGTAGGTCCCCTCCATTCCCTCACAAGGAATGGTTGTGAGAAATGCGCTAGGCCCAGGGGCTTCTCGCTCTGTTGCGCCACCCTATTTATTTATTTTTATTTTAGATAGTTTTTAGGGTTGCAGAATTAAGTTGCTTAGCTCATTTTGTCTCTGGAAGTGATAACGGTAAACCGCTTCAATACATAACGGTAGGAGAAGCCTTTCTCCTCTCTCACTCTAACCCGTAATGCTTAGTAAGCTTTTCTCAAGTCAAAAAATTTCAATATTAAATAGTTCAACTAAGATTAGTGTAAGTTATCACTTCTTCGATAAATATATTTTCCAAAACAAGTTCTAACTATACTGAGCGTATTTTCTTACCATGATTTGAACTCTGTCTAGAAAATACTGTCGGTACAGGTAAACATGAAGCATTTTCCTCTTTGTCTGGTTATCTGCAAAGGAAGGATCGAGAAGTACACACAAATGATAACACTCACTCAAAAAAACTTAAATCATCAGTAAAAAAGCTACCTCCTACGTGGTAGGTACTGGTAATTCTGTATTAATATGAGAGTTTTCAAATTTCAATACACACAGCGAGTAAGCGAGAATTAGTTACAAAAGCAGACACAGGAAGAATTTCATTTATTGAACAATGTGTATCATCGCGATGTGCAAGTTATCCGAGAGTAGTTTCAGTGCCATGAAAAACCTTCTGTCATGATTCAATTCGGAATCGGTACAAAATTGTACGCCCCTTTCATTTCTTGATGCCCAAAACTTTTGTTTGAGAAAAATTTGCTCGGCCCCGGCATTTCCATAACTTGTTGAGCCCACCTATTTAATTATTTTAGTCCCTTTTGTAAGTGTTCCGGTCCACGTTTTGTTACACAATTTCCTGGGTCAAAATGTAAAAATGTAATAGCTGTGGGTACAAAACATTCATTCATTCTAAGTTCTCGACTTGATTCCAATAAACGATGAAGTTGACTGCCATTGTGTTTCTTTTTAAAAGCAGACCAAGTTCAACGAAAAACATTCGTTAAATGAAAAACATTCGTTAAACGAAAAACATTCTTTAAACGATAAACATTATTTGTTAAACGAAAAACATCCGTTAATCGTAAAACATTCTTTAAACGAAAAACTTAAGTTGAAAGGACATTTTATACTAAATTGTGAAATAATTAGGACGAAGCTATCTCAAATATTTAAATTTAAAAGCTCTGTTCGATGGTCTTTATCAGTTTTTCTTCCAATTTCATCATGTTTAAACGACAGTACCTGCTGATGCTTAAGCTACGTTTTCCCAATGAACAGAATACTGGGCCCTAATTGTGTAACTTTTACCGTCTAAAATCTTACCGTCTATGTGTTAAAGTGACATTTATTCAAAAACACGGACGAAGAAGTCGCCACAATGTTAGCTAGCAGTTCAGTCGCTAATGGGAAAAGTTACTTGAAACAAATTTTCGACTGTATCGTTTACGATGAACGATTGCACGATAATCGTCTCCATACACAAATCATACGCAATGAGGGTGTGGATCGAAAATATTACAAAGTATCTTCCATAAATAAATTTCGATACTTACAGGCGCAGCAATGGCATTTTTTGAAATTCCTTTTACAAAGTGAATAATTCTTTTGATTTTTTTGGCAAAAACTTCCTCCTGTCCATTACTTCAACTCAGTATTCGGTTCAATTGCTCGCGCTTCACAAAGGCTCCATACCTCCATATAGAATCTGTAGGTACGTCCTTCCTACATATACAACAGCGTTTAAGCCCACAACATCCGATTAAACATTTCCACATAACTTGATGTAGATATGTTTTGTTTTATTTTTCTTTTAGAGTATTTTCGATATTTTGTTATATGTAACCACCTCTAGTATCTGAACTCATCTGGTCCAATATCGTGTATCACTGTATCTAGACATAAAAAAAAATCCTTCAAGGGAGAGACGTGAAATAAAAACAAATTCACAATAAATACAGAATACAAAAATACAGGAGAAACCAAAAGAAAGGAAATAACCAAAACAGAGAGAACAGAAGCAAGCACAAAAAAAAAACTTGCAAAATAATTCCGGAATTCCTTTGTTTTATATGTACTATCAGAAATACAGTTGAAAAATTAAAACAAAACACACAAAAGCGAGTTGCAGATGGAAAGCTACATTCACATGGGAATGGGTATTCGAATTCGATGTAGGTGCAAAGTGTTTTTATTTTTTTGTTTTGCTTCAATTATTTGTGAAATTTTTGGCAAAAATACTACGATTCCTTTGTATGGTTACAATTTTCTTCTTTTTTTTTTTTTTGCTTTAATTTCTTGTCGGGAGTTTGAGTTGAATGAAAAAAAAAATACTTGTGCTGAACATGCAACACCTATTTTAATGAATTTCCACTTTTTTGTAAATTTTATTTTTCCCACCAAAGTTTTCATTCTTCAGGAGGGCGAGAACAAAGATATATTTTACACTTTGGTAAAATTTAGTCTTCTAGTCTCTTTTTTTTCTTCGTTTTCGTTGGTTGAGTCAGAATCAGTCTCAGTCTTTGCACTGCCATGGGGACGGACTGATGTATAAGGACTTTTAAGACATATTGCGGTTGTGGAAACATACAAGTCAAAGGAGAGGCGATTTGGCTTCTTTTTTTCTTCGTACTTTTTCTTTTCAGGAATATCTGTCTACCAGATGGGATGGTATGGGATTTTCACGAATTTATTTTTGCGCCACAGAAAAGGCATTGCAATTGATTTATTGTCCTGAGGATGATGTTGGGTGTGAGAGCATACTCTGACTGAGGAATGGAGATTTTGGTTTCACAATGTTTGGGTAAATTAAATTGTAAAAGAAGAAAAGTGTATATATCTGCGGGTGTAAATGTGAGTTGATTTCGAGTTCTTATGGTGGAAACACAGATGTGAATATTTTTCAATCAAATACATTTCACTTAGTCTTTGGGCTGTCACTTTTATTGGAACGAGAAAATTTTAAAATTCTTCTTCATCGCTTACAAAAAAGTAAAATTTGATTGAAGAATATTTGTTACCCACAGCCGATGTTACCGTAAGCGTTTTGTATTTGTCTGGAAGAAGATTTAGTTAGTTTTCTTATGAAAAAACGGTTAAACGTTACACGGCTCCATTTTGCAAACCTTCTAACTTCAAACAATTCTGTTCATTGCAGCGTAATGCTTTTTCAGAAGTTTCTGTTAGTTAGCTTAAAACTGATTGTTTTGCCATAAGAGATGTGGATATTTAAAACAAGTTTTCTGTAAATAGGACCGAATAGAATCCTCAACAGGGGGCGCAGAATCCGGGTTCAATTATCAAAACCCGTGTTCAATGTTTGATATATTTTGAAGGAAAACATATTAGGTACTATTTTTGTGAGACAGAAGCTAGTGTAAGATCTGAGATATAGCCTCAGTAGAGCTTGTTTATTTCAAGAAACATGGTGCTGCAACTAAAGAAGCTGATTAAAGGCTTAATTTTTTAGTTGAAAGTTTGGGTGCGGACTTTTTTGTAGAAATGAACCAAAATCTTGTAGGTGTAACATAGTGAAAAGCGTAATTTTGAGTTGAAAGTGTAGATAAGGTTTTTATATGGATCTATGATGAATTTCGACCCGTGTGAACGTAGCCTTTGTGCTCGTTCTGAGTAAGAAGCAGAAGCTCTCACTATCGAAGCACCGTGCTGCAACCTAAGGACCTGGTGAAAAGCGCAATTTTGAGAGCTAAATGTGTCGGTAAGGCATTTTAATGAATCTTTGATAAAATTTGACTCGTGTAAACATAGCCTTTGTGAATGTTTTGAGTAAGCAGCAGGAGCTTTCATTATCGAAGCACCGTGCTGCAACTTTGCTAACTGATAAAGAGAATCGTTTTTTTGATAAAATTTTTCTGCTAAGGTGTTTTTGTGCGACTACAACAAATTTTGACACATGTAAACAGGGCTCTGAAACATTTGTGCACCATGCTTTAGCCGCTGGTTGAGGTAGCAACTGTTGCAATGGTGAAACAAGCGTCTTTGAAAATAGTATCGACTGCCTTGCAATATTTATTAAAACGCACGTTTTGCCTGAAGTAAAAGTAATTTGTTTCTAGTTCCAATCAAAATAACCATAGGAGTAGGAGATATCTATCCCAAGAAAACCACTGATTGCAGTGACCCATTTCCATTACAAATTAGTTTTCCTTAGCACAATTTGAATACTTTTTGTCTGTCTTACAGAAGACAACAAGTAAAAATCTTTGTTTATAGACTTATTCCTTCCACATGTAGCCATTCACTTTCACGCCCAACCCGCACTTTGTGCATTTTGCGCATCAATCACTTATTCAGGGATGACAAGTAGTTGTACTCTTAATTTTTCATTATGAAAATCACTCATTACACGGTGCAGTTTTCCTTCCTTGAACACACAGACTACATAATACAACAGCCAGAAGATGATTAATTACCCGTCCTATTCTTCTCTCCACAAGGAGTAATGAATCATATACATATACAAAAGTATCCTCGCCCTGCCCTCGCTGGGCTGCATCAGTCTTTCCGCATCATTTTCTTAATACATAAGATGCTCAAATTAATAAATGATTCCCACTCTGAATATAACTTTTTATAAAATAAAAAAAGAACAACAAGTTTTTTAATCACCCAATACATGAATTATACATTAACATTAAACAACCAATGCGGAATCGTTTTCCTTTAATCAAAGGAAACAGCAAAACAAATATGATTAATCATCTCGCGCAGATATTAAAAAAAAAAATAATTACCCAAGCAAAGTTTAACAATTCACACATCAATTTTTATGTATATTCCTGTTGGGTTCTTAAGAAGAAACAATGTTTTTTTATGAGATGAAATGTTTATTAAATTTCAAACAAACAGTTCTGACATATACAGCGCACCAACAACAATGTCTTTTACAAATTCGATACAAAATAAATTGTGATGTGTATTCTTATTTTGTTGATTAAACTAATAAAACAGCCGCATACACAGATGTAAAATAAAATGCGAAAAGAAATAAGATTGATTGAAAGTAAAAACTGGAAAATGTTGGGTGTTTGTTGAAATGGGTGGGCAAAAAAAAAATTTATAACTTGCGTCATGATCATTATTTTTTTTTTTTTTTTTTTTTTTTTTTTTTTTCTGCGATGAGTTGGGGAGGGAGCCAGGTGTTTCGTAAGAAAAACAATAAAAAGTGAACACACATTCCATGCAATTATTTAGTATGCTATGCAGAAAAGAAAGAATCTCAACACCAATTTATGATAAACAATAAAAATCCAGACAGATAAACGAACCAACAAATAAAAACAAACAAAAATGCCCAACAACAAAATGACAAATGAACGAAAGTAGATATTGTGAATGGGGAATTTAGTTTTGATTGATTGGACCACTTGCAACTGAAAGGAAAGAGGATATTCAACATAAATGTGCGAGCGAACCAACAACGACCGACGATGGCGACCGCGACGCCATCATGGATCGTAAAAACATTTATATCTGAGGTAATATTTGTTAAAAAAAAAAAATAAAGAAATCTCATTCTGTCAACGTTTTCCTTTCGAAAATAGTGCGTAAGCTAATCGATGACATTGTTTCCGTTGGAGTTTTATTAAAGAGATACAAGCAAACCCAAATGTCTATTCGTTTTGACTTAAGTCGCTGAACATTCAAATTAATTTGTTTAGTTTTTTTTTTTGTTTTGTTTTTTTTATTTAGGTTATTTTTGTGAAACTTGTTTGTAGCACTAATATGCTCAAAGTTTATTTTGTTTTTTGTCTGTTTGGAGGTATTTTTGTTCCGGAGGTTGCCTGGGAACTGGGATTCGGATCGATGTGATTGTTTGTTGGCCTGGATACCTAAAAAGTCTTTTGATTTGTTGCAGGTTTTTCAATTAGTCAATTAGGAAAAAAAGATTAAAGAAAAGTAATTTAATTCAATGGGGGGCGTAAAGTAATTTAAAACGTAACACAATGTTACGTTGGTGAATATCTAATAATGTAGGCTAATAATGTAATGTTATTTGTGTAACGCAATCGCATGCAACATTTTGGTATATAACGTAATGCAACTAATAGTGAGGTAACATAAGGCTTTGAATGTATTTGTTATCACGATAAAGTAATGATGAAGTTGTTTTATCGTTTACGTAACGTAACTTTATTTTGAACGATAATCTAATTTTGATTTACTGTGAAGGTATTATTTCTCTATTCATAATGAATCCAAGCGTAACTGCTTCATTCATTTCAAAACTAGTGAAACTGGTCCTGGTCCAGCTTTCCTTCTATCTGAACGTAACGTAACTTTGATTTGTATTGCAATGTAATTTTAAATTACTCGAAAATACTGTATTCATGGAATGAGTAGCAAAACTATCAAATTTTCACCCTTCTCGTATCGTATCGTAACGTGACTTTGTTTTGTATTGTCATGTCATCTTAGGTTTCTCCGAATGAACTTTTTTTTCTAGTTACATGGTGCATCCAAGCTAAATTGCTTCGTTCATTGACAATTTTTAAACTTCCATTGTGACTTAACGTAACGTAACGTAATCTTTTTTTTTTTTTTAATTGTAATCTTAGGCTGCTCTGAATGGACTTTATTTCTCTATTCATAGTAAATCGAAGCGAAACTGCTTCATTCAATTCAAAACTAGCGAAACTGGGAAAGTTTTCTTTCTATCTGGACTTTGAATTTTAGTATTCTCCCAGTTGTTTTTATTTCTCTATTGACATAGTAGACCCAAACGAAATTACTCATTCATTGGAAAACTAGCAAAACTAGACAAGTACTATCCTTCTATCGTAACGTAACGTAGCTTTCTATTGTAATTTTAGTTTACTTCCAGTGATTTTCATTTCTCTATTGAAATAGTTAATCCAAGCGAAATTTCTTCATTCATTGCAAAACTAGCTAAATACAGGGAAAGTTTTACTTTCTACCGTATCGTAACGTAACCTTGTTTTGCTTTGTATTGTTATTTTAGGTTGCTCTGAATGCACTTAATAGCTCTTTTCACATAATAAATCCAAGCAAAACTGCTTCTTTCTTTGCAAAACTAACAAAACTGAACAATTTTCTTTTTCTTTGAATCATATCACAGTCAAATGATACAATTCAACGTTTACTGAACACTCAGACTAGTTGCAGCTAGTATTTTTAAATCTCTGACAAAAAGGCAGTACAATCATCATGAGAAAACCCGATCTAAATATTGAGCATTCGATTTTTGTTCTGAATTTTATTTCAACAAAGATGTCCATCAACACCCAAAGTCTGACGTCTTTTTTTTTATAAACAAAAAGCCACCATCAGCGACTTGTTGCACAGCAATTTCCTACCTGACAGCAAATGTCTTTTCACAAATTAATAAACAAAACAAAAACAAATAATTTTCCGACCTCACTTTCGCCAAATCACTTCACAGTGTTCAGTTCAGTCAAATCCCCTTTATTCTTTCTTGCTCGATTCCTTGTTTCACACGGCGACATACATATGTTCGACACTCTGCCGCTTTTTTGTTTTTATTCGTCAAGATGTATCTTTTCACAGTTTTTCACCTAAAAGGCGTGCAAATTTATTAAATTTTGCATTCAACTTTCTGTCTGTCTGGTCGTTTTTTCTTACTTAACGTTGCCAAGTTTTTCATATTCATACCTGCGGTAGTGTAATAAATTTACGCAATTAAAACGAATATTTGCCGTTTAATTTTGCGTTGTGACAAAGCGGTGCAAATAACTTTTAATTTCTTTTGAGGTTTTAGTTTTAAACTTTTTCTATGGGACTTTCTTTTTTTGAAAACTCACCTGACAAACAGAATAATCATTATTCATCATCACTTTTGTGTAGAATTCTATTATACCTTTCGCAAATGAGGTGGAACGAAAATGCTTTTAGAAAAATAGAAAAGAAAATAAGTTTAATAATGCGTGTGGCGTTGTCGTTCTCAGGGGACCGATCAAGCCTGTCCAAGAGACGATCGTTTAAATTTGCTTTCTCGCTTAAAAGATCATAAATTAGAAGAGAGAGAAAAAAAGCCAGCAAGAACTTCCACATCCACTTCTTTTACTGCGATGGCTTTGGGAAATGTATCCACACGGTGGATTTTATCTTTTTTTTTTTCGTTTGTTTGATTATTTAGAACCAATCCGTGTGTAATAAATTCCCAGATACTTTATGTGACAGACGAAGGATTACAGTCCCTCACATGTCTGTGATGGGCATGTTGCAATTGTGCAGCAATAGCACAGAAGCAGCGCCAGCGTGTGGTGTCAGTAGTTTTTCGCAGCTGGAGCACAAAAGGCAGAAAGGGTGTATTTTTAGACACTTTACACCTTTTTCCAACTAAATACCAAAATCTCCCTGTACGAGAGCATATTAAGTATAGAAGTTGGTATGTAGGTTCCACAGAACTCTCCACAAAACAAGAGTAGTCACAGATGCTGCGGGATAGAGGCAGCGGCTGCGACTCTGCCTTATGCAGTCAATATGCCTGCCAAAGGGAAAAGGTGCATTCGATGTATTTTTAGATTTTTCTGCAGTGTCGGGTCGAAGTGGCATTCAAAGGATGCAGCCAGAAGCCGTTAGTATACATTTATAGACGACTGACGCACCGCACTGAAACTCCCATCTTGGTGTGTGAGAATTTTATAGCCTCCGATGCTTGACTTGTTGTGTGTGTTTGACTGCACAAAAGTAGAGACACAACATCCAAAAACAACTTCTCTGTCACATGAGATACTTTTTAATGATGATTACCTTGAAAAAATCCAACTCTCACAGTGAGTTTGGAGTTTATTTTTGGACATGCACGCACTCGCTTGAATCTATATCGTATATATCTGTACCTATACCTGACATCACGTACCTACCCCCGCCGTACCCGTATGCCTACATTAAAGCTGATGCATCGTAAAACAAGGCGAAAAATTAAAATCTATAAAAAATGCATAAATCAAATTGTTCCCAATTGATGATCAAGGTACATAAACAAAATACCGGTAGATGAATAAAAAAAAAAAAGCAGAAGAAAAATACAACACCATCGGAATATATACGGCGTTCGAAGGGGCAATTAATTAGACTATGAAGAGCACACACAACACAAATATTTTTGCTCCTAACAAGCAGAGCAGTCGCTTTGGATGGCCTGCCATTTGGGAGCATAGCACTCTCTAGCAGGCGCGACAATCATGCTGACGTTTAGTTTTATTAAATGATCTATTGAAGGGGGGTGTTGAATTGTGTGGGATGAGTAAAGATATAGGCACCTACTATGTGCTGTGCATCTATATCGCAGTGCTCCGAGGTATCCCGAAAAACGAAATGATGTAGTCGTAAAAATGCGATTGATTAGATAGCCGGGACATCAATGGAGACATGCTTGATAAATTTCAGGTGAATTTGATGGTTTTATAAATTACCAAATAGGAAAAGTTATTTTCAGAATGAATTTCTTAATCGATTGGTGTGGTGGAGCCTAATGAAAATGAAGACGAGTCATTGGGGCTAATTAATATACATACTTAATACCTATACACGTTTGTGGTATGGTAGTGATACCATGGTACCGAAGGATACACTTTGAAGTGAAAGTTTTTTAGAACCACTGTGGTTTTAAACTCGGTGAAACGAAAATGCGACACGGCAGAGAAACAAACACAACATGTGAGAGAATGACATAGAATAGGTACATTACGTGCTATTTTATATTTCCGATCTCTTCTTTGTGCGTTGCTTCGTAGTATCCCTGTCGTGTATCGTCTACCAAACATTGAACTTATTAGTTCCTCTCTCAAACTATCGCGATACTTGGTTTATAAAAAAAAAATAGCAGATAGCCTGTGTTCGATACATGTGTTTGCGCCTACATATTCCAAAGCATTATTACACAGCAAGCATGTTGTATTATTGAAGTGCGAGTTCTTTCTTAAGCCCCACGTTGTTTGAAAAGTCTATGAAACGAAAATGCGTCACAATAGAAAAACAAACACATAAATGATAGAATGAGATAGAATACATTCCACATTTTTTATATTCTCGACTTCTTCTTTGTTTGGTTCTTAGTGCTTAGCATCCCCAACGCAGTCTACCAAGCATTGGAATGTTGCTTCTTTTTCAAATTATCGCGACACCTGGTTTATAAAAAAGATAGCAAACAATCAGTGCTAAGTACATGTGTTTGCGCCTACAAAGCAAGCGCGCTGTATTACTGAAGTGAGACTTCTTTAAAACCGTGTGGTTTGAATGGCGATGAAACGAAAAAACGACACAAAAGAAAAAGAAAAAAATTCAGAATTACGATTCAGATTCAGTCTGTGAGAGAATGAGGTAGTTTTTTATAATTTTCTTTGTCTTCAATGGCGTATCGTAATTTCGAAGGAATCACAGCTCTTCTTTATAAGAGCTTCACACAAGAGATCCAAACTTGGGGTACCCGAGCCGGGTGTGTTTTGATTTCATTTCCGTTCTTGAATGTTTGAGAATTAGCTTTCGACTCTTAAATCTTAAATCATCTTTTACCGTTGCCCGAAGTGGTTATAGTTATAAACTATTTGGTGGGAGGATTTTTCGCGGATGCTTAGTACTTCGATGAACAGTCCTCTGATGAAAATACTGCCATCGAAATGGAGCCAATAGGAGCAGTAAAGTACTTAACGACTATAGAAAGAAAATCATTTGAATTCGTAATTCAAACTTCAACCATCAGGCATATCACAATAACAATAACTCTTCTCTGTACAAACAAACCCTAAACCTACATTCATAACCTCAAAGCAATTTGAAAACTACGAAAAATAATAAAAAATGCGTTAATTCACTACGATTTTCGTTACGATTTTCAATGAATTAAATAGTTATTTATGTAGCACCCTCATAAAACTGATTCAACCTCGACAACTCAACTAGAGTTTCACTTTTTATGTTTTGAACCAAAAAAAAAAAAAATGAAAAAACTAATATAAGCTCGGTGGATATTCTTGCGTTATGTATAGGTACTGATTGTTGTTGAGGGCTCCAACAATATTCATTAATGTTAATTAAAAACTGCCTATAAGTAGTTGAAATAAGCTATAATTTTCACACACATATCGTATTCTATGAGTGTTTCCCAATTGGTGTAAAGAAGTTTGTGTTCTTTTAAATTAAGATTGAGTGAATATGTACTTTCTGTAAGTATGTGTGTTAATAGTGAGGTTTGGTGTGTCGGGAATCGGAATGATGTGTTCAATGAACCGTTTTATCCACTTTAAATTGGTGAGTGTGTACTTTACCGATGGACATTGATAGAAATTGTTTGCACATCAATTTACATTAATTGCTAACGTTTTGGATGGAATCTTTTGTAAGTTGGTAGTTTTATTCTTTTAATTTGAAAGGAAAATTTTTAAGGTTTTGTTTTCGTTCTACTTTTGTACTTAACTTATATGTAGACGATCTCAACAACGATTACACAAATTTCAGTGGAGTCTTGAAAAAAATGGGAAAAGAAGCTCGTGGCTTACCGCATAAACTTCAAGAGTTTCGATTGCGAGAGTTGCTAAGACACATTAAAATTTGAAGCTGATGAATCTTTAACAAGGAATTGAATGAAATCGATTGAGGTTTACTCGGACCATTAGGAAGCAAGGAAATAAATCCAAAATTATACAATGAATATTAGTTATAATATTTTTTTTAATGGGGCATAAGTCAAAAACTGTTTAGGTAAGAACAGTTTCCCCGATAAAAAATTTCCTTCATGATGACCCTAGACTCTAGGGCCTAGAGCATCATTGAGTCAGTGTATCCATTATGTTCTAGCCTCACGAATAAAAAAGTGTAAAAGGTTTCAGAGGGCAACAAGTGCGTTATTTTATTTTGTAGTACATGGCATGGGCGGGACATAATTCCATTCGTGTGGACCTATGCCCATCTTTGTGTGGACATAAGTCCATCTATGCATATACACAAATCCACAAACAAACTATGGACTTATGCCTCGTTGAGTTAATGGTGCCTGTATAGTATAATGATTAGAATGTGTTCCTGTAAAATGGGGCTTCAAAGCCGAGGAACAACCAATTGTTTCTCTGCGGGTATTCCCCTTTGCAAAAAATTGGCAAGTCCTCCAGAAGTACATAGTTACACTGAGGTGAAAATCGCTTTCTCATCCGAGTACCGTTCGTAATCTACAAAAGATAGTAGGTTCCTTCTTTCCTTGTTAAAGTATGGTTGAGGCAAAAGCCCAGGAGTTATTCGAGCTCAGTTTTCCCACGATTCTTCTTTTTTTTTGTTCTTCCTTTAACTGCGTTACGAGTATCGTATCTCAAGGATATCACAGATCTCCCACATTTAACTGCTTCACACTAGTGATGCGCTCGTGGGGTACGCTGCGCTTACTCAGAATGCAAAACCTTCCGGTTTTGTATTTTTTAATGTCTGAGACTAACCAAGTGTAGATTTGGTTGGATTTGTCTGCACCAGGAGTGTTTTCCTTTCTTCGTTTTCCTTCGCTGTTATGTCTAAACGTGGCATTGTATTGGAGTTCTCTGGACCCCTTCTTTGACCAAGATGATATATACAATATACCAACTCAATTTTTTCCAGGACAGTATTTTTTGACGTGAAGGCATCATCGTCAGAGTCATGCCCTTGCAGGAGTAAATAGCTTAGGTCCTAGTTTAAATTTTTAGTAGTTGTTTTTATTCAAATAGAAGTGAAGGACTCAATCGCAACTTCAAATGGCTTGCCACCTACAACCAATTTTACTGTCCACGTACTGGAAAACCTAACATAGGATTGGATTTTTTGTCTTAGTCTCTCTCAAAGAATTTTTGTACAAGTTCTTCACAAAATTATTCTAAGCCCGAAAAAAGTATAAGGACATGAAATATACTGATTCAAAAAACCCACAGTTTGATATGAAGTATTTGTACACATTCGCGCGTATTTCAAACGGCATTTGCTTGTAGACCATTCAAAAAAAGGCAAACAGGCTTTTCATATTACAAATGTCTGACTGTATGTTAATATTGTGTTATAGCTAAGGCTATAAACAAAAGAAAAAAAGCAGAAGCGATGGGTAAATAAACAAATTAATTAAGAAGAAAGATCTCACCATCTTTCAAAAATCCAACCTTGCAAAAGCCATTAAAAGTTAAACATC
The DNA here is from genome assembly GCA_949752695.1 of Melanostoma scalare. Lineage (NCBI taxonomy): Eukaryota > Metazoa > Arthropoda > Insecta > Diptera > Syrphidae > Melanostoma > Melanostoma scalare. The sequence goes on along the minus strand of OX456985.1, from coordinate 232,295,896 downwards.
TTAAATGACAAAATGTTGCGATTGGCCATTTAAATATTTGATTAGTACAAGCGTAAAGCTTTATTAAAATTTAGTTGTCTCAGCAATGTTCAAACACTTTTAATCACAATCAAATAAAAAATTCACGTCTCAGCCTATTAAATATATCATATGTCACTGGAATTAATTAAAATGTCAGTTTAACAACCAAATAAAAGTCATAAAATCTGACAATGAAACAAAAAACAAAAACTCTGGTACATTACATTTGAGGAAAAAAAAGAGAAGATTTAAAAAAAAATAAAAATAAGTTATCACTTTCACCTAAAAGAAAATTAATAAAACTCATTCTGTCTGTTTACTACCTATTCAATCCGTTGTATATTTTTTGTCTTTCTCTTTTTGCCTTTGAATTCACCTGTTATGTGTGGGTGTGAAGAAGAACATTTCAAATAGTTTGCTAGCTTTTAAAAATAATAAAGAAAATCAAAAATGTTTTTTTCTCTTAAGAAACAATAAATTTATTTGTTTGTGTACCTAGGCTAAGCTTACTACACACACGCATCTTGATATTAAAATTTCAACGCAGTCATTCTTTTGTGCGAATAAAGTAGAAAGAAAAGTAGAAAATAATCAAGAACATATTTTATTGGTTGAGGAAGATTAACATTAAAAACTATGAAAGTTATGTGCCCTATGAACTGTGCATCATATAAATTTTTGTAAAATATTCGTGACACACGTAATAAATTGAATACTGTTCAAATAGCAATAAAACGAAATGTCACCATTATGAGCACATAAAAGAGAACATTCTTTAGACGATTTTGTTTCTTTTTTTTTCTTTTGTTTGTTGCTTCTTTTTTGTGTAATTTTGCAAAAACATCTTCTATAGGTTGGAAAAAATGTTGTTCAAGGATACAAATTTAATGCAGAAATAATCTAAAGAGACAGCCAACACCTTTTGGGTGTGTCGTTCTTAAATAATTTTAAAAGTTTAATGATTTTATTGTCAAAATTACGGCTGGCTAGATTTTTACGACTCAAAGTGGTCTTGTGTGAAAGGTGAGCTAACATCTGTTACTAATGAAGATCATTAAATATATTGACGTAGTTTTACCGCGATCATAACCTTAAAACTATAATGACTTTAGACTGCAATGTAGAGAATGTCAAATTAAATTTATGTTTATCTTTGCTTTGATGTTTGAAAATGTTAGTTGATGTCAGAAAAAAATACTCAGACGTTCTTTTAAAGTTTAAAAATATCTTTGCATATGGTCTTGGACTGAGTGATGTAAGCTGAGCCAAACCAAACTGGGTCTTCTTATTACAATAATGATCATGGTCCTTCGAGCTGACAACTTTTGGGGAATTACTTTTGAAGGCAAAAAGGATACTCCCCCTTTGAGATAAATATGCAAAATATAAAAAACAGTGTGGTGTAAGGGCCCCAAGGCTCGCTTGAGTGAAGCACAATCAGGAAGTCCGATTTTTGACTACTTTTCCCAGTAACTGGGGCCGTATATCAGTAATAAGAATTTGCTAGCGTTGTTCCGAAGTATGTAAGTCTATTCAATCAATGTGAAGTGGCAAAACGCACTGATGACAAATATACCACCAACTATCAAATTGACAACCACTTGCACAGTGCACCCAATTTCAAAACCGAACTTCTAAGACGACACCCGTTACATAGCTGAAGCAGCTTCAGATATTCCATTTATTTCAATACTAATAAATATCACGCACCCTTTAAACTGATAAGCCTCAAAACTTTCTAGAATCAAAAATCCATCTACTACAAAAAGGAAGTGAGTTTTTTCTCATTGTCCGAATTTTCTTGCCGCGTGAATTGAGAAAGTTTCGATTAGTATGAGTATCCCGTGTGACGTTACCATAAGATTGTTTATATAAAACGTGCAAAATGTCGTCATTACACGTACGTCATTTGCCTCAGTGGAACTGGTGATAAAGCATTAGAAATTCAACGATTTATTCAAATAGTCTTCTTTGGTCCTTCGACCCGAATAACTTTATGTAAGTCTGAGAACTCAGATTACTTCTGCTTTTTTAACTTTTGGTTTTTTAGTTATATATATCACTGAATAAACAGATAGTAAATAGTGTGGCGCAACAGAGCGAGGAGCCCCAGGGCCTAGCGCGTTTCTCACAACCATGCCTTGTGAGGGAATGGAGGGGACCTACAATTTTTTACCGGTTCCGAACGGCTAATCGAGAAAGCGCTTTTCATGGCAATGAATAGTAAGGGAAGACTTGCCATTTCCTCGCGAAAGGCGATACCTCTGGATTAACAGGCGGACATGCTATGCATCACACCACGACGGATACCGCCAGATGTTTCCCAAAAATACTTGCCTTATTTCTGTCACAGAGCTTTTTTTTATAATTTTGATATTTCTCCGTCTCCATCTAGAATTTGTAATATTATTTTGAATCGACATAACAGAATGATTATACTTCGAAGCAATATATCCACCTGCTTTTAGAAGCGTCAATGTTCAACAACAAGAATTTTGATATTACGAGTTAACAAACACGACTATCGCTAGAGTTATTTTATCCGGTTGGTGGAAAGTAAAATACGACACAACTTGATTTTTTTCAATTTTGACTCGTTTTGCTTGCGTAAATGAAATTCGAACTTTCGAAGTCTTTAAACTATTTTAGCTCTTCCTGGCGCAATCAATCAAATCGTTTTTGGAAAACTAACTAAGTGGCAGTGGGCTTTTGCAATTTTAGTTTCTACCTGGTCCTTCGAGCCGGATAACTCGTTTTTTCAGAAAAAATAAAACTAAAGCCTTCATTTACCTGCTTTGAGACTTCCGGATGCATCCAATTTCATCAGATCCATACCTCTTTCTTTAACATTCCAGTGATTCCCCGTTCTTTTCGATTCATATGCAGATCTTTACCAAAAGATGGAAAAAAATCGAACTAATCTGTCTGTATCTCGTCTCTCAATATCACATCACGTATACAATTATTTTCTTCTTTCTTGATTTTTTATTGTTTTTTTTTTTTCCTACACACAAAGTCTCTATTACTAGATTCGCATTTGACACCACAAAAGAGACTCTGTCGCGACAGCATTGTATATATAAGATCCACACAAAAACTACTCACCGCAAGTTAATAGACTTCAATTAATATCTATCTTTTCATCTCACTCTTGAATCTCATGTGTACACATGCACAATGTAGAGGCTCTCGTATAATTTATCTCGTACCGTACTAAACAAAAAAAGGAATACAAAAAAAAGAAGGGATGAGGTAGAACGGCGGGCGTTGATTGTTTGTACTGTCTCTACTGTCAACGAACTAAAATCATTGACGATGTCATAGTTTTTACCTTAATAATCATCATCATCATCAACAAAAAATTCATAAATTGTATCTACGGTCTCTTATAGTGTTGTGTACCCGCACGTTCTCAGCCGTTAAAAATTAATGGAACATACAGGCGGTCGACGACGCACGATGTCATGAAATGAATTGAAAGTATCCCCTCGCATGTAGCGCTCGGGCTCGCTATAGTAAAATGAAAATAAGAGTCCGCGAATCATGACCCCTCATGGGATGACATATGTATAGAAGAAAAAAAAAGCTCTTTGTATATGTGCTGGGCAATGATGCTCATGTATATAAAAGAGCGCATTTTACTCCATAGGTATGGCCCGTACAACCACATGACAACACGAAAACAACAATAAACGATTAATTGACGTAAATTAAGGTACACACCATGGCGTATGGTGGCTGTCATGCTTTCAGCCCATACACTCAAGTCTTGAGATGAAATAATAATAATAAAAAAAAGAACTTACAAAAATAAAAACGAAATTGAAAATGCCCTCTTGAAAAGCAGGGAATGAAAAATAAAAGCCCATCCGAGGGCATTTTGTAATCTAACAGATACTTTCGTGCGATAAGCGGAACCTCGAAACCATTTTTGTATACGAGTATAAATGAAAGTTTTTGTCTGTTCAAGTGTGTGGGGCTGTGCTTCTCAGACTTTAAGGCCAGACTTGTGTGAGATCGTTTCGATGAGATCACCACAGTTGGAATATGTAGATACCTATATCTCTTTGTATCTTTTACGATGATTCTCGGTTCTGTTGGACATATCCCTTCTTCAAAATGAGTGAATGTTTTTCAAGCCATTTAATAAAAAAAAAAAAAAAACATACGGTTCGGGATATACAGTTACCCTGGGGGATATCTTTTACCGGCATTCAGTTAATTAATGCCTTGACAGGGAGCTAAAATATGTGTGTGAGCTCTAAAAAGTACAAATAAAAAATTCAGTTCAATTAACTGAAATGTTTCTCGTGAACGCGATATCTTTGTGTTCTTAATTGATGATGGCGGTGAGGTTTTTTGTTTGCTGCACGTTATTATCGTCACGAGAAAGAATGTGCTCTGTAACAGTCTAAACAATTTGTCGGCAGGCATTGTAATAATTTTGCTCTCACTCATACTTTGTATGCTCCTTAATGAATCGTCCAATTTTCCGACAATTTGCTCAGAATACCAAGAAATCTGATTCATTGGGTAGACGGACACGTAGAAAAGTTTACCGTGCGTAATGCTTGCATGAGTCAAACTAACTAACTAATTCGATTGTTTTTTTCCTTTTCCAAGTGTTCACCAAGCAAGGTGCTCCAAAGAGTTTGTTACTCACGGGGCCAAACCACTCAGATTGCCTTGGTTTGCTATTTTCGGAATGCGATAAGTTTTTCCAATATAGCTGTGGGATGTCTTTTGATTAGTGATCGGATACTTTTTTCAATGAATTTCTTTTTAAAAACCCATCGGAAGCCACCTTTCTTAATTTTAATCAGTGATTTCGTGGTTTGAGCAGTGACACGGCTTCAACTACTGTTGAGCTTTTTAGTGAAATGCTCTCTTTTATTGTGATTTTCAAAATGTTGATGTTCACAGCCTTCTTTTTCCCCAAACGGTCTACGGATATAAAAGATCTTCACGTTGGGCGCCATTTTGACAAGTTTACATATTTTCTGCTTTGTCTTTCAGTTTTCAGTTAATGTTTTTCGAAATAATCAGATTAAGAAGCTTACTCTTCCGTACCTTAAAGTATTTCTCTGTCACCCAAGAGTCATCGATTAAATATTTACTAGCTGGCGCCCAATGAGAGCACCATACTATAAAATATCTGGTTTGAAAGAAGTGCCCTGTTTAGCTGGAAAATAATAGACCTCAATACATTCTTTCACGATTTATCTACAGCTCATCAAGTTCTCGCTAAAAAACATTGCGCTGCATACATCAAAGCAGTACTAACTTTCTTTTCTTTTCTTTTCTTTCAGTTCCATCGCTGGCATCGAGTCTACACCATCATAGCCAAATTAAGAACGATGATAGCAGTACGGCATCATCGGCTGCCACGACAGCCCAGCAGGGTGGCAGTGGTGGAGTCGGACTTGGCGACTACCTAATAAAGTGTCCACAATGCCATCAACGGTTGTCTAGCTTTCAGGTAAGCATTAAACAACCTTCCCACATTCGGCATTAAAAAAAACAATAACCATTCCCCTCTCTTGTTGTCCCATTTACAGGCTCTCCATGACCACATGGAGAACGAACATTCACACGAGCAAAAGTTCAACTTTGACATCCATCAACCAACCAATGGCTATCACATAGATCGTGGCATCGATTACAATAGTCGACAACAACCCCAACACTTAAAACAAAGTCATCACAACAATAACAATTTAAACAATTGCAACAATAATAATAACAACAATAACAACGACAACAACAACGACAGTAGCAACAGCAATAAAAATAATAACAATTCAAAAATGTATAGTATTAGCAACAATTGTCACTTGTCATCTTCCTCCTCTATGTCATCATCAATGATTCCAACTGGGGGCGGCAGTGGCCGAACATCTCCGGCACCATCGTCACATTCACCCCTAGCGGGAGCTAGTGCACAACGCACCACACCACCCACCGATCTCAGCTCACAGTATCATCATCATGCTATGGCAATGGCCGCCCTAGCCGTGGGTATGTCCACATCAGCCACAGCCGCCTCAAATGGTTATGATGCGAGTGCAGCTGCCATGGCCGCAGCGGAGGCAATGGCCATGGCTAGTAGTCGGTCAACTACAAGTCCATTGAATGGTCATAATGTTGGCAATGGTAGTGTTGTTGGTGGTAATGGCAATTGTGGTGCATCAACGGCGTCATCATCGTCATCATCATCATCGCTGTCGCTGGGAATATCATCAACGTCGGCAGGTCCCTACCAGTGTTCTCAGTGTTCGGCTGCATTCCCAAATCGTGATCTCCTCGATAAGCATGAGCTGTTGCATTCGCCGAATTCATCAGGCGTCAATCAGGTTAGTAAATCTTACACATAAGCAGTGTGTTTTTCTTTTGCTTTTTTTCCTCATTCGAAACAAATTGTCTCTTCCAAACAAGTGTTCCTTATTATGCTTGAGGCAGCCTCATGTTTCAATTTTTTATTTTTTAATTACCATTACCAAGATCTGTATATGTGCGTACACAAGACAAATCGACCGGCAAATTGAATTTTTCTTCAAAAGTCTCGCATCTCCAGTTTGGATTTTTTCTGGAGAACCATACTCGCTACCGTATTTAATTGGTATTTGGCCATAAAGAACCAAGCATCCTCAACCAAGATAAATTGCAAAGAAAATTCAAATGTGACTGGGCTTTAATGAGTCACTTAGTTTCGGTTGTTCAATCTTTGCATGGGGTGTAGCTACTTGAAACGAGCTCACATTTGGCCAAGCAGTCAGCTTTTTTGGGGTAAATTATCACATGAATCATACAAAATAACAATGGCGTTTGTTAGTCTCACTTTGACTTGTAAGCACTTTACTTGTGTCGCTTATGGTCAACAGTAACAATATTTTGTAAATGTTGTCAAGTCAGTCCAGTTCAGGCATGGAAACATTTCATGTTTTTATTGACTAGTTTTTTTGAGCTTTTATTTAAAGATTCTTTACTCATGTTAGGTTTCGAGACAAAGCTGTTGAATGTGAAAACGCCCTCGACAAGGGTCTGTTAATCACATAGGACGCATGAACATAAAAAGGTGTAGTTAAGTTTCAGGAAATGCCAAAGTACTTTCAAAAAGAGAAATGGCCGAGGCCCTTAGAAGGCCCATAGAAAAAAGTTTTAACCCTCTCCCAAGGCTGAAGGAGATTTTTAAAGAATTTTTTTTTTAGTTGCTACAATGCAAAAGGTTATTACGTTTCTACTTTCCTGTTGATTGCCAATACTAATATCCTTGGTGCGATGTTTAAATCCTTAAACAATTAAGTGAGAAGTCGGGGTTCGATTCCCAATCAAATCCAAAAGACCGCAGGCAGATGTTGCTTTCAGTGAGGATTTGATAACTCTCCCAACGTGAAAAGCTTGCAACCGTTTTTAAAAAGAGGTTTTTATCGACCAAGGATTTGATAATCTGTTGTGTTTTTGCGTAGGTAAACATGAGTAAATGTCTCTTTCAATAGACATTTTAGGGTAAACATGGGGTAAATGGTTATAAAGCTCAACGTGTGTAGTGTAAACATGGGTATCATGAGACTATAGGTAAGGAAAACATGGGTAAATGTGACTTTTCAGGAAATTTAAGGAAATTATGGGACAAATGGTTACTAAGCTCATGCCGCATAACATGGGCTCATGGCGTATAACATGGGTATCATTGGATTATAGGCAAAGTTAAAACGGGTAAATGTGACTTTTGTTAAAAATTTTAGGGTTAATACGGGGCAAATGGTTATAAAGTTAACCTACAACGTTCGTAGTGTAATCGAGTGCGGTTAATGCAGCTATGAGTTGAATATATAAAGTGTATGAAAAAAACTTGCAAAACTTCGTGTGTGACGCTGTTTCCCATCAAACAAAGTTAACAAATTGCTTGGTTTTTTATATGTTACCAATTCCTTGCCAGTTTCTTTACCATAACAAAAATGTTCAAGTCTTCTTCTTCTTCTTTTTCCTTTTTCGACGTTACGAGCATCGTGATCTCGAAAGGATCACAGCTCCCCCACTTAACTGATTCACACTAGTAATTCGCACGCCCGGCAAGTCAACAAACAAAAATGTCGATTACATTGTTCAAGTAAATTTCTGATTTATTTTAATTGAGATTTAAAAAAATATGTCAACAAGTTAAGAACCAAACTTTTAATTGTCTGCGTAATGAAAAATCAAAACAATTTCAAGGGGAATCATTAATCAGATGCCCTTTGACTTTTAATACTCTTATAGTCTTTCAAAACCACACCCAAACTGCCCTTAACCGCACATATGTAGGTATAACCTTTATTAAAAAACATAACTTTGGTTGGAAGATATAAAAACAAAGCTAATTCCTAAAATATTTTATTATTTATGCACCTATCAGACCGCAACATTCCAAACTGAGGAACAAACAAAAAAAAAACCATTCAAATCCGCAACTTCCTTCGGCTCTCTTAAACTCCTAACTCAAACATTTTCTAGCTGCAAAAACCAAACTCCGGATTTACACGCACCATATGTGTGCATCTGATGTCGGTTGGTTGGTTGCTCTGCATAGGCCATAGATCATCATACAACGCTGTGGGTACTTTGCGGTTTCTCTGAAAGCCGGACATTGTTAGTCGCGGTTTCTTTCTGAATAAAAAAAATAGAAAGAACAAAAAAACAAATCAAAAGTATCTTTCTCTCCATCAGAATTAAAAATCCCGAGAAAAAATTCTTCATATTCTATAAGATTGATGTGTGGGCTGGGCATATAGTCTGTCTAGAGAATGAGCTTATGGTCCATATACGGTGCTGCCCTTTAGTACCCCGAGTTTTATTTTTATACTCATCGTCGACTTTCATTTCACTGGAAACTCTCTATACATGCAAGTGCCACAGGATGGATGCGTATGCGTTTAGGTGAACAATGATTTCCCATTGTTTCATCGGAGTCTCCATATAGATAAACTCCAGATCAATTCAAACCAAGGAACTGTATTAAAATGTATCTCTTGAGATTATGATTGAAGTTTTGACACTTTTGACGAATGTGTTGTTTTTCCAACAGTCGAGCGCTGTTCTGTTTCACTATTCTCTGTATATAGCTTATTAACAGACAAATGAAAGATGAATAAATAAATAAATGTGTAGAATCTGCCTCGTGTTTCCTGTTGGCAGAGTAATAAGTTTCTTATTTGTACAAGTATCTACGATAGTTTGTGGTTTGAGTTTTTTTTATTGTTTCTGTATTTTCTTCTGCCATCAAACTAAATTTACCGAACATTACTTTTTTTATATTTTTCTTGCCATATTTTTATAAAAAAAAAAGCAACAACAACGAAAAATATCGTCCTGGAAAATAAACATAACAAAAGATACAAAGTATCCTTGCAAAAGGGGACCTATGCGGCCTACATATACCTACAGGAAAATTCATTTCCTCTCGAATATATTCGTTCAGGCGTATCTAGCAAAAAACAAAACTAAAACTAAACACCCCACCGAAAAATATGCAAGATATACCTACCCTACCTAGTCATAAGGCCCATATATAGATACTTATGTATCTTTTTTTGTGCCTGCGATTTAGTAGGCGTAGAAAAGTGCCTACAGGCTATGGCAATATAAAAAAAAGAAAGAAAAAAAGCACAACACACTCTCACCGATAAGAAGTTTCTGCCCCAACACAACTGATAACACATAAAAAAAAACAGAAACTCTGTTTTGTTGAGGATTTTATTTGTTTCTATACCTACCTCCCGCCCCATATTTTAGTCGAGGGATTCTTGGTATCATAACTAAACAAACATCGGCGACCTCCATTTTTTTAGTCCTATATATGAACGAAGGTAGCCGTATAACTAATAAATACAGGCACCACCCTTTTCTTATAACAGAGCATAGATAAGTTTCCTTTTTTTTTGCTTTTTCTTTTGCTGTTTTTTATCACCACAGGTTAAATGGAAAGATACTGACTGAGATAAAAAAAAATAATATAAATAAATATAAGACCGTTCGTTATATAGAGAGCAACGAATAAACACCCCCACCCTTGGAGTGGTCATTTGGCTACGGTTGTTTAGAGGGTGTAATAATTTCATATCTCAAAATGTTGGCAGATATCTTGGAAAAATATTACATACATATTTTCTTTCATTTTCTACCTTGAGAAGGGGAAAGAAGAAATACCTTGAGGGGTCTTTGTAGATTTTTGATCTATAGTTGCTGTGTACCTAGTGAAGGAAACCCCCAAGAAGTTGACCATATCATCTTACGAATTTTTTTTTTATATTATCCTCTGTAGAGGTTAAGGGATATTTCTTTTTTCCTAGTAAAAATGGTGGGGGTTTGACTTTAAAAAAAAAATCAAACGCCAAAAGTTGAAGGTTTGTGCTGATCATGTTTCATGTTAAATTGGCTAGTGTAAAACTCAACTAGGGGTAATTTAAGCTTATGATTCGGTTTGGCCACACGTTTGTGAGTTCAACTAGCATAGAAAGTCCACACATCATATCAGAGTGTCACTTTTGCGTCGGCATTACATCTGTTCATGCACAACGGGAATCGAACTCAAAGCAAATTGTTCAGACTGTTTGAACTTTTGCTTGCTTTGACCAACAACTCACAAAAACAAAAAAAAAAAAAACATAAAAACGCAGGCACAAAGCGCACTGAAAGCAAATGAACGTAACGAGACTGAAGCCACCCCCAAACAGTAAATGTGATTTGATATCACTGTTGATCGGGTTTAAACTTAAATCAGGCTGTAGCTTCTGTTTCCATTTCATAACCAGGATTTTATTTGATTTCCTTTTTTCACTGTCGGCATCAAAAGTGCAGTTGCAGAGTAAGTTTTTTTAAAGATTGTATATCCCGTTACGTTAACTTAACGTTTTCCAAACCGAACGTTAGTCACCAAGTGGTAAAAAAAAATTATCTCCCAAGGCTGAAATTGGTAACTGTGTAGTTGAACCAAAAAATAAGGCTTTTTTGGTTTGCAAATTTCCAATGTGATGTTCTAGGTATGCGTCAGTTAGAAATCATATCTTGAGTAAATTAGCTTTTCATCATTAACTTTGGTGCCGTTACGCTCCATTCGCTTTATGTGGGTGCAGTGCTATTTCTTATCGTTTCATTACTCACTCAATCTAAAACTGAAGCAAAAAGTGTTTTGGATTAAGCCTTAGACGCAATCCACCTTGGTTTTTTACGTTACGTTACGTTACGTTCATTTAGAAAGCTATTTGTGTTTTTTCTCTTTTTCCAATTGATGTTAGTTGTAAAAACGAGTAACAGTAAGTCCCAAGTATTGCTTTGAGTTTGAGTCACATTCTTGTGCGTGAACGTGAGCCACAGTAATGCCAAAACGAAAGGGAAGTTGTGATGGGAAGCATTTCGTCTTCAGCAAAGAATAGCTACAGTTCAGTCACTTGGTAGGCTCTCGGTGTTGCTTTCACTATTGTTATTATTGTTTCAGGTACAATCTTAGCAGCAGTCAGATAAACCCTAGAATCGATAACACTTCGGCTTGGCTTCCGTCATGTTACGTTCCGTTCAGTTTGCTTAAGGTTAATAATTTTTTTAAATACCTTCTTATCTTGCACTTGAACCCGCCCTATCGTAATAATATATAAATTTTTTTTTTATCGTAATGCCAATGCAAAGCTTGTGAACTGCATCCTGCATGTGAGTTCAAAGTTGAAGCGCTATTTTGATTTTAGCATTAAGCCCAAAACACAATTGCACTTCAGTCCGCTTCAAAGTCGCTTTGTGTTAATACTCAAAATTCCATCAAATATTCAAAGCAAATACATCGTGATATAGGTTAACATTTCCATATTCAAAATAATTGAGGGTCAGTCTGCACTAACAAAAATTTAGTTTTAAAAGAACTCCATTTGAATCGTTTTCTATCAATCTTATAAATTTTGTTCGACAAAAACGAAATAGTTAAGGAAACTGTAGCAATTGCAATTTCCTCTGTGGTTTCTGTTATTAAGTGATATTAATTTTACATTTTTATATAATGTCTGGTGCGGTGCTTGAACATAAATTTTTTACAATTAAACGATGGCTAATTACCAAATGTCACTTAAAACTTAAAAGTAGGTAAAATACATTTTTCTACCATTAAGTCTGATTAATTACATACTCAATTAAAAAATGAATACAAAAAAATATACACACAACAACTGAAGAGGTCATATCCATTTGTCACCACTGATGATAATAATTAAAATATATAAATTTTTTTAACTTTACTTTATTACTCAAACCCGCACTATTCAGGAGAAACTTTTCCCATACAATACTTTCAGTATGCACTTTGTGTTTTTAAAAAAATATAAAAAAAAGAGGATAAAAGGACCCCACAATGGTCAAAGTTGGTCAACAATAATAAATTCACAGATGAAAGCATTTTTCATGTCCATAGATTGCAACGCTTTTTTTCTATAAAGGGAGCTATGTATATCTGGGTATCTATAGATATTTTCCCTATAAGTTTCGCATTCAATTGTCACCGCACATTGTTGGACTGTTAAACCATTTAATGACCCACATATAGGTACCTATACGTGCGTAGGTAGTCAGATGTCTGTTCGGTTCCAAGAGTTCGTGCTGGTTTTTTTTAACTGTTCTTTTTTGTCAACAATCATGCCATTGGATAGCGGTGGTGCTGAGAGGAAGCTTTTAGACGAAAGCCGGAAACGATTTCGCATTCGCAGGAGTTGGTAAATTGCAATATCCATCGGATAGATAGATGGATTCCATTTCCACACACACCACCACCACCATCACCACCAGAGGCAGTCATCTTTTGTGGCGCACGTGATGCACGACTTTTTTGCGGTGATATAAAGTGCATTTGAATTGTTAAAAAAAAAAATGAGGTTCTGACCCGCCAAAAGACCAATAGGTTGGAGATTGGATGTGGTCCTTTGCACCGGACAGGACGGCCCATTGTTTAAACAGCAAATAAACTGAATAAACAAATATGGGAGGTAAAACGAATGAAAAAATCACCAACCTGCCTCAGACAACACCAACAATATCCCGGAACGAACAAAAAAGTATAACAAAAGTCAAACGTAAACACATTCGGCTGGCCATAAATTATTGGTCAACTTGGTGTTGGCTCTTTTATTTATTTGCCTTTTGTTTATTCCCCCGAATATTTGCTTAATTTTATTATCAATTTCAATGAAAAAAAAAAAACGATTTAAAGAACACATATCTGTAGCACAACTATTAAGTCAGTCAGTTGGTGATGAAAAATTGAAAAATGGGAATTCCACCTGTTAGTTGGTGTCGCACTCGCGGTATGTGTTTGCCCTTCAACTGATGGGGTAAAACAAAATACCGAATAAAACAAAAACAGATTGACACTTGTATATTCTTTCAGCAGATAGTAGGTACCTACTTTCCCCCTGTGGTTTTTTTTTTTGTTGTATTTTTGATTTCCCATGAAAATGTCTCCCACGGGTGATGTTCACTTCAATCCATTTCACTCAGAGATACATTTATTCATATTCACTTGCTGCTGCTGCTACTGCGCGACACATAAGTAGCTTGTAAAATTTTAAAGATTTCAAAAGACAGATAGGTATGTTTACGTATATATTTTTATAAAGCGAATGTCCCACGGCCCATTTGTTTGTTGATGTGGATAAATTATCTAATGGTGTTAAAAAATTAGCTGATTGATTTAGCTGTTAAGTTAAATAATAAATCAAAACGGATCACACAAAGAAAAATGTTAAAATGATTTTTTTTTTTTTTTTGCTTTCATACTCACATTAAGTTTTTGAGATTTTTGTTTTAGTTTAAAATTAGATTATTTTTGATGCTGATGGAAGGTATATGCCAACCTGTATAAGTGGTGCGGCGAGTTCAAATGTCTGGATTGCGAAATAGAAAATTGCGCAGACAAATTAAATTGATTTTTTTTTTTTCTTTGGAATAGAAGGACATTTGCTTTTCGGTAATGCTCTTGCATGGCCTCGCTTGTTAAGTGGACTTTGACAAATTACTGACGACACAATTTCGACATAGGTATGTAGAAAAAGAAACCATGATAGAAGGCCGAGAAAAGCCTGAAAAAACACTTGTTTACTTACTAATAAAGCTCTAAAAAAAGCAGATGCCTGACTGACATCAAGAGGTCTAAAATATGAGAACTGTAAGTTCACAATAAATATACCTAAATCGATTAAGTTTTATAGAAACATAATCAACCCTGCGTGCGGCGCATTGATCCCCAGCTTTGGCAATTGTTAGAAAGGCATTCATGAGCCGTTTTCCTGAGTTTCGTTCATTTTCTTTGAGTTGTTCGTTAAGTAGCTTCATAAGTAAAGGGCCAACTATAATACACTTAGCCGAGCTTAGGCTAGTGTCAAAAACCAGACGAAAAGCTTCCGAAAGTGTTCGTTAATCAGAAAGCAACTATAATGGATTCTGGCTACTTAACATGTAAATATGCGTTGAGCTGAGTTGAGTTAAGTTAATATACCACAGAAGAGATACACAAGAGGGCAAACCGCACCACACATTAGACAAATGGAAGTTGCGTGGCAAGAGAAGTGTTGGTTTTCTCTCTTCTTCCTTATTTCTCTATGGTTGATACGCTTTAAATTTGACATTTCCGTAGGTACATAAGTTCGAGCCAATTCAATGGTTCTTGCTCAATTGCGAAAGTTAGCGAAATTTAACGAAACTTAGTAGAAATTCTATTATGGTTAGTGCCATATAAAATAGTGTATTGGCTCGTTCGAGTAAGTAGGCAGGCGTAAGCTCGGTAAAGTGTATTAAAGTTGGCCCTTAAGAGTTAAACAGTCAAATTTTTGGTTTTGGACGAAATTGCGTCAGTATCTTATTCGCCATTCGGAGCAAGTAGATATTCATAACCCGGCCATTTTGAACTTTTGACAAGCTTCAATCAGTTTCGTAAATAGTGAAATCACTTAGGTAATGTCACTAAAAATTCAAAATGGCGACGAATCGTCAGAGTAGTGCCGGAATAGATTTTCACTAATCACTTACGATTTTAAAAAAGTAAAATGGCATTGCTTATTTTTTTTTTTTTACTTTTTCAGGTTTAAGTTTTGGTTATAGTTTCAATCGCCATTAACAAAATGTTTTTTTCTTCTTTGACTATGGCTTTCCCTCTCCACTTGTTAGCGCAAAATGAACAGCAGTTGCCTGGTAACCATGGATTTGAAATTCCACCGCCAACACAATATAATTTCAGATAGGCGTAGACTTTGTAACCAATCACCTGCTATTCCCTCCACACCGATTATTTGTATATTCATTATTTGTATACATTAACTTCGCTTTAAAAAAAAAGATAAACAGGTAGGTAGTAGGTAGGTAGTTCTTTATTTCCACCGTTTCTCCTACACAAGGGAACAAAGAAACTTGTTTGTTTCGAATTTCAACTGGCGGTGAAAGATACGAAAGAAAAGAAAGATATAAAAGAGAAACAAAGTCAAAATGCTGAAAGATAACCAAGTCAACCGGGCAACTGTTACCATTTGTTTCCATACCGCACTCACACAAACTCACTCACACAAGCAAACATTCATTAAAATCGACAAAGCAGCCATTGTGGCATTCAACTTCATTTTGATTAAATCCTCTCTCCTCATTTTTTTCGTTTCGTTTTTATTGGAACACATACCTACTTTGTTGTGGCAATGCAATCTCCACGTCTTTTTATTCGTTTGTCCACATGATTATCTACCGACTGCAATTGTGTTATTATAACTGTACCTCTACCTACTCCAGAAAAATTATTTTCACCAGAATTCGAATACACCACATTCAACAGAAATAGGGAATGCGTTTACAGAAGAGCTATAAAAAAATGGAGGGCATAAGATAAGAATGAAATTATTGAAAAAAAAGAAGGCGGACCACCATCGCATACACACCGGATGTTACCAATTGAATTCTACCTTAATTCGTATTTCGTATCTGAAATTCAATTCATCCTCGATTTTGTGCTGTTTTTTGAATCAGTCAACTTGTTTATGTGGTTTACAATACCATGGTACCTAGGTATACATACCTTCTTATGTGCCGAAAACGAAATAAAAGTTCACACACAAGGGAAATGAAATTAATGAGCATAATTAATTCAATTGAATATAAGAAGAGGTTACAGAACGTAAAAATAAAACACAATTTCATCGCCGAAGTAAATCTCCCAAGTGCACATATGCAGATATTCTATATCTCCCCACAGTGCCAGTGTTGAACATGCCAGGATCGCCACCAAACATGTACATATAAGCAAATGGCGTCAGTCTGTGGTTTTATTTGTGTGGAAGATTGTTATCTAAGGTAATTAATCCCCAAAAGCAAAACACTGAGTTATATTTCATTCTGCTTCAGCACAAAAACAACAACAAAAAATATACCTCAGCAGAGTTTACTTGATGACTCTGCAACGACTACCTACTAGGTACCTATGTAAGCAAAAGATAGATACGAGAGTATTTGATTGCAAATAACAAATAAACAATATATTAATTCCTAATTGACGTTTCTTATCAGCAATGAGTAAGAATTTATTGAAGTTTATTGGTTTTTTTCATCAATATGTAATTACAATAGACTTTGCTTGGACAAGTCAGAAAAGGTGCCTATACCTAGTCGACTTCCAACAGCAGATGATGCGTAGTTCGATGGAGATAAGCCGAGCAAATAACTAGGTGGCAACGTTAACAAAGCGTTTTGATTTTATTTAGAGTAATGCTAATGAATCGAGAATAATTAAAATTCTTATCGCACCTTCGTCATTGTTTACCGCAGAACACGGAATGTGTGGTCAAAATATATTTAAATCTTAACCGCAAACGGATGTTTCAATGGAGTTAAATATTAATTGTTTTTGTTTTGAGGCATCAGTACCTCAATAGCATTGATGGTATTTTTTCTTCTCTTTTTTTTTTTTTTTTAATGATAAGAGACTTATGCTTTACGTTGTTACTATAATAGACAGAGTGAAAAACAAAAACTTTTATAGTATAACCGAGAGGTTAAGGCTTTTAACCTAAAAAACCATTATCACATGGATGGGCGTAAACAGAGAGGTAGATCGTAGATGACAACTGAATGAACGCAATTTCATCATAAAATTGGATTTGAATAGGAAAGTTCCGCAATTACGCAGGATGAAGAGGTAAAGATGAATAGCTTTAAAGGATAAAATCTTAATTAAGAGTGCCGTATTCCTCTTAAGAACATATATGTGCCGGTAGCAGATCGGTTTAAAAGAGGAAGGAACTATAGCCATTATGGACAAAAATGACAGGGGAATTATAAAAGACTTAAGTCAAATTTTCGTTCACTTTCAATACCAAAGTTGAGTGCTATTTTCGGGGAGAATGTGTTTTAAGCTCTTCCATGAAAAGTGCTGTCTTCTGTTACTGTGAACTGTCTTATTTCGCTCGAGCGATTGTGAATTGGTTTCTGAAGCATAGCCTCCAAAACCAGATTATTTACAAAATATTCGGAATGTTTGATTTAACCACAGGAACTGTGAATCAAATCTACAAAACTGTGCTTGAGAAGAAAAGATAAATGACACACAAAAACTGGTTATTGTGAATTGTTTCGTTAATCTAACTATAGTCACTGCAAAAAACGACAGCTCAAAGTCTACAAAACGTTTCGAAATGCAATATTTACATCTCCATGAGTTATTGTCAGTCCCTAATTCATATTTCGAAAACTACAATCTTGTAGGAAGAGTTCACAATAGGGGGCTTCTAAAAATAGAATTGAAAACATTTCGTCAGTAGTCTTTCAGTTCAAGTTTAATAATTTCTTTCGAATTGTAGATTTTAAAACCTAAATGTTCTACACTTACTTAACTCTGTAGATACCTTTTATATTTCGTTAAACTAACTCTCCCATTGTGAACTATTTTACTCAACTCTGCAGATGCCTTTTACATTTTCTATATACTTATTCCTTGCATTTGTAATTGTGAATTTTTGCTTTAAATTTTTCAAATGCTGGTGCCTGCCAGATCGAAACCAGAATCTCAAGAAGAAATTAGCGAACTCCAAATTCAGCAGCCAGTTATTGTGAACTATCTCAGTATCACTTTCGTAAATACTACTGCTGCACCACTACTTGAAAAAGGTGAGATGCAAAGTATGTGACTCGGAATCTACGACTAGGTCCGAATTACCGCACACGTGATCGAGTAATACGTGACTAAATTATGTGTTTTTGGCTTTACTTCTCGCGTTTTCGAGCACTTTGGTACCACAATTTCACATTCTTTCATCAGTATTTGAACGAATTGAAGTCGATAAATGACTGACCTGATGTTGTGTTATATAGAGCGAATTTTGAAAGAAAAATGGTACTCACTCACTCGATCACTGATGCGGTAATCCGAACATAGCATATTTATAATATTTTTTAAGTACCTATTTTGATTGTAATATGTACTATACATCTACAAGTTCTTAGTTCTTGTGAATCTCGTTGATATTTAAACTAGGTCCTTTGCTTGCTGACTTAAAATTCAAATTTTCATTTGAATAGCCTTTTCTGTTGGAGTCTATATATAGGTATAGGTACATAGGTAAACACATTTCATTCAATGACTAAAAAATCTTCGTTGTTAGGTTTGTTTTTCTTTTTTTCTATCTCACACTATGCCAGGTATCAATTTCTAAAAATAAATTTTCAAGAGGTTTCCAATAGACAACTCAATATCGATGGGTACCTGAACTACAATTCCATTAAAGGTACATCTACATCATCTGTCAAAAATAAAACACTAAAAAATATTCTCCTGCTGTCTTTAGATCTTCTTCTGAGATTGGTGTAACACAACACATGAATTGTAAAACAAAAAGAATTCTTATAGGTTTCTATGCAAAAAAGGACATAACTATTGGACGGACACAAAGGGACATGTGATACATTCTAAAAATATTCCCATGTTGCTCTGCTTTCTTACAGTTTATAATTTTTTTTCTTTCCTTCTTTCGATTTTGTTTGTATGTAGGTATTTTTTTTATATCGAATACTCTTGTAAACGTGTAGAACCCATACCGAGTTTATAACATAGGTGTCCTTTTAGTCACACATGTGTAACGACATGAGAAGGTAATTTTTCTTCCTCCTCCTCCTCCCCCGCACACGTTGTCACTCTCGGTCGTATAGTCATGTGTTTTAGGGAAAAGAGTCCCCTTTTGATATTTCTTCTTGTGAACACATGCAGTTTTATGACCTGAGTGCATTATGTGATCAGCACACTCACGTGGGTCCCGGCTATAGAACAAGGTTAATGCTGGGTCTTCAAAAATTAGGACTGAATCAACATGAAGTTCTATTTCGAGTTCACAAGTCACAATCTTTGTTTTTATTCATAAAAACGAGATTCAAGCATTCCCATTCACAAAAATGTCAGGCCGAAACAAGGAAATAAAAATTTTTCCAAATTTACAGAACATAAGACTCGTGTTGGCACATCAGTGATCCGCTCAATTTGTATATCTGAATACAAGAATTGCTTTTTGACATAAATTTCTTTTTCTGATATAAAAATAAGCTCCAATGGATGCGGGGAGTCAAAAATGAGATACAACTGCTTAATTGCCCTGTGGGAATATTAAATATAAGATATTTATACCGAAGTGAGTTATTGTGTCGATTAAACATATACATATACTTTTTTTAAATTATTTTCTTAGGCCAATTCACAACTTAAGTCGCCAAAATAAAAACCTACTCATACTTATCCCACTCGACAATCGTAATGAGCTTGATTATTAATGGCGTTTCTTGATTTCCGTCGTTATTTCATATTTAAATTTTGTTCTTACCACATTCAGTAAATAAAACAAAAAATCTTTGCTATGTCGAGGGAAAAATAAGATAGAAAAAACAACAAACTCTAGGTATTTGACCTCAAAGTTCTCACCGCGTTTTTCTTAAAACTCGAAACATTCAAACACTGACCTCAAACTGATAACCCCGAACACATTCCTGTATTTTTTTCTTACACCACAGTCACACAAGGAAAACATTTTAAAACTTCATTCAACTAAATTTTACTATCGCTCCATGACTATACCTAATCAGAAAAAGAAAAGTAAAATCTAAAAACACTTTTTTGAAAAAAAAAAAAAATTATTATAATAATAATCTCCCTCTTGCACGGGATTGATAATGATTTAGGTCGCTTGGGAAGTGTTAGTTAGGTGCGCGTAATTTGTTGAATTGTTAAACGTAAACAGAATTATTGTGATTTTTTATTTGTGGCTTGATAAGCTCTTAAGACTACCGACCGACGACGTCTCAGATTGAGAAATATTATGATGCGATTATATTTTTAACCGTGAACAAGTTTGGAAATAACAAACTTATAACTGAGTGTTCCAAAATATTCGACGATTCACACGCAGCAAAAAAGCAATGTTTTTTATTCTTTTTCGTTGTATTAAGCCGTTGAAAAATGAGTTTTTTCTTTCTCTAAACAAAAAATCACTATAGGTATATGCTTTTTGTCAACATTCCAAAGCATTTCTTTGGAGTAGGATTGGGTGTGTGTTTGGTGCGTTGATATTGAAATGTTAAAAGGAAAGCGTCTGTGACGTTGACAGATTGTGTATCTTTCGGTATCCATTATACGCCTAATTGTTAATACCTTTGTGTAGAGTGTCAGACCACAAGCCCAGGTAAAATATTTCGAAAAGAGGAATTTTTCTATTTGATGTCCGTTGCTATACCCACCCACTCACTTACCTTCATGTGTGAGCTTCTTTTTAAAAGACTATTGGGAATGTGTCAAAAGACTTTTAGGGATACTTTGGCTAAAAATGAAGAAATGAGTTGTTGAAAAATGAATACTAAGCGCCAGAGTAATTTGTCGGTGAGTTGGTTGAGTTGAAATCTGACAACAGATGGTAAAGAGATGTCTTTTAACGGGACAGCATAGCTAAATGTTTTGATTGGCGTTGACATGACGTGTTTGTGTTCACATATCTTGTTGTCAAATAACAGGTGATTTCAAACCGTTCATTTTTTGTTAGATTTTCTTTTGTTGTGCTGCGTTTTCGTAGACCGACGGGCACTTTTTATTTAACTTGCTTTTAGATCATATTTAAACGATGGCTTCTGTCATTTTAATTTTTCTTCCTAGAAAAATAAAGATGTAGATAGTGAAGCTCATGGTTTGGCTGATATCTACCAAAATTAAAACGACATAACTTTCCCAGGCAAAAAATGTTTGGTGGCTACACTACTCATTAAGTAACTTTTGGCCTCCTTTCTCTAAAACTGTAGCACTTATTTTGTCTTTCCACCGCGTAAGCTTTTCCTTTTTTTGTGAGTTCCTGGTACTGAATTGTTATCAAATTATTTGTAGAAAAATTCCTTATTAAATAAATCACTTTTCATCAACTACTGAAAAGTGTAGTTTTATTCCATTACTCCCCCACCCATGGTAGGCTACCAAAGACGTTAATCTTTAAATCTTTTCGTATATATCTTCATTTATTTAGAGTTCTTATCAACAAAACAGCGAAAGATCTTTAAAACAATCAAAGCCTTAAAAAATCTTCATTGGAACTAGAAAAGCACAAGAATTTGGTATAAATCCATTTCAATCCATTTACCTACTTCTCTCTGAAAAATAAAGTACATACCACAAAAATACCACAGCAAAAGAAATGTTCGATTTGAATCTAAAATTTAATCTGCAGGCTCTTATCTTTTATAGTTTCACGATTTAACGCATAAACATTTATAATTTTCCCCCAAGATTTTTCTTTAAATTTCCCTATAAATATCAGATTTCATTTGTACCGTGCATCAGCCACTATACGCGTGTTGATAAACATTTATTATTTAAGAGAAGAAAAAAATTAGAACACGTATATTTAGGCATATAATAATTCACTGGGTTTCCCCCACATCCATTATAATTAAATTAATCAAAAAGGAAAACTCTACCTACATATTTATAAATTAAATAAATTTCCGCACATAATATCGTACAATAATTTTTATTTATTGGACCATACCTTTCTGAATCGCAAATAAAATATATTTACGTGTATGAATGATGAAAAACATTTTTCGTGGCGCCCCCAACAACACTATTCCCATTCACAATTATAAATTATTATCTTCTTGATTTCTATGCTCGTATAAAAGCAAGAAATAAGTTTATTTTACCCCAAATAACGAATAAACATTAGTTTGTTCCATTGTCATTTACAAAAATTCTCTGTATTCGACAAAACTTTTGGCACACAAACATTTTCAATTCGAACAGCCAACAGCCAGCGCCAGCGGCGGGCCACTGCCACATGTGTGTACCTTAATATTCTAATATCTCAGTCTCCGCATCACTAAACTAAATTAAAATTTTTAAAACAATAAAAAAAAAAAGAAGAGGAAAATGAAAATCGGTTTCTGTTTTGTTTGTAGGTACACCTCCATATAGTTGTGGTACTTTTTAAATCACAAACAAAAACCGCACACGCAAGAATAACACAACGAAAAAAAAATAATAATAAAAACGCCAAAAGATAAAACAAAAACTAAAAGCAAATCCACTTAAAAGGCTGATTTCTCAAACTTTAGATTTTAGTTTTTAGAGGGAATTTTGGTTTTGTTTAATTGTGCGTCCTCTCGGTGCTTCAGTACTTGTTGTGGTTACGTTTCTCGAAACAAGCACAAAAGGCGCGCGCCGTCTATTACCCTTGGTGTCTTTTGAATACGTCTTTCTTTAACGTCTGGGTCCAGCTTTCCCTATGGTTTTGTTTTTACTCATAGTCATAAACTTGCCATTACCTATAGATGTGTTTGTATGCTATAAAATAGTGTAACTCCCGGTATACTATTTTAATTGTTGTTGCACATCTTCCGCATTAAGTTTCAGAGAGCAAGCGATCATCATCATCATCGCATAAATATGAACAAAACGAACGTGCCCACACTCTCACTTTTTTTTTTTATTGGAAAATAAATCGCTGACTAGAAGAAATTATTAAGAAACACAAAAAATTATTTATTGAAGATCGAAGAGGGAAAAATAAATAAATATTTTCGTAAGCGGATGTTCCCCCGCACAGCCGTCATATGAACAGGTAGAATAACAAAGCGGAACGGAAATAGAGACATTAAAAATGTGTAGCCATTTCCATTAGGGTATATTAAGGTTTGATACCGAAACAGTTGCACAGAGAAATTTTATGATCTTGAACGTAGAATAACATTCTGTTCAAGATTTGGTGCTTGGTCTTAAGCTTTCTCAACGAACCTTTGGAAGAGTATGTGTTTTCCTTTACTGAATTTTTCCTGGCAAAATTTGGAACAAAAAAGAAAATTGAAAGTTTTTTTCTTTTTTGTATTATTGGTATATTTTCGTTTTGAGAAGTTGCGTCCACATTATACCGAGCGACCGACAATCCGATCCAGTTCACTTAATTTGAATTCGGTTCGGCTTTCGGTAGGTGGGAAGGTCGATCGAGACGTCCACACTTATTCGGTATTGCCGATCGGTTTTACTGACTGATGCCATTCGGAATAGTGTGGACGCACTTTACGGAATAGAAACGGTGGGGCCTCCCGTTTTTGGATTGTTCCATATCTGAGGCCAACCAAATGCTGCTGTTTTTGCATTTGCTTGTATCAGGAGTGTTTTGGCCTGCCTTTTCTTTTTCGTCGCGAATTTGTTGAAACGTTTTACGATATTGCCTTTTGGACGGGGTTCTGCGGATCTTTCCTTTGAACATGACAATACCAACTGAGCCGGTCGTGCTGAATTTTGTCCAAGATGGTACTTTTGACATGAAGGCTTCCACGGATCTTAGTACATACTTCTAAGTCGATCAAGCTTTGTTACTCCTGCTGTCATCCGAAGCGTCTTCATTTCGGCTCCCGTCAATTTGCTCTCATACTTTTTGTACATTGTCCAACATTGTGAACCGTATGTCAGAGCTGGACGGACAACTGCTCTGTAGAGTCTTCCCTTCAGCTTAGGGGGCATTTTTCGATCACAGAAGATAGCGGAGTTTTCTCGCCACTTCATCCACCCTACGCTTACTCGATGATTGATGTCGTCATCACAAGTTGCTTCACTATTGATCATAGATCCCAGATATTTAAACTTTTCACACTTGGGAAGCACATTTCCATTCAAATAAATGTCTGGAATAGGCTTGTCTGGATCAGAAAAAGGGCAGCACAGATATTCACCCTTTTTAGCGCTAATACGATACCCATTTCAACAAACATCAAAACAAAATGATAGTACAGTGCAAATATATCATTTTGGAACACAGCCTTCATCATTCTTTGCACATAGCCCATTTCTAAACTGTTGTTTCGAAATAAACAATCGCTTAGAACTGAATGTAACTTTTTCTCTGTGTTCATTATACCGTAAAAGGGGCATTTCAAACTAAGCCCACATGAAACTGACGGAAAATTGAGCTTAAGCTTGCAGAGTCACACTAAGGCGTTTATTACAAAGTGAATTATTGGTGTGTTGGGAATAATACACCAAATCTTTTATATAATAGAAAGAGTCGAAAGCCTTAATGAAGCCATGCCGGAAGATGCATAAACAGGGATCATTTTCAGCTGGAAGGAGTCGCCTCACGTCAGCTTTTTTTGATCGCACATTTGTGTAGGTAAATGAAAAGTTTCATGTTCTTCATTTGATTTTTCTTCGTAAGGAATGATCTTCATTCAGAAGGAAAGTACTAGAATAAAAAGCACTGCTTAGAAAGAAGTAGGTATAGAAGTCTAGTTTTCCCTAGCATGGTAATCCATCAAATGTTCTGGGCCTACTTTGTTAAACTTCAAATCATCACCTATAGTGGATTGAGGTTCATATCGACAAGAAAAAACCCCATCTCAGTAACAAACCCTCAAGCCACGTAAAAAAATTTAAAATCGAAATGACGCAAAAGGCTTATCAGCAGTTTAAACATAGGGTATGACACAATACAGTCCATTTCTAATTTATTGCTGCGTGAAGAGAAGCGTTCTTATATTTTTACTAATTAAAACACACTTAATCAACGACAAGCGATAAGCCCTTAACATCATTGTCTCTCTTATCGCCATTTTGATTCTCTTCCTCATTCCCATAAGACATTTATGAAGTTAATCTGCTGGCTCGTGTTTTTTTTTTTAATTCTTTATCATTGCCTTAGTCATCCCAGATATAAAAGATAGAGCAATAGGTATAGCGTTTCTATCTAGTCAGAGCTAGGTATGTTTTGCCATCCAACCACTAACGAACAAGTGATGATGTCATTTCACAGTAATTGAGTATCTCCCTCTCTGAACTGGATGTTGTTTATCTGTGATCTTTTTAACCATTAAAAAAAGTAAAGAAATGTACAATTTTGTTGTTGTCTTATTTTATTCAAAGGATGACACCTCAAGTGTCTTTTTCCATATGTGGGGATAAATTTCTCATATACACAGAAGCTAAACAAACAGTGGAAGCTGCGAACAATCTTAGCTTGGGGTCTGTCTCTCACTCATGAGTAGATAGATATATGATGTGTGTGGATCTTAAGTGCCCTAACTGACAGTGTGACTAACAATCATTAATTTGCAGAAATATGTATCGTTGTTTTTGTTTTGTCGTTGTATTTCTTTATACGAAAAAGATGCGGTACCTATCCTACATACGAGAGAAACAAAAAAAAGTACAAAATAATCGTAAAACTTATAAACCAAGGATGTAGCAGCAGCACAGATATCATCATCATAATTTTTACATACATACATTTATACAAACGTGTGTGTAGCTACGGTTAAAAAGATGCAAAGATGACGGCAGATACAATTTTGTTCTTAACTGGAGCTGTTTGTTTGTGTAGCTGTTGTTGTACCTATAGTTTTAAATATGCTCGTGATTCATCATCCATCATGCAATTAAATCTACGGAATAACTTCAATTAAGCTCAAGCCAGGGTGTGACTCGTTTGTCATATGAAAGACTGTTGATGGGGTGAATTTGACTATAGTTGAACGAATTGTCTTCAGATCGGGTTCTTATTTTTTTTTTTAGGTACCTACTTGTGCAAAGGACAGAAAAGTCACAAAGTAATTACGACTTTTATTAAGAGAAATAGACAGCGATGGTTTCATAATTTGTGAGTAGATATTCACCATCTGTTGGGTTATTATATATATGTATGCCTATGTTTTGAAATATATTCCAAGATTTGGAATACATAAACTTGTGTTTAAGGCTTAACAGCAGGTAGATAGATACATTTCCAGTTTATAAAAAAAAATATCCTTGAGAACTTAGTCACAGTATGGCTATAGGCTATGCATAATACTGCCATTAAAAATGGTGGGTAGGTATAGACTCCGTGAAATAAATATGAAGCTATATTTTTTTGCATTCCCTAGAAGGTAGAAGGACCAAAATGAAAAGGGTGACTTCTGTTTTCTTGACGAAGTTATGTGTAAAATTTCACCTATATGATTTTTGTTGAATACCTACAGCGCATCAGCTCTAAAAGGTACTGTGGTGAAATCAATTTCAACATAAGAAGCCTTTGGATGGGTACCTACCAACTAACAAGTTTTTTTAAAAATAACCTAAGACCTTAGTTTTTGTAAAATGAGCTCAACGCTTACGTAAAACTGATACTTAGTACATACTTACATTACGTACTCTAGGCAAGCGTTGCCACTTATCTGTAAATGCAGCATTTTGTGGGAAAAACAAATCTACTGCAGCAAAACTCTACTGCACTTTTCTCAAAGAACTTTTCTGCATGAAGCATTGATTGAACACCAAACTCAATTTCAAAAACATACCTAAATGCTTCAAACACAAACACAACAAACTTTAATTTGCATTATGTGTTGTCAAAAATTTAACGCAACTATTTTGTTTGTGTCTGCCATGTGCGACAACAACAATCAATGCTTAGTTTCACATCGCATGAAAACAAATAGGTAAATAAAAATAAATAAAAATATAAATATTAAAAATAAATCATATAGCACTCAGGGAACCCCGGATCTAGCACATTCAATTCAACCATATGTCGCATCGTTAGCAATGGAGGGGATGTACACATTTTTTTTGCCGATTAAATAAAAATAAAAAAAAAAATTATGAGGAAACGAATGAAAAGGTTAGAACTCAGTAATTTGCTGAAGAAAACAAGTAACAACATATGAAAATATGAATACCTATTAGTAAACATCAGTTTAACCTCCAATACTTGCTTAAAAAACCTGAAAAGATGTTTCATTGAAAGGAGTAGGTGTGGATTTTAGAGTAAATCTTTCGGATTTCAATGATGTAATATTATGTTATTGTTATTGTAATGGCAGTGTTATTCAAAGACTTACTCGATCCCAAATCGATGTCAATGGAATAACAATTTTTCGTTTCTGGGACTCGAACCACGATCTCCCACGCAACAGGCAGACATGTAAGAATCACATGAAGTCTGTCATTTATTATTATTTTCTGTTTTTACTGAACAATTTCTTTTGAATGAGAGTCTACTACTTTTTCGGTAGCTCAATCTTCTATTCTCTTTTTTAAAAACACAAAGATTGCCTGAGGTGGCAACGCTGCTCCAGGCCCTCTACTTATTAGACCCCTGACAAAATAGATCATTAAAGAACTCTCCCTAACAAAAATCATCAAAAAGTTTTTTTTTCTTTTAATTTTAATTTAATGTGTAGGTAGCCCTTGATGCATCATCCAATTTTATATCAAATTACTTCCACTTTATTGCAGCTGAGTGATTTATAAAACCTCACGCCCCCACATAATTTGTAATATTCAAATGTAAAATCGTTTTTCTTATTAAATTTCTAATCAAAGAAAATTTCAATTGAATCCACCTGGGTTATAAAATGGTTTCTGTTGAATTTCTGTAGAAAAAAAAGAAACGAAAAACTACTCCATAGCCCATACCTACAACTCTTTATTCAGCGCTCGTGCCCTAATGCATAATTGAATTATTAGCCGTCTTCTTTTGTGTGCGGTGTGTGTTGGGTGCTCCCTTTTTTTCTTGGAATTCCTTTTGCTCTATTAATGGCAAGGTGCAACAATGTTGGATCACTCATCTCGCGTTCGTCTATGCGCAGAAAGAGTAAAAGACTGGATGCAGTTGGCTGGATCCCCCTTTGTTTTGTTTTTGTGTTTTTTTTTTGTATTCAAACACATTTAATCTTTGCCGTTTTTGTTTACTATTCGAGGTGTAAGAAGCAAACCTCTTCGTTTTTCTGGAAATTTGAATCTCGGCTCCTCTAAGATGGTGACGTGAGTGTACAATGGTGATCGTCATCATGAGCACCTTTAAGTGCCTTTCATGGTTGAAACGAAGAAGAAGGCGAAAAAGAAATTAGATCAAAACAACTTCTAACGGACTTCTAGCACAATTGGAGCAACAACAACCACAACAGAAAAATAATTCCAATTTGAATCAAGTGCTGACATATGTACAAGCATATGGAGCCGGTGTATACTGTAGTAGCGCACACCTCTCCAGAACATAGGTATACACCAATTTCTTTTGAAATTAAAAGGGGAATGTTGGGGGGATAAGAAGTAGCACCGTGCGCGCTTGAACTGTTTCTAGTGCTCAATTCAACTCTCTCGAGGTATGCCTAGGTATCTCTCTGTCGATGCCGACGAGCATGGCGATTGTGTCGATCGAATAAACGAGCGCGCATCTGCAACCACACCTCAGTTGATTAGTCTCAATGATTTAATGGCGGCGGATGTTTTATCACCGGGGTTTTTCTTATTTTGATTGGAAATTGTACATGTTCTCACACACGGTTCGTGTTCATTTAAATGAGAATAATAATATTTTTTTTTATTTTATTAACATGCGTCGCGTTCAGAATATTTCAGTCGATATTTGTTGCATTTGAGATTAAGTGAATGTTTTATTCAAATAATAAATTTGGACATTTCTTTTGAAATAAAAAAAACTTGGAGGTACCTATCCATACACGCACTATGAAAGCTGTGCGGAGAGTTGTCAATTTACTCATGGTAGGTAATTATTATGTGTCATTAGTTCATTGTTGAAGTAAATTAATAAACATCAATCAAATCAAGGAGATAAGTTCGAAGAAAAATGTTCAATAGACATTCTTCGAAGTTGAAAAAATGTAGATATAGGTACCTACCTTAATTTTGGTTTGGTGATAAGGGCCTTGCTATAAACTCACCTCATTGTGAATAAAAGGGAGAAAAAAAGGCGAACAGTGAATAAAAAGTGCATGTCAGACCTACTATCTGTAAATCGGAGTAGAGATTGTATGTTAGTCCAACAATAACAACAATTATTGCCAAATATCGAGTTATTCTTTACCAAAAACATTCCAAATTTTTGTATTTTGAAAACCATTAAAGCCTTGATAGAGTGCGGTGAGTTCGTTAAATGTTTACTAATTTGATTGGTGGAATTGATTGTTGTGTGAATACTTAATAAAATTAGTGAATATTTTAGGGCCCCTCAAGTTTTCTCTAGTACCAAGTCGCTAAGCTATGCTGAGAGTTGCGTGCCTCACTCATGACGCAAAAATCACCACAAGGCACTTTTAGGGCCAATTTTTCAGTGCAGGGTCATCCTAGATCTTTGGGTCTAAAATCAACTCAGCAAGTTGGCTGAATTACTAGGTTCATGCTCACAGTAGAATGATTCTTCACTGAAAAATTGATTCTTAGACATAATTGTCATAAAAGTAAGCTTATCTCTTTCTTCTGGTTTTTTTTTTTTTACTATTTAGTTCATTTGACAAAAAGACCAAGTTGCGGACATCTCTAACAAGTCTCTTACACTGACAAATTTCCCTTTAACCGGACAGTTCTCATAACCGGACAGAAGTTGGAGGACCAAAAGTGTCCGCTTTTTAAAGCGTTCAATTTAGAGCGTAACGATGGTTTCTAACCACTTTTCAACTAATCCTTATTTGAAGTTCTATTTGTAGCTATCCACAGTGATCGCCAATGTACAAGAAATTTTGACAGTTCAGCTTGATCCGTTTGAATGAACTACCTTCCTACACCATCAGATATTTGTGCTAAAATGATATCCATTCATTTAAATAGAAACACCAACTGCACTATTTCAAAACTCAGAAGTACAAGCAACATAATATATAAAAACCCGCAATAACCTCAATAACTCATGCCAAAGTCTACAGTGATTTGTGAATCAGATTGTTTTTTATCGACCCCCATCAACACAAACACTTAAAATATTAATTTTTTTCCATCATTCTTCTCTTAGAAGAACTTCTCAGAAGTCCATTAGAACGGACACGCAAGCAAATATCAATAAATAAAAGAGTTTCTTCGCTGCTGGATGATTCTTCGAACATCTATCTTCGTATTTTGTTTACATTGACAGATACGTCTAATTAACGGATGTATTTTTCTATTTATCAACAATAAAAGGGGCGTTTCTTCAACACCTGCATTTATTTCTATTCAACCAATTAAATTATAGAACTCTTCAATCTTCTCATTGAAAAAGCTCCAAATCCAACTACTACCTACACATTTCTTTTTTTCTCAATCGGTATTTTGTGATGATCTACAATCGGTAGGTGTGAATTTTGAAAGTTGGAAAGATTTTTTTTTTTTAAGGTAGGTGTATCTATCTTTCCAATTTAGCAAGGAATGAAAATCAAGGCAGAAGCACGTTTCATTTTGAATTGAAGCAAAAATAAATTAAATGTTTTCCAGATTTTTTCGTAGGTTTTTTTTTGCGTATTCACATGAGTTTTAATTTTGTTCTCTGTATGAATTGATGGGTATCATGATATTTATTGATTCTGTAGATTGTGTTTTGTTTCCCTGAATCTCACCCTGACGTTGATGTCTTCACTCTTCACTAATAGGGCGTATGTGCCTTGAAGCTTTATTCGAACATTTTATAAGCATTTACAAAATTTTAACCACTCTTTTCTTTTTCTCTTTCCAGAGCTGTAAAATCTGCCATAAAGCATTTGCCAATGTGTACCGTCTACAGCGACACATGATTAGTCACGACGAATCGGCACTTTTGCGTAAGTTCAAATGCACCCAATGCGATAAGGCCTTTAAGTTTAAACATCACCTTAAAGAACATGTACGCATCCATTCCGGCGAAAAACCGTTCGGCTGTGATAATTGCGGTAAACGTTTCTCACATTCCGGTTCATTTTCGAGTCATATGACATCTAAGAAATGCATCAGTATGGGTATCAAGATGAACAACAACCGAGCTATGATGAAGAGCTTAGAAAAGAGCGGCATCCTTGGTGGAAGTCCTAATGGTAAGCGTCCTGGAGGTCCACAACCTCCAGCTGGAGCGAACCCTTTGAACTATTTCCCACATGGATTAGGTGGAGCAGGCCCCGATGGACCCAGTAATCCCCCAAACGGTGGTAACTCTTTTTACCAAATGTTGCCGAAGTATAGTGACTATGGTGCCATGAATGCTGCACTGTTGGCCACATTCCAGAATCCATTCTACAATATGGCTGCACTCAATCCAAATATTCATCCTTATAGCATACATCGGTTGTTGGAACTAACGGCTGCCGGTAACCAGAGACTGCAATCGGATCCGGAGGATCTCATCGAAGAAGTAACTGAGGATGTAGCTGATGAACCTAAACTTGTGATGGACTTGGACGATTGTGAAAAGGATGCTGAGGTGGAGGAGGATCATGCACGTACTTATAATCATAGTGACGATGAGGATGATGGAGATGATAGTCGAAATAGTAGTAATAATAGTTTACCACAGAAGCAAAACTATGAAGACTCCAATGCTGAAGAATTAAAAGTTGAGAGGGCAAAGAGCCCTAGTCCAACGCCGGAATACCGTCCACAGTCGCCAGAGATTAAAGTCGAGGAGGAAGATGATGAGAAAAACTCTCACGAAGAAGAAGTCGAACAACCTGAACCACTGAGCGAATTACGCTGTAGTCGGTGTGACAAATCCTTCAACCACCCAACGGAATTGGTTCAGCATGAGAAGATTCTTTGCAAATTGATTAAACAAGAACTTGAGCAACAGCAGCAGCAGCAACAGCAGCAGCAACAGCAGCAGCAACAGCAACAGCAGCAGCAACAACATCAACAACAAATGCAACAACATTTTCGGTCAAACGAATACGAGACAGGGAACTCATCGTACCTTCACTCCGGAAGTGAAGAAGACCAAGAAGACCGAGAATCGAAAAATGGTAGTGAGACTGGTGAACGTAAAGTTCGGGTGCGCACAGCAATCACAGAAGAACAGCAAGCGATTTTGAAACAACACTACGCCCTCAATGCCAGACCAAGTCGTGAGGAATTCCGTGTGATCGCAAATCGACTGTCCCTCGATGCTCGAGTAGTTCAAGTTTGGTTCCAGAACAACCGCTCCCGCGAAAGAAAGATGAACAACAGCTTCAGTGGAATAAGCAAATGTTATCCACCAACGAATCCCGAAAAAGTTGAAGACAATACCCCACCGCCATCCACAGTGGATTCAACGAAGCTCTCGACTGGAGAAGATCAACCACTCGATTTGTCTGTAAAGAAAGAGATTCCTCAACAGCCAGCTCAATCGCCTCTCTATGGCAGTGTTCCCATGCAGGTAGACGATGCCAACGAAGCAATCAACTTAAGTCGAAAATTCTCACCTAGTCCGTATCTTTACAAGCAACCTCTGTATTATGGTGCAACTATGCCCAGCCAACGTCCGACAGACATTCCAGTGCCACAACATCACATTCGTCAGACACCATCTCCCAATGAAGCAATGCCCCCGATGCCAAGGTATCCAACCAATACAAATCCCTACATGAAACTTAACTGTGACGGCGCACGTCCAATGGTACCAATGGAGTGCCTCTTTCAAATGGCACCCGAATACGCCAGGAATCATCTGATGGGAAGCATTAAAATGAGCGCAAACAGTGATCGTGGAACAAGTCTCAGTCCTGGATCGGAAAAGCGATCATGGCGTGATGACGAATCGAGAATATCTCATGACGATGAATACAATGCAACAGCTTCAAACCTTTTGCCACCACATAAACGACTAAAGATCGATAGTCACGGACATGTCGGTGATCAGGACCTGCCATTTATGTGTGCGGCTTCGAATCTTATGCCACCACAGAAACGGCTCAAGATTGAAACTCACGGACATGCCGGTGATCCGGACCTGCCATTTATTTGTGATCAGTGCGACAAGGCTTTTGCAAAGCAGAGTTCGTTGGCGAGGCATAAATATGAACATTCTGGTGAGTACTGAACTTTTTTTGTTCAAGTCTTATGCTGTCCTCTTTTAGCAAATGCCACTTGCTTCTGCAATGAAGCATAAATATGTCACAAGAGCAAATTCATTAAGTTTCTTTGTTGAACTCTTAGTTTGCCTCGGAACATCCACAAAGCTTACCTTGCTTTCTGATAGCGAAATAAATTCACAACCAACTGACTAATGTGTCTTTGGAAACCGAGAAACTCATTGGTTTTTTAAACAAAACATTCTCAAAGTTGTCATCGCATATTTGGCCTACCCTGTGCCTTTGAAAGTTCAACGAACGAAGCTTATACCACGAGCAATGCATATCGTTGAGTTTTTCAGCAAAAGTTTTTTTTCCTTCCTTAACTCACCACGATCTACTCCGTGTGAGGGAATGGAAGGGACCTACAATATTTTGCCAATTCCGAACGGCAATTCGAGAAAGCGCTTTTCATGGCATGGAAACGCTATCGAAGGAATGTCCAATTCCTCGGGAAAGGTGACACGTGTGGAAAGCTTTTCTTCTTGATTTTTCTTTGATTCGAACCTCGAATCTCCCACGTAACAAGCAGACACGCTAAGCATTACACCATGCCTTTGTCTATGTCACAGAGGACAGAGTATCTCTTCTACCTGAAAAACAGTCACATTTTTCTGATATCCAATCAGAGCTAGCGTTTTATTTGAATAAGCGGCCATATCCGACTTCATTAGGCTCGATTTTTTCTGGGGGCCTACCATGTAACTCGATTCTAAAATAAAAACGTTCGAACGCCCTTTATAAGATAATAACTTTCGAATGATTCGAAAGTAGAATCGAGTTACATAGTAGGGCCCCTGCTTTTCAAGTGTTTAAGAAAATGCGTTCAATTGTTTCATTAAGTTTGATTAATTCCTCTTTTTTTAGTGATGAACCCAAAATTATCGAGAAAAATCTCACTCATTTCAATTGTTTTCAAACCAACTGCTGATAAAATGGTGACTTGGGTCCCCGGTCGAATGTTCAGTTGTGAGCAAAATGACACTACCTTACCTTGGTAGCTTAATTAAACAATTTCGAAATAAAAATCTTGTTTTGCAATCATCAATCAGAGAAATTATATCTAAATTCCTGTTTTCTTTTTCTTTCAGGACAACGTCCCTACAAATGCGTCGATTGCCCCAAAGCCTTCAAACACAAACACCATCTTACCGAACACAAACGACTTCACAGTGGTGAAAAACCCTTCCAGTGCTCGAAATGCCTAAAACGTTTCTCACATTCAGGTTCCTATAGCCAGCACATGAACCACAGGTATTCCTATTGCAAACCATACAGGGAATAGGTAAGCGAGGCGTCCGCCCTGCTTAATCTCGATTTTCGCAAACAACATCCATCACAAGCAAATCAGCAACAGCAGCTCGGTACCTTCTATAATCGACACTTAAACAACAATAATGCCAGACGGCTACCACAACAAGTGGTCCCACCACCTACGCCAACTATTCCACCTTCATTCTGGCCAATGATGCAACAACAACAAACTGCAACGCATCTCAACACCCTACATCCGCTTCAACAATTGCAAATGCAACAACAGCAGCAACGTATCCAAGCGGAGCACTTTGCCGCTCTTAGCGGCTTCCATCGCAAATTCTAGATCGAATGAGCGTTAGTTCTTTCTTCTTATGCAAGAACGAAAAAAAAAAACAACGGATTGTGATTTATATTGTAATACAAACAAATTCACAATACCTTATACACAAACTGATGTGTAAAGCCAAACATTGTAAATCAAAAAACCAAAAAATTCGACTTCTAAACTACTTGCCACTGGCTTTTCGAGAGCGTACTTAAAAGACAGATAAAACTTAAATCAATTGAAACAAAAATCGAGAAGAGTATTCTTGAGTTGAACTCGTTTAATTTTTCGAAAACTCATAATTTATTTTATTTTTTTATACAAGTAGGTATATAGATTTGGAAAGAGAAACTTTGATTTTATTTTGCTTAAAAAAAAAAACTTACTAAGCGTTCGTATTAAATATGTTTTTAGTTTTTATCATTTTTTCAAATGATCTTCTAAACAGAAAACCTTTCGTTATAGAATTTATTAGTTTTACATATTAATTTTGTTATTTAATTTTTTATCAATACATTTTTTTTTGTTTAACATTTAAGCTAAAACTAAGCTGAACCAAATTTATCTTCCAACATCATTTGGGTACCTGTTAAAATAACCAAATCTCGCGATTACTACGTGCCATAATAATTTCAATATTTTGTTTATTTTATTTTATTTTTTAATAAAATGGAAACTTTATTTCAGTGAAGTTATTTGACTGTTAAATTCATATTTAGTTGTTTATTGGTAGCAGCCATTTTCGTTCGTATGTTTTTTTTATTACTTATTCATCAAAATTTCTTGACAAAGTCAGGCTGGGTCATTTCGCAATTATTTTCCGTAGATTAATACCGTTATATTGTTTTGTTTTTATTTCAAACCTTATTGTGTACATAATTTTTTATTCTACCATCACTCTCTCTCTCAACCATCACTTCTCTCTCGAAAAAGAAACAAAAAATAAAATACTCAAAAACGAGCAAAGATATTCTTGGACCACAAGGTGTTAACATGACAATACAACAAATTATTCGCAAACTTAAACAAAAAAAATTATCTTAAGTAAATAAATTATACATAACATTTAATTATAAAATCACATTATTTCTCTCTCAATAGCAAAACCAAAGCAAAAATCTGTTCATAAACAAAATTAAAATTGTAAAATTGTTCATGTAAAAATGTATTATACTTAAGCTAGTAATTTAATTATAAATAATCAGGCAGTGTTGGGATAGTTTAGCAAAAGGAAAAAAATAAAACAAAAACAATCGATGGGCAGGATTACCCAGGACTCCAAAAAAATAGAAGTATTTTGTATTTATATTTATGACATTCTTTTTACATTGAAATAGTTCAACGCACCGAAAAATACAATAGCAACAACAGTATACATTAAAAAAAAAAAGGAAAACAATTTCTTTACCATTTTAAATTCAGTAAGATTCATTTTATAAAAGCCTTTTTCCACCCACCGGTCCTTAGGGAAATAAAACAAATCCTGTTCTTGAAAAATTCGTGTGTTTGAAAAATAAAAAAATAAACTTAAAATAATCTCAACCTGTGTTACAGTGTCTTTTTCGTATGGTTAGTTAAAAAGTTTAAAGTAAACATAAATTTAATAAAATTGTACATTTTCTTACAAAATTTAAGATTCTTACTCAAACAAAATATTATTAAATTATAAAAGCAAAAGATTCCTGTGTAAAAAAAATTAAAAAAATTATAAATTCGCGTTGAAATCGAAACCATTTTCTCTCCGTTACGTTGTTAATGCTCCAATGGAAAGTTCTTAATATAATATAAAATTATTTGTAGAAACTAAACACAAAATAAAAACGATCATTCCACAACTAGAAAAAAAGAAGAGAATACTAAGCAAAAAAAAAAAATATAGTACTATGAAAATTCGTTTGGCCTTAATTTAAATAATTTCGTTCGAATATTGTAAAAAGAAACAAAAAAACCTAAGCTGAGTTGTGCTATATAAAATATTTCCTCTCTATTTAAACAAAAAAAAAATCTATAAATTAATGTGTAAAGTAATAAGTTATTTGAATGGACAATAAATACAAAATAAAACTTAACATTAAACGAGTAATATGGTTTTTAAATTAATGGAAATTTTTCTCCCGATAGCTTTGTTAAAAATTTGTATCGTTTTTGTTTATCTTTTTGTTTTTTTGAACATTGAAAATATCTTAAACAACGAAAAATTATATACACTCAGCTTTGTTCTTACAAAAAATTTAAAGTAAAACTATCCACCATTTGCAATAAAAACTACCACACACACTTACAGTTATAAAGTCAAATTTGAATAAAAGGTTTCCTAAACAACGAAGAAGAATTATATTTAAACTGTACGAAAAAGAATTTCCTATGAAAACGCATTTACTTTTTGTTAAATTTTCTTGTATTTTTCTTTTGTAAATCTTTTTCTTTTTTTTGTTTCTAGATCTTAACAAATTACATTGTACATTATTTTTTTCGATATTTAAAAAGAGAAAACTTAAAACAAAAAAAGCTAGAAAATCCAAAGACATGTGTACTATAAAACTGAATAAGTTTCAGATATAAAAAATCAATTTAGTTTTAGGGGTTTCTTTTTGTTTGTTCTATAATTAAAAAGAAAAACTGATTTTATTATAAAAATTCGCAGAGTATAATAGGTTAAAGTTTTTTTTTTCTTTTTTATATGTATGATTACAAATGGTGTTACTGAAATAAAAATACTAAGAGTTATATATATATATACATGTGTATATGTCATGAAGATGCATTAGGGCCTTACAAACAAATGTTAGTTATAAAAATGACATTTTATTTAATGATTTCTTAAGAATAAATATATTTAAATATATATACGAGTTTATATATAATTACAATTATCTCCCCTTGTGCTAAGCAATTTTCTTATTTCTATTTTCATCTTTTTTTTATTGTAAATATTTTTCGTTGCCATACATACTCAAACACAAATATACACGTTGTTGATGTGCAATAATTGCATTCAGTTTTTTTTTATTCATAAGTAAATACATACTAGGTTTTTTGCAATTTAGTTTTAAGTTTTTTTTATGTTTTTATAAATTACTATAGAATGAGAATATTTTTTTATCTTGCCAAATAAATATGAAATATAAAATGTGAAGATAACTGTGGGAGATTTGTTTTTTACATAAATACATCTATATATATATATATATTAATATGATTGTAAAATTTAAGACGCATTAATTATTATAAAAAAAAAACAAATCTGAAATATTGATAAATAAATTTTAAGAAATATAATTAATAAAAATGAAAGAAAAAACAAGAAACAATGTTATATTATTATACATTCAATACGTGTATTTTAATCGAAAAAAAAATAAAAATTAAATAAACAATGTCTTAATTAAATTTACAAAACTTACAAAAATTTAAAAAAAGATACAAAAGGATAAAAATAAAAATTTTATGAAAAATTAAAAGAAAAGTGGTTTTATTTCTAAACGGTATTGTGTTAATTTATGAGTGTATCGAAGAGCTTTAATAGACGTCTAGACCAGAGATTAAAATGAACTAAGTCTGCTTGTGAACAATGAGTATTTACTTGAATTTACCCACAAGCAAGTAAATTTGAACAATCTTATTTGTGAACCAAGCAACTCTGAACAACCCGTATTTTCAAACGAACCAAACAAGTAGACTTGCTTGCAAGTCAAAATGAGTTTGAATAACACTGAGTTAAACTGCTTGTGGGCAAAGTGCTTGTGAGTAAAAGTGATCACAAGCAATTTGATCGTAAACAAGCAATAAGTTCATGAGCAAGCAGTGTATTTGTGAATAAGCAGTGTGTTCATAAGCAAGCAATGTGATCATAACAAAAAGGGTAGTTTATGCCTTTATATGCTTTTTTTTTTTTGTTTAGATATAAATGTTCAACGCATTGCTTTCCGATGAACACGCTACCTGTTTGTGAACACACTGCCTGCTTGTGAACATTTTGTGTGCTCATGAATATTTGAATATATTCAAGTAAGTTCAAACAAGTCATCTGCTTGCAAGCCATTTGCTTTGTGAGTGCAATACAGAAAAAATGACTTTTGAGCATCCTTACTGATTTAGTTTGTTCAGAAGCAATTTTGCTTGTGAGTAAATATGCTTGCGAGCTATTTGCTTGTGAATAGGGGGTGGAAAATGATCAAGTCTGAGCGTTTGAACTGATTTGAACATACTCATTTTGTTCTCTGGCTAGCCGCCTCCCTTGATTTTTAGTCCAACATTAAGTGTTTCACCCGGAAGAAGCTGATTCTTCTCTTTCAAATATTTTCATTCTTCATTTAACATTCATTCAATACATCACCGCAAAAAAGATTTACTGGTTTCATTTTAATATAATGTACTTTACCCTTGTATGTAAAAAAAAAATCAAAACAACGATAACCGCGACATAAACCATGAAAATGTCAAAACGCTAGCAAAACAATCGACAAAAGCTGCGTAAATTACAACGAGTATTGTGAAACATAACGTAACGTAAGTAATAATGGCGAGAGTTTCGTTATTTGAAAAACGGGCGCAGAACTTTTGTCTAAATATAATTTGCCTTGTTTTTTTTTTAAATATGCTTTGTACAAGCTTAGAATGCTTGTTCCAAAAATGAGCTACACATTCAAAATTGAACGTCAATAGATACAATACAGAAAGGCTATTCAATCGTAACAAAAAGAAGAAAGTCTTTACCGAAATCTAGTAAATTTAACTAAAGGTAATCTAAAATGGTTGGTAATGTCGGTAAGTCAAACGTTAGTCAATGTGGAAAACTGTTTTTAAATGTAGGTAGGTACTGGGATGTTTGATGTGTTTCGCAATTTCGTCCTGCACATAAGTTTATTTGTAACTATCTGGCACCTGCCACTTTCGCTAGGTGTAAAGAGATATAAATGTAAAATAGCTGCATACATTAACTTTCAATTGAAATTTACATGATAAAATTTCCAACGAATCTGTACGAACGTTAGCCTATAACGGAACAAAAGCAGCTAAAATTGAGATCTCATCCTGTATGTGGCATATTATATGAAATTGTTAGCTATTTGGTTTGTAAGAAAATAGAAAAATGATAAATTAATAAAATACCGCAGTACTTTAATAGTGAAATCATTTTTAAAATCGGTCCTGTAGTTTTTGCACTCCCAGTCCTATTCAAAAGGGGCTGTGAAGTTACGCACCCTTGTAATCCGTGGCAACAACTTAGGACTGCGAATGCAAAACATAAATACTAAAAACAACTTCGTTGTTAATGTTTTGTAACAGATATTAGTTAGCAAATGTCTTGGCAAACATTCACTATGAAGGCGTCTATGACGTTTCCTTTTTGGCATTCGTAGACTAAAATGGTTAAAGACGGGTATTGTGATTGAAAATAATATTTTTGGCCTTCAAACTGTTTAATTTCTTCGATCTTGGTTTGGACACCTAATTTCAGTATTTAAAGTTAGCCACTCCTAGATAGCGATGAAAAGGGTTTAAAAACAGGAATTGCAGTCTAAATTTGGACAATCTGTGAAATGGAATCATAAGTACGGCTATTGATTTTTTAATTGGGAACACTGTTTCTAGTGATTATTAATTACCATTAGCGGCATATTTCTGATCAGTACTTTTTTGCACTTTCACAATGGCCACTTTCAAGAATCTTTTGGATATGCTATCCCGGATACCCGTATCTTCGGTACCTTCTAAAACGATTCAAATATCTTTTTTCTGATTGCTGCCCCCAACTACAGTAATACGTTCTTTTTTGATGACATGACATTGATCGTTCCTAAATGCAAAAAAGTTACGAAGTGTAACACCGATGTCGTTCCTTAATGCAATTTAATTTAATTTTAACTTTAATTTTGGTGCGGGCAAAACCCCATTTGTTTGGCTTAATACAAGCTAATTCTTAATCTAACTTAAAAACTTAGAAACTAATAGCTAACGTTTATGAGGACGAGGAGAATGATTTAAAAGACGGATTTTTAGGCAAAGGGTGCTGAGGTTGAAGTCAAAACAGTTTAAACTCGAATAAACATTACTCAGCATTCGGGAGATAGGTTCATTTGAGCCATATGACGTTCGATGAGGAGGTAATTAAAAGAGGCGAGGATTCGGTATGTTGCGACCGAGTATTAGTGTTAAGGAAGATAGAGTGGTAAGGGCTTGTGCAGTCGACGGTTCAAGAGAAGACACGATGAACGAAGAGAATATCGAATATTTCTCTTCGATCTTTCAGCGTATTCATGCTGAGAAGCTTGATGCGATCTAGGTAAGGAGGGAAAATCAAGGGATTATTCCAAGGAAGACCTCTCAAAGTAAATCGAAGAAAACGGTGATGAATATTTTCAATTCTAGAAATTTGAACTTGTTCGAAAGGGGACCAGACTTGGCAGGCGTATTTAAGGAGAGGGCGAACAAAGGTAATGTATAGAGATCGGGTTACGTAATTGTCGCGGAGAATTCTTTTGACCATCGCTTAATGAAACCAAGTGCTGAGTTGGCTTTTAGTATAACATCATCAATATGTGAGACACAGAGTAGATAATACAGAGTAGATTAAACTCTGTGATGTGGTATGGAACTGAGTCCTTGGTCGCAAATGATTCCGAGATCACGAATCTTTTCAACTGGTGAAATGGCCTGGTTGTGAAGAAGATAGCAACGGAGAGGAGATTTGATGTGCTTACGAGAGAAGGGAATAGATTGACAATTGGAATTGTTTAATTCCAAGCAGTTTTTAGAACACCAAATAA
Source organism: Melanostoma scalare (assembly GCA_949752695.1). Classification (NCBI taxonomy): domain Eukaryota; kingdom Metazoa; phylum Arthropoda; class Insecta; order Diptera; family Syrphidae; genus Melanostoma; species Melanostoma scalare. The sequence goes on along the minus strand of OX456985.1, from coordinate 232,254,202 downwards.
AAAAGTTATCGAGATCCTGTTGAAAATGAAAAGAATCAATAGGTGAAGAAATGATATTGGAAAACTTCGTATCATGTGCGTACAATGAAATAAGGGAATGGTGAATAATCAAATCAAGATCGTTATAGTAGTAAGAATGAAATGACCGGAGGTAGCTAAAAAAGGACTTAATAGGGATGATCTAAAACAAACACTATAAAAACGGTTTTCCAAATAAGAAGAAATCCATTTCAATAAAATGAGTTCGAAGCCGAGGTTGGTTAGTTTGAAAAGAATTAGTCTATGGGAAATTTGATCAAAGGCTTTACTAAAATCTGTTGAAATAATATCGACATCTTTTCCTTTTTCCAAGGCAGAAAGGGTGAATGAGACGAATTCAACAAAATTAGTGGTTGTTATGATAGATTTTCAATAAAAACAAAAATTTCACACAAAATACTTTCGAAAATTTTGCTTATATGCAAACGTTTTGCTATCGGGTGGTAATTTTCAATGTTGAGATGTCAGAATGTTTTTCGAACTCATCCCTGGGACTTGAGTTTCAATTTTGAATTGTTGATCTGTCAAACCCCTCTAAAATTCTTGTTGTTGTTTTTTTTATTTCATTAATCTTTCAAAACAGTTATTAATTTTCAATCTTGTTTATTTCAGAATTCTTTTTTCTTCATCAAAAACGAGTTTCCTTTAGCAGGGTTTATATTTTAAGAAATACTTTAGGTATTCTTATTTTTAACACACCAGCAAAGTGTAATATCGAGTCGTTCCTAAATGAAATTATAATTTTGTAACAAAGTCAAACATACACAACAACAACGATGATTTTAACACTACAGCATCGCGTAACATCTAAAGCAAAAAAGAACGCATTACAGCTGTGAAATTCAACTTTTAAGAACAGAAAAACATTTCAAAATTTCGTTCATTGTACCTATATATATATGTGTATCTGTATATGTATAAATATACATTAGGGCTGTTTTTTTGGGAGGAAAACCGGTACCTTGTGTTGTAAATACATGTAAAGCAAAAACAACAAAGATACAGGGGATAAAAGGATGAGTAAATCTTACAAGGCATAGATTAATCGAGTATCCATAACCATCAAACATAAAACGCGAACCGTTTTTTTAGATTTACAATACAAGGTACTGGACTTCCTCCCAAAAAAACAGCCCTATTAGGGGTTTTTCTTTTTTAGTTCCGAACAGATAAGTGAAACGTCAAAAACGTAAGAGTATTTCTTTTTCAGTTCAGCAATATCTGAACGCTCAAAATGTTTTTCTTTTTTCTTCGGAACACTACGCGAGCGCACTCTACGTGCTCGAAATAAAATGACGGGGCATCTAGAGCAAGAGTCTGAGCGCAGCTCACTGAACACGCTCAGTTCAGAACACGTTCACGCTGTTCGTTCTCAGTTCTGTTCACTGTTCGGAACTAAAAAAGAAAAACCCCTATTGTAAACAACAACAGAAATCTATCCGGATACGATTAATGAACACCCCCAATGAAACTAGGGCTTCTCGATTACTCTCAATTCGAGTCAATATGTCATATGCTCTAAACCATTTCAAAGAACTAAACTAAAATGAATGAGTAAAAGTTATTATTTAAAACAAATATTATGATAGTGAAACTAATTTTTAATTGATTTGTTTCTTTTTGAATTTGTATTCCTCTAGAAATAACCGCCCTTTAACAAAAACAATATTTTTAGCTATCAATCTGCTCTTTTGCGGTAACTAGCTTGTCTATTAATTAATAACTAAGGCACTACAACGGCAAACAAACAAAGAATCGCATGCCGACGCAGACTTATCTTATACTCAAACCAGAGAACTACCTACCGACAGTCACATACCTATCTTTTTAGCTGTCAAAAATTACCATAAAGAAACGTCAAGGCTGGTGAAACGTTTGTTGTTTTTTCTTCTTTTATTGCAAATTGCAACGCAGAATATTTTATTTTTTCAAATTAAACCTGCACAAATTACAAAAATTCAAATGTTAGGATTGAAAAACTATGGAAACAGTTCGAGTGATAGTGAATCTGATGAAGATGCAGGCGAAGAAGCTACCATACACCTCAAACCAGTTACAGATCCTACACACTCGGTAGCTAAGACCTTGGCTGTTTGTGCTGCTCCAGAAGTTATACCGCACGGGGCAGTAGCAGTTCCCCGTGTTGTTGATCCCTCTTTGAAAGAAGTGCTCTACAATCCAAAATACGAAGAATTATTCACACCCGTACAAGGCCCGGAGAAACCCAACCAAACTAACCAAGAGCGCGCTCCTAAAAACACTCTCGCTGGGTACCTAGAAAAGGCGCATTTGAACGCATTTCAATTTGAGAATCAACGTCGAACTTTTCATACATATGGCTACGCTTTAGACCCCTCTACGGACGAGACTGCCGATGGACAGAGTTTTGTTGGGGATTTACAGGGAGCTTATGATACTGATGGTAAGACAGTATTTGAGTCGCCTAAACCTAAGAAAAAGCGAAAACAAGATAAAAACGACTGTCCAGAGGATATAGAAGGCTTTGTCGGTCCGTGGGGAAAATATGAAAATGAGCAAACGGTAGCGAAGCCCACGGACCAACAAAAAGCTGAGCTGGATGAAATTTTGGCAAAGCGACACAAACGAGGACGAATCCCAGAAGACAAACCGCTTGAAGAGAAATCCATTTTACACAGTAAGTTGACTGAATTTAATGGGATTGTTGTTTCCAAGACTTATGCTCTTTTTTTTAGTTAAAGACGCAGTGGATTATCAAGGACGGTCCTTCTTACACGCCCCACATGACGTCGGAGTCAATTTGCGCTCTAATGTACCTCCTACAAAGTGTTTCTTACCGAAATCGCACATTCACACTTGGCAAGGCCACACAAAGGGCATATCGTCCATCAGATGGTTTCCTAAAACAGCGCATCTTCTCCTGTCAGGCAGTATGGATTGTCGGGTGAAACTATGGGAAGTGTACGGAGAGCGCCGTTGTATACGTACTTACTTTGGCCATAGGCAAGCAATCAAAGATGTTGGTTGGAACAACAAAGGAACGCATTTCTTATCGGCTTCATACGATCGCTACATCAAACTTTGGGACGCTGAAACCGGCGATGTCGTGTCTCGCTTCACAGCCAGGAAAATGCCTTTCTGTGTGAAATTCCATCCTGACAACAGCAAGCAGCATCTCTTCGTTGCAGGAACATCAGACAAAAAGATTATTTGCGTAAGTTTTTTTTTAAATTTTTTTGCTGTTTGTTCTTTCCACTAAATGTTTTTGATAATTTCAGTGGGACACTCGTAGCGGTGACATTGTTCAAGAATACGATCGCCATCTGGGAGCAGTAAATACCATCACATTCGTTGATGAGAATCGACGCTTTGTCACCACATCGGACGATAAGAGTATGCGTATATGGGAGTGGGACATTCCCGTTGATATGAAATACATTGCCGATCCCACTATGCACTCTATGCCTGCCGTAACGCTAGCACCTAATGGCAAATGGCTTGCCTGTCAAAGTTTAGACAATAAAATTGTGATATTCTCTGCGTTGAATCGTTTCAAGATGAATCGCAAGAAGTCATTCTCAGGACACATGGTATCGGGATATGCTTGCAATTTGGACTTTTCTCCAGATATGAGTTACTTGATATCAGGCGATGGTGATGGTAAATGTTACATTTGGGACTGGAAGACGACAAAGTTATACAAGAAATGGCAGGCGCACGAGGGTGTGTGTATAAGTACACTTTGGCACCCACACGAGCCGAGTAAGGTGGTTACAGCTGGATGGGATGGTTTGCTCAAATTTTGGGATTAAAATTTTATTACACAAAAGTTACGGCTTAATAAAATGGTTTATCAAATTTTACAAGAAATGAAAGTCATTGAGTTGAGAAGACATAAACTAGGCTTGAAAGTCCATAGATTGCTCTGAGGTAAGTAAAATTTTGTTGCCAAACGATTGGTCTTGAATAATAATCAGCGTACGCCACGAGCAAGTTAAGTGGGAGAGCTGCAATCCCTTGGCGATTACGATATTCGTAACGCCGGAAAAGGAATAACTTGTAAAATAAGCTCCGGCAGCTGTTCTGTTCTGTCATTCAAGTATGATTTCTACTTGTCGAATCTTCAAATAACTGTTCAGTTTTCAGGATAGGTAGGGCTACTAAAATATGAATCTCTATACTTGACTGTAAGTCCGAATTGAGGTCAGGGTTAAAGTGATAAACATTCAAAGCGATGCGGCTGAATTTTTTCAGTGGAGGAATACAACGTAACTAGCAATCTTTCAAGAAGTGAAAACTGGAGAAAACGCCCTTATCAAGTTGACCGTTTTTTCAATACAAAAATTCAAATATCACATCAAAAAGAAACAGGAAATTTATTCGACTCCATTATTACACCCATTACAAAGCTGTAAAACATTTATGAATTTGACATTAACGGCGTCTGCGCATTAACATGCAAAATGCAATTCTTCAAAACAACTCTAAACCCACCACAAGTGGCGTTTTTCACCTCTCTGTTTATCATGTTACACGATTTTTAAAATCGATTTTTTCGCATCCCCTGAAACAGAAAAGAGTGGACTCCTCTCAAACCAACGGCAAATATTTTCAATTGTTTTTTTTTACACATTAATATATTAGCAACAGTTATAAACCTACCACGCAATTGTTAACGAATCGTTTGTCTATTCAAAGAAACCATCAATTTTATTCATTCTAAAGTATCAGTGGAAAAGTGTAGTGCTAAAGTTGAAAAATCCTCTTATCAAATTGTTTACATGCCTTTCAAGTGTTTAAAGCCAGTGAACCATGTAATTTTCCTTCCAATGGAATCCATATACAAAATCACCAGATCCTCTACGAATTAGAATCAATTACATATTAAAAAAGTTAAACTTCGAAAAGTTTTAACTACCCCTAGTCCTTTGATTAGATAGAGAATTACGTCCCCAACCCTTCAATATGTCGAAACCACCGACAGATACCTCTGGCCTTGGATATTCTTACCACATGCCATCTGGTGGACTGTTTCTACGCCTTAAGAGCTCCCTGTCGCAATTTAGTGATCTCTTTAGTGAGTTCAACAGGTACATCGCACCTGCTTACCACCATGACCGCTGTGAGCGATCCGTTCATATGCGTCTGTACTCTATGCATAAAAGAGAATTCGTTATGGTCTTCCTCGGCTTCTTCACTTGCTTTGGACTGGGCATTGTTATTGGGCTAGCGGGGCCACCAATTACCAGCACTACACAAATAACCGATAGGTCTATTTTAGCTAACACATCACTAGCCAATGATACAGGTATTCTTGGGACGGGTCCGTTCGCTATGAAGACTCCGCTTATGACGACATACTCACAACAGCTGTGGCTCATAGCCAAGTTGGTAACGGACAACAATGATGGTAAATGTAACACGGCAAGCAATATAAATGTACCTTAACCGTTGTGTTTAATTTTAGATGAAACTTACGACAAAAGTTTTCAAATCAGTGTTGGAGTAGAGGGGATTACTTCAAAGCATACTCCTCTGAGTATCCTTTCGGAGGATAATGTTCGAAATAGAACGAGACATCTACACTGCGAAAGGAACAGTTGTAAGGAATTTACGGTAGTTCGGTTCATTGATTACGCGCATTACATTATAACCGTGAGGTTCTTTGGACTGGAGTCCTTCCATCAAAAGTATACCATTAAGGAAATTACCTTTTATGTAATTTGGATTTATTTCCTTAAGAATACGATAATCAAAGTAATTGTCTTTATCCTTTTTCAGTTCAAAACGTACAGTCCGGAGTTTACACAAATTGAAATTTGGTTTCGTTTTATATTTTTGTTGTTCACGTTTATTGTTATTGTAAGGAGCAGTGTGATTAAGTGAGTTGAATTTTGTAAATAAAATGTTTTGCTATTTCAGATCTGGTATGCGCACACACTTCGAAGATATCCAGCAATAGATTGGTCTATCGAACAGAAATGGATGTCAATTTTGTTGCCTTTGCTGCTTTTCTATGATAGTGAGTAACGGGGTCTTTTAATCTGAGAAAGGCCAAGTCAAATTTAAAATTTATCAAATCTTAAAAGGCTAAGCATTTAATGAGCACTTCTTTTTCATTTCAGATCCTTTCTTCCCTTCGATATTTTTATTCAATTCGTCGCTTCCGGGAATGTTAGATGCAGTTCTGCAGGCAACTTTTCTTTGTGCTCTGCTGATGTTTTGGCTTTGTATCTACCACGGACTGCGGCAGAACGAACGACGTTTTATGCGATTTTATTTACCAAAAATTATTGTAGTCTTACCTATTTGGCTGTGTGCTATCGTGTTAGCAACGTGGGAGAAATGCAACGAGTTGAAAGATCCGACTTATAGTCATTTTGTTGACACCAAGAACTATAATGTAAGATCATAATGAGAACAAGGTTCTGCTTTAACTTCACTCTAAATTGCAGGGATTTAAACTGTTTTTCTACATCGCTGGGGTTATGTATATCATGTATTTGTCTTTGCTGGTTCTTAGAGCGTACACTGAACTACGATCAATGCCATATTTTGGTAACTTGCAAATTCTTATTTTCAAATTTAACGTTATTTTTGTTATGTCTATCTTTTCACAGATATGCGTCTTAAATTTTTAACATTACTCATGTTGTTTGTCTTGTCGATATCAATAATTGTAACAACTTGTCGTTTCGGATTTGGAATTTTGGAAGATAATTTTGTAGCCTCACTGAACACTACGTATCACAGTTCGGCACAATTCATGTGCTATTACGGACTTTTGAATTTTTATTTGTACACGATGGCGTATGTGTATTCACCGAATGGACGTGTGTCCTTGGGTACGAGAGATGAAGTTCTATCCTATTACCAACTATTTTGCATAGCATGTTTCTTTCAGAATTAGCTGTAACGAAGGATAATCCAGCTTTTTCGATGATTAACGATTCAGATGAGGAGGTAGTTTATGGTTCGGAGGACGAATCAAGGCGACCTTTGAATTCGGGCGGAAAAAACGACTACGATAGTGACTGAACGGAATTTAAACATATTCAAAATGAAATTTTTATTTCATAAACATTAGTGTTGATTATTTTTATTGCATTGTGAAAAGGAGTGACATGAGGATTTTTGAATGATCTGCATGTGACACTGCTTGGTGATTTGCTAATTTGGCGTTTGTTACATTAACGGTTATCAAAACATGCCAGCTAATGAATAAAAATAAATTAATTGAATTAATGGAAAACATTAAGAAATAATAAATAATGTACAAAACAGAAACAAATTAATATTCAAATTTTAAAAATATTTCGTTTATTTTTCCCTGACCCTACATTTATACAGAATGTAAAAGTCTCTTCTCTTCATATCTCTTATCTGCAAAGTTTGAAATACGACGTGGACACAGGTAGTTGTGAGCAAATAGAGGAGTTTTAAGATTACTAGTTATTCTGTGAGTATTGGATGAGGTGAAGTCTTTATTAAAATTTAATTTGACTGGACGACAATCCCTATACATCCATTTTATGCATAAAGCTTGGTTTATTTCAAAACAGAGCAGAGCAGAGCATGAAAAATGTCAAGCAACGCAGAACTGGCAGAGAGAGAGAGTATTGGAATCAAACCTTTAACATCTACTTATTCCTATGATTTAAATGTTAAATTAGGTGTCAGATTTTGAGACTTTAAAAACAGTCTTGAACAAGGTCATTTATCAACGAACAGTCTAAAAAAAGATCATTTAACAAAGCTTTCATGAACTGTCTCAAGCAACTACTATTCATTTCTCATTTGGTTTCTTAAATTTAGTTAGTAACATCCTATTTAACATAAAAACCAAGTATAGTCACAAATTCCTTTAGAAGTCAAAATTTATGAGCTAGAGAATGTTTTTAAAGCACATCAAAAAATAACAGAACTTACTTGTTTACCTAAAACAAGCCAATAGAGAGCTTTTGTTGTATAGTAATTATCGTTTTGTATCACCAAACACTTATCGAATCTTTTAAACAAAATTTTTATAAAGAAAAGTACACATTTCTTTGAAAACAATTTATTTAAATCTGGGGAATGAATGAATTATTTATTGAGACTTTTCTTTTTAACATTGGTTTTTTTTTTTATGACTAAGAAAATTTAATTGCTGACCTAGAATTAGTCTTGCTCTTACATAATGGTGTATATTTATAACGTACAATGACTTACTAACAATATTTTCATAAACTTACTTAGTAGGAACAATATTTTTATAAGTGAAATCTGGGGATATGAATTAAACTTTGAAAGGAACAAAACACTCCATAGAAATAAACCGAGCTTGAGCTTAAACAGAGCTTGCATTTTCAATGATATGAAAATAACCACCAAAACGGGAAGTGAATAGAATACGGGAAAGAGGATACCTATTTTTATTTTTGATTTGTTTAAGAACGAGAACGACTACAGTGATGAAGGGAAATTAAGCCATTGATGGTTTTAGTTGAAATAAACTTCTATTAAATTTACACAGCCGATACCAATGGCGAAAAACACTCACTTCTTTTTGTGATTTGCATCCATGCGCTACCGAAAATAAGAACTTATTTATTTATTTGTCTACTGAAATTTTCCTTTTTCCCATTTTCAGGAAGTCTAGTTTACGGTTTCATTTTGGAAAGTACACTGAACTGAGCTTGGCATAACTGGGATAATGGGGACGTTCAATAAACGTAACAGGATAGCTTTCTGCTTTTGTTGGCGTGTTAAACATTTATCAGAGGTACTACAAACCTCATTTTACCAAAAAGCTATCGGAAAGTATCTGAGAATTTTTTATATGTAATTCCTGCCCAAGTGATCAGGCCCATCATCCATAACATTTAAGATGACTGTCGTCTAAATTATATGTGCAAAAAAACTTTGTGATCTATGGATGTCGGCCGCTCCATGGACCAAGTTTATATTGGTCGATTTATTGAACAAACAATGATTACGCTTCGTTCAACGCATCGACCACAACACTGTCTTTTTACTTTTCCTGTTTGTCCTACTTTCATGAAACAAAGGATTTAAATCCTTTGTTTCATGAAAGTAGGACAAACAGGAAAAGACAAAAGTACTTTTTTTGTCACTGTATGTGCGTGATTTGACGGCCAGTTTTCAGCTGTTCATTAACAAAACGAAAATTATTCCCAAAAAATTTATAGTATGTGCGTAGAAGGATATAATTATAAATCCTCTTGCAAATATCCGTTCAATTAAATAGTTCAATGTTCACTTTTCTCGTTTCAAACTCCAAACTGGTAAACGTCAAATGTTTTGTGTTAGTGTAAATGAAAGTGCATGTGACTCTTGCCTCTGAATCGAAATTCATAAAAGAGCTTTTTCGGGGCAAAAAAAGTGATCTAGTGCCTGTATAGAATGGATTTCGAGAAAAAGCACTTTTTAAAAGTGGAAATTGACATAAATGATATCAAAACCTATACAAATTGCTGTAACAGAGAAGTAAAATGCAAACTCACTTGATCAAAAAACGAACCATTTCCATACATTTGTTTTGTTGCGAAATGATTTCAAAAGCGTCTCTGCCTCTGCCCTAACTACAAAACGCTTTGGTTTCGGAGAAACCTTATTTGCGCGACGTTTAAACAGTTCAAAATGATTTATAATTCTGAGGAACACCACTACAACTGCTTTCCTTATTTCCTTGTCTGCAAACTGCTCAACAAATCAATTAGAACAAACATCACCACAAGGTTACAAATAAGTGCTTCAATTTGACCATCAGCGGTATTACCGCAATCACAGGTCGCTCTGTCTTGAACGAGGTTTCACACTACCACGTTTTGAGTCAGACCACGATAATATTTCTCAATTCGATTGCCTACCACGAATCCGGATAAAATAATGTCGATTTCCTTTGCAAAAACAAAAGCACTCTAAAAAAGTGCTTTTTTTTGGTGCTCACTGGAAACGAAAAGACAAAATTCTTTTTTTATCATTGTATGTGTGCTATTTTTGACAGCCAACTCTTCCCGTTTGTTTTGTTCTGCAATTTATATAGAAAGAATGTTTTCGAAACTTTATTAATAAATGCACTAGGAAGAAACCTCCTCATCCGAATAATTATACACAACACTTTCAACAAAATTATTCGCAGAATGCCTTTCGTTTTGTCCAAGCAATTTTAGAACATCAAACACTTCTTCGTCAGAATCGGAACTAGACGACGACTGATTATATATATTTTATTTATCTCTTTATTATTTTAATTTTTCTTATTTTTTTTATTTTTATTTATTTTATTATCTCTCTTTCACAGTCTTTTAACCAAAAATGCAAAATAATCAAACTGCAAACTGGTAAACGTCAAATGTTTTGTGTTGGTGTGCGTGAAAGTGCGTGTAAATCTTGCCTCTGAATCGAGATTCGCAAAAGTGCTTTTTCGGGGCAAAAAAAAAGTGATCTAGTGCCTCAATGTAACATATTTCGAGCAAAAAAGCACTTTTAAAAGTGCTTTTGTGTACCACTGGAAATCGACATAATACACTTTGGCTTGTGCTTTCGGGAGAATAATAAAAAAAAAAACAATAAGTTATAAAGAGTGTTCAATGACCTGTTCTAGAACAGTTTGAGACAGAAAAGATCAGCCTTTTGGTGTTCAATGAGAAATTTTCTGTTCTTTTCTGATCTTTTTTGTGTTCAATGAGCTGTTCTAGAACAGTTTAGCACAGCATTTTCTGCACCTCCTCTTGAGCAAGTGCAAGTTTGGTGAAAACTGTCAAAAGCAACTGTTGACTTTTTGCTCGTAGTATTTTAAGCGCATTGTAGTTTTAATTTGTTGTGAAAAGTTCAAAAAAATTTTAAAAAATCAGGAAAATAATACCTAACCTTGTGCTGAAAATAAAATTACTTATTCGTGACAAAAATACGCTAAATTATTGATATCAGAAAAAGAAAAATTGGTGGTTGTTTTTTTTTCGTTTTTGTTGTTGCTTTTTTTGACAAGTTTGCTTGTTCTAACTTGCCTGACGTTTTTCACTGCTTCTGTGCTGTGCTGTGCTGTTCTGATCTAAAAAAAAGCCATTGAACACATCTATAGACTCTTCAAACACATCCCGCAGAACTGGAATATTTTTTTGACATTTCTTTTCTGCTTCATTTTTGTTCGAGTTTGACAATTCTCTTTTTCGAATTTTCTTTCAACATAATTTCCAAATTGAATTCAACCTTTGTATATTCATTCTATAGTACTATCACAGTTCATTATGCCAGTTTCGAAATGAATTTGGAATGCTGTCCACAAACTTGAAATGGGGAATTTGAAAGTCGTCCACAAGCATGCGTTGAAAGAGTGAGAGGTCGTATAGGTGCGAGTAAGAAACAAACAAAAACAAATTTTTAACGGTTAATTGGAGGAGAGGAGCTATTTTATATGAAATTACTTAATAAATATGCAATGGAGAAGCAAAATCTAAAACAGTGTGTGTTCTTTTCAATAGGAAAGGAAAATGTAAAATATTCTACTGTGTGTTACCTTGAGCATTGGCATTGGGAGATATGCATAAAACACAACAAATGCTTTTACAGGTGATATCCGAAGTACTTACTACTTTTGATACGGATAGTAATGCTATAAATGTTGAAAATAAAGTATTGAACTTTTCTTTCATTTCGTATGCATAGAAATTAGTATTTACTTCTTTTTATTAGATATAGCAATTTGTAAGTGCTTTTTTGCCTTAGACTTTGAGTATAAATTTGACGAATTCAGTTGGTAGTTTTCAAAGTGCTTTTTTCACATTCATTAAAAAAGAATGTGTTTTTGTAAATTGTTTACAAGGATAGAAGACCCACATTTAAAACATAAATTTAAAGCAACGATATCGTTTTGACAGAGAAAATAGGTAGGTATGTAATGGTTAAATAAATACTTCATTGGTAATGACTTCAACTAGGATACCTCCATTATCAGTTTTAAGATAATTAATTCAGCTTTTAAAAATTTCAAAATGCTGAAAGAGATGCAGATTTTTTTAGGTACCTTGGACATCCTTGTTTTGAAGTAGGTCTTGGGGGAAGATATAGGTTTATAGGTGTCTGTCGGAGAAGTGCTTGTAGGAAAATTAAATTTTTTCAAATTAATCAAAAACACAACACATTTTTGAATAAAGTTTCTATTGAATAATGAGAAACTGTTCCATATTGCATAGGGGCAATCACGTTGAAGTAACCACGATTGTATTCTGAAGAATACATAAATGGGAAGGATATGCGTCTATTAATTAGTACTTAAGCAACCTGTTAATCTATCACAAGTATTAATAAAAATTTTCTTACGAAAAATACACCATATCTTTTTAATTGTTTATCACTAAGCAGAATTCGGTTATAGCTTTTTTTACGGAAGGTTGCCAGGAATTATTTAAAAGTACCTACACTAAGTAATTTTGAAATGCGCACAAAAGAAAGTTGGATTAGGTTTATTGATGGACCTTCTATCCAATTATAATTAACTAATTATGTGTAGGGATACCTACTCTTTACACAATTGCAACCCCTATATTTAACAATAGACAACAAAAAATTAAAAAATCCCGCAATAAGTGAAAACAGGTAAAAAATAATTAATCCTTACGGACCATCGTAAAAATTCAAGGGACCCCACAATAAGCTTTCTCAGAAAAACACCATTTAATTGCGATCGTTAGGTACATGAATCGGTGTTTTTTCACACTGGTTTTTTAAACACCCTCAGGTAATGAAATATTGAAGTTTTGAAGTTACAAACTATAAGATGATTTTGCTCATTGTCTTTTGCAATTTCGATCTGAAAGGACATTGATTGAGCAGGAAATTTTTCAGCTTGAAAAAATATACCAATTTTAAAGAAAGTAAACTCTCGGGTTTGAAGCGTTTGTTAAAGTAGAAGAGCTCTCTTGAAAAATTTAATTTGAAAAAAAAAACGAGTGTAAAAGTGAAGTGCTTTTTGGAAAACTTAAATTGAAAGAAGAGTGAAAATAAAAAACATTAAATTTAAATTTTGAAGTGAAAGTGCTTTTCGAAGAATTTAAATTGAAAAAAAAACAGTTGAAAAAACAAAAACATTACATTTAAATTTTAAAGTGGAAGTGCCTGCTGAGGAATTTAAATTGAAAAAAACAAAAACACAAAATCTAAAATTTGGACTTGGAGGTGCTTGCTGCAGTATTCGAATTGAAAAACAAAATTTTCATCTTGAGTAAGATTATGTAACTATATTGCATTTATTATTATTATTACTATTACTTTTATAACTATCACATTTACTTTATTATCTGCATCATAATTTTTATACTTGATGTTCATTTTTTTTTATTATAATCATTACTGTTCTTTTAATATTATTTATTTTATAGAAAACGTTAAGTTGAAATTATTCAATTTAATTATTTCTAATTATTATAGCACTACGATTTTTTTCGATTTCGGCAGATCATTGAGAGCTATATTCGATTATAACACCCTAATTGTTATTGAAGTAAAGTGACGTGTTAGTGAATAATTTCACCAAAGAAAGTTCAGTGTTAAAAGGTGTTAAACATAAGTGCTATATTATTTAATAGTGAACTGTGTACGTTTTGTGATAAGTGAAATTTATTGTGATAAAACAAATAATTATGTCGAATTGCCTGTATAAGGACTGTAATCAGTCTAAGAGCTACCCGGGGAAAAAATCTTTCTTTAATCTTCCCAACGATTGCAGAAGAAAAATTTGGCTGAAACATGGAAATGTTTCAACTGACAGGCGGTTGCCTAAGACAGCTGCCATGTGCTGTGATCATTTTTATGAAAAAGACTACACTGTTCAGTCTACTCGTCGAGTACTATCCAAATATGCACTTCCAATTTCTTTGCCATCTATTTGTAATTGCACGGAAGATGTTATTGACCGTTCCTGTCAGCGGATAATGGATGCGGAAGATATAAAAGCTGAAAGCAGTAGAATCGCACTTTCTACTCAAAATCCAACTACAACGTCCGAAGCATCTGTTTCTGCCCCAAAATCGACTACTAGTTCTGTCGATATAAGTGCAGCAGAGAATTTGTTGCTTTTTGCCAGCACCAGCCGTATAGATCCTTCTGAAACTCCTTGTACCCCAACTACTTTTGAACCTTTTCCCGACTCTTCCTTCAAAACACCTCGCGTCCCAACTTTGCCGAAACAAAGTTTTCGCGCAAAGTCTTCAAAAGCGTGTTTAAGTTCACGTTTTGAGAGCATTCTCACAAGTCCTGAACCCCTTCAGAATTTGGCTTCAACTTCAACCAAAACGTATAGTTGGGACTCTAGGTTTGAAGACGTTGCTGACACTGCTGTTTCACCTTCCCAATTTCCGTCCCCAACTTTTCGACCAAACCCAAGGAAGAGGTCGGCATCTCGAACACCGAAAAAAACCTTCTCCAAAGTTTTTTATACGCCAACGAAAATAAGGAGAAGTAAGAAATACCATCTGAGGAACGCGGTAGAGGAAATGTTACAAAATTCGAAAGAAGAAGTTCTTACTTTCGTTTTAGCTCAACTTTTCCATGAAAAGAATACACGCTGGACACTTAAAGAAAAAGATATTTTCTTAAAAATCTTTTACAAGTCTCCAGCGTGCTATTCATTTTTAGTAAGTGCGGGATTTAGAATGCCGGCTGTCAGCACCGTTTACCGCTGGCACTCGGAAATACGCCTTGAGGCAGGAATTTCCGAGTTAACAATGACAATGCTTAGTGAAAAAGCAAAAACCATGACAGAAATGGATAAAAAGTGCGTACTACTGTTCGACGAAATGGTCGTTGAACAGGAAAAAGAGTACAATTCCAAAGACGACATACAATATGGATACACTGACTTTGGAGAATATGGACGCACCAACGAGATAGCCTCCAAAGTAATGGTTTTTACTTTGCGTGGGTTAAATAGGAATTGGAAACAGACCATCTGCTACTACGTGGGATCACCAAAAGGAGGAATGCTGGCAAAAATGATAAAGAATGCCTTGGATAAAGTTCTGCAAAGCGGATTGAATGTAGTTGCGACAAGCTGCGACCAGGGCTCAAACAATGTTCTCGCCTACAAGACCCTCGGAGTGGATTACGAATTGTTGGATAAGCCCTATATAGAAATAGGCGATAAGAAGATTTTCCTGCTCTACGACTATTGTCATCTATTTAAAAGTGTGCGAAACATCCTAGTGAAACACAAAATAGAAATCAAGGACGATATTGTTCACTGGGATGTTATAAAAACATTGTATAAAGAAGACTGCCATGGGGACTTTCAAGTCTGCTATAAGCTCAAAAGAGCTCATATAGCGCCAAAGCCTTTCCAGAAGTTGTCCGTGAAACTGGCTACACAAATTTTCAGTTTTAATGTGTACACAGGAATTTTGTGTGCGATTAAGTGTAACGTTTACAAGACCGAGGCGGAACAAAAAGTGGCACAATCTACAGCTGCATTCATAAAAAGAATGAATGTTCTGTTCGATATACTCAACACCGGCCAACTGTATTCTAAAAACCCGAACAAAAAAGTACTATCGGATGATACCGACACTTTGGAGTATCTGAAGGATTCCATTGACTGGATTTCAGACTGGAAAAGTAGCGGTAAACACAGAGTTCCACCTTGCTTTAAGGGATTAAAGCAAACACTGACGGGAATAATTCAGATGTGGGAACATCTTAAGAGTGAGGAACAAAATTACTTTTTGCTGTCGCACCTCAATACTGATGTTGCAGAGAACCTCTTTTCAATGGTACGGAATAATAGAGGAACTTATGACAAGGAACCATCGGTATGGAGATTTATTCGTAATTTAAAGCTAATCATGTTCCAAAATTTCAGCGCAGCAGAACATTCCGGATACGAAGATGCTGGAGCGGAACCACTCATCGGGACACAAGATTTGGCAAAGAAGCTAAATTTAAAAGAACCAGCGGAAAAGAAGAAGTCGAACATAGAACAAATATTTGAAGATTATTTCGTAAACCCAGCACCTCCAGTCGTTGAAGAAGAAGTTCCCGACGAGAATGAAGAAGATGACGACTGCCCATGCGATGAATGCAGAAAGTGTGATATGGAAGAAGAAATCGCCTCACCACTTTCACCACTTGTTGAAAAAGAACCTAGTGAACAAATGCAGACCGTAGCAGCACTTTATTATGCTGGCTTCGCAGCGAACCAGCTCAAAGAGAAGCTGAAATGCGAAGCCTGCTCTGAGTTCCTGATCAGTAGCACAATCGAGAGAAGAGATCAACTGCTACTGATTGAACTCAGAGCATATGAGAGTAGGACAGCAACGACTGAATTCGGGTCCCTAGCTGTTCCTTCAATTCAATTTGAAAGAATGGTTAAAAAAGTGCAACAGATTTTTGAACAACACTTTGACAAAGCGCAGCATTTGAAAAACCTCATGAATACATGGATGAATACTATCGTCGACATTAAAGAGAAGGACCTAGATGTGCCGTGCACACACCCGGAACACAGGTACGCAATAATAAAATATCTTTTGACAGGCATCATGTTGTTCTCTTCAAGAAAATCCAACAAGGCGCTAAAATCAGGAAAAAAAGCTGGCAAAAAATTTATGTAGTTTAAGTTTTATTTTTAAATAAATATAATTTTTTAAATTTTACTGTTTATACTAAAATAGAATTTTTTTTAAGGTAATATTGCATAGGATTACTTCTTTCAAATAAATTGTTTAAAGTTTTTTTTTGGTCCAATTTAGGTCCCATTTTGGATATTTCCTTTAAGTTTAGCCTTTTAAGCATTTCAGTTAAGTGAATTTTAAATTTGAAATATATTATATTGTTTTTGCTGTTTTCATATTTATTTTGTTTTTATGATTTATGATTTATGAGTTATTTTTATATTCTTTTAAATTATTTTCATATTTTAAAGTAGCTGGCATGCAAATTAATAATAGTAGTTAGTGGTGATTGGTGAGGAGTAGGCCTACGGGGGAAAACCTCGTTAAAAAAAACGCATCCTGTATTTTACCTCCTGGGTGATGTGGAAAAAAATACATTAGCTGGTACATACCATTATGTTCTTTATGTATTTAATTTTTTTCTGTTTAAGGTGTAGACAAAAATTGCATTTGGCACTTTATTTAGTTATATTTTCGTTAAATGTTCATGTTTTCTGTTTTTGAAATAATATTATTAATTTTTTATTAATATTTTTCTTTTCATGAAACACCCTGTGAAAAACCACACGTACGCTTTCTACTATCGACTTTATTTCTTTCTCATATGTACCATAATCATTGTATGTAGAATCAATAGTATTTATTATCGATTTCAGTAACGGTGCCAGAAGGCCATCTATATATCCGCCGGCGTACTAGCATTTCCCTCATCCACAGCAACAAGTGGATTATCGAAGATACTAAGTAATTTAAGAAAGTTGTGAACCTGAGGATCACGGTGGCGCAGCATTCACTTTTCTACACTCAATGGTGAAAGCAATAGCTTGCAACGAAAACTCCTAGGTTGGAACGGACACAACAAGTTCGCCACGAGCCCAAATGTCAACACTTTAGTTTCTTGATCAATGATACTGCATCCCTTATTTGCTTTAATTTTTCCTACTCCAAAAAGTAATTTGCTAACGCTTTTTCAAATGAAAATTGAAGCAACGTATCTGCCATAAAGTACCCCTATTAATTTTTATATTAATCTAAATCATTTTGAAATACTATAGGCAGAGATAATGAAAAAATTTCAATTTGATAAGTCCCAATACAATTTTTCCACTTTTGTATTATTTTCTATTCGAAAAAAAAATTCAAACTTGCAAACAGCAACCAGCAATACCACAGGCACCTTGCTACTTGCTTTTTGCTTTTTGCACATTCTACCGATCTCAAAATATAGGTCAAGTCAACTTCTCCATCGTATGCTTTTGTTAGTTATCCTTGTTCGTTGTGTCCTATAAACCGGTTCTGGTTTCTACATTCCTTTAAATTGAAACATATATCCCTTCCTTTCCAACTCATACAAAATCCCCGCCTAAAAATATGCATTCCACCATGCGCATGACAGCTGATTCTCTGAGTAGCAATTTTTCCCCATCCGAACAGCGCCACCAAACATACAACAATGTCCCTAGAAAAAGGTGTCCGGTAATATTACTATAGTTTTCATATACAAAGATTCAACTTCAGTTTGAGTTTAACGGTTGCCGTAGTTGGACGTGTTCGGTTGAAAATTTTCAATTCTATTTAATTGCGGATATAAATCTATTTTCTTTTAATGGTTTTCGTTAGAACACTGGCTTAGAAATTGTGTGTTTTATTTTTATTCGTGGAATCCAAAATAAAACTGAGAAATAAATGAAAAAAAAGAAAACAAGATTGTGAATGTGTAGTGCTTTGCTTGTAAGAGAAAAAAATAAAGAAACTAAATTGCCATTGCGCAAAGGGATTACCTGCTTTTGTTACTACAAAAGTAACTAAACAAGATCTTTATCTTAAGGTTTTGTGATTACTTTTCAATTGGCTGTACATTACCCTCACAACAATCAACAGGTAAGCTATACATAAATAAATTTAAAAAGGAAATTGTTTTAAGTCGGTGTAATATTTCTGCTAACTTTACACTTCCATAATGGATATTGAATCGAGACCAAATTAATGGGTGCACGAAAATTTCAACACTTCCCGTACTATTGACATTTTAATCCAATTCTTTGCTTTGGAATTCCAAAAGCAAGTTCCAAGCTGGCACTTGGAGTTGGAGTATTTATAGTGACGATAATCTTTTGCCTCCTCTTCATTTTTTATTGCTTGATTCTGCTAGTCTTTTTTTTCTTTCTGTATTCTTCTATTCTCTGGTCACTGTCGGTCGGTCGCCGGTAGTTCAGTCGTTGTTGTTAACAAACTGGATGAAAATTAAAATAGATTGAAAATTGGGAATTGGAATTCACAGGTGATTAATCTCCTGGGTGCTATGTTTTGTATTGAAATGAATATCGATTGGGTAGGTATTTGCATACTAATTTATTTGATATCTCGTTTTCTATGGTGGATATATCTCAGTTCTACAAACAGTTTTATTTTGAAAACCATTCCACAGTCACTGTCCCTACCGCTAAAACTAGGTGTTACTTGAACCTACCCTTTTAGGGATAGTGAAAGGGGAAGCACTCACGTAGAACTTTATTTTCTTTTTCTTTTTTGTGTTGTCTGGTTTTGTTGCTGCTATTGTTTTTGTCCAATAGGTACGTTCGTACCTTGTCCTAACTTTTTTCAAGTGCAAGTTGTGAATAAGCGGACTTAGTTTACAGAAGTTACTTTTTTGGACATACGGACCAGCATTCGTTGTAATTTTAAAGTTGATGAGTAAAAGTAAAACTATGATGCCACCAAAAAAACAAGAACGTTTTGAGTTTTAATCAAATCCTTTGAATTATTTATTCTAACACAAAATTCTTTGGCGTGTTTGTTTACTTAGCGGCTGATTTAATTCAAACGTCTTTGGTAGAAAGGAAAACATCAAACGAATAACTTCATTGATGTTTCCATAGTTATTCTAAAACATTGTGCAAGCAAACCCTCAAGTAGATTCAGATACATACCTATCTACCGTACCTACCTACATATTTTGTATGTAGGTATAGGTATATACGAACACTTTTCCCTTGTTATCAAATTTAGCCTATCATTAATTTATATTGATGAAAAATGTTTGTAAGTTGTAAGGGTAGGTGCTGTATATGAAGTTGAGCAGGATAGTGCTGCAAAACAGATACAAATTTATTTAGATACCTACCCACCTAAACGTTCTTTCTTGAGAAACAATTTGATTCTTCAACTAACTACGCAACCTTATCCTAAATCACCCCCAAACAGTAAAAAAAATTTTATAGTACTAAAACGGCTGTCCTGCTAGTTGCGTACATTTATGGCGCAGATGTATGAAAAATATCAAGGGAAAAAGTAAACCGTTTTTAGAGAAAAATACCCCTGGTGATCTTTTGTTCCATCGGCAGCGTCGCTGCTTTTAAAACGGTGTGTAAGGACACACACAGACTAAACAAAGAACTACAAGTTGTATAGCGCCACCGCGGGAACACAAAATTACTAAAAGAATGAAAATAGAGAGACAACGGCAACGATCGTTAGGAGATGTACAGAAAAATAAAACTGCCAATGTTTACAAATGTTCTGGCCCAATACCTATTTCTTTAAAAGTCAGTATCAGTAGGTTAGGTACCTACAAAACATGGAAGCCAGAATTTGTTTTAAAGCAAAACAATGATTTTCGGTACTCTATTTACCAATCATGTTCGTCCTCCGTTATAATAAAAGTTTTGTTCTATTTTACTGCAGGAAATACTAAAAAAGAGAACATTTGCTGGTTGATTTGAGGGAGCTTTTATATAGTTATTGAATACACTTCAATTTTTCTTTGAATGTTAGCTGAAGTACCAAACTCTACCTAGATCTGTCTCAACAAAAAGAAGTAGGTATTGTTTTATGATCATTGCAAGGGCTTGGCATTGCCTTAAATGATTTCTGCAGCATCTGTGTGGATAAGGAGGAGGAGGAGAAGGAATTCCTCATTTTGTCTGTTCATGACCTGCTCAAGCTCTCAAAGATGACATGGTCTCTAAAGATTCACAATGAGTTTGAAGTACAGGGTGGCCAAAAAGTTTTTCACAACTGTGTTAACGCAACGATTCTAACTGTTGCATAAAACTATGCCATTTAATGGAAAAATACTCGGTTAGTTACTATGGCACCGTGGACGCGACAGCAACGTTCTTTCGCTGTGGAGTGTTATTTGCGACCAACTGTTGGTTATGATTGAAGACGGAGACATCGATTTGGATAACGTTTTCTTTAGCGAAGAAGCCCACTTCGTCTTAAGCATTAAAATTAGCATGAAAATTAGACGAAGCATTAAAATTATCTATCCGAGCTGAAATTGCAGCGATTCCGCGTAAATGATGTTGGCCAGAGTTTGGGAAAATTTTGAGAAAAGAGTGCGCGAATGCTTCCGCCGCCATGCCATGGCGACTGCTTACTGGATGTTTTATATAAAAAATAAAAAATTTTATTAAATGGCATTTACCTACCTACTTTTAGCTTTATTTTCGTTTTGGTTTCATAATTTTAGCTCTCTACGTTTTTTTACGAAGCGTGAGAGCTAAAATTATGAAACCAAAATGAAAACAAACGTTCCACCCTGTATTTAATGAACAGGTCAATATTTGGCAATAAACTCATCTAGAAGCTTGGCTCATTTCTCTCGACAATAACCTTTGAGTAATCGAGGGGACCTACAATTTTTTTTTTCCTAATTCAGAGTGTCTCATTAGAAAAGATCTTTTCATGGCAGTGTAATTACTATCTTAAGACTTGCCAATCCCTTGCGATACTCCTAAAAATATAAAAGGCAGTTACATGAACGTTTCTGGAACTCCAACATTCCTCCAACGTATTAGACTGAAATGCACCAGGTCTGTGTCGGTTTTGAAACCTTTCAATACATTTCATCTGTTTTGAAACATGTGTCATCTCCGCCAATGGTCCTATTAGCTGCAACTGTGTCTCTTAAACCTTCCGGGATCTAGTTTTCAGTTTTCTCAAGCCTTGTTAATAGGTACACATCACTTTTTTTTATAACAATTCAACACTAATTCCCTACGTTATTGAATCGCACATGGTACACATGGCATGGTATACTCTTAACAATTTTTATGTTCACCTACTGCCTTTCAAACGTATGTCTCCTCGAAATGACAAAAACCATTATACATTCCCACCCTCCAAATTACTCGTAAATTCACAATATGCGCCGCAGTTATTTATAAGACAGGCAGAGGGTTGATTTTTAGCGAACAATGACAAATTCCATTATCATGGGCACGTGCGCAAATTTCCAGCTGGCAATCATACATGCCTAATTATCCCTTTTTCGAATTAAAAGTGTCAACAGTAAGCCTTACCAGCGACCAACACGATTAAACATTTCTGACAGTATTTCTGACCTTGAGCGTAATAATCTTGTGCTTGATTTCACAATTGCTTTCAGATGACCATCCAAAATATGGTTAACTAGGAAAGTACATAGATGTTCAAAGCTCAGTAAGGTTTCGGGTCAAATGATATAACACCAAGCACGAGCGTTATGTTACTAACTCTTATTTCTAAACAAAGTGTGACAGTGAAAGGAGATGTATCATAAAAGAAAAAGCAGTTTGCAAAAGCAAAAATGTCTTTTTAATTTTCTGTGAAACCAAACGGTATTCCGTCAGCTAAAACTATTATGTAACTAAACAAAAA
This sequence comes from Melanostoma scalare, assembly GCA_949752695.1. NCBI lineage: Eukaryota > Metazoa > Arthropoda > Insecta > Diptera > Syrphidae > Melanostoma > Melanostoma scalare. The sequence goes on along the minus strand of OX456985.1, from coordinate 232,231,874 downwards.
GAGTAAAAATAAACAAAAGTAAGTGAATGCTATTCTCAGGGGTGATGGCAATGGGTTCAATCACACCGTTGTCACGTCACGCGCTGAAATCTGCATTGATCGAAAGAAAACAAAAAATTAAAGAGGGGAAATTATATGTTGCTGCCGGAAGTTATGTGCATAGACCATTCAATAGAGTGAGAGACACTCGCTCACAAAATACCTCTCAAGTGGACAGAGCTTAGCAACATATTGACCCATGCTACCAATGGCAACGAACGTAGCAGCTTAAGAGGAGGCATAGAAACTATAGAATTCTTGAAACAAGGAATTATAAACTCTCGTCATGTCTTCATGACCTGATTCGGAGAAGAAAAGACGATTCATTCAAAAGACACCCACTGTTGGTCAACTTACTTTGTATAGACGATTCAATATTGCTGCTGAGAGAAATTTACTTTTAAGTGAACAGCATCTGAGGTTTGATAAATTAATATTTAATGACTCGCTTTATTTACAACATACACGAGTAGAATAATTATTACTAGACGCCTTCGTAAATTTTCATCTCTTTGTGATTCTTTACCCGTAGTACTTTACCTACTTGCTAAATATAGATGAGCGGTTTGCTGAATACAGACATGAAAACTGTTTTGTCATAGGCGTCAGGGAAGTAGGTGGGTAAGCTGTTGATTTATCTCAGTCTTATTCCTACCCCATTTTAGTGATGGAACAGGTTTTTTTTTTTTTTTTTTGCGATAGTAGGTATAGGGTTTAGTGGAAATTTTCTTGGGGTAGTAGTCTTTGAACATAGCCTTAAGAGACAATCATTTAAAAATTATCGAAAAATAAGCTTTCGAACCCTTCAAAAAAATTTGTGACGACCTCTGAACGGCCAAGTTTATGGTTTCCATGGTTTTACTCTTGACAATGCTTAGGGTTTTATATAAATATTTTTCACACTGAAGTTTTGAAATTTGGCTGCAATTTGAAACGATTTTGTTTAAACGTATTCGAAGTCCTCTACTGAGTTGCTGTCATATGGAGCATCTTCATCTCAGTTGCCGTCAACTTGCTCCCTTACTTTTTACACACTGTCCAAGTTTGTGAACCGTATGTAAGTGCTGTACCAAAAATCACGGGGTAGAGTCTTCCATTAAGCTTAGGGTTAATTTTGCTATCACAGAAGATGGCTCATTTTGCTCGCCACTTACTCGATGATTGATGTCGTCATCAGAAATTGCTTAACTACTCATCACTAATTCCAAATATTTAAATTTTTAATACTTCGGGAGCATATTTCCATTGAAATAAATGTCTGGAATTGGCAACATCTGGTTAACAAATGGGCAACACAGGTACTCAGTCTTTTTTAGACTAAACAGTACCCATTACCTTCTAAAACATAGATGAAGTGCTTCTAGCAGAGATGTAGAATCCTTACTTTGTAATTGTAACAAAGAGTAGAGGCCTCAAGACGCTTCCTTGGTGTTCACCTATGGAATGCTACGGTGAGCTGGACATCTAACCTTGTTGGGAAGGAAAAGGAGAGGGATTTGGGTTTGGGAGGGCCTCGGAATTAGGATTTAGGAAGCGGAAATACCCAAGGAAAGAAACGAAAAAAAGAAATAAACAGAAAAACGAAAGGAACAAACATTTTAAGAAGACAAGGTAAATTAGGTGTGTAGGAAAGGAGGGGAAGTAAGGGAAGGGAAAGAATGCACTGTGAGGAGACCCGGCACGCTGGCATAGCACGGCTTAGCTCGCCCTATGTGGGTGGGTCTTGTCTCCCCAACTGCACCTCACCTCGCAACAACCTTCAACACCATTTCCCCTTTGTACATATCCTCGATCATCCGCTCATAGACCCCTGGAACTCCTCGTTGTCTGAGGGCAACCCAAATTAGATCTCGTGATTGTCTATCGAATGCAGAAAATGGAGCCTCTTAAAACGTTTAAATAAACTTATTTTTTCATATACAGCCCCTTCTAATGAATTTTTTATTGCCTAATGGTCTCCTTGGTTCAATGAAAAGCATTTGGCGAAAGTCTGCGCTGGTATCATTGCTAGGAGTTAACTTGTAAGCGTTGTCACTTTGTCGCAGTCTTTATTTGAGCAAGGATAGGATTTTTATAGGTTTTCTTTTTTTAGACTTAATTTGCTGTATGAATATAGCTACTTTAGTTCATTTACTCGCTAATACGAAGTTGTTCAACACAAAGTTGTTACGATGCCATAACAATAAAACAAAAAAGCCAAATGTTCACGGACATGTGCCTGAAGTGGAGAGGAATGTTAATGTTTCTCTCCTGTGCAATATATAACACCGTCCTCTCTATTTAGTGGCAATGTGCAGTCTAGCATAACCATTGTTAACGTTCACGCATCGAGTTAACAACAAGCAAAACCTCTTCACACTTTATTTTTCCGTTATTTTGCCACCCACAACACACAGGTGCATGAACTTCGAAAAAAAAAAAAAAATGAGCAAAGTTATTCAGCACATCAGTAAATCTCCACATTTCCCTATAGGCATGAGTCAGGGCGTATGTTTAAAGCACCTGCATACATACATAAATTTATCTACTATACCGAAAGAATCTGAGTGAACTAAATTTACAATCGTTTTAAATTTCGAGTGTTTAGCATTTAGTTCGAGTAAAAGTGAAATTACCCATTAAGGTTTACGACTTAGTTATAGAGACGCCTATAGCGAATATAAGCTACATGTAGGGGAAACAGAAAAATAAAGCACTGCGGATGCTCGCTCTATCTCCATGCTTTGGAACGCATAAATTAGTTGCATCTGAACGCATTTTACTTTTATCTTCAATGGAATAAATTTTCGTGCTTCATGTTTGTTTTTTCTTTCTTTTTATTTTGTGTTCACCAAAGGAAAACAATCGCGCATATCGTCTACCCACAGCAACACAGATGTAGAGATGCCGAATGATGCATAACATATGGCGTGAAGATGTTGATATTGTTTGGTTTATATTTGGGGGAATGAAGTTGTTTAGCATGGCACAGTTGAAATTGAGGGTTTCCCTGACATCGATTTGGTACCAGAGCGAAGTGCAAGGACAACAGAACTCAACCAGCTGATGTGCGATGATAGATAATAGGAAATGAGTGCTTAGCTGGTACACACTTTACCTACTCTCATAGCAACTGCAGGGTACCTATTTTAAGGAGTTTAAGTAGTGAAACATGTGTGTGAATAAGCTGAATCGGAATTGTGTGAAAATGATGATGACTATTTCCCTGTCATTTGAAGCTATAATTAAACTTATAGTCCGAATCTCTCCAAAAATATCACAACGTTCCATCAAAACTTTTCACTCAGTACTCGAATTGTGATATGTTTCCACAGCAGGGGCCATCCGTTATTGTAATTTGTGGTTTTTGAGGAGAATTTGTGTATTAATGTCTAAAAGAAAGGGCAGATCATATCACAAATTGTATTTAGTTGAAAAGTAATTTCTAGAAACTGAATCAAGCGGTTTAAATAAAAATGATATGGAAGGCATTTGCGACCTCAAAAACATGTTTTTTTTTCTATCTGTCTATCTGTCACAAGCATTTGTATCAGCATTATTCGCTGAAGGTACAGACAGAAATAGAGCTATGTAAACCTCGGTGTCTAAGACATTTGCAAGGATCTACAATTTTACGCTGACTCCTCCCGAAAGTTGAAAGTTATACTTTAGTTTTGAATGATTGAAAGCTTTACAGAGCTTTATTAAAGAAACCCAAAGTCTTCACAGCAATTTTAAGAGTCATTAAATGTGTGACCCTGCCGTGGAAGGTACACACCGAAATTTCGGGCCGGATCACGAACTTTTAAAACGATTTATCGTCCAATCATCTAGTGTCATCAATATCAATAGATTGTCTCAGCTAACTGCGCTTTTAGCGATTAATGGTTACCTGGCTAAATTCTGGACGATAGCCATCCTAACAGCTGAGCGATTCCCACCTTTATTGTCACTATAGTATAGTGGCACTGGGCTTGGTTTCGCTTCAAAAGAAAACAGCATTTTGTGATGAGTTTTCGAAGCATTTAATTCTACGTGGTTTTTGGTTCCCTCATTGGACAATGTTGTCTAGATGAAAATGTAATGAGCTTATCAGCTTATCTGTCATTGGAGTTCCTCCACATTCCAAAAAGAATGAAGTAAATCTGAAAACGAGTATGAAAATCAGATTGTCTATCGTCGGTAAAACAACTTGACAGATAAGAAATTTGTGATAAGAGGTTGTTTATGAATATTAAAAATGTTCTTGGAGAACAAAACAAAGCCTTTTGGGCCAAGCTAGCATTTGTTTTATAAGTTTCAGACTTGGATTGCGAATTGTATTGAGCAGTTCGAAAGGAAGATAAGAGTTATTAAACCTTCCTAAAGAAGATTCATCACAACCAGAAAAAATACCGTCGTTTTTGGGAAGAAAGTTGATTGTTTGCGCTATACGCTTCGCCTTTTACAGTGATGTCAGGAATAGAAAAAAAATTTCATTTTTGCCAACGCCATTACGAATGTGTCATCAAACCGTTCGAAAAAAATTTCTTCTTTTATTTACCTTAACTGATTCGACTGCACATTTTTCATTTATTTTCATCGTTTTTTGTCTAAACATTTTTCAGTACTTTTAAAATCACTATAATTAAACAGCGATGGGGGGTTCCAAAAGGCTCAATTTTATGACCTATGCTGTTTTGTCTATTTTAACGTTTTGCCTTGTGTGTTTGTTCGACTGTGTTCAATTCGTTTCTACCCTGGCGATGTCCGTACATCTATTTTCCCAATCCAGTTTTTCTTTAGCTCTATTGGTATGACGGTTCATTAGCTGAGCTTTTCTATGCTTTTATAAGGGCCTGTCTAAGTTTCGTTAGGGTAGGAACCACTCTACAACTCTTATTTTTCCTTAAAACAGACAAGCTAGTAAGAATAAATTTCAAACATTGGCTCTTAATAATTACCAGATTTTTAGCGAACAACTACACCATACCGCTCTGTCCACCTGCTCAAATGAATATGTACAATTGTATCTCCAAAAAAAAGACAGCAAAAGCAATAAATATATTCTGAAAAATAATCATTATCTAATTCCTGGAATTGAAAGTGGTTTTAGCATATGATTCACACCGGTTTCGCATCGTATTTGCAAAATTTATTATATTACCTAATTTAAATAAAATAATTTTTCTTTTTTGTGTATTTCAGGTTATCTGGGTTTTGGTAAGTCTCGAAATTTTTTATGATAAAGAAGTACATCTAGCAAATAGAGTGAGAAAAGTAAGGGTCTAGTGTCTAGCCGCACGGCCTATCGTCGATGCCTCTACGAAACAAACAAGGCCCACTACCTTGAATTAAAAAATAATTAAATTAAACCAGACCCATGGGAAAATATGCGTTTTTTGCGTGCGCAGGGAAAAGACTTGTACCAACATAACAATTGAACACGAACATGGACGTTATAACGCATACAAATCGTTTTGTAACATTCTACGTTACATTCGAACTCCCTTACCGTTGGTTGAAAAGTAGGGAAGATTCGATTATAAACCTTGACCATGAAATTTAAAGGAAGTGCATAATATTTAATTCAAATGGATCCATAAAGATGGTGGGAATTAATGAGAAGAAATTAAAGGTATTGTCATGTTTGGATGAATGTTTCCCACAGTGAACATATTTAACGGCTAAGCAAAGAATTTCCTTAAGCCTTCATTGGAATAAGGTCAATAAACTTTACAAACTGGAAATCCGATGAACAGGTTTGATCTAATTTCCTAACCATTACGAAATCAATGATGAATTATATGCCTTTTTTAATAAAGACCGCTTATTCGTCCATCTCGTTAACGCCATAATCAACAAACTTGTCCTAATACATGTGTATACTGATGCCCCCAAAAGTGTGCGCTCTCTTATCGCGATCCTCGTTCAAAAATGTGTGTCAAATGACACTTGTTTGCGATTCAACATAAACACTAACGACAAAGTAGGTAAGCGAAATATCCAGATATGAGAAATGAAAAACTACCAACAAAGCAAAAAAGATCTGAATCACAAGCCTTAAATCAATTGGAGTTTTGTAGGAAAAAGATTTAACGAAGAATAATTTACAAAATCGACCCCAATTAGAAGAGTTTTTTTTTTTTTTTTTGTTTTTTTGCATGTTACAGAAAATAACGAACCAAAACGAACACGATGATTGTAATTTCTGTTGCGCGAGATGTCAGAATGTGACACATTCTGTGTGACAACTAGAACGTGCACCTCGCCTTGTTAAGTTATTATATTCTTTTCGCTTCTTTTATGTCTTTAATTTAACTTGTGGTGTGGTTTTTCAGTGAGCTTATTAAGCCCGCTAGTCGGCGGCAGCCGCACTTATAACTTGACTTTGACTTTGGTTCACCTTAGCATTGAGGTAGAATTGATTTTCTTGAAGTTCTTGCATTTCTTTTGAAGAAAGTATACATCAGGAAGAAAATCAACTCTTAACAGAAATGACGTTGAAAACAAGAAATTTTCTTATGGAAACAAGTTCTTCGTGTGCATTAACGTAGATGGGGCGAATAAGAACGCGAAGGTAGGTAGTGGATGTTGAAGAGAACGGTTTCATTTCTATGGATTGTAATCTCGGATTCAAGTTCATCGTGTGTGTAGAAAAGAACATGATGTCGACTTGCAAGCAACCAGCAGCAGAATCGAGTATAACTTGGTTTACATTTTTGGTTTTTTTTTTTTTTTTATTAGTTTCTGCGATTTTTTTTTTATTTGTTGTTTTTTTTTCGGATCGCCTTTCAGCTGCAATTGGAAAACACGTTTGAACTGTTGGTTGTCAAAGTCGTTGTTTCGCCTGAATCTGGCCATAATTGTGAGGTTTCTGGTAGAATGAAAAAAAGGAAAGATCAATGTCTTTTTACAGAATGTGTGAGTGTTTTTTTTTGTAATTTAAAGACATCATTATAATAATTTTGAATGAGAATTCATTAGTTGAATGACTTTTAGTAGCGTGATTACAAAAAAAGCAGCCATAAAATGATAACAAAGTGATGCTTTGTGATAATTTTTGTTAATTACGTACGAAGTGCTGAAGTGTGGTGAATGTGTCACCGAGGTCGCCATTTGTCACTTATAGTATTTATCCTTTGGTGAAAGGCGAATACGTCTGGAAGCTTCAGCGTAATTGTTAACTAGAATTAGTCCATTCGATGAGGTTATGGCGTAAGCTCACATAGTTACGTTACATATGTCATATAATCATTATTAGTAATTCTTCTGCGTCTTCGTCATGGCACTCGCACTAAAGGGGGTCAACCTTTAGTGCGAGTGCCATGTGTTCGCTTTGAATATATTTTATTGTTATTTCTTACTGTCGAAGCGAGCGAAAGTTCAACCAAACCGAATTTTTTGCTTTGAGTTGCAGTAACGTTACGTTTTCGTGTACACAGACCAACGTAACATCCAAGTCACCGATTTATTGATCTCCGATGATTGAACTCATAAACGTCGGGTGAGATCTAGGCTAAAGCGGCATTGTGGTTCAAAGAAATAACTCTTATAGCGCAAAGTTAAATGAACTATGTCACACCACAATCTCGTTACATCAAATTATTACTCTTACTATTGATCGTCAATAGGGATGCAACCGATACATCGATTTTTTCGATATGTGCCATTAGCCGCGTTTTATCGAAAATTTTCTATATTCAGTTATGTTCATTTAGAATAAAACGATTTTTTGGTTTATATTCATTTAGCACGTCACTATCAGTTTTAACTTTCAAAGTTGGTACCCTTTGCACTTGTTCTAAGGATAAGAAACATTAAAAATTTGCATTCAGAAGGATATAAATGCATACCTTTTATTTTCCATTTCTATTTTTCTCTATTTAATTCTCGATTCTGAATTTATTTGCCGCATTCCAACTTTTTTACTTTCGAGGTAAACAAACAAATGTCACTTTAATTTTTTTCGCAATGGCTGTGTTCAATTAGATTCATTTTGTGACTCATGTTTTTGGTTGCCTTGGTTCTGATGTTCTTATGTGTTCTGTCTGATGTTCTTTTTATCTGACCGATTGCGAAACTTTCCTTGTGTGTGCGTGTGTGTGTGTGTTAGTAACTGCGTGTCTATTTATGTCCCCACCAAGTCACCACCTGACTCTTCTATTAGCTATTAGGTGTGTTTCTTTACTGAAAATTCGCACGAAATGCACCGAAATTCGGCGAAAGTCAGTCTAATCCCGTTCCAATTTTTCGTAGCAGTGCACAAAAAAGAGAGTGCTCTCGAGAGAATAAAAAAATTTCCCCGTCCTGCGAATTTCCGCCACCAAAATTTCTGTGGACAGAAATCGTGCACAGCCAAAACAAATACCACAACTGTCAAACAGACGTTTTTCCAAGCGTTGCGTTGCTGCGAATGTTTTGTTCAAGGCGTTTCTTTACTTTTAAGACAATTACGCTCTTTCAGAGAGTTTCTGAAAAAATTTTACAACCACTCCTTAAAAAAAAAAATTTCTGTGCACAAAAAGTAAAGAAACAGACTTATTCAATCTGTTGTCGAAAATCAGAAAATATGAACGAACACAACCCAAAGACTGCCAACCTCCGGGTGCCAAAAAAGAAATTTAACCAACCATCCCTGTTGTGCAGTTAGCTAACTGCGATATTTATGTTCATTTAGGCTATTGACATGAGGAGTTGTTGTTTTTCCATGAGCGATGTTTTACTGAAATGAACATAACTTCACATAGAATTGCGATAAAACACGCCTAGTGATGTTTCGAATCCGAAAACATCGATGTACTTGGAGCGATGCGATGTTTTAACATCGATGTTTTTTTCTTTTTTTTCACCCTGGCGGTAGATAAGTCGACGGAAGTATCCTCACTAATCAGCAAAGTGCGTGACATAGTGAAATTCGTTTAAAGAAGCTTGAACGCTAGTGATGAACTACACAAGAAACAGATAGATGCCGGGAGTTCCGAAGGAAAAACGAGCAAAAGGGTTCTCGATGTAAAAACGCGATGGAATTCTTGTTTTTTTTTATGTTGGATAGATTCGTCCAGTTAACTTCTGTCTTAAGCGGCGGATTTCCGCGGACTCTTACGTCACTGTTAGCAAGGTTATACCGTTGGTAAGTTGCTTAAATGAAGCTTTGTTTAAATATTCACCGCCAGATCCTATACTGTGGTCCAACTAAAAAATGAGTTACAAAATCTATGAACAAGCGATTTAAAAAAATTGAGTTCAATTCCATTCTGGTAATGGCAACTACATTAGATCCAAAATTCAAATTACTCCGTTGTAAAAATCAGTTAGCTAAAAGTAAATTAATTTCTAATGTGAATGATTTCATAAGAGATGGATAGAATGTGGCTAATATTTCAGATTCTTCTGAAGAGTCCGAAAAAGAAGAAAGGCTTTTTGATATTTGAACATATCACAAACATTTGGCGCATCAAAACATCAAGTCCAAACAGTCCTCTTGCTCCACCTTCACAACAGCGGAGACTGAAGTGCTGATGCATCTACTGCCAGCAGTAGCAACTATAACTATAAAAATGTACATATTTCCAGGACTTTATTTTTGAATTCTGTTTTGAATAATTAAAATACATATTTCCTTGTTTCTAAATGTCTGCTTATTTCTTTTACTTTTGGGTAGAACTCAGGCACTTTATAGCTACTTTTTAGATGACTCTAAAAAATTAAAGAAAAGAGAGATGAAAAGTCTTTAGCCTTAGAGCTTTTCAAATTATCAGAAACGTTCTATTCTTTAAACTTTGGATTCACCAATAGTTCTACAATCCAATTTTATTCTTGCTTCATAGCAGAACTCAAAAGATTGTTCCTTTTTTCGATTTTAAATTATTCCAGTTCAAGCTCTAATGAGCCCGAAACAGTCTTGTACTTATTGGATCTGGTCCGTTGTTTCCTTTAAAAGAAATAAACTCCCACATATTTGTTAGAATTTTTCTCTGGAACCATCGTCATACCCTCAGTTGTTCGAAGATAACTTACTCTTATCCCTGAAACATGATTGCATTACCCAAAACGGTCACTATTGAATTTATTCTAACACTTAGACTAAGGCTAAACATTTATCTGTTTATCCATTGAGAAATTGGAATCTATCATTTTCAGATTGTCTAAGATAAACTCTCTTTGATTTCATCACAATTTTCCAACAAAATGGAAAATTGACTTCGAATGTCTAATAAGTAAAAGATTAGTATATTTTTCAACAGTTAAAACACACTTAGTGTATTTCCTTAAATGTACGTTTCGGAAGCAATGAAGAACCAGTACGATGTCAAATTTTTTTAAAGTACCAAAATAAAGCTCTGCAACACTAATTTATTTGCTAATTTGACTGCACTACCCCTACATTTCGTGTATTAAACTTAAAGGAATGACTTAAACTTATTCAACAGCTTAAAATTTGATTTACCTGAACTTTAAAGACCACACATTCAATTTCTAACAGGGAAGTTACTCGAAGAGTGCCATTCCACAAAAAACTTGAATTATTTCAAACAAACTTTTGCCGTCTTTTAAAGTTTCTTTCCCTGCATAACGATTTCCTGTGCCATTATACAGTCATTCTCTTATAGTTTGAACCGTACTACTGAACTTTGCATATTCAAATCTCACCATTTGTAAACAATTTTATATCCTTTCCTACCCATTAAAACAACAAAAAAAGAAAACCCATTCGCATTCATGATATCCATAATGCATTCATGTTCCAGGATCATATTTTGTCTGATGATGTCCTTCTGCAGTGGATGTTGATCCTACTACCGTCGCGACGACGAACAGATTGCACAACATACAATCATAATAAAAACACCATACTATAGTCTTGCTTTACTCAAAATGCCAGGGAAACTCAACAAAACTCATAATATGTATAACGAGTGAATAGTGCAGATACAAATCATGTCGGCTTCACCTACAATCCACAATAGTAAAACGAAGGCAAACAAAAAGAAATATTCTTCCACTGCAGAAAATGTGTTTACAAAACACAAAATGTCATGCACATGCATTTCCTGTTTTTTGCGCCCGAAAGACCAACAACAAAAAAGAATTTTGTTTTTCTCTTTACAAATTTGAGGTCTTAATTTGAATATATGTGTTTCTCTGCAGTACGATGAGATTTTGCGAATGTTGTTACACTCTGTCCTCAATTTTGGACAGACATTTGGGTCAGGAGAGGCTTGTAAAATAATAAATTACTTCATGCATATAGAACAGGTAGCACGGAAAGCGTAAGAATTTGTGTTGTGGTGATTTAGCTCCTGAATTCGTAATTGTCTAGCAAATGAACACAGAGGAGCGAAAAGAAAAGCCCACTGTGCCAAAGTACACTTGCGTACTTAAATGCAGATTCTATAATTTTTTCAAAATGTTGGTAAAACACGCTCCAGCATATACCTGTAATCTCTGCAATCAATTTAACAAATGAATGTACGAGCAATTGGAATGATTTTCTTATCCTCTTCTCTTACCAACGTTCGTGGAGGACTATTTTCATTTATGTGTGAGATTTGTATATTCGTTTTGTCGTCGTTGTGCATCAGAGTCAGGTTGGCCGAGCGGTCTAAGGCGCCAGATTTAAGCTCTGGTTCTCGAGAGGGAGCGTGGGTTCGAACCCCACACCTGACAAATCTTTTTTAAAACTACTATTACTTAATTCGAAAGCAAATTGCGCGTCTTTTGTCCCTCAAAAAACATACTTCATCATATTCAAAGGCAATATTACACTACACTTCTGAAAAAGATGAATGGATATGAAAAATGCACTCACTTCGAAGTGAGTCAAAAAGAAACTTGAAGTTTGAAGTTTCTAGTATCAACATTTTATACATAATAGCGGAGCTCACACTGTACATTAGTTGGACAGACTTTGGTTTGAACGACCAATGTTGGATAAAAAGAACGCTCAGACGACCGCTTGACCAACTTGTTGGATAGTTTTCAAATATTTTTGATAACTTAGAAGTTGGATGGAGTGGAGGAGCACATGACATACTGTTGAACGACAAGTCTGAACGCAAACTACATCCGACGATCCAACATCCATCAACCGAAGTCTGTCCAGCTAATTGTACAGTGTGAACTCCGCTAATGAGAAAAACTTCAATTCAATTGAAAAAAAATTACGCATACGCCAGAGTGCCCTAATTTATAATTTTTTTTTAAGATCTTATGCAGTATCCTTGTGATGATTTTCTGAGGTTTTGTTTTTGTACTCATTATCACCTTGGAACTTATTATAGAGCAAATAAATACATAATGTCGGAAACGTAATCAATTCTCCTATCTGTAGATACCAACGCAATTGCAGATAATAAAATAAACATTAACTATTTTTTCAATAAAAAAAAAAGTAAGAAAAAAGTCTGTCAGATGTGGGGTTCGAACCCACGCTCCCTCTCGGGAACCAGAGCTTAAATCTGGCGCCTTAGACCGCTCGGCCAATCTGACTCTTGTTTTCTCTATGAACAAAGTTTCCATGTAAACAATATTTTATTCACCGTATCTATTTTTGGATTAATCTGAAATGAAAACAACCCCTTTAATAAAAGCGAAAAAGCATCGAACTGAATTGGCACAACTTAACCAAAGCACATTAATGGCATTTAAATGAGCACATCCCTCTTTGCTCCTATACCATACACACTATAGTGAGTGTTAATTGCACCGGAAGCTGACTCAAAAGCACGTTCGCTTGGTTACCTTACACCCCGTGCTGCTTGAAGAAATTTAGAATACAACAAAGAACATCGCCACAACCCTCTGCTAGAACTTGTTGACCTTCCCCATCTCTTCGTTTGTTGGGTTGTGAGAGCTTGGTAAATTGACTTTTTTCTTGTGGTAGGGTGGGTGGGAGTTTGGTGTGGATGAAGTGGAATCTTCTTTATTACACGTGAATCAAATTGTTTTGTTTTTGTGTGTTTTAGATTATGCGCATCGTTGACATCATTGAAAACAGAAAGCTTTCTGCTCTGTCACTCTCTGTGTGGCATATCGTAATAGTCTTCAATATCGTAAGAAAAGTAAAATAATTTCACATCACAGAGTTTTTGGTGCAGTTTTAGTGCAGCTGTTATCTGACGCGAACCGATCGAAAATTCGTCCGCAAGTTTATACCGGGGCTGCAAATTTTTAAAGAACCCTCAACCAGGGGTGTACTTTTGGTTTAATAAATAAACGGTTCAAGGAGTAAGTAGAGCAAAGTGTGTTTGTGTTTTTGCGTTTATTTTATTGCACGCGAAGCAGAAAATCGATGCCACGGTTACTGTAATGGGCCAGCATAATAATGTAGGTCACCGCGTTCAGTAACAATACTTTAGTCACATAGCTCAGCCAGACGCACCAACAAAAGGTGGCAGTAACTGTTACTCCGTATTATTATCATCATCATCATCATCTGCAGCCATATTAGATGCACCATGGCTTTATCTCTGGCTGGCAATGAACGATTCAGCCATATACATAAAGACTGTATGTATATTTACGACGCGTAGCACTGTTGGTCGTTTGTTTGTACTTTCTAGTTCAATGAGAAAATTGAAAAATTACGGGACGGGAATTTTGCATCGTTATTTTCTGGTCTTAATTTATTATATCCGTTGCGGTGCGCGGTATATCGTTCTCGGGGTGATTAAATTGCTTTATTCGCAACGCATTACAATAGTGGCATATACTCTGTACGAACGGAATTATTAACCGCATTTGAACTTGATATTGATTGAATTCCATTGTTTCCATTTTCTGGAAGAGGTTGTGGAAATTGGTGATATACCTTTCCATATGCAGTTGTCTATCTTGTATTATAATTGCAGCCGTGGGTGTTAACTTACAACTGGGTTAACACGCTACTCTGCTTGTTTTTGGTGGTTGATTAAATTGATTTTTATTTGTTGAATGTGTAAGTCATAGGGAAGTGAAGCCCAAGTGAAAAAGGGGTGGGGATGGGTGTTATGGGGTGCTGGTAGGTTGAAGAGGTTCGGTCTCTAATTGAGGTTAAAACAAAATTGTCACATTAAAATTCTGTTGGGGTTTATTGATTACATTTTCGCTAGTGACTTGTGTGTGCTTTGAATTCATCTTTTTTCTTCATTCATCCATGAAATGAGAACGAGTGCAATTTGTTGAAAGAACAGAGTTCCAGTTGGCAGTGCTCCAGAAAATTCTGGAGAAACTTTTTTGTTAGCATATCTGTTTTTTGGGTGATTGCCTTTTACAGAGAAATGTGTTCTATGAGAGGGAAAATTAAAACAAATGAGTTGTTTTTTTTTTTCAACTGAGAAAGGGGGTTGTAGAGATGTTTTTCCGATTTTTTTTCTTTTCCAGAACGACAATATGTCGAGGTTTTTGGTCTCAACCAGCAGTAATTAGTGTTTTCTTCAGAATGGGGAGGAGTGTTTTTGTTGTAGGTGCTTTTTTGTGTAATAATTAATATCTTGATGAATGTGGTAGGTTGTTAACATATGGCAGTTTGAGGAAAGTCTCCAGAGAGAAATTTTTGTAATAAATCATACGAAACTTCCAACCGGCTTATTTCTATGGAATTATTTATGTCGCTGACTTCATAGTGAGTGGAATAATTTGTTTCAAGTTTATGATAAAAATTATTTAATAAATAAAAATTATTTAAATATTTTGATTAATTCTAATTATTTCAACGCCGAAAAAATTGTGTTTATTTAAAATGTCCACACAGTATTGACTGGAAAGTAACCTATTGATGGAAAATGTATGAAAGTCCGATCAATCCACCATTTTTACATGTTGCACTGAATAGAAGAACTACAAACATAAATTCATCTAGTTCTCAGCATATAACAAAAAATTTAAAAAAAAAACTGATTAGAATCTTACCACGGGTGGGGTGAAAATTGATCCGTTCAAAAAATTAACCTTTTATAGAAAAAATTTGTGTACGTTCAGGATAGTGTGGCAAAGTCTTTTGTTTTCTTCTCAAAATTTAAGATCTATTGATATGAATTTTTATGTTCGTGTTTATGCTGCTTATGATTTCCTTATGTATAAATACTTTTTGCTCGGCGAACCAGACAGGTGAATCACTAATGTGGAGCAGACAAGTGGAAGTGTTTTGGTTCTTCGGATATCAGAATACTCGTACACCCGTTAAGAGAAAAGGAAGAAAAGCAACGAATATGCCGTATCATTACTCAAATAAAAATTGTATTGGGCTTTGCACTTCCTGATAACACCGCAAAGATGTTTTTGTTTGTAATTTCTCTATTGCTCACTAACGCAAACGCAATGTATAAAGTCTAGTAAGAATATACGAATATGGGAAAAATAAGGAACACATTATTTTTAGTTCTTGCAAGTGAAGAAAATTCAAAGAAAAAGTAAAAAGACGATTGCTTGGCCTAGGGAAAAATTGATTATAGAAACGTTACATACATCTTAGTGGATTGTGATTGATTCTGGAGTAATGTGAAGGAACTTGGTATGCGTGGTAATAATGTGACAAACACTCTCGAAGCTGAGACACTTGCGGCTCATTTTAAAACCCTTTTGTCGGCGGACGAGAGTCAGTATAGATTCTCATATGCAATGCCTGACAATGCTGTGCAAACTCTGGATGACTCAATATCTCTGATTGAATTAAACTCAACCTTGCAGAAAATGAAAAATAATAAAGCACCAGGGATAGATGGCATTCCAGTCGAATTTTTCAAAAACAGTACTGATCAATTCAAGAACCAGCTTCTACTATACTTCAACAGGCTATACGATGATGCATATGTTCCAAACAGTTTCAACAAAGCAGTAATTTTTGCTCTTTTCAAGAAAGGGGACGCAAGACTTTCAGAAAACTATAGGGGAATTTCTATTCTCAACTCTATAAGAAAGATTTTGGTTTCAATCCTCTACGAAAGGCTTATCAATTGGATTGAGAATGACAATCGGCTAAGCATTTTTCAAGCAGGCTTTAGGGCAGGATTTTCAACGATGGACCATATTTTTGCTTTGTCCAGTATTGCAAGAAAAAGTATAGAGAGCAAAGGAAAATTGTACGCTTGTTTCGTGGATTTCAAGGCAGCATTTGACAAAGTGAATAGACAAGCTTTGATTTACAAACTGTCATCATTGGGAGTGTCTCGAAAGTTTTTGACGATGTATTTCAACTTTCTCTTTTCATCAACTGCAAGCGTATGGGATGGTTCAGATTTTTCGAGCTGGTTTTCTACTACTGCTGGTGTTCCTCAGGGATGCATATTAAGCCCAATATTATTTGCACTGTATATAGACGACTTGTGTGATATACTACCTGGAGGAGTACTATATGCAAATACCTTAATAAAAGTCTTACTTTACGCTGACGATTTAGTATTGTTGGCCGATAATCCTTCCACTTTACAACTGCAAATCAACAAGTTGAACACGTTTTGTACGATTTGGAGCTTGCAGGTTAATATCAGCAAGACTAAAATAATGATTTTTGAACCACGGAAAAGAAGAAGGCAGCCAGAAGAAAATTGGCAATTGAATAACCAACATATTGAGGTTGTTCAAGAATTTAAGTACCTTGGCGTTTTGATAACTCATAACCTTAACTTTATCAAGCATTCAAAGGAAAAAAGTAATGAGGCTAAACTAGCTTTAAGCCTTATGTGGCCAAAGTTTTTTGGGAACCAAAACATTGACCTTGTGTCTAAATATCGCGTTTTCAATGCTACTGTTAATACGTGCTTATGTTATGGTGTCCAAGTTTTCGGACATATGTATTTTGAGGCATTTGAAGCAATCCAGAGGTATTTCTTCAAGCGTTTGTTAAGACTGCCGAATTCTACGCCAAACTATGCCATTTACGTTGAGTCTGGAATAACCCCTATTTACACGCATTGCCTTAAAATTAACTCAGATTACATTGTTAAAGTAATGAGAAGAAGTGACGGTAATCTTCACAGGAAAATATTGATTAGACTTCTGCAAAGGAACTCCTCTCCATTCAAAGAATGGAAACAATTAGCATTATCCCATGGAGTAATTCTATCTCTACAAGAATCGAATGTGGAAGAATGGCAGCACATATTTGCAGATGTAATTGCAAAAGTAGACGAAAGTATGTATACCCAAAATTTATTAAGAGCATCTGCATCAACATCGCGAACTATCTACCGGAACCTAAATCACAGATTGACAACCGTAGCCTCTTACTTTAGTAATGAATTATCTTCTGAAGTTATAGGTACCATTTTTAGAGCGAGAGTTGAAATTATTAACTTAAATTTCATGCCACATCGATCTGATCTAACACAGCTATGTAATTTGTGTAACAGAAGGGAAATTGAAGATGTGTACCACTTCATTGCTATCTGTCCAATGCTTCAAGAGATACGTCGATTATATTTCCAGGAAAGTTACCTATCCTTTGCTCGACTCATCGACATATTGAATGGAACACTAGGTTGGCCAACTCTTTATAAATATTGCGAACATGCGATTAATTACCGTAATAGTTTCTAAACTTAAATATGAATTTTGCTCCGTCATTGCAGTTTAAAAAAAAAAAAAAAAAATTAAAAAAAAAAAAAAAAAAAATTTAAAAATTGTTTGTGTTTCAAATCATTATAAAATTGATATCATTATACAAATTATATTGCTGCTCTAATTTCTTTTATGTTTCAAATCATGATAAAATTGTATTTTTTTATGTTTCAAATCATGTTAAAATTGAAAAACCCTTTTTTTCTTTTAGTGTTTCAAATCATTATAAAATTGATATATATCATTACACAAATTATACTCAACCCAAAACGATTCTGTAATTTAAACATAAAATATTATTACAAATGTATTTTTTTTTTAATTACATATCATATATAATATCTTTAATAATATTCAATAATATATTTTTTTTTCTTTTATACTTTCAATTTTCTTTTAATTTAAAATGAAATGTTAACTCAGGCAGACGGCAGAATTGCCATGTCCTTATTCTTAAGAAAACAAACTCAATTGTAATAATTTAATCACAAATAAAGAATTATCTATCTATCTATCTATCTACATCTTAGTGTGATTGTTTTGTAATTTTGACTGGATCCAGTAAATAGATCGATAAGGACTTTTGAGGTGTTGTAAAGGGCTTTTTTGACAATATGTCTGAAAAAATCCAGCCTGTAAATGGTTTTTGTTTGATAAAAAAAAATCCTTACTGAAGTAATAATCAAAAAATTCAAGACCTGCACATTTAGGAATACAAATAATAATCATAACTAGGCAGTTTTTAAACAAGCACTTATTTCTCTGAGGAGGTGGTTAGCTAAAATATCAATCTTTGTGAGTTCAAGTTTGTTAAGGCCCGCAGAAAACTTCATAAAGGAATCTGAAGATAGCTGTGACAGTATTGGAATAGGATCACTTCTAGCCACTTAGTGTTTTAGTGTATTTGATTTATATATGTAATTCGAAGGACTAAAACACCAGTTTCATCAAAAAAACATATATGTACTCACAAAAAGTAGGTGAACAGGTACACAAAATTATTGTAAAAATCTTCATAATTATGTCCCCAATCTATGCCACAAAAAATTTCCTAATATTACTTCCTTGCAAACTTACCCCGTAGACGACTTACATCAGGTATTGTGATTTGAGCAACTAACTCCACTACGTTCAAGTGCCTCATTATTCATATTTGAGTTCACACATAATTTGAGAAAAAAAATATGTTTACATCAAAATTGTACTTCCCTCACAACATAGCTCCAAGTGCTTGTCCTTGCATCCCAAAGGAGCTGCTTATCTCCATCAAATTGTATAATACATTTCTTTTCAGAAATTTCAAAAGAAAATTATGATTCGTTAATGTGCAACTTCAACTCTACTTACATTTCCACATTCCTGCTGCGGTACCAACTGGAACCACACCATATTGCATGGCCACTAACGATACCTTTTCAACACTCGCGTCGTAACGTAAGACAGACGCAACGACTTTGTCAACTGCAATACGATCTACGCGTCATTGAAGTTCAATTCCAGAAGTTGTCACTAAAAATAGTTTTCCTCTGATGGCTGTTTGCTGTGCCTAGTTAATTTCTTTTCATGGAAAGGTTTTTTTTTCTGCAAAAAAAGATATTATATCTCATGGATATCATGTCTGTCTGGCTGTGTCTATGGGTCGGTCGGTTTGGTTGACTCAGTGGTACTCGTGTGACATATTTGGTGTATGCAAGTTTTTCCACTCCGTCGGTTATGGATTGTGGAAAACTGGGGAAGTTGTTGTTGTTTGTTTTGTATGTACTTGGATTAGGAAACCGACTTTGTTGTTAGCCAGCCACCAGCAGAAGGTTATATTTGTGTTGTTTTTTTTTATATTTTGCTCGCTATTTACTTTGGATTTTTGCTTTTGTTTCATGACCTTTAATTGCTGGAGCGGTGCGGTTCATGGTATTGGAAGGAATCCGTGTTGACATTTTGAACAGAGTTGGGTTTGCTGTCTGTTTATTGCCTTATGAACCCTGACGTGTATAATGCGATTATGCTTTCGTTCCCTTCATGAACCAAAATTCAACTGCAAAAAAAAAAACAGTCGGGAATATGACGTAATTGTGTGTTATAGCAGTAAATAGAATGTCGTGCTTAGCCAATATGTTAGATTGAGACAAAGAAAAATATGTTGAGGGAAACGGCAAAGACGACCATTAGCGAAAATGTTGTTTACTTTCGGTTGCGTGTTGATGAGATAGGAAGGTAGTAAATTATTTTCCAACAAAGTTTAATTGGTCTCTAAACGTTTGGTTGTTGAAGCAAAATCATAAAAGCCTCGCCTTTGATTTAATTTTCTGATTTCCATTAGCAAAAAAAACAAATGAAAACGAATGTTTTGATTCTGTATCTCTTGAGAAAATTAGAGAAGTTAATAGATTTTAAGTTAATTTCACTTTGTAATGTCTAAGTAAGTTTGTAACTAGGTAAGTTTGAAAATAATTGAAATGCACTTTCACCATATTGCTCAGTGAAAACTTGGCAGGCTTAGATTTTTTGTCGGTAACAATTTTTGATTAAGTTTGTTGCGTAAGACAAGTCTTAAGTGTGTACTGTGTGTGCATTGTTTGTTTTTTTTTTCTAGGCTGTAAAAAATCAATTTTTTAAGACCAACGTGTTGCTTGCAGAGTCTCATTTGAAATTCAAGCCGACTCGGGAACAAGATTTGAAAAATTATAATTGTTATTGGGTTTTAGACCGCTGGCGCTGCTGACAAAGTATTTGGAATGTTCGTGCGGGTGGCAGCAGTCCAAAACTGCCTTAGATAAAGCTAGTTAAGGAACTCTCAAATCAAAGCTTTTTGCGGCAGTTGCAATTGCAGTTTCTGGCGCTGTCGTAGTTCGATTTCGTAGAACCTTTATCGTCGACGATACTAGCACAGTCCATCAATTTTCTTGCGCTTCCCGTTTTACACATTCCGCTCGCTTGGACATAAATACTTCTAAGTTTTACTTCTCTCGACAACCCTCAGTAATTATAGTAGTTTTAAGTGACTCCGACTACGCCACTCGTGGTCTTCGTTATCGTTTTCGTTGTAATTATCTTTATCGTTGTCGTTGTTGTTGTCGTTGTCGTTGTCGTTGTCGTCGTTGTCGTTGTCGTTGTTGTTGTCGTTGTTGTTGTCGTTGTCGTTTTCGTTTTCGTTGTCGTTGTCGTTGTTGTTGTCGTTGTCGTTGTCGTTGTCGTTGTCGTTGTCGTTGTCGTTGTCGTTTTCGTTGTCGTTGTCGTTGTCGTTGTCGTTGTCGTTGTCGTTGTCGTTGTCGTTGTCGTTGTCGTTGTCGTTGTCGTTGTCGTTGTCGTTGTCGTTGTCGTTGTTGTTGTCGTTGTCGTTGTTGTTGTTGTTGTTGTCGTTGTCGTTGTCGTTGTCGTTGTCGTTATTGAAAATTTCTGAAGATAATAACTTTAAACTGAAATGATCGGAATTTGTTAAAATTTAAATTTATTCCAACTAAGGTTCATTCTTGTACTTACGTCAAAAGATATGCTTTTTTAATCTTCACTCTTGTATCCTATATTATATATATATACCTTTCATCAATTTTGATGGAAAATCATTTTTCAGACGTGTTTTTAAAATCAAAAACCGATTTATGCAAATGTAAATACCGAAAGCTTGAGATTACAATGTAATTCATGTCTTCTTTTAAAACTTGGATTGAAATAACCTTCATTTTTGTTATACAAAAAAGACTACCATACTATCTACAAATACCTCTTCGTGAGTTCTTCTATTTTGCATCAGCATAATGGACAAGATATGACAACGTATTATTGAAGACAACCTGTTCTTCACAAGAGCTTCGATCATACTGAATAAAAAGACAAGTCTTTCTCCACACGACCACATTTTCCTAGAAATACTAATTGTCCTTTAATGAATGTACTCCACATGGACTGAACAGTGTACAATTAACTGATTACTGCCGATGTCATTCACCTAAATCTGTTATTTTCTAAGCAATGATCATTGAATAGCACAAGGAGGTATGTTCGATGCTGCACCTTCAAGACGTTTATCCAGTTCTTGCACATAGTTAGCCTGTAAACATGTGAATCTATCTTGCATGTGAAATATGCTCCATAAAAAATTTTTCTTTCTTGTGTGATGCCTTTCACTTTGTTGTTTTAATTGTTACGTTTCTCTAATACCTCTTCAGTCCATACGAGTCTTGATGTTTTGCTCTTTATGATTAGAAGGCAGAACTTCTTCTATATCAACTTCAATCAGTATGCAAAAAAGTATGTACTTCAGCAACCAGAGTGCGATGGCGTCCAACCGGCTTTAGATTTTGTTTGGATTATCTGAAAGCGAATTTCGTTAAAAACATTTATGAAAACAAATAGACCAGCGAGCGATGCAAGCAGAAACCGTGTGGTTTTTATTTATATTCCCAAAACTTTGCATGTGGCAACTTCATTATTTTAAGCAAGCATCACACTGGTTTGGACACGATGTACTCAATACAAATGTTTGGGTACGATTTTCTATGAAGAATTTTCAATCTCCTCGTGGCCTTGTTTCGGATATAATCAACCTAAAGCAACAAACACTGCACACTCAACTATGACGATGAAATCTACTCTGCTTGTTCCCTAAACAAAGCATGTGGCAAGGTTAGATTAATTTACTAATAAAACGCACTCGTCGGTGTTGTTTCTAGTTTCTAGCACGGGAATTGCAAAAATAGAAAGAAATCGTATACTTTTTTTAATATCATCAATAAAAGGGGAACAAAGTGGACGACTTGAACATCAATTGACGTGACGCGACGGACAGAATACCATTATTCTCGCATACTCATAAAAGAGCTAAATGAATGCGACTCGTGGTGAGTGTTGACTGATGAATTCAAAACTAACCCATGTGTGTAATTTTATATACTAAGTCACTGTGTGGGCTCTTCCAGACGGCGGCGGCGGTGGCAAGCAAAACGACACCTATATCCGGCCTTGAAAAACGCAGCAAAAGGTTTTATTTTTCTTTCTTATATTCGTTTCCATCTGAGATTCACTTTTGTTTTATTTATTTTGAAAGCAAATGTGCTTGACATTAAGTGCATTATCGTTTGACGTGGGTGTGTTCACTAGTTTGTGATCCCTCTTCCCATTGTTCCTATAGTATAAATTTAGGATAGGCGCATATTGGTGTTGGTGTTTTTGTTTAACGTCTTTTGTTATTAGAGTAAAATTGTGTGGTAAAACTATAGAAACTATTTCGAGAGATCTGCAGCTCAACCAGCAATAGGAAAATTATGTCAAAGTCGTAATAAAACTGTTTTGTTTTGGAGTTTTAAATGTGTCAGTACTCAAGACATGGCATTTCATTATGTGTGACCTTCAATTGCAAATGAGGATGCTTTGTGTATATTTCAGGCTGTAATTTTCTCTTCGGAATCAGGAAAGCTCTTTCGCATTGTGAAAATAAATATGTCTAAAAGAATGTAAGCTTCTTTTGAACAATCCTTGTAAAGTCTCATTGTTCTAGTTTTTAACTTGTCCATTGAATTGGATTTTTGAATGCGAAACAAGAACATAATGCGCTGTTGCTAATAGGCATTTAATTTTTCTGAATCATGACTTTTTTCGAAATTTAAGTTAGTCTCTTCTACGCCGATTTAGTCAAAAGTTTAAACACTTTAAACATATAACTATAGTGACTCGCAGTCGTTACAAACTGCTAGTCATTTATTTAAGGCTACTGTTGGAAATTTTGTTCTCGGAAAGCATTAAATACATAGGTACTTAATGCTTCCAAAAAAAAAAGATGAGTAGCAACTTAGCACACTGAATTTGAGGATTTCATATCTGGTTAATATTTCCAAACAAAAATAGAATTTCATCTCCAGCTTGGTAGGGCTCGGCACTACCCGTTGACTGGCATTGACGGGATGAGAATGGGCGTTAGCATATCTGGCTTATGCAGAGGGTGCTACGACTAAGAGGCAGAGGAAGGAGCAAAGCACTTCCACTGTATGAGTGCCCAAGCTCGGCTGACACTAGAAAAAAGCCATCGAAGTATATACTTCTTCGACGAATTGGGCGACATCTCTAACCTCTTCCACTGGAAAACATCCGAAGGTTTATTCAGTGCTCTAAATGATACAGAGAGCTTCTCCAACCCCTCTTCCATTATCTCGGGGAGCACAATAAATCTTTGATCCAACCGAATCTTATTTAGAAAATTCTATTTCTAAAACACATTTATAAAATCATTGAATTGATCTGTTTTCAAGTGGAACAACCTCAAGAAAAGAATGTTTTTGAAAGGAGCCTGCCTCGACGAAAGAGACTGTCTTTGAGTTGTAGTATATCTAGTATTTCTTACTTAAGCTATAGAAACTATGTGAAAAAAAAATTTTTTCAATAAACGAGAAGAGGTTTAGAAGTAGCTGGCTCAAATATATGTAAACTGGAGCTGGTTTTGCTTGATCCTGTAACCAACGAGATTACCACTTTCCTTGTTGAATTTTATGTGTCCCTGAAGGGAGACACCTAGGGCCTCTGATTTTTTTGTTATTTTTTTTGTATGAAAAACGTTCAATGAGAACTAAAAATGATCGATTTTGCCCAAAAGTTACAAGTCATAACGTTGTGACCTGCTAAGAACTACATCACAAATTGAGCATTGAATGGAAAGTTGCGACTTAACTGGTTAACGTTGTTACTTGTGGGGTATCAGTGATGTCGAGAAGAATCGGGTTATAAAACATATTTATGCTTGTTGAGCACACCACTTTGGAAACATATCAACTACTCGTACATTTGCCGATCTACCCAAGTTCTGAACATCGTGCCACTATCTTAGGAACGCTTCTTATGTTTTCTTTTTAATACTAACGAACTCACGACCTTTTATTCAGCTTTAAGATAAAATCTTACCGAACTTTGAGTGAAAGTACTTCAAAAATAGAAACATACTGTTGTTGGCCAATCGCTCGATAATGAGAGCATCTCAAGTCTATTCGCCTATTGTTTTGAATGCTACTCTAGTATAACGTCGAGTTATTTGTGCATATTTGTTTTTACATACCCTACCAGTTCTATCAGTTGCGGTACTTAAAGATAATAACATTCCGCGAGCTCATGAACAGTCACAAGCTCAAGGACTTAATGGTCATCAGTTTAATCTGCAGTACGTACTTACTTTAAGTTTATTGTAGTTATAAACAGACCTATTATATCTTCCTTGGCATAGCTCCAGAAAAGCCGTGTTTTATAGTCATTCAATAGTATCGAATTTGGAAAAATGTCAATTTTCTTAGATTAAAATTCTGTTCAAATGTCAGTGCCTACGTTTTTTACATAGCACGTTTGTTGGTTGTTGGTAAAACACGCTTCAAATTGATTGTTTTTTTACGTTCAACAAACCCTGAACTTTTTGCATATAGTTAACCGTGTTTGAACTTTTTTTTTCTATCATTACTAACGTCTGTGCTTTGTAGTTATATATCTATAAAAAAAAACACTCATTGCAAAAAAAAGTATGCACTTCTTATGTTCATGACTGAATACCTTTATTTTTTTGTTGCACCCTCTTGAATAGAAACAATCTTAAAACCCCCAAGGCGGTGTTTCTTTCTTACCTTATTCACAGCAAGCCTTCATATGAGTATATGTACATAATGTTTTTTCGTACGCTAACATCTTTTTTCGCTCATTCTTTCTACTTACACCTGTTCTATTGTACTTTGTTTAAAAAAAATTATCGAAAGAGACAACCACCTTGCACGTCTATTTGTATTTCGAAAAAAAAGAAGAAAAAAACAACAAACTTCACATTTATAAACTGTTCTTATCAGTCACCCAAAGTGAGTCACCCCCGTAGACGAGTTGTACACGTAAATGACTCTTTTTTTAAAGCTTTAGGTAAAAAAACTGACAGAGGTAGTTAGCATTCCGCAGGGCATAATATTTGCTCAGTCCAACAGTTTACTCCATTGGTATCTCTGTCGGTGACAAGGTTTTTTTTCTGTAAGTTCCGCAGACACAAACGATAAGATAGTTAAAAGCAGGCGTAAAAAAATTATTTTTCTTAAAATGTACATAAATTGTTTAAAATCTTCTTTCTAATAAAATCTTCTTTTTTTTATTTCAGTGGCCAAAATGGACACACAGCTGGTGTGGGCCCGGGATCCAGTTGAGGGCTACATCCAATGCCGGATCGACAGCATCGGCACTAAAGAGTTTGACGTTTCACCTATTGATATAAAATTTCCGAAACGTGTCTGTGCTGTAGATGATATATTTTCATCATGCGATGGACCACAAGATCATGACGACAACTGTGAGTAATAACTATGAAATTACGTAATATAAACGCACCTTTGGTGTCGGTTGTCGGGAGTGTAATTAACAAGAAATTCATTTGTGTTCGATACTTACATTTTTGCTAACGAACGTTATCGTATTGAATTTGTTTTATTGATGCAAGACACCTGATTATTTTGGATAAATGTATTTGACTAAATAAGACTGTGAAGCTTTCCATTTAGAATAGAGTTCAAGGTTCTTCGTGACACAATGAGGTTTCAAAAGGTTTCAAATATAGTAATTTTTTTTTGGTTTGATAAGCGCACTTTTCATTGGAATTGCACGCGGGTTTTATTGATATTTTTGACGTTGGCTAAAGTGCGAGAGTATCTGAAAGTAATAAAATGTATTCGTTTCTTTTTTTTATTTCAATTTGAAATGTGAGAAAGCACCAGAAATTGGTACCTTCACCGGTCTCAGCTTTTATATGCCCAAATCGACAAACGTTCAGTATGAATTAAACAAACAAGTATTTGTTAAATTGTGAGATGCACATTTGCAATACATACTAATGGGACACCAAGACCCACGTTTCTAAGTTCGGCAATTGCCATTCCAATACGTCTACGCATACAAGTTACCCCCAAATCCTCCTAAGCGATTGGTGTAGACTTTTTCTTTTACTTCTGAAAGCTGCAGAAGCAATCTCTTTTAACATTATACATACGCAAAAGTGAACGAAAACTGAACGAAACCGAGCCGGTGGAATTGGTGCACAGAATGATATGCATGTAAACGTTCTTAAACGAGTGATGCAGTATATACAGGGTGCGACAAAAGTATGGAAACCCCTATCGCTGGAAAGCTATGGAAAAAATCGCTGGGGCTTCAAGGTTACGTCCAAGGTTACCATCGGATTCCTCGTCGAAAAATACGTCGGAATATTCTGGGTTTCAGACCAATATTTTCATTTTTCACGTATTTTTTATTTCAAGCGCTGCACCTCTAATAATATAATTAAAAAAAATAAAATAAAATACATGTTTTTTCGTAAAATTTTGCGCTTTTTCCAAATCTGCAATAAAAAATGGGGGTTCCCATTTGAAAAATCGATTTTTGGGTCGCTGGGGCTTCAAGGTTACGTCCAAGGTCAAATTCAAGGTCACCATCGGATTCCTCGTCGAAAAATACGTCAGATATAGGGTCTTTGATTTTTTTTTAACGCATATTCTGTCATATTTCCAGGGGTTTCCATACTTTTGTCGCACCCTGTATACTATTCCGACAGCCGTATTGCTAGGCTTTCTCGTGAAATTTATCTGCCATCTGTTGGAGGGAAAAACGATCGTTCCTAAACCAAAATACATAAAATAAATATAGGGTGGCACTCCAGAGAACGCATTCATCCCAACCATATCTTGTGAGGGAATATAAAGGGCCTAACATTTTTTTCCGATTCTGACCGCTAATCGAGATAGCGCTTTTCATTTCATGAAATTACCATACCCACCTGTGGAAAAACATTTTATTTTTTTCTTGTTGTTTCTGGGACTCGAACCTCCAAGCGGATATCATATAAGCTCTACATTCGAAAGTTATAACATTTAAGAGAACAATCTTAAGAAAACAGAGTCAAACAATTTCGTGAAACAAAAATACGAGCTAATCGAATGGCAGAATACAGGCCGCCATACTGGCTTTTCAATATGCAAACAAAATACTGTCTCAGGCTTTCAACAAATATTCCCTCATAACATTTTCAGTATTGCAAAGTTTTTTTTTTAGTAAAGAAACGATTTCGACTAATTTGTAAACCCACACTTTGTGCATATTCATCGTGGCAACAGAAAATCTCTCTGCAGTAAAGAAACTATTCCTGTTATTTTTTAAAAAATTTTCTCAGCCTTATTAAATTTGTCGACTTGCAAATGCCGAGAAAGAATTAGATCGATCTTACCTATCATAATTAAGGGAACGAGACTTTAATGAGCGCAATTGATTCCCATTCTGGTTATGTTATAGGGAATGTGTCTGTGTCATCGGTCTATAATTGCGTCTTGGCTCTTGAGATTTATAAATTGGTGGTTGGGGCCCTAGGCACCCAAATTTTTCGTTTTTGTTTTAATTTTAGCGGCTATTCGTACACCAATTAAAGGGATGAAATTGACACAACCCGTTCCAATCTTTATGAAACATAACACCAACTCCCAAACCCCAAATGTACAAATTATTCACCTTCGATCGATGAAAAACTTTTATTTTTTCTCTTTCACCATCACTCTGCTAGAACAACTCGAATGCCATGCATCGACAAAATCTCTTGAGGGTACCTCCTTATAATTATAATGCAATATACGTCCACATTCTCATTAGACGACTTAATTTGAAGAAGAAAAAGAAAAAACCGAAGTGAAACACATTAAAAAACAAAAACTTCTCTCCAGGAAATCCTTGCTTCATTTTGTGCTCCAGAAAAGTTCCCTTTACGAGGTAAATTAAAAACAAAGACGGTGAAACAAGAGCACAAAGCCCCAAAGGGAAATACAGAAAAAAATTGTTCCTACATATTGACCTGCATTTGGAATTGGATACTTGCTATTCCACCCCATAGAGAATAGTGCACTTTCCACTCCTTAAACAAAGAGTAGCAAAGCAAAGCACTGGAAATTGGTGTCATTAAAAAAAGGTCCTCATTTAGTGAACGAAGATTATTATTTGTGCTGCTCCATTCTTTTTCGAAATTCAAGTACTAGACCGCCTTGTTCTTGCACGTTTATACAATTGCTCCAAATGACAGAGCAATTAAGGTGTCAGTTTCAGGTAATTTTCACTGTCTCGCTAAATAACTCTTTATGGTCACTTAGATCTCAACTGATGCTTGAAAGAACTCAAGCGCCTACCTAAGACTTGTACCGATAAATGGCCATCAGACAAGGAAAAAATTCAAAAGAAGTGTTCATCATTTAAACATTAGCCTGATGTGTGATACCATCAGAACGATATCTGGCCTGTAACACGCAACGATGGCGCTTCTCATTCCAGTAGGGGTCCATATTAATGGGGCTGACATCCATCACCCAAGAAATTTCTTTTTTTTAATACTTTATAAACACATTTAATGGAAGAAAGAGTTGTACAATGGTATAGACACTGCTATGATTGACCGTTTTGGAGTTAAATTTTCAGCACAAGTTCTGTGAACAGTTTTGTGGTGCTCTATTTTTGAAAATACTGTATTGAGGGAGGCTATAATTTGTTGACCTTTTCATGACGAATCAGTCATATGGGGCTTTTTTAGAAATAAAAAGTCACGTTGAGTTGTTTACTGACCTTGTAGGTAGACAATGGGATACCAAAACTGTATACATGTCAATGTACAACTCGTCTTTTTCTGTACCGACATTCGCAGTAAAGAAATCGGTAATCGGAAGAAGATGTTCCATATTGATATAAATCCGCGTCCCAAAATCAAATCAATTTGCCGTTTTAACAAGCAAAGGTTTTATATTTCTTACAAAAATAGTTTCGAATTGCAACTTTTCCAATCAACCAATATCCTGCTTTGATCAATGATGTCTCAAACCTCCTGTAGGCCTCATTTTATAACGAAATTTTAATTAAAAGTTTCGACATCATCCCGGTGCAAAATATCAAATGAAGTTTTCCTATAATTATAGTCCCAGCGGGTGTAATTCCCTATTACCTATCAAACTATTGAAAGAAATCAATTTGACGTTGCACAACTCCGTCCATTCGAAGTACTCACACGTAATGAGAAAATCACGCTTATGTTTTGTTTGCTTACAGCTGTTATATCCGTGTCCGATATTGCGTAGCAAACATTTACAACAAACGAAGAAAAATGAAAGGAAAACAAAAAGAGCAGAATTGTTTATGAGATGTGTGGTGAGGAAATTGACAATGTGTTATGTGAGAATTTTCCAAGCAATTGAATGGTTTCAAAGAGTCTTCCATACACATTGGTAAGCACTTGCAAAATGCCGCATACAATGGATGCTCCATGATGAAAAGGAGCCCTAGCAAATGACGCCTTTAGTGGAGTATGGCTTAACCAACCTCCTATACCTACAACTCCCGTACCTACCCCACATCATATTTTGTTGTTTGCGTTGTGTGGTCTTTGCACATCATCGATGTTCCTGCACCATTATAATATCTTCGTTTTCCTTGGTGGCTGCTGTGGGGAGCTAAGCTATAGATATAGAAGAGAACTTGTTGGTTCATTGGACGCAAAAAGGCTTACGTGTGCGTGCCGGTGCTAGGTGACGGATCCTTTGTCTAAGTATGTGAATGTCTATTAATAGATGAGTGTTAAGTTATGCACATAAAGTTTATGACTCTGTGTGACTTTAAACCCATAAATTGTAAACACAGAGGTGGGCAATAATTGTTCGGTTAAGTTATCTTTGCAATTTGATAAAATCGTGGAACTGGAATTGATTGGAAAATGAAAATTGTCTTTGATGAATTGATTGAACGAAAAACTGATTGAATCATTTTCCTGTCGGAAGTTTTTAGATACTTACTTTAATAGGGTCGTTGAACTGTACCCAGGGTTGACTCAGGTTTCTTTGACCTGGGTCTTACAGTCCTCAAAAAAAAGCTAAACCACAAAATCACCGCACATCCCTGCCATTCGAACAAAAATACATACGATGCGTTATCCGCAGCGGGGAGTACTTACTCGTACTCAAAATCATTCTTACTCTCTGATGGGTTACCATAGCCCGAAAACCAAGCACTGCGAATCGTAAATTTATGAAATCGTAGTAAAACTTTACTTGTGATACACCGGCAGAAAACAAATCTGAACATTGGCGTTGATTTACACAAACACCAGCTAGATGGTCTTCATTCGAACTTCCTTGAATAACAATGTGAACTTTGCTGATCTGTTTTCCTATGATTGTTTTTTAGTCCTTACTTCCTGTCGAAATAGTTTTGTTTCTGTCCCACTGGAGCGCGATTATGGAATTCGAGGCGAGTTGTTTTAAGTTCGATATCTTCTTCTGGATTTGCCCAATTCAATTCGGTAACTACGCGAATATAAAATAAAGGGGATGAAAGCGACAACAATAATACAAAGTTTCCATTTCGCCACCAAAAACGATTCGCATCGAAATTCAAAATCGGGCTCTCAGATTGGCAGGATCGTCATGGAATGTTTCTAGCACGCTATGTGTGTTGCCAATCTAATTTTACTTAAATGAACTAGACAGTAAGGTAGTTGAGTTATTGGCTTTTTGTCATCCGAGACAAATTACGTTTCCTGCTGTTAAAAATGTCCATACATAATTTTTTTTATGTAGCGGGGCGATAAGTTAGAAAACAGAACGATATTGAACGAGACGCTTGGAAAAACAAGACTCTCATGTGTCCCAACTTCTTTTAATCTATATCGCAAATCAAAAAATAGAAAAGAAAGATTTGAACTACTTAATAGAGGGCTCATCTCAAGCTGTTGTCCACAAGCTGTTGGTTGGATACTTCCATTCTTACATTTGAGTCTTCTTCTTCTTTCCATTTCCGGCGTTACGAGTAGTGATCTTGAAGCGATCACAACTCTCCCACTTTTCTGCTTCACACTAGTGATCCGCCTGTGGGGTACGCCGCGTTGACCTCAGAAAGCGTCGGCAAGCCTCCCGGTTTTGGATTGTTCCATGTCTGAGGCCAACCAAATGCTGCTGTTTTTGCATTTGCTTGTACCAGGAGTGTTTTGGCCTGCCTTTTCTTTTTCGTCGCGAATTTGTTGAAACGTTGACCAACGTTCCAACTCGCGACTCTAAATTTTCGTCCAACTCGTCGCATTACTTTGCTAGCCCCCGGAATCCGTATAGCTCTGACCCGAACATTGCTGCTCGGTCCAGGACCAGCTCCATGCATAGCAATGGAACTGCCTGGCGGGGTAGTGCTTCTTATGTTTGCAAGTACTTCCATAATGCTCAAAATTTTTCAAAAATTTTCCTTTCATCCTTTTCGACACATGCATGCTCCATTTAATGAGTTTGATTTCCCTTTTACTACACCGGTAATCTCCAGTCGTGTTAACCTCGGGATCTGCATGCATACTTGGGGAGAGTTTTTAGGTGGTATGTGTGCCGCTAGACTCACTTTGATGTTAGTCGTCTAGATATGATTGCTCCTTTAGTCGCCTTTTACGACAAGCGGGGAGGCGCTGCAGTGCTATTCTAACCCGACACTGCACGGTCCCATTCTTACATTTGAGTATTTCTTAAAATATGTACTTCTCTTTTTTCTTTGTAATAAAAGTTAAAATAATATACTACGTTTGATCGGTGAATATTTGGCTCATGTTACAGTTTCATACATACCTTAAAGTAATACCTTACCTTATAGCCTGAAGCTTAAAAATCTCAATATAAATTCATCCTCAAATATTCTCTTTTTCTTCTCTATGTCTGTCGAACCTCTCAATGACCCCCTTTTTTCTGATCAAAACCAATGAAGAACTAGAATTTTTGAATAACAAATGAGCTTATTGTTGAATCACCTTTACAAATCGCATTACATAAATTTATCAACCGCTATTTCACCTACTTTTTGTCTTCAAAAAAAAAAGATCAATTTATCAAACTATCTGGTTGGATTGAATAAGAAGACAAAACAAACCTTAACTCAAGTTAATAGCCTATTAAGTCTTTTTTACAAGAAACCATTAGAACTATTTTATAATCTTTCAGTTAGTTGAAGAAGTCTCTGAGAATGACTCAACCAGTTTAAAGTAGATATTTATCAACATATCTTTCATTTCAGGTGAATTGATGCTGCTCAATGAGGCCACATTTCTTGACAACTTAAAAACTCGATATTATAAAGACAAAATCTATGTAAGTTTGGCATTTTCTCATTTAAATATTTTCATGCATATTTAAACTGTTAATATTTGTAGACATACGTTGCAAACATCCTCATCGCTGTTAATCCATACCGAGAGTTAAAAGATCTTTACGCATCGACGACCATCAAACGGTATAATGGCAGATCGATTGGTGAACTTCCGCCCCATGTGTTTGCCATCGGTAAGTACTGAATGTTTGTTTTTCCTGCATTCTTTTTACAAAACAAAAAAAAACCCTCTCACTCTCTCTCTCTCCAGCCGACAAAGCAATTCGTGATATGCGCGTCCTGAAGGCATCACAATCCATCATAGTGTCTGGTGAATCAGGCGCTGGAAAAACTGAATCAACAAAATATTTGCTCAAATATCTTTGCCACTCTTTGGATAGTGCTGGTCCAATTGAACAAAAAATATTGGATGGTGAGTAGTGTTTTTATTTTTAGCTTTACCTGTGTGTTGGTTCTATTAAATATTTTTTTTTTTTTTTCAGCGAATCCTGTTCTGGAAGCATTTGGCAATGCAAAGACAACTCGCAACAACAACAGTTCCCGTTTCGGTAAATTTATCGAGGTTCACTATGATTCGAAGTGTCAAGTGGTTGGGGGATACATTTCTCATTATTTACTGGAAAAAAGCAGGATTTGTACTCAGAGCTCGGAGGAGAGGAACTATCATGTGTTTTACATGCTCTTGGCCGGAGCCCCTCAACAATTGCGTGATAGATTGGGACTCGGCAAGCCCGATGACTATAGAGTAAGTGTCTTTCGGTTTGTGTATCTTATCTTTACTATGTCATCGATTTGCTTTATGAGTTGAATATTAATTGGATTTATGTACATACTCGTATATGTAGGTGTTATTGACTGATAGTGTTTGAGGAATTTGTATTGATATGAAGAGTCGTACGCTTAAATATCCTTTGATATGGGTTTATTGGAATCCCGCATTAAAAGCCTCATTTGTATTGATATTGACATATTTCAATGACGAAAAAGTAAACTAGCGTGCATTTTGTAAAGCAAAATTGCCATCTACCACGTATCTTTTGACTTTGTTGCCTTTGTCATAAAAGGTTTATAAAAGGATTGAAGTAATGGAACTGCAGGCGATTCCCTTAACCAAAAGTTTGAAGAATCTTAAGCTTTAATCTTATCTTTCAAGAGGATAGAAACAATAGAGAACAACATAGCTTGTAGATACTCTCTCTTTTTATTGAGCCTTGTTATATTGTTGCAACTTTCTTTTCTGCTGAATTCGTCATTTTTAAATTTCTTATGTGACTCTCCATTGGACGAAAAGAACCGTCCGGGAGCGTCCAGGAGCATTCTCAACACATTCCATTGGTGCAAAAAGATCGCTTCTCATGATTCTGAGGAGTGACACCCACTTCTCGATTTGAAGTGAAAATCAACTCAAGAAGCACTAACACATGTTACTCAAATGTCAAGAAGAAAATTTTCTTCAAGGAATATTTTTTAAGAGCCGTAGATGTTTTACTCACACAAAGGCAATTGCGTTAAACTGAATAGAAAAAATGTTGGGTGTTCCATTGGTTTTTAAAATGAGTGCTTCCCCGAGTGAAACCAATGGAAAGCGACATAAGAATACGATGATGAGTTTATAATTTTATACTTCTTCTTTTTCAGTACCTCTCTGGATGCACTCAGTACTTTGCAAAGGCTAAAACTGAAAAACTCATTCCATCTTCGCAAAAGTCCCGCGATCATAATTCCAAAGGTCCGTTGAAAGATCCTATAATCGATGACTACGAACACTTTCAAACGTTGGACAATGCTCTTGTCCGTCTGGGTCTTAGTGGAGACAGTAAATTAGAAATATACTCATTGGTAGCGGCTGTACTGCATTTGGGTAACATTGCATTTGAGGAAATACCCGATGATGCCCGTGGTGGATGCCAGGTTTCACAATCATCTGAGAAATCGTTGACCATTACATCTAAGTTACTTGGTGTTGATCCATTTGAGCTGCGACAAGCTTTAGTTTCAAGAGTAATGCAAAGCAAGGGAGGTGGAATTAAGGGAACTGTTATTATGTGAGTTTGATAAAGAGAATATAAAATATGGGCTATTAACTCATGCGATATTATTTTCAGGGTTCCTTTGAAGATCTACGAAGCAAGCAACGCTCGTGATGCTCTAGCTAAAGCAATTTACAGTCGTCTATTTGATCGCATTGTATTCCTAATAAACCAGAGTATTCCATTCAAAGCTTCAAGTTATTACATTGGTGTATTGGATATAGCCGGATTTGAATACTTCACAGTGAATTCTTTTGAACAGTTTTGCATCAACTACTGCAATGAAAAACTACAGAAGTTTTTCAATGATAATATCCTGAAAAATGAGCAGGAGTTGTATAAGCGAGAGGGTCTGAATGTTCCTGAAATTAAGTTCACTGATAATCAGGACATAATTGAGCTGATTGAAGCAAAGGCAAATGGAATCTACACGTTGTTAGATGAGGAAAGTAAGTTGCCAAAACCGTCGGCAATGCATTTCACCGATGAGGTTCACAAAGCTTGGACAGGACACTTCCGTCTAGGATTTCCACGTTCTTCACGTCTGAAGGCCCATAGGACCCTTCGCGATGAAGAGGGTTTCCTTGTAAGGCATTTTGCTGGAGCTGTTTGTTACAAAACGGTAAAGAAGACGTTATTTTTCTGAAATATATTTGGTTAACTCTAATTTTTGTTTTAAAGGAACAATTTATCGAGAAAAACAATGATGCTCTACACGCTTCCCTTGAAGGCCTCGTTCAAGAATGTGAGAATCCCCTGCTCAAATCACTCTTCCCTTCGGGAAGCAATAGCTCTCGTGGAAAACTAAACTTTATATCTGTGGGTTCAAAGTTTAAAACTCAGCTTGCTGAACTGATGGAAAAGCTAGAAAAGAATGTACGGTTATTAAAGTCTGAAAAGCCTTCAATTTGTTAACTTAATTTTTGCTTTAAGGGTACCAACTTCATTCGCTGTATCAAGCCAAACAGCAAAATGATTGATCGTGACTTCGAAGGCGGCCTTGCTTTGGCCCAACTAAAGTGTTCTGGTACTATCTCTGTTTTGGAACTCATGGAACATGGTTATCCATCCCGAGTGCCCTTTGCTGATCTTTACAACATGTACAAATCCTATCTTCCACCCGAGTTGGCTAAGCTTCAGCCCCGTACTTTCTGCGAAGCTATGTTGCAGTCATTGAATCTGAGTTCGAAGGACTTTAAGTTTGGCATAACAAGAGTGTTCTTTAGGCCAGGGAAGTTCATTGAATTCGATCGAATAATGAAATCCGATCCAGAAAATCTTAGAGCCATTGTTGCAAAGGTCAAGAAGTGGCTAATCCGATCTAGATGGGTTAAGTCTGCCTTAGGAGCTGTTTGTGTTATCAAATGTAAGTTTTATAGGTATCCTTAATCCGTGCTATTGCTAATACTTCGTGTCGTTTTGCAGTGAAAAATCGCATTCGCTATCGAAACAAGTGTGTGCTCGTCATACAAAAAGTTGTTCGAGGATACTTAGCTCGGAAACAGCATGGTCCTAGGCTGCAGGGTATCGCTAAGCTAAACAATATTCGTACGAGCGCTACTAAAACTGTTGATATTGCAAAACAACTGAAGTCTGGTAATGAAGGTATAATCAGTGAGGTGTGCTCTATTGAGGCACAGATTGAAGATGCTATCAAGTCAATCAAAGTAAGTTCTTATGAAAATTTTTATAAATTGAATAATTTCAATGTTTTTTTTTTTATAACTTAGGCAAAATCCAAAATCACAGCGAAGCAAATCGATGAACTAATAAACCGTATCATTGCCAGCATAAACAAATTAACAGTGGCTCTTAACACCAAATTACAGGTAAAATGAACTTATTTATCAAAATTTTAAGAAAGTTTTTCTAATAATTTGCTTGAAAATAAAGGAGCAAAAACAAGCCGAGGAGCAGGAGAGACTGAAGAAGGTTCAAGAAGCTATGGAGGCCGAACGTCGTGCAAAAGAAGAAGAAGAACGAAAGAAACGCGAGGACGAGGAGAATAAGAAACTGTAAGTTCAATACTATTTGAATTTAGTTTAAATGCCTTAAGTACACAGTGTTGCCGACAACGTTTCTTTTAAAGAATTCACAAGAATTCACGGAATCTTATCATATCTATCTTGAGTATCATTCATTATATAGGTACTCAACCCTCAATTGTTATAAATTTATAATATGTAAATACACTTCTGTGTATAGCAGGCACAAATTCTTGGCTGTTGGAAGAAGTCAAAATTTAACATTCGTACTCTATGACAAGCAGGCGTCTTATCCTTCGACAGCTAATTGTTTGTTTGAGTTTATATTCTTGATTTCACTGATTTGGCAAGTTTAAGATTTTAAAAATATTCAGAATTCTAATTTGGTAAAAGGTTGAACTAAGGATTTGTGCTTGGTTTAGAACTTGCCAACATTTTATATCCTTCCTTTGACATTTAAGAGTTTTCAAGACAAGTTCACGTAAACGAAATCTCTTGACATTTACTTTTAAAACGAACTAAATATAATAAAAAACAATTTTTAGCAAACTCGAAATGGAAACCCGTCGCAAGGCCGAAGAAATTCAACGACTGAAACAAGAAGAAGAAGATCGAAGAGCAGCTCTTTCACTGCAAGCCCAATTACAAAAGGAAGCTGAAGACGATGCCAAATATCGCCAACAACTAGAACAAGAACGTCGTGATCATGAGTTAGCTTTGCGATTAGCAAGCGAATCTAATGGTCAAGTGGAGGACAGTCCGCCCGTGATCAGGAAGTATGTGTGGTTATCGATATGGGTTTTGGTTTGTACATATTAATTTGATTTAATTTAATTTTGATTTCTTAAAATTTATTTCTGGAGAGCACATATCTTTTCTCTTGTTTTTTCTAGTTCAATTTCTAATTTTCTTTTGTAAATCTTTTTTATTCTAATTTTTTTTTATCTTTTCTTTTGATATTGTATAAAAAAAAGAAATTTTTTCTCATTTTATTTTATTTAACCTTTCTTTCTCTCAGTGGCCAAAGCGAAGTTTCGTCCATGGGGCCAAACAAACTTATCAGGTACAGCACACGGTTATTTTAATTTGAATTTCTTTTGCAGGGAGTGTTTCTTTTTTTTTGAACACTAATGTTAATCAAAAAGAAAAACATAAATAACACACATAATGTACATTATATTGCTCTATGCTCACTTATAGCATGTAGTATATACCGAAAATATTTTTAAAACCGAATAGTTGTAGATTGTGACTTCTAGAAGAATTTTTTAATCCAAAAAAGAGATGATTATAGACAAACCAAATTTGTTATAAAATATTTTATTTAAAAGAAAAGACTTTGCATCTTAGGCTGCCCTTAAATTTTTCCTCATATATCGGTAAATATAACAAATAGAAGTAAATAAACCGAGTGCAAAATGAAACTATCAAAGTGTACATAATGCATTTCGAAGTGAAATCAAGTTAATATTTCCTAATTTAATGAAGCTTGTGGATGTTAGTCGCAATCAAAGTAATTGGTTTAGTGGTTCGTTTAAATGAGGTATTTCCTTTCTTTGTTGCGTATTTAACAGATGCAAAAATTTCTCCTAAGAAAGATACTGGTCTATTAATCAGTGTCATGCTCCGTCAGATGAATACACAGATTAACAGCGTTTTTCATTGAAACTTACTCTCAAAACAAGATCTACTCATGCAAGAGTAGATTTCCCAACCAAATGGGTGTAAATCTTTGACGTATTAGCTCTTTTCGTCAATGAAAAATGTTATAACATACCAGCATTTTGAACATCGAGCGAAACTGGTCATCTTTTATATAATGTTTTTGCATTTATTTGCCTTATTGCAAAAGAAAGAAAGAATTTGGTTGTCGCTCCATTTCTTCTAAAACTCAAAAAACAGGGTAATAAAGGAGTCTTATTTTGATTTTGTTTGACCTAAGGGGAAGGATCTCTTATGTCTCGGACTAGCAGACGACCATAAAAACACTTATATGTATGTCTATTATGATGTTTAGAACGTCATCTTGTTTTTGAATGGAATACCTTCCTATTTCTTATTTTCCCCACTAAAAATATTTTAACGATAAAAAAGTTTGGGTGTAAGATTACTTCTAATTTCAATTGCAAACTGAAAAGCGAAATAAGAGTAACTTGGTTCCAAAAAATACTTTCAAAGCATACAGGAGGCTTTCTTCTTTAACACTTCTGGGTGACAAAATCAAAACAACATAAGAAGACAAATTCGAGCTGTTCTGATGTTTTAGTTATGTTTTGACATCTCAAATTCAAATTTTAAATAACTTCAATTAAATAAAATGATTGGGATGGCGCAACAAAGCTATGGAAAACTTGGGGGCTAACGCATTTAAGAATGTACTACAATTTTATGCCGATTCTGAAAACTTTTTTATTGTAGCCTTTTTCTTTGATGTTTCTGGGACTCGAACCACAAAACTCCCATTTTTACGCAACGTTATACCAACTCATTTTCTTGTTATGGGTCTTTAAAACCTCCGAATACATTTATACAAAATTTCATCGGTAGTTTTAAAAAGATTTTCATTTTGTCGCTGATTTAGTTTAAATGGCCTCGCTTCTTGACTCATATGTTTTTACATTTAACAAATCTTAACAGTCGTTTCTTTGCATTGCATTATCACTTTAATTGTATTTGTTTCTAAAACCTGCTCTATATGCCCACAAATCTACAAAACGGAGTTTCTACTCACAAAATCTCGTCTCGAAAATATCTTTCTCTTCAATTAATTAATCTACACCTTTTACTCTTTCAATTTATTTTGTTTTGCTTTATTAAGTTTTTCTTTCTTTTGAAAACATAAAATTCATTGATAACCAATGACTTCTTAATAAACTTTTAAA
The DNA here is from genome assembly GCA_949752695.1 of Melanostoma scalare. Taxonomy (NCBI): domain Eukaryota; kingdom Metazoa; phylum Arthropoda; class Insecta; order Diptera; family Syrphidae; genus Melanostoma; species Melanostoma scalare. The sequence goes on along the minus strand of OX456985.1, from coordinate 232,192,298 downwards.
ATATTTCTCAGTTTTAGAGGTGTAACAAACTTTGCATCGCGCTTCCACCACAAGTAAGTGAAAACTTAGACCATATCGTTGCAAAGACAAAAACAAAAAATTAACAATGCTCAGTTGAGCTTCTAAAATTATTCTTCGTTCTTCAAAGTTGATTTACTGTTATGATTTTCCTCAAAATTCATTGCTAGCAAAATCAAACATCATCTCAACAGAAGTCACCCTAGCATCATTCATTGTAAATTTCCATTTTATGTAGGATAATCTGCAATCTTTTGGTTAACAGCTAATCATGTATTTGTTAGTGAGCAAGTTTGAACATAGGACTAGTAATTGATGCACCGAACTCTATTTATATAAAATATTAAATATTTTACAAGTCTTCAAGACACTTGCTGTTGTACATAAATAAACAAAAAAATAATGGATTATGTAGTGCACATATGTACATGTTAAATACTGACACTAATCGTTTAATTAATTTTATATGAGACAGTTCATTTAATGCATGTTGAATTGACCAATGTACAAATAAATAATTTAATAATCCTACATCCTAAGCTGGCTCATATAAATTGAAAAAAAAAAAAATCTTATTGCAAATAACACAACTAAGTTTATGATGTAAAAAAATAAAACTGAAAAATAATTTTTTTTTATCGATATTAGGTCCGAAAATGTTCGCGCTCAACAGCAGCTATTGGGCAAGCAAAAATATGACCTGTCCAAGTGGAAGTATTCCGAATTGCGTGACGCCATCAACACTTCCTGTGATATTGAATTGCTTGAGGTGAGTTCTTTAACAGCTACTATACAAATAAGAGTTCTCTTTTTTATTTGCTGTATGTAGTTCACTAAAAAATTGTACTAGAGAACATCATATGCATGTTGAGCAACCCCAAAAACATAAAATACGCTCATTTCAGCAATGCTTCTGGAACTTTCCATTTCAAAAAAAAATTGGTAATCGAACTATCCCGCAGATGGGTAAAATCAGCCGGAATATGGTATTAAGTCTTGGTGGCTAATGAAAAAGTTTTTACGAAATAATAATATCAATGAGGACTACGAACAACACCTAACAAAGACTAGATACATTTCGAGCCATTAGGTGTTGTGTTGGTAGCTCGAAAGACTCAAGTCGCACAATGTTCAACTATGTAACAATATTACAAATACTTGACTAGTTCAATGCCATGATAGCATAAATGTTTTGAACTAAAATGTATGAAGGGCTCTACAATATTACCTAAATACTGATATGGTTCTACGTTTAAAATAATAATAATCACCGACCGATCATTTTTCTAATTTTTGCAGGCATGCAGGCATGAGTTCCATCGCCGCTTAAAGGTTTATCACGCCTGGAAGGCAAAGAATCGCAAACGCACCACCATGGATGAAAATGAACGAGCTCCAAAAAGTGTGATGGAAGCAGGTAAATCATTCGGCCATTAATTTCATAAATAAATTAATGTATGAATTAAATTTCTTTTTAGCTTTTAAAACTCCACCACTAGTACAGCCGAAACAAGAAATTACGACTGCCCAGCATCGCTATTTCCGCATTCCGTTCATGCGTGCGAATGCACCAGAAAACAGTAAAGCACTTCTAACATTATAACCTTATTCAATAAAAAAATATAATTGATTTTTACTTTAGCAAAACGTGGATTATGGTATGCTCACTTTGATGGCCAGTGGATTGCCCGCCAAATGGAGTTGCACGCTGACAAAGCTCCTATTCTTTTAGTAGCTGGTAAGATTTGATTTTTTTATTTTCATTACTCGAACGCAGGAAATAATGCCCACCTTCTTATTTAGGTGTCGATGATATGCAGATGTGTGAATTGAGCCTAGAAGAAACCGGTCTCACTCGAAAACGTGGTGCCGAAATCCTCGAACACGAATTTAACCGAGAATGGGAGCGCAACGGAGGCAAGCCGTACAAAAACCTGGGTGCTAATAATAACCATTAAACACTTAAGCGGCAATTCACTGCCACAAGATCATAGACTTTTGTTTAAACATTTGCGTTTCAAATCGAATTTGAATTTTATAGCATTTTTCTTCCTCAACAAACAAAATCACAGTCAACAGAAATTTTAAAGGAAAATCCAGTTAAAGTGCCTTTTAGTTTCCACATTTATACCAGTTTTGCCCATTTCGACCAGTTGAAATTTCTGTTTGTACGGATTTAAAAATAAATTACAAATTAAAACTGATGTAGGAGTAGATTTATATCTAAAAAAAACAAATATTTGTCAACATAGCAGTATTGATAATTAAAATTTATTCCGTAATACATTCCAAGCAATGTATTTTTATGCAATATCATTCAAAAATAATAATCAATTGTAATTTTAATTGTTCAACTACATTTCTATGCATTTATATACAGAAAAAAAACCATTGCTCTAGCAAATGAATAAGCGTTTCCGTAACTCAATAGTAAAATTTTTAAATAAAACATACAATTTATATAAAAAACAAGAAAAGCGTATATTATTATTATAACTATAGTTAAATAATTTGAAGTAATTTATGGAGACAAAAGAAAAATTTATAGTTTATATTATAAAAAAAAAGAAAACAAATGGCATCTCTTAAGTTAAAATTTTAACGGTGTTTGAAAATTTGTTTGAAAAGGATGTAATTTAATAAATTGAAGCATGGAAATAAGAAAAATAAATATATAAATTGATATATGCAAACCATGTAAAATTAAATGATAAAAATAAATAAACGATTTCTATTTATAGTTTTTTTGAGTTGCATCTTTTTTAATCCGCTTTCGAAATCCCATATATGAAATGGATTTTTTTGCCTTATTGAATACATTTTTTTCAAGGCGCAATAAGCATGGTGATCTCTTTAATAGAAACAAAGGGCTCTTGTGAACCGTGAGTACTTTACTTTTTTCAAGAGAGTAGTATTTTGACATGACAGCTTTCAGGGATCTCGGTACCTCTAATACAATCCTGGCAACAGAAGGTACATTTAAAAGTTATTTTGAACTACAGCGGCATATACCTACATACATAGGGTGGCGCAACAGAGCGGGAGGCTCCGCGTCTGGGGTATTTCTCACAACCATGCCCTGTGAGGGAATGGACAGCATGTGAGAGCAAACTGTAAAAAAAAACCACTAGCGAAAAGATAACAACCAAATAGGGGTGATCCAAATATTGTTCCAACACTTTTACATTGCCATTTTAAGTCACATATGGAACAGTTTCATAGGTAATTTTTCCTGCGTGGGGGGGGGGGGGGGGGGGCATCCCTACATAACATGTAACATTTAAGGCGACTATCGTCTAAATCTTAGGTACTGAAAAAGTTCCCCAACATTTGTGAGACGATAGTAAACCAGTTATCCTTTAATTGCTAAAAACGAAATTATATGAAACAATCTTTTGACGACCGATTCGGACGATAATCGTCTAAAAAGTTATGAAATCTTTGTTCTCCGACAAAAAATGTTTGAAACATTTATTTAGCAAAGCAATGTTTATTTTTTACATTATTTATGTTGCCGACAGAGGCAAACAAAAACCGGGAGCTCGATTAAGGAATTAAAGGCGAGCGTTTTCAATTCGATGTCTCTTAAACTTGCCTCGCTCGATTTAGTCAGTTATCAAATTCGCCATAGAAATCGAAGTTTAGACGAATATAAAGCGAAAGTGACAATACCAATACCAAATCTCATAATTCAGCCACAAAAAATGCATAGGCGGTGGCGCCAGCCTCTGTATGGTGTACTTCTTTCACTTATTTAGCTTCGAAAAGACTACCGGCTTTGAATTATTCTATTTCTGCAATATTTAATGCAGGCGAAACGGCGAAACACCATGCATTATAAAACTATATCAAACCTTCTGAAACGTGTTGCATTTTTCACAATCATTTTAGTTCTACACGAATGGGCTTCCCATCACGACTAGTACAACCATCAGAGCGGTTGAAGAGACGGGTGAGAGATTTTAAAAGAAACATTAAATAAATAGAATTAAACTATACAAAAAAAAATTGCATCAACGAATAGATAGAGAGTGGCATCACCTGTGCCCCTGTTCTGTAACTATCGCCTCGATAAAAGCAGGCGATAAACGGTGGAAAATGGAACGAAATCCTACTAAATTCATAGAATTTTATTCCATTTTCCACCGTTTATCGCCGAGGCGTCAGGCGATAGTTACAGAACAGGGGCACTGGGATTGATTGCGAAAACATAGAACTTACAGAATTGATTTAGCTTAAAAACTGAAAGTGGTGTGCGTATGGGCTTAACAACTTATCTGTTTCCCAAACCAATTGTTTTGCGAACTGTTATACCGAGGGAAAACTATCTGTCAATACGATGGGGAACACTATGTACACTTTCTTTAAGACTATCTCTTCAAACGAATCAATAAACAGCACCCAAACGTTTAAAATAATACGTTCATTTATACAATGTAGCTTCATTCATAAACTACATTTTGATTTTAATAGACAACAAGTCAGGTTGGCCGAGCGGTCTAAGGCGCCAGATTTAAGCTCTGGTTCCCGAGAGGGAGCGTGGGTTCGAACCCCACACCTGACAAATTCTTTTTTATTTTTGTACAAGTTTACATAAATGCTTTAAGATATAAGATGTATTTTAATAATGTATGGCATTTGTTTCATTTTATTGTAAATTATGAAAACTAACCATAAAATTGTGCTGGAGCATAAAGAAGGTTGCCGTATTTATAATCGAATTTCAGAAGCAGAGAAACTTTAAGGCACTTTTAGTCATTGCTTGTGTAGAATCGATATTTGTAGTCATTGTTTAACACTGTTAAAGTTTGGTTGGTTAAAATAATAATTTAAAAAATTAACTTTACATTCCGTGGTTTGCTTACAAGCACTGTCAATTCAAGAAATCAAAGTTTTATAAGAGGGATTTTTGCATAGCTACTGATTCCTAGTCGGCCATGAAATTAGCTGCACTAACTAACCTGGCCAACAAAACAAAAATTAAAGGAAGCATGATTATTTCGTGTTTATTTGTGAATTAATAAAACAATTGATGAGAAAAAATATTACAATTGTATGCAAATTAAATGCTTGTGTTCTTTGGTGATTGATTTTTTTCATCTGTCAGTTAGACACACACACATTCATATAAAAAAAAACTCTTGCTCCTTTTTAATTTCCTAAATATCCAAACAAAATCGAATTTAGTAGCGACTACAGTCGACTGCAAATGGTTCAAAGGAAATCGACATTAGTAAACTCGACATTTTCATCATGATAAAGCACACGAACGAGCAACCCTACTTTTAAATACATACACTTTTTCTGTGGAATCCCAAAATTTTACCCATTTTCTCTTGATCTTTATTGATCATTAAACCCTTCAGTTTGTTTAACGAAAAATTCAACTCTTTGAAAAGTATTTGCAGTCGCTTTCTGATTCGAATTTTTCTAGCCAAAAACAAAATTGATTCGTAATACTTAATGCCCTGGCAATGAACTGAGCTACAAGTAATGGCGAATTGCTGATCGCAGAAATAAACTAGAACCAATGAAACTCTATGGTTGAAGCCACGGATTAAGCGGTAAGGCGATGCCACTCAGCTTTCATCTTGTTCTAATTTTATTTTGTCGCTCTGTCTTTAACTAAACTGCCGCTTGCCAATCAAAGCTTCGTGCATTATCGGAACGAAAGACGACGGGCGTGTATAGTCGTTGAATTGACATATTAATCCGACATAATTAATTTAATACTGATGAAACAAAGCAAACTGTGCTCCCCAACCGCACTCTTTATAATGCATTAATCATTTTATTTCTCTTTAAGATTAAGGTCACGTTTGAGCTTGCAACATTTTATTTACAACTGCAATGTGGATCTCTGTTTGTCTGGCAGAAAGTAAACTCAAGACGACAATTCAAAGAAAAAGTAAATGCAACACAAAAACACCTTCCCCAATGTAAACAACAATTTCCTCTTTAACGTGTTTCTATTTGCTTTTACAAAAAGGACAATAAATCAATGTATGAGAATGAGATTAAAACCTCCTTCCCAGTCCCCACTCCCCACTTGTAGATCTCTATCACTCTATATGAATATGAGCTCCATACATTTCCCCTCTATAAAAGCTTTTTAAACATAGAGAAGATAAAATACATACTCTGAGAATGCAAAATCATATGAAATGAAACCCCCGAGCCGAAGGCTTTACTCAGTGAGTGTCTTAGTCGCAGAGGTAAAAAGATCGTTTTTGTTTCAGTTATAAAGTGCTGTTCGAACAGGTTAAACGTACCTATCCGATAGATAAAAATAAAAACTCACATTTAAACTCAGAAAAAGTGTGGTGAAAGATACTTTGGGAAGTCAAACCCTTGGTGCGTTAAAGTAGTGTGCTTCTTACCTCTAACTACCTTCAAAAATTATTTTCAAAATCTACAAAACTTGACCATAAAAAAGAAATATTTGAAAAAAAACATTCATCCATAAAAAAGTTTGTCAATTGGCAAGTAGTCTGACTCATCGAATTTTTAATTCCTCAAGTGATAAGACAAGCATAGATAAGGGCCGCGAAATCGATAAAAATACTGAAATTCACCTACCGACGCTCGATAACATTTGATTAGAAAAAAAATGAGTTGGAATATTTTTGGAATACCTTTGCTATTGACATTGGCTATTGGCATTGGTGAGTGCTTTTTTTTAATAATTTCTTTATTGTCTGTTAAAATTTAATTAAGTCCAATTTTTTTGCGGGGAAAATTATTTTAGGAATTTAAAAACGAGTTTGTTTTTTTTTTTTGTTTCTATTGACGTGGTTTGTTGATTTGAGAGAATTCAAACGATTTTAAAACCGGATTCCAGATTCTCATTGAAATCAATTAATGATTTTTCTAAGCTTTTATTTTAAAATCTAAATACACAATCACTTCACTTTAAAAAGTTTTTATTCGATGCGTTGAGCAAAAATGAACGACAACGTGAATGTTTGCAAAGTTGTCTGACTTCTTGGAAGATTATCTTCGACTTTAATGGGTTCATTCTTCATTTAGTATAGTGTAGCGCCATCAGGGATGCTGCATGGGTATGTGTGACTTCCTAAAGATGCATAAATTTAGTTGTAGGACTTCTTTGTCTGCAATTTTCTTTGTGGCATGTTAAAATAGTTGCTTTTGAACGGCTTTGGTCTTTGCCATTTATGAAAACGAGTTTGGATAAGCTACATACATACTTTTATGTTATTTCAAAGTGTAATTCACAACAAGCTTACATACAGTAAGTTGTTCAAAGAAGACTGAGTTGGCATGTTATGTGTACAATTAGGAAGATATATGAAAGATGAGCTCAACATCTGCGGTTTAAATGATCATTTACTATCCAAAACAAAAACAATTATCAGTTTTAAATTCATTTTTATTGTATATCACTTATAACTACTTACATGCTAACAAAAATGTTTAAACTAGCTTACATAATAACTTAATTAACTTACTGACCCTAGGCGGGTACTCTAAATTACACAATAACTTATTTCTATTGCCTTTCAAACAATTATCAATTATGCTGACGTGCTGCTTCTAATGGACAAAATTTAAACAACAAAAATTCTGAAGAATTATAAAAGTTGCACTGAGCTTTTTGAACAATAAGATCACGGCCACGTACTTAGCGGCAAAGCAGCAAAATTTAAACAAAATTGAATATTAAGTGACTTAGCTCTGTCTCCTAGCTTTCAATTTAGTTCTAAATTTGCAGCTTCCGTGGGAAAGCGTTTTTCATGGCAGTATTTTATTCTTAGAGGAATCGCCAATTCATCCCGAAAGGCGATACAAGCTGAAAATCCGTTGGTTTTTCAATTAACACAAGGCGCCCAAAATTTGTCTGCCGGAAAATACCCAACAATGACTCTTGCTTTGCCTAAAATTTCAGACTTCTCAATGACTGTTTAAGTTGCCTAGTTAAAAACGCAATGAATATACATCGTTAAATGGAGCTCGCAAATTCGCAGTAACTAAAACTACGGCAGCAAAAAATTGATTGGTTTTTTCCACGTTTTTGAATCATAGAAGATTGATTTTAATTCACCGTTAAGAAATTAGAAGAGCTAATGATTTAATATTTTCTGTTTTACTTGAAGCACTATTAATGTTGTAACGTAACGTAAGCGATTTTTGAATGAGAATCATAAAGTTTAGTTTTACATGGCGTTAAAAAGTCCAGCTAATAGAATTCGCTATGTTGATTTGCCCTCAACTTTTACGCTAAGCGCACGTATTGAACACGCTACGTGACACAAACCCTTAACACAAAAACTCTTTAAACACCGATCTCGTTACGTTCCATTTGCTATTTAAGGGCAGATAGACAGACAGCCTTGTGGTTGCCCTGTGGTCGCCACAAAGCGTATTTTGATAAATCTCAACTCGTCCTGATTGTCAAATAGAGTGTTCTAGAGCCCTTGGTTGTGGGTTTCCCCTTTGCTGGAACGAGCACGGTTGATGAACAGGACTGTCGAATGGAATGTATTTTTCTTTGAATGACAAGGATGTGTGGTGATTTTGTAGCCTAGCGTTTTTTGCGAACTGAAGACGCAGATTTTTTTGACAACTCATAGGATTGTTAAGGAAACCTGTGGGTCAGCCCTGGGTAAAGTTCAACGAACAAACTTTATGTCACATTCGTAAACCTTAAAATGGTTCAAAAGTCAACGTTTTGAAGATATCATTTAGACGATAATCGAGTTACGAGAACCAAACACTTAACCCTCAAAACGTGATCGTTCATGAGACGATAGAAGTTTTCAATGTTAAATGAAGTATAACTATAGTCGAAACGTTATGCACATTCCATAATCAAGTTTAGGAATGCCACCTAATTTTCTGCATTCTTGTTTAATTTTGAATACCAATAAAATTTCTTATAGAAAATTCGAATTAATTTTAAACGGCAGTCATACTTGGTCTATAAAACAAAAGTTCAAATGAACTCACCTTGAAACCTACTGACATCGATTTGAGAGTAACAATGCCAATAATTGATACTTTTTCAAGGGGAGTTTTTTTTTCAATTTCGCAAGGTATAGCCAATTATTATTTTTTTTGTTAAAAGCAAAGAATTCCATTTTAACTTTTTTTTTTGTGGGTTGGTCACGTTTTGCGATCGCTCACCGAAATTGCTACTTTAAGCATTTTACACTTTTTATTTTCATAGTCAGATTGAGACGAGCAATTTATGCTAAATCAATTCCCAACCACCACAATCACGGCATATACTCGTATTTTGGAAAAAAGATATATTTTGCATGCAAGACATTAGCTAGTCATTTAACCGTGATATTGGATACATTGTAAATTTTCAGTCTAACTTCTCCTCATTGTATGTATTTAGTTACGAATGGTAAATGAAAGAGTTTCATAGTTTTATGCAAATGGATCGTGCGAACAAAAAAAAAGCTTGCAACTGACAGCACGTTTTATTCTTTACTGCGATAAGGTAGGCATATCTAGTGTAAATATTTAAGAGAGTACTCTGATGTCTTCTTAGTTTTTTCTAGTTTTTGTGATCAAAGCTAATAAAAGTAAGGTGAGATAAGATAATTGTTGAGAAGGCCTACAATCTTAATAGTAAGTGGGTAAGAACGAAAATTTATTAAATTAAATTACTTCTCTCTTGTGTAGATATACACAATACGTACTATGTTAATAGAATAGTGCAAAAGATCAGCAAATAAAATGTCATCAAAAGTAACATGGCAGCAGAAAAGCGAAAGGAATGACTAACTACTGTAAATTATAGAAAAATTAGTTGAATTATTGTGAGATAAAAGTCAGTGATGATTCACCCTTAAACACTGCAAACACTGGAAAACAATTGGATTTTTTCGAAGAACGTGAACTGTAAAATAAAACAAATATTTCCCACGAATCATGATGTTTGAAATTAAAGCTGAACAATTAGAACTAAGAATTCAAAAAAAAAAGATTATCTCTAGGAATAGCGAAAGATACTTGAGACTTTGATCTGCTAATATGTTTGTTGACTAATATATACTATGTGCGCCTATTTCTTGCAAGTTGAATAAATTAAGTGCGTATCAGTTTTTATCTAGATACGTTCTGTCAACAAACAGCAATTATTGCAAAATAACAAACTGTTTATACAAGACAATTTTGCTTACAATACAAGCACATATGAAGTAGATACTTAACGGTTGCATCTGGTCTTGCCGAATTTATGAATCATGTTTATCTACTGTCCCAATTAAATGCTTATTTTTCATAAGAGTTGTTATTTGCAAAGCCAGCAGCATCAAGTTTATGTTTACAGTATACCGGCTGTTTTTGGCAGTTTTAAATAAGAGAGTTATAGGTTAGCAAATATGTAAACACATGAGTTTCATTGGATCAATGATAAAAGATAAATAGATTAGAAAATTGTTTTTTCAATAAAGTCACCATGTATAATTTGTAAAAGATAAAAATTACATGTCTAGAGAGCACGTGGCTCTATTTTACTTTCGAACATGCTTTCGTGTTGTTGTAGATATATTTACGCTGACATTTAATATCAATAAGCGATTAAATGTTAACCTTCGGGCTTCTCTTTATTCTGTAAACTTATATCCGGATTCAATATTAATTAAAAAATAATAAACCAGAATTAAATTAGCATTTAATCTGCTACAATTTCCGATCTTGAAGTTTACAATGCTTAATGCTTACGGAAAACTACGACGTATTGTCAGTTCTGCTCATTTCTAGTTATTTTCATTGTAAGGGGAAACTGCGGAATAATTGTTAACAGGCAGCTATTTATTATACGAACAAACTCAAAAACAGACTTACGGCTCAGTTATAACGGAAGAATAATTGTTTGGTATGAAAATAACAAAACCTTAGCTACGGCCATGGTACTGTAACACAAAACTACAAGTGCTTATAATACAATGACAAATGTAAGATTTCCGTAGCACTAAGCTACACATTTGCTTGTTCTCCTACAAGTGTAATGGTTATAATCCGACAAGTAACTCTTGGCTTGTAGACTTGCATTTTCGTATTACGGGCCTCACAACGGTTTTGAGTTTGGATAACTTGTAATGAGATTTCTTGTTTTATTTAAAAAGAGGATACTCATCACATTATCATGCGTATAACATCCCAGAGCATGGTGAATATTCCGATTCCGAAAACTGGGCCATTTTTGAACTTGAGCATAGAAAGTAAATTTAAAATTATTTCGATTATTTTAAATAAGGAAACTTAAATTATTTTTTGATTTAAAAGAGTTTTATGAACTTTACATACGAATATTTCTTCTTGATCAAAAAAAAATTTCTTTTTCTTTTTTAGTGTCTTCACTTCCTTTAAATGGAACTTTGGAAACTGGGGTGAGTAATTTTCTGTTTTTGATGTTCTTACTATCAAAACTTTTACTAAAAACTTGTAATTTTTATTCAAACCGTTTTAACACAGAAATCAATAAATATAGCCTAAAGATATTTTAGAGGATGAATAGACAAAAACATCTTTAAGTGACAGATGTGCCTTTTATATACTGTGTCACTCATTAAGTGTGACATTTAGTTTGCTTTTTTTATAATACGATTGATAAAGCATGAGATACGTTCAAATGAAGCTGTACGGGTAGCTCGTATTTTTGAAGTTTTTGTAAATTTACTCAACAACTAAATTTTTGATTCGGTGTGAATAGGGCAGTTCACTCCTTACAACTTTTTAGGCAAACTTTGGTCTGAACTCCCAATGTTTTATAAAATATATGTCTGTTCGACTTGTGAGGTGGTTTGCAAATATTTAAAAACTTAGGTCTGTCCAACTTGACAAACATTTCATGTAAAATTTAAAGAAAGAGATTTTTATGTAGGAAAAAAATATAATAGCTTTTTTGAAAGCTGTCATTTGCTATTTTCAAACGATTTATTTTGGAGTAAACTTTATTCATTGCAATATCAAATACTAAAGTATGTACTTTTTATTTGTATCAAGAGCAGACTGCACTGTACACCTCGATCATACGCACTCACACTCGGTTTACAATGTTGCACAATGTACTAAAAGTATTAGAATAATTTGACAGCAACTGAGATGAAGATGCTGCGAATGACACCAAGAGTAACAAAGCTTGATGGAATTGGAGGTTCCAAGATCTGGGGAAGCCTTCACGCCAAAAATGCCGTCTTGGAAAAAATTTGTTGGCACACGAATCCAATCCTTTTTTCTTTCAATTCATACACCTACTGCCAACTCTAAAATCATACATCGCAATATAGCGTATACCTAGACTAAAACACTGCCCATTTCCTAATTCTAAATTGAATTCAGTAATAAAATTAGAATATCTACGTGCTTATCAAAGAAATGAGCTGTTCTCAAATTGTATCCACAACATAAGAGAAAGCATGTAACAAAAGTAATGATAAACAGTTCATCACACTTTCAGTTCCCATTCCATATTCAGTTCATTGCGCTAATTTTGCGATGTTTTTAAATAATATACAACACTAAAAACTAAGTGATTTATTATCAATGAGTGAAATATTCACTAAGTAATCAACTGATAGGTGATTTATTCATTTGAAAAGATATGAGTGCAATGAGCGAAGTACCTGAAGTGAATGTCTTCGGACTCATTACAAAATATTTACTGCAGACGTTTATTATCCACCTCGTTTCGAGTGCTTATCGGTTTCCGCCGAGCACATCTTCGAATTTAATTTTTATAAGGAGTCAATACGATTGTGGTAAAATCAGACAAACATTGTTAAACCTTGTCATAAAATCCGCAAGTGAAAGTCCATCGACATGTATTTTTTTTTTCTTCAGCTCCAAAAAGTCAAAAAGAGTGATGGCTGATGGTAGCAATAATTTCGTTGTTGGCATTCCGAAATCTCGTTTCGTTGTTTTCTTATTTATGGCAATTATTTGGCTGATGGATTTCTGAAATCTTTGTTACCGAGAATGTTACCTAAAAACGACATTATCTTGACAAATTACATCAAAGTAACCAACGATTAGCCTCGTTTTTTTTTTTTAAGTTAATCCCGCATGCAACAAACTGTTTGCATTTTAAAAAGAAAAAAGCAATCACATATGCCATAGTCCCTAATTTCCATTAAACCCAAAACATGACTTCAGTTGGTAAAAATAGTTTTCATTCTCACGAAAACCAAATAAACACTTCTTCAACTCGCGATTGGAATTATAATCATCAAACATTCATTTGATGCATTTATTATACCCAACAACAAAAACTGTCATGAATCGGTGGCTTCACAGTTGCTTATTCAATTGATTAGCATAACATTTGGCTAACCAAGTTAATTCATATTCTTACAATAGCGCCACAATATCCGAATTTAAGTGTACCTTTTCTTTATCTATTACTCAGAATCTCATTTTGCTATATTAACATAAACTTCACATAAACAAATCACAACGGATACATTCTTCAAAGAGAAAATAGGTAGCTAGTAATAGTGACGAAACCGTACTACAAAATATGCGTCATTGGAATCTCCAATCCAATGTAATTGCGATTTCCAGAAATATTCTTCAGGAATTTATCACTTCCGACACACTGTTGTAGCTTCAATAAAACATAAGTGACAGTGCCAAATTGGGGATTTGCGGAAAACCTGCTTACAAAGAAGCACGTGAGTCAACGGATGTGAAAGCCATTGCGTGTGACTTTATCTCTAAATCACTGACATCTATCAAAAGGTGTTAATAATACCAGAAATCCGCAAATAAATTCTTTCAGAAAATTCAAATCTTCATGAGTAATTGAGGGTGTCATCGGCAGTATATGGAGTGGAAATACATATTGTCGTCACGAAAAAACACACTTCACCTTCAGTACTGGAAATTGAAGTGTTTTGATATGCTTATGTATGATGTAGCTGCCTAGTTGACATATTTGATAGGTGCAAATCCCATTACACAGCATTTTAACACCTTTGTAAATTTTGTTAGATGCTATGATGAAGATAACAACAATTGTTGATAAAATGATGGCCTTCAGATTAGACACGAACCAGTGTTTAGTCAAGGTGGCTGCAAAGTACGTAGTTGTTTGAACCAATATTTTCTTTATTGCGTACACTTTTAAATTAGCAAAGCATAAAAATTTTAACACCAACTAATTGTCACACAAGGACATGTCTGTTTGTGAAATATTATGCTGTATATGCTGAAAAACGGAAGTCGATCAATTACTATTCTATACATGTAGATGTAGCTGATTCTTCGGAGGGGTCTATCGCGTTAAAAGATAAGTTTGGAGCACAACATGAAATTTGAAGATAGAAAACTTAAAAACTGTCAATAAAGAAAAAAAAAGCCACGGGTTGGTGTGTATGGGAAGGATAGTATCTATCTTGCTTTAGTTCCATCACTGTTTTTTTTAGAAAGGGTAACCAGCCCCTTTCACTGCTTGAAACAAGCAGACATTTAGTGTCTGTTTATTCAAATTCAACGCTGTCGAATGTATTTTCTTTTTTATGTTGCCGGTGTTCGAATGCATTATCTTCTCATAATATAGGTTTAAACTAAAAGTTTCAATTCACTGCCAATATACCTTCCATCCGTTTTATCCATTCAAAGTTGTGTCAAATTATTTGCACCAGAGACATTTAAAAATTTATCTCCGCACATTATTTTATCATCTTCAGCAAAGACAAGTCATGGGTAAATAAACGATTTGTTTTTTTTATAGTTTTGTTGATAAATAAGACCAAACAAAGGAATTCTTCCAAATTTTATATACATATTTGTGATTTCAAGCAATCAGACCACAAGTCTTTTGTGGATTTTGCTTCAACCACTTCTTAATCATACAATACGAGTGTAAACAGATAAATTTATGATTTTTCATATACATATATGTATTTTTATCTCGTTTCAGAACAAAAACACATTATCCGACGAAACAAAAAGTCTTTTAATTAATACCACAGAATTCAACACAATCGAATTCCGAAAAATACATATTGACGAAGAATCACTAAAGAGTCTGGCCGATGACTCAAATGCTGGAACAGTTGATGTAAATGATCTCAAGTATGAAGTTGAGATTCTTCAACCGGGGACCATTGAAAAGGAAGACCTGGAAATCGAAGAACGTTTTAAGTAAGATTCAAAGACAAAAGATTTTATTTTGATTGCATTTATTGATCATTAAATTATATTTTAGAGGGCCTTCACTTAACTTCGACACTGATGAATTCTTCGAAGAAAACATCGAAGTTAATGCCCAAACAATTCAGCAAGGACATGTCATACTTACGATTGCATTATGTGCATTAGCGTTGCTTTCCATTGGAATATATGCTGGTCTTGTGATGTGGCGCTCGAATTTAGAGTAAGTATCTACGCATTTAATTCACTGCTGAGTTCAAGTAGAGTTATTTCTGTAAACTGGATTTGTTTAAATGCCTTCTCTTGTGCTTTTTGCTTTGAGTTGTAGTTATTTTATATATGTTCACTACGTGAACTAGCTACCGTACGTTACGTTATAGCAAAAGCGTTAATATGTGATAGACTTTGTTCTATGTTTTGCATGAAGAATCGATAAACATGCGATCAAAATTACAATCAGCACCATTGTTCGTTGTCACGTTACGTTGTTTTGTACATGAACCTACATAGAATTTAAGCAAAATTGGCATTTTGATAGAGTGCATTGATTTTCAATGACGAATCTAAATGCCATTATCTTTCACTTCTTATGCTAACAAGAAAGATAACTGTATAACCTTAATTACATATGTACATAATGTGTATACGATCTTGACCTAGCTTGGTACATTATGTGCCTTATGAAGACATTGTACATATATTGGCTTGAATTATTGCTCTCAAGCCGAAAATTAATGTCGCTTTCCATTGAAAGGAAAGAAGAATTCGGGAGCATTCTCAAACCGTTCATTTTAAAAAAAAATTCCCTAGAAATATTTTTTATAAGCCGTAGAAGTTTATATACATATATGTTTATTTATATGTATACAAAGACAAAATTTAGTTATTCCCCGAGTGTAACCAATGGAAAGCGAAATCAAATAATGTCAAAGATCCAGTTTTTTCATTTTCCAATGAATAAACGAAATTGAATTGCCCGTTTACTCGGGCGTATGCGTAATATTTTATTGTGAAATTAAATAGGGATGACAGGTGTTGTAATATGAATGTGAATCTTATTGCCAGTCATCGGTCATCATTGTTAGGACTTTCAAGCCAATATTACCGACATATCATATCATTTTGCTAACCACTTTCATTACGAATAATAATTTTTTTTTTCTTATTTGTAGAAAACGCTATGGAATGCGACAGAGACTGATGACAGAAGACGACTTCTGTACGAATATTCACGATACTCGGCCGTTTTGATGTGACAAGCAATGGAAATGCTGACTTTGATTTTATCAAAACAATTAACAATTAAAGTGTCAAACAAATAATTTTGCTGGACCTAGACCTCAGAGAATGCATTCAATTTGGCTAGATTGCCACTGATGATCAAATCGTGGAAATTCCAGCATTCGTTGTCAACAATAACAGTTTGTGAGCAACCTTAGGATGCTGACTAATTGACTTAGATTAAAGTAATTATACCTTTATTGTATTATTATTAACGAGAATGTTTAATGCAAAGTAGTTTATATGACAATTTCGAGATGTTAATTTGTAGCTGATAAGCAAGCAAACAAAAAACAAAACGACGATAGGTTAAAAATTTGATTCAGTTCATAAGCGTAAGATTTTATGTACGTATATTTACCCATAATGACTGTGATATTGATAGCTAAACTGTTTAACTGACAAAAACAAATGTAATGTTAAATAAATTATCCTTAAACTTAATCTGTTTTGTTCGTTGAACGGAATTAAATTGCACTGAAGATGATAGTGAATTTTTAGCGCTTGCTAAATCTGGCTGGTTGAACTGTCTAATATAATGGTATGTTATTAATTAGTAAATCAAAAGAAAAAAAAAACTTTCTAGCACCAACGAAATGACAAAAGGGCATGCGCTGCTAGCAGATAGCTAGTTCAAGTATTCCAATGCACCTTGTATTCTTAGCGCTTTCAATACTGCACCGCGAAGAAGATCCATCAAGGCTGTACTGAAAACAATCAAAAAATTGGTTAGTCAAGCCTTCAACTGTACAAGAACGACTCAACAAGTGGACATTTTAATTTGTTCTCATAAAAACTATAAAAAGATGTATTGATAGAGTTTTGTCTTTAATTATTAGACTCGTTCGTTTAACTTTACTAAAGCTTGAACCATGAATACAACTAAACAACACAGCGCCGAGCCATCGCGTCGCCGTCGTATTTCAATTCTGTCCGTTCAGCTCAATGTATACTAGCATTGTTATTCTCTTTACTAGTATAAGTATTCCTAGACGCAGGGCATGTTTTCATAAGTCATGCATGACACTCAAGCCATGACACTCATATGATACTACGCGCCTCCATTTCAGTTATATTTTTCTTTGCGCATGTACGTCGCGTCGTTGACACACCGACCGGCACATTTAATTTTTTTATTATCTATGTTTTGCATATGACGTCATCGAGGCACCCATTTGTTGACAACTACAAACCCAACATTCGCAATGTGCTATATCTTGTTTAGCTGAAATATAATTGGCTTGACACCGGTTTCCTGACAACGTGGTGAATAAAAAAATGTTGGTTCCATCAGCAATTCACTCCTGTATCTACTTTTTTTGTGGTAGCGTTACAATTAGTGAATAGAAGGGCATCGCAGTTCTTTAAGAATAAATTCATTGTCTTCCTTTAGTAACATTCAAATATAAAAAACTGCAGTAAAAATGCTTAGTTCGATAAGGTGGTAGAAAAGGTTAGAAGGTTAAAAGGTTATTTTTTTTTTTGTAGGCTTTGATAAGATTCTGTAATACAAGTCTGATGTATAAACTATGCCCCCTATCCAGTGGCGTAGAGTGGGGGGTGCGGAGGGTGTGGTCCACCCCGGGCGGCAGTTTTTAGGGGGCGGAAAAAATTTAACAATAAGTAATAAAAATATTTTGTAAATACTTGAACTATTTTATATTTTCATCGCAACCACAAATTCGGACTGATTGAAAAGAGCAAGGCACGGAATTTCCCATTAATTATTTTGTGACGAATTCAACACACAATTGTTGCTTCAACATTATGAGCGTTTGGCTACAGAACTACATTTATTGCATGTATCTCGCTATTTGTTTCCTTCTTAAGTCAAATTATTATATCATTTCACAGATGAGAAATTAATTAGATGCCCAGCTTTACACACATTGAAACCTGCCTACATGCTGACTAACGCATACATCTACCGAAATTTACCCCTTGTACTATGAGTATAGCTTCCACCATTGACTTTACACAAAATCTCACTACTACCACTTTGAGTACAGCTTCCACCACTGATTCATATGAAATTCCACCAAGGCCACGTCTGGCTGACTTTTTGAATTTTGAAAATGTTTTAAAACTTTTTGTGAAAGATAAGTTCATGAATAAGACTGTTAGATTGATTGAAAAGAAAAAGTAGGAATAAAAATCTTAATACAGCAAAGTTCATTAAAAAAATATCAAAAATTGTAACTCCCAGTTTCGAAAAACTACGGGAGCGAATTTTTCAGTTATTCACAGAAGCTAACTAATGTCTAGCCCTACCTTAAGCTTTTGCTTTTGCGCCAATTTCTTATCCGAATATAAATTGGTATGTGTATTTTCACTAATACTAAATTTTATTCAGCTGAATATGTGTATCCCAGATAAATCTTGTATTACAAAAGCCACTATGTAAGTTAATGGAAGTTATGGCAATATAAGTTAGTGGTTGTCCTCTTGTTCTATACCACTCTATGCATCCAGCCAAGTTTGTTCAAATAGTTGAACAGTGTGAACTGCGCTAATAATTTATATTTTGTGTACCTAGTAAGGTAGTTATCCGAAATAAATGCGTGCTTTTTAGATAACCGTGTTGATAAATAGAGGGCGTTATTATGGGGTGGGTAAATATCCGATAGGCATTTAACAGGGTTGATTTGTGAACAATATCAAACAAAATAACAAGCGTAGAAAAAGATTGCTTACATAAACGGATTGTGCATCAAAGCGGGGAGGTAAATAAACGGGAATTGCTGTAATGCAAAATAATGATGACTGCTCTCACCGAAAAGTTCTCTATAATTAATGTATGTAGGGTATAGTACACATTAAATTAAATACCTAAATAAAAGGGCGGCAAAATGGTCTTCCGCCCCGGGCGGCAGACACTCACGCTACGCCACTGCCCCTATCACAAGGCTCGTCGCGTCGTAGTGGTTTCGGAATACGAATACCACAATAGAAGCATCACAGACGCCCTTGTAGTGAATGTTTTGCCACAAAATTTGTTACTATTAATAAAGTTATTAACAAGTTGCAAATATCTGTTGCCAAGCGTTCATTACGAAGATGTATTTAGTCACTTCTATTTGACATTCGTAGTCCGAAATTGCTACGACCGAGCCCTGTGATAGGGGGTTATTGTCGCTCTAATGTGAATAGTTATTTATATGCGATAATACTGATTGCTCTGCTCATGCAGAGCTTCAATTATATACACTTTTCTAGTACTGTACCTTTCCCATTTTGTCTTGTGCATTCTAGTCCACTATCCACCTGCACCTGTCATTTTTCACAGTCACAGTTCACCTTCACACAAGAACAAAAGTATCGACGGCACATATCGGGAGGCTGGTGTTCATCCTTCAATTCAGATTCCTAAAGATAGCAATTTGACTTTTTGTATTAAATTTCCACAAATTGATCCTTATTGATAGCTAAATTATTAAAAATATATTGTTAAAGTAAAGAAGTGCATTATCTTGAAGCATTAAATTTCTGTTCATATGACAATTGACTTCTCAATTCATTCGTCTGTGCCAATTCCTTTGAGTTCCGCGCAAAGTGACAAAGTCTAGTTCGATTTCATTTGACAAGACAACGGAAAAATGTTCAGTGTCTCATTTTATTTCGCTTTGAGCAACTGTGATGAGTAGAAGTGTTATCGCTGTCCTATCCGAAAAGTATTTTTTCCTACTGACTGAACTGTTGCTGTGCTAAAAGAAAATTTCTTAATTTTAATTTCCCTTTTTATATTATTATTTTGTTTGTTTGAAGATTGTGTACGTGTACACTTAAATGTGTCCCGCGCTATAAAAAGAAAAAACATAACCATACGAATATCAATTTGTGTCTAGAAGACAGTAGACTACCAAGTTGGATTTTGTGTGGTATGTTCTTACATATAAGCCATCAATAGTTGAGTGCCCTCGAGCAATTACACTAATTGAATTGTTTTGTGCACATGGTAGTTATTCATATTAATTGAAACCAAGATGACCTCGACGCATTGGGAAGAGTTCTATGCAACGCATTTACCACCAGCTGATTTTGAAGATAATCGATCTCTGCTGAAGGAATTCTGCGACCGTCACAACAAACTTCAAAATCGCATTGTTTTGGTTACGGTAAGTAGCTAGCATGGACTTATTTGAACT
Organism: Melanostoma scalare; assembly: GCA_949752695.1. NCBI lineage: Eukaryota > Metazoa > Arthropoda > Insecta > Diptera > Syrphidae > Melanostoma > Melanostoma scalare. The sequence continues at coordinate 232,171,722 of OX456985.1, read as the reverse complement.
TTTGTATTTGTATCATTTTTGATTTATGCTAAACAATTTGTTTGTTCGTGCGGGTTGCCGGTACCTACCTATGCTTAGTATTTTTTTTAAATATCTTAAAACAAATCATTGATGTCCTAGTATCTAGTTGGAACATAATTATAGGCCATAAGGTCCAATGTAAAAGATGTGCATATTAAATAAATGAAATGAAACAAGTTTCATCGATTTTCACAATTCAAAGCGATTCTATTGTTTTGCTGGCATTATGTATTTAAATTAAAAAAAGTTACCTGTTAGAGATGACCTACTAATTGCCTTTTGAACCCCCAGTTCATATCACCACATGTTTTTATGCTAAATTTTACAGAATTTTTCTTTCAAAGTCGAAGGCCCAAGTTATATGTAACTGGTGTTTTTGAAAGTTTTGATGCCGCTTTGGTGTAAAAGTCTTATGAGATTCCTTGCACCTTCAACAATCGATTGTTTGGATTACATGTACTTAGCTTTACAAGCACTAGCCTTGTGTGTTTTCGCTATCCGCTGGAATCAGGTTGTCCGCCAAAATCGAAGGCTTGTGCGGGTTTTGCTTTTAAAAAGGTTTCCAAACAACTGGCCAGTGGGGTATTTCTTTATAATCTTGACTAAAATAAATATGTAAATATTTGGGTGCAACATAGCTCGGTGAGGATTGCATTTTTCTCAACCGTTTGAATCGAGGATGACTTTCATTTACGACTGACCCCAAACGGCAAAGTAAATTCAGCACTTTTTTTTACCCACAAAAAAAAATTATATCCTGATCCTGATTTTGCTGAGGATCGAAAGTCGACTTCACACGTCCTACCTACTTTTGTAAACTCATTTTTACTTGCGATTATAGGTACCTACTATAAGGCAAGTCTTGCAATCGTGCAGAAAAAAAATTTTGAGATAACAATCAAACATGACATTACGATGATAGAGAATACGAAAAAAGTGGGTCCTGCAATTCTGTCTGTCTGTCTGTATATGGATCTACAGCCTGAACCAATGGACCGATTTTCTTCAAAATTTGCAGTTAGGGTCTGTGGAGCATCCTACAGAGGGGTTTTTGGAATTGGGTCTCTAGGTCTTGAAATAACGGTACCTGCCATACAACCGATATGATAATACTTATTTTTCTCGAAAACGGCTCCAACGATTTTGATAAAATTTTGTGTGAAGGATTAATTTAGGATTGTTTTTCTTATGATGTAAAAAAAATTTTTGGAAAAGGCCTAAAAACGGTACCTCCCATAGTACCGTTTTTTTTTAAACCGACTTTCTCGTTAATGGCTGACACGATCTTGACGAAATTTTGGATTTAAGAAGTCGTAAGCTGTTAAAGAAAGACTGCATATCAATATTTAAAAAAAACTTAGTTTTGGAAATTTTTATAAATTTTTTTAAAAAATTTTGATTTTTAAAAGTAACTTCGAAACCATAACTTTTATTTTTTTCAAATTTTTTGTCAAAATAACTCCTGTTAAGATCTAGAACTTTGCATACTCGACTTTTAAAAAACAGTTTTTAAAAAAAAAGTGAAAAATAAAAAACCGTTTTTTGGAAAAACTGCTCCAACGATTTTGATTAAATTTTCATCATTCATGTGTATTAGCGATTGCAAAAGAATGGCGTTTTTAGATTTTTGCTTGAAACCTTTGGAATATTTAATTAAATTTTTTCATTATTTTGCGTGATTTAATTCAATTTCCATAATTAATGTGTAGTTGGCAACCCTGTACCACAAAATATATTATGAAGAGCTAATACCAAAACCTTTAACTCAGCCTTTAGATTTTGATATCGTATTTAGAACACAATCGCAAGTTCGTGCGACCCAGTCGTGCCCATTTTTTACTTTAGGCCCAGGCGTAAGCGATGGGTAGCATTCATCGCTTTTTAGCATGAAATGTTTCCAGTGGAAAAGTTACCTAAATAAACTTTAGCAAATTGTGTACACTTCTGTGTTACCTACGAAACGTTCGAAAGCAATAGAGCAATTGAAAATGCTTTGTGAAGACGAAAGAACTTAAAAAAACCAATCCTATACATAGGTATTCCGACTATAAAAGTTTTCCCTTCATTTGTTAACAAAAAGGCACAAACGGAATTAAAACATTTCTAAACAAAGATATTAAACGGTATTTCCCGTGGCGTAATGGTTATCCTGTTAATTGGGAGGTTCCTAGCTCGATTCCCAGAAACATAAACCAACAATTGTTTTTTGAGAGTAATTTCCCACTGTCATGAAAAACACTTTTTATCCTAACCGTTCAGAATCGTCATAAATTTGTATGTCCTTTAAAAGCTTTACGGCTCGAGGCTTACTTAGGTACTTTACTTGCTTAGGTGGGCATTACCGTTCGGGGTGAACCTGGGCCTCAACCAACATCCTTCTATAACGACTTCGATTTCGGGCGAGCTCTCTCCAGTTTTGCGCTCTAACTCGGTTGGGGTCTTCTTCCACTTGATTGCTCCACCTAAGACGAGGTCTTCCCCTTCCGCTATTTCCCTGCAAATGGGCTTTGGAAAGTCCGTCGAGCCGGAGCGTTTGCGTGCAGCCGCTCTACATGGCCCAACCATCGTAGCCCCGCGATACGTACTCTTTTGGCTATGCCCATGTCGCGGTACAGCTCATACAGCTCGTTGTTGTATCTTCTTCTCCACACATTGTCTTCGCATACGGCTTGAGGCATTGTATATAAAACGTATAGTAACACCATTAACACTCAAACTTTCGACATTCAATCGATCGCGTCAATAGGTCTGTTTCTTTACTTTTCGTGTAAAGTTTGGGAAAAAGCCCGGGAAAAAGTTTGGGCTCGAGCTTTTTAATGTTGTTTTTGTAATCTCCATCCGAAAATGAAAAGTAAAGATACACCTTTGGGATGTTTCTTGCTGAATGACATTTATCATGCACTCTCAGCAGAGATACTTAAAAACATACAAACAATTTTGTTTAAGAAACGTGTTAAAATGAGCTCATAGCAATGTTACATTGCATACTTAACATTATTTTGAATTTTCAAACCTACAAAGAGAGATTATGCTTTCCATTTTTCACTTAATTTCAAAAATAAATTTGAATTCAATCGAAATGTTTCGATCAGCTGATTTCACAAACAGCCGATTTGACAAGCAAGAAAGTGCACGAGCAAATTGTTCGGGTAAATTCTTACTGGAGGGGAAGTGACTAAAAAGCAAAAGCTCTGCCACTTTTACGTCAAAAAAAAGTAAAGATACACGTTTCGGGATCCCGCGGGATCCCACGGGATCCCGCGTGTGAGTAAAGATACAGACCTAATGTATAAAAAAAATTTCGCCAAGCTCAATTCTTTTAATCTATCGAATATCAAATTTTGGTTAAACTTAATTTAATTATACTCAATCACATAAGGTTCGTGGCACTTATGCTCATGAACTATGGAACGCTCAAGTAATTTTTAGAGATAGACCTTTTTAGAAAAAAAAATTAAGACAATTATTATTTTTCTTAACTGAAATGTAACTGGCTATCTTTTCATAACTGTTACTTTATAATTTTATTTCAATACAGTCTGGTGGCACCACTGTTCCTCTTGAACACAACACAGTTCGTTTCGTGGACAACTTTAGTGCGGGAACAAGAGGCTCCTCATCTGCTGAATATTTTCTAGATCATGACTATGCTGTTATTTTTATGTACCGTCAAAAGTCTCTCGAGCCATTTACGCGTCACTTTACCGGCCAACAATTCTTCGATATGCTAGACATCACGGACGATGCACGAGGAACAGCGATAACAGTCAATCCAGACTCCGTTGATGTCTTCGCACCTATCCTTGCCAAATATAAGAATGCACGCGAATCACAAATGATACTTTATGTTAGCTTTACGAGTGTTGTCGATTACATGTGGCTGCTACGAGCTGCATGTGAGTGTCTAGCTGCTTTCGAACAAAGAGCTGTGCTCTTCCTTGCGGCGGCTGTATCTGATTTCTACATTCCACAGGATAAAATGGTAAGTCTGCCTTATTTTCTAAGTGCAAATTGGGTGGATGGGCTAAAATAATAAATCAATACTGCATTGTTTTTGAATTTTTTGTTAATAATGTTTTCATATTGTTTGGGTGGTGAAAATGAAAATGGAAGTGTGGTTATGGTTTGTGGTTTGTGGTTGCCTTGCATATGCTGTGCAGTTGGATTTGGGTTGAATTATCTGCCATGTGCAGATGATATGATTTATTTAATAGTCAATCTGCTTCATAAATTTTCCTTGAGGGACAGGAACAGGATGCGGGCAATGTGTGAGTGTTCATTATTTTTCTTATACACGACAGAGCCCATATAGGAGGAGAACAATTTCAAGTGAAATTGAGATGTGAATAGCGTTATTGTTGAGTGAGTGTTTGTGTTGTGTTTTTGCTTGTGTGTGTTATGACTGTGTCCTTGGTGTCAATTAAAATGAACATGATTTATTTAGTGGAGTTTTAGGTGGGTGTGAGAGCTTGTTGGTAATAGACGTGTTCTCTAAACGTTGGTGTTATTTTAACACACAATCAGGTTGAGTTCATAAATTAATTTCATGTCCAAATGATACTAACACGCCTACTCCTAATAAGATACTAACACGCCTACTCCTAATAATACGAGAAAATATTAATATCGGTTTCTATTAAATTAAATTAGCTTTTGTGTCAAAAATACCGTGGGAAATGAACTGAAATTCATGATGACTAATTAAATAACAATGAAAATACTTTTTCAATAGGTAGGTACTCACACCCAGTTCGTCTTTTGAAAATCGATATTGATAATTACTTTCGTCATCAGGATTGCAGGATTGTGGGGCGGCGAATGAATGAAACATAAAGTTTTGCCGACTCTTGGTTTTTGGTTTAGCTCAATTAATTGTGTTCTTCACCGTTAGTGTTTAATTATTATAAAAATAAACAATGGTTCGCACAGTGTGGGTATATTTTTGCTTGTCCTTGATGCCGGCAAACAATGAGCTTTTACTGTGTCGGAAAATGTTGGGGAAAAATAATAATCTGCTTCAGACAATTTGGTCTTACTTTTACCGGAATATGATAAAGATTTCATGTGTACAAGTTCCCTGATGTAAGCCATAAAGTTAGTTTAACGGCGCTTTCCATTGGTTTCACTCGGGGAAGCACTCATTTTAAAAACCAATGGAACACCCAAAATTGTTTCTATTCAGTTTAAAGTAATTTCCTTTGTGTGAGTGAAACACCTATGGCTCTTAAAAAATATTTCTTGAAGAAAATTTTCTTTTTGGCATTTGAGTAACATGTGTTAGTGCTTCTGAGTCGATTCTCAATTCAAATCGAAAAGCGGCTGTCACTCCTCAGAATCATGAGAAGCGATCTATTTGCACCAATGGAACGGTTTGAGAATGCTTCTGGACGCTCCTGGACGGTTCTTTTCGTCCAATGGAAAGTGACATAAGTAACTTGATAGTCATTTCATCACCTGTGCGGGGTCATTAACTGAATGACAATATTAAATAACAATTATGCCCGTCATGCAGTCATGTCTCAAAATTATTTAAGTTTTAGATTAACTAGTTATACTTAAATTAATAATCACCCCAATTTTGTAATTTATGTGCTGGAAAAGTACAAAATTTTTATGGCATTAAACCTCATTTAGGTGATGCGATGGTGTCATAAGATAAAAGGTTCAAAAATTCATTAAATTTACGTCACCAAACTCGCATATACGTTTCAAAATGTGAATTTTGCAACTAGGTTAAATGTTCATCTTCTTTTAAGCCCCCTAGAGCATCGTGATCTCAAAAACCCCCAAACTTATCTTCTTTACTTTAGTAAGCCGATCGTTGGGTGCAAGTTGGCAAGTCTTGGATTGCATCATGGCTGGTGAAAAGAATAGGAAATACTGAACCCAACAAAAAACATTATGTAAATTTATCAATTGTTGACGCATTTTTACTTGCGGTTGTAGGTGCTCAAGAGTGCTTTTTTACAGGTTTGGTTTTTGAATTGGCATCTCTGTTTTTATGATTGTTTTTTCAATATTGGGTAAGGAGAGTCTTTGGTGTCGCTGATAAGGATACTTGAATAAATTTTACTCAAGCTCGTAGTAACGTTAGTGAGAATTTGTTTAATATGTCTCTCTCTTCATCTTCTTAGTAGGAAACTTTGCAAAATTCACTCCTGAAGAGAAGAGTAGGATTTTTTTTAAAGAAGTAGTAGCTGAAACCACGATGTTTCTACAAATTCCTATGACGAAATTACATCAGGGTTCGTATTACGAATTTTGAAACGCCAAAAAAAAAATCGATACCCAAAACAACGATAGCCAGATTACACGTTTATGAATTGCGAGAATGAATTCATGAAAATTTGAGAACGATAACAAAGCCGACCGCCAAAAGAATTCGTAAACAACAGCGAGTATCATTTAACGTGATCGCAACTTGACGAAAAGGAAGGGTTTTTTGGCGAATATTGTAGTTTGTAAAACGAACCCACACTTGTTATAACTCACCAGCGTTTAATATGTCAAAAGGCACATTGTTGTTATTGATATGAAACTGCTTTATTCAACTAGAATTGCAAACTTCTTACCGATTATATGACTCTTCATTAATGAAACCATTGCAGAAAGTGCCTCATGATGTCCTCTCGGATTTCTCCTTTATTTTTTATTGAGGAACAAATTTTCTAATGAGCTATTTACATACGTACTCTTGACAGGAAAAACTGTCCACAGAAACCCTGAAGAAAGAGCATGGCCCGCTGGTTTGGGTCCTGAGGAAGATGTCCGAGATCCTTGCGTGTCTGCTTCATCAGCCATCAGATTTTCTGTGATGTCATGATGTTCTGGAATCCAAACCAGACTCAATAAATTTTTATCTTTCTGCATTTCTGACTCAATTCTGAAGTAATTAGAGAATTTAGACATGAGAACTTAGCTACGGCTGCAGACACATATGCTTTTCCCTTCCAACTATTCTACACCACGTAATTTAAATCCATTAGGGTAGGGTACGATGAACATCTCTGTTTGGGAACGGACGCATTAGTTACTGTCTTTTCCCAGTGTGAACCATCCTTGAACTTCGAGAACTTTGCCACAAACTAAGCAATGGAATCTTCGGATCATGTTACTAAACTGTTCAACTAAAGTGGTCGGATTGGTATGCTTGTGGTACAGTACTGAACTGTTAATCTTAATTACTTCAAGGCACTCAACCATCTTCCGAAAAATACAGACCATTAGAACCTTGAATGTTCTTGTTGTAACACTAGACCAGAATATCAACTACCCTTATACACTCACTACACAGTCGTTGAAAACTTAAGGATTTTTTTTTTGTTCTTGTCTACTTTATCTTGACCTTTTGTAAGATGCCAACAATGCTTGTGACTTGCACTCTGTTTGAAATCGTCAGGAACGAAAAAAAAAACAAAGACGACTGAATACAAAAGTCATTTATGTACGTCTGCTTCCATTGTTCCATTAATGAATACCCCGTTTGCCATTTGAATGTCTTTACCACACTTTAGTACTCGAACTTAATACCATAATCTGATCTCCATAATGCATAAACTACTGTCACCCATTTGTCACTGCTCTTGAACTTTTCAAATGCCCTGGAAGCCAAAGGCCAGCACAAAGATGGTAAAGTTTTCCTGTGCCGTACACAAATTTGGAGCTGTTGCCTTACAAATATACATAAAACATGAAAATTCAATGTCCATGAACTTGAATAGCGCTCTATTATGACAAAATTTTGCGTCTTTAAGTCGATTTTTTCCTTCCTGTTATTTTTTTTTTTTACTCTCCTTCTTCATTTTTTTGAATAAACAATTCAATTAAAGTGCAAGACAACTCAGAAGGGCCTCGAGTGCGTTATTGTCTGTTGTCACCAATAGTTTGGTTTCCATAAATTTAAGAACGTTATTTCGAGAGGTGTGTTGTGAATGTCTTTCTTCGTGTTCTATTCACACTCATATATATATTTTTTTTATTATTTTCTTTCTTTCAAGTTTGGGATAAAATTAGATATCGATTTGTGGTTTCATAGCTTGAGGAGGTGATACTTTGTGTAAGATAATATTTGTCTGTTGGGTTAGGTGTCTTCTTCTTTGTCGTTGACTTAAGCGGATATAAAAACTTCTCATATTGTTATTGTTATAAAAATGATTACTTTTTGTTATTGTTTTAATAGCCAACACATAAAATGCAATCAGGAGAAGGGGCACCAACTATATCATTGCAATTGGTGCCAAAAATGCTTGCGCCATTGGCTAATTTATGGGTGCCACACGCTTTTGTGGTTTCCTTCAAACTCGAGACTGATGAGAACCTATTAATAGCCAAGTCGAGGGATAGTCTTAACAAATACAAACACAAAGTAAGTTTCCATTTATTTGATGATGTTTACAAGTTTGTTTGAAATGAAAATAAAACCTTTCCTTTACTTTACAGTTAGTTATTGCCAACATACTGCAAACGCGTAAACATCGTGTAGTGTTTGTGACACCAACTACATCCTATGAAGTGCATTTAACACGTGAACAAGCGTTAGCCGGACTGGAAATCGAAGAACCAATTGTGGCTGATGTTGTAAGTGCTTTTTAACTATAGAGTTTTTTCCAATCTCTCACAAGGCATAGTTGTGAGAAATGCGTTAGACCCGGTACTTGTTTGTTTTATTTAATGAGAAAAACCTAGAAACATGGAAAATGCCGGGAACTTATGTTGATTTTCACAGTTTCCACTCCAAGAAGCACTCACTTTGAGTGGTATTCTTACTTCAAATCGAAAAGTGGATGTCATCATCATCAAGCGCTAATTTTGCACCTGAATGATTCTCAAACCATATGCTCCCAAACGCTCCTGTACGCTTGTTTTCTTCCAACAGAAACTGACATTAGAGCAGAGCCAGTTAATGTCAGAAGTTTCAAATCAATTGATTATAATTAATACAACATAAAAATCAAACAAGGCTTGCCACTAGGTTTGTTCGTTGAAGCACTAGGGTCACCCTGCGGTCGCAATAAAGCTTTTTTTGAGAAACCCAAAGTCGCCCTGAATGTCAAATTGAGTGTTTTCTGAACCCTAGTGTTGACCTAGGTTTTGCATAAACTCGCCCTAGCTTTTTGCTGTGGCGAGTTGAGAGCTGTCAAGTGTGTGGTGGGGATGTGTGGTGATTTGTAGTTTAGCGTTTTTTCAGGACTGGAAAACCCAGGTTTTTTTGACAACTCATAAGGTTGTCAAGAAAACCTGGGTCAACCCTGGGGAAAGTTCAACGAACAGACCTACTGTTTTATTGTTGTTTTTTCTTGACAACCACTCCAACCTAACCTAATCGTTGCACTCGTTTCAACATGTTGAATACTGCGTCGAGACTGTGTAGAGACGGAAGAAAAGTTTGCAGAGCTCTAAGAGTTTAACTCACTCTAACCAGTATTTCCATTTCCCCTGCTCTTCATGTTTTTCTTTAAAATGCGAACTTAAGTTTATTTATTAAGTAGTAAAAGTTGAATTTAACAATGGAAACTTTGTTTTGTTCATACCATAACCGGCTTGATTTTCTAGATACCGTCGCGTCGTCGGTACTGCATATGTACACACATGTGTCTTATAACTTATTACGAACCCGTCTGATGCTATTTCGGAGAAAAAAGATTTTTATATTTTATTCTTTCTCTTTTTTTTTATTAAGGTTCAAAAACATAGCGAATTCGTTGCCTCGACTTCGCGACAATGACCAATCTCGATGCGACAAAGGCGTCACATCCAAGTTGACTGCCGTGTAACCACACCACATTTTTGCCGTCTACTAAATCCAGGTCATGGCATGGGTCGTAAGTACTAGACCTAAGTTATTTATTCAAATAAAATAGGATTAAAAAAAAATCTAAAAAAGGCTTCCCGCATTTATAAGTGTGATGATGACTAGTGTGGCGGAAAGCAGATGCAAAAGAAAACAACTAATTTTGCATTCTGTCTTACGATTTAACACCAAATGTTTTTTACTGTTATTATTATTACACATTATTTAAATAGAATTTCTTAAAACAGTTTTGCTTTAATTATCAAGGATATAAAGGGTATTTGTAGTTATTTATAAAATAAAAAAAACACTAGACCAATTTCGATCAAATCGTAGGTATGTATATGATTTTTTTATTTTGGTAAAATAGTTCGCCATTAGCCTAGATACCAATAACAAAACAAGAAAAAATAATACCAAAAACATTATCAAAATAAAACATTTTTCAAAGTAATTCCTTAAAAAAATTTCGATTTTTCAATATAATTAGTCGACTGCTAATGTGATTTCAATAAATGTAAGAACGTAGATTTTGAGAATTGTAACATTTGAAAAAGCTCTGGAATCTTTAACTGTGAACGGCCCCAAGTTGCTCCGTATTTAGGTCATAAAGGCTAAATTAGCTCATTGAATTATAATTTGAACATAAAAGAGAGAATTTTCTATTACAACAGCGAGTCATATCGCAGGTGAACAAATTCAAACCTTAAACTATTTTCATCTCTTTATTTTTGGAAACAAACTTCAAGGATACAGAAATAAGTTTGAATTCTTTGCAGTGAGCGCCATTCACATTCAGTATAAGGTTATGCTATGATGGGTTCTCACTTATCTATGGTTAACAAAAGTCCTCAAACTGCCGTATTGGTGCCCATAAATTTACACTTTCGTACTCACAGTCTATAGGCTACGATAATTACCGAAAGCACTCGAAGAAAGACGAACAATTCGAATGCTATTTTTTGTAACGCAAAATGTAACTACAATTCTCTTTGAGGAAAATTTTGTAAGGGCAAACAGAAGGACTTAAAGAAGAAACCATTAATTCTAAACCATAAAGCCAACGTGGTTTCAACCATGCCTCTTAATTTGAAATCACATTCAGTCGTTAAAACCTTTTTTCTTACAGTACATTTATAATTATTGGTAAAGCAAAACCCATATCACTTAATAACTCGGATGTAAAAACATGAACTGATAAAAAATAAATTCATATACATATATAGTTTGTTAAGTACGGAAGTTGTTTCATATATAATTTTACGAGTTTGATAAAACAAGAAACGGGTAAAATGTTTGGGAGTACATAATAAAAGTTGCAATCCAAAAACAAATAATGAGTCGATTGCACTGGTTTCGACAAACATCGTCGAGATTCAGTATAAGGTCGCAAGTTATGTATTGATTCAAAAACCCTTTCTAATTTGTTTCAATAGTCTGAGGTTTTTCGCGGTAGATAAAGACTTTATTGGAAGATTGAACTATCTGTGAGATGAGATGATTTTCGTATGAATGAATTAAAATGTTGTAAATACTCAAAACCTTTGTACTCCATTAGGAACTTGTGTATATACAAATTTTTATTGTCATGTGTGCTCTTAAACAATTTATAAAAGTAGTAATTTTTAAAACAAAAAATAGATCCCCCATCATCACTTGGACCAAACAAGCAAACATAAATAGAAGATATTATCTGAGTATAAAATTTAAATACACAAAGAATTTTTATACCTCTCGATAGAAGGAACATATTTTTTGTAGTAAACTAGAATAAGAACAAAATGTATCCTTTAAGTGTAGGGATGTATGTTTATCAGATCAATATACTTCTACTAATAAGTTCAAGTAAATCCGAAGCTTTTGTAGGTATTCCTTTAAATTACAGGGTTATTTTTGCATTAGTGCATTCAAATGTACTACTTTGTTGTCTGAAGATCTTCATTTTCCAACAAAAGAAAAACCAAAAAAAGAAACGATAATGTTTAGCTGAAAATTATATTATTGAAATAAATATGTAGAACAATGTTGACTTGGTTTAGGTGCTTTAAATATTATATAAACACTTAAGTGTAACTTATCAAGAAAATATAATATTAAATTAAAGGAAAGGAAAACATTTACAATATTTTAGAATTAAAAAAAAAAACATGCTTAAAAACGATTATGGACTGCATAATGGAATTTGTTTTTAAATGTTGTTTTAAATGTACTTTTGTATCCTACTTAAATATAAACCTTTACAGATCCTATTATACTTACACATTATATATGAAGTTGAAATTATAAACAAATGATATAAATAAATAAAATGTTAAATTGTAACGGTGTATAGATAACTATGGTGGTTAATGTAATAAATGTCAAAATAAAATAAATCTAAACCGAAGTACACGTGTGTTTTAATTTGGAACGGCCAACAATACTAATCCAACTATAGCCTTGCGCAAACCAGTGGCAAACCAGTCGACTTAAGTGTTTTTAATAGAGTTGATTTATTGACCAATTTTTGGATATATAAGTTAAGTGTTTTTAGCTATTTTTCATTTTCTCAAATACTGTTAACAAAAACTATGTTTTTATCTAAAGACTTATCTTTACAAACAAAAAAGTTATGACCATATTTAAAATAGCCTAAGCTAAGTTTTTAAGTAGAGATTGAAAGTTAAGAACTCGTTTTCTGATACACTTTGAAAATGGACTTAAGAGCTTTTGCCTTTTCAGCAAAAAAAAATTATAATAAAAGCGGAAAGACCTAACTAAAGTGCTCTTCGCATGAGCTCGAGTAAAGAACGACGAATAAATCAAGAAAAAATGTTTTAAGCACCTTGCAAACCTTATCCCTGTTCTCCATATACTTTAAATCTATCGCAGCTATTACAGCAGCCTTTGAATATCGCAAGTGGAGACTATTATAGCAGCTTTATCTTCATAGCCTGCGATAGGTTAGGTTAGGTTAGGTTTAAATGGCTGTCAGGAAAACAAACTGACACACTTAGACCAATATTAGGTCCATTGTGATACCATAGGTATTATGCGAGGGAGTACCTCACTTAACAAAACCATTTGGAGCTTTTAATAAAGCGAAGGATATGCAGGGGATCTGTGTGTGCCAGATCGCTTGGATCATCAAGAAAATATTTTCCTAGATGCCGCTTTCTTTTAAAAGAGAGTGCAGGACATGAGCAGAGGAGGTGTGGGATTGTCTCCTCCTCCTCCTCATCTAAGCAACTTCTGCAGAAGTCATTTGAGGGAACGCCAAGTCTTATGGCGTGTCTTCCTATCAGACAATGTCCGGTGATGACATTTTATTATGATTACGGAGCTAACTTGCAATCTGGCTATTGATAACAAATGTCTTGTGCATTTTGGATCTAGACCTGGCCTTATCCGTTTTGTTGCCACGCACGTGGTGATATTGTACCACCTATGATTTGTTCTATCCATTGCCTCTTGCTTTAGCATAAGTTTACATGTAGCGATTGGTATACCAATATTCAACCTGCTGGTTGAGATCGGTAGAACGGTTCCTTCTCTGGCGAGTTCATCGGCTTTGCAGTTACCCACGATATCTCTGTGCCCCGGCACTTAAATAAGGTGAATATTGAACTGTTCAGCCATCTCCCTAAGAGATAGGCGACAGTTAAGGGCGGTTACTGTAGGGCTATTCCAGAAAGCGCGGCTGATCGCTTTTGGTGGCGGAAATGAATTTTCGTATTCTCAAAAGCGAATCGCTTTTATTTATTTTTTAATGGAAAGCGAAAGCGCTTTTCAAACGTCATTATTTTTTTGGTAGAAACTATACCTCTTTGACATAATTCATTTCGTTTTCAAAAGCGATAGGTGTTGTAGTGTCGAATTGCAAGCGGATTGATAGAAAAATGCAAAAATGAAAAATATAACTATCGTCAATTGAATTGAGAGTAATTTTCTTTTTTTTTATTAAAGGAGTCAAAAACACACCACGACACAACAATATTTGATACTTGTTGAGTTTATGCAACAACACGAAATGATAGCTAAATGATTGTTAAATGCTCCAGAATATAGAACCAAACCACAGAAGAAGAAGACGTATTACGGTTGCTAGACCTCCGAACTCAAGAGAGCTCGAAAAATTGGTGCAGGGAATAGTATTGCACCAAATTCTTTGAACGATATCAATGAAAATCAAAGTTTTTCTAGAGAAACCACCGCATTGATTGCCAAAAGTGAAGAGATCTTATTCTCATGCTCTACAAACAAAATTCAACTCTGTTTTTATGGTGTCATAAATCACGGCTCAAGAGTATAACCAGCATCACCTTCAAATGAATATAACAAAAGTAAAGAAAATTTAACCGCATTTAAAAATTTATTTGTATTAGGAAGAATGTTGCTTCTATCTCCGTTCTTGAAAATATTTTCCAACTGATACCTAGGGAAAATTTGGAAATTTCATTGGAAAAACTTGGAAATATATGACATTTGAGTGGATGGATAAGACTTCCAAATGGAAATATTGGAAGTTTAATTTCCAACCATGTTCGCTTTTCAGAATAACCTAAAGCGAAGCGCTTCGCAATTGAGTTATCGCTTTAAATACGATCCGCCGCGCTTTCTGGAATAGCCCTACTGAGTTCGTAGAAACAGCGCCGAGTGATTTGAGGGCTGCTTGACTATCTGAGAAAATCCGGATATTCGTTGAGGATATCACGTTTTCTCTTAGCCATGATAGGAACCTGCGATAGGTAGCATACTTTTATCGCAGGGTATTTATCGCAGCTATTAACTCTTTTCTTCACAGTGGTTAGTTTAGTAAAATTAACCACCTATTTATTCTCGTTTTTTATGATATAGCTACATCTATTGGTTAGTGTTTTTCTAAATATGAACGACACGAGCATGTGACATTTGAAAAGTGCTAATTGTCATACTCTGATGGCCAAAAAAAGAGCTAAACTATCAAACGAAAACTGGTAAATTTTTGAATGCAAGTATTTTATTTTAATGGCAAGTTAATATTTACAAATATAACTTATTTTTGTGCTCAAATTGTTGAAATATTAACAATCTTTCATAATAAATATAAATAACACAAATAAGCATGAGGTTTTTGAAAATTAAAGTGGTTAGCACCTTATTTCTTCACAGTTGTCACCCACAGTAACCACCCCATATCTGACTCTGAATATAAAAATCTGTGCCGCAAAGAGTTAAGACAATAATTATCAATAAGCAAAATCCAAAGAAAAAAACACCGGATGTTGAAAGTTTTTGTTTTTTAAATCATTAACGGCCAAGTACAAAGCCCATTCGCTTCCTACTCGCAAGTCAAACTTTATTCTGGCTCCACATACAAAGCACAGTCAACGAATAAATTTGTCATACATGTTTAATTTCAAAATTATTCTAATATCGTTTTTCATTGACGAAAAGAATAACTCCTTTGCGAAAAGATTTACTTCTTTACCGATTTCCAGGTTTAATTGAAAAAAAAAAGAGTAGATCCGGAGCTACTCTAAACGCCAAAGATCTACTCTTATTTGGTTGGGACTTGGGAGACCTACTCTGAATTCACGCACACATGCAAAACCATTTGTTCTGTCAAACTGTAAATGGAAAATACTTTGTTTATATTCAATTTGTTTTGCCAGCGTTGGGTTAAAAAAATTGATATAAATTATGAAGACACGAGTAAATAAGTTAAAATGCAGTAAATTCCTCAAGAAAACCTATGACAAAATATTGAAATATGAATTTTTATATCTGAACATCAGTTTAACCTTCAATACAAGGAAAAAATCTGAAAACATGTTTTATTGAAAGGAGTGGGTGTTAATTTGAAAATGCTATTAGTGAACAGCAAGAACCGTCTTTAACTTTTTTTTAAATTTTATAGATTTGATTTGAAAAAAAAAAAAAAAAATTGAGGGTCTCTTCATTTTGACGTATGAGAATTGAATTCAAGAAGAAGAACAAAAATAATGGTGCCTACGGCATATCTGCCTTCGCCTTTTGAGAGAAATTTCCAAGTCCCGAAACTTACACTCTCATGAAAAGAGCTTTCTTAAGCCTGAACTACATCGAAACACAAAGTAAAAAGTTTCTTGAAAAATTCAAATGATTTTCCGAACTCCTCTATCAAAAACAAATCTAAATCTCTTCCTTTCAGCTTTAAAGAAGTGTGTTTGAAAAAAGCTAGCCTATTATTCAGCAAAAAATTGAAATTCCTGAAAAGCAAAAGGCCCTGAGCCTCCCCGAGCTTTATAATGCCACGATGCCACCCTTGTTCTTATTTTTATTATATTTTTTATTTTTTAGCTCACCAATGTGTGTCAGGCAGTTCAGCTAGTAGTCTCTAGTCTCTAGTCTAGTTGACCTAGAGCTCGAAAAAAGTCTTTATTCGTACAAATTCAAAAGGTCGCTTAACTATTGCAAAATCAAAAACAGGAGTCTTAAAATGCCGTGTGGTAATCGGTTCGTTGGTTGAACTTTACCCAGGGTTAACCTAAGTTTGCCTGACGACCCTAGAAGTTATCAAAAAAAAACCCCTGGGTTTTCGATTCTCAAAAGACGCTAAACCATAAAATAACAAAACATCTTTGTGATTTTTTTGAATCAATAAAACGGAACAGTTCTTTTCATTGATAAACTTAAACAAATATGATTTCAAAAAGAACAAGTATTTTATTTAGATAATGTATAAAAATGGGCATTATTGATTAAAGGTATTGCATCCTTCTGACTTACGTCAATTACGGCTCATACGCTTGAATCATACTTTTTATATCAACGTTGCTTAAAAATTGAAGTATTTGATCAGCACAAGCATAGGGAAATCCGAGCAAGTCCCCTAAGAATCTCTGGCCCTGTTGAATTAAATGATTTCTTTCAACTGCTTTTTTCATATTCCTCCTTAAATCCGCAAAATAAATAGGAAATTCATCTTCATAACACCCCGACATCAAACTGTCGACTATGTCTCCATTTTTAGCATATTTTGCTAGCCAACCAACGTCTTTTGTCAAAATATCATACAATTTTAATTTTGTGTTTTGGATTTGTTCGTTTTTCATGCGTTGAACTTCTTCTCTGCAATTTCTTCTTAAATTTTCATAAACACAATAATTATCTATAAGATCCTGCACAGATTGCTTATTTTCCTTGTTGAGGTATAAATTTCCAATTTTCATTAAAATCAAACGCTTTATGAGAATTTCCTTAGTACTTCCATAATCAAAATCATCACCATAGTCATAGTCATAGTCATATTCATCGTCATCGTCATCGTCATCTTCCTCATCCGAACAAATGTATGGTAGTGTTGGTCGCCTCGTACTGACATCTAGTGGTGAACGATTAAGTTTTGTCATAATGTTTACATCAGCATCAAATTTTAGTAGTAATTTAAGTATCCTACCATTGCCCTTTTTACTCGCAATGTGAAGTGCTGTCTGGCCCTCATTATTTACATCGTCAATGTTGACACCACGTTTTAGAAGAACCTTAACAGTTTCAGGGGCATTCGCACTTACTGCCAAATGAAGTGGTGTTTGCCCTTCGATATCTTGTGAGTTGACATCTGGATTTTCTTTAAGCAAAACTTTCAAAGCAGCGGTATGTTTTTGATGAGCTGCATAATGAAGGGTAGTTCTACCATTTTTCCGGTCTTTCGCATTGATATTGGCTCCTTTTTTTAAAAGCATTTCAATAATTAATACATTTCCTTTAGAGGCTGAATGAATCAACGGTGTAGAACCTTTCGGATTTCGACATTCCACGTCTGCTTTGTATTCTAAAAGAGCTTCAACAACATAGGAGAAGCCTCTTTGGCATGCCAAATGGAGCGCTGTGAAACCACTTTTTGTTTTAGCATTCACATCAGCACCGTTGTTAAGGAGCAACTTGGCAATATCTCCTCTTGCTTCAATATTTAGTTTTTCGTGCTGTAGTAAGCCTTGAGCTGTTAAGTGTAGTGCAGTTCTTCCATACCTATCTGTGGCACCAATGTCAACGTTGTTTTTAAGAAGTACTTCAACCATTTCCTTACATACATTGTTGATAGCAATCCTCACCAATTCAGTGTTTTCAAGAACATTGACTGCTCGTGCCAACAACATATCTGTCAAAACTAAGTTATGGAAGATAGGTGGTTTACCCTCTTTGTGTTGTATCAAAAGTGAGGCTATCTTTACTTGGTCGTGTTTCACAGCTGTATGTAAAGGTGTACAACCTTTTTGACTAAATGAAACATTCGCACCGAGTCTTAATAAGTCCTTAACAATTTCGAAGTACCCCATTTGAACAGCAGAGTGTAATAGAGCACCATCTTCAACGTCTTCAGGGCCAACAGTAAATCCATATTCAATGAGATCTTGAACAACCTTCGAATGTTCTTTGTCAGTTTTATACGCTGCGACTTTAAGTGCTTTTTTGTTACTCTTATTATTTATGTCTGGTCGGAATTTCAAAATTTCTCTGACAATTTCAGCATTACCTTTTTCAACAGCTAAGTAAAGTATACTTTTGCCTTCGTCGTCTTCAGAATCAATCTTGCATCCATGATTCAAAAGCATGAAAGCAGCTTTATAACAGCGCTTTTCGATTGCAATGCAGATTGGACTTTGCTTTTTACTTGTCAGATCATTAATCTCAGCCTTATTTTGCAAAAGGAGCTGTATCATATCTTCATTGTCATTGCTGGCTGCAAAATAAAGTGGTTGACAACCGTTAACTGTACGAACATTAACATCAGCTCCATGACTTAGTAGTCTCTCAACAATACGAAAATGATTTTCACGAGTAGCAATATGCATTGGTGTAAAACCATTTTTTGTAACGGCATTCACTGCAGCACCATTATTCAAAAGCAGATTTGTTATTGCTATGTCACCTATTTCAACAGCTAAGTGGAGTGGAGTATACTGTTGAGAGTTTCTAGAAATACAGTTAACATCGGCTCCAGAACGTAAAAGCTGTTCAGTAATTTTTAATAGAGATCTATCAACTGCACAATGAAGAGGGTTTTCACCAGATTTATCGAAAACATCAGTTGCGGAACCTTTACTCAGAAGCAACTGCACAACATCTTTGTTTTCCTTTTTTACAGCACAATGAAGCGGAGTATGCAAGGAATCATCACATTCTCTTTCAACAGGGTTTTTGCTGTTTACTCGGCAACCGCTGTCCAAAAGTATTTTTATCATCTCTGTGTTATTATCTTTAACAGCAATTTGAAGTAACTGGTAGCCATCAGAGTAAACAAATGGATCTACTAATTCCCTTACTCTGATGCATTTGTTTTGACGAACCGCCAAAAATAATTGCTCCCTTGTATCTGTCATTTTTCTTTTCTTCGGATAGTTCATAATTTAATTATAATCTTAATCTTTAACAGTAAAGAGCTTTCCTTTTGAGAGCAACTGCAACGGTCTGAAAAAGTAAAATTTGATTTTATTTTACTTCATGCTAATCGCTAGTCAAGTTGAATGGTGGTATATGGTTACATATGACATCTAAATTAAGTGATAGTATAAAGTTTGTTTATAGTTAAACTACTGGTACTCAAATTACAAGAATGAATAGTCGCATTTTATTTTAAGTAAGTAGGGTGTGGTAATGTAGATTGTACGAGAGTTAAAAAAGAGTTACAAAAATTACAAATTTTAAACTATATTTTATACTAGCTTCTTACTGGCGTCTTCGTTCGCTTTCATGCGAATAGTTCCCATTTCGATAAGCATACGGGGACAAAATATAGCCCATGATACTCAAGGATAAGCTAAAGCAATCTTTAAACTACCATCTACTTCATATTACATACTTAAATAAAGCCTTGCACCGACACAATTATCTTTTCTTTTAAATTAAGGCCAGGTTACTCCAAAAAACGTAATTTTTTTCAATACGTTTTTAGGTTTGTATCTTTACTCACCCGCGGTATCCCGTGGGATCCCAAAACGTGTATCTTTACTTATTTTTGACGTAAAAGTGGCAGAGCTTTTGCTTTTTTGTCACTTCCCCTCCAGTAAGAATTTACCCGAACAATTTGCTCGTGCACTTTCTTGCTTGTCAAATCGGCTGTTTGTGAAATCAGCATTTGGAAAACTGCGTTGAAGTGCGATTAAGTGCTTTATTTGACAAGCTGAACGCCAAAAAAAACATCTATTTCTAGTTTTTCTTTTTAAATTCTTCAATACTACTATAAACGATGCTTTCAAAAACATTCGCCTTCTGTCGAACTTTCAATTCGTTACTCGTAACACGCGCCTACGATCCACCATTCAAAAAAGGGCATATTTGCCTACGATTAATAAATGAAGTTGTGATACCTTCTTAGCTCTACAGGCAGAATTTAAAGCAAGAACATCGTATATTCAATATGAAAAAGGAAGAGCATAAGAGCTTGCTTGGCAAGTTCATAAATGTCAAGTCATAATGGGAACGAAATCCAAAAGTTTTACCAAAAAGTATAAAGATCACACTAGGATGGCAATTGGCAAACCTCGAACTCAAGCGTGCAAAGATCAACAGAGGTTTGGGATAAGCATTTAAGCATGTCTAGGTCATGGTTCGTTTTATACAAAAAGTTGACTCTCAAATTGACAAATCCTCCAGATATAAAAATTTAAGAGAACAGTATACAGATAGACTCAAATGATAAAGAAGTCTTGTTTCTTCAAAGTAGAAATGCATACCTAACTGCTGAAATCTTCTGCCCTATGGTTCATAAATAACAACAATAAGAAGCTAGAACTAGAAAGTTCTAATTTTAAGTTACTCTAAAAATTAGGAAGTTCTTGTTGAACCTCCCAGAAATATGATTGGATTGAGATTCTTATACATACATATGTATGTATTCAAAAATTTGTACCTAACTGAAGTTTTTAAAACATTTTCAATAATTATTTATTGAAATTGAACCTGGGGAAGTCCCTGATTTCAAAAAAGCAAACAGCTCAGCTAGTTTTTGCCTGGCAAAATGATAATTCATACATGTACATATGTAGATACATAATACACAGATATACACTTACGTAATGAACATGGTACAAAGGAAATCAATTTTAAATTAACTTACTACAATTTAAAGTTCAAATGTATTTAAATGTTGTGATATTTACCTTTGAAATTAGTTCAAAACACAAACAACAATTCAGCCAAATAGTTTAACAAATTAGGAGAAAACAAAAGACATAAGCTACAGCCGGCGAATATTCAAAATACAATGCAAGAATAGAATGCACCACTACGACCAACATGAAAAAGAAAACTTCAGACTAGCTTCTGGCTACTGGCTCTGCAGCTTGCATGGTAGGTTCGTTGTGAGGTGAAATTTAAAAATGTCGTTTAAAAAATACCCAACTTAGCACTGCCAGACGCAAAGAAAATTCCAAATGTACTCTGTCGATTTCCATTAAAAGGGTTTTTTCCTTTTTCCAAACCAGTAGATAATACAGTAAATATTTCCTAACGTACCTAATGTCTTCGAAAGATTCACCCCTGTTCTGATTTTCGATCGGATACCATATCCTCCCGTTTTAGAATTTTTGCGGTTCTCAATTCCGAATCCGTACGTTTTCAATTCGCTTATCATTTTGTTAGCGGAATTGAATCCGGTTAATAAATTCTGTAGAACATTATTTATTGCTGAAAATGAAGAATAATAAACTATATTAGCACTAACATGCAATAAAGCTGTAAACAGTTCCAATAAACACAAAAATTTAATTTCCAACACGTTTTTGTGACAAAAAACCAGTAGTGAATCCGTTCGGAAATAAGAACACACTTTTTAAATCCGTACGGATTCAATTTCGGTTTTCGTTTTGAATCCGTACGAAAACCAGAACAGCCATGATTGTTTCATGTAACTTCACTTTGAGCGATTTAGGAACAGCTACTTATTCAGGTTTTTAAGCACGTTAAGGAATCTCAGGCCCAGCTTTCAGCTGTTCTTTTACAAAACAATAATTATTCAAAAAACTAAAATCAATAGAAATTTTTGTATTTTTTTTTATTTTTGAAGCCAGCGTAACCGTTGCAGTATTCCCATTGTAAAAAAAAAAAGAAAAAAGTAAATAGGGTGGTGCAATAAAGCTATGGCAACCACTGTGCCTAAAGCATTTCAATGACCTACAATTCTATGCTGATTCCGGACGGTTGTTGGAAAGCGCTTTTCATGGCAGTGTGAAAATTAGCCGATGAAAAAAAAAATTTTTCGAATTTTTTTGGGATTCAAGCAATGGACCTCCCACGTATCAGGCAGACATTGTAAATTGTAACCATTAAGCCACGGGCACCATGTTGATATTATTCAGTAGACTCGATCTAACCCAAGGTGCGCTTTTGTCTTCTCAGCAATCATATAATAAGCACACGTGAAAAAAACGCTGCATTCATTTAAATTCTCAGCACATAGTGTGACAGATTTATACCTTTGAGAAAAGTCTTACAGCCTTATTCATAATAAAAAGATAACACTGGTCAACACAAATTTTTACCGCCAATAGCAAACTATATTTTTTAAAGGTTTTTGGCTCGCTAAACTCAAATCTGGCCTCAGAATTGCTCTGTCACATCACGTTTTCGAGATATGAAGCCTTCAAAATCCAGAAAAAAGGTTTTTTGCGATTTTTGAGCCTATGTTTTAACATAAAAAAATGTTAACCCAAAAACAAACCATTGCTTTTCCGATGATTTGCTATCCGCTGAATCCGAATCTGGTCTCAAAAAGGCTTTATTACATCAAATAACTGAGATATCTAGCTTCAAAAGTTGTAATACACGGTCATACAATATTTTGAAGACTACGTATGTATACGTATAGTCTCGAAAGGAAATTTGAATCAGAAATTATATTTTTTAAAGATTTTTTGGTGCTGAATTCAAATTCAGTCAGAGATTTACGCTGCAACATCAGGTTTCCAAAAAATAAAGCGTTGATGTTTTGACCTTACTCTGGCTATAATCTCAAGACCCTGATGTGACAGAGCAATTATGTGACTGAATTTGAATTCAGCACCAAAAAATCTTTAAAAAATATGCTTTCTGACTCTAATTTCCTTTCGCGACTGCAACAGTCCTCAAAATAATGCATGAACGTTTATAGCAACTTTTGAAGCTAGATATCTCAGTTATTTGATGTAATAGAGCCTTTTTGAGACCAGATTCGGATTCAGCGGATAGCAAATCATCGGAAAAGCAATGGTTTGTTTTTGGGTTCAAATTTTTTTTATGTTAAAACATAGGCTCAAAAATTGCAAGAAACCTTTTTTCTGGATTTTGAAGGCTTCATATCTCGAAAACGTGATGTAACAGAGCAATTCTGAGGCCAGATTTGAGTTTAGCGAGCCAAAAACCTTTAAAAAATATAGTTCGCTTTTGTGTGCATTCAAAAAAGTGAAATTTTGTAGACCAGTGTAATACACTGATGATCGGCTGACTAGATACACACTGATTATCTTTTTAATCAGCTTCCTATTCATAATGATTTTTCCCCTCCTTGCCATATTATCAGGCTGATTATCTATTATGAATAAGAATTTCTGTTTTATCATCTGATTATCTTTAAAATGCGATTATGAATAAGGCTGTTAATTTATACAAATTCAAAAGCTCGTTTAATAATTCCAAAATTAAAAAATCTCAAAGGGTCACGTTTTCGTTTGATGTCAGAGTTCGATTCCCATATAATATAAAAATGCTATTTGAGGGTATCCATAAAAGTCTCCTCTAGCCATTTAGAGCTAACAGATAATTGAACGTCCCACCCATTCTTCATAGAAATCGTCGAGAAAAGTATTCGGCCCTAGCGAGGTATCCGTTCGGAGCGGAAAGTTGTCCGCAACGTCGGACGAAATCGGAAAAACTATTGCAATAAGCTGTCTGAAATTTCACAAATAACGCAATTGATCGCACTTCAATGCAGTTCGCCTTGTGTGTTGAAAAATTATTGGAGAAAAATTCCAAAAAGCTGTTCGGAAGAATAGTTCGAAGCAAAAACCTCCGAATCGTACAAATCGGAGAATTTTCCTCTCCGAACGGATACCTCGCTAGGGCAGAATAGCATTAATTGATGAGTAAAATAGAAAATTGGGGAAAATTTGAAATCCCAGAAACAATCTGCCCTAGCGAGGTATCCGTTCGGAGAGGAAAATTCTCCGATTTGTACGATTCGGAGGTTTTTGCTTCGAACTATTCTTCCGAACAGCTTTTTGGAATTTTTCTCCAATATTATTTCAACACACAAGGCGAACTGCATTGAAGTGCGATCAATTGCTTTATTTGTGAAATTTCAGACAGCTTATTGCAATAGTTTTTCCGATTTCGTCCGACGTTGCGGACAACTTTCCGCTCCGAACGGATACCTCGCTAGGGCCGATTAGGTTATGAGTAGCTGGTAAGATAACTCTTCAAGATTAAGATTTTCACCAAAATAATCCTTGATAGTTTACATTGACGTTACCTTACTTGCGTACATTTTACTCAATAAGACAGTAGAGTAAATTTAAAGTTCTTTTCATTGATAAACTAAAACAAATATAACAACAAAAAGAACAAGTATTTTATTTAGATAATGCATAAAAATTTTAATTATTGAGGAAAGGTATCGCATCCTTCTATGAGTTATGTCAATGACTGCTCATAGGCTTTAATAATACTTTTTATATCAACGTTGCTTAGAAATTGAAGTATTTGATCAGCACAAGTAAAGGGAAATCCGAGCAAGTCCTCAAAGAATCTCTGACCCTGTTCAAGTAAATGTTTTCTTTGAACTCCTTTTTTCATGTTCCTCCTTAAATCCGCAAAATAAATAGGAAATTCAATTTCATAACACTCCGACATCAAACTGCCAACTATGTTTTCATTTTTAGCATATTTTGCTAGCCAACCAATGTCTTTAGTCAAAATGTCATACAATTTTACTTTTGTGTTTTTGATTTGTTCGTTTTTCATGCGTTCAACTTCTTCGATACAATTGCTTTTTAAATTTTTATAAACACAATTATTATCTATAAGATCTGAAGGCACAGATTGCTCATTGTCCTTGTTGAGGTATAAA
Source organism: Melanostoma scalare (assembly GCA_949752695.1). Taxonomy (NCBI): domain Eukaryota; kingdom Metazoa; phylum Arthropoda; class Insecta; order Diptera; family Syrphidae; genus Melanostoma; species Melanostoma scalare. The sequence goes on along the minus strand of OX456985.1, from coordinate 232,146,868 downwards.
TTTCCAATTTTCATTATAATCAAACGCTTTATGAGAATTTCTTCAGTACTTTCAAAATCAAAACTATAAACACTGTCTCTTCTTGGCCGCCAATCAGCGACATCGAGTGGTGAACAATTAAGTTTTGTCATAATGTTTAAATCAGCACCAAATTTTAGTAGTAATTTAAGTATCGTATTATTGCTTATTTGACTCGCAACGTAAAGTGCTGTCTGGCCCTCATTATCTACATCATCAATGTTGACACCATGTTTTAGGAGAACTTCAACAGCATCTGTATTTTTTTGATAAACTGCATAATGAAGGACAGTTCTACCAAAATGCTCATTGCCAAAATTTTCATTTTTGGCATTAATATTGGCACCATTTTTTAGAAGTATTTCAATTATGGATGAATTTCCTTCAAAAGCTGAACCAATCAACGGTGTACAGCCATCCGCAAGACATTCCACGTCCGCTTTGTATTCTAAAAGAGCTTCAACGACATGAGAGAAGCCGCTTTGGCATGCTAAATGGAGCGGTGTGCAACCACGTTCTGTTTTAGCATTCACATCAGCACCGTTCTTAAGAAGCAACTTAGCAATATCTCCTCTTGCTCCAATGTTTAGTTTATCGTACTGTAGTGAGCCTATACATCCATCATATTCGCTTTCAGCTGTTAAGTGTAAAGCAGTTCTTCCAAAGCTATCTGTGGCGCCAATGTCACATTCATTTTCAATCAGTACCTGAACCATTTCCTTACACAGTTTCTTGGTGGCAATCCTCAGTAGTTCAACATTTTTACGTACATTGGCTCCTTGAGCTAACAACAGTTCTGTCATCTCCAAGTTACATAAGTAAACAGCATAAAATATAGGGGGTTTAACACCTTTGCCTTTGGTGTTAACATTGGCACCGTGTTCTATCAAAAGTGCGGCTATCTTTATTTGGGCATTTTTCACAGCTGTATGTAAAGGTGTCCAACCATTTTGACTAAATAAAACATTCGCACCGCGCTTTAGTAAGTCCTTTGCAATTTCGAAGTGCCCCCTTTGAACTGCAGTTTGCAATAGGACACCATCTGTAACGTCTTCAGGTTCAACAGTAAAGCCACATTCAACAAAATCTTCAACAACTGCTTTATATTCCTCGTCAGTTTTATATATCGCGAGTTTAAATGACTTTTTGTTGCATTTATTATTTATATCTGGGTGGAGTTTCAGAATTTCCCTGACAATTTCAGCACTTCCCATTTCTATAGCCAGGTGAAGTATAGTTTTGCCATCATTGGCTTCGGAATCAATATTAGATCCATGCTTCATGAGTATATGAGCAGATTCATAACGGCGATTTTCGATTGCAATATAAAGTGGGGTTTGGTTTTTGTTTGTTATGGCATTTACTTCAGCGTTATTTGCTAGGAGTAGTTGTATAATATATTCATTACCGTTTCGGGCTGCAAAATGCAGTGCTGTATAGCCGTCCACAGTCGCAGCGTTAACATCAGCTCCTTGACTTAGGAGTCTCTCTACAATTCTTAAATTATCTTTACAAGTAGCAATATGAATTGGAGTGAAACCATCTTTCGAAACAGCATTAACTTCAGCATCATTTTTCAATAGCAAATTGGTCATTGTAATGCTTTCGTTCCTTACAGCTAAGTGCAGAGGAGTACACTGTTCGGAATCCTTACAAACACAGTTCACATTGGCTCCAGAACGCAAAAGCAGCTTAGTAATATCTAAAAGAGATCCTTGAACTGCATAATGAAGAGGAGTTTGGCCATGTTTATTGAAAACTTCAGTTGCAGCACTTTCGTTTAGAAGTAATTGAACAACTTCAACATTCTCTTTTTTAACAGCAAAATGAAGAGGAGTATCCGAAGGAATCTTTTGTTCAATGTTAATTTTACTATTTACTTGGCAGCCTCCGTCCAACAGTAATTTAACTATTCCTGTATGATTATGTTCTACAGCACTTAGAAGTAACTCGTAGCCTTCAGACAAACCAAATGAATCAATTAGCTCGTCCTCGCGGACGGCACAGATCAAACTATCGTTGTTATTTGCCATAGAGCCTTTTTTCAAGTGAATATATAAATTATTGTCTATTAGTCAAAACTTAAGAGTTAAACTTCATCAGTTTTGTTATAACTTTCACAAGTTGGCGTTTTTTTTTTCAGGAAATCAACTGCAACGTTCTGAAAAAGGAATAATTTTTTGTTTTATTCTACGCGAAATGATTGATATAATTTGAATATTTAACAAGCTTTCGGTAAAAGTAAAATGAAGGATGGCAAGCTTTTTGAAATTTTAAATATACTTTCTCATAAGCTTGTAGTATAGTATATGATCCTACCGATCCTACCTACGTATTCCCATTGAGTTCCCTAAAGAAGTTTATACTTGTTTACAAATGAGGGATAAATAAGCAAAACACACTAGGTTTGGCACCCCATATCCCTGCAAATAGATTTTTAAGTATCGATAATTTCTTGTTTTTAATTGGTGGGGTATGTTAGGTATGCAAATTTGATCAACCGCTTTAAATTTTTATTTGAACATGTTTCTCATAAAACCATCCATCAGACGACCCTTAGTGAACAGCAAGAACTGTTTCCAACTCCTTTTTTTTTTTAAATTTTATAGATTTGATTGAAAATTACAGTGAAAACAAAAAAATTTAAGGGTCTCTTCCTTTTGACGTATGAGAATTGAATTCAAGAAGAAGAAACAGTAATAATGGTGCCCACGGCATGTCTGCCTTCGTATTTTGCGAGAAATTTTCAAGACCTGCGGGACTAATTACACTCCCATGAAAAGAGCTTTCTCGTTTAGCAATAAATTGAAAGTCCTGAAAATCAAACGACCCTGAGGCTCCCCAGCCTTGTAATGCCACCCTTGTTCTTATTTTTATTATATATCAGGCAGATCAGCTAGTAGTCTCTAGTCTCTAGTCTGACCTAGAGCCCGAGAAAAGTCTTTATTTCGTACAAATTCAAAAGGTCGCTTAACTATTGCAAAATCAAAAACAGGAGTCTTAAAATACCGTGTGGTAACCGGTTCGTTGGTTGAACTTTACCCAGGGTTAACCTAGGTTTGCCTGACGACCCTAGAAGTTATCAAAAAAAAAAACCTGGGTTTTCGATTCTCAAAAGACGCTAAACCATAAAATAACAAAACATCTTTGTGATTTAAAAAAAAATTTCACCAAATATACACTTAAGTTATCTTACTTACGTACATTTGAATCAATAAAACGGAACAGTTCTTTTCATTGATAAACTTAAACAAATATGATTTCAAAAAGAACAAGTATTTTATTTAGATAATGTATAAAAATGGGAATTATTGATTAAAGGTATCGCATCCTTCTGACTTATGTCACTGACTGCTCATACGCTTGAATCATATTTTTTATATCAACGTTGCTTAAAAATTCAAGTATTTGATCAGCACAAGCATAAGGAAATCCGAGCAAGTCATCAAAGAATCTCTTTCCCTGTTCAAGTAAATGTTTTCTTACAACTGCTTTTTTCATATTCCTCCTTAAATCCGCAAAATAAATAGGAAATTCATTTTCACAACACACCGACATCAAACTGCCAACTATGTCTTCATTTTTAGCATATTTTGCTAGCCAACCAACGTCTTTAGTCAAAATATCATACAATTTTACTTTTGTGTTTTGGATTTGTTCGTTTTTCATGCGTTCAACTTCTTCTCTGCAATTTCTTCTTAAATTTTCATAAACATAATAATTATCTATAAGATCCTGCACAGATTGCTTATTTTCCTTGTTGAGGTATAAATTTCCAATCTTCATTACAATCAAACGCTTTATGAGAATTTCCTTAGTACTTTCATAATCAAAATCATCACCATAGTCATAGTCATAGTCATCGTCATCGTCATCGTCATCCTCATCGTCATCTTCCTCATCCGAACAAATGTATGGTGGTCTTGGTCGCCTCGTACTGACATCTAGTGGTGAACGATTACGTTTTGTCATAATGTTTACATCAGCATCAAATTTTAGTAGTAATTTAAGTATCCTACCATTGCCCTTTTTACTCGCAATGTGAAGTGCTGTCTGGCCCTCATTATTTACATCGTCAATGTTGACACCATGTTTTAGAAGAACCTTAACAGTTTCAGGGGCAATCGCACTTACTGCCAAATGGAGTGGTGTTTGCCCTTTCATATCTTGTGAGTTGACTTCTGAATTTTCTTTAAGCAAAACTTTCAAAGCATCGTAACGTGCTTCATCAGCTGCATAATGAAGGGCAGTTCTACCATATTTCCGATCTTTCGCATTGATATTGGCCCCTTTTTTTAAAAGCATTTCAATAATTAATACATTTCCTTTAGAAGCTGAAGCAATCAACGGTGTACAACCTTTCGGATTTCGACATTCCACGTCTGCTTTGTATTCTAAAAGAGCTTCAACAACATAGGAGAAGCCTCTTTGGCATGCCAAATGGAGCGCTGTGAAGCCACTTTTTGTTTTAGCATTCACATCAGCACCGTTCTTAAGGAGCAACTTGGCAATATCTCCTCTTGCTTCAATATTTAGTTTTTCGTGCTGTAGTAAGCCTTGAGCTGTTAAGTGTAGTGCAGTTCTTCCATACCTATCTGTGGCACCAATGTCAACGTTGTTTTTAAGAAGTACTTCAACCATTTCCTTACATACATTGTTGATAGCAATCCTCAACAATTCAGTGTTTTCAAGTACATTGACTGCTCGTGCCAACAACATTTCTGTCAAAACTAAGTTATGGAAAATAGGTGGTTTACCCTCTTTGTGTTGTATCAAAAGTGAGGCTATCTTTACTTGGTCGTGTTTCACAGCTGTATGTAAAGGTGTACAACCTTTTTGACTAAATGAAACATTCACCCCGAGTCTTAATAAGTCCTTAACAATTTCGAAGTACCCCATTTGAACAGCAGAGTGTAATAGAGCACCATCTTCAACGTCTTCAGGGCCAACAGTAAATCCATATTCAATGAGATCTTGAACAACCTTCGAATGTTCTTTGTCAGTTTTATACGCGGCGACTTTAAGTGCTTTTTTGTTACTCTTATTATTTATGTCTGGGCGGAGTTTCAAAATTTCTCTCACAATTTCAGCATTACCTTTTTCAACAGCTAAGTAAAGTATACTTTTCCCTCCGTTGTCTTGAGAATCAATCTTGGATCCATGATTCAAGAGTATAAAAGCAGCTTTATAACTACCATTTTCAATTGCTATATAAAGGGGGGTTTGGTTTTTGTTTGTTAAAGCATTCACTTCAGCGTTTTTGTCCAAGAGTAGCTGTATTATATTTTCCTTGTCGTTGCGGGCTGCGTAATGCAGTGGTGTGTAGCCGTCCAAAGTCTTAATATTTACATCAGCTCCTTGATTTATAAGTATACCAGCAGCTTTATAACAGCGCTTTTCGATTGCAATGCAGATTGGACTTTGCTTTTTACTTGTCAGATCATTAATCTCAGCCTTATTTTGCAAAAGGAGCTGTATCATATCTTCATTGTCATTGCTGATTGCAAAATCAAGTGGTTGACAACCGTTAACTGTACGAACATTAACATCAGCTCCATGACTTAGTAGTCTCTCAACAATACGAAAATGATTTTCACGAGTAGCAATATGCATTGGTGTAAAACCATCTTTTGCAACGGCATTCACTGCAGCACCATTATTCAAAAGCAGATTTGTTATTGCTATGTCACCTATTTCAACAGCTAAGTGGAGTGGAGTATACTGTTGAGAGTTTCTAGAAATACAGTTAACATCGGCTCCAGAACGTAAAAGCTGTTCAGTAATTTTTAATAGAGATCTATCAACTGCACAATGAAGAGGGTTTTCACCAGATTTATCGAAAACATCAGTTGCGGAACCTTTACTCAGAAGCAACTGCACAACATCTTTGTTTTCCTTTTTTACAGCACAATGAAGCGGAGTATGCAAGGAATCATCACATTCTCTTTCAACAGGGTTTTTGCTGTTTACTCGGCAACCGCTGTCCAAAAGTATTTTTATCATCTCTGTGTTATTATCTTTAACAGCAATTTGAAGTAACTGGTAGCCATCAGAGTAAACAAATGGATCTACTAATTCCCTTACTCTGATGCATTTGTTTTGACGAACCGCCAAAAATAATTGCTCCCTTGTATCTGTCATTTTTCTTTTCTTCGGATAGTTCATAATTTAATTATAATCTTAATCTTTAACAGTAAAGAGCTTTCCTTTTGAGAGCAACTGCAACGGTCTGAAAAAGTAAAATTTGATTTTATTTTACTTCATGCTAATCGCTAGTCAAGTTGAATGGTGGTATATGGTTACATATGACATCTAAATTAAGTGATAGTATAAAGTTTGTTTATAGTTAAACTACTGGTACTCAAATTACAAGAATGAATAGTCGCATTTTATTTTAAGTAAGTAGGGTGTGGTAATGTAGATTGTACGAGAGTTAAAAAAGAGTTACAAAAATTACAAATTTTAAACTATATTTTATACTAGCTTTTTACAGGATAAGCTAAAGCAATCTTTAAATTACAATCTATTTCATATTATGTACTTAAATAAGGCCTTGCACCGACACAATTATTTTTTCTTTAAAATTAAGCTGGTCATGTCTCGTTTAGGCCATCGAACTATGCGGTGGATTGACCAATGTCATTTCTTTTCACAAATAAAGGTATCCCGGCCGTTCGGAGAGGAAAATTCTTAGACAACCTATGAGTAGTCAACAGAAAAACCTGGGTTTTCCAGTCCTCAAAAACGGTAAACCACAAAATCACCACACATTCCTCATTTGAACAAATATACCTACATGTCATTTGGCAGCCCTGTTCATTACCTGAACTCTCCCCAGCAAAAACTTAGGCCGAGTTGAGGGAAATCCGAGGGCAAAACCTGGGCTCAAAAATAACTCAATTTAACATTCAGGTCCAGTTTAAGTTTTTAAGAAACGCTTTAAGGCGACGCCGGGACGACCCCAGGGCTTCAACGAACGAATATTTTTTAACACATCCGGATGTCTCGCTACAGCCGAATTACCGGAAAGAGTGATAAGATTTCACGCAACCAGTTCTAGAAGAAAAAATTTGAATACTGTGCAAATAAGCTTGATTCCAATACCTACCACGTTCGGGTTGATTTTACTCGTATTGCGGGTGAGAAGCACTTGTGTCTGCAGCGAATTCCATGCTGTCGGCTTAACTCAACCTTCTTAAGAATTCGAAAGCTATTCTCTCTTGATATTTCAGAAAACTTATCTATTTAATTCTTGTTTAGGCTCCATCACGGCATAACTAAATAGATCTAATCGATCATTCGACTGGAAGCGAACGAACCTCATTTTTTACATTATTTTCAATAACTCCATTCCATTCTCTTTAATAGCAAGCTTTAAACACAAAAAAAATCCAACTTCTACAGTTTTTCTTTTTAAATTCTTCAATGCCGCTATAAACGAAGCTATCAAAAACATTCGCCTTCTGTCCTGTTGAACTTTCGATTCGCTACTCGCATCGCAACACGCGCCTACGATACACGATTAGAAAAGGGTATTATGTACCTACGATTAATAAATGAAGTTGTGATACCTTCTCAGCTCTACAGGCAGAATTTTAAGCAAGAACATCGTATATTCAATATGAAAAAGAAAGAGCTCATAAAAATGTCAAGTCATAATGGGAACGAAATCCGAAAATTTTACCAAAAAGTTAAAATATCACACTAGGATGGCAATGGAAGGATGGAAGAGGAAGGACGAACACCGGCTTCTCAGACGGAAAAAGAGAGAGCATGAGAAGCGCGCGATCGAGGAGATAGAAGGGTGCCACAGCAGGAATGAGATTCGGAAGTTTTACCAAAATGTAAAAACAACAGCCTCGGGCTATAAGCCCCGAGCCGAAGCCTGCAAAGACGATCAAGGGAACATCGTGGTGGAACCGCAGTCAATGCTGAGAATATGGAAAGACCACTTCTCCAAGCTCTATAACGGCGATGATGAACCCAATTCCGCTGTTCGAGAGATAGAACCATTCGATTTAGGCGACGTAGACCAACAATTCCGCCAACCCGACCTGAACGAAGTGAAGACAGCAGTATCCCAGCTAAAGTCCAACAAAGCTGCTGGAGCTGATGGCCTCACTGTCGAATTGTTTAAAGCGGCAGGCGATGACCTGGTCAGGAGTATGCACCAGCTCATTTGCAAAATATGGTCGGAAGAAAGCATGCCCGATGAATGGAACCTCAGCATTGTTTCCCCGGTCCTCAAGAAAGGAGACCCTCTGAACTGCGCCAACTACAGAGGTATCAGTCTTCTTAATATCGCATACAAGATCCTCTCTGCCGTATTGTGTGAGCGTCTGAAGCCATTCGTCAACAACCTGATAGGTCCTTATCAGTGCGGCTTTAGACCAGGAAAGTCCACCATAGACCAAATCTTCACACTACGGCAGATCTTGGAAAAAACCCAGGAGCTTCAAATCGATACTTACCACCTTTTTATCGATTTTAAGGCTGCGTATGACAGCGTCTATAGAGAGGAGTTATCCCTACCAAACTTGTCCGATTGTGTAGGATGACGATGGAGAACGCACGCTGCTCCATCAGGGTCGGAAAAGATCTCACCGATACATTCGATGTCAAAAAAGGTTTTAGACAAGGCGATGCACTGTCATGCGACTTCTTCAACATCGTTCTTAAAAGAATAGTGCAAAACTCTAACGTCAACACAAGAGGCACAATCTTTCAAAGATCCGTTCAACTGCTCGGATATGCCGACGATATTGACATAATTGGAAGAACGCAGCGTGATGTCAATGGCGCGTTTGTGAGCATTGAGACGGAAGCGAAGAAGATGGGTATAGTGGTAAATGAGGGCAAGACCAAGTATATGCTGTCATCAAGAAAGGACACCCAACACCGACGACTTGGACAGAACGTCAAGATAGACAACTATAACTTAGAGGTAGTAAAGGACTTTGTCTACCTAGGCGCCGCTATTAATTCAGACAACGACAACAGCGCTGAAATCAAACGAAGAATAACTCTTGCCAATCGCTGTTTCTTCGGACTAAGAAGGCAATTGAGTAGTAAAGTCCTCTCTCGAGCAACTAAAGTGTCCCTGTATAAAACACTGATCATCCCGGTTCTTATATATGGCGCAGAGGCATGGACCTTGTCAAAGGTAAACGAGAACGCTTCAGGTTGCTTCGAGAGAAAAATTCTTCGGGTGATTTTTGGTCCCGTCTGCATAGATGGAGAGTGGAGAAGAAGATTCAACGACGAACTGTACGGGCTGTACAGCGACACTGATCTGGTCAAACGAGTCAAGGTCCAGCGACTTAGATGGCTGGGTCATGTAGAGCGAATGTACAACAACACTCCGGCCCGGAAAATTTTCGAATCCAATCCCGAGGGACGGCGCAGTAGAGGAAGACCGCGACTCAGGTGGCGCACGCAAGTAGGAGAGGACCTCAACCAACTTGGTGTGCAAAACTGGAGGCAGTTAGCTAGGGACCGAGCTGGCTGGAGAAGCATGTTGGTTGAGGCCCTGGTCCGACCCGGACTGTAGCGCTACCTTAAGAAAGTAAGTAAGTAAGGATGGCAATTGACAAACCTCGAACTCAAGCATGTAAAGATCAACAGGGATTTGGTATAAGTCTAGATCCAAGGTTCATTTTATACAAAAAGTCCGCTTTATGGCATTGTTTGGACTCTCAGATACCTCAAGCTCAAAAATTCTTTAGATATAAGGAGAACAGTACACAGATAGACTCAAGTGATAAAGAAGTCTTCTTTCTTCAAAGTAAAAGTACCTAAATGCTGAGATCTTTTGCCGTGTGGTTCATAAATAACAACAATAAGAGGCTAGAACTAATAATAATATTCTAATTTTAAGTTGCTCTTGAAATTAGGCAGTTCTTATTGAACCTTCCAGAATTATGATTGGATTGAGATTCTTATATTAAAAAATTTGTACTTAACTGAAGTTTTCAAAATATTTTCAATAATTATTTATTGAAATTGAACCTGGGAAGTCCCCGATTCCAAAAAGCAAACACCTAGTTTTTGTCTGGCAAAATGGAAATATATACATACTTACATATATGTACATACAAAGTAAACATTGTAAAAAAGAAATCAATTGTAAATTAACTTAGGTACTACAATTTAAAGTTCAAATGTATTTACATGTTGCGATATTTACTTTTGAAATTAGTTCAAAACACAAATAATAAACAAAAATTCAGCCAAATAGTTTCAAAAATTAGGAGAAGACAAAAGACATAAGATACAGCCGCAGCCGGCGATGGCGAATATTCAAAATACAATGCAAATGCAGATATGCAGAATGCAGATGCACCACAATCCACAACGAAACGACCAAGTTGGTCGGACCAACATGAAAAAAAAAACTTCACAGACTGGCTTGGCTTCTGGCTACTGGCTCTGCAGCTGGTATGGTAGGTTTAGGTTTGTTGTGACTTGTGAGTACAGAGTAGGTGTGTTTCTTTACTGAAAATTTCGCACGAAATGCACCGAATTTCGGCGAAAGTCAATAGGTCTGTTCGATGTGCGCACTGGGGCGCCCTAGTGCGCACTGAAATCGCACTGATGCGTTCGATGTGACATTTTTTTTACCCCAGTGCATTTGCACTGTGTTCGATGTTCGTTCGGTGCAAGCACTCAGTGCGCACTGCCATGCCCCAGGTTTTTTCTAGGGTTGAGGTTTTCAGAGCTGTCAATTGGAAATCAGGTGCTTACGCCAAAAAGATTATTTGCAAAGCAAAGTGTATTTTGCTGGCAATTGGGTTATAAACTGATTATTTGTGTTTCATTTTAATATTTCATATCTTTTCATACATCTATGAAAGAAATGCAACCATATTTATTGCCAAATGGAGGAAACTAATTTATGAAAGTCAGGTGCTACGTGAGTTTTAGCTCTTAAGTGTTCGATGTGAAATCAAATCCAGAGCAGGTATTCAGTGCATTAACAGATAATTTCAGTGCGTTGACATTCTCCAGTGCGCACTGGAGCACTGCACATCGAACAGACCTAATCAATTGCCGTGCCAGCACAGCGATTTTTCGTAGCAGTGCACAAAAGAGAGTGCTCACGAGAGAGTAAAATATTTCTGCCACCTAAAGCCAAAACAGATACAACAACTGTCAAACAGACGTTTTTACAAGCGTTGCTGCGAATGTTTGTTCAAGAATCAAGATCGTTTCTTACTTTTGACAATTACGTGAGAGAGTCTACTCCCACTCCTTAAAATGTGGCAGATTGTGAATTTCTGTGCACAAAGTCTGCTATTATACGGTGAAATTTGTTGCATGAAACTACTTCGAATTCTTCTTTGTTCTGCCAACACTTCTTTTCAAATTAGAGAGTGTGCAAAATTTTTCGTGTACACAATAAAAATTCACTCTTGTGGAATCTAGCCCCTGCATCGAAATCTGAATCATAATCCGATTCGATTACCCGATTCTAATTGGAAACGAGGTACATATATGATTCAGAATTGATAAGAATTGACAGTTGACACTTGACAGACACAAGCCACCCACAGGCAAAGGAAACAGAAAGCAACTCACAATTTGCAATTCTTTTATTTTACCAAAGTTTAAAATCATCAAAACACACGAAGTTGCAATTCCAAACAACTACCAAAAACCAAAGTTTAAATAATAAAAAGTGAATATTAGATTATATTACAATAAGATTATTCATTTTAACCATGCAGCTCTGCCGAGTTCTCAAAAAATTACCAGTGTTGGAGATGGAGAACTGAAACTTTAATAAATATTAAAAGGTATGTATTTCATTTTATTTCATTTAATTGGATATCAAATTACATGTGAATTTTGTAGAATTCTGCAAAACAAGAAAATAGAGCTGTCGCTTCGCTGAAAAATCGTTTTCTCAACTTCGTAAAGCTCATACATGAAAGTGATATGATAACAGCACCTGTGTTAAAAAAATAAACTCAACAGCGATTGAGAATTCCTCACATGCAATGGTATAGCTCCGTTTTCATAAAAAGATAGGTCTTAGAACGAGGAGTAAAACCGAATAGTATAGAAAAACAACTAACAAAGTCTACGAGAGGATTTTCTTCACTTTACCTAAGTACCAATCTATTTTGTGAGTATTTTCGTTTTATGACTTCAATAGTAATAATTATAACATAAAATCTTTAATTTTAAATGCTCAAAAGTAAATCAGTTATGTGATCGCTGGCGCATACCTGGACAGCGTTCAACCAATCGATCAGATTAGTTTGGATCTTCACATCCACACTAAGATGTGTGACATTTTATTAGGGGCTCCTAGTTATCACTTAGACCTCCTAGATATCACTTAAAGCTCGAGATGTTTACTTTATTGTTCGCGCTAAAATCAATCCTGCTATCTTTATAGTTCGGGGATGCACCCCACAATCTCAATTATACTTACTACATCTTCCATCTTCTACATTTTTGAGCTTTTATTCCCCGGTTGGTTATTTGGTTTATTTCATTCATTGATAGCCGAGTGCTGTGTTGCTACTCGGATGTTGCTACTAACCTAACCTAACCTAACCTTCCAGTTATGAGATTTAGCAATATGTATTATATCTGATAAAGTGATGTTTTCTATGAAACTTTCTTACTTAGGTCTTGGACGAACCTCAACAAAAATACCTCAACAACGAATCCAAACTGGCTAAGCACTAAAGTTGTACTTTTAAGTAGGTCCAAACTATCTTTCCAACTGGATTTTCTCCTGAATGATCAACATTCATCATTCATCTACCGAACCAACGTATGTTACAAAAGTTTAGAATGCGAATAGATAGATGTTCAGTGATAGTTATAAGTTTAGACTAACAATCAAAAAGCAAAAAAGTTTTGAAACTAAAAACTAACTCAATTGACACACACTTTTATACAAGAAGAGAAATACTATTTACATTGTTTTTAAAATTAAATTTAAGATAAACAATTGTACTGAAAACGATTTTAAATTGGCTTTTCTAATTTAAAGTGAACTCAAATATTATTAACAATTTTTAATAGGTTTTTATAAACTTATAATTGCTATCGTATTTTCTGTTACAAACATCAGCGAAAAACAAATACGCTCAAAAGTGCTTTAAATTAGTGTTTCGTATACATTTATATTAGCTAAAAATATTCGTTATATTTGATTACATATTGAGAACGCAGTCAAAAATTTGGCAAAAAAAAAATGTCCATGTACAAACGCTTTTCCATTCCTAGAGACAAAACACAAAATATAGTTCATCTAATCAGAGACCGCGAGAGTGGGATTGACCGTCGTTATTCTTACCACCGTCGTTCGCCTATAAATTTTGCCTTAGAGTTTTTCAAATGCATACCACCTAATCTTACCATTGCCGATATAGAAAAACCAACCAATTACATTAGAAAATTCAGTCCCGACGGAAAGTATTTGATTTGTTTTTCCAGAGACCAACAATGGTTTGAAAATTACAAATTTCTCGGCACAACAAGTGCCTGTGAGTTGTTATACAAATGGAGAGGTGAATATGTTCCTCCTGATAACACCAAAGGTTTGGCCAGAGAAATTCGACAGAATATATTCGAGCGGATGTTCAGACTTCAGTGGCAAATTAATTTGACTTCATATATGCGCCCATTGTACAGAGAATTCAGCATTTTCACAGATGATGGCAAATACGTTCTTATAGCATGTTACATGCCTTTTCATGAGGAAAATATTCCATCGTATTACACTCTCAATGCGATAAATCGCGTTCAATTTGATTACGATCTGCATTGGTATCGTTTCTTCCTTCTAAAACTAAGCGACGGAACCATATGTGATACTTTAGAGTACACATATGATTTTATAAGTTTGTCACATAACCATGGCGTTTCTCTCAGAGGTAACATGATGGCTGTGGTCTCAATATTCAACCAGTCAATAGATATCATACAATTGATCGACGGAAAGTTTGTTAAAGCATACACAATTGGGAAATATCCACACGGATCACCTGAATGTATGTGCAGCCATGCTGATGAGTATGCTGATTGCTGCACAGCGCTCGAAACGGGAATGAGTGGCTTTAAACAAAAAGTTCTAATCAAAATGTACAACGATATTATTGAAAATCCGAACGAAGAAACTCGACGTGCAATGTTGAAAATTTTTTATCAACGATTCCCAATATATGAAGTAATGGAACTCAACAAAGTACAATTCATTGACGAGAAACATTTGCTAATTCGCTATGATACTTACAAAAAACATATCAATACACCAGACCCAAATTCCGAACTGATAAAACTTTTTATTGTTTACAGTTTGTGTAATAAGAAAATTCTAAAAATTTACAATGAAAAGTCTAAAGAACTTTTAAAAATTTTTACTCAATTTTTCGATGAATTCCGCAACGTTCGATCGATGTTTACTGGTAGGGCGCCCTCATCTACGAGTAACAATATTTATTTGCAAAAATCTCAAAAGCGTTTGATAGCTTCTTACCCGAATGGCGAAGAAGAGGGGGCTTATCGACTTCTTCCACAACTTCCAATTTCTGCTCAGGGTTTCTCTATGTCACCATACTTAGATTACAATCTCTTTAATTATGACCCCCGTATTTCGGCATTGGAACGACCAAGATTTTCTAGTAGCGATCCGCTTCGATTTGCCGATCGTGAAACTGATTTAACCAGCTTCCGTCTATATCCTGGTATCCCAGAATTATTTACAAATGAAGTCGATCAGAATCGTCTTGTCGCTTACATATTTCATCCTTTTGAACCGTTTGCAATAAGTGTTCAGAAGATAGCTAATAACTATGTAACTAACTTTCATATTCGCAATGAGGGAACCCGTGTGAGGCTAGGTGGATCTAAAAACCAATTAAAAAATCTGTTTTATCAACATGGACTTGAAAAAAATTATCTTAATTTGTAATTTGTTTTACGGACGCAGCAACACAACGTTGCAAAGTTTATTTGAAAACTTAGGTTAAAAAGACGAAAGTGTCTAAGATGAGAACTTAAAAAAGCAAAGCTTAGCATGATGTACGTATGTATGTAGTCTCCTGAAGTGAGGGCTTTTGTTCACAGCTCTCACTTTTGCCTGTGGAGTACGTTGAAAAGTAGTCTTTTTAACACCCTCTACAATCAAACAAATCCCTATCTTCTAAGAACTCCATGGAGATAGATTTTATTAAATGTCTAAGAAAGTTACATTCAATTATTTAATGGCTGAACTGAAACTGAAAAAGCAATAATAAATCAAAACATTTGGTAGTTTCTAATAACCCTAAATTGGTCCAGAAATAATTTCAGTCGTATTTACAATCCCATTCCAAAGTATGTCCAACACAAAAGGAAGGAAGGGAAGGTTGCTCGCTGGTAGTACAATGGACCGGCGGCGGCGATTAGTTTGTGTAGTATTAGTCCTTGAAAATTGACAGAATTCAGCTTCGTCTGAATGTGTGAATGGTTTGATCATTTGGAGATCCAAGTTGTTACTTTGACTTATATTTTTTTAAATTGCCCTTTTTTCAGGTGTTCATTTTTTTAGGACAATCGTTAAACTTAGAATTGCATGCAACTTTTACTTTTCTTCTCGTCCTGAAATACTGAGTAGGAGATTATCTTTTGTGTTTCATTGCATTTCATGCATATATAAATATATAAATGAAAAAGTTAAAAACAAAATTTAAAAAATTATAACTTTAAAAGGGCTGAAGTTTTTAGGATCTATTTTTTTTTTTTTTTTTTTGCCAAATCAAAAGAAAATCAAATAAGTATAACTTTTTTTGATGGGATGAGACATTTTTATTTTTTTGCGGAGCACTAAGTTGAAGCACAACTTCTTTTTTAAAAAATATTTTACGTTAAAAAATCATATAGTCATCACATTAAGGTACTTCCAAACCAAAGCGATTTCGCAGTTACGGCAGCGGTAGAAAAGCTGCTGATAGTTTTTATGCCGTCGCTGCAAATGTATGAAAACGTTCTTTCCGCGCCAGTGTTATTTCTCTCATATACAGCTATGTAAACATATTTTAACATCCGAATCTAGCGCTGCCCCAACTGCAAAATCACTTTGATTTGGGTGAACCTTTACTCAAAAGAATTCGTATTATCATCAAGTTTAAAAGTTTATAGGCTTAGCCTTACGTGTGTATTTATATTAAAAAACTGTATAAAGAAAATTCTGTTGGAATGTGCAAATGTACTTGAAAATTGTTTACTTAATTTGAAATCAAGTTTAATAATAAATTGAAAAGTTAATAAGACATCTGTGAAATAGAAATAAGGCTTAACTTAAGAGAAAGTTTCTTATGAAGAGTTTAACTCAAAGTAGAAAGTTACTTTAACAGTTGCTTAGAAAAATATTGTGAAATCCTAAACGCCAAACAAGGCCTGAATATCAATGAAGTTGGTATAGTATAAAAAGTGTGTGTATTCTAATAAAACTTGTATGTATGTGTTAATGTATTTATGCATGAAGATGTGTGTGTAAAAAAATTAAGATATTTTCTAATATTTATACTTTTTGAACAAAAAATTTATATATTAATCTGTCTATGCTATTAAAAATTCAAATAGTGTTTATATTTTTGAGTATACAAATAAATAAAATGTAAATGTACTTTTAAAATAAAATATGTACTTTGTTTTAGTCTCTTTTTTATTTAAGAAATTTAATTTCATCTAAATGAATAGAGCGCACAATGAACTGAATTTTCGGCGCGTACAGACACTGTCTGTTTAGGTGTTCAAATATGGTGAGTATATTTTTCAAAACTTATGGAACAACATTTTGTCTTTTAACAAATACTACCTTTTGGTCTTAGTCATTAGGCCGAGAAGTATTTCTTCTGGACTTCTTACAAGAATACACATTATATAATACAAATTAAAAGGTTGAGTACTTAAATAGATTCATCCCATGCTCTGGTAATGAATTAATAGAGTATGTATAATAATTTAGGGGAATTGTGCTCAAGATGACATACTTTTTGCTTAAAGTAAGAAATAAAATTTTCTACAAACCCTAGCGTTAAAATCTTTACATAATTAAATAATTAATGATTGTATGGAAAAAATAAAGTTGGAATGAATAGTTTAAAGTAAAAAGAATTTATTTAAAAAAATTAGTTAAAAACAGTCCGAGGCTAAGGCTAAGATGACATAGTTGGGTATAAGATGACATACTTCATGAGGGTAAGATGACATATTGTAAAAATGCCTGCTTTATTTGGCTTTTCAGCTTCAGTCAGTATATACCTCACATTTTCAACTTAGATTTTCGGCCATTTAGCTTTCATGATTTTTGTTTTATGCTTGGTGAAATATAATTATGTACTTTAAATTTGCATTTAAATGTTTAAATTAAAAAATAAGGTTTGTGTTTTTTAGTAGGAATGTCATAGTATTTAGAGTATGTCATCATGAACTGATAAGCAATATGTAATCTTACCCGATAGGAAATAAAACTTTTACAACCATTCAGGAATCAAAACATTATAATTAAGAAGCAAAATCACACAAAAAATATTGTCTATACACATAAATGCAAACATAAAACACAAAGGATATAGAAAAACACTTAATTTTTTAAGCAATTTTGAAGTAAACAATGACTCGCAAAAAAATTTTAACCGATCACGATGACAGCAGGTAGTATACTGGCAGCTGTAAGTTTATTCTGGCAAAACAGATAGAAAAAATGCATGTCTGGATATGTTCGAGAGAACTGTGGCGGCTTTATAAACAGAGAAAATACGAGTATGTCATCTTACCTGAGTATGTCATCTTGAGCAGAACTCCCCTATTTCTTTTCCTCGAATGTTTTGCCTGTGAACCAAAATGTGTATTTGCCAAAAATACGTCTATTCGCTAAACGAACACGTGAAGTATTTTGTTTCTCAAGTAATTTTTTGTTCCGATGATACATTTTGCACGATCGTGAACTTCTTTCTAAATGTATTTCCAACGGTACAAATGTACATATATAATTATAAATATATCAAAATAAGAAAAATTATAAATGTTTTTGCACTTACATTGCTGTTTTTACTTCTATCTTCTTACAAAAGTGTGTGCGAAACAAATAAAGTAAAAAAACATATAGGCCCTTATTGCGAGTGTCGTCTAACATTCGACTTTATTTTTCACAAACACTGCTCTAGTGAAATAGCCAGTTGCAGTTGAAACAATTTAGCCGCAACGCCCACCTCGCCAGGAATGCTCATCAGTTTAACCTTGAGCCCATCTTCGGACGTATAGTCAAGTATAGAGATTCATATTTATAACTATAGGTTCCAGAAATCGAGTGAAATGAAACCGAAACCGAAATTGCAAATCGAGTGAATTTATTTTCAGTGTTCTGCATTTCGATCTATTTCATCAATTCGAAAACTTTTCGAAACCACTTCAAGTGAAATTGAAAACAGCTGATACCTGTCTACCATCTAATCTGAAACTCAATTTATTTGATTTCAATAGTTTCTTGAGTTTCCCTGATCAGAAAATTATAGGTCTGTTCGTTGAACTTTCCCCAGGGTTGACCCAGGTTTTCTTCACAACCCTATGAGTTGTTAAAAAAACCTGGGTTTTCCAGTCCTCAAAAAACACTACACTACAAATCACCACACATCCCTGTCATTAAAAAAAAAATATATGCCATTTGACAGCCCTCAAATCGCCACAGCAAAAAGCTAGGGCGAGTTTGGGGAAAACCTATGGCAAACCTATGGCTCAAAAAACACTCAATTTGACATTCAGGGTGAATTTAGGTTTCTCAAAAAACGCTTTGTGGCGACCCTATGGCGACCCTAGGGCTTCAACGAACAAACCTTATGCTGTTCTTATTGCTTCGGTTTTGGAAATCAAAAAGAAAAGATATGCGACAGAGAAAATAAAAAGACGTAGATTGAGAGACATTTCTAATCCATTAAAAATTACAGATGCAACGTGTGTGTTGCTATGTGGCAAGTGAAATTGAAGTATTTTCATATTTTTATTGATAAATTTATTTCAAATGATTCTTTTTATTATTACTGACTTTTTTCAATCCAGTTGTATCTTTCTGTCTTTCCCACAAAGAATCTGCGAAGACACGATCTCCTTTCATGAATCCTTGGCAAGATCTTTATTTTGGCTCATAAAGTTCATGAAAATTTCCTCTTGTGCAGTATTTTTATTCTTTCCCTCGTTTAAAACAAATTTCTAGTAAAATAAACAAATTTTGTGTGGTTGCAACGGAGTTTTTTTACTTACATTTTTAAACGCGTCTGTTTTCTTCTACCATTCTACACAGATAAATTAGGGTGATTTAAAATCACTTGGAAACCGGCGAAATCGATTTGTGGAACACAACGATTTCGTTTCACTTCGATTTCAAAAAATATGAAATCGATATCGATAAAAGTGAAATGTAGAACACACAATCTTGATTTCGATCGATTTCGACTTCATTTCACGTGAAAGTGAAATGTGGAACCTAGCTGTTAAGTCGCACTACCCGAATGTGGAATGCTTTACCTGACTCTGGTTTTCCCCTACACTACGATTTACAAAAATTCAAAAGCAACGTGCATCGGTGTCTCCTTTCGAATCCTCTCCTATTTTCCTAAATGGTCGAACTGTGTTTTAAGTCATTATAACGTTATTCATAACCTATTGATGTGCGCGTGAATTATAAAAAACTCATCAAAAAAGGTTGTAAAATTATTTCAAACTGTTTCAGCAGGGCTGCCAGTTCCACCAGCAATATAAGTTTTTCTTTCTTTCCAAAAACCTCAACACCTCAAACCTGAATACCCAGGTTCTCTCTACCCTCTACTCGCCCTATATTTTTCTTGGGCGAGTTGAGGGCTGTCAAATGGCATGTATTTTTATTCAAATGACAGGGATGTGTGTGATTTTGTGGTTTAGCGTTTTTTGAGGACTGGAAAACCCAGATTTTTTGACAATTCATAGGGTTGTCAAGGAAACCTTTTATTAGGTCTGTTCGTTGAACTTTCCCCAGGGTTGACCCAGGTTTTCTTGACAACCCTATGAGTTGTCAAAAAAAACTGGGTTTTCCAGTCCTCAAAAAACACTACACCAAAAATCACCACACATCCCTGTCATTAAAAAAAAAAATACATGCCATTTGACAGCCCTCAAATCGCCACAGCAAAAAGCTAGGGCGAGTTTGGGGACAACCTATGGCAAACCTATGGCTCAAAAAACACTCAATTTGACATTCAGGGTGAATTTAGGTTTCTCAAAAAACGCTTTGTGGCGACCCTATGGCGACCCTAGGGCTTCAACGAACAAACCTATTAGCAAACCCAAAACTGCGGTCCGGGTTCAGTGAATGATGATTGGTTTCACTCTGGTGGTTTGGATAGACTTGGTTTTTTCGGTTTCGGTTGATAAGAAGAGCTAAAGAGACTAATTTCAATTCAATTTATTACATCAAGTGAAAAGTACAATAAGACTTTGTCTTTTATAGTACAAATTGTTTGGCAAGAAGTTAATAAAGGAATACAATAAAAAATAAAAATATTAAATATAAAATGAAATATAAAATGAAATGCAGTAAAAGATAGAGATAGAAAAGAAATCAGGAAACAGAAACTAGTAACAGAACGACCAGTGACCTATCCCATAACCTTCACTTTGTTATCAATTTTTTGGAGTTTGCTCTGAAGTAAGTTTACTCATTGTGAAATGGCAAATTGACGATCGTTAGAAACAGAGTTGCCAATTTAAAAACCAAACCTCAAAAGGGAACACCCTTTAACTTCGAATATGATTTTCTTGGTTTCATGCGCTAAATAAAATCCTACTTTTTTTTACTTTTTGTAACATAAATTTATTATAGTTGATTCTGATTATAATTATTCGTTCATCAAACACCGAAAACATAATATGCATTAAATTTATACAGCAACATCAAAATGTTAAGAAATATTATGTAATTTTATAAATATATTAATAATATAAGTTTTTTTTTTCTTCTAGAAGTTCATTCTAGAAATTCAATAAACGTTTGCATTTTTAATTCACTTACTTGTGATACATTTTTACAGTTAAATTGTGTATTTTGTTTCTTTTTACATGAGAGCAACATTTAATTTAATTGGATACAGCAAATATAATTTGTGGCACGCGAATAAAAAACAGTTTTTGAATCACAAAGGGCTTATTTTATTCCTTGCCACTTTGGTAGCCGGATACAATTTTCGCTGCATCGTTCATCATTTTCGCATTCGATCGCACCAAAAACATCAAATGACATTCATCGTAGATGGTCAGTTCAACCCGTGTCCTTACTAATCCATGTAGTACAGTGGCTCTCTCTAGGTCCAGCCAACGTTGAAGTGCAAGTTCACGTTCTTTTGTCGATCCAGAGAGGATAACATCTGACGGACCCCACAATACAAATTCAAGTACGGCCTTTGCTTTTGACAAGGATTCAGATCGCTCTTGCTGTAGGATGTCGGTTAGGATTGGTGTCATTTTCGTAGATGGGAGCATTTCGGTTAAGGCAATATTGGCACAACGACACAAAGTGCCCATGGGTTCGTCTTCTTCGTTGTTGCCACTTCTGAAAACCAACCAAAAAAATATGATTAACAGGTAATTATAATTTTAGATTTGAAGAACTCACCCATGCAGAACACAAAGTCTCGCCTGTGCATCTTTGTTCTCGACGTCCTTTGCCAGCACAACATTCGACAAGCTAAGCGGCATTTCTTCAAAGGCCTTTGCTTGAAGATTCTTAAGTCCGTTGACTAATTGTAGCATAATGAAAGCAACTTCTCTTGACATAATATCATCAAATGATGGCATTCCAGGAATATTTTGCAATTCTTCAGATTTATCAGCTCCAGTTGTGCCATCTTCGTTGAGAGAGCTCAAATTCTGAACTGAGCATACATTCCTCAGGTTTATTCCACTTTCTCTCAAGCCCGATAGATTTGGAATTGATCCGCGGAAATTATACATTGACTTGTCTAGCATTTGTGACTTATTCTTAAGGATAGCTCCAATGGATTGTAATGTTTCCAGTTGAAGACGTGGCAGCACCGAAATTGTTGCCTGCAGCATACGAACTTCAGTTGTTGGCATAAGGGGCAACTGATAGCTCGGTACTATATCGCAGAATTCTGTTATTGGATTTAGAACACCACTTACGCCTCCGCTTAGCTGACATAATTCACCACCAACACCCGAAAGTTGATTACAATCACCTGAGAGAGCCAACGTTACAGGTGCTGTTGTCCAAACAGCTGCATGAAAAGCCTTTTTGCCAACAACAAATGCTTGAGCACCTTCAATGACAGAAAAATCTTCGAAGCGTAGGTTGATAGCGTTGGCAAGAGGACGAAGAGCTGGTGGTATGATTGGCGTTTGTTGCAGCTGTAAGTATATGAATGGAGGGAGATTTGTTAGTACAGTAAAAGAAATATCGATGTAAGAATGAGAGAAACATTTCTTTAGCCTCCCGGTTTCTCTTTCAAGAAACAATTGATTATATCCTAACTAAGGTTTAAGCTTATGACAATGCAATCAACAGAAATGGCTGTTCGGCACCAAAAGGAAGCAAGCAAGCACATAGAATATCCCATTTTATTATTCAAACTATTAATGGGTGTTTTGAAAAACTCGACTTTTTGAATTAATATCTCAACAACGGTCAACCCTACTACCGAATATAATCCACCATTCCTGTTTAAAGGAAATGACTGCCAATGCTAAATTTTTCTACGCTTCTTTACGATGCTGCACAAGCACACTTAAAAAAAAATTGACATAGAAACATCCTTAATCGACGTGACAATAGCTATAAAAGAGGATTCTATTAACTGTTAACCCTTTTTGCTTACAACTCAGCTTAAAAAATTAAATATAAAATATTCTTAGGGAAAATCGTAGGTATGTACGTACCTGGTCCAACACTTGAGCCAAAGCCTCGTGATTCGCTACAACTACAGCTGTGTAGTTATCTTCAATAGTTTTGTGTACGACACTTCTTCCTTTGCGCATGCGCAGACGGTTCGTTGCTTTGGTACGATTCTTTATGGCCTAGAAAAAGAAAGGACATAATTTTTCAGAACTCGAATGTCTATCACTGAACTTAAGCAAAAAAACAAAAACTCACTGATGATACGCCCCAAACACTGTCATTTATATCCGTGGCAACGTCACCGCCAGCTTCACTGCCATAGTAGCTATAGGGAGAATATATTTCGAATTCGCCCATTTCACTGCCGCAATATGAAGCTGATATAACTCTTGGAATGTTAGCTAAAAGAAAAGAAAAAAAAGGATATCAAAAAGGTGTCAACAAAATTCCATTTCGTCAACGCAAACAATTCTACCAACCTAAGCTGTTGTTAAGACCATATCGCGGGGATCCATACTCGCTGCGTGTGTAACTAGCACCAGAAATTGAAGCATTATCCGAAAATTGCTGTGGCCTTCGCGTGACTGCACGATTTATAGCCGCTGTGTCCATCGATCGAGCTGGAGGTGGTGGTGGTGGCGAAGATGCCACCGTCGCCGATGAACCATTTCCGGTTTTAACAAGCTCATACAAATTTTCATAGTCACGCTTGTCCTTTAAGTAACTATCAATAGTGCTATTTATCTTACGTACGGAATCTTTTAAGCTGCTTGGTCGATTATTTTCAAGAGTTGAAGTAGCACTACTCGAAAGGTCATTGGTTTTCTTGAGTCTTTCGAATGAACTAGTGCGACTGTTGTTATTGCTGCCGTTGTCTGAGTCTTTGGAATAATTATGGACGGAAGATGCTCTCGCTTCGGCACTTGAAGATGATTGAGTATTTTGTGTTTGATTTTGAGAAAAATCTGCCGTTACAATGTCACCGTTTGATGAACAAATGGAGATGTTATCGGCATTTTCGTTATTTCCTCCCTGGCGTTTTTTAGCCAACTCTAGTTGAGCCTCACGCTCTCGCATACTAGCCGTACGCTCGGGCTTACGAGGGGCGATTGATGAACGAATTTCACCTGAAAACAAGAAAGAATACAAGTAAATGAAATGAAACAAGGCTAAATCTCACTGAATTGTGCATTTGAGGAAATAAATAAAAAGTGTTTTTTTTTAATAACGAGCACATCAAGGGGTTATGACTACCCTTATAATGTTATAGAGGAGGGGGTTTAATAGAAGACACCGATGCACATTGCTTTTAAACCTTTGTGAATCGTAATGCAGGGGGAATACTGAGCATTCATTACTGAGGTAAAGCATTCCACATACGGGTGGTGTGACTAAAATAAGAATCTCTATACTTGCCTGTAAGCCCGAAGTTGGGCTCAAGGTAAAACTGATGAGCATTCCTAGCGAGGCGGGTGTTGCGGCTAAATTATTTCAGGGGAGGACTGCAGCAAAGAGAGAGAGACAGGTGACGTTTCTACGATGTCCAAGAGAATCAATCGATTCTACGATTGAACTATCAATCTCAACGCTCTGTTTTGTGCTCTATCAAGTAGGCGCAATGATGTTTGAGGAGCACCTGACCAGATATGGGAGTTATACTCCAGTTTTGGGCGGATAAAGGCCTTATAAATTGTAGCCAGATCAGAAGGGGCGAAGAACTTCCTGCATCGTCTCAAGAAGCCTAAGCATTTAGCAGCGTTTTTGGCGATTTCAAATATGTGGTCATCCCAATGAAGATCATCGTTTACACACATACCGAGTACTGACAGTTTTTCGGTTTCTTGGATGCAGGTACCATTCATGGATAATGGCAATGGGGGAATGTTAAGCTCTAACGACAAGAGACAGCATTGAGTTGTCGAAGCATTGAATTCTACTCGGTTTTTATGACCCCATGTAACAATGCTGTCAAGGTCAGAATTCAATGAACATCCGAAGAGCAAGACGTGAATTTTGAAGCGAATATGAAAAGCTGAGAGTCGAGTCGTCAGCAGAACAGTTAAGAGGATTAGAAGTTTCAGACAAGAGTGTTTTTAATTGTTAAAAATTTACTAATCTTTCATTTAAAGTCAAACCCCCAAAAGTAAGGAGGAGTAATGAGGTTTGCTTTGCAGGTCTTCGATATGGATTGTTTATAATGCGGGTAAGGTTTAAACGCTGTTTACTAGCTCTTGCCTTAAACCACCAAAACATGTCTTTGAAAAAAAAAAAAACACCAGAAATTAATTCCAGGACTTTCAAAAATAAGAGAATTGAAAAACAACTAAGGAAAAGGCCAAAATTTATTCTTTTTCTTATTGTGAATTTGAAGGGATCAAACTTATCTGTTTCGCACTAGTGATCCACTCGTAGGGTACGCAATAAAGAAAGGCAACCCAAAAAAAATCAAATAATCGTACATCCGATCCATTAGGATTTTCTGTACAAACCAATTTACCTTAAATGACGTTTAGGTTTCAAAACAAATAAGTGAAGAATGTCGAACTGAGTGTTTCTTGAACCCTTGGCTTTGATCTATCAACTCGCCGTAAAGTAGCATTAGGGGGTTGCTTTTGCGAGTTCACTTATCGAAAAAGACTGTCAGCCAAATGACCATTTTTTTCTCTTCAAATGATAGGAATGTGTGTCGATTTCGCGTTGTTTGAGAACCGAATACCCGGTTTTTTTTTTGGCAACTTTTAAGGTTGTCGGAGAAAACTGGATCAACCCTGAGTAGGTATGGGTCACAAAACGAACCTAATCGGTTCCAATGTACAATCTGCATTGAAGCACAATGCTTTAATGCTCTGGTAAAATATAACGTTTCTTATGTCGATTGGTTATATTCAAAAATCAAAACAAAGTCTGGAACAGAAAATGACAAGAATAAATATTGAGGTAGGTACTGCAGAAATTTTTTTACTTAAGCCATAAGCTTACATTTTCTAAATCTTTCCCAAAAAAAGGACAATCACCTGTAGATAACAAAATAGAGAAAGTAAAATGACTCGGTGACACAGGAATATTTCCTAACCAGAACGAAATTTTTGAAATGACTCACTACATGAAAAAATTAAATGTCCCATATCGTACTCCTTTCTCTCATTCAAGTCATTCTTCAACCTCAACCTCGAACTTCCAAAACAAGCGCTTCATAGAATAGATAATTGGAAATAAATGAAAATCATCAGCTCCTCCTGCATAACATAAACGTGTTTATGATCGGGAGATCTTTATTTTGTGTGTTTCTTTAAACTGGGACATGGTAATGTGACCCAAATTTTGTTTGTTCTCGGACAACATTCTGGCGCAACCGGAATGCTGTCCAGAATACACAAGCAACATATGTGAAACAACTATAAATACCGTAAGTGTGGAATTCAATTATTTGGATTACAAAGTGCATGTTCAGGTTTAAGTGGTGGCAAGAGGAGAGTTTTATTTCGTGTGCGTGATAGGATTGGAAAAAATGGGAGTCAGTTAATTTAGGTTAGAAGCATTCATCAACACGAAAGACGCAACCAGGAACCAGCATTGAAGTATGGGAGCAAACTACTTAAATATCTGAGAAGGCTTTTGCAAATAAGTCGTGATTATTTTGCTATCACAGTTCTAACCCAAGAAGCCTTTAGATAAGGTTCATGACATGTAGAAGAAAAAAACGGAGGGGTAGCGTTGCAACTAGGCCCTAAAAATGGTTTTAAGTCAGATAACGATACGGTACGCTGCAGGCAGTGATGTAATACCAACACCACAAGGAAGCTATGGCTTATGCGCTAAAGTGCAAACAGTTTGTAGACCGTTGTTCAACCGATGACTATGAATGTTTTTTTTATACAACACACAGAGAAAAATTTTACTACCTAAAATCAAAAAGTATGCCATATAAAGCTGTTTTACTTAGAAAACTCTATTAAAATATATAAATAATATGATATTTCCATTGAGAAATCCTATTATTTTTATGATGCAAATCTTATCTAATATTTTATAAGTTTTTCTATATGTTTTAAAAAGAACATTTACTTATTTTAGCTAATAATTGGAATATCTGATAAGTCTTTTGCTTCAATAAGACAAATCAAATATTTTTTTTTTAATTCAACCGTTCCAATATGAAAATCTTTTAAAATCAAATAGAAACTTTAATAAACTATCGCATTGCTTTTGCCCGATTCTTCTTACCTCGTGGGGTTATAAGAATATTCCAATAAATCATCACCTTTATTATGTTGAACTTATTAATAGAATTTTTCATAAGGAAAACTTCTAAAAACAAAAAGTTTTCCCCATCATTTTTTAAAAGTCAATATATCAATATGCATTTTTTTTTTTTTTTTCATCATTGTGTAAGCTATAAGAACTGCATAGGATTCATAAAGCTTAAAAAGAAAAACTTCTTAAGCCAATAATTGCCTTCATTTTAAAACAAAGAGTTTTCTTATATGTAAGCACTTTCAGAAGAAAATCTTCTTAAAACAATGAGAGTTTCTCATTAAAACTATTTTGATTCTCTCACTCAACAAACACCGCATTGCAAATTTACTTTTTCTTTGTCCTTTGTCGCTTGTGGTTGTGGTCACGAGTTCATTCTCCACAAAATGGAAAGAGCAATCGATCTTAATTTGTTATTTAGTGAAAATACTAAAAAAGTGTCAAGTGATTTGTGTGAAGTTGTAAATGTACCCATGCAGTTTTGGAACGAAATTGACCTGGAAAAAACTTCAGAAATATACAATTCCTGGGGGCTCAAAAGCCCCACGCTGGAATTTCTGAAAATGTATGGCGTCAATTCCGAAGAAGTCTTAAAAAAAATGGAATTAGACGACGACGTGGACAAACTTTTTTCCAATGTGAACATCGTTGGATACTATGGGGAATGAGTGAAATTTTTATCGGGCCAAAAAATGTGGAGACATGAAAGGGTAAGTATTAGTTACATTTTCTATTTGCAATAAAGTAGCATTTATAGCAATCAATTAGAGATAAACCAAGTTAAATTGTATGATCTTTGCTGATCGCTATACATGCTGTCTAAGAAAACAATTTCTAAGAAAACTGGGTACGCTTTTCTTTTTCAGAATATACCCTTACAGTGTGACTAACCAACTCAATCATCACCATCGAAGCAAAAGGTCTTGGAATTGTTGGAAAAAATATCAAACGATATTGATGCAATGACTTCAACAAGTTCACAAGCTAAAGAGTTTAAAGAAGAGGAAGCAGTTGATCTCAACTATCTTTTAAAATCTAGTGTAAGAGGGAACCCTCTTCTGTCATTTTACGAAAAAAATGGACACCTCTCAAGTAAATTGCAGAAGGATTTAACCCATTGCATTGTGGAAAGAATTGTTGGGAGCGGCAAAAAAATGTCCTATAGGGATATGAGTCTCTGGGCGAACGCCATCACAGATATCCTCCCAAACGAAATCAAGGTAATAGTTTTGATTTTGGAAATGCAGGTTCATCTGATCCATATACAATACTTGAATTTAATTGTTTAGATGGACCTCCAATTCATTTTTATGTACTAAATAATGGACTTAAAGTCATTCGCAAAAAAAAATACTGGAAGTAGTTTATGTAATGGATTTTGTTGTTTTTTTCTTTTTTGTTACACTTTTTTATAAAATAAAATATTTACATTAAAATAAACATAAATTTTTTTCAATGTAATAGAGGTGAGAACCTCCTGGAAACAAGTGGAAGATCTAGTTGAAAGTAAGTATAAAACATATTTAAATAATACGAAAAACTAGTAAAAATTAAGTGAATATCTTGTGAAAACAATAAGAAAACTAATTAAAAAAATGCGAAATACTTTTTGGGAAAATAGGGAAAACTGTTTGAAATAATATGAATTTCTTCTAAATCCAATCAAAAAGCGTATTGGAATAATAAGAAAAACCTCCAAGGGACGATAGGGATTTTTATTAAAATAATGTGGAAATCACCTGAAAACATAGAGAAACATGATTGTGAACATGAGGAAATCCATTTAAAACCATGTGCAGAAACAATTGTTTCAATATGTTTTCCATTTTGCTTTAAACAGTCATTCAAATATTAATAATAAGATTCTCATCTACATTATTTTACATATGTACTAGATATCTTCTTACTTTAATGTGATAATCCTCTTTAATAACAATGAAAGCTTTTGATCGGATTTTCTTCATTGTTTTTATCAGAATTTCTTCTTGGATGAAAACCATAGAGAAATCTGATTATTTTTGTTCTATTTTATGTGGTCAATTTTTCTCTGTGCAGCAAAAGGCTTTTATACGTATAAAATAGAAAAAGGTGAAATGACTCAGCAAGAGGCTTCAAGACTTTCGTCATGTTCAAACAAACCGTTTGGGTCCAAACTTGGGGGAAAGAAAGTTCTGCTTAGCAGATTTTAAGTTTCATATTGTCCATAGCCATTGGCTCTAAAAAAGGGTTGGAGTAGATGCATTTTGGAATACCGAAGATAGGTTCAGAGTAGCTTCTAACGAAGAAATATTTGAAAGCAGAGCACGATAGGGAAATCGGTAAAAACCTAAAAAAGAACAGTCCTCAAGCTTTCAAATCTCTTTGTTGAAGGCAACTAACCCTTAAGCTTAAAATAACCGTGGCTACCTTAAAGACAGTCTTAGAAATCGTGCTTGGAATGGATGAGTCTGAATAGATGACTGTCTTCTTGCTTACCAACTTAAAATAAATTGAAATATTTTAAAAAATATATATACATATGTAATGTATACATACCTAAGTTCGCATAGACATTGTCAGCTTTGCACTTCACTGATCCTCCAGAACCAGCACTGGTTTTCATATCGAAACTAATCTTCTGCTGTTTCCGGCGCAACTCAGCACTCTTGGGTGGTGGTGGTCTAGCTGGTTTGTTAGTCTCATGACTCTTCTGTCCATTTCCAGAATCGTTCTTACGCAATGGTGGTGCCGGTGGTTTGCCACTATGACTGCCATTGTTACTGCTATTGCTGCTGCTACAACAACTACTACTACTACCATTGCCATTATTACCCGCGTTGTTCGTTGTCACCACAATCGTCTGTGATGTGACACTGTCATTAGTTTTGGTTATATCCTTAACCACTTCGACGGCCGTGGGATTTATATCGATGGGGTGTATGATCACAAGACGAGGCTTTCCCGTGGCAACCACTCCCGTATCATCACCCGTCACAATCTCTGAGTAAATGCCGTCCTTCTTATGCAAATTATCCGTGGTTTTGCTAGCTCCCATGCGAAGGAATTTTCTAATGGAAAATTTATTCTTTTTTTGCTGCTTCTTCATGTCATCTGTCATGGTTAAGCATTCTTCGGAATGGGAGAAGCTCTTGCGCGATTGCACATTCGAACATGGCTCTGGTGTAAGGGTGATAAATTGACCTGATGGCGACGAAGGAGGTGATGCCGATAGTTGTGGGGATAGTTGAGCCTTACGATGGGAAGAAAATGTGTTCAGGGACCGGAACTTGGGATTCAATGTGGCGCGTTCGCGTTTATCTTTCTCTCGGATTACCGGCGAAGCTGTGCTCTTCACGCCAACCGTTATAGATGTTTGTTGTTTTCTTGTATAGATGCTGTTTGTTGCGGCCGCAAGTTGTTGTTGAAGGGTTAACGCTGAACTTTCCTCAGAGTTTATGGACTCTTGTGTTGGAGTTTTGTCTGGATCTGGTTCCAGTTCAACAGCGATGTTGTAATCTCTTTCTGGTGTGGGCGGAGCGCTGGATTTTTCTTCGCCAGATGGTGGTATTGGAGCTCGTGCTTTCTTGAGAAGCTTCGATTGCTCCTGCAAAGTTGTATCTTGAGCATCATTTGGATTTGGTAATGGAGTTGTCTTCATAACTTGCTGCAGCTGACTTATCACTGACTGTTCCGCCGATGTCGGTTGGCGTTTCGTTGTGAACGATTTCATGGCTGGTTTAGCTGGAAGCTCAGGCTTCTTAGCTGGAGTGTTCTTTTGTAGACCGTGTAAGAACGATGGTCTAGCTTCATGCGATACTACCGTCGGTGGTGGTGACTTAGGTAGAGCGGGTAGTTGCTGTTGACTCTCCAGACTTCCATCTGGATCAGCACTGCCGTCAGGCTCTCCAGCAAGTTCTCGGCTTTTTTCCAAAGAGAAACTTTTTGTTGTCACTGTAGCCACTTGATCTGTGACCTGGATGTCCTCGTAGTCCGAGTTGTTTGTGCTCGCGCTCAGTTTTTTCTCCACACATGCCTTTTCGTTGGCGTTTTTGTAGTCGTTTCCGATCGAGATACCGATCCCCGAATCTGATTCACTTCGAGTCATGTTGTATGAAGACGTCTCTTCATCACTGCTTCCATCAAAGCTTGAGCCCGTTGAATCGAGGGCATCATCGGAACTACACTTTGTAACGATGAGTCCATCAGAAGTGATCTTGCTGGTCATGAAGTTTCCTTCATGAAGAGAATACGTTGCTGATCGTGTTTTTGAAGACAGCAGTATGTCAGTTATGTATTGAGAACTAGAAAAGACGGAATTGGAATTATCTGTTTTAGTGGCAATTTCTCCTCTATCGGTCTGATCCTGTCCCCTGACACAATTGCCATCTGGAACGTTTTCGTAGCTAATATCGGTTTCTACGACATCATAGTATGCCGAAACACCGTTTTCACTATCCGAACAGTTGCTTTCGGAGTCCGAGTACTTCTGCATCGAGCTGACGTTTATTTTTGGCTTGATGTGGTCCTTGGTAATGGGAGAGTTCCTTGCAATCGGCTTTTTAAGGTCAAGAAATGGCTTGTTTTCGATACTATCAGCAAGACTTGAGATCTCAAATTTAATTTTTGTCTCAGTGGATGGAGTCTTGGTCTGTAGTTTCTTCTTCTGGTCACTCTTGTTTTGTTCAAGAGTCTCAGATATTTCCTCCAGAAGGGACTTTTCCATTGCCCTTTCGATGGGTGGACTATTCTTCCCATCATTTGACGTTTTCGTCACCGTTGAAGAACTATTCGGCTTCAAATTAACTTTGGAGATTTCCTTTTTTTGAACGACAGGCTCTTGCTTCACCTCAAATTTAGCCTTGGACGCAGTACTTAGTTTCTTTGAACTTCCAAATGGAGTTACATTGATCTTCAATGTCTGCTTCTTTCCCTCCTTATCAACTTGTGGTGCTCCTAACTTGAGAGCAGCAAATGATTTCTTTATATTCTCCTGCGGATCGCCAAGCAAGTTGCCATTATTCATGTTGAAGTCTGTGTTGGCTTTTGTGAGTTTCTTCAGTTCAAGATTTTCCTCATCGTCAACTCCAGATGAATGGTCATCAGCACTATTCGATGCATTCATGAAGTCATCTTCATCGCTGTTTGTGTCTTCTGACCAATCACCCCCATAGCCAATGACTTCTGAAATCTGTTTAGGAAAGGTTACTTTGTGACTTTTCTTCGACTTGGGTCTGGTGCCTTTGATAATACTCCTTGCTGGGATCTTATTTTTGTTCGGATAATCAGTCTTTGTTGTGTCTATTGCAGCTGTTCGACGGCTTTTGGAAGAAGAAACCGCAGACTGTTTGTGTTCCTCTTTTGATTTGAAACAATTTGAACAAAGATCTTTCTTCCAAGCATTTTGGGCAAAGTGAGGGCAGATCGATGAGGACATGATTACTTTTTTGTTTCGGATGTGTTAAATTTTTTCTAGCCAGGGAATCACTTGACCATTTTCTGAAAATATATAAAATATGTAAAAACTTAGAATCGTGCAAAATAAAAGAAAAGTCGTACAGTAATGATAAATAGAAATAAAAAGAACATTTTTAAAAGGCTTTAGAAAGTTGTTGTTAGTTTGAAAGGCGTTTTAGACGGTCAGTCTTCAGTTCAGTTATCAATTGTATTAATAAATTTATTATCACCCGTTTAGGTCTAAGTATCAGTTAAACGCATCAGTTTTTGTATTTAAATATAAGTTCAACTGGTAGCTCAACTGAAGGAAAACTGGAAGTTATCGTTCAAAGGCTCTTTTAAACATTCATTTCAGTTTCAGCTATCAGTTAAGTTTTCAGTTAAACTAGTATGTAAATGCTAAAACAGAAACTTTTAACTGAAACTGATGGAATCCCCATAAGTTGTCAGTTTTGCTACTAACCAAACTGACTATCATCTGCTCACAAGTTAAATGAAAGCTCAAAAACACCGAACAGACGTCTTTGTTAACTGAACTGACAACTGATAGTCTGAAAGGACCTTAATAGACCAAGACTAGGGTTTTGGAAATATGTTTGTAATGGAATCAATGATAAAGGGCTCTGAATCCATGGATCAAACGAATGCGAAAATTCGAAGAATTGGGAATTAGCAAATTTCTCAAAATTTCAAACGGCTATACGTTATGTGAGGAAGGGCTTAAGATGGCAGTGTAATTATTCTCGGAAAACTCGCATATCCCTTGCAACATTGGATTGGATTGGATTCGAACCTCGCAAGTCGAAACTACCATGCAACAAGCAGACATTCTAACCATCACGTCACGGGCACCACAAAAGAACATTCATACACATAAACGTGAGCACCTAGAGTCTAGTCTAGACTTAGAGTATGAACTCGAATATTTTAACGACAGCAGCGGAGAATGGCAAGAGAGTGTTTATTCTGTGCTACTTAAGACTTTGATTACATCTCTTCCAAACAAAGTTTTTTTTACGACTTTTACAATGTGCAAATTATCCCCTTTTCAGTTGACTTTGTGTCCCAATATAAATCAAAGTTTAAACATAGAAGTAGGATAAATGGCGCCAAGCAAATCCTCTTGAAGAAGAGAAGGAGTCATCGAAACTTCACCACATAGAATGACTTTTCTTGTTCCTTATTGCCACCAACAATCATTACTTTGCGCAACCTGAATCTGAATCACAACATTTAGGTAATACCAAACAACCGGTTGCATTCACCGCAGCAGCATTTAATGATGCAAAACAAAGTAGGTGAATGTGTTTTTCGTGCCTTCAATGCACAATCGATTTGTCAATTGCAATGACATTTTACTATTGAAATGAAATGTTACTACAACATGCAATTTAACGGTATTCAAAATTAACATCGAGTAGCGGAATTCATCTGGGTGGGTAGCCCGACAGCAAATCGTTTGAGTATTAGTCGCTACCCACGGTTAAACTTCTTTAATAATAATTAATTGTGAAATATAAACGACGAACGATCGTATAAGAACATGTTTTATGAGGTGTTCGCATTTTGATGGTTTTTAAAATGCTCTTCTATCTTCTTCTAGTCAATCCCCATGGGAGTGCTAAAATTGAATGTTTGTTGATTTACCTAATTCCCTGGTTTTATTTAATTAATAAAGTGAATTTTATTGAGTAACACAATTCGTTTATAGTTCATTCGGATTAGGGAAGCTTGTTGATTGTTTTTTGTTTTCATTTCTGACATAAACATAAATTTGCGATGTAAGCTTAATTGTCGAGTTAATTTATGAGAAGAATTTCGGGCACATCATAGTGACGATGCACATATCTTAAAATAGAAAGGTACTTAACGTTTGTTTGTATTCTTATGGTGTGTTAGTTGGATTTTACAGAGGAATAAACGAATTCGTTGCTAGTCATCACGACATGATGTCGAAGTGAATTTCTATTTAAAGTAATTTGAGAATTCACGACTAAAACCCCACTAACTAAAAACCCGTTCTTTTACTTTATTTGTGGTTTGAGTTATTGGGTGTGACAGATCTGAACATAAGAATCCCAAACGATACAGAATATCATGCCAATTTAATGGTTAGAATCGACTCGTGGGTTTTTTTTTAGTTTGAAATAAAAATGGCAAATTGTAAGAGTGCTCAAGTCACCATTTTGAGAAATGTTCCTGAATATCTACGGAGCGGGTTTTTTCCTTCAAGAAATTCGTAAAACATCATTTTGAGAGGAAATATTATGATCGTTATTTACTTGCATCATAAAGTTCCTACATTTTTTTACCTTTTTTTTTGCTAAAAATGTTTGGCTAAAATTTTTCTGATGTTTCTGGAATTCGAACCACGAACCTCCTTCCTACGTAACCGCAGCTTATACAACAACTATGTATGTATATCTTGTCATGTATCGTGTGAGGCGCCTAATAACTAAGGGCCGAACTACGGCATCAGTGATCAAGTGAGTGAGGAGTATTTTTCTTTCATAATTCAATCCATATTACAAAACATCAGTCTGCTGTTCATTTATCGATTTCATTTTTTTTTTCAAACTGAAGAAAGAATGTCAAATTGTAGTACTAAAGTACTCGATAACATGAGAAGTAATTACAAAAACACAGGTTAACGATATCAGCTAATAGTCTGACTAACCACTGCACCACTGGTACCACAAAGACCCAAAAATATGTGAAGAAAATAATATAAGAAGATTTGAAAAAGCTTTAAATCTTTTAAAGAAAAAAGTAGAAAAGTAATTGACCTGACATTTCATAAAACACTTGGTATATCCAAAGTATTAGGTTTTCTAAAAGTTCCATACTATTCCGCTCTGAGTGCTTACTTCAACAATAAACCCAAGTATTAGTTTAACAAGGAAACCTCAGTTTAAGATGCAAATATTTGCACATTTTAGAATAAAATTGGATTTTTTTTTCTTCGGATAGTCAAAACGAGTCCGTGGAGCTGCCAAGCTTTGTATTTTTTTTTTGTGTTTTTTGTGTTAGCTCCGATCTAATTAATTAGTCAACATAGACAAAAGGGTCATTCCATTGTGACGGGTGTGACATTTATACTAATTTTTTGCCTATACTTTGCTTAATTTCTGTCAAACGGCAGCGATTTACGTACTGAATATGACATTTTCACATACTTGAACAGTCATTCCATACTTTACCATCGAAAAAGGTATGAAAATATCATTATTATTATGAGAAATTGATGTATAAAAAGTGTGACGGGTGGGACATCAAACTACCTCTCCTTTGCGAGTTGACTTACACCATTGGTAATAGGCAAGAAACTATGAAACTTTTGTTAAAGAACCTAATTTCATATGGTTCTTGATATTGTACAGATTAAATATTAATATAATTTACGCAAATATCTCGTAAAACAAAAATAATATGCTTCTCAATGCTTGTGACGGGTGGGACAGTACTTTTGTGACGGGTGGTACGAGTAATATTTGGCCATACATTTTTTAATTTACTTTAAATC
The DNA here is from genome assembly GCA_949752695.1 of Melanostoma scalare. Taxonomy (NCBI): domain Eukaryota; kingdom Metazoa; phylum Arthropoda; class Insecta; order Diptera; family Syrphidae; genus Melanostoma; species Melanostoma scalare. Next base: position 232,110,758 of record OX456985.1, on the reverse strand, counting down.
AGCTCTTTAATGAATTAATTAAATGTTACTTAAGTAATCTTTTCATTTCATAAGAATTGATAATGTTCTATTCTCCAGATATGGATTTAAATATAAATATTTATTTTTTATGCGTACGGTGTCGGTTTCGCTGGAATAACCCAAAAACAGTACAAACAAATGCTTAATGATGAACGACATCAAAGACAAGAGATATCAGTGAAAAATATTTTATCGTATTTTTTAATTGGGTGTTTTGTTAAGAAACACAAAGAACATATCTATGTCTATGGTACACACAAACATAATTGTGTTAAAGTTTTGACGTTATTAATTTTGCAGTGGTTAAATTTATTATTTTGATTTCCGGCCGAACAAACTTTTAGTTTAGGTTTTGAATTAACTTCTTATTTCATGAAGTATAGACTACAGCTCTTACAAACTATTGTAATGATTGTAGGTTGTAAATATAAATTTGTTGATGACTTGAATAGCATTTGAAACGTCTTGCCGGAACACTAGGTGCGTTTTTGTCGCAACTCAGCAATCCTATGATCAGCTCTACAATGCACTTTACCCCTGAATACAAAAAGATATCAAACTGAGCTAAACGTGGTCAGTATTGACTTGTTTTTATGTTCAGGTTTAAAACCCACTGCTGAGCTGATTATAGGATTGCTGAGTAGCAACAAAAACACACCTACTAACAACCACACTTGACGTCCCAGGAAACACGGAGAAACAGGAACAACTAACGAGCGAATTGTTTACTTGTAAGAGCTGTTTCCACACTAAGTAAAAAAAAAATAGGGTGGTACAACAGAGCGAGGAGCCCCACGGCATTTCTCACAACCATGCCTTGTGAGGTAATGAAGGGGACCTACAACTTTCTGCCGGTTACGAAGGGCTAATGGAGAAAGCGCTTTTCATGTCAATGAATTTACTGACGCAGGACTTGCCAATTCGTCGCGAAAGGCGATACCCGCGGAAAAACATTTTGCCTCTGTTGGGATTCGAACCACGAACCTCTGGGTTAACAGGCAAACATGCTAAAATTCACACCACTGTTTCCACGCTAAAGACTCTTTTTTGTAGTAGTTGGTCCAAAAACTTATAAGAATGATCAAAAAATTATGTAAGAAATTTTATCAAATTTCTTTCGCTTTGCTTCTTTGTTAATTGTTTTCGCCCACCACTGTAAGTACCTGCCGATTGATCTACAAAAATTACTTCGTTATTGATTCACTAATTGACAATCATATGCGCAAATTTTATTTAAATAAATTAGCATCAATGGTTTGTGACCTCATTTGCAAAGTTATTATGTACACAACCACTTACCTCAACCAAAACCCACATGCAACGTTTTGAATCTGAACGAGGTAACTTGCTTGTTACTTGTAATGTTGACAAATTAACAACTAAAACTCAACTCTACTGCAAATGAAATTACCTTCAAATTATAAATGAATAATAAATCACTTTCTCAAGTGAAATTATCGAGGTCACTTTCGAGCAATAAATTTGAAAAAGAGAAGAAAACAAAAACTCAACAATGAGTTTTACTAAAGACACACTGATGAGCTTGTGATTAACAAGATCATCAGAGCATGGTAGATGCTTCTTCATTTTCATTTCATTTCTTATTGTAATTTGGAAATGAAAGTGACACAAATGAAGTTCACTTGCAGGTAGTCATAGATATAGACATTCACATGGTGTTTTTTCAATGTTTGTAATTCAACATTTTCGTCTTCAAATTTTGTTCGTTCTATTCGGTCAGTAACCCTTTTGGCCTACATGAATATTGGAATAGGTGAATAATAATTCGAAGTGCAAATTTTCGGCGAAGACTGAATCAAAGCCTTATGAACGCTGATGTAATACACTTTTCCTTTAAAAAAGTCTTGAAAGTCCAATCAGACATATTTATGTCGTTTTCCATTGGTAATCCGGAAAATCTCTCCGATCCGGAATGCCAAAGTAACACTTTTTTTTGTTTTGAAGTTTCTATGCTTGTATTGTGTATCGGTGTGAAACGCCAAGTGCCATTTTTTTTTTATTCGTAAACATCAAACATGGCTGACGTAGAGATGGACTGCGATTATGATGTCTTTCGCAACGAAAAGGGAGAAATTTTGTTCCTCGAAGGCAAAATTGTTTTGCAAGACAAGTGGAGTAAGTAGACACACACATTTTTTAACAATTTCACATAAAAGTTTTCTATAATGTATAGCTGGAGAGAGGGTACTAGCCAACTACGACGAAGTGGCAAATTTCTTCGGCCTACCACAAAAAACCGGGCCTGTAGCCATGGAAACTACAAAAGAACATGGTGCAGGTAAGATTTATCCTCATATTTCATAATATGATTTATTCATTTCTTTATTATTTCTACAGAAGTACACAAATGGTCTGACGAGGAGACTCACACGCTGCTGGGTCTGTACAGTGAAAACATGGACCTTGTCGGGCCAATGAGGAAATTCCGGGTGAAAAAAGAAATGTGGAGCTACATTGCCCAAGAATGTACAAAAATACATGCCAGAGAAATCGCTGCGGAACAAGCAGAAGGTCGCTTTAAGACCATAATAAAAAAAACGAAGGCTGTATTAAAAAACAACAGGACAAGCGGGGCAGTTAGAAAGAGAATCCCCTTCGAATCGTCAATGGAGGCTATTATACAAAAAGACGATTCTCTCCTCCCCGAGGCCGTCATATCTGCGAACAAAATTGTAAGAAAACCTGCTTTGATGGAACAGCCTTCGCCGTCTGCAGCACCTTCGACGCCAGCCGTACCCTCGACTTCAGCCGCACCTTCGATACCAGCCGTACCCTCGACGTCAGCCGCATCTTTGTCTTCCTCATTTTCATCCTTCGCCGAAGCATCTCTGCAAAGGTCTCAACGGCAAGTCACCACAGACACTTTTTTATCTGCAGTTGAATGCGAAGATGCTCCTGCCAGAAAAAAGCTTAAGTGCCAGAATGAAAAGCTGGTCGACAAACTAATTGAAAGCAGAGACCTTCGTGCTGCCAAAAAAGAAGAAATGAAAATGATAAGACACGAAGAAAAGATGAAAAAAAAAACCAATATTGAGAACCTACTTGAAAAATTAATTGATGCTGTTACCAACATCAACTAAAACAATCATTTGGTTGCAACTACTGTGTACCTACCTACAAATGTTATAATTATTGTAAACGTAAAGACTGCCACAAAGTGGAAAAACTAATTTTAAGTTAAGCTTAAGTTCCATATACAAATGAAGTCTACTATTTTGTTTTTTTTACTATTATTTACTTTTTATTAAAAAATCTCTGAAAACAAATTTGTTATTCGCGTTCTTTTTATATCCCCCAACTGTTGCTGCTCACTATCTCTTTAAGAGCTTTCTATTGAAGTAAATGTGTTAGCGTTGTCGTTGTTTTCTTGGTCTTCTTGTTCTCTGTTTTCGTTCCAAAGATCTCCTTCATCGATGCAAAGATTGTGTAATACACAACAGGCTAAAATAAACTTGCTCATCCGTTCAACAGAATGGAATTCCAACCTTAACAGCTGCCTGAATCTTGTTTTTAGCAAGGAAAACGAGTTTTCAATTTTTACTCTCGTTTGGCAGTGGATTTTGTTGTACTTTCGCTTGCTGTTGGTCATGTTTCCCATATTTTTATAAGGCGTCATCAGATATTCCCTTATTGGATACGCTGCGTCACCCAACAAGTGGTATTCTGTTCCACATATTTCCGGAAGGTCGCTGCTAATGAAAGAAAGGTCGAATACTCTTGAGTCGTGTATTTTGCTTGGACAACCGACAAACACATCGATAAAACGTTTTTCGGCATCGCATATACCCTGAAGAGTCAGGGATACTAGGTCGTGGCGGTTGATGTAGGTTGAACGATTCTTGTTTGCGGGTTTCGATACGTATATGTAGCATCCATCGATGCATCCCAGAACACCAGGAAAACCTGCAATCTGGAAATAAAGATAATTTCAAAATAAGCGGTTTAAACAAAAGCACAAAAGCACGACGCACCTGTTTAAATTTTGCTGCAGTTTGAAGCTTTTCTTCTTCTGTAGAAGGGAACTTTATAAAATCTGGTGATGTTTCGAACATAAACTCCAAAACGTTGGTTAAATTTCTATACATTGAAGAAATTCCAATGCCAAATAGATTAGCCACTTCCCTGTATGAATCTTTATTTGCGGCAAACCTTAAATCGAAATTAATGAATCTCAGCTCTTCAATAACCATTATTCTTACCAGATAAACGCCAGAATTTGCACATTAGCGGGGACTTCCTTTCTACCACCACAATCAATTTTTTTCTTGAAGTGTGCTGAGGCTTCGTATTTTGCAATCAGGTAATCCGCAATGCTTTTGCTAACCCGAAACTGTGCTCGAAACTGCAGAAATATAAACTATTTATAATATAGATACTGAAAAGTTAAAAACGCATTGAAATTACCTCTTCTTCCGAATACTTTGCAACAACATCTTCAATAAAGTTTTTCACTTGTGGTTTTTTGCCAAACTCTTTCAATAAAAACTCAACCGCTGCCATATCATCATCATCTGACGACGATGATGAGGACGATGAAGACGATGAAGAGGACAATAATTCACTTAAAACCACAGGAATATGTCTTAAAATGTTTTTAGAATTCATCTCACAAAAATAATATTGTTTTCAGGTCACTTTATTTTTCTATTTTTAGAGGTGTCAAATGATATTTGTCAATTTTGACGTTAACAGTGTTTCAGTGTGTGAGTGCTTCTGGTTTCGCTTCCTTCTTCAAATCAAGAATCAAATTTCTCTTTTTTCGAGGAGAGGAACTGTCATTTGATGCCAATGGAATGATTTGAGAAGCGTTCAGAAGGCTTCCGAACGACCAATGGAAAACGACATTAGTCTCCCTTGAAAAATAGAACAAAAAACGTCAAAAGAAGACTAAACGTCAGAGGTCGCTTAAAATTTGGTGCATGACAGGCTTTTTAGTTTTTAAAGTTCGTTTTTAGTTTTCAAATTGTTAAATCTGCACAAGTTTAATTCAAATTCCTAGAAGTTCATTCCATTGTGTTTCGACAGCATTTAAAAACGAAATAAATCACAATAATTTTCCGTAATTATTTCGTTACACCCCAAACTTAAAATAAAATGATCTCACATTGATCACTACATTATAAGACTGAACATCAAGTACTGCAACTTAAATCAAATTACTGACCTACATCCACTTATTTCTTTGATACTCTACTTTGATAATTTAAGCGTTCACATTTAACTGGTTTGAACATAAATTCTTGAAGAAGGAGTGTTAGGTGTGCTAAATTATACAGTTATTACATGCACCTTGCTGGCTATTGACGTTGAGCGAAGAAAGTCGTTTTCGTGTACCCTGATTTAATGACTGTAATTCTTGTGCTCATGAAATCTGGTTCGAATTACATTTTTATGTTTTGTTTATACTTCATTCCATGACAGCGGTTTTTGTTTATTTTAAATGAAAAAAAATGCTTAAATGAATGCCACCTAGCAAATAAATCAATAAATATTTGGGCACAACAACTCGAGATGGGTCAGGGCCTTTCTATAAGTCATTTGATGGGGAATGGAATTGACGTAGGATTTTCCATCGGTTTCGAGCGGCTAAGTGAGAAAGAACTTTTCATTACAGCACACATTACTTTCCGAGAACTTGTCCTTTTCTTGCGAAAGATGGTACCCGCGAAAAAGCATTTTCAATATTACTGGGAATCGAACCCATGGCCTTCATAACGTAATAGTCCGGCCCGTTAACGATTACACTACACCATAGGTACGGTGACCATATTTTCCAAAACAAAATAATGAACAGTAAGAAAAAAAAAACAAATTTTAACCAAATCTTTTCTATTAATTAAAAACTTTATAAACAGAAAAAAATAACTCAACTTTAATAAAATGCATTTTGTGCATTGAGGGAATTCAGTCTTACATGGATTTAAAATGAAAAAGAGGTTAATAAAAACAAAAACTTATGAACAAAAAATGAAAAAACTTAACATGAAATTAACACAGTTCATAACAATTTCTTAATTTTTAACATATTTTTCTGAAGAATAAATTAAGCCCACTTTGTCTTTTTCTTTAATTAGTCGCTGAACTGAAGACAGTTCATTTCGTAGTTATATTTAGTTATCAAAATAGATTTAATTGTTTCTACCTTCATTTGATTCTTTTCATTTGTCCAAATATTGTTTAAAATAGAAAATACACGTTCTGTTGGTGCATTTGATCCTGGCAGACATAAAACAAATTCGACAAGGTTCAAAATGTTTTTGAAACTTATGTTTTTTTCTGTAAAAACATTGAAAATTTCTACCCCTATCAGCTGTTGTCTTCTGAATATCTATCTACCCATTCTCTAATTTTGCTCAGAGTGACATACACAATACGTCATCTACTCTGAAGCCACTTCTCTTTCTCATAATAAACATCAAACTTGCTTCTACTTGCTCCCAAGAAGGTATTGCACGGACCCACTCCAAAACTTCAACTTCAATGAATGCAGTGTCCCATTGACTTACATAGTCGACGCAACTACTGTTAAAAAGATTCCTGATTTTCTCTGAAATAGAATGATCTTCTTGTTCTAAATCCGAAATCATTTTTTTAATTACTATTGGTAAAAAATTTCATCTCTTCTTTGCTTAATTTTACATTTGAGTTCTTTGATGATCAGAGATACTTCCGTCATGCATATTTGCTGAGACTCAATTAGTAAAATGTTGTTATGGAAAAGATTAGCCTGACGATGTGCAAAAAACACCCATATTTCTGAATACGGATCATTAAAAAAGTCATTTAAAATAGTGGGGCACTTTGGATGCGACATAAAGTAAACCTTCAAGGGTCTAAAAAGTTTTATAATTCTTTCTATAGCTGGTTTAAGAGTAAGCCACCTTGTCTCGCTAAAACCCATTAGCTGCTCCACAAATTTCTTTCTATTGCTCTACACGAACTGTGTAAATGTAAAAGAAAGAACATATTTTGACGATAATTACTTCCACATCAATTCTTTGACAATTCTTGACACACTTAATATTTACATTTTGGATTTTTGGAATTGATATGAAATACAGAACAAATAATGAACAACTTTTAAAATACAGAACATTTATGTGTTTTTGTTTCCAGCAAAATTAATAATGAGCATCGTCTTCAAATACAGAACTGTTCATTATTATAATGAACGGATGGTCACCGTAACCATAGGTGACAGAATGGCTCCAAGTAGAAAGATAATATAATTTACTTGGTGAATTCCTTCTGTATGATTATAAAGTGACAAAGCATTAACATATGCTCAGATTAAGAAAAGTGATCAAATTTACTCAGTGCCTTCTCAAGCGATGCTGAATCTTTGGTCATGCAGAGTTCAGGGAAATTCCTAGAAGAGTTCACTACTGAGTTCGACCTCGAAGTAAAACAAGTTCTTTTTATTAAATGGACTTGACTATTTTTCGTTGTAAGAATAATCCAAACCCGGACATTGAGATGTCAGTCACCCGAAACAAATCATTATGATTTTCCTTAACGGACCCTCATATGTGCACAAATGTCTATGAAGAAAATTTTGAGATGATTATCATTTGTCGTAATCATCAATCGCAGCCGATTGTTTGAAATCTATAAGGCTTGACCGTGTAATGAAGGTCGATGTTTGTGATATGGGTGTCATTCGGCTATCTCGTTTGCATTTTCACAATAGAATGCCATCTTTGTATACCTAAGTGCGTCGAATCGGTTAGTTTTAATAGAAAAATAATGATAAAAAAAAGATTATTTGAATAATAGTTTTTCGTGCTTAAAACTGCATGAAGGTTAAAGAACAATGTTCTTCTTCACACATGAACTTGAGTAGTTCATGTGTCTTAAGAACGTTGAACACAAAATTGTTTGATTGTTTGTTTTCTTCTGATTGAATTTACCTTCGTAAAATTGTTGCGCTGAGGTTTTCAGCGAGATTACAGAAAGCAGTGCTCAGATAAAGTCTGACCTGAAAATAAGAAAAAAAAAATATACAATCAAATTAGTTTCATTGAATCTCGAAATATCTTTAAGGCTAAGTTCTTTTGAATAAAACTAAATCCGAATGGAGAGTAATTGAAGTTTCAATTTATGAGATAAACATAAATAGGCATGCGCAACGAAATGGTGGAGGCCGATTGCGCATTTCTTTCAACCCCCAATTCTAAAAAATTTCTTTAAAATTTCTTATTTATTCTAAGGTACATTTAATTTTTATTTTTTTTATGAAAATTCTGTTTGATGTACACTTAACGATAGGAGGAGTTCTGTTTTTCGTGGTACTACGTTGAAGTATTAACTATGGACATGGACAGCCTGCGATACTGTTGCCCTTTGGTGAGTATTGAGAAATTCGATAGATGTCTGCTGCTTCTATCAGCAAAAAAGTGACATCTATTGAAATTGATTGATGATTGACCTATAGCCCATAAAACAAACTAATTAAATACCATATAAAGGTCAAAAACACATACTAGAAATTGATTAACTTTTTTTGCTGATTGTTGAAAAAAAAAAACAATAACAGTAGATGTCTCCGGCTTCTATGGCTTAAAAAGAGACATCTAATAAAAAAAACCAACAATAGATGGCATTTGGTTCTACGTTGAGAATAAAAATCCGCACATTATTTTGGTTGCACTGACTGCCCTAGTGCCGCTGATCTTTGACAGTCTTTTATGAAGATGACAATTCACTAGCAGTCAATTGTGCAGTATGTCAATGTCATTGCCAATATATAACATCGTAATATACGATACATCTTTTTAGGTGAAGCAAACTGCTTTTTCACATGGATTTTCTTAACGCCCGTCGACACCCAAGGAATCATCTTGACTACCAAAATAGCTAAATTTTGTCGGGAGGTTATATGTATTTGTATTCTTGATCGGAAACTAAGGAAAGCAAACATTTTATAACAATAGTTGTGAAAATAACAACAAAGTAACATTGAAAATAAGAAAGAGGGAGAGAGAATAAAGAAAACGTAGCTCAAACTGGGGCCCGGCGTCAATGTTATGCTCATTTTTTTCACTCAATAAGTTCGTTCGTTGAACTTTACCCAGGGTTGACCCAGGTTTCTTTGACAACCCTATGAGTTATCAAAAAATCTGGGTTTCCCAGTCAAAGAACGCTAAACCACAAAATCGCACACATCACTGTCATTTGAATAAAAATACATGCCATTTGACAGCCCCATCAAAAACCTAGGGCGAGTTGGGGGTGAACCCAGGTCAGCCCTAGTTCTCAAAAAACACTTAGTTTGACAGCGACTACAGGGCGACCCCAGGGTTTCAATGAACGAACCTAATTTCTTTACCCAAAAGGGTTGGAGGGCTGACGTATGTCAGTGACTCTTTTCTTGCTCAAAAACATCACTGACAATGTTGCGGGGGCTTGTGCTGAGTAGGTACATGTGCCAATGTTTTTTTTTTGTTTTTTCTTTTAATGGGAAGTTTCTTCTACAGGTAAATTTTTTGTCTTATCTGAAAAGCTGTATACACTTAGCTTAAGTTATTAAACTAGTTATTCATAAAACAAAACAGTTCATAAATATTGCGCCCAATGTGGGTGAGAGAGAGCAATGGATAGATCTAAAATGATATTACCACCTGAGCTTGTGTCATCGAAAATCGCAAGTTCAAGGAACTCGAAATGTTTCATGCTTATTACACAAAACGTTTTGATAGCCCGGTATAAGTTGGCAAGATGTGCGGTTACCACAACACCCCATCACGATTACATCAGGTTTTAGTTTTCAAATTCGTGTTGTAGGTACCACTTTGTGTTGCCATAACTTCCTATTCAATGTCAAAGTTGAGCACGTTTTTATGTTCAAGTGAAACTTTCACTTAAAATCACATAAGATGAGTGCATCATCTGCAGTACAAATGCAATGACTTCCTTGGAATTTTTATACTCCTCAAGAAGAGCTGTTTTATCACACGACGACACGATGTGATGCAAACTTTTGTATTCACTTTGAGTGTATTTTACTTTATTTATTTTTTTGTTTTTTCTGTTATAATTATATGTACATAGATACAACAACAATGTGCATTCATTGTCGTCCCAACAAAACATGTGTGAATGCATTTGGAATGCTTCTTTTGCCAACGGACAAGGTCTCTACGAAGAGAGGTTATGTAAAGTGTCAGCATTCCACGATTTCACACGAACATATTGGAATAACAAAATGACAATGAAAGTGAAATTCAGGGTAAAACAAAAAGGTTAAAGAACTTTTGAACGTATTTTTGTCTATCTTCGTGAAGTTGTGGTCTTTTGAAATAGGAAAAGCAAAGCGGTAGAAGTTAGAAGACAATAAAACTAATACTAAGCTCCAACCCCAAAAGCCAATGAACTAAGAATCGAAATTGATTTGCCTAAAGGCATTACACAGTTAGTATTGAAGATGTAGGATTAATATTTTAAGCTGTTTGGTTTTTTTCTTTTTAAAGAAAGATTGATTAACTGTAAGTTCTGCATAATTAATTTCATAAGCCTATGCGGCATCTGGTTCTGGCGTTGTTTTAATATAAGAATAGCTAATAAAAAGGTGTTAACGAGATTCGAAAACTGTTTTCGTTTGAAAACATTTTTGGGTGTATACCTTAAAGGCAGTTTAGGGCAAAATATAATCACAGTGTCTCTGTCTTGTTAAGATTCATAAAACAGTTAAACGATTAAAAGTTTCTGTTCAACTTAAAGTGCTGAAGCTTAATTTAGGCAAACGTTTAGGAAGAGTAGAAGTTTCTATCGTAAACGTGCGTCGTATCTTTTAATCAAATAATTTCTTCTTATACGTAAGTCTAATGAGCAAATAAAAAAATGGTTTAAGAACAAGCTTTTGAAGCAATGTGTTCTAATTAGGTAGCTACAAAGATTCTGTTCAACAGCAATAATGTTTCTCACTACTCAAAGAATATTTGTTCCTTTTATTTCAACTTCTTATTGAACCAGAACAGTGTATTGGAGTTTTTAAAACTTTATTTAATTTAACTTTTTTTTTTGATCTAAAAAAGGTTTACATATATTGCAATTTGAAACAAAAGTTAGAGGCAAAAATGAAATGCAGAACCAAAATTGAGAGCTCGTAATATCGCTAAGACATAGAAACCAGGGACATCTACCGTCATCTTCGCAAATTGAAGTAAAACTAAGGATTCATAAATGTTTTTATGTTCTACATATTAACCTACTTAAGCTTGTGAGAGAGCAACTGAGCTTTTTATATGAATCACCATAGCTATTTCAAAAATTGTTAGAACTCAGGAGAAACCAGTAAGTAAAATGTATTCCCCTTTGAATTTCTTTTAATTGCTTTCAATTAGCATTCGGTCATGGGCATTATGCAACATGTGTTTCGCACACAAGCCTTCACAATTTATGTTTTCTAATTAAAGGACGCAAAATAAGACCCAGTGCCTGTTTTATGTATAATTGCGTCATAAAAATGCACTACAAGTTGATTTAAAAATAAAACACACTTCATCCCCCCATCCATGGAATAACATGCAAATAACCATGCATTCAAACGATAGCATGTTTCACAATAAACTTTGTGTTGCAGATGGTTGCAGATACATTCGCATATCACCAACATCGATCAACACTAAGAAGGTATCTTCTTTTTCTTTGCCTTTTCATATATTTTATGTATCTTTTTTGTAAAGATGAAGTGTGGTATGAAAGACCTTGGATTTGCTGGCTTGAAGATTTATAGCGTTTTCGCAAGATGATGTGAACATGACACAGCAAAATACGAGGTGGTTTCACTTCAACAGACGCATTGAATTTTTTCTTTTTCGTTTCTTTTCTGATGATAAAATGTAAGGAAGATACGAGAAAGACCCCGACTCCAAAGTCCAAGTAACCGATGAAGTGTGATACCCTTCAGTGCATTGGCATCGGACAAAAAAGAAATATTCAAAAGGTGCTTCGATAATACAGTCTTTTTATTAATCGTCTTTGGACTTCCAACCGCACCTCAAAGTCTGCCCATCGGCGAGGGTATATAGCATCCGGTATATCTTTAAGAGGATGCAGTCTTCAATGAACCTAGAAATTGGGATAGGTCCGTTTGTTTATGGACTTTGTTGCTGATTGTGATTAAGACACGAAAAACCTTTTAACCGGATGTTGTGAATGGAAGGCGGTTCCTCAGGCAATTTGTCTTTTCCTCCCACTTTGAGTTTTTGCAGTGAAATTTTCAGTATAACATTAACATCATACTTTTGTTGAAAGATTAAAAAGAAGTAAAAAGTACAATCAGGTTTTGAGAAACTTCACTTTCATGCCCGGTGTGTCACTTTAAAGAGTTGTCCTTCAGATACAACAAAAAAAAAACCAATTCATTGCCATGAAACCTGACACATGAAATCGTATGGGCCAATTTATATGTCGGTGCTAAGTGGGTGTGCGTGCATATGTAATAAAAAGTGAGCTCAGGCCAGTTGGTCAGCTAAAATTAAGAAGTTTTTTGTTTTGGAAGTGTCTGAAAAGTGTGAATGAGTGTGATAATGAGCTTTGAACAACTCAGTTTTCAACAAATGAATGTTCTTCTGTGGGAAAAATAAAAAGTGATAATTTGAATGGAAAGGTTTAGAGCTATTCTCTGAAGGTAGGTTTTTTTGTAGTCAAAAGTTGCGATTTTCTCGATGTATCTCCAAACTGTTGTTCCAATATATGTATTTGTTTTGCTTCTATACGGGAAGGTCTTGTGATTTTCAAAACGATTGTCGTTTATGCATTGCTTCACGTAGTTCGACCACCATCGTTCTCCGAAAATTAAGTTGAAAATTCATATGCCAACAATTTATTGATATTTGCATTCTTTTTTTCTCAAATGTGTGCAAGTTTTAAGCTACATAGTATCATTTCAAAGGTTTAGTTATAGTCTTTACGTCAACGTGTTGATATCGTTTTGACAATAATCTAGTTACGAAAAGCAAAATATTTCATCATCAAAGTAATAATAATAATAAAGTTCGAACAATAAGCCCTATTCACACTGTACAATTAGTTGGACAGATATTGGCTTGAACGACCAATGCTTGATAGTGTGAACCCTTCGGACGACCGCTTGTCCAACTTGTTGGATGATTTTCAAAAATTTTTGAAAATCTAGAAGTTGGATGGAGTGGAAGGGTATGTGACATAAAGTTGGACGACAAGCTTGATAAGTGTGAACGCAAACTACATCAGACCATCCAACTTCCATCAAACGAAGTCTGTCCAACTAATTGTACAGTGTGAACAGGGCTATAGACGTTTTCAATGTACCGTGACTTGGAATTACTGTCAAAACGTGATCGTCTGGTAATACGTTTCGGTCTCGGCTTCAACCTCGTTACGTGCGAGCGCTTTGTGCTTGATTTGAATTGACATTTTGAGTTTGTTGTTGTTTTTTTACTGCCGAAGCGACCAAAAGTTCAACCAACCCGAACTTTTTATTTTGAGTTGGAGTCACGTTACGTTGTCTTGTATATACGAACCAACGTAATATCGAAGTCAAAGCAACATTGTGATAGGATGTACTGATTTCCTATGGAATTCATAAACGTCAAGATAAGCCGAAGCTAAAGCAGCATTGTGACTCATAGGTTAGGTTAGGTTGAATGGGGAGTGCAGCCGCAAGTGGCAGCACCTCAATCCATTGTGCTCCCCGGGAAAAGCGAGGATGAGGAGGTGGGAGGATTGGAGAGGTAGAGGATTGGGTCGGTGGTTGGTTTATTGGGGTAGGAAGTCCCCACTGAACCATTTAGAGCCCTGAGTAAACTTCAGGACGGGAGGTTAGAGATGTCACCCAATTCGTCGAAGAAGTATTCTCCGAGGGCTTTTTTCCTAGTGTGGGACACTCAGAGAGGAAGTGGAATGATCCTTCCAGGCCAGGCGGGGGGTTGGAGGCAGCAGTGTGATTCATGCATTAGTCTTAAAAGATACTCTTGTAAACAAAAAATCCAAATTATTTGAATTGGTGAGTTATGGGTCACACTCTGACATTCCGCCCTATCTACCGGTCTTCATGAGAGTGAATAAACCAAGAGCGTACACATAATGTATTTAAGGACCAAAACGCTTGCTGTAGGTTAATCCACAAAAGCCTTAAGCTCGAAAAGATCGGGTGTGTTCGTATGCCCAGTGCCGTAGACAGACGAACTAAAATTGGAATACAGAATTTGTGGAACAGAATTACAGCGATTACTGCGCCCACCGGTGCGGTGTCCTCCAGTTTATAAGATTACTAAATCGTCTTTTTGAGTTACTATAGTTTATATATACAATGGTCTCAACTCATCATTCTTCAAAGTTGTAAAAATAAAGCTGCCATTTTGCAGCTTATCTAGTTTTTGAGTTAAGCACCACCTTGAATTGCTAATCACCAACCGATTCGAATAGTGTTGATTCATAAAAAGAACAAAAATCTCATTGATCTCAAAAACTATTTTTAAATAGGCCGTCTTGGTCCGCGATGCATATATCTGTAAAGTAAATGACAGTTGACAAAAAAAATATATAGTCATTCAAGAATTCTGTCATTCCAAATTCTGATTTGGTTTTTACTGGAATGTTTTACAAATTACAACCCCAATAAAGCAAAGTAATGATATTCCTCAACGAATCCATATACGTTATTATGTCTGGTTCCATATGCAATCACACTATTCAAATTGTTACAATATCTATCTTTCGTCAAGTATTTTATTTCGAGCCATATGCACGGTCACTCACATTCCATAAAGAGAAGGCTCCCTTCTTTTAAAAAAATATGTATACGTTTTGTGTTCATCTCCCCATGTCTTCAAGGGTAAACCGAAAATGTTCATTAAATGTTAAAGAATCGTCTCACTTACATAGATGGGTTCCATGACGTAAACAAAACAAAAAAAAAAACCTGCCAAGCGACCACCAAACGGAAGCCGGGCGTTGTATTTCAATTGAATTTTATATTGTGGCCAAAGCGTTGTGCGTTCTTTAATTAAAAAAAGGAGTCTGGATCTCTTCAAAGCCTTTATTAACTGCATCAAGGCATTCCGACAATTTCCTTTCTTCGAGTGGCGGTTTAATGTCGAATCAACAAAAAGAAACACAAGAAGAAGAAGAAGCCTTCATATTTCTTCACTGTGTACACTTGAAATGTATATCTACACATAAAAAAAAATTGTTCGCCTCATAAACTGAGTTTCACTTGCGTGTGTCTGCATTTCGTTTTGAGTTTCCCAAAATGGCAAAAGTCTTACTTCACTTGGAAATTCACATTCAGTTCAAGTATAGTGCCGCTGCGCAAATATTGTGCGATGCTAAAAGATGATGCACGAAATGACAAACAAGCAATTTGCAGAAAGAAACTTAAAAATTATTTTTTGATTCTGCTCTGCTTTCTTTATCTGAATTTGAGTATCATAAGATCGCTTCGTGGTGAGGAAAAAGTGAAATTGAATCACGTGCTAGTTAAATAGAACCGTGGCAAAAGTAGCTGCAACTATGATAAGTATGCAGAGATACACCCAGGTAGATAGACAGACACGCAAAGTGCGATTTGGTTTTATCACCAGAGTGGGTAGCACAATTGATACATTTTTTGTGTTTTTTTTTTTTTTTGTAAAACTATTTTCAACAACTGGAGCTGTGCAGTTTTCTCCTTATTTTTTTTACTCGTAAGCAGTTAGAATATTTAGACACGACAATTTGCAATTTTAATTAGTCTGCGCTGCATGACCGACATGGCTGACAACTTAATAGCTTGTAAATGGTATCAACTATTAACAATTTGTATAATTAGCGGTGTATAAGGCTAACTTACTCTTCACTTTTCAATTGGTGAGTGGTAAGATCATTTCTAAAAAATAAGATCAGTGGGGGACAGTTCTTTTAGAACACCTGACACCTACTGGATTCGAAAAAGTTAAGCATTGGGTGCTCATTTAGATCAAAATGAATTGAAGTTATGATTCAGCTTCCATGTAGAAGGCTTTGTAGAGGTGAATTTAACAATTTTGGGTTCATCTACGCCAAACTAAAATATTCGATAAGCTAGTCTCGATTTTTTGAGAACTAATGACAATTTGAAATATAAGAACATGGACTTTTCAATGACTCGAAAAAATATTTTGGAGCAAAATTCCAGTGGCCATTTCTAAAGCATAGAGGCATTTTAATCTACTCAACTACCACACTCTCATTTAGTCTCTGCAAGTAACTTAAGAAAGTAAATCGTTTGAACGAGTTAACAGTTGATTGCTTCTTCAGGCAACACCCGCTCTAACTACTAAAATTTCCACAATAAGACGAAGAAATCGGAGAAACCTTCCTTCAATCTTTTAAAGCCTTTCAATGCCATGTGCTACAAAACATTACCCAAAAAGAAGGCAATAACTCTTATGGACAGCAGAAAATCATTCATCATGGTGGTCAGTTTAACTCATTGGAATCGTTTCTTTTAATTAAAATCAACTTATGGTGGCGCTGCACGACAACGATGGCCAAACCGCATCATACCCACGATGTTGAACAAATGTTGGTTGGTTTCAACTGACAGGCGTCTGTTGACAGATGAAGTTTTACTTCATTGCCTTCTTTTTGTGTTTTTGCTGCAAATGCAAAACAAAAGCGAAAGTGGCGTGCAAGATGGATTGTCCGACACCTAATGCCAGATGGTACGTCAAACACTTGACAGCAAACAAGACCATTTATAGGGAATTTTTTAAATTTCACCCAACAAATTTCTCTTCTTTTTTTCTGTTTTAATTCAAATTTGTTATGAATTCGATTTGAGTGTCATTTTATTTAAAATAATCAACACTAAATTGGTTATTTGCTGGAGTAATTAGAGAGCCTAGTATGCAAATTCGCAGTTGTATTGGTTGGCAAGTTAAAGGCCCATTTTGGGCGAAAGTCATCACATCATCGATTCAATTAGTATAGATTACCACTCCCTTACCTTTCATACCAAAGAAAGAAAAAACAAAAAAGACAAAATTTAAATTCAACTAGTGACAATATTTTGCATTTCAAATTCATACCGTAAAAACGAAAGTGACACTTCCAAACAGACACATGTATTATGACAACGGTTGTTGCTGTCATTTCAAATAGATTAACTGTGTGCGTTCAACGGTTACTTTTTGACACTGTTTTGTGTGATACAATCTCACACTCGACATAACGGTGGTATCGGAAAATATTCAAATTTGATATTCATTTCAATTTACCTTAGTGCGTGGCTAGATAATATAACCAAACTACCACAACAATGGCGGTAAGAAATTAAAATTCTTTCCTGGTACACCCAACCCAGCAAATCAAACAAGACCGACCAGGTGCATGAGTATTAAATAATTATTATATAAACACATTCAGCGCCATGCAGGCCAAGCATTCTTTCTTGTTTTATAATTTTATAAGCGCACTGATTGTTGTTGGTATTGTTGGTATAGGTATTAGATTGCTATTTTCTCATGCGTTTTCAGATTGCATTAATAATTAAGCATTCTAATTGGACTTGGAATTGAAGTGAATTCCTTTATAGAATAGTAAATTGGTTAAATTGTAACTAGTTTGGTGGGAATTGATTCGAGGAAACATTTTTAAGGAGGGATTGGGTAGAATTATGCGCAAACTTACATGAAATTTAGATATCAATTAGAGTTGTGTGCCGGGTTCCTGAAATGGAAGATAATGAATGATAAATTAGCTGGGACTGTAAACAATAATAGAATTGCAGTGTTGATTTATTCAAAAATGATTGTATTGGAAAGTGCATCGCACTTCTGATATAAAAGAATTTGAGAGAACGTAGGAAAGACTTAAAAGATATTTTTTTCATAATTAGCGAGCACATCAACTGGTTGTGAAAACCCTAATAATGTTATAAGACAGTGTGCGCATTTAAAAAAACAGAAGAGATTGAATAAGAACACCGATGCACATAGTTTTTGAATTGTATGAGTCGTATTCGTATTGCAGCTGAAAAACAGAGTCTGACAAAGCATTCCACATTCAGGTAGTGCGACTAAAAGCATTACGAGCGAGGCGGATGTTCCGGCTGAATTGTTTAAGGGGAGGAATGCAACTGGCTATTTCTCTAGAGCACTGTTTGAAGAAAAAGCGATAAAAGAGAGAGAGAGAGAGAGACAGTTAACGTTTTGACGACGTTCAAGTAAATCAATCGATTCTACAGTTGAACTGACACCTATCAGTCTCAACGATCTGTTTTTTACCAAGTTTATCAAGTAGGCGTAAGCATGATGAACACCTGACCAAATATAGGAACTATACTCTAGTTTTGGCCGAATGTACGTTTTATAAATGATAGCCAGATCAGAAGGAGTGAAAAATGTTAAGCTTTAACGACAAAAGACAGAATTGAACTCTACTTGGTTTTTATTACCCCATGTAACAATGATGTCAAGGTCAGAGTTCATGAGCTAATCATACGCAACCATTCCAGTTCCACATCCGAAGAGTAGGGACGTAAATTTGGAAACGAATATAAAAAGCTGAGGGTTGATTCCTCAGCAAAACAATAGTAGAGGTAAATCCGAGCAGAGGTTCAAAATGCATAGAAATCTTTGATTTCAATTGTTTTTTGAATGCGAACGAAGCTTCTGTTAGCATAGTAGTTTCACCAGTGCTTGGGTAATGATTCGGTATTCGATTAAAGTTGTGCAGTTTCTTCAAATGAAAGCACCAAACTTGATTTTGAGGGCATTAAAAGCTACGATTCTTACATGTATGGTTCAGACTCTGGTCCATGACGAGTTTGCTACCCCCAAATATATATGACACTCGTATACATGAAATTTGTTTGGCTAAAAAAATTTCAGACAGTTTCCTATGTCACTAGAATATTCCCACTTCAAGAAAGATTCAGCTAACACCAAAAGAAATACTTATGAGTTTCGATTGATGAAGAAAACAAGATTGTGAAGAAGAGAGCAGAGATTCAGGCTAAAAAGCTTCTGTGGTACACCAAATTCAAAACATCGCTAATTGGTAAGCCTCAGACAGTCTAGAGCCAGGGTTCTAACATTTTGTTAGGTCAATACTTCGATCGAACTCCTTAAGCTGATCAATAATTTCAAGTAGTTAAATGAGAGAATTATTTCATCTTGGATGTTTACATACTGGAAGCAAAAGAGAAAAAAAGGTGGGCTAAGAGGAAAGCTGTAAGAAGATCCTGAAAAGTGCAAGGGCGGCTCTTTTATGTTACTTGGCCAGAGGCTTTTGGTCTGTTCGAACAACGAATTTTCGTCCGTATACATACGTTCGCAAGGCGCGATACTACAAAAAAAGTTATGGGAGCATCTCAAAGTTGGCTTAAGAAAAAACGATTGCGTGGAAGTCTTTTCTTTTGCACTAAAACAACCCAAACTTTTTTTTAACTAAAACGTTTGTTGATCAAACTTAAAAACAACATAGCCTCGAGCAAATAATTAAAGCAGACCCTATAATTTGCAACACGACCATCGGTGTGTCAATTCAGAATGTTTTGGACACTCGCACACAGAATCCTCCTACACATTTGAGAACAAAAACTTTTAATGCAATTTTTTTCATACACTATCTCCAACGACATTAAATGCTTGTTAGAGGAATGCAACGTTAGAAGAACGAACGAAAGTGTGTAAAGAAGGTAAGTAGGGCATAGACCCAGAGTAGAAATAAAGTGATTTTGTGTTTAAACCTATTTTCGTTCATATTTTTCTTCCAAAATCTTTTTAAAATATCAATCGTTTAGAAGCCAAATATGTCTAAACAAGCTGTTGCTTTCTCCATGTGTTTGACTGGCATTACACGATTTGGCACACACTATTCCGATAGAAAATTTCATTGAATCTGACAGTTGTTACAATCTGTGACTTTTCTAATTCACAATTGCACAGGAATGGAGGAGTTAAATAAGACTGCGTGAAAGGATGCAGTTAAGTCTGTTCACCTGGATCAACTCGCTGAATGTTAATGTGAACGCATCTATCATGTAAACATTCAGCGAGTTAACCCATTTTGTCTACCAGTTTGGTCATTACCCTTGATTCCAAGAACGGAATATCTTCCTCTGCTGATTTTACGAGGATAACTCCCGAGTTGTCAGTGGTACGCATCGAATGAATTCTATACGCTCCAATGAACCGTTCAATTACTGCATTTAATTTCTTCTTCTTTCATGCAATTTCCTTGCAACCATGAGCACATAGTCGCTTGTCCTCAGATCTAGAGACGCAGTCATAGACTATTGCATTTTATGGAAGTCAATAGGGGAATAGTATTCGTAAAGAAGTTCCACCGTAACATTAACGACATGTATATCTATACCCAGGAGAAGAAGCTACCTCCAAAGCCCATTTACTTATTTGTGGTTGCTTATTCGTTTGTTCCATTCATCAGCGCAAGTGGCACAGCCAATTGGCTAACAAAATGATATCCCGCGGAGAAAAGACCACAACAAAAATTGATTGGGGGATACGGTCTTTTGCATCTTTATTTCAAATCGCTACAAAATGCTGTTCTGTGTCCTCAAAAACTTGTTGCTTCGAGCATAATGCGTTGTCGACGCGACGGCGACGAGCCGACAAACCAACGACTGTGGCACACATTTCTCATTTAGCTTGAAACGATAAATCGGCAGCACACACGAATCTAACGAAAATTGTTACGATTGCCGCAGCCACCGCAACGCCCAGAGATAGATACGTACTCAACGCCATTTACACGACTGCAATGCAATTCAAACTGGTTTCTGACATAGAGCCTAACAAATTTGCGATACAAGCTCTCGGTGTGTTAGCAATTATAGGTCGATGCATATTGAAAAGTTGTTGGGGTGAGGTATGATTTTTTTTTGCTTTTCTTTTACACTTTATTTAATGACTTCCTTGGCAAACAGAAGAGATACGTATGTATATGCAGTTTGAAAGTTGGGCAATGAGAGCTCGATCGTTACGAAAGAATAAAAGCATGACAGCATCATGAATTCGGTTGGCACAATTATTGAGGAATTCACTAAATCCCTGTGTTGTTGGTTGGGTGGTTTGAGTATATTTCGAGTGAGTCATTTGGGCAAACAGCTGGCAGCCTGGGAAATTGTATACACTATGGGACTTACGTAATTTAAGGTTTTTGTGGGACAATATTCGATGACAAATGTGCGAGAAAGGCGTATGCGGCTAGATTGTACGTTCGTAGGCAACAATATGGGTCAAAGGTGTTGTCTTCTTTATAAATATGGGGACAAGCAAACACGTAGAGGCCACTTTAGAAAGTGCCTGTCAAAACTGATAAAAGTTTCCAACGAATGGCTCGATATGGCAAGAATAGTAGATAAGTTTTAAACATTGCCAATTTAAGTTTGAGCATATTTCAATGTTTCACACAGAAAATTAATAAATAAATGGGGTGGCGCACCAAAACTATGGGCATTTCAAGGGTCTACAATTTTATGCTGACTACGAACGGCTAACCGAAAAAGCGCAGTGTTGTACACTCTCAGGGGTTGTCAATTCTTTGCGAAAGACAATACCGGTGGAAAAGCAAGGTTCTTGTGTTTTTGATGAAATTCAAACCCCGAATCTTCCACAAACATCACATTTGCCATACAGAAACTGAAGTCTAAAAGCACCTGCAAAACAAAAGAAAAAAGTTTGTACATCAACTCTTTTGTTTTTAAATTTATGTTGAACTTAATGATTTGGTGGGCAAAGATTTTATATTAGATCTGTTCATTGGAACCAAAAAACAATGTAGAAACTTAAGCTACCCATTACTCAAAATCAGAAAAAAATTACCTGGCTTAGAGAGAGCATTTCAAATAAAGAGTTCAAGCGGCGACAACTCCAAAATGCGTTTCTCTGCTGTACCTTTTCATTTGAATCATGACCAATCACTTTGTTTGAGCAAAGGTACATATTCACTACATCTTCTCAACTATAACTTACTTTTAGCAAGTTAAGTGTAGACGTTAGATTGAGATTGATATTGAGAAAAGATTGAGTATTGCAAGAGTATAAGAGTAGTAGTAGTAGACTTACTAACAACTCGATTCTTCCCAATAGACGCAAGTCCTCAAGATGCCAGCTTAATCAAAGCTCTCCACTGAGTACCCAACTTGATATATATTTTTAAAGAACTCACAATGTTGTGATTTGAGGTTATTGGGGAGAATCGTCTATAAGAGATTATCAGTTTTATATTTTCACTAACTTGTGTTGGTGCTACCGTTCTGCCTTAAATAAAAGTTCACAGCAGGATTGAAATGATCAGGGCTTTTAAAGAGTATGAATCCAGTTTTTAGATGGTTTTTCATCAATTGTCATCTTATGTCAAAGAAGCTGCAAATTTGAACAGTAGGTTTCATGGATTCGCCATTTCAACAGGGAACAGCGCGTATTCTTCATTATCCTGTAAAATTGAAAGAGTTTAGGAATGATGCTTAAATTATGGGTTGGCGCCAAAATTCTGCCGGGGTCAAAATTCTTTTTTCAAAATTCTGCTTTCACAATTCTGCTTTTCAAAATTCTGCTTTCCAGAATTCTGCTTTTCAAAATTCTGGTTATCGAAATTCTGCCAATTATAAAGAAAAAGAAGGTTTGGAAAATGTTAAAAAGCGCGCGCTTTTTAACATTTTCCAAACCTTCTTTTTCTTTATAATTGGCAGAATATTGATATTAATTGCAAACTCTTGCTTTCTAAAGAATTTCAAAGTAGGGAAGTAGTTTTTTGATTTCCTCATTGTCGCTCTCCTACTCAAAAGAATTACATAATTCAGTTAATTTATGATAAAACTGTGATAAGACTAGAGATGCAATCCCGAGAACGCAAAACAATGCAGAGGCTTGGAATCGTCAGCTTAAGTAATAGTTGCCCTTGCCCGTAGCCACGCAGGTGTCCATAAACTTATTAGAGACCTACGAAAGGAGCTTATCAGTGCCAAAACAGTTTAGCCCACGAAGCATGGGAAGAGGATAAAGGAAAAAAGAAAGACTATAAAGCACGCGCTTAACATTTTCTAAACCGTCTTTTTCTTTATAATTGGCAGAATATTGATATAATAATTGCAACCTCTTACTTTCTCGTCGCTCTCCTACTTTGTTTTTGTTCTTCTGCAAATAAAAAAGAATATGAAAAAAAGCAGAATTTTTCTTTTAAGAAAGCCAGAATTTTGAAAAGCAGAATTTTGGAAAGCAGAATTTTGACCCGCTCCCTTAAATTATATAAGGCTATGTAGACTTTGTAGATAGACTCATACGCCTCGATAAAAATACAATGCGTGTCGATATCACATTAGCGATGTTTTTTGGGAATTCTTTTTTAACCGTAATCGATGTTTTATTTTAGTTACCAAATGGAAAGCTTATACGTTTCCGGGTCGGTATCTAAGAAGAGATTCTTAATTCTTTATCATTATCATTGGGATTATCATCATCGTTGAGTACCACCAAATAATGAAATTGAATTGTGATTCTACCATTATATATGTGTTTTTGCAGACATTTTACTTTTTGGTAAAACTAAACTACTGCGTTGGCTGGTATCACTCAGTTTCATTGATTCAGCACTTCGTATGCTTTTTCTTTTTCTTTCCCATACGATTTTTGGAGGGACTGTAATATATAGTGTTAGCTAGTCATAACTTAACATTCAATGTCATAATACTCCGTAGTCACATAATCAAAAGGAAGAAAATATTTACGTTACCAGGACTTCCTTCTCCCATGTGAACAGACGCAGCCAGTTATTAAATTCTCTGTTACATTGTAACTTGCTCGGCAGTGCTCCTACATACATAAATATTTTCTTAAAAATCTAGTTTCAATGACATTTGCAGCGTCCCAATTTCAAATGCCATTCTACCACAGTATCAACCTGTTCTCGCGTATACTGCATGTACCTCGTACGCCTTGTAATATAAAAACTTGTAATATAAAAAGCACATCGACTAGTTCTAAGAATACCTAATAACATCCAGAAAATGTTTTCATAAAAAAAAATATTCTCGTGGAACTTTCCACGGAACATAAGAGACCAATCACTTCGCCAGCGACGACGACTTTACGTCGACGACCAAGTGAATGGTCAGCAGCAGCACCACTAAAACGTTGTCATAGACAACTGGTTTTCCAGGGTAACGCATATCATCACCAGGCCAAAGACAGAGACCGCAATTTCCACTTTACACCGGAATGCATTCTTCTAGCGGAAGATACTCGACTAAGCCCACAACTTATAGTGGGTCTCCACAAATGCCATAAGATGCATAATCGAGGTGTTCTGGTGTGGTGTTTTACGGTTTGATACCATCTCGTTTCAACAACAACAAAAAAAAGATGGTGCTACTGTCGTTGTCTGCTATTGTATGAAGGTCATTACTTGAATAAAACTCAATGAGCCAGCCATTTAACAGTTTTACTGGTGCTCTGGTGGTGATGATCACTTTATTCTTCAGTGCTTCGGTGATCTTGACGACCTAACACATAGAGGTGCATCTCTTAAATTTATGTTTATTACAAACGACTTCCATGCATAAGTTTAGTAACTATGTCACTTTACGGTGCATATAGCGTTTTTTTTTTGTTGCTTTTTTGTCCTGTTTTAGAACATGTTGTGGCATTTATGGCAAAACGGCTTTGACAGCAATTCATGTTGACGCCGCCGATGATTATTAACGATATCTGATTAGTAAGGTTTATGTTTGGTAAACACGCTTTCTCGAAACAAAATTTATAGTGAAATATATCGATGCGGGTAATTTTGTTTTTATTTTAATAATTTTGTATACGTAGACTTAATTGTTTGAAAAATTGTATGTCTTGTTTTAACACTCAGCAATTTTTTATAACAAAGTTATTGAACCCTTTATTTACTTTTGAAAGCAAAGGTCAGTTGCGAAAGTTTTGTTATTTCGTTTTTTTATTTTCATAAACTTTTAGTTTTTAGACCAGCTGACACAACAGTTTTTCAACAGACATCCAATAAAAAACCGATTGCATTTATAACCAAAAGCGTACAGAAATAAAACCTTGTCTAAATTCACCATTGCAGCAATATCAATTTATCACATTACTTGGCAATAATATACCTCGGCATAATGCACTCCTATATTTATGTTCACATTGCAAAATGCTTGAATTTCACGTTTGCATGCATGCGAGAGTGTAAAGAAATATGAAACATTTCAAAATGCTAAGCTGAAATGTGATGAACAGTTGGAGTCAAGTCAAATAATAGGCCGAAGACCATGAACTACAATGTCGGTGCAGCAAACATGAACAACAGCTATAAGGTTAATGAATTAATCACGTTTGTTCAGTTCCCCGCTCTTCTTTTTCGCTTATGAAAACCCAATGGCTTTCTATAATGTTGCACATCTTTAGTAGTGCGCATGTGCACCATCGTTTATGTAGTTTTCTCTTCGTTTGGAGATTTGGAGAATATTTCTCTTTTGGAGTTCGCTAAATACCAACCGGGCAACCGCATCGTTGGTGTTTGGTTTGGTTATTATTATTTTTGAGTAGGCCATGCAATTTAATTTTTTTTTTTCTCAGCTACGAGTATATACGTTTTCGGCTTTTCGGGTCGTTGGGATGTTCCAATGGATATTTAGGTTACAGGAACAAGTTCTTGACGGTTTGGCTGTGAGCTTATATGTTGCAGAACATGGATGGGGATTTGTTTATTTTGTTTACTCATGCCCACATGCAGGTGTTCTTTTGGGATAAATCTGCACGGCAGCAGATGCTTATTTGACAGGAAATAATACTCGATGGAAAATTATGATGATTTTGCAATGTTTACGGGTTCGAGGAGTTTTGCAATTCTCTTTCGCAAGGCTTCAGTCAGCGTTGATATATGAGAAAATGGTATATTTGCATGAAATCGGTGTATTCTTGCTCATGTTTATTGAAATCAATTCTCAAAAAAAATACGTAAGCAAAAAATCCTGAACATCGCGTTGATGAAACTTTTCCTCCTAAAACGAAACGAAGAATCATCCAACGGATCGATAGCAATGAAGAACACTAGCCAAAGTTAGAATTGAGATTTACTTCATAAGTGAGCCGTAAGCTGAACTTTAAGTCAAAGTGTTCCAATTTTTGTCATATTCTAACAAATTAACCTATGGATCTTTCGCAATCATCAAAAGCTTAAGCCAAGTCTGGAAATTGAAGAACAAATCAGAGTTAAGTGATTGTGTATTGAAAAAACAATAAAATAAAGATGGTAAAAAAATGTCTAACTGTTGTGTGCTTCAATAGTCGCATTCAGGCCTTCAACTTACCTACTAAATTTAACCAAATTGTAGGCAAAAACTTTGAAACAAAAAACCTTCCCGGTAGGTGACTAAATCCTTTCGCTGCTGTTGTTATTTTTGATAAGATGCCTAAATGACACAAACGCTTATAACTACCACTCTGCCATGTGGTAATCACTTACGAAAAAAAACTCGAATCCGGTTCCGTTCAATGAGCTTTCCCAGCCATTAATCATTTTAAAACCTGACTTGTTCCAACAGCAAATAATGTCTTATCATCACTCATTCATTTGAAAAAGTTTAAAACTCTCAAAAAAAAATGCACAAAATCAAATCACCCGTCTACGTGCGAAAAGAAACTATTCCCCCTTTGCAGCTTTGGATAAGCCGATCTTTCACTGTTGATTTGGCTTGGCACTCTCGTCATGTTTTGTAGGACGGACCTACCTTGCCCGCTGTGTATTTACAACAAACAAAAGGTAATTATCTTTAAAGAAAAGCGGGTGTAGACGGTTGCCAATTTCAAACAATCTATTCATTTTTTATGCAAAAAAGGTACGTCTTGTCTCGCTTTCACCCAACAAAAGAGGCGCAGAGTTATGACTCTACTTTAAAATGATCTATAGTTTTTTTTTTTAAATGCAAAACAGTGTTTCTCTTGTACAAAAATAAAAGCAAACCACTCTTCCACTTAATTAACAAACTTATAAGTTTAATGGGGAGTCAATGCCTCGATGGAATGTGCGCTTGCTTCCATATATGTCGAATGGCCATTGAATTTGAAACGAATCCAAACTGCGGCCAATGCTCTCCTCAATGAAAGCATATGTCTTGTCTAATGAAAGGGCCTCTACAAAATGTGTTTCTTTGGATGACGTAGTAGGGGAATTTATGATTTCGTTTTTACTCAAAGCTTCGGTTCTTCTGTGAGGGCTGGCAATTATTTTTATCTCTTAATGTTAACCTATTGAGTGTTGTTGCTATTAATAGTCTTGAGTGCGTCTGCCTTCGTTCTTAGATATTTTCGTATCTTAAAGGTATGCCTGGGTACCGTACATGGATCTAATTGAACAGGGAATTGTTTCTAAAATAGGTTAAGAGGCTCTTGATCGATTTCATTGCGGTGTCTTACGCCAAGAGGGGCGTCCGTTTGAATATGGAAAATTTTGTGACGCGTGATTTACAATATAGGAAACCAAAGTGGTTTGTTCCGGAATTTCAGTTGAAGGGTTGTTGCAGAAACGGAAATACTCATACAATAATATTGGGTCTTCAGATGTACTCCTTCCGATGACAACAAACTAGAATAAAATACCGGATTTAGATAACAATTGATCGTTTTCACATTTGAAAAGAATCCCATAATAGACAACATGCCACTAAAAAACGGAGGTTGATACTTGGTTGGAGGCAAAATGGTCTGTTGAAAAAAACTGATCTATTAGTTCCTGCACCATGTTATTGTCAACTCGGGGAGCAAATATGAAATCAGCTGATCAATAAAGAGAGAGAAAGAGAGAGAGATATGCAGAGAGATTAAGAAACAGACAGAGACAGAGACAGAGACAGAGACAGAGACAGAGACAGAGACAGAGACAGAGACAGAGACAGAGACAGAGACAGAGACAGAGACAGAGACAGAGACAGAGACAGAGAAAGAGACAGAGACAGAGACAGAGACAGAGACAGAGACAGAGACAGAGACAGAGACAGAGACAGAGACAGAGACAGAGACAGAGACAGAGACAGAGACAGAGACAGAGACAGAGACAGAGACAGAGACAGAGACAGAGACAGAGACAGAGACAGAGACAGAGACAGAGACAGAGACAGAGACAGAGACAGAGACAGAGACAGAGACAGAGACAGAGACAGAGACAGAGACAGAGACAGAGACAGAGACAGAGACAGAGACAGAGACAGAGACAGAGACAGAGACAGAGACAGAGACAGAGACAGAGACAGAGACAGAGACAGAGACAGAGACAGAGACAGAGACAGAGACAGAGACGGATACAGATACCGTGGTACAGGGAGAGATATGCAAAGAGGGAGAGAGACAGTTAGACGGAGATAAGCAAATAGACAGACAGAGAGACGGAGAGACAGGCAGACAAAGAGACAGAAGCAGAGACATGGACAGTCAGAGATAAAAAGTGAGAGGTAGATCAACCGACATCTCGATGGCCTTGGCCTAGAAAAACATTCACGAAGAAGCTTGGCCCTTACCAAGCGATCAAGGTTTTTACCAAATTGATGATATAGAAAGAAGTATTCTTAATTTTCGCACTATTCGAAGTTCTGTGAATGTAAACGAAAATCGAATAGTGTATGACAGAAACAGCATCAGTAAAAATTTGATACCAGAAGTGAACCGAGGAATCTCGAATACTTGAGTTCACAACCACCCGAACAAAGTTCAAAAGTTCTATGACAAAACTCGCAACGACACATCATAGTATTTTGGTGTTGTCTGCAACTAGCTGGCAGCAGAAGCAAAACCTCGAAGCTAATTGTCGCCTTAGAACATAAGACTTTTTATCAAATTTGAAAAAAAATTTACTATTTTAAGAATCTCAAAATTTCTTAAGTTGTTTTCAATTTGTTTGCAGCACAGTATTTGTTTAGAACGGGTCATATAACAAGTTTATGCCAGCCTATCAAGTTGATGTGATCATTGATCACTCACAAATCACAAAAATAGATATTGGCAAATGCAAACTCTTGTCATATACGAGTACCTTCATGAGTCAACAGTTGAGTTGAACAGCGAACGATTAACAATTCTCTTATTGAATCTTATATTTTTGTTGAATTTATGAAAATCGTGTTGAAATAGAAGTACAGCAAAAATAAAGTAGCATTCAGTTTACTCTTCTCTTTTAAAAAAAGAACACAACAAAAAAAAAAAGAAACTCACTTGCTTCGACAATTTTTTACTTGCTTTCAGTAAATTACCTAACGATGTTTTCAATGTTGTGCAACGCACGCCCTCGAAATCACCTTATTTGTATGCTGCTGGTCATAGCATGAATACGAATTGGAATTCATTGCATAAGTTTCTGTTTGTTCAATCGATGCTTGTTACGATACGACATAAGCAGTAAAATCGATTCATGTTAATGAAATCGCCAAATTCCTATCACGTTTTTTGCGAATTAAATTTTTTGGTCGACGTGCGTACGCTCATTTCAAATTCATTGAGCTTATCAGGTAGGCAGAAACATTCGTTGATCTTGTAACATTTATTTTTAATTTATAAAGAAATTTCGCAAAGACAGGGTATTTGTACTGGGCACACCAAAATGCAAAAGCGAAGAAAAAAAATTGCAAAAAATTGAGATGTGCTTGGAAACAGATTACAGTTTTGCGAGTTTTGAAACATCGAAAAGATCACTACTCTCCCACTTGTCTATTTCACAATGTTGTAAGTGATCAGTCTTTAGCAGTGTTTCATCGAGAGATTGAGCTGACATTTTGTAGAAATGAGATTTTCTATCTCAAGAGCATAAGCCGGCTTATAGCACCTAAACAGCTTTTGTGAGTAAATTAACTTCAACTTATTTGGTCATAGTTTCGATTAAATTCAAAACAGGTTTACTGACCACTTCAGAGTCTTACCAAGAACATCATCATGACTCATCATCATTGTCAACCACAAAGCATACACCTATTTGTTGCTGGTGTTAAAAAATAACCTGTCTTCTCTCGCAGTTACTTTCCGAAAATAGTATTTTGCTTTATAAAGACTGTATTATACCGTACTAAATTGTTGGTTAATTAGTGTCTCATTCTTAAACGAACTAATCAAGGCCATCTGTAGTGAGGTGACGGAGCAAGCCACAAACGAATAAACAACTGCATGCACTGCTTAACAATTGGTGCAGGCATGCTACACTTTTATGAACAATCTCAGTCTTTCCAAGGTTAACCACTTTAACCCTCGAAGGACACTTGAGATTGTTCTGATTCCGACAACAAGATTAGGTACACTTTACTGGAGTAAATTTATTCAAATTGCATTCTTGGCGGGCAATTCGCACGACTTGTTACAGGTGTTGGCACTCTTGATGGCACACCTTCGGGTGGTTATTTGTACTTCTAAAGAACTTTCACTTTGTTCTCTGTAGTGGAACGAAGAACGTACTCACATTGGTGTCTCTATCTAATCAAGTCGGAATGACTATCAAGACCAAGACTAATTTTACTTTTCGAAAAATCAAGGCAAAGTCTGCTTGAAGCGAGAGCCTTAAAAAAACGTGATACGAACAGCTGAATTTCTACTCTAAAGCCCGCAACCAATCAGCCAGCGAGCGTTGCAAATCGTGGTCTTCTGTCACTTCAACGAAGTATGGAGAATTAAAAATGCCAGAATAATGGATTATGTTGAATTCAATCAAAAGCATTGAGCAGAGCACGCGGTACAGCTTTGTATGTGTAGTATAAATAGAAATAATAAGCGTTTTGCAAACATAATTTGATAAGCTTGCAATTAATTGTTCGTGTTGTAGGCACCTATTGTTGGCTGATTGAATAGCTCATGGGCAGTTTGTGTACAAAGTAATACTTGCATTCGTGTTGTTGACGACTGCCGACAACGACACTTAACGACGAGACTATACGCTCTTGACTTTGTTCCCATGTTGGAAGGTATAAAAAAAAATAGTTTGAGCGGTGTTTTGACCTTCAACTGTTTCTACTCATATTCACATGCAAATTACGAATGCTTTACGGCCCAACTTAATGATGATTATGAAGTGGCTAACGTTGGGTAAATGTGAATGGTCTCAAACTTTTATAGCTCTAAACCGCATTCAACAAACTAAAAATAATTCTTTGTTAATCGAAAAACTATAAACATTGGGACTTGGTTCAGACAAACTTAAGTCTTTTCAAATGAAAACAAACAATATTTGAATTTAACCAAATCAAACTAAATAAGCCAGGAAATGAAAAAACACGTTTTTTAACTTGAACAACTACCTGATATCTGCAATTTTGTTATGTACGAAAAAATTTTATCAACCGTCTGTCAGTGCGAAGTATTGGAGTCAGTTTACACAGCTAAGGCCCTGTGCTCCTCCTGTTGTGCTTTTCCAGTTAAAGTTATAGGCCAGTTCTTCAGCTCCTGAGTAGAACTAGACGTTAGTAAGCTTCTTTGAATGATTTTTTCAGTTTCTAAAAGTGCTAAATATTTCATAATGGTATGCAGAGATGCTTCCTCACTTTTAATATTCCCTAAAGGGAATATGAGAAAGCCAATTGGGACGGCCTGAGTAATTTCTTTCGAAATTTTGAAGCTGATATGATATCTAACGTAGTTCTCAACGGCATGAGAAATTTTGTTACTCTCACAACAAAAAATATCATCCCCAAAGAGAATTCGTGGTTCGATTCAAGCTGCAAAGAGGCGATTAGGAATAGAGAAAGTAGTTTTGGAAATTTAAATACAACCCTACAGTAGAAAACCGAAATTTGTTCAAACGGGCCAGAAATATCTGTAATGCTCATATACAAAAGGCCAAATTTTTTCATGACCAAAAAGTAAGGCAAAAAATACTGTTGTGTCCAAAAGGAAGTAAAAACTTTTGGTCTTTTGTTAAGAACGTTATAAGAACTCGACCACGTCATCGGTCCCAACGCTCATTTTCAATGACTCTCCGTATGTCAGCTCCATCGATAAAGCTAATTTGCTAGCAGCTTAATTTTGCTGCCAACTCGACACTTCCTGATAGCATATTAGCTCCACCTGAGCCTGAGTCTGTACATTCTGTTATGAAGCAGATTTTTGTTTTCGAACTCGCTCGGTTGTGAGAGTCCTCAAAGATCTCAATATACATAAATCCGCTGGTCCAGATGGTATCCCCGCCGTTATTCTGAAGAGGTGTTTTTCTACGCTGGCAAAACGTCTGCGTAAACTTTTCCATCTTTCCTTTTCTGCTGGGATTTTCCAGAGCAGATGGAAAACTGCATTTGTCCAGCCGGTTCCCAAAAAAGGCGAATCTTCCTGCCCTTCCAATTACCGTCCAATTGCACTAACGTCCCTTCTTTCCAAGGTCAAGGAAACGTTGATAAACCGTCAACTTATGAAATATCTTGAAGAACGAAAGCTTCTCAATGACCGTCAGTACGGTTTTCGTAGCACACTGGTGATTTGATGGCTTATCTTACCGAAAAGTGGAACCAATCTTTACATTGTTTTGGAGAAAGTAAGCTTATTGCGCTTGATATTTCTAAAGCATTAGATAGAGTTTGGCATCAGGCTCTTTTATCGAAAATGCGTGCTTTTGGTATCGATGAGTCTCTTCTTCGTTGGATTAGAAATTACCTTTCCGACCGTTCAATACAAGTTGTGTTAGATGGCTTCAAGTCTGATACCCACTTAATAAATGCTGGTGTGCCCCAGGGCTCTGTTTTGTCTCCGACTCTCTTCCTCATTTTCATAAATGATCTCTTGTCTGAAACTTCTAATCCACTTAACTGTTTTGCTGACGACTCGACCCTCAGCTTTTCATATTCGTTTCCAAATAGGCTTTGTTCTTTAAAACTTTCAACAAAAAAGGTAATTTAATCCCAATCAAATGAGTAAGTGTTGTCAATTGTGAGTCTACCACCAACTTACAATATGAACAAAACAAGACATGACCTAAAATTTGCGAAGCAAAGTTGCCCTTTAGACGCTTGCGTAGGAATTTATGAAATGTCTGACAAGTCAAAGCAGTGAATATATTTAGTTATTATTGCCAACTCTGTTGATTTTTAAAGGAATAATTTTGTTATAGTGCACTCTAAGACCCTGCGATTAACTATAAAAAGAAACAACCTAAAAGTCAAGTGATATTTAAAGCTGTCTCAAAGTTGTACATCATTTGAGATGTACCCAACATCGCTAAACAATTATTAAAATTTTCTCACTTTACTATTACTTTCAATGTCTCAATTGACCGGACTATAAGTAGGTATACCTACACTCAATCACAATATTAACTCATTAGGCAACCTAATGAAAAGACTTCTCATTTTAGAACCATTTTCTAAACATACAACTCAAACGTCAACTGTTATTAATTTATCAAAAAAGCAATTTGCCAAATCGTATTCCTTTGTTTTACTCAAAGAATAAAACAAAAAACTTTCTCACGCAATTCTTCTGCCCAACGAGATGATTTATTAATTTCAGAACATTGAAGCTTCTCGCCTCCCATTTAATTCACTTTTTTTTGTTTTAATCTGTCGCTAGATCAAAATGACAGAAGCTCAGGAAAAGAGCAAAGGGGCTTTCTCCTTTTAAGAACATCGACCTCTATTGTCTACTTGAGAAAATCATTGAATGTGAGATGCCCACTTAGGAAATAACAAATCCATTTCAAACTGTAGAGAGAGGGAGAGATATTCAACGTTAGCTGACAAACGAGGGCATTGAATGAATTACGCGGGCTTTGAATGAAACTTGTCAAATTGCATTTAGAATTGTGGTTGCAAGTTTTCAAACTACTGAATGATCTTGATGTCTTTATTTCTACAGTCTGTTGAGAAGTACCTACAAAAGCATTGTTAGAAGGAAACAAACAAATCTGAATCTTCAGATTTTGCTTATGGTTTGAGTTGATATTTTATAGTGAGCTTTTAATGGTAATAATTTTTTACTCCTTCATATTATGAAATAGGGTGGCGCAACGCAACAGAGCGAGTAGCCTCAGGGCCTAGCACATTTCGCACAACCATGCCTTGTGAGAGAATGGAGGGGGCCTACAGTTTTCTGCTGGTTCCGAACGGCTAATCGAGAAAGCGCTTTTCACGGTAATGAGTTTACTATCCAAGGACTTGCTGATTCCTCGCTAAAGGCGATACCCATGGACAAACATTTTTGGTTTCTGTTGGGATTCGAACCACGAACGAAAGAGCGTGCAACTCATCTACCATTTAAAAAAACTTTCCTTTTCTCTCTGCCTTCTCAAAAAACTTACGGTCTTACGGGAAGAGAAATAAAAAGTTTGGCCAACTTACTGTTGTTTCTTTAAGGTGTCAGCAAACTTTCGGAACAGTAAAATGCAACGCAGTTTTGCTGTACCAAGCATGCTCTTTGCTCTTCATAGTTTGACGATATTTTGAGCTCTTGTTGGATCAAACACGATACTCATTAGGTGGGGTGATCGACATGCTTAACAGATTCAAGTCTATCCAAAAGTATACACCCGATAAAAAACACTATTTTATGAAATTATAGTTACTCTCTTGTTATCATTTCTTGCATGACATACTTTGATGCCATGATGATTGAACAAAATCATAAACAATATTTGTCTGTGTGTGTATCGTGTGTACACGAACCCCAGGAAGTGCATCCAATTTTCAATCATAGACTTTAGCTTCTCTTTCTCTTGTTAATGGAGTCTGCTGCCACTGCAGCACTGCAGCAGCAGCACCGAGCACCCATTATCCCATTACGCACAGTTAAAGTGAAGTGTGTTATCTGTCTAGAGATATCGTGTTGGGTAGATATGTTGCAATGCATCTTTTCCACAATCGAGCTACTGATTGATTTAAAGACACGGAAAATGAGATGAAACAACTTTTTGAATTGAATTTCCTATACAAACAAAGTGCGCTATCGAATGATCCGTTGTGGCTTGTGTCACTTCACAATACACGTATACGTACGTATCTATGCGGTATGTATGTATATTGTGCCGTCATTGAAGTCATTAACTGAACTGTCACTTTAATAATGCCTCGCTTCTTCTTCCGTTATGTTGGAAATATTTTTTCTAAATTGAGGTAAAACTTTGATTGCATCAACTGCCAGCTGAATGTCTGTGGTTTTTTATTTTTTGAGTAATGCGTTTTTATTTTTAACTTACGAAATCAAAGTTGTAAATGGTTTTCGGGGGATCTTGCTATCTTAGCCTGGCGCCACTCTCGTGTATTCTCAACATTTAATTGGTACCTAGCTATTCTTCAAAAATTATCTATAAACAGCAGTTGAAGTGATCAAAAAAAAAAGGAAATCACGATACACATTCATTTTGCAATTAAGAGCACTTCACCGCATTAGTCACAATGGATTTATTTATAAATGAGACAACTAAACTCAATAATATGAGCTCATTACTGCGGTTAATGATCTTTTCTGGTATAGCGATCAATAAAACAGGAAAGAGAAACACAAAAACTTGAACTTGGCCATTGGCGCCAATCTTTAATAGACCTAGTTGCCGCAACCAGCAAGTCGCTTTTATAGCAAACGACTCCAGTTGTTGTTGCAAATTAATATCTGTCATCCAGTTCCGCCCAAGTCGTGTCCGAATAGGTTGTTTGGTTGGTGTTAACTTAATTATATGAAGTCTTCCGGTCGCCATAGAGAAGTGCAATTTTTAAACAAAGTACTGGTTAACGCAAAGTAAGGGCATATGGAGTGTGAGATCATCATGTAGGTCTAGACTCTAGAAGAACTGGTATTAATTTCGACTTGAGACATTCAATGGCACATAGAGACCTTGAACTACGTAATAAATTTAAACACATTACTGGACCATACAAATTAGTAAGATATTTTTACGGTGTTCCTCAAGTGCAAAACTTGATATTTAATTTAATCAAAATAAAAAACCTCAAAAATCTCACTTCAATCAAATTAGTTACATTTGCGATGACAATTTCTAAAACCAAAAGCTTTATATTTTAGGATCGAAACGAATTGTTTTGGTTGTAAGCTGAGCGTCACTCGCAAGCGACAATATCAACGTTTAATGAAAAGATGCAAATGACTCACAACAGACAAACGAAATGAAAAAAATAACTATCGAACAGCTAAAGCCGTTATTTAGACAGGTTCTGTAGGATATCGATCTCAATAATAAAGCTTTATCAATTCTACTAAAACTTTAACTTCTCGTTGAGTGCAGAGTAGCTGTGAATAAAATATAAAAAAAACTACTGACTGGATAAAAGCATATTAAACTACCTATTTACAATACAACTATGGTTGATAGGTAAAAAAAAGGATTGTGTAACGCTTACTTGAAAGGGGAAGCAAACAGACTGGTGAAATCGTGTCTTTGAATGGAAAGAAGTTCCAAATAAAAGGATTGATTGGATGTAACATTGAACAGCGAGTAATTTTGTTGGAGGATGCTGGCATCATTGATGACCATGTCATCAGCAAATATAATAGCTGTTTGTTGTCTCTTTCCCATTACCGACGCGACGGCGACGGCGACGGCTTGATTTCAGAATGTGTTCAACCATCAAAAAGGGTAAATTTGATAAGAGACCAAAAAATTTTAGTGCAGTGAAGAAAGTTTATATACATACATTGCAAATGGCAACCAAAGGTTCTGATCAGAAAAAAATTGATCTTTCACTAAATCAGCGAATGCAATGACTGCTGTCGGTCATAAAGCGACATCTTTTGTGTGGCAATGGAAATTGAAATGCCGCATATTATAATGAATCAGCAACGGTTTATTGTTCGAGTTAAGGTTACAAAACTCATCCTTTTTTTAAATTCAGTGTACAGTGCAAGATATAGCCGTTCTATCTATGATGGAAAAACAACCTTTGATTGAATTTTGAATTGCTACGATCGTATCATATATTTTCTTTGCAATTGATGCTATGGTTAGTGGGAGGTTCCAATTCCAGAAACATCAGTGAAAAAATGCTTTTCAACAGATATCGCCATTTCCGAGGAATGAGACATTCGTTCTATAGCATAAGCAATTCGAAATCGGCAAAAAATTGTACGTCCTTTCTATTCCTTTACAAGGTATAGTTGACAGAAATGCGCTAGGCTCGGGACTTCGCGTTCTGTTGCGCCACCATTTATTTATTTTTAGACAGTCGGAGAAATTGCATAAGGTAAAAGTCTTTATGAAACGCACGATTTGCGACGCATTTTTAAAACATTTTGATATTAAATCATATCAGCTCCGTTTTTGCATTTTCGTCATAAAAACTAGTTTTTCCGCCGTGCGTTTTATTTTCATCTGTCGGAATGTTACAAGTGTTCCAAATGTCTAACATTTCGTTCAAATCTTGTTGTTTTTAGATCATTTTTTCCGAAAAAACGAGCAACAAAGTTTCTTGAATTTTTCCTTAAGTTCGAACATAAAGCTTAAGCAGGTTGTCATTCGACAGCTCTTTCTAACCCTTAAAGATACCGTATAGCAACCCAAATAAAAACTTTTACCGAAATCACATAAGCATTCAGTTAGCATCAGACATGGAACATTCCAAAATCGAGAGATTTACCAACAGCAACGTCGACTGAGATCAGTCCGATGTACCCGAGGGGCAGATCACTATTGAGAAGCAGACAAATAGGACAGCTATGATCCCTTTGAAACTTGCGCCACCTATTGTAAATTAGTTTTATCAATTCATAAATCTGTTCGGACCATCGCATCGCCCAGTAATTAATCCAAATTAAGAATATTTCAGTAAGAAAATTACAAACACACCTCACTATCTTAATGTTATACCCATGAGCCATGATGCATTCCAATGAGAGCTATAAGCGCAAACTTTTAAGATAACATCTAAATGAATGACTTACTATCGTAAGAAAGTTCATAATCGTATTGTGTCCTTGTTTTTTGCAAACAATTTATCGCTGTTCAATTTGATGTCACTGACGATCGATACCAATCAGCAACCGTTTCACCCATTAGTCGGGGAAAACATCATAGAATTGTTTGATCGTGTGTTACAGTTGAATGGGTTTTTCTTCGCAAACAAAGATACGAGAGTCATGAAATTAAACAAGACTAAATAAGTATTTTTATCCTAACAGAAATAAGAAGAAGGAGAAGAAAAACCGATTACGGACATCATAAAGAATGCTTTGCCTTGCTTTACAGTTTACAATCATCGGAAATGGAAACCTATAGACAATTGTAATGTTCGGCTTCAATGAATCGCAGTTATTTGTGAAATTATTTTCGAAGAAAGACAAACAATAGCTAAGACGTACATACTTATACCGATTCCAATTGCATGCGCTGCCTCCTAAGGAGGAAATAATTAAAACAAAAAAGTAAAAGTAAGTCTTTTAAAACAGTCATGACTATACAACGTACTAATACGGCCCGTTGAATTAATATGCAAAATGTTGTCTGTGCACGACATCGGCACAACGGCTGACTGACTTGTTGCTGAAAATTATTTTTCTTTTTATTTTAGCTCAAATCCCAAGTCAAGTCATTATTACTGTTTTATTTTTTCAATCCACCTACACTTTTGAACGTTCTCTTATAAACGCCAAGGTAGGGTAGGGGATCTTTCTCTATATGGTGCTAGAACTGATGATCATAGATGCAATAATTCCGTCTGGCCTGGCCATATACACTTTATGATGGAGACAAAACACAGATAGAAAGACATTTCCTTTTAAAAACCAGAGTCAGTAACTCAGTATTACGGCTTATGATTTCTGCTTTAGTAATTACAGTTGGAATGATATAACACTTGTGTTGACATCAAGTGGTGTATTGTTGTTTTGATTTTTTTTATATTTTTAATGCAAACACATTAGACAGTCATTGTGACTTAAATGATTTCTTTTTGTGGTTACTGATCTAAATATTTAGCTAGCACATCAAATCTCAAGTGATTGTGATAGCTTTATTTAGCTGCTATGGCTCATAACCAATTTTGAGTTTTTGTTTTGTCACTTTAATTTCGAAAGATCTCACACTTTAGTGTTATTTGTAAGGTGTTCTTGATGATAACTCAGATTGTATGGAAAGATGATCATGATTGCATATGTAAATAGCAGGCGTTTGTTTTTATAAATAACTGATTCGCAGCCGATTTTACTTGATATTTGGCAATTTTTAACCTTGACAGAATATATTACTCGTTTGAACTTGGTCAAAGTCTTGTGGTTTCGAGCAAACTGCTGGATGGATCTTCACCAAACTTTGCGGAAAACCTAACCATTTTAAATTCTATCTTTCACAACTTTATAAGTGTA
This sequence comes from Melanostoma scalare, assembly GCA_949752695.1. Lineage (NCBI taxonomy): Eukaryota > Metazoa > Arthropoda > Insecta > Diptera > Syrphidae > Melanostoma > Melanostoma scalare. The sequence goes on along the minus strand of OX456985.1, from coordinate 232,071,483 downwards.
TTCTTACTGTGTTAGATGTTAATATTCAAATAAATACTAAATACCTAATATTTCATGAAAACTAATCCTTTCAAGCCATGCTGTCGGCCATTTACGACGCTTTTGATACTCTGTAGCGTGCAAAATAGATCAGAATCTGAATGGGTCTGCTTTTACAAGTTGATAAACATTGCAATAGTTTTGAAACTTACTATAAGTTTATATAGTTTCATATCAGGTACAAGATTCAGATAACTATATCAGTGCCATAAATAAGCCAATTTTCAGCAACAACAGCAACAGCTGTCAGAAGGCCCTTAAGAAATAAACTTAGCAATGAATTGAAACGTATTTGTATATCAAGAAAATAATAGGTCCCAAAACTGAACCCTGAGGAACTCCAACTTTTATTGACTATATGTAGTTTCCCCGTTTGTGTTATATGTTTTAAATGAGAACTAAACCATTTATTCATAAGAGCTCGGAGTCCAGCATTTTCAATACAAGTTAGCAATAAGCCATGGTTAACCATTCCGAAAGCTTTTTGAATATCAACAAAAAGTCCTGGAATAGTTCTCCATGTCAAGGTTAGAAAATACCTGAGAATACCACATCAATAAAACCATCTTTGAAAAAATAGAGCTCAGTTTTGTCCAAAGGAGGCAAATGCAATGAAACCTGCATTTGGTTGCCCTCAGTAATGGAACAGACCAAAACCGGGAGATTTGCGAACGCGTTTTGAGGTCAACGCAGAGTATTCCACGAACGGATTACTAGTGTGAAGTACTTAAGTGAGGAAGCTGTGATTCCTTTGATATCACGATTCTCGTAACGCCGAAAAAAGGAAGAAGAACAAGAAAATACCTGACAACAAAAGTTTAACAAGGTAGAAGTTTACTTACATGTACATACATCAAAACCTTGAATAAATATCGCCTTACCTGAAATGAAAAACAAAACGAAAATTGAATATTTCATATTTGAAGCGTAAGCATGAAATATAAATAAATATAAATAAATTAACAATAATTTTTTAAACATGAACCTTAAAGTTTTTGTTTCAATACAGAGCATCTGAGTGGGACCTACATATGAACATTTAGTTTGATTTGTTAGCTATAAAACAACGTTCTAGAGAGTAACCTCACTCTGTGTGCTGGTTCCACCATTGCAATACTAAAGAATCGTTTTTTATCTTCTAGGGCCGTTTCAGATTCATTATTGGATAAACAGGCTACATACCAAACAAATCCTTTGCAGGCCTAGAGCTTATAAACATACCAACTCTACTTCTTAAATTTTATCTAACAGGTATCCTGCATAAATGAACTTTTGACACATGGTGTTGTTTACCGGAGGGGAGTGTAAGGATCTGCTAGCTCACTATTTGAGAAGATTGTATTCAATTAAATTGGAATCATAAGAGATATTCGTAGACTGAACCTCATTAGCTCAAGTTTCGTAATTTTGACTTCACCACAACAAAAACAAAGCATCAAAATGCATCCCGAAAACTGCTTTACCTACTGAAATTAAATTGATACTAAAATTAAAAGCTGTCTGAAGGTAGGTCAAATGTCAATTTTTCACGAGATGCGCAAAAACTTAAGTGTCCAATGCTGTAACAACTTCACCACAGAATAATTCCACCAAAAAATTATCTAAATTACCCAAAGTGTGGAATTGCCAAGATGCGAGTCAAGGTCAATCTGATTGCCCCTCACTTGAACCAGTTTCTAATACTTTTTCAGTTGTAATACTTTTACAACAGTACCAACTACTGTCATAAGAGGGAACAACGCCGCAGCGCTCCGGCCACCTAAAATAACTATGAAAGACACCTTAATGAGTTCATACATTAAGTAATTCTTTTTAATACACAAGGCATTTGTAACCCAACGATAAATGTCTGTCTATACTCGCAACTCGCAACAGTCAACTTTTTATATTCGTTAAGTCACATTTATCAAAGTTGTGTCTTTAATTTTCATTAGTGCAAATCGTGTCTCACAATTTATGTATAAGCAAAAAAAAATTAAACCAGTATGAGCTCTTTATGGTGTGACTTTAGTGCTGAAACACTATTCCGCATTCAAAAGATACTTCTCCACTCCAATTATCCAAAGTGAATCAGTCCAGTGATTTCGGTTACTTAATCACAATTCATTGACACAATTATTGCAACAACAACATTCTAAGCGCGGCATTTCCCGCTCAGATGTCGCAGAACTTATCCGATCAAGCTATACTTAGCTTGTATTTAGCTGACATCATTATGGCCCCCAAATTGGTGATAGATCTGTACAAGGCGTCTCAACGTTGTAATCACCAATAAATTCAAATGAGTGGGCGCTGACAGGTTTGTAATTTTTGGATTTTTTTCTTTTTTTTAATTTTGCGCTAACTTAACATATGTTTGTAGGATTTGTGTTTTTGTGATTTCTATATGAATAACAAATATTATTGCCCAAACACGCGAGGGAGAGAAAGACATGCAGAGAAAAAGAAAAAAAGCATAAATCTTAAATGCCAAAGGAAGCTCTGTGAATGAAAGTAAAAGTAAAGTATTTCGTTCCGTGTCGCACCCGTCAGACGTAGAGTCGCATTGCGTCGCGTCGCAATCAATGCGCCCGGCGAAAGTTGAAAGAAAGTTTTTTTTCGTTTTGTTTGGAAAGCAATTTGTTTCGCGCATAAAACCCAACTTGGTTGCGATCAGCCAATGCGATGGCGGTACTACCGCACCATTGATCGAATTGTTTAGTTAAGTTTGTGCGATCGATTCTTTCAGAAAAGATTCACATTTTCATCTCCTGGACTACTTTTTCATCACACAGCCATTACTCTGATTGTCTGATTAGAGATTTCCTTATTTATGTAGCCCAGAAGTTAACAAGCCGAAACTGTGTATGTTACAAGCTAAAATTAGAAATCACACTGTGTGTGCTTGATTCTAAAAGTTCCGAATGCATGTTTGCGTAGGGAGTGTTCTTTTTCAGTTGAAGAGGTGAGAAGTGTGGGTAAGGGTATATTATCTAATACAAGCAGATGAGTTATGTTAGTTTACGAAAAGGTGCAACACGACTTAACCTTTCCAGGAATAGAGTCATTGCTTCCTGGTTTGGAAGAAACATCCCAATCATCAAAAGAAAATGTGTTCTATTTGCGGTGCTCATTAAAGCAGATGTTTTGGGACAGATAATCGAAGAGATTAGTACTTAAGTTGTCAGAAGTTATTTATTAATTTTAATACAAAGACACTCATTGGTTTCTTTTTTATCTTAACAGAAATCTAAAAAGAATGGGCCATTCCCATTAGCCTGTTGGAGTAAAAGCTAAAATAAGAAAATTCAATAATTCAACCGATAAAAGCGTTTGGGGTTAGCCTAAACTTAGAGGCGACAAGTATTTAGGAAGGCTCGAATTGAAGAAAATGAGAAAATGAGAAATGAGCAACTTTATAAACCTGAAATCGAGAGACTATAGCGAGGGAGGTTTTCCAAATTTGAGGATGGGAATACCATGGTGTTACAAGTATATTTTATTGAAAATCGAGTTTTTTTTTATATAAATAAAAAGAAGAGGCTTATCCCAATCTGGAGCACTCACACCTTAGTCCAGTATACTACCAGGGTAGCAGCCTTCTCTTTTTTGTGATGCAGTAGATTGAATTAAGGTGGATGTAATTTCGTATATAACCTCAAGGACGGCGCGGCGTCCATATGAAACTGGTAAGGCTGAACTAAAATTAGATGCCCAGAGCTTGATTCGAACCCACGCGTCCGGCCTACCTACTGAACAATTTACAACTGCACCACGGCCGCCCTTTAAAAGAAATCGAGCTTAGTAAAGAATAATGGAGTACGACAATAAGCTATGATTACCACGAAGTTACTTCTTGCTTGGGTTTGGTATTTCAACACTTATTTTGCGGTAATGCTGTTCCCCACCAGTGGTAAGGAGGTAAAGGTAAAACCTCATTCACAACAAAAGATTATTCTTACGTTTATAAATTTTGTGTAACTTGATAAATATTCAAAAAGAGACAAAACAGATAAGAAAATTATCAGTTGGCAAGCACGAGAGTGGCGATTTACATACTTGGCTTAGAATTTAATTGGCTTTCAATTTCAAAGAAATAAATGAACCCAAACTCCGCTCTCACACAAACTGTAGAAAAACGCAGTTTACACGAAAACAACGACAAAGTTGAAAAACGGTGTTGACGATAAAGAACCAATTCGAGCCAAAAACAGGGAGCTTGAAAAGAGCAATTATGAAGCTTTCAAGTCAAGAATCACTGGTCGACAGTAAAATTTGCCGCCAAAAGCAAACCACATTTTTTAAAGTTTTTTGGGTCGCTGAATTCAGATCTGACCTTAGAATTGCATTGTCACATCCAGTTTTCGCGTAATTAAGCATTGAAGATCAGAAAAATCCAGTTTATGCTATTTTTGAGCCTATGTTTTAACATAAAAAAATGTTAACCCAAAAACAAACCATAGCTATTCCGATGATTCAAATCTGGTCTCAAAGTGGCTCTACTACATCACATAACTGAGAAATCTAACTTCAAAAATTGTAATACACGGTCATGCAATATTTTGAGGATTACGTATATACCCATACCGTATAGTTTCAAAAAGAAATTTGAGTCAGAAATCACATTCTTTAAAGATCTTTTTGTGCTGAATTCGAATCCAGTCAGAGATTTACGCTACAACAGCAGGTTTTCAAAAAAATAAAGCATTGATGTCTTGACTTTACTCTGGATATAATCTCAAGACACTGATGTGATAGACCAATTCTGTGAATGAATTTGAATTCAACACATCCAAAACCTTCTAAAATGTGATTTCTAGACTCAAATTTCCTTTCGAGATAACTAACGTTATCTTAAAAAAAAAAAACAAAAAAAATGCATGACCGTGTATAACGACTTTTGAAGCTAGATATCTCAGTTATTTGATGTAGTAGAGCCATTTTAAGACCAGATTTGGATTCAGCGGATAGCAGATCATCGGAAAAGCAAAGGTTTGTTTTCAGGTTAAAATTTTTTTTCCACGTTAAAACAAATTCTGAAAAGTAGCTAAAACCTGTTTTTCTGGATTTTGAAGGCTTCATATCTCGAAAACGTGATGTGACAGAGCAATTCGAAAACGTGAAATTTTGTTGACCAGGGAATCGAACGACAACAGGTAGCCGGATGATAAACAAAAAAACAAGATCATACGAAGAGAAGTGCAAATGCAATCTTAACTTACTCGACTTCAATGCATTCCTGATTGAAAGTGATGTAAGAAACAGCTGTCGAATAGTCGGCAAATTTTTAAAAAACCAATTGTAGAAAATATCGAACTTATTTCAGTTTTGTTTGAGTAAAACAAAGAACTAATTAATATGATATCACCTTTGTGGCCATATTTTTATATTGAAGTTATGCTGCTGCTATCCCCACCAGTGATAAGGGCAGAGATGGCTCAAAACTAAACTTTGAGTGGATCCCGCATGCCTTCAAGACGTATCCCTCCAATAATAACCTTTTATGAGGAACAGAACGGTCATTATTTTTCAGAATTTGGCAAAATTATAAACTTTCTTCAATCTCCAAACAGATGCTCAAAGTCTTATCGTAAAATCTGTAGTTGTGTTAATTTTTATAAGCAAAACGCTAACGCACATCAAAATGCCTCCTTTGGTTCGTCAGATTCTATCTAAAAAGGTAACTCTTTTTTTTTTTTTTTTTTTGCATTTCAGAGACTAAGTAGTACTGAGCTTAGAACAAGCTCATATGTACATACTTATATACGCTCTTCATCATGAATGCAAGTGTTAGTATAACACCAACACCAGCACATAGAGAACGTAAGAATAGTAAAAACAAAAAAAAAAGACATTATAACAAGAACTTTCAAATAAATACTACAAAATTATCTTCAATAAAGTACACTATAAAATAAACAAGACATACAAAATGTGATATAATAAACAAAAACATACAAAATGTGATATATAAACTAAAATTAATTGAAACATGCAAACATGCAAACTAAACTTAAGATAGTGGAGCACTGGTTTTTAACAAATTTTTTAGACTAGATTTACTTAAGTTGAAATCAATTAAACATGAGTTAAGATTAAAAAGTCTACCCATACGAGTCAATGGCTCATTCATGCCATAATTCGTTCTATGGTAAGGGCAGTATATTAAAACTAAGCTGCGCAGGTGGTAAGATCCGCCTCGAAAGTTGAATTGAACACAAGAAAGTAACTCAGGTGCATCGATATGTCCGGTAATAAGTTGATGAAAAAACACCAGATCATTAATGGTACGCCTTTGAGAAAGAAGTTGCATATGTAATAATTGGATTCTGTGCTCATATGGTGGTAAATCATAAGGGTTTACCCACGCAAGCCCTTTAAGAGCGAATCTTATGAATTTATGTTGTACTGATTCAATTCTTGAGTTGTGTATTTCATAAAAAGGGGACCACACTTGAGAAGCATACTCTAGATGAGGTCGTACTAAACAATTGTATAGAGCAAGGGTAACATATGGGTCTTGAAACTCTTTTGACCATCTTTTCATAAAACCAAGCATACTATTGGCCTTACTAACGATGTAGTTGACATGTTGAGTAAAGTCCATATTGAAACTAAAATACACGCCAAGATCCTTAAAACATTTCACTTGACTCAAAATATTATTGGAAATAGAATAACTTGGGTTGCTAGGTTCCTTCTTTTTAGAGAAAGTCATGCTTTGGCATTTATTGGGGTTTAGGTTGAGCCCGTTTTTAAAACACCAAACTGAAAAATGATTAACATCGGATTGGAGATGAGAGCGATCAAGCGAACCAGTTATCTTTTTAAAAATTTTCATATCATCAGCAAAAATTAATATTTCACTGAAGGAAATGCAAGACGCAACATCATTGATAGCTAAAATAAATAGAAGAGGTCCTAAATGACTTCCCTGAGGTACACCTGAGCCAGCATTAAAAGGGTGGGAAAGGATATTACGGAACTTTACTTGGTATGATCTCATAGATAGATAAGAAAGTACCCAATCAGTGAACACAGGTGGGAAGCCCATTGCCTTTAGTTTGAACAGAATAATATTGTGTGAAAGTTGATCGAAAGCTTTAGAAAAATCCGTGTAGATGCAACTCACAAGATAGTTCGACTTTTGTATCACTGCTATTGTTAGCGACTAACGAAGTTTTGATGGTGTGAAACCTCAGGTGATGCAGGGTTTTCTGAAGAAAACATGTAAGGCTATGGTGATGGAGATTCTATTTCATTCTGGAAGAAAGCTGGAAGTGGTAGTCCTTACTTGACCGTCAAAATACACACGGTTTTTTAACGAAGAACGAAAATGTTTTTGTTTTTTTAATTAAATTAGGGACAATTATTCGAACTAAGAAACTTTGAAAATTTTGAAGTGGTAGTGCTAACTTGACGGACACGATTAGTCAACTTGATTTATTCCTGATCCGACTCTGATTCTAAATTCAACTAATTCCCAGTCGGGACTGCTTCGAAATGAAAATTGGTTATTCATTATTTGCTTTGTAAAAACTCATCAACATCTCACTTATATCTAAGAAAGATCTCTCTTTTGTTAGCAAGATGTTTCCCAAGCTATTCTTCACGCATCCGGTAGTTTTCATTCTCCAATTCATCGTACAATGCAAAAACCTTAACTACAGCAAAAAAAAGAAGACAAAAATGCACCATCAGCCTCCACCGCACGATTAGATCATTAACCTGCTTCGATTTCCACATTCAAATTGGAATTGAAATTGATTTCATCAATTTCCATCAGAATCGATCTAGATCAATTATTCCAATTATTACTGATCTCGCCCAACAGCGATGCTGAGTTTCCATTTGATTGAGTTTCTCTGTCTAGTTTTTTTTCTCTCTTTCTGTAGACACTTTGATATTGAAGTTGAAGTGTCACTGACACACATATTGCTTCGCTCGGGTGGTGATAATTAAATTATAATTTAATTGTTACGCCGCGCGAGGCCGGGTGTCCCTGACGAGCTGCTGATAGAGATTCCATCGAGTTGGAATTACTTAATTAATTCGTGGCAAACGAAAGTCTAGTGAGCATCATGCTCACCGATTCGCATGGTGCTTCATACATTTACCGCACTAACTAAATACGATTAACCCATTAAAACGTGAATATGTAGTTATGTTACAGTGTTTTTGTGGGATGAGTTAGCTGTTCGAGGAAGATACATAATATACTGTCTTTAAAGTAGATATAACCAAATTTTTATGGGAAGCATACATATGTACTTTCGTTTTTCTTCCTACTTTTACGCCACTAAAGCCGGTAACATTTGCTGAGACTATAACTATTTCTCTAAATAATTTTTGATTATTTTTCGCTTCGACGACAGAGTGGTTGATAAAATACTTGCCACGCTTTTTAAACAAAGTCGCTAAAATGTACACAATTTCTTATTGCTCCAACAATGACACAGTGGTTTCATACTTCGTATAGGAAACTCCAGGTACAGTACTCGTAATTGACGACTTAACTTAATTTCGAGATCGGAGTTTAATGCTTTTTTTCAAATTTCTTCAGTATTTATTTATTTATTTATTTATTTATTAAATAAATTTCTTCAGTATTATGAAACAAAAGCATAGCAATTGCTATATAATATTTTGAGAGATAAAGTGGAACTTCTATGTACATGAAGTCGCACAAGGAAGAAATGCGAAGCCCAAATGTCGGTAAGGCCATTTACACTGGGAGAAGTATTTGTTCCTCTACAACAAATGAATTTGTCTCGATTCCGTATTCAAACATGAGGAATAGTACCCAACCGTCTTGCCCTGCGCATTAAGTACAAATATGTACTTTGCCTAAAATATTTCTAATTAAAATAGTTTCGGTTTATGTTTTTGGTTTTGTTTGACTTCGGTGAGGTAAACGCATTCTATCACGCTTAAATGCATTTTCCAGTTTTCCTTTAAAGGCAAAACATTGTAAAAGCTGATTGGGAAGAAAAGTATCAATGCACCAGGGAAAATTTCAATCGAGAAAGCGTCATTATGTTGCAATGTGACTAGTCTGTCAGTTGTTTGACAAGATACAACATACCACCTTCCTGCCAAGTAGCGTGGCAGCATTAGTAAATACCATTAAATTTCCCTCAGCATATAGGAGCCTTCAAACGTTCAGTGTGTCTTTTTAACGGTATGCGGACGCTTTTCTATTTTGCTACTGTATAGTTATGAAGTCAATTAACAAGTTATTATGTTGAATGCATATGAGTGTCTGTTAGTTGTGTTTGCCAATTAAGTTTGGAAGCGTATGACTAAAATTTTATTCTGAAAGCAACATAAATAAAGATACCCTGAGGCAGTAATAAGCAACATTGTTTTCCAATCGAAAATTAAATTCCCATTTCAAGGTTAGAGTGGGTTAATTTTATTAGACGTTAGGTATGGATCGAGGTTTGACCTTTCTGCTTTCGCTATAAACCCAAAAATACTCTCTACAAAGCCGTTAACTTGTACTGACTTAAACAGTGATGCCGGTTAAAGTTCTCAGCAAAACCGCAGAAACTTAATAGGCGGGCATTGAATCATATGTAAATAATATCGCTGACTTGTCTATGATTTGGCATTAAAATTAGAAATTCACAAATTCACGAATATCTTAAATACAGTCGATTGCAATATGACATCGTGTACCCGCTTAAACCTCACGCAGTCTTAAGTCGATGAGTGTAGTGAAAATGGAACTATGAATAGAGTTACCAGTATCACTCACAACCGAATAAATATATGTATGTATGCTAATGTGGTTTTCATCAAAGAGTTTTAAGAATCAATGCTTTTCTTTTTGAAGCTTTTCAGTAAGTAAATGTTGTCGATTGAGTGTTTACTCTCTTTTTTACTTTATGTGTGGAAAACAGTTCGGAATAAGGGGATAAAATACTACCTACCTATATGTCTATGTTACTCGGGGGTGATGTAGATAACACTTTAGTGTGGGAAGAACTTTTGAAATCGGTTCAGAAGTTTTCATTAACCCCAGGCAACTTCATGGTGTCGCTTTTCGATGGGTCGCATTCGCATAGTAAAATGTTTACTCTCCTAACACTGCGTTACACGATTATGGTACCCTCTTACCTGTTAGTGGAATGAATAGGTAATGAGTCATAGATTAAATGTTCAAAATATATGTGATATCCATCACGTCTAGTTTTCGAGTTACATACATGTCAATTTATTATTTCTACCAACTTCACTTTAGGTGTAAGTTTTTAAAGCCATTGATTATTTCATTTCTAACGAAACTCAAAAAAAGAATGGATCTTCGTTTCAAGAACCAATTGATGGGCTAATCAAAAAAGAATCGGAGTGCAATTCAATTACTTACTTACTTAGGTGGGCATTACAGTTCGGGGTGAACCCGGGCCTCAACCAACATCCTTCTATAACGACTTCGACTTCGGGCGAGCTCTCTCCAGTTTTGCACTGTAAGTCGGTCTTCAAGGTCTTCCCCTTCCGCGATTTCCGTGCAATTTGCTTTCGAAAACCCGTCGAGCCGGACCATTTGGGTCCATCCACTCTACATGGCCCAACCATCGTAGCCTCGTGATGCACACTCTTCTGGCTATGCCCTAATTGAAGTGTGCAAATCGGAGCTAAGGGTGAAAAATAACACTTCTCAGTGTTTTTAATATAACTCGCAAACGAAGCAAAAAAAAAAAAGTGGTACCCGTGTGGTGTGATGGATAGCATGTCCGCCTGTTAATCCAGAGGTTCGAGTTCGAATCCCAACAGAGGCAAAAATGTTTTTTCTACGGGTATCGCCTTTCGCGAGGAATTGGCAAGTCCTTAGTATCGTTAGTATTCATTGCCATGAAAAGCGCTTTCTCGATTAGCCGTTCGGAACCGGTAGAAAATTGTAGGTCCCCTCCATTCTCTCACAGGGGATGGTTGTGAGAAATGCGCTAGGCCCAGGGGCTCCTCGCTCTGTAGCGCCACCTTATTTATTTAAACGAAGCAAAATTTCGATAAATTTTAAAACACACTTTTTGAAGAGAACTAATTTCAAATAGTTCTCAAAGTTTGTATCCAAAATATTAAACTCCTCGATCTAAGAAAAGTCTAAATCTTCTTTTAACTTTTCTCTCCCTTTTTGTACTTAATTCTCCCCGTTCAGTGGCGGATTCAGGATTTGGGCATGGGGGGGGTCCATTACTCAAAATTTTATTTATATATACTAGGTTTAGCAGATTCAATCAGAAATTATTTACATGATGTTGGCGTCGATTGCTCCAAACAATGGCCAAGGATTCGACGGAGCTCTGGCAATGAGTGTCCATAATTCATTGGTGCACAGGCTCATCTGAGATCATATTTCCCCCTGGCAATTTATGTACATTGCACTGCACATAGCTTTAGTTTGGCAGTCAATGCAGCATGCGAAGTGTCAGGAATCAAAAATGAGCTAGGAACTATCGGAGCGATTGAAGCATTTTTTCACTGGCCTAAGAGACAAGACGTTCTACACCAAGAAATTTCATAAATGACAAACAAAAGTGAGAAAAAAAACAAAAGTTGAAGTCTGTTTGTCCTACCAGGTGGGACATTACGTTGAATTGCAGCCGGCTGTTATTGAATATTTGGAAGAAATCAAAACGTGGAAAGATCGAGATACTTCGCAAAATGCATTGTATCTTTTGACAGCGATTTCGCCGGTTGAATTCCGAATCGCCTGTCATGTCACATTATGGAATCAGTTAATTCGATTGTTTTGCCTTTGAGTCGAGAATTGCAATCTAAAAACCAAGATCTGGGTGAGGCTACTAAGCTGGCAGATGAAGTTTTGAATGAATACAAACGCGAAAACGCAGATTCTACTTTCCACGTTATTTATGAGCATGTTGCTAGAATTTGTTCTGACTACGAAATTGCCACGCCAGCCGCCGCCGCCGCCGCAGTTGCAATCAACAAAAAAATCGTTGCAACGTTCAAGCACAAAGTGTTGAACAGTACAGAATTTTCTACATTCCGTTTCTTGATACGTTCATTTCTCAACTCAAAGGTCAGTTCTCGGAACACAAATCCATTTTCCAAAGTTTCACGCAACTGTTTCTTAAACAAGAATTTAAATGCGCTGACCTCTACACATTTTACGAAGATATATCGAATTGGTCGAAAGAAATTTTTCTGAGAAATCAAGATGTGGAGACAACGAATCCACGGCCAGAACATCCAAAATGCGCTTGATGCTTTACTGGTTAGTATCTTTCGATCAAAATTTTACATGTAAAAAAGTTTATATTTGACGCGATCCGAGAAAAGGCACCTTTTAGGCAAAAGTGTAAACGCTCTGAAAGGAGCTGATGTACCATTCAAACCCATCTAAAAAATCGTTTCTCTGAATTTATACTTTGTGAAACAATAGCGATGTTACAATTTCTGATTGCGCTTCATGAATATTCAGTAAAAAAACTTGTGTAATCAATCATGATCCAACAACCGATTTTTTGCCTAGTAAGTCCCTTTTATCGGGTAGAGTCACATATGCAAACATCAATCTGACGATATTTTTCTGGTTGTCAGTAGCAAGTCTTTCAAGAATGTCGATTATATTTTGCGAGTCTTGGCAGTACTATCTGTAACTACAGCAACTCCAGAACGATCATTTTCGACGTTGAGGAGGATCAAAACTTACCTTAGAAATACGATGGGACAGGAACGACTAAATGGTATTGTTTCTTTAAATATCCATACCCATATTGAACTTATCGAGGACGAAATTCTAGTGGAATTTTTCAAAAAACCTCGAAAATTTACTAGTACACACTTCACTTTTTATGAAATGTAATAATAATCAATAAAGTTCTTGAATTTTTAAAATAATAATATTACTTCTCCTTTACTTTTTTGTCTTGCTCATGATATATTTTTCCGTCCCGTAACTAAATTTGAACATTAGGAGCTGATAAATGTTACAAATAACATCTTTTATTTTTCCGATTGGGGGGGGTCCGGACCCGAAACCCCCCCCCCCCGTGGATCCGCCTATGTCCCCGTTGATTGGCATTCTAGAGGGTCACAACTTATTAGATACCCACATTTTTTTATAATTTACGGGTACTTCAAGGGATTCTCACTGCCCCTATGATGTTGGAAAACACAGTGCGTGTGCAAGGAAATAACGAAAGGATAAGAAATGATTCACATTACTTTTGAATTTCTGTGTATTGTAATGTGTGGGGAAAATTGAGTTCGGTAAAGCATTCCACATTATGAGAATGGGAATGGGCATTAGCACATCCGATTTATGTAGAGGATGCCAAGAGGAAGAGTAAGAGGAAGCATTATTGTAATTCCTCTGTGAGTACTGATACTTGGTTCACACTAGGAAAAAAGCCCTCGTAAATGCTTCTTCGACACACTGAGTAATAACTCTAACTTTCCACTGACAGCTTCCTTAAATTCATTCAGAGCTCCAAATGGTTCAGTTTGGGTTCTGAACCTCAATAACCTAGTTACCAACTCAATTCTCCCCTTTTCATTATCTTCTATACACTCCCACACCTCCTCATTCTCCAGATCTCGGTGAGATCCGAGAATTCAAGTAAACTCCCATCCAACTTAACCTAACTTAAATGATAAAAATAAAAATAAAATGTAAAAAGTATGATTTTGTTTTTTTTTTCTTTAAAATATGTTTGTCATATTCTTAAAAGAGAAAAAAGAGATGTGATGGAAAGAAAATTTGTGTGTATGTAAGTATTGCAAGTGATGAGTATAAATAAGAAAACATGACATTTCAAAGCGGATTCTCAAAAACGAAACGTATTGCAATTTTTCGAAAATACATACATAAAATCATGGCTTATAAAAAATAGTTTAGTTAAATTGTATTAGTGCTTCTTGAGTTGATTCTGAAAATCAAATCGAGAAGCGAAACTCTTTTCTAAGAGTTTTAAAAAGTAGACTTTTTGCACCTTTTTGCATTGAACGATGTGTGAAGGCTTTCGTAAGCCTTTTTTCGTATAGCAAGAATTCAAGATTAAGACTTTTGAATTCAATGTCGTTGCGGTTAATTCATCGCATGTACGTAAATAAATAAAGTTCACAATATTTCGATCATATCCTGTGACTAAAAAATCGTGCGTAAAAAAGTCACAAGCGCAGTCGTTGCGACTGAGATTGCGTGCTAAGCGTTATGAAGAATTCATCGCCTTCATAAGGTTTGACTTCTTTCAACTCAAATAAAATATACCTTCAGTTACGAATACGCCCAAAAGCAAACATCATATCGTTACGACAACCACTTTCAGCTGTGATACATCTTTCCCAACGAACCACCCGAGTGCTCATTACTATCTGTGACTATGTCATAACAGAAAATCTCGCTGACGCTTAAATTAAGAGACAAGATCATGATTTGTGTAATAGCTGAGACGAAACACCGAAACGAATAACATCATAGGAGAAAGCACACCAACTCTAAAAAGCACGTTAGCAAAAGAAGTAACAAAGAAAAAAAAAACAAAAATTACATAAAATGCACATTTTTTTTAAATTTATTCAACTTTATTGTTATTGACAGTATAGCAGCTGTCATAAACAGTGCTTGATACCCAATCAACTGATAAAATCAAACACGGTGTTGGTTTATGCTTAATGTTTTCGATCCGGACACAGCCCAAACGACTCCAAGTTGCACACAATTTCCAGTTCCGTGTTGTCTAGGAAGATGTGATTAATTGGAGGTGAGGTTCATTAACATATTATATAGTTGCACATAGAAACAAAAAATCGAAAAATTTAAAGGAGTCTTGCGAGGGATCCTTCACTACGGAATTTTGCTTTGTACAAGTTTGTAAAAAACTCTCGAGCGCACTTTCACAACAGAGAAATATATATTTCGAATGGATAACATAAATGTTTACCGAACAGCCAACGAAGTTTGTTACTTTTGCATGACTTTCAGAAAAGGTACAAAGTCAGTACTTATTGCAGTGGTTTCAGTTAAAAAGATTGTCAAATTGTTGATGGCCTCCTGGAACGATAAGCTATTAGGTTTGTTCGTTGAAGCCCTAGGGTCGCCATAGGGTCGCCACAAAGCGTTTTTTGAGAAACCTAAATTCACCCTGAATGTCAAATTGAGTGTTTTTTGAGCCATAGGTTTGCCATAGGTTTTCCCCAAACTCGCCCTAGCTTTTTGCTGTGGCAATTTGAGGGCTGTCAAATAGCATGTATTTTTTTTTTAATGACAGGGATGTGTGGTGATTTGTGGTGTAGTGTTTTTTGAGGACTGGAAAACCCAGTTTTTTTTGACAACTCATAGGGTTGTCAAGAAAACCTGGGTCAACCCTGGGGAAAGTTCAACGAACGGACCTATTCATTGGAACGATACACTATTCATTGATTTTGACAATCCACGATCGCTTATCAGTTATCACCTTAGCCGATTCTACCACAGAATTCTTATTTTGATATTCAAAATTTCAGAGTGCTTCAACTTTAACCCTTTTTAACAACAACGATTAGTGAACAACGATAAGTGAACAAAAATAAGTCACTTTCAGAAGTGAAAAACAGGGATGGCTGGTAAATGGAGTTTATGGAATAAAGTTGCATTAGTGAGTACAGCTTTTTATTGAGCGTATTAGTGAAGTGAATATAAAAATTCCCAATAAAACACGACTTTATTGAACACACTCATTTCCATTTTTTGAGTTAGTAATGCGCATAATCAAATGATGTAAGGTTAACGATTATATCTTTTAAATGCGCACAACACTAATTTTAGCAGACAGATCAAAATTGTTTTTTAATGAGTTCGGCATTCTAGCTCTTGTGTTGGTTAGCATTTAAAAACACAGAACAGGAACGCATTTCATCAAAATTATTGATTTCATACTAAGTAAAAATTTCTTTGAGGATTTTTTATAAGAAAAAAACGTAAAACTAGAAAAAGCAACTACTGAAAGAAATATTGTGGGTGTCTCTGGAAGAATGTCAAATAAATTCCGTTTAAGTAACCGGTATCTTTTATGCATAGAAAACTATGTAGGTAAATGAATAACAACAACCAACATCAGATGAAGAACAAGACTAGTTGCGAAACATCACGAAAGATCGACATTTTAGACATGAATAGCTTTCAAATTTTTCATGGCTGTTAAATAAAAATTAAGAAAAAATAAAGCAAAATAAATATAATGTCGCAACAGAGTGAGGAATCTCGGTGCCTAGCGCATTTCTCACAACCATACCTTGTGAGGAATGGAGAGAACCAATAATTTTTCTCCCATTTCAAACGGCTAATCGTGAAAGTTTTCTTCATGGCAACGAATGACTACACAGATAGCACATTCTTGAAGATTCTTGAAGTGCTGAATGCAAATCCAGTCACAGAATTACTCTGTCACCTCCAGTTCTTGAGATAACAGCAATTGAAGGTCAGGACATCAATGTTTTATTCCTAAAAAACCTGACGTCATAGAGTAGTTCTGAGATTGGATTTGAATTTAGAGCATCAAGAAAGAACTTTCAAGAATGTGCTATCTAATTCAAATATAAATAAAAATAAATAGGGTGGCGCAACAGAGCGAGGAGCCCCTGGGCCTAGCGCATTTCTCACAATTATCCCTTGTGAAGGAATGGAGGGGACCTACAATTTTCTGCCGGTTCCGAACGTCTAATTGAGAAAGCACTTTTTATGGCAGTGAATTTACTAACGGAGGACTTGCCAATTCCTCGCGAAAGGTGATACTCGTGGCAAAACATTTTTGCCTCTGCTGGGATTCGAACCTCGAAACTCTGGGTTAGCAGGTGGACATGCTATCCATCACGCCACGGGTACCACAATTTCATTTCAAATATACTTTAAAGACTTTACCAAGGCTTCAAAATAGAGAATGATAGAACCTCGAACCTTCCACGTAACAGGCAGAGATGCTAACCAACACGGCTAAAATAAAAATAAGAAATATTTGTGAAAAGCGGGTGATAAAAAACGTCAAAAGTCATAGAAAAACCGGTTCACATATTCAAAATTCAAAATATTAGTAAAAAAGGTGCCAAACTCAAATCGAATAATTTTTGACTGAGGAAAAGCGTCAGTTTCTGTTCCTAAAATAGCCCAACCAAAGGGGTTGTCCGTCCAAGAGAATGTAAAATATATGAAATTTCAACGCACTATCACTGTCGTGAAAAATTGTCCACTCAAGGAGATTGTTCGCTGTCTGATACCAAAACTTTTACTATCTAACTATACTCAAAAAACTAATGTAGGTTTATGAATTACTGCGCAGATTACTTTTTTCATATTTTGTTGAATTAGTAAGTTATGGTGGATTTACATGCAACTGCAGTTGCCTAAAGTGCAGAAGAAGTAGACACAAAATATAAAATACTTGTCTACTCTAATATAGAAGGAAGATCTAAGAAAAACAAAGTCTTCATACATTCAAAACAGGCTCCGGCTCCAAAACATATGACTTTAAAATCTGTCTGCAAACTAACGGGTGATTTTTTAAGAGGTTTAGAACTTTTTTTTTTAAAAAACACAAAAAATTCGAAAAAATGAATGAAATATTTATTTGAATCGATAGTTTGAACCTTGCAATTTAATGTTTAAAGATAATTTCATGCAAATGTTGACCGCGGCTGCGTCTCAGGTAGCCCATCCGCTGAGTCCAATTTTGGCATACTCTTTCACACATATCGGCCGGTATCTCACGAATGAATGCATGGATGTTGGCTTCCAGTGCGTCAATCGAAGCGGGCTTGTCCCTATAGACATTTGCCTTGACATACCCCCACAAAAAATAGTCTAATGGTGTCAAATCGCACGATCTAGGCGGCCAATTGACCGGCCCGAAACGTGAAATTAACTGTTCACCAAACTCGCCTCGCAATTGCGCCATTGTTTCGAGTGCTGTGTGGCATGTGGCACCGTCTTGTTGAAACCACATATCATGCAAGTCAAGAACTTCCATTTCGGGCAAAAAAAAGTTTGTTATCATCGCTCGGTAGCGTTCACCATTGACAGTAACGCTGCGATTCGCACCATCTTTGAAGAAATATGGCCCGAATCGACATTTCGCGGTCTTCTGTCACACTAGCTGATACGGCCGCAATATTTTCTTCACTACGCACAGTACGTAAACGTGTTGGTGGTTTAATGTCCAACAAAGTAAACTTGGTGCGAAATTTGGTCACAATCTTCCGAATAGACTGCTCAGAAGGTCGAGAATGCCGACCATAAAATGGAAGCAGCGCGCGATGAACATTTCGAACCGAGCACGAATTTTGATAGTAAAATTCAATAATTTGCAAGCGTTGTTCATTTGTAAGACGATCCATGGTTAAATTGCAAACCAAACTGAAGCTGTTTGACAGTGACACAAGGTACTAAACACACGTCAGCTGTCAAAACCAGTGTTGCCAAAACCAAACCAGCTAAAAAATCACCCGTTATAACCGATTATAGCATCTTTGAAAAGGGGTTTTCTCTTTCCCGCTTTACTTTTCTGCACTTCAGTACTAGCAGATGCACGTAAATCCACCATTATTCTAGAAAACTTGGAAGAACTATTTTTTTGTAAGTGGCAACCGCATTCATCGTATCTCCAGCGTTTTTAAAATATTAAATTCCAGATAGATAAGTTTTTAATGGTAGATTCAAAAGAAAGTAATGAAGTAGTACAAAACAGAAATACTCTGGAGCCCGTTTACGATTTTGCTGTTAATATTGAAAAGCATATAACCATTTTTTTCTTATCGAACATAATCTCTTTCCTTTGTAGCCGTATGAGAAATGTATCTCCTTAGGATTCAATTTCAGTTCATAGGTAGGTATAGGTATACAATCACAAGCTATAAGCAAATTAAGTCAAGACCTCAGTCTGTCTATTGTTGCTATTAGAATTGAACACAACAAACAGGGTACGGTTCGTCGCGTCGCGTCGGCGCAGAAGATAAAACTGTAACTATCTCAGCGTCTTTTTTCTATACGATCGTATTTTATTTCTTTTTTTTGTATTTTTCTCAAAAGTTCATTGCATTACATACATATCTACTCAGCTAAACTTATAGTACAAAATATGGAGATGCTAAAAGAGCGCACACACACATTAACCGAGAGGTGATTTTTGCACAATGCTTTTACGATATGCGATGTAACAATAAGTGCAATTATCGCTAGGCGCATATACGTTCGTTATACCTATACACCCAACACTGGATAGGTACATTTATATATACCTTATGCTATAACTAACGGAGTACAGGTTGCAGCATCCATAGTGGAACATAAACTATTTAACAAACAATCGGAGATGTACTTGCAACGTGATGCTGAGTGTTCTCGACGTTGGTTGCTAGAAGGTCTTACACGGCCCGCGTATAGCCGATGGAAGAGTGGAAAGGTAAAAGAGGTAGGTACAAGCGACCATTTTTCATATGCAAAGTTTGTTTAATGTCATCTAATTGATAGGTGAGACATCGGTTTTTTTTTAGTGGTAATGTGGTGTATCTTCAAAAGAGCTTTTCTCAAAACAGTAAGCCTTTATGTAGGCATTAATTTAGAAATCATTAGATTTATATAAATATAAGTAACAAGTGAACAATCAAAGATCCAGTTTCAAAAGGCTCTTGAATACACAATCAGCTCAGCTGTACCTTTGTTTAGTGACATTTTTTGCCTTCATTGATTTTTATTGATATCAACTAATTTTGTTTTTAATGAATTTAAACATATTTATATAAAAAAACTCAGAGAAGATAGAAGCAAAAGCCTTAGCAATGATCTTCTGAGCAAATATGAAAAGTATCTACAGTTTAACTTTATCCTTTTTGGTATAGCTAAAAAAAATGCCGGCGCCCAACACAAGACTTTTTGGTCAAGTTACTTAACTTAAGGTGTTTTTTTTAATGTGAATTAACACAATGATTAGCTACTCCATGCAAGGACTAGAAGATCTAACAAAAGCGAGTATTAAGCAAAATAAAAAATAATAATTAGGGTGGTGCAACAGAGCGAGGGAATGGAGGGGACCTACAATTTTCTGCCGATCCCGAACGGCTGATCGAGAAAGCGCTTTCCATGGCAATGAATTTACCATAGGAGGACTTTCCAATTCCTCGCAAAAGCCTATGACCGTGGAAAACATTCTTGCTTCTGTTGGGATTCGAACCACGAACCCCCGGTTAACATAGGCATATTAATAACATATTAAAAATAAAATCGGTTTGCTGATAGAAGTTTGCAAGTAGTGGGACCGGGCTGCCATTCACTGCTTGCTTCTGCTACTGCCATTCAAAAAGCTACAACATTTATGTACATGTTTCTCATTACATGTTACGAGTATATCTTATTTTCCAGAATTTTGTGCGGCAAAGACTTAACTCTTCAATTAAATTAAATAAATCAATTAAAGACCAAAAAAAATCGAAAGAGAACTTCCACCACAACTCCTTTTTTAAGGGGGTGTCACCTACAAGTGACAGGCAAAGATGATATGATGGAAAACCATTAAAAACCAAGTGTCACCTACAGATGAGGCTGGGAATTGATGAGTTAAGACAGTAATTTTGAGTGTTCCATTGGTTTTCAGAGTGGTTTCCCGTGTGTAGCTAATAAACTGAAAGGCTATTGCTCTCTGTAAAAAAAAATTGTTTAACTATACGGCTTTTTATCAAGCCTAATTGTTCAATACTGAAATTTCAAAATAACTATTTCCAAGCAAGGAGAGAGATCCAATAAGAAACAACGCAGCGTCGATGTCAATTGTTGTTCCATAGGACCGTCACGGGTATCGCCTTTCGGGAGGAATTGCCAAAATGTGTTTCTCGTTTAGTCGTTCGGAATGTTCAAAAAATTTAACGTTTTTTGTATTGATGTAGGGTCATGTCCCCAGTTGTCGAACACTTAGTGACTTGCAATAAAGTAATCGCTCACTGCCAGACAACCTTCGATATTCAATAAACGAAGTTAAATTAATTAGATTCTCAAACTCAAACTTTATTTAATAAACTTAAATTTAATTCTGTAACTTTAACCGTTTTTTTATAAAACAATATAAACTGGAAAACAGTCCAATTCCCCAGTAACCGAACACTTGTTTCCTAAAGCCGAACATCAAGTTTCCTTATTTCGAACATGGTTTTTTGGGTTAAGACTAACATTTAATTACTACACAAAACAGACATTTTTAAAGTTTTCTCTATTTTAAATTATCCAAACATTTTTATTTATATTTTCATATTTTATATTTATTTTTATATTTTTTTTTATATTTTATATTTATTTTTATATTTATATTTTCTCAATTTTATTGAACCCCATAAATCAGATAAGATTTGAAGAGTTGCACACAAAGTCTTTCTTTTGAGCACAAAGTTGGGTGTATGTTAAATGGTTATGCTAAATGGTGACAACCTATATTTCTTAAGCCATCTTCTTTGGCAAGAAGTTATGAGACACCTACGTCATGATTGAAATTGTTAACTGTTCGAACAAAGGAAACCTAAAATTGTACTGAGTTTCCTTGATTCGAACACTGAAAAAAGGTGTTCGAATACTGGCCCCAAAGGTTTTGCTACTTTTATTGATAGAAAGACGTAAAAATTATTTAGTTCCTTATAACATGTATGGCCTGAGCTTAAAAAAACTATTTTGATGAAGTTGCCTATATTCGAACACTAGTGTTCGAACAGGAAACTCACCACAATTTAGTTTCCTTTGATCGAACAGCTAAAATCTAGTAAAACTATTAACTTTTAAGATAAAATTTTGACGTAAATGAACTAAAATAAGCATTATATAACGAAAAAACCTTACAACATAAATATTTAGCTTCAATTGCCCTTTAAAATCATAGTTTCTCACGACACTTGCAACAGTCTCCTTCTTATATGGAAACCCACAATTGCCCTAATCTTTGAAAGCTAGTCACAAACTACTATTTTTTAAACGTTTACATTGGTTGTACTTGTGAGTTGTTTCTGAGGGTTCAAGAGTATAACACCCTTTACAATTTCGCATTCAAAGAAATTAAAAAAATGAGAAATAATGCAGTTTGAGCGATGTTTTTCAAAAAGTGTTCGACAACTGGGAGTGTTCGAATTTAGGCGACCTTACCCGTCATGTCCCCAGTTGTCGAACACTTAGTGACTTGCAATAAAGTAATCGCTCACTGCCAGACAACCTTCGATATTCAATAAACGAAGTTAAATTAATTAGATTCTCAAACTCAAACTTTATTTAATAAACTTAAATTTAATTCTGTAACTTTAACCGTTTTTTTATAAAACAATATAAACTGGAAAACAGTCCAATTCCCCAGTAACCGAACACTTGTTTCCTAAAGCCGAACATCAAGTTTCCTTATTTCGAACATGGTTTTTTGGGTTAAGACTAACATTTAATTACTACACAAAACAGACATTTTTAAAGTTTTCTCTATTTTAAATTATCCAAACATTTTTATTTATATTTTCATATTTTATATTTATTTTTATATTTTTTTTTATATTTTATATTTATTTTTATATTTATATTTTCTCAATTTTATTGAACCCCATAAATCAGATAAGATTTGAAGAGTTGCACACAAAGTCTTTCTTTTGAGCACAAAGTTGGGTGTATGTTAAATGGTTATGCTAAATGGTGACAACCTATATTTCTTAAGCCATCTTCTTTGGCAAGAAGTTATGAGACACCTACGTCATGATTGAAATTGTTAACTGTTCGAACAAAGGAAACCTAAAATTGTACTGAGTTTCCTTGATTCGAACACTGAAAAAAGGTGTTCGAATACTGGCCCCAAAGGTTTTGCTACTTTTATTGATAGAAAGACGTAAAAATTATTTAGTTCCTTATAACATGTATGGCCTGAGCTTAAAAAAACTATTTTGATGAAGTTGCCTATATTCGAACACTAGTGTTCGAACAGGAAACTCACCACAATTTAGTTTCCTTTGATCGAACAGCTAAAATCTAGTAAAACTATTAACTTTTAAGATAAAATTTTGACGTAAATGAACTAAAATAAGCATTATATAACGAAAAAACCTTACAACATAAATATTTAGCTTCAATTGCCCTTTAAAATCATAGTTTCTCACGACACTTGCAACAGTCTCCTTCTTATATGGAAACCCACAATTGCCCTAATCTTTGAAAGCTAGTCACAAACTACTATTTTTTAAACGTTTACATTGGTTGTACTTGTGAGTTGTTTCTGAGGGTTCAAGAGTATAACACCCTTTACAATTTCGCATTCAAAGAAATTAAAAAAATGAGAAATAATGCAGTTTGAGCGATGTTTTTCAAAAAGTGTTCGACAACTGGGAGTGTTCGAATTTAGGCGACCTTACCCTATTATGTGGAGAGAAATACGCAGTGCCTCCACCCTCCCCGAAATTGTTGTGCCTGAGTATGAAGCAGGTTATATTCAAGTCTAAACAGATTCTAGTTCTTATTACGTTGATGATTAGTTTTAAGTTGCTGTCTAATAGAACTAGATTTGATTCTACCTAAAAATCACCAGAATGAATGGGCTTATTCAGTAGTAGGCTTTCGAGAGCAACTTTTGAAACAGAAGAAAAACGTTGCGCTATAACGTGGGGTCTTCGGAAGGCCTCCGATTCAACGTGTACTTCTAAAACTGAGAGAATACTCAGTTTTTCTAATCAAATATTTAAATGTATTCTTGTTTTATGTGAGTAACTTAACTGTAAAATATTCGATGATAAACCTACCATAATCATGATTCACGATAGTGATGATTGACTACCTGTCTCAAAAACTATCCACCACACTAGGTTTGTTCGTTGAAGCCCTAGGGTCGCCATGGGGTCGCCACAAAGCGTTTTTTGAGAAACCAAAATTCGCACTGAATGTCAAATTGAGTGTTTTTTGAGCCATAGGTTTGCCATAGGTTTTCCCCAAACTCGCCCTAGCTTTTTGCTGTGGCGATTTGAGGGCTGTCAAATGGCATGTGTTTTTATTTAAATGACAGGGATGTGTGGCGATTTGTAGTTTAGCGTTTTTTGAGGACTGGAAAACCCAGGTTTTTTTGACAACTCATGGGGTTGTCAAGAAAACCTGGGTCAACCCTGGGGAAAGTTCAACGAACAGACCTATTTTATGGTAAAACCTCATACCTAACTAATAAATATTAAAACCAAGTGACACAGAAAACATAGACAAAGAAATGTAATTGGAAATTAAATTATATCTTACCTTAACTGAAGAAACAAACACAATTGATTCCAGAGACACTATTCACCTTTCTACCAATAACAGGCTCACAAAGACGAAGTATTTTTTTTCTTCCTTCTATATTTTTATTCGTTCTTCTCCAACAAAACAGTCTATCTAATATGCAAATGTATCTACCAGAAAAAGTATTATCCACTGTATCTATCTATAGACTTTCGTTCCACAAAAAAGTCAACTGTTCAACTTTATTTTTTGTAACGTTTTTTATTTATTTATTTCACGAGTATCTGCTCAAAGATGAGATCTCCAATGACGGTGTGATTTGTTAAGCAGTATCCAGAAGATAGTGAATGGATTAATCGTTAATCGCTGATGCACTTTTACACTTTAATAATAAAAAATAAAAACCATTAAAAGCCGTACGGTTTTATTTTTTGCTTTTTTATTCACGATATAGAAAGTAGGTTAACTTTTGCAATATATCTTTTTTCTGATTTATATTTCTTTTTTCACAATCTCTTAAGTGTAAACAATCGAACAATCGGAAGAAATTTTCACCAAAATCAACGATGACACTTCCTCTTTGCGTCACTTACTAATTGGAAAGTTTATTTACTTTTGATTTTGTGATTAAGTGTGCGTGTTAAGGGAAGGAGCCTCAGCGAAACATTCCAAGAACTCAAACAGATTTCGAAACTAAAAATAACCCGTATGAGTAATAAATAATATTTCACACGATCGATTGGTGGAATCTTGATTCTGTAAATCGTACAAGATCGGCACAGTACTCTTACGTTGCCACCGCCGCGCCCGCCGAAAGAGTCACAATATTCTATTGAATGTTGCAAATAACAAAATTTAAAAAAAAAATTAACATCGGTTCTGTATTTTATTTAGGCAAGTCTAAAACTATTCAAGAGCCAACAACGCACGGCATTCACTGGCTGATCGTTACTAAATAATTGGGAAATATTTTTCTTAACCAGAGATGGAGTCTGTTAAGAGTATCCACAAATCTCCTTCTTCGTGCTCCACCATCACAAAACACAAGACAGAAGACACGAAAACAACTTTGAAAACAACCAGCAAAACGAATGGAGAGAGAGAGAGAGAGGAGCTTTGAAAAGTGCTTGCAAGTTGCAATTGTGTAGAAGAGAAAAGGAAAAAAACCAACTGTTTTCACTTTGTGTTTTACTATATTTTCAACGAAGATACTGTTTGTTTTTATTGTTTTATTTATTGATCGACGATATATTTAAAGAAACGGAAAGCAAGCACGATCCACATACAGATATTTCAACACTTACGTATTCACACGACAAGGTCTCAAACAGTACTGTGGATTGTGGAAAATGCGTTGGACTGATGGACTGATGGTGATGGGATCGGGATGGGTGATGGCGATGGGGTCACTCAAGTCTAGCCGTTATTTGCCGCAGTGTTTCTCTCTTATTGGAGTCAATTGGATATCTTTTCACTCAACCAATTGAGTCCATTATTGTAATGGGAATTTTATAATATGAGTACATTTAGCATGGGATATTTTTTCGTTTTCCATACAGGCAAGCAACGTGGTCTTCTCTCTTCGCAATTACCTACTTGTAGTGAATCACTTTAAAAAGTAGAGGGTGACACAAAGAAAATTGTATTGGGGAGAAAAACGGTTAGAGCTGTCTCACTCGGTTTAAGCATGAGCCAATACGAACAATTTATTGGCTCGTTTAAATAGAAAGGTTCGAACATATTTAACATTTCATTTTTAACTATGTTTAGTTTTTAGTAATTTTGAAAAACTGGATATTTTTTTACAACGCATAAGATTTTCACAAGAAGCATTGCTTTCGAAATGTATGTACATTTGAGGAAACATATTAAAAGTGTTTTAACTGTCGAAAAATCTACTAATCCTTTATTTAAGAACTAAAACAGATAGCTAAAGAAGCCTACTTGGTGAATTTTTATTCTCTTATTATCAAGTTGATACGAGTAATAGTTTTGGAGGGAGATACAGCCTTGAGAAGGCACGAGGTCAATTAGCCTTAGAGCTCAAAAATTTACATGCCTTTTTTTTGAAACTGTATTTTTAAAATCGGTGGACAGGATTGCTGGGAATTACTGAACGAATCGTGGTGAAATTTAACAGAGGTCTTCTAAAGAAACTTTACTTTTTTCGATTACAACTGTTTTTAACAAAAAAATTTAAAGATATTTTAACCGAAAATTTAAATTTTTTGTAAAAATGTCTGCCAAAAATCCAATTTTCATTTTTTACTTGCGACTATAGGACTATATTGCAAGTTTTGCAATCGTGAAGAAAAAAAGTTTGAGATAGCAATTAAATATGACATTACGATGATAGAGAATACGAAAAAAAATGGGTCCAATGGGATCTACAGCCTGAACCCCTAGAAAAAAATTCGCAGTTAGGGTCTGTGGGCAGCCTACATAGGAGTTTTTGGAATTGCGTTTCTAAGTCTTGAAACAACGGTACTCGGTACCTCCCATATAATCGATATGATAATACTTGTTTTTCTCGAAAACGGCTCCAACGTTATCGATAAAAGTTGTTTGAAGGAATAATTTTGGATTGTCTTCCTTATGACATAAAAATTTTTTTTGGAAAAGTCTGTTTTCAAACATTTCAAAGTTTTCAAACCCGACTTTCTCGTTAATGGCTGACACGATTTGGACGAATTTTTGTATTTTAGAATTAATAGGTCGTTTGAGAAAGATTGCACATCAACATTTAAAAAAGTTTAGTTTTTGAAATTTTTATAAAATTCTTTAAAGAAAATTGACTGTTTGAAATAACATCAAAATCATATCTTGGATTTTTTTCAAATTTTTTGTCAAAGCAACTTCCCACATGCTCAAACTTTGCATACTAGACTTTTAAAAAATCGTTTTTTTTTATCTTTTTTAAAAAAAATAAATGGAAAATAAAAAGCATTTTTTTGGAAAAACTGGTCAATAGCTGATCACTTGAATAGAAAGGTATGCCAAAAATACTCGGATACGTTTAGATAGCTTTTTAGTAGAAATGGTTTTGTGACTCTGCTAAACGTTTAACACGTAAACAAAAAGCTATTCAGATACGAATATTGAATTTGTTTTCTGATACACTTTGAAAATGGACTTAAGAGCTTTTGCCTTTTCAGCACAGAAATAGGACGGTACGATGATAGAAAATACGAAAAAAGTGGATCTTGCAATTCTGTATGTTTGTCTTTCCGTATATGGGTCAACAACCTGAACCGCTTGAACGTTTTTTCTCAAAATTTACAGTGAGTCAGTGGGGCAGCATACAGAGGAGTTTTTAAAATTCGGTCGCTGTCTTGAAATAACGGTAGCTGCCATACAATCTGTAATACTTATTTTTCTCGAAAGGACTCTAATTGTTTTTCTTTTTTTAAGTCTAAAAAAGATTTCAAGTCGTTCAAATACGAAAGAATGTCAAATTGAAATCCTAAAGTGCTCGATAACGCAAGCAGTAATGCAAAAAACACACACTTCAGTCACGTATTACTCGATCACGTGTATCTACGGTAATCGGCCCCAGGTTTTTTTTCGTTCATTTTAGATGATCCTGTATAAAGTTGTATGGTTGTGCGAAATAGAAAGAGTGGTGACTCTGAGTCACCATATCGCTTATTGCATCCCCCATCAAAGTTTCAAAAAGCCAGATCGTTTAAGAATGCGTTCATGCACAATATTGAAATTATACACTTTTGTGGTGTCCGTGGCGTAATGGTTTGCATGCCTGCTCCTGCCTGTTACGTGGAAGGTTCGAATCGCAACAGGAAATAAAAAATGTATCACCTTTCGCAAGGAATTGACAAAGTCCTCCGATAGAAATTTCATTGCCATGAAAAGCGCTCTCTCAATTAGTCGAACAGCAAAAAATTGTAGGTCTCCTCCATTCCTCACAAGGTATTTCTATACCATCTTATGTCACTTTCCATTGGACGAAAAGAACCGTCCAGGAGCGTCCAAAAGCATTCTCAAACCGTTCCATTGGTGCAAAAAGGTCGCTTCTCATGATTCTGAGGAGTGACAGCCGCTTCTCGATTTGAAGTGAGAATCGACTCAAGAAGCACTAACACATGTTACTCAAATGTCAAAAAGAAAATTTTCTTCAAGGAATATTTTTTAAGAGCCATAGGTGTTTCACTAACACAAAGAAAATTACGTTAAACTGAATAGAAACAGCTTTGGGTGGTCCATTGGTTTTTAAAGTGAGTGCTTCCCCGAGTGAAACCAATGGAAAGCGACATTAGTAAATATCACTTTTGAAAATATTGATTGTCGTTTGGAGAGCGCTTCTCTTTTGGAAGTAAGAAAATTACAAATAGGTTGTCAAGCGATCCATTTGAGAAAAGGCATATTGAATTTTGGACTTGTTCCCTAAAAATTTGAATCCTGTTCGGAAAGTGAACAAACAATCTTTCGATAGAAAGTTTAAATAAAATAAATAAATAAATAGGGTGGCGCAACAGAGCGAGGAGCCCCAGGGCCTAGCGCGTTTCTCACAACCAAGCCTTGTGAGGAAATGGAGGGGACCTACAATTTTTTGCCGGTTCTGAACGGCTAATCGAGAAAGCGCTTTTCATGGCAATGAGTACTAACGGAGGACTTGCCAATTCCTCGCGAAAGGCGATACCCGTGAAAAAACATTTTTGCCTCTGTTGGGATTCGAACTACGAACCTCTGGGGCCCTACTCTGTAATTCGTTTCGAAAGCAAAAATTTTCGAAAACGAATATTTTGTACTCTTTATTTCTAACGCGGATTAAAATCTACTACACTCGGAAAAGGAAATCCGAAGACGAATTTTTCGCACCGTGCAAAGCGTTTTCGAATGTCAAATCTATTCGAAAATGAAAGTTTTCTTTCGACAACAAAGTAGCTAACGAATCTCAATTCACTCACTGAAAAACAATGATTGTGTTGAAGGGACACATTTTTCAACCAGTCAATATATTGTGTAGTGAACTTATAAGAGGTTCAAGTTAAGTTTTTTCCATAAATAAATGTAGAATTTTATCACAAGACACATAGTCCGGTCAAATTAACTTCAAAAATAGGGGTAAGGTTACATTAATTCGCACCTTGCTGAAAATTGGCATGAATGTTGGGAACCCTATTACTTACAATTTGTCAAAAATCCCCCTCAATCCGCCGCTTGGAAAAAAATTTATTCAAGGTCAAATGTTGAAAACATCGGTCTTATGAGTTTTCCAGCTAAACGAACTTACCGTTTAGCTGGAAAAAATTTCTCAAAAAATTATTTTTTTTTCCCATAAACTCAAGCATTTTTATCAGTAAAAATCCATAAAAGAAGTGCAAAATCATTTTTTGCATTTTTTAAGATTACTAAGATCATGATCCTTTAATTTTTTTTCCAAAATTTGATCGAATAAAACAAAAAAACGGCCCTTATTGCGAGTGTCGTCTAACATTCGATGCGACAAGGATCGAAAGTTTCCATAAATTTTCCTTTTGGTATTGCGTATCTCTATCGACAAGGATTTCTGTTACTGTGAATAATGAAAGTTGTCATTGTGAATAAATCCTATAATTTGACATTTGAGTTAGTTTCCGTGATAGTCGAACGCAAAAATACAGACGATAAGGACGGAATTCAAAATTGAAAGTATCGAACAATAAGAATACGCAATACCAAATTTCATTTTCGACGTTCGACTATCGACAACCGTCGTTTATCGAAAGCCAAACGACACTCGCAATAAGGGCCAACGGCTTGATGGATTGAATCGAAACTTTTTGAGGTTTTTGTGGGCATATTAAACTGTAAAAGGCATGCTCAACATGACCGGTTTTCTTAACAGATCCAACTTGGTGTTTGATTGTTCCAAAACACACCAAAAGCCCATTTTTATTAATTTTTTAAATTAATGTAAAGATTAGAAAGAAATTTTTTTTTCGAAAAAACCAAAATGATTTTTGTTGGAAATTTATTCAAAATTTCAAAACTCTCCATGTTTTTCTTGTGCAATCACCGGTTGCTGAGATATTGATGGTTAAAGACAAACAGACCCTTTTTCATTCAAAAATCGATATATCTCAATGAGAAAAGGTCGAATCGAACTTTCCAAAAAAGCAAATTCAAGCTAAACAAACAAGCTATCCAGTCCATATAGTGGTTAAGTTGAAAAAAATTTTCCAAGTTCATACACAAAAAAAAAAGAACCAAAAAAATTTCGAAAAAAATTTATTCTCAGTATTTATTAGGACTGCGCGAACTACGTAGCTTGAAAAAATTTTTTGTCATTAGATCTCAAAACTAGAAGCTTTGAACTTCAAAATGCTTTTTTGAAGTTCCTGTACGACCATTTTTAAGAGAATTGCAACCACTTGAAAAACCCTAAAAAATTTGGATTTTTTTTTTTTGATCCTTTAATTTTTTCCACTAGTTTATATCTCCGAAATGGTGATACTTAGGAAAAAAAGTGTTTTTACAATTTTTATAGATAATTGCTTGGTGAATAATTTTTGCCTTTCTATTTTTATGGTAAAACTTACCGTTTAGCTGGAAAACTCATAAGACCGATGTTTGCAACATTTGACCTTGAATAAATTTTTTTCCAAGCGGCGGATTGAGGGGGATTTTTGACAAATTGTAAGTAATAGGGTTCCCAACATGCATGCCAATTTTCAGCAAGGTGCGAATTAATGTAACCTTGAATGTCTATTTTGACCGGACTAACAGGGAATAATTAGGAAAAAATATTAGCACAAAACAAAAATAGTTTGAAATGATGGTGTAGTACATGTGTGCTCATCTTTATTCACATTCTGGCACACATTTAAAGAATATTTGATTTATCGCATAACATTTTTTGTTCAACCCGTTCTTTTCTGTTTTTTGCATGCATCCAAAGTGCAACCGAAAGCATTTTAGTTTTGATTGAATAAAAAAATGCTTTATTTAAAACTAATTCCTGTTTGGTTTGCAACTTGTGTTGATGTCTTTTTCTCTCTCACGAGAAATATGAAAAATACTTCGAAAATCTATTCCGTAAATGGAAATTGTACTAAGCACTTTTTGTTCGATTCGAAAATGAGTATGAAATCATACACGGATCGAAAATCCCTTTCGAATTGGATTGGCTTACGAAACGGAATACAGAGTAGGGCCCCTGGATTAACAGGCGGACATTCTATCCATTACACCACGGGTACCACTTCGATAGGAAGTTAGTCGATTTCAAAAGACTCGAACGATCCGAAAATTAACGTATTAGCTTTCGAATCGTTCGAGCCTTGAGCGGGAATAATTTTGGGTTTTCACTGGTTTTTAAAATGAGTGCTTCCCTGAGTCCAACTTAAAGCGACATTAAAATTGAAAGCTATATTATCAGCGAATAACCCAAGTCATATTTTGTTACTGTACTCTTATCGGAAACACTCAGATTAAAGTGAGTGAAGCCCATGGGAAAAAGCTTGTAACTATAAATATAAATTCATGGAAACTACATTGTGTATACTTGTAGATTGTAGTACTATTCTACATTCCCAATATTAGATTCGTTCATTGAACCCAAGCAAGCGGCAGCACGTCAATCCAATCTCAGGAATTTATTGTGCTCCCCGGATAACAGACGATGAGGAGGTGGGTAAGGGGTCAGAGGATTGGGTTGGTAACTTTGTTATTGAGGTTGGGAGCCCCCATTGAACCATTTGGAGCCATGAATGAATTTTAGGATACTCTTCAGTGAGATGTCGCCCAAAAAAAATCAGGAAACCAAAAAATACATGCAATTTTATATGTTTTTTGTTGAAACTCAAAAATAGCAAAAACCTACTATAAAGCGAGTTGAGGGCAAACTCAGAGGCATTTTATTGTACTTTAAAGAACGTTAGACTTCATCATTGTTTCCCAAAAAGGTAGACAGGCTTCTTTACTTTTTGCTTTGCGATAATAATAGAAAATAAATAAATAAAATAATTAAAATAAATTTAAGTTTTAATTCATTTCATTAACATATAAGGTCATATTGGTATCTTTTTAAAAACAAAACAAAACAAGAAAACAATGTAATTATACTTCAATAGTGAAAAAGAACATTAAATGAGTTAGATATTGTTCGACTTGAGGCATAAGTTCAGTACCTTTAAGTATACATACATAGGTTAAGATACACATGTTTATTTAACTTGAACACTTGGTGAACGCTTCAATGAAACGTTTTAAATCATCACTTGTTAAGTATTCAAATATGTTATCGGTAATACTATACGACAGTCCGAAAAACTTCTCAAAGCATGTTTCAATCTGATCGACCAACAGTTTCCTTTCAATGGCCCTTTTGAATTTTCTTGCCAAATCATTGCTGTAAATTCTAAACTTCCATGGAGTTGACATTGATGACATTGATGTAAAAAGCAATTCATTTTTAGCATATTTTGCTACCAAGCTAATTCGTTTGGTTAACAAATCATAGAAAGTTACTTTTGTGTTTTCAATAAACATATTTTTCATTTCCTTGATTTCTGTTTCGCATTCCCCTCTGTAAAAGTCCATTTTATAACCGTCTGAAGATACAAAATGTTGATTTTCCTCGTTCAGATATAAACCTGCAACGCTCATCATTATTAAACGTTGTTGAATAATTTTAGGAACTGGAATATTATCGTTTTTGTCGAAATCATCTTCCTCCTCCTCATTGGTAAAGTATTTAGTACCAGCTAATCTGCGAGCAAGACACTTATTTTTGCCCAAAATATTCACATCAGCACCAACCTCTAAAAGTTGTTCTGTGACCACTCTGATCCCTTCTGCAGCTGCAAAATGAAGAGCCGTACATCCATTGATATCTTTATCATCAACATTGACACCATGATTTAGGAGAAAATCAACAGTTTCTGGATCTTCGTTTGACGCAGCCACATGGAGGAGTGTTCGTTCTTCGTTATCTCGTGCGTTGATGTTAGCATTTTCTGCAAGCAAGGCTCTTATGACTTTAATGTGTCCCCTTTCAACTGCAAAATGAAGGGCACTCTTTCCAGAGACTTCATCTTTAGCATTAACATTTGCTCCACTGCGTATAAGCATTCCAATAATTGACTCACTCCCAGTTGATTCAAGTAAAGGAGTGCGGCCCTTACTAAAGCATTCCAGATCTGGTTTGAATTGCAATAGAAGTTTAACAAGTTGAGGATTATTATTTCGACAAGCTAAATGAAGTGGCGTTTCATTGCGTTTAGTTTTCGCGTTAACATTAGCACCCTTACGTAGAAGTAGTCCAGCAATTTCTACCCTTTTAGCGAGTAGTTCGTCCCATTCATAAAAGTCATTTGTAGCCGTTATGTGCAATGCTGTTTTACCGTACTCATCAACGGCCTCAATATTCACTTTATACTCAAGCAAAACTGCAACCACTTCCTTAGACATTTTTTTAGTAGCCATCCTAAGAAGTACAGATCTTCGTTTCAAAACAACACCTCGAGATAACAGCAGCTCTGCCATAACAAAGTCTGAATTTTTAACTGCATAAAACATAGGAACCGCACCTCGTTTGTCCTTCGCATTCACATCAGCTCCTTTTTCTATCAACAGCTTGGCTATTTTCACTTCATTGTTTTTTACAGCCATATGCAACGGTGAAAAGCCATTTGCATTTGCATCCTTGAGACCATATGAATCAATTAATTGCTTTGGTACTCTGCTTAAATTTCCTGCGCGAACGGCAGAGTTCAGTTTCTCCATTTTGATTTTCATGTTGCAATTATTTGGCAAATTATGCCCAGCCATAATTAAGCACAAGATACCGATACCGACTTAATTTTGTTGTGGATAGTCAACTGTAATGTTCTGAAAAAAAAAGAAAAGATTAATTTCAATTCACAGCTCCGGTTTTGAATAAATTGTTCTTAAATAATTTAACACTACTCCAGCAATGGTTTAGGAAATTAAAATATTTACTAATGACTAGAGGGTTTCAGGGAGTTATTCCAAGTTAGGTTATTCCCTGGACGAACACTTTTCTATAAAAAGCACTTCGCTGCAATTGTGGGTCACCATTCGGCTGACTATTTTATTTACAATCGACTTTTACAATAACGAAAGCGATTGGTTTTAAAACTGATACACGAAAAGCTACCTTTGAATATTTAACTGCTATACGACCTTCTATTAGGTTTGTTCGTTGAAGTCCTAGGGTCGCCCTGAGGTCGCCACAAACTTAAGTGTATTTTGAGCCCTAAAGTCTTAGAGGAATAAAGAACAAGAGGGCAAGCCTCACACACACAACTGCATCCGTCCACAAACTGACTTTACAAACACCACTTTATTTTCGGATTTCAAAACCAGTTTCAAATCCGAAAATAAAGTGATCTAGTAAATTCACTGACACAACTTTATATTCAGCTGAATACGTGTATAACAGATAGGTCTCGTGTTACAAAAGCAACAATGTAAACAAATGGAAGTTGCGGGGCAAGAGAAGTAATGGTTTTCCCTCTTGTTCTTTATGCCTCTAATGCCGCTTTCCATTGGTTTCACTTGGGGGAGCACTCATTTTAAAAACCAATCGAACACCCAAAATTCTGCCCTAGCGAGGTATCCGTTCGGAGAGGAAAATTCTCCGATTTGTACGATTCGGAGGTTTTTGCTTTGAAGTATTCTTCCGAACAGCTTTTTGATACAGCTTTTGACTTCAAGTCCTTCAAATACTGATTTTCATCAGTATTTGAAGGACTTGAAGTCGATAGAATGTCAAATTGAAATCCTAAAGTGCTCGATAACGCAAGCAGTAATGCCAAAAACACACACTTCAGTCACGTATTACTCGATCACGTGTATGGTAATTCGACCCCAGGTTTTTTTTCGTTAATTTTAGATGATCCTGTTTATTAAAGTTCTATGGTTGTGCGAAAGAGAAAGAGTGGTGACTCTGAGTCACCATATCGCTTACTGCATCCCCCATTAAAATTTCAAAAAGCCAGTGCCCCTGTTCTGTAACTATCGCCTTGGCGATAAACGGTGGAAAATGGAACAAAATTCTATGAATTTAGTAGGATTTCGTTCCATTTTCCACCATTTATCGCCTGCTTTTATCGAGGCGATAGTTACAGAACAAGCACAGATCGTTTAAAAATGCGTTCTTGCACAATATTCAAATGATATACTTTTGTGGTGTCCGTGGCGTAATGGTTTGCATGCCTGCCCCTGCCTGTTACGTGGAAGGTTCGAATTGCAACAGAAAATAAAAAATGTATCACCTTTCGCAAGGAATTGACAAAGGCCTCCGATAGAAATTTCCAAAAAAATGAGGAAACCACGACATATGATTGTCAATAGAAGAAAAATAATTTGATATATTTTTTATTTAAACTCAAAAATAGCAAAAACCTCTTGCTACTTTAAGGCGAGTTGAGGGCAAACTCAGAGGCATTTTATTGTATTTTAAAGAAAGTTAGACTTCATCATTGTTTCCCAAAAAGGTAGACAGGCTTCTTTACTTTTTGCTTTGCGATAATAATAGAAAAAAAATAAAAAAAATAATTAAAATAAATTTAAGTTTTAATTCATTTCATTAACATATAAGGTCATATTGGTATCTTTTTAAAAACAAAACAAAACAAGAAAACAATGTAATTATACTTCAATAGTGAAAAAGAACATTAAATGGTTAGATATTGTTCGACTTGAGGCATAAGTTCAGTACCTTTAAGTATACATACATAGGTTTAGATAGGTACACATATTTATTTAACTTGAACACTTGGTGAACGCTTCAATAAAACGTTTTAAATCATCGTTGGTTAAGTATTCAAATATGTTATCGGTAATACTATACGACAGTCCGAAAAACTTCTCAAAGCATGTTTCAATCTGATCGACCAACAGTTTCCTTTCAATGGCCCTTTTGAATTTTCTTGCCAAATCATTGCTGTAAATTCTAAACTTCCATGGAGTTGACATTGATGACATTGATGTAAAAAGCAATTCATTTTTAGCATATTTTGCTACCAAGCTAATTCGTTTGGTTAACAAATCATAGAAAGTTACTTTTGTGTTTTCAATAAACATATTTTTCATTTCCTTGATTTCTGTTTCGCATTGCCCTCTGTAATAGTCCATTTTATAACCGTCTGAAGATACAAAATGTTGATTTTCCTCGTTCAGATATAAACCTGCAACGTTCATCATTATTAAACGTTGTTGAATAATTTTAGGAACTGGAATATTGCAGTTTTCGTCGTAATCATCATCATCTTCCTCGTTGGTAAAGTATTCAGAACCAGCTAATCTGCGAGCAAGAGACTTATTTTTGGTCAAGATATTCACATCAGCACCATCCTCTAAGAGTTGTTCTGTGACCACTCTGCCCCCTTTTGCAGCTGCAAAATGAAGACCCGTACATCCATTGATATCTTTATCATCAACATTGACACCATGATTTAGGAGAAAATCAACAGTTTCTGGATCGTCATGTAATGCAGCCCAATGGAGAAGTGTTCGTTCTTCGTTGTCTCGTGCGTTGATGTTAGCATTTTCTTCAAGCAAGGCTCTTATGACTTTAATGTGTCCCCTTTCAACTGCAAAATGAAGGGCACTCTTTCCAGAGACTTTATCTTTAGCATTTACATTCGCTCCACTGCGTATAAGCATTCCAATAATTGACTCACTCCCAGTTGATTCAAGTAAAGGAGTGCGGCCCTTACTAAAGCATTCCAGATCTGGTTTGAATTGCAATAGAAGTTTAACAAGTTGAGGATTATTATTTCGACAAGCTAAATGAAGTGGCGTTTCATTGCGTTTAGTTTGCGCGTTAACATTAGCACCTTTACGTAGAAGTAGTCCAGCAATTTCTACCCTTTTAGCGAGTAGTTCGTCCCGTTCATCAAAGTCGTTTGTAGCCGTTATGTGCAATGCTGTTCTACCGTACTCATCAACGGCCTCAATATTCACTTTATACTCAAGCAAAACCGCAACCACTTCTTTAGACAATTTTTTAGTAGCCATCCTTAGAAGTACAGATGTTTGTTTCAAAAGAGCACCTTGAGATAACAGCAGTTCTGCCATAACAAAGTCTGAATTTTTAACTGCATAAAACATAGGAACCGCACCTCGTTTGTCCTTCGCATTCACATCAGCTCCTTTTTCTATCAACAGCTTGGCTATTTTCACTTCATTGTTTTTTACAGCCGTATGCAACAATGAAAAGCCATTTGCATTTGCATCCTTGAGACCATATGAATCAATCAATTGTTTTATTACTCTGCTTAAAATTCCTGCGCGAACGGCAGAGTTTAGTTTCTCCATTTTGATTTTCATGTTGCAATTATTTGGCAAATTATGCTCAGCCATAATTAAGCACAAGATACCGATACCGACTTAATTTTGTTGTGGATAGTCAATTGTAATGTTCTGAAAAAAAGGAAAGATTTATTTCAATTCATAGCTGCGGTTTTGAATTGTTCTTAAATAATTTAACACTACTCCAGCAATGGTTTAGGAAATTAAAATATTTACTAATGACTAGGGGGATTCAGGAAGTTATTCCAAGTTCGGTTATGTGACCACTTTTCTATAAAATGCACTTCGCTGCAATTGTGGGTCACCATTCGGCTGACTTTTTTATTTACAATCGACTTTTGCAATAACGAAAGCGATTAGTTCTCAAATTGAAACACGAAAAGCTCCCTTTAAATATTTTACTGCTTTACGCACTTCTAATTAAGCAAGATGCAAAGTTTTTCAATAATTCTTTGTGGTGTAGGGCTGCCAACTAGAAAAAAAAGTGCAAAAGGTGTATTTCAAATAGAATATTATACAAAACTGAACCTAATAACCCTTGGTTCATCCTGATTTTTTCAATGTTTTTTTAGAAAAATCGTAAACAAAAACTAAGAGAGTTTACGATAAAGTGGCTATCTGCTCGACTTCACACTACGTGCTGGGGAGAAGTAAATTGGAATCTGGAAGGCAAGTCAGAAGTTTTTGTCGAAAGCAGTTGACAAATTCTACTTTTCTTATTATTAACATTTAAAAATCGTATTTGAAATTTTAAATTTTAATTCTATTATTCGAAAGTAAAATAGAGTTTCATAGTTGAGCCCCTGTACCTTTAAAAATGTTGTGAATTAGACTCTATAATTTTTGATAAGTAATATAAGATATGTATAAATGTATATTAAGATAATATTTAATCAATAAAAATCTATTTGAATTAATTAATCTAAAGCAGAACAACCCGTTTTATATATATAATTATAGTTAATAGTTTTTCCAATCTTTTTTTTAATAAGATTTTTACAAAATTTAGCTAAATAGGCGTCCTTTTTTTATTAAATGATCAATGCTCTTATTATTTCTGAGCCAAAACACAGAAAACCGAACGTGAAAAAAAATCTTTCTTTGTTTTTGAGAGATTAAAAAAAACTGAAAGGTGCTTTTCAACAAAATGCATTCTTGCAGGTTTTTCCTGTGTGAACTTATCCTCTCAGCAAAAATGGGTTATCTTGCAAAAAAAAGTACCTTTCAATTTTTTCAGTCAGTGGGCAAAAAATACACAATTGGACCAATTTTTTTTGTTGTGTGTGCCTTATAAGTTATTACTAATGTACTAAGGAATAAAATGCACACTATAATCGGCATAAATGTTTTTCTCTTGGCACCATACTAACCGAATAGGTGTTTATCCCTACGAATTTTATTCCCAATTTCGAAAAGAAGTTCCCGATACCAATTTTTCGAATTTGGGAAAAAATCCTTGGGAAAAAAGTTCCCGATAACCCTGATTATTGTTTACAGCCGTATGCAAAGGATACTCACCATTTTCATCAAGTGATAAATTGGCACCTTACTTTCAAAAAGTATTCTACGATTTTGAAATGTCCATTTGCAATAACACAATGAAAAAACTTCCATTGAGTAAACCCACAAAAAAGGAGATCTTCAATAATTTTTT
Source organism: Melanostoma scalare (assembly GCA_949752695.1). Lineage (NCBI taxonomy): Eukaryota > Metazoa > Arthropoda > Insecta > Diptera > Syrphidae > Melanostoma > Melanostoma scalare. The sequence goes on along the minus strand of OX456985.1, from coordinate 232,032,328 downwards.
TTCTGTATCCTACGTCTTTACAAAACCGATAAAAAAGTAGAAAAATTACAAAAATAGGTTCGTTCGTTGAAGCCCTGGGGTCTAAACCTAAACTCGACCTGGATGTCAAATTGAGTGTTTTTTGAGCCCTGGGTTTGCCTGGGTTTTCCTTCGACTCGCCCTAGGTTTTTGCTGGGAGTGAGTTTAGGTAATGAACAGGGTTGTCAAATGGCATGTATTTTTGTTCAAATGACGGATGTGTGGGGATTTTGTGGTTTAGCGATTTTTGAGGACTGAAAAACCTTAGTTTTTCTGACAACTCATAGGGTTGTCAACGATAACCGGGTCAATCCTCGGTAAAGTTCAACAAACGAACCTAAAATGCGATGTCAATTGAAAAAAGCCTACCGATTGGATTGGAGTGATAAACATTCGAAGTTTTGCTCTGAAACAGTCAAATGAAAATTTTTTTTACAGACTTCGACAAAAAAGAAACATTCAGACTTCAAAAAGAACAAAAACTTTATTTCAGGGTAGTATTGACGAAAAGCATAACATTTTTTTGGTTTTCAACGAATAAAAGTAACGATGATTTAAGTGAAGGTTTGCTCATACGCTTGAAGTAAGCTTTTTATATCAGCGTCGGTTAAAAATTTAAGTATTTCATTGGCCAAAGCATTTGGAAATCCGAGCAAGTCTTTAAAGAATCCCTTACTTTGTTCGAATAAATAATTCCTTTCAATTCCTTTTTTCATATTTCTTCTTAAATCGTCAAAATAGATTGGAAATTCATCCTTATAACGCTCTGTCATCAAAGTTTCGACTATGTCATCATTTTTAGCATAATTTACAAGGCAACCAATGTCTTTACTCAAAATATCATACAGATTGACTCCCGTGTTTCTGATTTCCTCGTTTTTAATTCGTTTGATTTCTTCTTCGCAAATATTTTTAAAATCATCCAATTCCACAACAAATGTAGACAAATATTCGGCATTGATAATATTTTTAAATCGATCAAATTCCTCAACAGCTGAAGACAGGGATTCCTCATTTATAGCGTTAAGATATAAGTTTCCTATTTTCATCATAATCAAACGCTTTCTGAGCATTTTAAGAGTATCTTCACCAACCAGTCTAATCATATCTAATCGTTCATCGTAATATATGTATTCTCCATCCGAATTAACTAATTCTAGTGGTGAATAATGATTCTTGGTCACAATATTTACATCGGCACCAAACTTTAAAAGTAATTCTACTATTTTCTCATATCTTTTTTCACAAGAAACGTGAAGTGCTGTCTGGCCCTCAATATCTACATCATCAATGTTGACACCATGTTTTAGAAGAACCTCAACAGCTTCAAGGGCATTCTTACTTGCTGCTAAATGGAGTGGTGTTTGCCCTTCGATATCTTGTGAGTTGACTTCTGAATTTTCTTTAAGCAAAACTTTCAAAGCATCGGTATGTCCTTCATGAGCTGCATAATGTAGGGCAGTTCTACCAAAATTTTTATCTTTCGCATTAATATTGACTCCATTTCTTAGAAGTATTTGAATTATTGATGAATTTCCATTAAAAGCTGAAGTAATCAACGGTGTACGACCATCCGCAAGACATTCCACGTCCGCTTTGTATTCTAAAAGAGCTTCAACAACAAAGGAGAATCCTCTTTGGCATGCAAAATGGAGCGTTGTGAAGCCACTTTTTGTTTTAGCGTTCACATCAGCACCGTTCTTAAGAAGCAACTTAGCAATTTCTCCTCTTGCTTCAATATTTAGTTTATCGTGCTGTAGTGAGCCTTTACGCTTACATCTATCATATTCGTTTTGAGCTGTTAAGTGTAATGCAGTTCTTCCATACCTATCTGTAGCACCAATGTCACAGTCTTTTTCAATCAGTACTTCAACCATTTCCTTACATACCTTGTTGGTAGCAATCCTCAGTAGTTCAACATTTTTACGTACATTGACTCCATGAGCCAACAACAGTTCTGCCATCTCCAAGTTAGATGAGTAAACAGCATAAAATATAGGTGGTTCAACACCTTTGCCTTTGGGGGTAACATTAGCACCGTGTTCTATCAAAAGTGTGGCTATCTTCACTTGGCTATTTTTCACAGCTGTATGCAAAGGTGTATAACCATTTTGACTAAAAGAAACATTTGCACCGCGTTTTAATAAGTCCTTTACAATTACGAAGTACCCCATTTGAACAGCAGAATGTAATAGAACACCATCTTCAACGTCTTCAGGACCAACAGTAAAGCCACATTCAACAAAATCTTCAACAACTCCTTCATACTCCTTGTCAGTTTTATATATTTCGAGTTTAAATTACTTTTTGTTGCATTTATTATTTATATCTGGGTGGAGTTTCAGAATTTTCCTGACAATTTCACCATTTCCCATTTCTATAGCCAAGTGGAGTATAGTTTTGCCATCATTGGCTTCGGAATCAATAATAGATCCATGGTTCATGAGTATATGAGCACATTCATCACGGCGATTTTCGATTGCAATATAAAGTGGGGTTTGGTTTTTGTTTGTTATAGCATTTACTTCAGCGTTATTTGCTAGGAGTAGTTGCATAATATTTTCATTACCGTTGCGGGCTGCAAAATGCAGAGCTGTATAGCCGTCCACAGTCGCAGCGTTAACATCAGCTCGTTGACTTAGGAGTCTCTCTACAATTCTTAAATTATCTTTACAAGAAGCAATATGAATTGGAGTGAAACCATCTTTCGAAACAGCATTAACTTCAGCACCATTATTCAATAGCAAATTGGTCATTGTAATGCTTTCGTTCTTTACAGCTAAGTGCAGAGGAGTACACTGTTCGAAATCCTTACAAACAGAGTTCACATTGGCTCCAAAACGCAAAAGCAGCTCAGTAATATCTAAAAGAGATCCTTGAACTGCATAATGAAGAGGGGTTTCGCCATGTTTATTGGAAACTTCAGTTGCAGCACTTTGGTTTAGAAGTAATTGAACAACTTCAACATTATCTTTTTTAACAGCAAAATGAAGAGGATTATCCGAAGAAATCTTTTGTTCAATGTTGATTTTACTGTTTACTTGGCAGCCTCCGGCCAACAGTAATTTAACTATTCCAGTATGATTATGTTCTACAGCACTTAGAAGTAACTCGTAGCCTTCAGACACGGCTAATTGAGAAAGCGCTTTTCATTGCAATGAATTTACTAACGGAGGACTTGCCAATTCCTCGCGAAAGGCGATACCCGTGGAAAACATTTTTGCCTCTGCTGGGATTCGAGCCTCGAACCTCTGGGTAAGCAGGTCGACATGCTAACCATCACGCCATGGGTACCACCAGCAGAGTTGACTGAATTTAAGGGTCTCATCCTTTTAATGTATGAGAATTGAATTCAAGAAGAAGAAACAGTAATAATGGTGCCCACGGCATTTCGCCTTCGTATTTTGCGAGAAATTTTCAAGACCTGCGGGACTAATTACACTCCCATGAAAAGAGCTTTCTCATTTAGCAATAAATTGAAATTCCTGAAAATCAAACGACCCTGAGGGTCCTCTAGCCTTGTAATGCCACTCTTGTTCTAATTTTTATTACACTTTTTTATTTTTTAGATAACCAATATGTGTTAGGCAGTTCAGCTAGTAGTCTCTTGTCTCTAGTCTAGTTGACCTAGAGCCCGGAGTCTTTAATCAGTGCAAATTCAAACTATGCAAAATCAAAAACAGGAGTCTTAAAATATCGTGTGTTATTCGGTTCGTTGGTTGAACTTTACCCAGGGTTGACTTAGGTTTGCCCGACGACCCTAGAAGTTGTCAAAAAAACCTGGGTTTTCGATTCTCAAAAGACGCTAAAACATAAAATAACAAAACATCTCTGTGATTTTAAAAAGACGGTGATTCACAAATGGAAAAAGTAATAATTTCCATGAAAACAAGTTGTTTGCAATTTATTGTGTGCATTACATTTCTACATTCTCCAAATCGTCCCTTTCCTTTTACATAATCGGGAGCATTTTAATTTTTCAAATAAAACAAAACTTGGCATTTGATGCATCCATTCCTTTCCTTCTTTTGAAAAATCATCCACTCCTTTCGTTAAGTAACTCTTTTGCGCTTAGGTTTTTCAAAAAACCCTTAGTGGCGACCACAGAGCAACCCCAGGGTTCCCCTCCATTTCCATACAAGTCATGGTTTTGAGCATTGCGTAGGCCCTGGGGCTCTTCGTTCTGTTGCGCAATCCTATTTTTTTTTTATTTACTTATTTAAACAACCTAGTAGCTGGTAGGACTACTCTTCATTTCTTCCAAATCAACCGACGAACAATACAAAAACTTTAAGATTTTCACCAAAAAATTTACACATACGTTATATGTATGCATTGCTTACGAACATTTTACTCAATAAGACGGAGTAAATTTACAGTTCTTTTCATTGATAAACTAAAACAAATATGACTTCAAAAAGAAAAAGGATTTTATTTAAATAACGAATAAAAACAGGTGTTATTGATGAAAGGTATTGCATCCTTATGATGAAAGGTATTGCATCCTCATGACTTATGTCAATGATTGCTCATATGCTTGAATCATACTTTTTATATCAACGTTGCTTAAAAATAGAAGTATTTGATCAGCACAAGCAAAAGGAAATCCGAGCAAGTCACCTAAGAATCTCTGGCCCTGTTCAAGTAAATGTTTTCTTTCAATTCCTTTTTTCATATTCCTCCTTAAATCCCCAAAATAAATAGGAAATTCATCTTCATAACACTCCGAAATCAAACTGCCAACTATGTCTTCATTTTTAGCATATTTTGCTAGCCACCCAATGTCTTTACTCAAAATGTCATACAATTTTACTTTTGTGTTTTTGATCTGTTCGTTTTTCATGCGTTCAACTTCTTCTCTACAATCTCTTCTTAAAATATCATAAATATCCATAAGATCTGAGGGCACAGATTGCTCATTTTCCTTGTTGAGGTATAAATTTCCAATCTTCATTATAATCAAACGCTTTATGAGAATTTCACGTGTACTTTCACCATCATCGTCAAAATGGACATCCGATCCAGCCACATCTAGTGGTGAACGATTTAGTTTTGTCATAATATTTACATCAGCACCAAATTTTAGTAGTAATTCAAGTATCGTATCATTGCCCATTCTACTCGCGAAGTGAAGTGCTGTCTGGCCCTCATTATCTACATCGTCGATGTTGGCACCATGTTTTAGAAGAACCTCAACAGCTTCAAAGACATACTTACTTGCTGCTAAATGCAGTGGTGTTTGCCCTTCGATATCTTGTGAGTTGACTTCTGAATTTTCATTAAGCAAAACTGTCAAAGCATCGGTGTGTCCTTCATCAGCTGCATAATGAAGGGCAGTTCTACCATATTTCCGATCTTTCGCATTGATATTGGCTCCATTTTTTAGAAGTATTTCTATTATGGATGAATTTCCATTAAAAGCTGAAGTAATCAACGGTGTACGACCATCCGAAAGACATTCCACGTCCGCTTTGTATTCTAAAAGAGCTTCAACGACATAGGAGAAGGCACTTTGTGATGCTAAATGGAGCGTTGTGAACCCTTCTTTTGTTTTAGCATTCACATCAGCACCGTTTTTAAGCAGCAACTTAGCAATATCTCCTCTTGCTTCAATATTTAGTTGATCGTGCTGTAGTGAGCCTATACCCCAGTCAAATTAGGTAAAAATAGGGGTCAACCTCGGAATGAAAGATAATAAGCTGAAAATTGGCATAGACCTTTGTTTTGTCGTTCTTAATGTTGTCTCAAAAGTCACAAGTTCAATCGTGTCCGCGTCTTAAGATATTGAAGGTCAAAGGTCACAAAAATCGGTTTTTCGTAAATATATCGATTTCCATTACTTGAATGAGATTTGCACCTGAATAAAAGTTGTAGAATATAAAATTCCCTACAATTTTTGTCTTAACTGTTTTTTCATACGATCAACCGTTTTTGCGGTAGACCGCAAAGAGTGCGCCGCGTACAGTCATATATGGCCTAATTCAAGGTCAAGCGTGAGTTACGGTTATCAGTACGTTGTATAAAGTTGATTGTTTACAAAAAAATTATAATTATCAAATGACCATTATTTATGTACTAATTATTAATTGTTGATATTTTATTAAAATCAGTAACTTAATTATTTATATTTAACTATTCAACTATAGTATATTATTAATTCTGGAATATATATTTTCTTTTTATTTATAGCCGGGACAGATGTTCTTTTGTATTCAAGGCCACTTTCTCTTTTAAGGGACCACTTTGAATTCGTCAAGATTATTCGTTAGTTTGAAATTGTATCTTCGCAACGACGCAACGGACGTACGGTTTTAAGAGCTATGGCTGATTTGTGTTTTATATGTGATAAGTCACTTTCAGAAGGTGTTTCTGTGAGTGTTGTACGTGGTTTACAAACTTTAAAAACTGCAAGTATTGAAAGAAATGATGGACATATAGACTATTTAAATACTTTAAGTGCTGTGAATGTGCATTCCGAGTGTCGAAAAGTGTACACTAGTAAAAATGCTATTGTTGCATCGAAACGACGCACAGAAGAGGGCGAACCTTCAACGCCAAGTGCACCTCGTAAAAAAAGAAACGAATAGTGTTTGATTTTAAAAAATTGTGCTTATTTTGTGGCCAGGAAGCTAATGAAGTAGCGGAAAGGAAAAAAAGGAGAAGTATAGACGGACAATAAGTAATGTAAGCACTCTAGCGTTTAAAGAGAACGTAATTAAAAAAGCAGAAGAACGCAACGATTCCTTAGGAGAATTAGTAAAGGAACGTATACTTTACGAGTATGATTTGATCGCTGCTGAAGCAAAGTATCATACTATTTGCTATACCAACTTTTTAACTCGAGTACCATCTGCTGATAAGAAGCCGCACCAAGATGATCAAGTCACTCAAGCAATGAAGGAGATTTTTTGTTATATAGAAAATAATGAAGATTCTCAATTTACGTTGAAAGAACTTAAAGATGTCCTTACGGAGTACATACCCGAAGATAAGACGGGTGACGGGGCTTGAGTGACTTGATCATCTTGGTGCGGCTTCTTATCAGCAGATGGTACTCGAGTTAAAAAGTTGGTATAGCAAATAGTATGATACTTTGCTTCAGCAGCGATCAAATCATACTCGTAAAGTATACGTTCCTTTACTAATTCTCCTAAGGAATCGTTGCGTTCTTCTGCTTTTTTAATTACGTTCTCTTTAAACGCTAGAGTGCTTACATTACTTATTGTCCGTCTATACTTCTCCTTTTTTTCCTTTCCGCTACTTCATTAGCTTCCTGGCCACAAAATAAGCACAATTTTTTAAAATCAAACACTATTCGTTTCTTTTTTTACGAGGTGCACTTGGCGTTGAAGGTTCGCCCTCTTCTGTGCGTCGTTTCGATGCAACAATAGCATTTTTACTAGTGTACACTTTTCGACACTCGGAATGCACATTCACAGCACTTAAAGTATTTAAATAGTCTATATGTCCATCATTTCTTTCAATACTTGCAGTTTTTAAAGTTTGTAAACCACGTACAACACTCACAGAAACACCTTCTGAAAGTGACTTATCACATATAAAACACAAATCAGCCATAGCTCTTAAAACCGTACGTCCGTTGCGTCGTTGCGAAGATACAATTTCAAACTAACGAATAATCTTGACGAATTCAAAGTGGTCCCTTAAAAGAGAAAGTGGCCTTGAATACAAAAGAACATCTGTCCCGGCTATAAATAAAAAGAAAATATATATTCCAGAATTAATAATATACTATAGTTGAATAGTTAAATATAAATAATTAAGTTACTGATTTTAATAAAATATCAACAATTAATAATTAGTACATAAATAATGGTCATTTGATAATTATAATTTTTTTGTAAACAATCAACTTTATACAACGTACTGATAACCGTAACTCACGCTTGACCTTGAATTAGGCCATATATGACTGTACGCGGCGCACTCTTTGCGGTCTACCGCAAAAACGGTTGATCGTATGAAAAAACAGTTAAGACAAAAATTGTAGGGAATTTTATATTCTACAACTTTTATTCAGGTGCAAATCTCATTCAAGTAATGGAAATCGATATATTTACGAAAAACCGATTTTTGTGACCTTTGACCTTCAATATCTTAAGACGCGGACACGATTGAACTTGTGACTTTTGAGACAACATTAAGAACGACAAAACAAAGGTCTATGCCAATTTTCAGCTTATTATCTTTCATTCCGAGGTGAAACCCTAATTTGACTGGGCTACTATACATTCATCATATTCGCTTTGAGCTGTTAAGTGTAAAGCAGTTCTTCCATACCTATCTGTAGCACCAATGTCACAGTCATTTTCAATCAGTACTTGAACAATTTCCTTGCATATCTTGTTGGTAGCAATCCTCACTAACTCAGAGTTTTCACGTACATTAGCTCCTCGTGCCAACAACATTTCTGTCAAAACTAAGTTAGATGAGCAAACAGCATAGAAAATAGGTGGTTTACCCCCTCCGTCTTTCGCGTTAACATCAGCCCCGTGTTCTATCAAAAGTGAGGTTATTTTTACTTGGTCATTTTTCACAGCTGTATGTAAGGGTGTAGAACCATTTTGACTGAATGAAACATTTGCACCGAGCCTTAATAAGTCCTTAACAGTTTCGAAGTACTCCATTTGAACAGCAGAGTGTAATAGACCACCATCTTCAACGTCTTCAGGACGAACAGTAAACCCATATTCAATGAGATCTTGAACAACCTTCGAATCTGCGTATAAAGCTGCAACTTTAAATGCTCTTTTGTTACTGTTATTATCAATGTCTGGGCGGAATTCCAAAATTTCTCTGACAATTTCAGCATTACCTTTTTCAACAGCTAAGTGAAGAATACTTTTACCATCGTTGTCTTCAGAATCAATCTTGGATCCATGATTCAAGAGTATAGAAGCAGCTTTATAACTACGATTTTCGATTGCTATATAAAGGGGAGTTTGGTTTTTGTTTGTTAGGGAATTCACTTCAGCGTTTTTGTCCAAGAGTAGCTGTATTATATTTTCATTGTCATTTCTAGCTGCGCAATGCAGTGGTGTGTAGCCGTCCACAGTCGCAATATTTACATCAGCGCCTTGATTTATAAGTATACCAGCAGCTATATAATTACGATTTTCGATTGCTATACAAAGGGGAGTTTGGTTTTTGTTTGTTAGGGAATTCACTTCAGCGTTTTTGTTCAAAAGCAGCTGTATTGTATTTTCATTGCCGTTGCTGGCTGCGTAATGCAGTGGTGTTTGCCCTTCGTTATCTTGTGCGTTCACGTCTGCGTTTTCTTTAAGCAAAACTTTCAAAGCATCGGTATGTCCTTCATCAGCTGCATAATGAAGGGCAGTTCTACCAAAATTTTCATCTTTCGCATTAATATTGGCCCCATTTCTTAGAAGTATTTCAATTATTGATAAATCTCCTTTAGAAGCGGATATTATCAACGCCGTACGGTCATCCGCAAGACATTCCACGTCTGCTTTGTATTCTAAAAGAGCTTCAACAACAAAGGAGAAACCTACTTGGCATGCTAAATGGAGCGCTGTGAAGCCACTTTTAGTTTTAGCATTCACATCAGCACCGTTCTTAAGAAGCAACTTAGCAATATCTCCTCTTGCTTGAATGTTTACTTTTTCGTTCTCTAATGAGCATTGCCATCCATCATATTCGGTTTGAGCTGTTAAGTGTAAAGCAGTTCTTCCATACATATCTGTGGCACCAATGTCAAAATTATTTTCAATCAGAGCTTGAACAATTTCCTTACATACCTTGTTGGTAGCAATCCTCACTAATTCAGTGTTTTCAAGTACATTGACTCCTCGTGCCAACAACATCTCTGTCAAAACTAAGTTAGATGAGCAAACAGCATAGAAAATAGGTGGTTTACCCTCTTTGTCTTTCGCGTTAACATCAGCCCCGTGTTCTATCAAAAGTGAGGCCATCTTCACTTGGTTATTTTTCACAGTTGTATGCAAAGGTGTACAACCTCTTTGACTAAATGAAACATTCGCACCGAGCCTTAATAAGTCTTTTACAATTTCGAAGTTCCCCATTTGAACAGCAGAGTGTAATAGAGCACCATCTTCAACGTCTTCAGGACCAACAGTAAATCCATATTCAATGAGATCTTGAACAACCTCCGAATTTGCATATAAAGCTGCGACTTTAAATGCATTTTTGTTACTGTTGTTTTCTATGTCTGGGCGGAGTTTCAAAATTTCTCTGACAATTTCAGCATTACCTATTTCAACAGCTAAGTGAAGTATACTTTTGCCTTCGTCGTCTTCAGAATCAATCTTGGATCCATGATTCAAAAGCATAAAAGCAGCTTTATAACTACGATTTTTGATTGCTATATAAAGTGGGGTTTGGTTTTTGTTTGTTAGGGCATTCACTTCAGCGTTTTTGTCCAAGAGTAGTTGTATTATATTTTCATTATCATTTCTGGCTGCGTAATGCAGTGGTGTGTAGCCGTCCACAGTCGCAATATTTACATCAGCTCCTTGATTTATAAGTATACCAGCAGCTTTATAACAACTCTTTTCGATTGCAATGCAGATTGGACTTTGCTTTTTATTTGTCAGGTCATTAATCTCAGCCTTATTTTGCAAGAGGAGCTGTATCATATCTTCATTGTCATTTCTGGCTGCAAAATGAAGTGGTTTAAAACCGTAAAGTGTACGAACATTAACATCAGCTTCATGACTAAGGAGTCTCTCAACAATTCTAAAATGATTTTTACGAGTAGCAATAAGCATTGGACTAAAACCATCTTTTGCAACGGCATTCACTGCAGCGCCATTATTTAAAAGCAGATTTGTCATTGCTATAGCATCTCTTTCAACAGCAAAGTGGAGTGGAGTATACTGTTGAGAGTTTCTAGAAATACAGTTCACATCGGCTCCAGAACGCAAAAGCAGTTCAGTAATATCTAAAAGCGATCTATTAACTGCATAATGAAGAGGGGTTTTGCCATATTTATCGAAAACATCAGTTGCGGAACCTTTACTTAGAAGCAACTGCACAACATCTTTGTTTTCATTTTCTACAGCATAATGAAGGAGAGTATACAAAGAATCCCCTTCTCTTACAACAGAGTTTTTGCTGTTTACTCGGCAACCGCTGTCCAAAAGTAGTTGAGTCATCTCTGTATGATTATGTCTAACAGAACTTTTAATTAACTGGTAGCCATCAGAGTAAACAAATGAATCTATTAATTTTCTTACTCTGATGCATTGGTTTCGACGAACGGCCAAAAATAATTGCTTTCTTGTATCTGTCATTGGGCTTTTCTTCCACTTGAACGGATAGTTATTTATTAATTGAAATGTAAATGCCGACCTTGATTGATTTTGTCGTGAAGACGTATCTCTTTAATACGAACTTTTCTTGGGAGAACAACTGCAACGGTCTGAAAAAGTAATATTTTGTTTTATTTTACTTCATGCTAATCGATGGTCAAGTTGAATGGTGGTAAATGGTTTCATGACATCTAAAATAAGTGAATTGTTTATAGTTACACTACTGGTACTCAAATTACAAGAATGAATAGTCGCATTTTATTGTAACTAATATCGTTTTTCATTGACGAAAGGAGTTACTCCTTTTGTGAAAAGATTTACTCTTTTTCTATTTTTCATGTCTCATTGAAAAATAGAGTAGATCCGGAGTAACTCTAAACGCCACAGATCTACTCCCATTTGGTTGGGAGATCTATTCTGAATTCACGTGCACATGCAAAAACATTTCTTATTTCAAACGTTAAATGGAAAATAATTTGATAATTTTAAATTTGCCAGCGCTAGGTTCAAAAAATTGTTGAAAATTATGAACAAGCGAGTAAATAAGTTAGAAAACAGTAATTTGCTGGGAAAAACCAAATTACAAAATGTATTCCTTTATGTGAACAACCTCCAATACTAGGAAAAAACTTAAAAACATGTTTCATGAAAGGAGTAGTTCTCGATTTGAGAGTAAATCTGTTGAATTTCAATGAAAAACGCTATAAGTAGGGTGGTGGTAATGTAGATTGTACGAGAGTTAAAAAAGAGTTACAAAAATTACAAATTTTAAACTATATTTTATAGATACATACCTACTAGCTTTTGACTGGCGTCTTCGTTCGCTTTCATGCGAATAGCCCATGGTACTCAAGGATAAGCTAAAGCAATCTTTAAACTACAATCTATTTCGTTTAGGCCATCAAATTATGCGGTGGATTGACAAATCTTCAAATTTGGATGTCATTTTTTTTCACAAATATACCAACGGTCCTAGAAAGGTATCCGTTTGCCGTTCGGAGAGGAAAATTCTCAGATTTTGTACGATTCTGAAGTTTTTGCTCGAAGTATTCTTCCAGCTGTTCGGAATTTTTTCTCGACATTATTAGGTTCCTTTCTTAAACTTTACCCAGGGTTGACCCTGGTTTTCTCGAAAACCCTACGAGTTGTCAAAAGAAAAACCTGGGCTACAGTCCTCAAAAAACGCTAAACCACAAAATCACCACACATCCCTCTCATTTGAACAAATATACCTACATGCCATTTGGCAGCCCTGTTCATTGCTGAAACTCGCCCCAGCAAAAACTTAGGGCGAGTTGAGGAAAACCCCAGGGCAAAACCTGGGTTCAAAAATAACTCAGTTTGACATTCAGGTCGAGTTTAGGTTTAAAAAAATCGCTTTGAGGCGACGACTGGGCGACCCTATTAACTCATCCGGAAAACTGCGTATTTAGCGTGATAAGATTTTACGCAACCAGTTCCACAAAAAAAATAATCGAATATTGTGCAAATAGGCTTGATTCCAATACCACGTTCGGGTTGATTTTACTCGTATGTAGGGTGAGAATTACTTGTGTCTGCAGCGAATGCCATGCTGTCGGCTTAACTCAACCTTCTTACAAATTCCAAAGCAATTCTCTCTTTGGATATTTCAGAAAACTTATCTCTTTGATTATTTTTTGGTCTCCAGGCACCAGGCCATCACGCCATAACTAAATAGATCAAATCGATCATTCGATTGGAAGCGAACCTCATTTATTACATTATTTTTAATAACTTAATTTCATTCTCTTTAATAGCAAGCTATAAACACAAAAAAGTCCAACTTCCAGTCTTTCTTTTTAAATTCTTCAATACCGCTATAAACGAAGCTTTCAAAAACATTCGCCTTCTGTCGAACTTTCGATTCGCTACTCGTAGCACGCTCCTACGATCCACGATTAAAAATAGGGCATACCTACGATTAATAAATGAAGTTGTGATACCTTCTTAGCTCTACAGGCAGAATTTAAAGCAAGAACATCGTATATTCAATATGAAAAACAAAGAGCATAAGAAGAGCTCGCTTGACAAGTTCATAGATGTCAAGTCATAATGGGAACGAAATACGAAAGTTTAAGAGTTCAAATATCACACTAGGATGGCAATTGGCAAACCTCAAACACAAGCGCATAAAGATCAACAGAGGTTTGGGATAAACTTTAAGCATGTCTAGGCCATGGTTCGTTTTATAAAAAAAAAAATTGACTCTCAGATACATCAAGTTGACAAATCCTCTAGATATAAAAATTTATAAAAAGAACAGTAGACAGATAGACTCAAATGATAAAGAAGTGTTGTTTCTTCAAAGTAGAAATACATACATACCTAACTGCTGAAATCTTCTGCCCTATGGACTATGGTTCATAAATAACCACAAACAACAATAAGAGACTAGACTCTTCAAATTAGGTAGCTCTTATTGAACCTCCCAGACATATGATTGGATTGAGATTCTTATATTCAAAAATTTGCACCTATAATTGAAGTTTTTAAAATATTTTCAATTATTATTAATTGAAATTGAACTTGGGGAAGTTCCCGATTTTTAAAAGCTAACAGCTAGTTTTTGCCTGGCAAAATGGAAATACATGCATATACATACATATGTACATATCCATAATAAACATTGTACAAAAGAAATCAATTGTAAATTAACTTACTACAATTTAAAGTTCAAATGTATTTAAATGTTGTGATATTTGCCTTTCAAATTAGTTCAAAACACAAATAACAATTCAGCCAAATAGTTTAACAAATTTAACAAAAGCTACAGCCGGCGAATATTCAAAATACAATGCAGAATAGAATGCAGAATGCACCACACCGACCAACATGAAAAAGAAAACTTCAGACTAGCTTCTGGCTACTGGCTCTGCAGCTTGCATGGTAGGTTCGTTGTGAGGTGAAATTTAAAATTGTCGTTCAAAAAATACCCAACTTAGCACTGCCAGACGCAAAGAAAATTCCAAATATACTTTGTCGATTTCCGTTAAAAGGGTTTTTTCCTTTTTCCAACAATTTTTTTTTTTGTTGTAAAATATGATACTGCACTGTCCACTCGACTGAAAAAAAACACGACTATTGAGATTTGAAGGGCTTTTCTTTTGTCATTGGTCGGGTTCAACGCAATTAAGTTTTTCAGATAATCTAACTTTTTTCGACCTCTGATTGGTCAGAAGTCACGTATCAAAAGAAAAATTGAAATTGAAATTGAATGCGTTGAACGTGCAAATTGTTTCGGCGGCCAGTGCCCCTGTTCTGTAACTATCGCCTTGGCGATAAACGGTGGAAAATGGAACGAAATTCTATGAATTTAGTAGGATTTCGTTCCGTTTTCCACCGTTTATCGCCTGCTTTTATCGAGGCGATAGTTACAGAACAGGGGCACAGAGCCTGGGCCCAGATTCTAACAGTAACTTTTCAGACGATCATCGTTCAACCGTCTATGGTAGATTGCGTCGTCAAAAGATTGTCTCATACTAGGTTTGTTTCTTTACTTTCTGGGTAAAGTTTGGGAAAGAGCCCGGGAAAAAGTTTGGGCTCGAGCTTTTTAATGTTATTTTTGTAATCTCCATCCGAAAATGAAAAGTAAAGATACGCCTTTGGGATGTTTCTTGCTGAATGACATTTATCATGCACTCTCCGTAGAGATAGTAAAAAACATACAAACAATTTTGTTTCAGAAACGTCTAAAAATTAGCTCAAAGCAATGTTACATTGCATACTTAACATTATTTTGAATTTTCAAATCTACAAAGAGAGATTATGTTCTCCATTTTTTCATTTTATTTCAAATATAAATTTGAATTTGAACTGAAGTGACAAAAAAGCAAAAGCTCTGCCACTTTTACGTCAAAAAAAGTAAAGATACACGTTTTGGGATCCCGCGGGTGAGTAATGGCGCTTTCCATTGGTTTCACTCGGGGAAGCACTCATTTTAAAAACCAATGGAACACCCAAAATTAGGTCTGTTCGTTGAACTTTCCCCAGTGCTGACCCAGGTTTTCTTGACAACCCTATGAGTTGTCAAAAAACCTGGGTTTCCCAGTCCTCAAAAAACACTACACCACAAATCACCACACATCCCTGTCATTAAAAAAAAAAATACATGCCATTTGACAGCCCTCAAATCGCCACAGCAAAAAGCTAGGGCGAGTTTGGGGAAAACCTATGGCAAACCTATGGCTCAAAAAACACTCAATTTGACAATCAGGGCGACTTTGGGTTTCTCAAAAAACGCTTTATGGCGACCCCATGGCGACCCTAGGGCTTCAACGAACAAACCTATTGTTTCTATTCAGTTTAACGTAATTTCCTTTGTATGAGTGAAACACATATAGCTCTTAAAAAATATTCCTTGAAGAAATTTTTCATTTTGACATTTGAGTAACGTGTGGTGTTAGTGCTTCTGAGTGCTTCTGAGTCGATTCTCATTTCAAAATGAGAAGCGGCTGTCACTCCTCAGAATCATGAGAAGCGATCTTTTTGCACCAATGGAACGGTTTGAGAGTGCTTCTGGACCCTCCTGGACGGTTCTTTTCGTCCAATGGAAAGTGACATAAAGATACAGACCTATAATTTTGCTTTCAGTAGTTGCTGGAAAGCTATTTTACTATCTATCGTCTTAAAAATTTTGGCAACTTTTTCAGGGTCTTAAACACGTTTATCTATTGCCTAAAATTCAGACGATAGTCGCCTTAAACGTTACAGAATTCGGCCCCTGGATTCCATAACCTTTTATACGACTATCGTCAAATCGTCTATCGTAATGTCTTCGAAAGATTGTTTCATGTTGAGCGATTTAGGAACACATCTACTTATTCAGGTTTTTAAGCACGTTAAGGAATCCCAGGCCCAGCTTTCAGTTGTTCTTTTACAAAACATTAATTATTCAAAAAACTAAAATCAATACAAATTTTTCTATTTTTTTTTTTATTTTTGAAGTTAGCGCCAGCGTAGCCGTTGCAATTGTAAAAAAAAAGAAAAAAGTAAATAGGGTGGTGCAATAAAGCTATGGCAACCACTGTGCCTAAAGCATTTCAATGACCTCCAATTCTATGCCGATTCCGGACGGCTGATAGAAAGGGCTTTTCATAGCAGTGTGAAAATTAGGTGGTACCGATGCAAAAGAAAAGCATTTTTCTGATGTTTCTGGGATTCAAGCCATGGACCTCCGACCTCCCAGGTATCAGGCAGACATTGTAAATTGTAACCATTAAGCCACAGGCACCATGTTGATATATTCAGTATTCAAATTGAAAAAAAAAACGATCTAACCCAAGGTGCGCTTTTGTCTTCTCAGCAAATCATATAATAAGCACACGTGAAAAAAAACGCTGCATTCATTTAAATTCTTAGCATAGTGTGACAGATTTATTCCTTTGAGAAAAATCTTAATCTATACAAATTCAATAGCTCGTTTAATAATTCCAAAATTAAAAAATCTTGAAGGGCCACGTTTGATGTCAGGGTTCGATTGCCATATAATATAAAAATGCTTTTTGAGGGTATCCTAAAAAATCTCCTCTAGCCATTTAGAGCCAGCAGATAATTGAACGTCCCATCCATTCTTCATAGAAATCGTCGAGAAAAGTATTTATGTTTCTGAGATTCCCAATTTTCCCCAATTTTCTATTTTACTCATTAATTAATGCTATTAGGTTATGAGTTAGCTGGTAAGAACTCTATTCAAAATAACCGGCGAACAATACAAAACCTTTAAGATTTTCACCAAAATAATAAACAATCCTTGATAGTTTACATTGACTTTATCTTACTTACGTAAGTTTTACTCAATAAGACGGTAGAGTAAATTTAAAGTTCTTTTCATTGATAAACTAAAACAAATATGACTTCAAAAAGAACAAGTATTTTATTTAGATAATGCATAAAAATGGGAATTATTGATGAAAGATATCGCATCCTTCTATGAGTTATGTCAATGATTGCTCATACGCTTGAATCATACTTTTTATATCAACGTTGCTTAAAAATAGAAGTATTTGATCAGCGCAAGAATAAGGAAATCCGGGTAAGTCCTCAAAGAATCTCTGGCCCTGTTCAAGTAAATGTTTTCTTTCAATTCCTTTTTTCATATTCCTCCTTAAATCCGCAAAATAAATAGGAAATTCATTTTCATAACACTCCGACATCAAACTGTCGACTATGTCTTCATTTTTAGCATATCTTGCTAGACAACCAATGTCTTTACTCAAAATATCATACAGTTTTACTTTTGTGTTTTTGATATCCTTGTTTTTCATACGTTCAACTTCTTCTCTACAATCTGCTATTAAAATATGATATGATGATGTACAAAAATCACTGTACATTTCACTTAAAGGCACAAATTGCTTATTTTCCTTGTTGATGTATAAATTCCCAATCTCCATTGTAATTAAACGCTCTATGAGAATTTCACGAGTACTTTCACCATCATCATCATAGTCGTCATTATAGCGCTGAAAGCCACATCGATCGTAGCGGGCATAGTGCCCATAGCAGTCACAGTAATCTTCATCATCCGAAGAATTGTATGATCTTGGTCGCCGATCTGCGTATTTGACGACATCCGATCCAGCCACATCTAGTGGTGAACGATTTAGTTTTGTCATAATATTTACATCAGCACCAAATTTTAGTAGTAATTCAAGTATCGCATCATTGCCCATTTTACTCGCAACGTGAAGTGCTGTCTGGCCCTCATTATCTACATCGTCGATGTTGGCACCATGTTTTAGAAGAATCTCAACAGCTTCAAAGACATTCTTACTTGCTGCTAAATGGAGTGGTGTTTGCCCTTCGATATCTTGTGAGTTGACTTCTGGATTTTCTTTAAGCAAAACTTTCAAAGCATCGGTATGTCCTTCACGAGCTGCATAATGAAGGGCAGTTCTACCAAAAAATATTGGCCCCATTTTTTAGAAGTATTTCAATGATGGATGAATTTCCTTCAAAAGCTGATATAATCAACGGTGTACGACCATCCGAAAGACATTCCACGTCCGCTTTGTATTCTAAAAGAGCTTCAACGACATAGGAGAAGGCACTTTGTGATGCTAAATGGAGCGTTGTGAACCCTTCTTTTGTTTTAGCATTCACATCAGCACCGTTTTTAAGCAGCAACTTAGCAATATCTCCTCTTGCTTCAATATTTAGTTTATCGTGCTGTAGTGAGCCTATACATCCATCATACTCGTTTCGAGCTGTTAAGTGTAAAGCAGTTCTTCCATACCTATCTGTGGCGCCAATGACACAGTCATTTTCAATCAGTACTTGAACAATTTCCTTACATACCTTGATGGTAGCAATCCTCACTAATTCAGTGTTTTCACGTACATAAGCTCCTTGTTCCAACAACATTTCTGTCAAAACTAAGTTAGATGAGCAAACAGCATAGAAAATAGGTGGTTTACCCTCTTTGTCTTTAGCGTTAACATCAGCCCCGTATTCTATCAAAAGTGAGGCTATTTTTACTTGGTCATTTTTCACAATTTTCACTAAGAGCAACATTCGCACCGCGCCTTAATAAGTCCTTTACCACCACCATCTTCAACGTCTTCAGGACCAACAGTAAACCCATATTCAATGAGATCTTGAACAACCTTCGAATCTGCGTATAAAGCTGCAACTTTAAATGCTCTATGTCTGGGCGGAGTTTCAAAATTTTTCTGACAATTTCAGCATTACCTTCTACAACAGCTAAGTGAAGTATACTTCTGCGTTCGTTGTCTTGAGAATCAATCTTGGATCCATGATTCAAGAGTATAAAAGCAGCTTTATAACTGCGATTTTCGATTGCTAAATAAAGGGGGGTTTGGTTTTCGTTTGTTAGGGCATTCACTTCAGCGTTTTTGTCCAAGAGTAGTTGTATTATATTTTCATTGTCATTTCTGGCTGCGTAATGCAGTGGTGTGTAGCCATCCACATTCGCAATATTAACATCAGCACCTTGATTTATAAGTATAGCAGCAGCTTTATAACAACGATTTTCGATTGCAATGGAGATTGGACTTTGCCTTTTATTTGTCAGGTCATTAATCTCAGCCTTATTTTGCAAGAGGAGCTGTATCATATCTTCATTGTCATTGCTGGCTGCAAAATGAAGTGGTTGAAAACCGTCAACTGTGCGAACACTAACATCAGCTCCATGACTAAGAAGTCTCTCAACAATTTGAAAATGATTTTTACAAGTAGCAATATGCATTGGAGTAATGTATTATTATTATTATTATTATTATTATTTATTTACATATAATTTAAAATTACAATGTAAATTGTGGAAAAAAAGAGAGCCTAGCTACTTTAGACTTTCAGCTCTGGATAAGTGAATAAATATAGCAAAGTTATAATAAGTATGAGAAAAAGGAAAATTAAGATTTAAATGGCAATGTTAGCGTTGTTGAAATAGTCAAATAATTTGGAGATGTTTTCATGAGTGAGGGTGTTCAGCGTTGTGTGGATAGTTTGATTGCAGAGGATGTTGTTGATTTGTTTTGATATGCTGCAAGAGTTGAGGCCGAGCAAGTGATTCAGGTCCAATACACCGTTGCAAGTTCTGCATGTAGGTGGTGAAGATTTTTTCAGGATATGCTGGTGAGTGGTGATTGTATGACCAAGTCGAAGGCGAACGAAGGTAGTATTTTGGGTTTTTGAGGTTGTGGTTGGGTAGATGGGCGAAGAGCGTTCTGTGTTTATCGTTGAGTAGTGAGTTGTGTGGCAGTGCCAATCCTCAAGTCGTTTCTTTAGTATCAAGCTCGCAATATGTCTTTTGAGATCTAGCTTGGAAAAAGCGTCTAAGAGATAAACTGGAGATTTTGCAGCTAGGTTAGCTTCGCGGTCAGCAAGTTCGTTACCTTCGATCCCGACGTGGCTGGGTATCCACATAAGCTTAATTGAGTTCCCATGGTTGATTAGTAAGTCCCTTATGTTATCTATGAGATGGGAACGGTGGTTGGGATTGTTAACGGCATTTAAAACCGACAGGCACCTTGATTTATAAGTATACCAGCAGCTTTATAACAACGCTTTTCGATTGCAATGCAGATTGGACTTTGCTTTTTATTTGTCAGGTCATTAATCTCAGCCTTATTTTGCAAGAGGAGCTGTATCATATCTTCATTGTCATTGCTGGCTGCAAAATGAAGTGGTTGAAAACCGTCAACTGTGCGAACACTAACGTCAGCTCCATGACTAAGGAGTCTCTCAACAATTTGAAAATGATTTCTACAAGTAGCAATATGCATTGGAGTAAAGTAATCTTTTGCAACGGCATTCACTCTAGCACCATTATTCAAAAGCAGATTTGTTATTGCTATATCACCTATTTCAACAGCACAGTGGAGTGGAGTATACTGTGAGTTTTTAGAAATACAGTTCACATTTGCTCCAGAACGTAAAAGCTGTTCAGTAATATCTAAAAGTCCTTGAACTGAATAATGAAGAGGGGTTTTTCCAAATGTGTCGAAAACTTCAATTGCGGCGCCATTACTTAGAAGCAACTGGACAACATCTTTGTTTCCGTGGTTAACAGCATAATGAAGGGGAGTATCCGAAGAAGTACCTCTCAGAATAGTGTTTTTGCTGTTTACATACTCGGCAGCCTCTAGCCAACAGTAGTCTAGCTATTTCTGTATAATCATTTTTTACCGCAGTCAGAAGTAACACGTAACCTCCAGCGAGACCATAAGAATCTATCATTTCAATTACTCTTTCTAAATTGCCACTGTTAACGGCGCAAAGTACTTCATAGTTTGGATTCGCCATTGAGTCTTTTTTCACTTCTCACATGAATGAGTCTATCAATTTAAGCTTGCAACCTTGCAAATGTCGAACTTAATCGGTTCTGCTGTGCAGACAGGTTTGACAGGTTTCAATACTGCAAAGTTCTGAAAAAGCAATATTTGTTTTTTTTGTATTTCAAACAAATTAGGTGGTCAAGTTTTGTTATGTTACATGGATTCATGACAAATCTTTACTTTTTAGGTTTTGTGAAAAAAAATTAAATTATATGGTGACTAGACAAACCTTTAGAGATTGACATAAAACTTTTACTTTTCACCAACATATCGACCTACCTTCCCATCAAAATCGTAATAAAAAAACCGGGAAACAATCACAGCTCTTACAAATTGCAAAAAAAAAAAACGAAAGCATCGCCGCACCACTTCCTCTGTGACTATTCTACACAAATGCTGTGCGCAAAGAAGGTAAGAATTAAAGACTCTTTATAATTCTAACGTCTTCAGGCTTTTCTACAAAGGCCTGGAAAAATATTCAAAAGAAGGGAGCTGCCTGGTAGTACAATGAATGGGTATTTAGGTATGTGTCCTTCAGTAAGTATTTAAAAAACCTCCGGCAGAGAACAAAAATGATAAATAACAACTATCGGGGTGGGTCGTGGGTAAGGCGCTATGAGTTTTAATAGATTCGATTCAAGTTCATGATATTAATATGTCAAGCTTAACTTTTCCTAGGTCGAAAGGACATCTTAGTCAGAGTTGGATTAGGCATCCTGAGTCGCAGTGGGATTTATATCTCTATAGCCGCTACGAACTTAGTAGATTCTAATTAATCTACAATACTGAATACACTAACGTGATTAATGTAAGTCACAAGTTGAAATGAAACCATTATTGTGATCCATAAATGCCATTAAATAGTCACAATAAGCGGCTGCTACGTAAACACAATTACAATCATTAGAACTAGTCCATTCTATTCTGAGTTACTTTTGAAATACGACAGAACCCGTACGAGCTATCGAAAATTTGATGGGATTGTTATATTCGAAACTTAAAATTCATAAAATATGTATATACAGGGTGTCCCGTAATTCGTTTTACATACTTTGGGATATGATTCTTGGTCATATTCTAATTTGCATTTTCAGAGTAGATCTCCCAACCGATTGGGAGTAGATCTTTGGCGTTTAGAGTAACTCCAGAACTACTCTTTTTTTCAATGAAACATTAAAAATGGAAAAAGAGTAGATCTTTTCACAAAAGGAGTAATTCTTTTCGTCAATGAAAAACGATATAAGAAAAAAATTGTTCTACAGTAAAGTCCGTTTCTCAAGTTTGACATCACTTTTTGACAATTTAAAAAAAGGCTAACTTTGGTGTACCCTGACCTGTGTTAAATTCGATATCTCTGTCAATACTAATGATAGAGACCTAATCTTAGACTCAATTTTTTGTAGAAATAACAACCTTTAAGACTGCATTTAAATTAGGCTTCCATAGGTTTAGGGTTGCCAGATTTTCAATTTTAAGTGGTTTTCAAATTTTCTTCCCAAAACAAAGTTTTGACTTTGAGGTCATTTTTTTGGAGAAAAGGCCTGATAAACATAGAGTTTCTTTATTTTTTACAGATGAACAAAACAATAATAAAGAAAAAACTCAGCATTAAGTTACCTCAAAAACCCATACATTTTATGATACTTGGAAAAATACCAAATGGGAAAAATTTAAAAAAAAATAAAAAAAGTTTTTGCTTTGAGGTTTGTTTGAATAAAACAATAATATGATCACTTTTAGTAGTTTTTTATGTATTTAATATAAATACAATTATAACAAGTGCTCAAAGCGCCCTCCTTCGTTTTGAATCCATGCCAGAGCCCGTTTTTGGATTTCATTGTGGATGTTTGCTTTAAGTTTGGGGTATGAATGTTCAATAGGTAAATAAGTCGTATAAAAGAATAAGAAAACAAATTTGTTCATTAGTTTGTCAAATTAAGTCACGATTGCTGTTTGATCAGAGAGTTTTTTGAAATGCTTTCATTTGCGAGAGAAGAACACGCAGACATTTTTTTCTTATATGAGTTTTTAAATGGAAATTGAAGAAAAGCACAACAAAGGATACCAGGAACTTTATACTAACTGAAAATCTGGCAACCATTAGCCTATAGGAGTCAAATTTAAATACAGTTTCAAAGATTACAAGACTACAAGTAAGACAAGAGTTATCGACAGCAAACACCCACAATGAAATCCAAAAACGGGCTCTGGCATGGATTCAAAACGAAGGACGAGGCTTTGAGCACTTGTTATAATTGTATTTGTATTAAATACATAAAAAAACTACTAAAAGTGATAATATTATTGTTTTATTCAAACAAACCTCAAAGCAAGAACTTTTTTTTATTTTTTTTAAAATTTTTCCCATTTCGTATTTTTCTTAGTATCATAAAATGTATGGGTTTTTGAGTTAACTTAATGCTGAGTTTTTTCTTTATTATTGTTTTGTTCATCTGTAAAAAATAAAGTCACTCTATGTTTATCAGGCCTTTTCTCCAAAAATATGACCTCAAAGTCAAAACTTTGTTTTGGGAAGAAAATTTGAACACCACTTAAAATTGAAAATCTGGCAACCCTAAACCTATGGAAGCCTAATTTAAATGCAGTCTTAAAGGTTGTTATTTCTACAAAAAATTGAGTCTAAGATTAGGTCTCTATCATTAGTATTGACAGAGATATCGAATTTAACACAGGTCAGGGTACACCAAAGTTAGCCTTTTTTTAAATTGTCAAAAAGTGATGTCAAACTTGAGAAACGGACTTTACTGTAGAACAATTTTTTTCTTAGGCTGTGTGTGAATTGGGTTAAAATTGGGTTAAATGGGTTAAAATATGACACTAGTGGTGAATAAGAGGGGTTAAAATTTGACGGTTGTCAAGAAAGAGAGGTGTGTCTAGTTCTTGTTGCATTCACAACTTTTTTTTGTCGAACAATCGGTAAACAAAGCAAAAAGTAGTTGTCAGCAGTATGGACGCACACGAAAAATTTAACAACAAGAAAAAATAACGCGAAAACCTTATAATAAATGTAAGTTTGACCTTTTTTTTATCGAAAAACATAAATGTACATAATAATAAAAATAAAATTGTTGTTTTTTAGGGTCTCCCGAAGAAAAACTAAAACTCATTCAAAACCGAATTGAGCTGGACAACATCTACTGGGACTTTACCGTAGCTTATCCTCTGTTAAAACCAAGCATAAATTATTATACAAAATTATATTTTTAAACATACTTCACGACACGTTGACATTTTAAAAGTATCAATAAAATTATTGTAAACTATTTCTTGAAATTGTTATTCATTTGCTTGAAATTGTTGTCAGTGCTGTAAAAACAAGTGCTCATACACCCATTATCAAACTATTCGTGATGGGAAATATTTTCACAAGATACAGGACTATTGTTAGAATATATAAAAATAGTAATAAAAGAACGAAAGAAATTAAGCAAAATGGAGATTTTAATACTTTTTGGACCGTTATATTAAATTTATATTTTTAAAGTAGCTTTATTTTGAATAAAAAAACATTAAATTAAACGATAAAGAGGAATTTTTGCAGGGAAATTTCTTAAACTATAAAGGAATTTTAGAGAAAATAGTGTTTCAAAAAATCCCTTTTAACCCAATTCACACAGCAAAAATTTAACATATGAATCCACCGCAAAATAAATGTCAAAATTTAACCAAGGTGAGAAATTTTAACCCAATTCACACACAGCCTTAGAATATGACCAAGAATCATATCCCAAAGTATGTAAAACGAATTACGGGACACCCTGTATATTAAAAAGACAAATGAAATTAAACTTATAATTGTGTGCATGTTTGTATGACAAAAAGGAATATTTTGTAAATAAACTTACTGCAAGTATATTTAAGTTTGTGATATTCATTTACCTTCAAATATTGTTTAAAACAAATGCTTTAACTAAATATTTTCACTTTTCACTTGCAGACTTTGCAGTTGGAAGGCGACTTTAGCCGGCATAAATTCAAAATAAAAAATATTGAATGCAACAAGTAGGAAGTAGAAAACCCAAAAGAAAAGAAACTACGAGCTGGGAGCTGCTTCTGCTTTCTGCACTCTGCAGTTACCTAAACTACACAGCAGTGTCGATGCACCTTACCGGCAAGTCATTCCGATTCTGTATGGGCATTTACATACCCTTATGTCGGTGTGGGGCTGTCAAAAGTCAATAGCAAAAATTTGAAAAATAAATTTATTGGAAGAACTTATCAGCCGCGTTCTTTATTTCTTTTAATACAATAAAAAAAAAATAGCAAACAAAATCGACCAAACTTCAAGTAAACTACAAAAAAGTTGTAAAATAAATACAACACCAGACAAACCAACAACAAAAACATGAAACCGCATCGGTAAAGCATTCCGCTCCCTTTTACACATCACGTCGACATACTTTACCGGTGCAACACACCGCGAAATGCTGTGTCGACATATCTTCTTTTTACACGACCAGAAAACCTTACCGACACCACGCATCGACACAGTGTTTCGGTGCGTGTAGTAACTAGTAAGGGTAAGTGAATGGCAGCTTTTGTTGTGAGGTGGAATTTAAAAATGTCGTTCGGCCTTGCTTCCACAAGCACGAAGTGTTAAAATTTGTGCAAACCACGGCGGCCTGCAACATAGACACAGAGGAGATATAACAAGAGACCAAACCACACACACACCACGGCATCTGCCCTCAAACTGACTTCACAAACACCACTTTATTTTCGGATTTCCAAACCAGTTTCAAATCCGAAAATAAAGTGCAGCTAGTAATTTCACTGACACAATTTTATATTTAGCTGAATACGTGTATCACAGATAGATCTCGTCTTACAAAAGCAACAACGTAAAGAATAGGAAGTTGCGGGGTAAGAGCAGTAATGATTTTTCCTCTTGTTCTTTATTCCTCTAAGACTGTGTGTGAATTGGGTTAAAACATTGTGTATAGATTATCAGTCGTATTTATAAAATTTCCTTAGAACATCCTTAGACAGTTGTCCAGCTAAAAAGTATGTAAAACGAAATTGAAACCCAGCTGGTATGGAATATTGAAAGCCACCCGAGAAGCAGTTTCAGTAGCCATGAAATTGACAGCTTCATCAAATACCCTCAAAAAGAGAAAAGAGTGCCTGGAAAAAAACTTTGAATTTCAAATATCTTGTGGGTGCCATTTTGAAAATATATAATGACATGTCGATTGAAAGCCATTTGCCTAGCAAATTGTAAGTCGCCTACGTCACAGCCGAAACACGAACAGGAATTTGACATAGTGTATATGTAGGCTGATGGCTTACCATATCTTGAATTCTTGATCGTGTAGTTGCAGGGTAAAATGGGTTAAAATTTGACGTTTGTCATGAAAGAGAGGTGTGTCTAGTTCTTGTTGTATTCATAACTTTTTTTTTGTCGAACAAACAGTAAACAAAGCAGAAAGTAGTTTTTAGCAGTATGGACGGCATACGAAAAATGGGACAACAAGAAAGTATGACGTGAAAAACTTACAATAAAAGTAAGTTTGACCTTTTTTTATCGAAAAACATATGTAGGTACATAATTATAAAAATAAAATTGTTTTTTAGGGTCTCCCGAAGAAAAACTAAAACTCATTCAAATCCGAATTGAGCTGGGCAACATGTAACTGCAAACATGAATGTTGCTATGCAAAATTATATTTTCAAACAAACTTCTAGAATTTTTCATTGTGGTTCAATAGAATCAATTGATAAAACATTTAAATAAATAAAATTATTGCAAAACATTTCTCCAAATTGTTATTCATTTTGTAAACAGATCTCAAATCGATGATTTTTTTTGCTTGAAGTTGTTGTCAGTGCTGTAAAAACAAGTGTTCATACACCCATTATCAATTTATCCGTGATGGGAAATATTTTGGAAAAATGTTTCAACATATGAAAATAGTAGTACAAGAACAAGAGAAATTAGGCAAAATGGAGATCTTAACACTTTTTGGAACATAATATTAAATTTGCATTCTTAAAGTTGCTTTATTTTTATTAAAAAATAAATTAAATTAAACGATAAAAAATTTTGCAGGGAAATTTCTTTAACTATAAAGGAATTTTAGAGAAAATAGTGTTTCAAAAAAACCCTTATAACCCAATTCACACAGCAAAAATTTAACATCTGAATCCACCGCAAAACAAATGTCAAAATTTAACCAAGGTGAGAAATTTTAACCCAATTCACACACAGCCTAAGGCTCTGAAAGAGAGTGGCGTAGGACTTGAACTAGACCAAAAAACAGCTGATTTGACTTTGTGTTACAGCTTTTCCAAGTCTCATAAAATGATCAAATTTGTGCAATTTATAAATGGAATGTTGAAAGTAGTATTTTTGCACCTCAAACTACTTTATTTTTTCGATTTTAACACTCTCAACAGCGTTTTATAGCACGTTCAACAAAATTGTTTTTTGCTGTATCAGCAGGGCCACTTTAGCCATAGTTTAGACAACCAATTTCGGTGTCTAAAGTTAGACATTTCTTAGACAGCGATGAAAGTGTTTATAAATACGATTTGTAGTTGGACACTGTTCTAAGAGCTGTCCAAAGTTAGACATACTTTGGAATGGGATTATAAATACGACTGTATAATATACAATGGTTAAAATAGGGTTAAATGGGTTAAAATATGACACTAGCGTGGTGAATAAGAGGGGATAAAATTTTAACACATTAGGCTGTGTGTGAATTGGGTTAAAATTTCTCACCTTGGTTAAATTTCGACATTTGTTTTGCGGTGGATTAAGATGTTAAATTTTTGCTGTGTGAATTGGGTTAAAAGGGATTTTTTGAAACACTATTTTCTCAAAAATTCCTTTGTAGTTTAAGAAATTTCCCTGCAAAAACTCCTCTTTCTCGTTTAATTTAATGTTTTTTTTTTATTCAAAATAAAGTTATTTTAAAAATGTAAATTTAATAGAACGTTCCAAAAAGTATTAAAATCTCCATTTTGCTTAATTTCTCTTGTTATTTTGCTATTATTTTTATATATTGAAACAATAGTCCTGTATATTGTGAAAATATTTCCCATCACGGATAGTTTGATAATGGGTGCATGAGCACTTGTTTTTACAGCACTGACAACAACTTCAAGCAAATGAATAACAATTCAAGAAATATTTTACAATAATGTTTTGTTTGTTACGTATGTTTTTCGATAAAAAAAAGTCAAACTTACATTTATTCTAAGGTTTTCGCGTTATTTTTTCTTGTTGTTAAATTTTTCGCGTGCCGTCCATACTGCTGACAACTACTTTCTGCTTTGTTTACCGATTGTTCGACAAAAAAAAGTTGTGAATGCAACAAGAATTAGACACACCTCTCTTCCTTGACAAACGTCAAATTTTAACCTCGGTTAAAATTTTATGCCCTCTTATTCACCACGCTAGTGTCATATTTTAACCCATTTAACCCAATTTTAACCCAATTCACACACAGCCTTAGGCCGTGTCCGAATTGGGTTAAAATCTTCTACCACTGGTTAAATTTTGACGTCTGGTTAAAATGGGATCAATTTTTAATTTTTGCTGTCCGAACTGGGTTAAAATTAAATGGGTTAAATGGGATATTTAATAAAAATTCCCCCTAGATTTAAGAAATTTCCCTATCCTTTTTTGTGTATCGTTATTCCAAAACATAAATATTTAAGACAAAATCCAGCTTGAAATGTATTAAAATACAAATTTGGCTCAAATGAAATAGAATAATTTTAAATTTATTTACTTTTGTAGGTTTTGCATCAATTATATCCCTTCATCATTAGGAACAAATCCTATTGTGTATTGCTTGTTAATGAAGTCTGCGAACACTAGTTCTCACTAGCTGCTCACTAGTTTCTTTCTTGAGAAACGTCAAAATTTAACCACTTGTGTCAAAATTTAACCTGGTCTGGAGCTGGATAATTTTTAACCCATTTTATTCACCACGCTAGTGTCAAAATTTAACCAGACGTCAAGTTTTAACCCACATTTTAACCCAATTCGGACACGGCCTTAGAAGACAACCATGTAATTTATGGTGGATTTACATGCATCTGCAAGTGCAGATGAAAAACGGAAAAAGACACAAGATGTAAAATTTATACTTGTCTGATAGAGGGAACGCACCATCTGCACTTCCTTTGTTATGGCTGCAGATGAAAAATTATGGGGGCAGATGAACATGTTTTATAATCATCATCCGTTCCACTTTTACTTTTCTACACTTCTGCAGTTGCAGATGCATGTAAACCCAGCATTATTCTCATCAATCCAAGAAATTTACATGTATATATTTTAATAGGTCTGTTTCTTTACTTTCTGTGTAAAGTTTGGGAAAAAGCCCGGCTCGAGCTTTTGGAACGAAGTTCCTTATTTAATGTTGTTTTTGTAATCTCCATCCGAAAATGAAAAGTAAAGATACGCCTTTGGGATGTTTCTTTGCTGAATGACATTTATCATGCACTCTCAGCAGAGATTCTAAAAACCATACAAACTATTTTGTTTCAGAAACGTCTTAAAATGAGCTCATAGCAATGTTACATTGCATACATAACATTATTTTGAATTTTCAAACCTAGAAAGAGAGATTATGGTCTCCAATTTTTCATTTTATTTCAAATATAAATTTGAATTCAACTAAAGTATTTCCATCAGCTGATTTCACAAACAACCGATTTGACAAGCAAGAAAGTGCACGATGAAGTTGTTCGGGTAAATTCTTACTGGAGGGGAAGTGACAAAAAAGCAAAAGCTCGACCACTTTTACGTCAAAAAAAAAGTAAAGATACAAGGGATCCCGAGTAAAGATACAGACCTAAGGTCTGTTTCTTTACTTTTCGTGTAAAGTTTGGGAAAAAGCCCGGGAAAAAGTTTGGGCTCGAGCTTTTTAATGTTGTTTTTGTAATCTCCATCCGAAAATGAAAAGTAAAAGATACAACTTTTGGGATGTTTCTTGCTGATTGACATTTACCATGTACTCTCCGTAGAGATGTAAAAACGTACAAATAATTTTGTTTCAGAAACGTGTTAAAATGAGCTCAAAGCAATGTTACAATGCATATTTAATATTATTTTGAATTTTCAAACCAACAAAGAGAGATTATGCTTTCCATTTTTCATTTAATTTCAAATATAAATTTGAATTCAACTAAAGTATTTCCATCAGCTGATTTCACAAACAACCGATTTGACAAGCAAGAAAGTGTACGATGAAGTTGTTCGGGTAAATTCTTACTGGAGGGGAAGTGACAAAAAAGCAAAAGCTCTGCCACTTTTGCGTCAAATAAAAGTAAAGATACACGTTTCGGGATCCCGCGTGTGACTAAAGATACAGACCTCTAATATAAGGTCTGTTAATTTACTTTTCGTGTAAAGTTTGGGAAAAAGCCCGGGAAAAAGTTTGGGCTCGAGCTTTTTAATGTTGTTTTTGTAATCTCCATCTGAAAATGAAGAGTAAAGATACACGTTTTGGGATGTTTCTTGCTGACTGACATTCATAGTAGAGATAGCAAACAAACATACAAACAATTTTGTTTGAAAAACGTGTTAAAATGAACTCAAAGCAATATTGCATTGCATATTTAACATTATTTTGAATTTTCAAACCAACAAAGAGAGATTATGCTTTCCATTTTTCATTTAATTTCAAATATAAATTTGAATTCAATCGAAATGTTTCGATCAGCTGATTTCACAAACAGCCGATTTGACAAGCAAGACAGTGCACGAGCAAATTGTTCGTGTGAATTCTTACTGAAGGGGAAGTGACAAAAAAGCAAAAGCTCTGCCACTTTTACGTCAAATAAAAGTAAAGATACACGTTTCGGAATACCGCGGGATCCCACGGTATCCCGCGTGCGAGTAAAGATACAGACCTAACTTTCGTGGTGTCCGTGGCGTAATGGTTTGCATACCTGCCTGTTACGTGGAAGGTTCGAATCGCAACAGGAAACAAATAAGTTTTTCCACGGGTATCACCTTTTGCAAAAAACTGACAAGTCCTCCGATAGTAATTTCATTCCCATGAAAAGCGCTCTCTCAATTAGTCGAACAGTGAGATTTCGCCCAAAAAAATCAGGAAACCACGACATATGACATGATATAGAAGAAAAATACATGCAATTTGATGTTTTTTATTTAAAAGCTCTTTAGCAAAAACCTATTGCTACTTTAGAGCGAGTTGAAGGCAAACCCAGAGGCATTTTACTGTACTTTAAAGAACGTTAGGACTACATCTTTGTTTCCAAAAAAGGTAGACAGGCTTCATTACTTTTTGCTTTGCGATAATAATAGAAAATAAATAAAAAAATAATTAAAATAAATTTAAGTTTTAATTCATTTCATTAACATATAAGGTCATATTGGTATCTTTTTAAAAACAAAACAAAACAAAACAAGAAAACAATGTAATTATACTTCAATAGTGAAAAAGAACATTAAATGAGTTAGATATTGTTAGACTTGAGGCATAAGTTCAGTACCTTTAAGTATACATACATAAGTTAAGATAGGTACACATATTCATTTAACTTGAACACTTGGTGAACGCTTCAATAAAACGTTTTAAATCATCGTTTGTTAAGTATTCAAAAAGGTTATCGGTAATACTATACGACAGTCCAAAAAATTTCTCCAAGCATGTTTCAATCTGATCGACCAAAAGTTTCCTTTCAATGGCATTTTTGAACTTCCTTCTCAAATCATTGCGGTAAATTTTAAACTCCCATGGAGGATAGTTCGACATTGAAGTAAAAATCAATTCATTCTTAGCATATTTTGCTACCAAGCTAATTCGTTTGGTTAACAAATCATAGAAAGTCACTTTTGTGTTTTCAATAAACATATTTTTCATTTCCTTGATTTCTGTTTCGCATTCCCCTCTGTAAAAGTCCATTTTATAACCGTCTGAAGATACAAAATGTTGATTTTCCTCGTTCAGATATAAACCTGCAACGCTCATCATTATTAAACGTTTTTGAATAATTTTAGGAACTGGAATATTATCGTTTTTGTCGAAATCATCTTCCTCCTCCTCATTGGTAAAGTATTTAGTACCAGCTAATCTGCGAGCAAGACTCTTATTTTTGCCCAAAATATTCACATCAGCACCAACCTCTAAAAGTTGTTCTGTGATCACTCTGATCCCTTCTGCAGCTGCAAAATGAAGAGCCGTACATCCATTGATGTCTTTATCATCAACATTGACACCATGATTTAGGATAAAATCAACAGTTTCTGGATCGTCGTGTGACGAAGCCACATGGAGGAGTGTTCGTTCTTCGTTATCCCGTGCGTTGATGTTAGCATTTTCTGCAAGCAAGGCTCTTATGACTTTAATGTGTCCCCTTTTAACTGCAAAATGAAGGGCACTCTCTCCAGAGACTTCATCTTTAGCATTAACATTTGCTCCACTGCGTATAAGCATTCCAATAATTGACTCACTCCCAGTTGATTCAAGTAGAGGAGTGCGGCCCTTACTAAAGCATTCCAGATCTGGTTTGAATTTCAATAGAAGTTCAACAAGATGAGGATTATTATTTCGACAAGCTAAATGAAGTGGTGTTTCATTGCGTTTGGTTTTCGCGTTAACATTAGCACCTTTACTTAGAAGTAATCCAGCAATTTGTGCCTTTTTGGCGAGTAGTTCGTCCCATTCAACTAAGTCAAAGTCGTTTGTAGCCGTTATGTGCAATGCTGTTCTACCGTACTCATCAACGGCCTCAATATTCGCTTTATACTCAAGCAAAACCGCAACCACTTCCTTAGACAATTTTTTAGTAGCCATTCTAAGAAGTACAGATCTTTTTTTCAAAACAGCACCTCGAGATAACAGCAGCTCTGCCATAACAAAGTCTGAATTTTTAACTGCATAAAACATAGGAACCGCACCTCGTTTGTCCTTCGCATTGACATCAGCTCCTTTTTCTATCAACAGCTTGGCTATTTTCACTTCATTGTTTTTTACAGCCGTATGCAACAATGAAAAGCCATTTGCATATGCATCATATGCATCCTTGAGACCATATGAATCAATCAATTGCTTTATTGCTCTGCTTAAATTTCCTGCGCGAACGGCAGAGTTTAGTTTCTCCATTTTGATTTTCATGTTGCAATTATTTGGCAAATTATGCTCAGCCATAATTAAGCACAAGATACCGATGCCGACTTAATTTTGCTGTGGATGGTCAATTGTAATGTTCTGAAAAAAAAAAAAAATTTATTTCAATTCATAGCTGCGGTTTTGAATTGTTCTTAAATAATTTAACACTACTCCAGCAATGGTTCAGGAAATTAAAATATTTACTAATGACTAGGGGGATTCAGGGAGTTATTCCAAGTTCAGTTATTCCCTGGGCGATCAATTTTCTGCTGCAATAGAGGGTCACTATTCCGCTGACTTTTTTTTTATTTACAATCGACTTTTACAATAATGAAAGCACTTCTAATTAAGCAAGATACAAAATTTTTCAATAATTCTTTTACCAACCAGAAAAAAATTATGAAAATAGAAAAGCCTTGGTTCGTCCTGATTTTTTTAATGTTTTTTTATTTAGAAAAATCGTAAACAGAAACTAATATCGTTTTTCATTGACGAAAAGAGTTACTCCTGTTGTGAAAAGATTTACTTATTTCCCATGTTTCCCATATTGAAAAAAAGAGTAGATTCGGAGTTACTCAGCCTTATTATGAGTTTCACGTGAACAGCTTTTCACCCGGAATATTTTTGTTCGCCCGGAATTTTAAAAGCTATTATGAGTTTCACTTGTTCGCCTCACAAAAATAAGTGAAATAACTTGCTCTCAACGTTTTCACATTTCACGGGGAAAAATAGCTCATAATAAGGGAAATTTTTCGAACATGGAAAATTTTTCCCCCGAAACTCATAATAAGGGAAAAGTGAAATGGGATCTTTTTCGAGGGGAATGATTTCACGTGAAACTCATAATAAGGCTGACTCTAAACGCCAAAGATCTACTCCCATTTGGTTGGGAGATCTACTCTGAAATCACGCACACATGCAAAAACATTTCTTCTGTCAAACTTTAAATAGAAAAATATTTGTTTATTTTCAATTTGTTGTGCTAGCGTTGGGTTTGAAAAATTGCTATAAATTATGAGGACACGAGAAAATAAGTTAGAATTCAGTAAATTCCTGAAGAAAACAAATTACAAAATATGAAAATATGAATTCCTATATGTGAACATCAATTTAACCGCCAATAATACCAGCAAAAAACCTAAAATCATGTTCCATTGAAAGGAGTAGTTCTCTCGATTTGAGAGTAAATCTATCGAATTTCAATGAAAAACGCTATAAAACAGTTTACGATTAGATTAAGTGGCTATCTGCTCGACTTCACACTACGTGCTGGGGAGGGTCTATTTCACAATAAAACTAGTAAAAATAAATTGGAATGTGGAACGCAAGTCAGAAGTTTTTGTCGAAAGCAGTTGACAAACTACTTTTCTTTCTCATTATTAAAATTTAAAAATCGTATTTAAAATTCTAAATTTTAATTCGTATTATTCGAAAGTAAAATAGAGTTTCATGGTTGGGCCCCTGTACCTTTGAAAATGTTGTAAATTAGACTCTTATATAATTTTGGATAAGAATATATTTAATCAATAAAAATTTATTTAAACTAAATTCTAAAGCAAAATCAACTCGTTTTATATATATAATTATACTAGCTGACCCGCCCGGCGTTGCTCGGATCTAAGTTATTTAAAAAATTGTCAGGAGCGCCGGCTGGGCTAAACTTAAAATAGACGGAAAGTTTCTAGTTTCCGTGGTCATGAAATAAATGTAAGGGATAATGTAACATCCTAATATCAAAAGAATTTTTGATATCGGCTCAGAATTTTTCGAGTTTTTATTCCCGTCCCCTTTCTTATCCCCGTTCCCGTGGAAAAACTGATATGAAAAAAAGTTGCATATCTATTCTCGGAGCCACAAAACATATATAAAAAATTTCATCGAATTCGGTCAAGCCGTTTCGTAAAATAAAGTAGATACCGACTAAGGAAACACAATTTTAAGACTAAGAATAATTTATACTTACAGCACAATACCTGGAGACCTACTGAATATATTATAAAATTTCATGAAAATCTAACATTGTGACATGGAAATTTTATATAGTTAGTTTTCCAATTAATTTTTTTTTTTTTTTTTGTTTGAATAAGATTTTTACAAAGTTTAGCTAAATAAGCGTAATTTCTTTTTTATTAAATGATCAATGCTCTTATTATTTCTGAGCCAAACACAGAAAACCGAACGTGAAAAAATCATTCTTTGTTTTTGAGAGATTAAAAAAAAACTGAAAGGTACTTCTTCAACAAAATCCATTCTTGGTAGTTTTTCCTGTTTGAACTTATTCTCTGAAATGGGTTATCTTGCAAAAAGTACCTTTCAGTCAGTGGGCAAAAAATACACAGTTGGAGCAAATTTTTTTGTTGTGCCTTATAAGTTATTGCTAAATGTTTTTCTCTTGGCACCATACTAACCGAATATATTATTTCTGCCCTGGAAATTTCCCATAATAAATGAGTTCCCGATAGGTGTTTTTCCCTAGGAATTTTATTCCCAATTTCGAAAAGAAGTTCCCGATACCAATTTTTCGAATTTGGGAAAAAATCCTTGGGAAAAAAGTTCCCGATAACCCTGATTACTGTTTACAGCCGTATGCAAAGGATACTCACAATTTTCATCAAGTGATAAATCAGCACCTTACTTTCAAAAGGTTTTCTACGAATTTGAAATGTCCATTTTAATAATACATACAATGAAAAAAACTTCTTGAGTAAACCCACAATAAAGGAGATCTTCAATAATTTTTCTGTATCCTACGTCTTTACAAAACCGATAAAAAAGTAGAAAAATTACAAAAATAGGTTCGTTCGTTGGAGCCCTGGGGTTCGGTCGCCCTGTGGTCGCCACAAAGCGTCTTTTGAAAAACCTAAACTCGACCTGGATGTCAAACTGAGTGTTTTTTGAGCCTCGAGTTTGTCTGGGTTTTCCTTCAACTCGCCCTAGGTTTTTGCTGGGGGTGAGTTTAGGTAATGAACAGGGTTGTCAAATGGCATTTATTTTTCTTCAAATGACGGATGTGTGGTGATTTTGTGGTTTAGCGTTTTTTGAGGACTGAAAAACCAAAGTTTTTCTGACAACTCATAGGATGGTCAAGGATAACTGGGTCAATCCTCGGTAAAGTTCAACAAACGAACCTAAAATGCGATGTCAGTTGAAAAAAGTCTACCGATTGGATTGAAGTGACAACATTCGAAGTTTTGCTCTGAAACAGTCAAATGAAATTTTTTTACAGATTTCGACATTCAAAGAACTTAAAAATCAGAGAACTAAATTTTTTCTCATGTAAAGAGAAAAGTTCTTTTTTTCTTTGTATAACAAAACATACATGACTTCAAAAACAACAAAAATTTTATTTCAGTGTAGTATTGACGAAAAACATAACATTTTTTGGTTTTCAACGAATAAAAGGAACGGTAATTTTATTTAAGTGAAGGTTTGTTCATACGCTTGAAGTAAGTTTTTTATATCAGCGTCGGTTAAAAATTTAAGTATTTCATTGGCCAAAGCATTTGGAAATCCGAGCAAATTTTTAAAGAATCCCTTACTTTGTTCGAATAAATAATTCCTTTCAATTCCTTTTTTCATATTTCTTCTTAAATCGTCAAAATAGATTGGAAATTCATCCTTATAACGCTCCGTCATCAAAGTTTCGACTATGTCATCATTTTTAGCATATTTTGCTAGCCACCCAATGTCTTTACTCAAAATATCATACAAATTGACTCCCGTGTTTCTGATTTCCTCGTTTTCCATGCGTTTGATTTCTTCTTCGCAAATATTTTTAAAATCATCCAATTCCACAACAAATGCAGACAAATATTCGGCATTGATAATATTTTTAAATCGATCAAATTCCACAACAGCTGAAGACAAGGATTCTTCATTTAAAGCGTTAAGATATAAGTTTCCCATTTTCAACATAATCAAACGCTTTCTGAGCATTTTAAGAGTATTTTCACCAACCAGTCTAATCATATCTATTTGTTCATCGTAATATATGTATTCTCCATCCGAATTAACTAGTTCTAGTGGTGAATAATGATTTTTAGTCACAATATTTACATCGGCACCAAACTTTAAAAGTAATTCTACTATTTTTTCATATCTTTTTTCACAAGCAACGTGAAGTGCTGTCTGGCCTTCAATGTCTATATCATCAATGTTGACACCATGTTTTAGGAGAACCTCAACAGCTGCAAGAGCATTCTTACTTGCTGCTAAATGAAGTGGTGTTTGACCTTCGGTATCTTGTGAGTTGACTTCGGAATTTTCTTTAAGCAAAACTTCCAAAACATCGGTATGTCCTTCATCAGCTGCATAATGAAGGGCAGTTCTACCAAATCTTTCATCTTTCGCATTAATATTGGCCCCATTTTTTAGAAGTATTTCAATTATGGATGAATTTCCATTAAAAGCTGAAATAATCAACGGTGTACGACCATCCGCAAGACATTCCACGTCCGCTTTGTATTCTAAAACAGCTTCAACAACATAGGAGAAGCCTGTTTGGCATGCAAAATGGAGCGTTGTGAAGCCACTTTTAGTTTTAGCATTCACATCAGCACCGTTCTCAAGAAGCAACTTAGCAATATCTCCTCTTGCTTCAATGTTTAGTTTATCGTGCTGTAGTGAGCCTTTACATCCATTATACTCGTTTTGAGCTGTTAAGTGTAAAGCAGTTCTTCCATACCTATCTGTGGCGCCAATGACACAGTCATTTTCAATCAGTACTTCAACCATTTCCTTACATAGTTTCTTGGTAGCAATCCTCAATAGTTCAACGTTTTTACGTACATTGACTCCCTGAGCCAACAACAGTTCTGTCATCTCCAAGTTAGATGAGTAAACAGCATAAAATATAGGGGGTTTAACACCTTTGCCTTTGGGGGTAACATTAGCACCGTGTTCTATCAAAAGTGTGGCTATCTTCAGTTGGTTATTTTTCACAGCTGTATGCAAAGGTGTATAACCATTTTGACTAAAAGAAACATTCGCACCGCGTCTTAGTAAGTCTTTTACAATTTCGAAGTACCCCATTTGAACAGCAGAGTGTAATAGAGCACCATCTTCAACGTCTTCAGGACCAACAGTAAAGCCACATTCAACAAAATCTTCAACAACTGCTTTGTATTCCTTGTCAGTTTTATATATTGCGAGTTTAAATGACTTTTTGTTGCATTTATTACTTATATCTGGGAGGAGTCTCAGAATTTTTCTGACAGTTTCAGCAGTTCCCATTTCTATAGCCAAGTGAAGTATAGTTTTGCCATCATTGGCTTCGGAATCAATATTAGATCCATGCTTCATGAGTATATGAGCAGATTCATAACGGCGATTTTCGATTGCAATATAAAGTGGGGTTTGGTTTTTGTTTGTTATGGCATTTACTTCAGCGTTATTTGCTAGGAGTAGTTGTATAATATTTTCATTACCGTTGCGGGCTGCAAAATGCAGTGCTGTATAGCCGTCCACAGTCGCAGCGTTAACATCAGCTCCTTGACTTAGGAGTCTCTCTACAATTCCTAAATGATCTTTACAAGTAGCAATATGAATTGGAGTGAAACCATCTTTCGAAACAGCATTAACTTCAGCATCATTTTTCAATAGCAAATTGGTCATTGTAATGCTTTCGTTCCTTACAGCTAAGTGCAGAGGAGTACACTGTTCGAAATCCTGACAAACACAGTTCACATTGGCTCCAGAACACAAAAGCAGGTCAGTAATATCTAAAAGAGATCCTTGAACTGCATAATGAAGAGGGGTTTCGCCATGTTTATTGAAAACTTCAGTTGCAGCACTTTCGTTTAGAAGTAATTGAACAACTTCAAAATTCTCTTTTTTAACAGCAAAATGAAGAGGAGTATCCGAAGAAATCTTTTGTTCAATGTTGATTTTACTGTTTACTTGGCAGCCTCCGGCCAACAGTAATTTAACTATTCCAGTATGATTATGTTCTACAGCACTTAGAAGTAACTCGTAGCCTTCAGACAAACCAAATGAATCAATTAGCTCGTCCTCGCGGACGGCACAGATCAAACTATCGTTGTTATTTGCCATAGAGCCTTTTTTCAAGTGAATATATAAATTATTGTCTATTAGTCAAAACTTAAGAGTTAAACTTCATCAGTTTTGTTATAACTTTCACAAGTTGGCGTTTTTTTTTCAGGAAATCAACTGCAACGTTCTGAAAAAGGAATAATTTTTTGTTTTATTCTACGCGAAATGATTGATATAATTTGAATATTTAACAAGCTTTCGATAAAAGTAAAATGAAGGATGGCGAGCTTTTTGAAATTTTAAATATGCTCACTTCTCATAAGCTTGTAGTATAGCACATGATCCTACCTACGTACTCCCATTGAGTTCCCTAAAGAAGTTTATACTTGTTTACAAATGAGGGATTAATAAGCAAAACACACTAGGTTTGGCACCGCATATCGCTGCAAAGAAATTTTTCAGTATCGATAATTTCTTTTTTTTTTTAATTGGTGGGGTATGTTAGGTATGCAGTAGGGTGGCGCAACAGAGCGAGGAGCCCATGGTTCTAGCGCAGTTCTCACAACCATACCTTTTGAGGGAATGGAGGGGACCTACAATTTTCTGCCGGTTCCCAACGGCTAATTGAGAAAGCGCTTTTCATTGCAATGAATTTACTAACGGAGGACTTGCCAATTCCTCGCGAAAGGCGATACCCGTGGAAAAACATTTTTGCCTCTGCTGGGATTCGAGCCTCGAACCTCTGGGTAAGCAGGTCGACATGCTAACCATCACGCCATGGGTACCAAAAGCAGATTTGACTGAATTTAAGGGTCTCATCCTTTTAATGTATGAAAATTGAATTCAAGAAGAATAAACAGTAATAATGGTGTCCACGGCATGTCTGCCTTCGTATTTTGCGAGAAATTTTCAAGACCTGCGGGATTAATTACACTCCCATGAAAAGAGCTTTCTCATTTAGCAATAAATTGAAAGTCCTGAAAATGAAACGACCTTGAGGCCCCCCTAGCCTTGTAATGCCACCCTTGTTCTCATTTTTATTACACTTTTTTATTTTTCAGGCAGTTCAGCTAGTAGTCTCTTGTCTCTAGTCTAGTTGACCTAGAGTCCGAAGTCTTTAATCAGTGCAAATTAAAACTATGCAAAATCAAAAAAAGGAGTTCTCAATACCGTGTGGTATTCGGTTCGTTGGTTGAACTTTGAAAAATCATCCACTCCTTTCGTTAATTAACACTTTTGCGCTTAGGTTTTTCAAAAAACCCTTTGTGGCGACCACAGAGCAACCCCAGGGTTCCCCTCCATTTCCATACAAGTCATGGTTTTGAGCATTGCGTAGGCCCTGGGGCTCTTCGTTCTGTTGCGCAATCCTATTTTTTTTATTTATTTATCTAAACAACCTAGTAGCTGGTAGGACTACTCTTCATTTCTTCCAAATCAACCGACGAACAATACAAAAACTTTAAGATTTTCACCAAAATTTACACTTACGTTATATGTATGGATTACTTACGTACATTTTACTCAATAAGACGGAGTAAATTTACAGTTCTTTTCATTGATAAACTAAAACAAATATGACTTCAAAAAGAACAAGTATTTTATTTGAATAACGAATAAAAACAGGTATTGTTGATGAAAGGTATTGCATCCTTATGACTTATGTCAATGATTGCTCATACGCTTGAATCATACTTTTTATATCAACGTTGCTTAAAAATAGAAGTATTTGATCAGCGCAAGAATAAGGAAATCCGGGTAAGTCCTCAAAGAATCTCTGGCCCTGTTCAAGTAAATGTTTTCTTTCAATTCCTTTTTTCATATTCCTCCTTAAATCCGCAAAATAAATAGGAAATTCATCTTCATAACACTCCGACATCAAACTGCCAACTATGTCTTCATTTTTAGCATATTTTGCTAGCCACCCAATGTCTTTACTCAAAATGTCATACAATTTTACTTTTGT
The DNA here is from genome assembly GCA_949752695.1 of Melanostoma scalare. Classification (NCBI taxonomy): domain Eukaryota; kingdom Metazoa; phylum Arthropoda; class Insecta; order Diptera; family Syrphidae; genus Melanostoma; species Melanostoma scalare. The sequence goes on along the minus strand of OX456985.1, from coordinate 231,991,110 downwards.
GTTTTTGATCTGTTGGTTTTTCATGCGTTCAACTTCTTCTCTACAATCTCTTCTTAAAATATCATAAATATCCATAAGATCTGAGGGCACAGATTGCTCATTTTCCTTGTTGAGGTATAAATTTCCAATCTTCATTATAATCAAACGCTTTAAGAGAGTTTCACGAGTATTTTCGTCATCCGAATAATTGTATCTTCTTGGTCGCCGTGTCTGGACGACATCCAATTCAGCCACATCTAGTGGTGAACAATTAAATTTTGTCATTATGTTTACATCAGCACCAAACTTTAGAAGTAATTTTAACATCTCTTTATTGCCCATTTTACTCGCAACGTGAAGTGCTGTCTGGCCCTCATTATCTACATCGTCAATGTTGACACCATGTTTGAGGAGAACCTCAACAGCTTCAAGGGCATTCTTACTTGCTGCTAAATGCAGTGGTGTTTGCCCTTCGATATCGTGTGAGTTGACTTCTGGATTTTCTTTAAGCAAAACTGTCAAAGCATCGGTGTGCCCTTCATCAGCTGCATAATGAAGGGCAGTTCTACCATTGTCCTGATCTTTCGCATTGATATTGGCTCCATTTTTTAGAAGTATTTCTATTATGGATGAATTTCCTTTAAAAGCTGAAATAATCAACGGTGTATAGCCGTCACTAAAACATTCCACGTCCGCTTTGTATTCTAAAAGAGCTTCAACGACATAGGAGAAGGCATTTTGTGATGCTATATGGAGCGTTGTAAAACCTTCTTTTGTTTTAGCATTCACATCAGCACCGTTCTTAAGAAGCAACTTAGCAATATCTCCTCTTGCTTGAATGTTTACTTTTTCGTTCTCTAATGAGCATTGCCATCCATCATATTCGCTTTGAGCTGTTAAGTGTAAAGCAGTTCTTCCATACATATCTGTGGCACCAATGTCAAAATTATTTTCAATCAGAGCTTGAACAATTTCCTTACATACCTTGTTGGTAGCAATCCTCACTAATTCAGTGTTTTCACGTACATTGACTCCTCGTGCCAACAACATTTCTGTCAAAACTAAGTTAGATGAGTAAACAGAATGGAAAATAGGTGGTTTACCCTCTTTGTCTTTAGCGTTAACATTAGCCCCGTGTTCTATCAAAAGTGAGGCTATTTTTACTTGGTCATTTTTCACAGCTGTATGTAAAGGTGTAGAACCATTTTGACTGAATGAAACATTCGCACCGCGCCTTAATAAGACCTTTACAATTTCGAAGTACCCCATTTGAACAGCAGAGTGTAATAGAGCACCATCTTCAACGTCTTCAGGACCAACAGTAAATCCATATTCAATGAGATCTTGAACAACAGTTTTATTTTCTTTGTTAGTTTTATACGCTGCAACTTTAAGTGCTTTTTTGTTACTGTTGTTATCTATGTCTGGGCGGAGTTTCAAAATTTCTCTGACAATTTCAGCATTACTTTTTTCAACAGCTAAGTGAAGTATACTTTTGCCTTCGTAGTCTTCAGAATCAATCTTGGATCCATGATGCGATTTTCGATTGCTATATAAAGGGGAGTTTGGTTTTTGTTTGTTAGCGCATTCACTTCAGCGTTTTTGTCCAAGAGTAGCTGTATTATATTTTCATTGTCATTTCTGGCTGCGTAATGCAGTGGTGTGTAGCCATCCACATTCGCAATATTAACATCAGCACCTTGATTTATAAGTATACCAGCAGCTTTATAACAACGCTCATCGATTGCAATACAGATTGGAGTTTGCTTTTTGTATGTCAGATCATTAATCTCAGCCTTATTTTGCAAGAGTAGCTGTATCATATCTTCATTGTCATTGCTGGCTGCAAAATGAAGTGGTTTAAAACCGTCAACTGTACGAACATTAACATCAGCTCCATGACTAAGGAGTCTCTCAAAAATTTGAAAATGATTTTTACGAGTAGCAATAAGCATTGGGCTAGAACCATCTTTTGCAACGGAATTCACTGCAGCACCATTATTCAAAAGCAGATTTGTTATTGCTATGTCACCTATTTCAACAGCCAAGTGGAGTGGAGTATACTGTGAGTTTTTAGAAATACAGTTCACATATGCTCCAGAACGTAAAAGGTGTTCAGTAATATCAAAAAGAGATTCTTGAACTGCACAAAGAAGAGGGGTTTTGCCAGACGTGTCAAAAACTTCAACTGCGGCGCCATTAATTAGAAGCAACTGCACAACATCTTTGTTTCTCTTTTTTACAGCATAATGAAGAGGAGTATTCGAAGAAACCCCCTTTAGAAGAGTTTTTTTGCTGTTTACTCGGCAACCGCTGTCCAAAAGTAGTTGAGTCATCTCTGTATGATTATGTTCAACAACAATTTGAAGTAACTGGTAGCCATCAGAGTAAACAAATGGAGCTATTAATTCCCTTACCCTGGTGCATTGGTTTTGACGAACAGCCGAATATAATTGCTCCCTTGTATCTGTCATTAGGCTTTTCTTCCACTTGAATGGATAGTTATCTATTAATTAAAATGTAAATGCCGAGCTTGATTGATTTTGTCGTGAAGACGTATCTCTTTAACAAGAACTTTTCTTGGGAGAACAACTGCAACGGTCTGAAAAAGTAATATTTTGTTTCATTTTACTTCATGCTAATCGATAGTCAAGTTCAATGGTGGTAAATGGTTTCATGACATCTTAAATAAGTGATAGTATAAAATTTGTTAGTTAATCTACTGGTACTCAAATTATAAGAATGAATAATCGTATTTTATCGTAATTAAGTAGGGTGTAGTAATGTAGATTGTTCGAAAGTTAAAAAAGAGTTAGGGTACAATAAAAATTTTAAACCATATTTTATACTAGCTTTTTACGGGCGTCTTCGTTCGCTTTCATGCGAATAGTACCGGTTTCGATAAGTTACGGCAACAAAATATAGCCTATGATACTCAAGGAAAAGCTAAAGCGATCTTTAAACTACAATCTATTTCACATTACTTAAATAAGGCCTTGCACCGACACAATTATCTTTTCTTAAAAGTTAAGCTCCTCATGTCTCGTTTAGGCCATCGAATTATGCGGTGGATTGACCAATCTTCAGATTTGGATTTCATTTCTTTTCAGAAATATACCAACGGCCCTAGAAAGGTATCCCAGCCGTTTGGAATCGAAAATTCTCAGATTTTGTTCGATTCTGAAGTTTATGCTTCAAAAAATTCTTCCAACTGTTCGGATTTTTTTTTTCGATATTATTAGGTTCCTTCGTTGAACTTTACCCAGGGTTTATCCAGGTTTCCTTGACAACTCAATGAGTTGTCAAGAAAAAAAGCTGGGTTTTCCAGTCCTCAAAAACGCCAAAAAAAATCATCATCACACATCCCTCTCATTTGAACAAATATAGATGCCACTTGACAGCCCTGTTCAATACCCAAACTGTTGAAAGTGAATGTAAAAACACTTGTTGCTAAAACACTGTAACAAAAAGTAGGAAAATCAATCAATGTTTCATATGCAATTATGCTATTTATTTTGTGAAAAACAAAGTTCACTCTTCTTCTTCGTTTACTATAATATAGTTGATTGCTTTGTCTTTTATTTCGAGAAGTTTCTTTGGCTCTTTAAATAATTAATTTCTTCACAAACTCGGCCCAGCAAAAACTTAGGGCGAGTAGAGGAAAACCCCAGGACAAAACCTCAGCTCAAAAATAACTTAGTTTAACATTCAGGGCGAGTTTAGGTTTTAAAAAAAAAGATTAAGGCGACAACAGTGCGACCCCAGGGTTTCAACTAACGAACATATTTTAACACATCCGGATATCTCGCTACAGCCTAATTAGCGAAAAGCGTGATATTTTACGCAACCAGTTCCACAAAAAAATAATCGAACATTGTGCAAATAGACCTGATTTCAATATCACGTTCAGGTTGATTTTACTCGTATGTGGGGTGACAAGCATTTGTGCCTGCATCGAATACCATGCTCTCGGCTTCCTACAAATTCCAAAGCTATTCTCTCTGGATATTTTGGAAAATTTATCTCTTTAATTCTTGTTTGGGCTCCAGGCCATCACGGCATAGCTAAATTTGTAGATCTACGCGATCATTCGACTGGAAGCGAACGAACCTCATTTATTACATTATTTTCAATAACTTCATTCCATTCTCTTTAATAGCAAGCCCTAAACACAAAAAAATCCAGCTTCCACTGTCTTTGAGGGCATTCAGGATTCTAGTCACTACGTAGTGGAAAGTCGACTAGCTTTATGAATGCAAAATGCACTAAAAATTTAGTCAAAAATAGCACACAAAAACACGAAACATTTGCATTTTGGGAACTAAATAATCTTATCTTTTAAGTTAAGTAACTTTAATTACATATCTCTTCACTGCTTTCAATTTGTAAAAATTGTCGAAAAAATTTCATTTTGCACTTTGTAGTCTTTCGTGTGTTTGCCCAACAGCTGATTCTTAAACGTCGGACTAAAGGCCTCAGCCCATAGAATCAGTTGCGTCCGTTCGCTGCCGGATTCAACTGACAGCTGTGAGTTTTACCGTACACAACGGATTGGAGTGTTCTAGTTCAAACAAAAAATGGCACAAGGAGGAAAATTCAACATTACCAAGCTGAACAATGGAAACTATTCAGTATGGAAGTTCAAAACTGAATTGGTGCTAATTAAGGATGGTTTATATGACGTCATTTCCAAACCAAGACCAGAGGAACCTACTTCAGAGTGGGAAACCAGAGACGACCAAGCCAGAGCAGTTATTGGTCTTCTAGTTGAAGATAACCAGCTTGTACACATAAGGCGTGCAAATTCTGCAAGAGATGCCTGGGAAGCGTTGAAGAACTACCATGAAAAGGGCACGCTTAGCAACAAGGTGCATCTAATGCGAAGGATTTGTAGTATGCGGCTGGAGGAAGGTGGTGATGTTCAAGAACACATTAATAATATGACTGACTTATTTGAAAAGCTTAGAGACATTGGTGAAACTCAACTTTCTGATACCTGGAGCGTAGCGATACTATTAAGTAGTTTGCCCAGAAGCTATGATGTTTTGATAACAGCATTGGAAATGCGTTCGGAAGGTGACCTTACTTTTAGTTTGGTTCAGTCAAAAATATTAGGAGAATTTACCAGAAGAAAAGAAGCAGACGTTACCTATAAAGAGACAGCGTTAAAGATAACAACAAAAAGAGAAAAGATTTGTTTCTTTTGCAAAGGAAAAGGTTATTTCAAACAAGACTGCAGAAAATATAAAGAATGGAAATCAAATGTGAATAAAGGTAAGATAAATGCTGCAAATAAAGTGGAACACCAAGAAGAATTCTTATTTATGATTGGAAATGAACAAAACGGTTGGATAATCGATTCTGGTGTCACATTGCTAGTGATAGAAGCTTTTTCTCGGAACTAGATACCAGTCATCACGAGACTATCAGGGTGGCAAATGGCAATAATGTTACATCTCACGGTCGTGGTAGTGGAGTTCTCAAATTCTTAAACGAGAAGAACGAAGAGTTTTCAGCGAGGCTCACAGATGTTTTGTTTGTTCCAGGCATTAGTGGCAATCTTTTATCTGTACGAAAGCTTAATGAAAAAGGATTTTCGGTAGATTTCAGGAACAATATATGTGAAATCAAACAAGGAAATAGACAGATTGCAGTAGCTGATCTCAACTCTCACTTGTTTAAGTTGCGGCAATTGAATAAAGCTTATTCGGCACTTGAGCACACCGGTGATTGCATTCATTATTGGCATAGAGCCTGTGGTCACCGAGATCCAAAAGTAATTTCAGATATGTGCTCAAATCGGTTAGTTGAAGGTGTCAAGTTAGTTAACTGTGGATCAAAATATCGTTGCGAAGTCTGCTTGGAAGGCAAAGCAACAAGGCTTCCATTTCCCAAGAAAAGTATTAAAAAATCACTGGCTCCTCTTGAACTAATTCATACAGATGTTTGTGGACCAATGCAGACAGTATCACCGAGTGGAAAAAGGTATGTTGTTACTTTTATTGACGATTTTACCAGGTATACAGTTATTTACCTGTTAAAACATAAGTCTGAAGTTTTTGACAAAATTAAAGAATATGTAGCAATGGTGAAAACAATTTTTCAAAGAAAACCAAAGGTGTTAAGATCAGATAGAGGAGGAGAATATATTGGGAACGAGGTAGTTACTTTTTTGAAGAACGAAGGGATCCAAATTCAATACACAGCAGCATATTCACCTGAGCAAAATGGTGTTGCAGAGCGAAAAAACCGCACGTTGATTGAAATGGCTCGGTGTATGTTGTTGGATGCGGGTCTTCAGAATATTTTTTGGGCAGAAGCAGTAACAGCTGCCAATTACGTGCAAAACAGGCTACCAACTCGAGCTACATCAATAACACCATAAATGAAGGTTGGAATGGTTTTAAACCTAATATTAAGCACTTTCGTGTATTTGGCTCGAAATGCTATGTTCACATTCCAACTGAGAAGAGAAGAAAAATGGACCCGACTTCAAAACAAATGATTTTCGTTGGATATGATGAGCAATCCAAAGCTTACCGTTGCTATGATCCAACATCAAGGCGATTGATTGTAAGCAGGGATGTACATTTTGCAGATTGCGCTGGGAAGAAATCATATTCAATTTCCGACACAGTAAAACATTATGGCAAAACGAATAAAGAAGAAGCATCAATTCCAGTTGAATTTGATTTAAATTGCAAACGAAATTTGATTACAGCGCAAGAAAAATTAAGACAAGAAGAAAATCAAACTATAGAACCAGAAATTGAAGAACAAAATCAAAATATAGAAAAAGAAAATCAAACCACAGATGAAAACACTGAAGATCAACTTAAGATTTCGGACTTTCATAAAGAACCAGAAATGTCTTCATTAAGGCGATCAGAAAGATCAAATAAAGGAGTTCCACCAGAAAAGTTAATTGAAATATTAAATGTGACACAAAAGGAGGATATTGAGCCCAAGAACCTAAAAGAAGTAATGTCAAGTAATCATAAAAAAGAATGGCTTTCTGCTATGGAAGACGAAATGGATTCCTTGAAGAAAAATGGTACCTGGGAATTATGTGAACTTCTAGAAGACAGAAAAGCGATAGGCAGTAGATGGGTTTTCAAGTTGAAAAAAGGATCCAATGAAACAATATTAAGGTTTAAGGCCCGTTTAGTCGCCCAAGGATTCTCTCAAAAATATGGATTGGACTATGACCAGGTATTTGCTCCTTTAGTTAAGCAGACAACGCTAAGAATATTGTTTTCAATTGCTGAAAAAAATAATTTGATTGTTCAACATCCAGATGCAAAAACTGCATTCCTTAACGGAGAATTAAACCAAACTATATTCATGAAGCAGCTACCGGGTTTTGAAGTAGAAGGTAAAGAGCATTTAGTTTGCTTGTTAAAAAAGATCATTTACGGACTGAAGCAGGCAGCAAGAATCTGGAATGAAGCAATTCACTTAGTCTTAGTGAGTGCCAATTTCAATCAGAGCTCAGAAGATCCATGTCTTTATATCAAAAGAAAAAATGAACATTGGTGCTATGTTCTGATATATGTTGATGATCTGATAGTTGCCAGCTCAAATATGGAAATGATTGACTTTGTACAGAAAACTTTATCAACTAAATTTGAAATGAAAAATCTTGGTGACATCAAAAACTATTTAGGACTTCAAGTTGGAAAAGATGATAAAGGAATTTACCATATATGACATGTCAAACAAATTACATCGAACAAGTTATTAAAGATTTTGGATTAGCGGAGTCAAAAATTTCCGTAATTTGGATCAATAGGAAATTGATCCAAATTACGGAAAGCAAGTGGACGAATCGGAAATTTTGATTGATACTAACAAATATCAGAAGCTTATCGGATGTTTATTATATATATCAGTTAATACGCGTCCTGATATATCAGCAAGTGTTTCAATCATGGCTCAGAAAGTCAGTCAACCGACACAAAAGGACTGGAACGAATTGAAACGTTTGCTCAGATATTTAAAGGGAACCTCGAAGTTAAAACTTGTATTAGGTAGACGTGATGAGGTAGACATTTTGTATGGTTATGCTGACGCTAATTGGGCTGAAGATAGGAGAAGCCGGAAATCTAATAGCGGCTACGTTTTCAAGTTAAACGGCGGAGTTGTCAGCTGGTCATGTCGAAAACAGGTTTGTGTTGCACTATCTTCAACAGAAGCGGAATTTATTGCTTTATCAGAAGCGTGCCAGGAAGCTTCATGGATTCGTCGCATGTTGATGGAAATGCAAGAATTTAAAAGTGAACCAACCACAATTTATGAAGACAATCAAAGCTGTTTAAAATTAATAGAAGAAGAAAATTTTTCAAACAGAACAAAACACATTGACACCCGATATCATTTTGTGAAAGACTATGTAAAAAAGGGATTGGTCATTTGCAAATACTGTCCAACGGAAACAATGTTAGCTGATCTACTTACAAAACCACTAACGGCAACAAGACACACAGTTTTGAGGGAAGAATGCGGTATCATCTTGTGTAAATGAGGAGGAGTGTTGAAATCAACATTTACACTTTGTTCATAGACACTGTAGTTTAAATATTTTTAAATGATCACACTATCTGTGTCGTAGAAAACTACTTTGCGAATAACAGTCTGAACGATGCCACTCAAAGGCCAACTATTGGAACCTTACCTCGATTATCACCTGGAACGCTGCCATATATTTTCATCATCGAATTCGAAGATTCGACCACCATTTTTAATTTCGAAGAGAACCAGAAAGAAGAAAAGAAACCAGAACAAAGTCAACCATCGCCGAGCAAACACACCTAGTAAAAAAGCAGCACGAGATTTCAGCACCAGAGAATACAATTTTAAAAATCACCTAATTTTAATCACAATGTTAATCTAACAAGTCAATTCATTTTGCAATAAAATTGTCGTAACTTGTAGTGGTCTTTTTTGTTTGACTTTTTCTCGATTACTGTCTGCGACAAAAGTTTTTAAAATTAAAAATTCTTTAAAATAATGTGCCTCGTGCTGCAATGGCTGTGTGAAAAAATGGCGGACGATTTGTGCCAAGAAAAAATCGCTTTGGAACTTAGTGCTGCAGCTTAAAATAGCTGCAGCCAAAGTGTAAGTAACACACAAATAAATAAAAGGAACATAATCATCGACTAGGAATTTTCCAGCCACCATCGCCAAATTTTTTCTTCACGATCGCTATTATTGCCGGCTTGTAAAGCCATAGCTATCGCCATTGTTCCATCGGAATTTCATCGCCACCGCCATATTTTGTAGTCAGCAGACATCGTCACATTTTTTCAATCGTCACCGCCATTAGTGCCGGCTTGTTACAGCTATAATTTTATTCGTCGACAACAGTATTGCCGGCTTGTTATAGCCATCGTCACATTTCGTCGTCATCGCCATTATTGCCGGCGTGTTACAGCCATCTTTATCGACAGTATTGCCGGCTTGTTACAGCCATAGCCACATTGTTTCGTCGTCATCGCCATTATTGCCGGCGTGTTATAGCCATCGTCACATTTCGTCGTCATCGCCATTATTGCCGGCGTGTTACAGCCATCTTTATCGACATTATTGCCGGCTTGTTACAGCCATAGCCACATTGTTTCGTCGTCATCGTCATTATTGCCGGCTTGCTACAGCCATCGTCACATTTTTTCGTCGTCGACACCATTATTGCCGGCTTGCTACAGCCATCGTCACATTTTTTTGTCATCATCGTCATTATTGCCGGCTTGCTACAGCCATCGTCACATTTTTTCGTCGTCGACACCATTATTGCCGGCTTGCTACAGCCATCGTCACATTTTTTCGTCGTCGACACCATTATTGCCGCCTTGCTACATCCATCGTCACATTTTTTCGTCATCATCGTCATTATTGCCGGTGTGCTACAGACATCGTCACATTTTTTCGTCGTCGACAACATTATTGCCGGCTTGCTACAGCCATCGTCACATTTTCGTCGTCAACAACATTATCGCCGGCTTGTGAAGCCATAGCCATCGTCATAATTTACGTCATCAACATTATTGCCGGCTTGCTACAGCCATCGTCACATTTTTTCGTCGTCGACACCATTATTGCCGCCTTGCTACATCCATCGTCACATTTTTTCGTCATCATCGTCATTATTGCCGGTGTGCTACAGACATCGTCACATTTTTTCGTCGTCGACAACATTATTGCCGGCTTGCTACAGCCATCGTCACATTTTCGTCGTCAACAACATTATCGCCGGCTTGTGAAGCCATAGCCATCGTCATAATTTACGTCATCAACATTATTGCCGGCTTGCTACAGCCATCGTCACATTTTCGTCGTCAACAACATTATCGCCGGCTTGTGAAGCCATAGCCATCGTCATAATTTACGTCATCAACATTATCGCCGGTTTGTAAAGCCATAGCCATCGTCAAAATTTTATTCGTCATCGTCATCATTGCCGGCGTGTTCAGCCATCGTCATAATTGTTATCTCGTCATCGCCATCTTTTGTGGCCAGCCATTGACAGCGTGTTCAGCCATCGCCATATTCTTTTGTCATCGCCATCTTTATCGCTATCGCCATATTTTGTGGCCAGCCATTGCCAGCGTGTTCAGCTATCGCCATATTTATTTGCCATCGCCATATTCATTTGCCATCGTTATCTTTATCGTCATCAGCCGCCAGCTTGTTACCGCCATCGCCATCATTACTGTCATCATCGGTTTGTTTAAAGCCATTACCGCCAAAATTGCTTCCAAATTATATTTAAAGTAATTAAATAAAACAAAACATCTAGCGAACCCAATGCTACTGGAAGAGCTGATTATGAAACTACCGACGAACCGCAGATTTGAATGGGCAAGACAAGCATCAAGTATTCAACCGTTTGCAACCATAAAAGATTTTAGCGCTTGGTTAAACGACCTAGCAAAGATAGCCCAACTAGTACCTCAAGTAAACTCAAACACCAGTAGTCGAGGACAACTAAACCATCGCCGAGTATTACACACCAACACAAATGAAACAGAAACCAGAGATCGCACCACTATCGCCAGGAAAATGTGTGAGTGTTGCAGTGCCAATCACCAAGTATGGGAGTGTGATGCCTTTAAGCGCTTATCGATAGACGATCGTTGGAAGCTAGTTAAAAGTAAGCATCTGTGCTTCTCTTGCTTGAGATTTGGTCACGGGACTGCAGTGTGTCGCAGTCGAAAAAGATGTGAGGAACAAGAGTGTCGAAAGTTTCATAATAAGCTTTTACACAACGAAAGCAGAGCAACAACATCACATACATCAGTAAGAATCCATAATTGTCGAACGCAAAGTCACAGCAACCAACTTTTTCGCATTTTACCGGTAGTGCTAATTGGCCCAAGAGGAAAAAAGGCAATATTTGCAATGTTTGATGAGGGTTCATCGGTGTCGATTGTGGAAGAAGCTGTAGCAACTCAACTTGGACTTAAAGGAAAGTCACAGAATCTCACTTTGCAATGGTTTGGTGACAAAGTGACCACTGAGCCATCTAGAAAAGTCACATTCGAAATAAAAGGATCAGACAGAGCATCACAATGCTTTCAGATGAGAGATGTTAGAACAGTTCCAAATCTGAGTCTTCCAGTTCAGTCCTTCAATAAAGATGCAATTAGTTACTTACAAGATGTTCCAGTGGCCAGCTATGAAAAGGTAAGGCCGGTTTTACTCATTGGTTTAGACAATTGCCATTTGGGTATTGCAGATCGTGCCATAGAAGGAAATCAGACAGAGCCAGTAGCTACTCACACGAAATTAGGTTGGGTTGTATTTGGACCACAACAGCAACCAAACGAGGCTTCGCCGATGGTATTTCACATCAAAGAAAAGAATGGTCTTAATAGGCTGGAAAGGCTTGTAGAATCTTATTTTACGATAGAGAATTTTGGCGTTATAAATGATGTGAGAACTTTAGAGGCTGTGGACGACGTCAGAGCTAAACAAATCTTGGAAAAGTCTACTAGACGAATTGGAAAAAGGTTTGAGACTGGTTTACTTTGGCGCCACGACAGCATTGAACTGCCCGACAGTTTTCAAATGGCAATGAAACGTCTGTATAACATTGAAGCCAAAATGAAAAGAAATCCCGAGTTTGCCGAAAAGTATAAAGAACAAATCAATAACTACATCCAAAAGGGATATGCTAGAGAACTATCGCAGCAAGAGGTGGAAGCAAGAGACCATCGAACCTGGTACCTTCCACATTTTGGAGTCGTAAACCCATACAAACCAACAAAACTTCGTATAGTATTTGATGCCGCTGCAGAAGTTCGAGGAATCTCACTTAATTCGATGTTGTTGAAAGGACCAGAACAAGCCAAACCACTTTTGACAGTCTTATCGAAGTTTCGTGAAGGAGTAGTTGGTGTTGTTGCGGATATCAGGGAAATGTTTTCGCAAATCCAGATAAGAGCGGATGATCAAAATGCTCAAAGGTTTTTATGGAGGGACGGGAACAGTGATTCCCCAGTAAAGGAGTTTGTCATGACGTCAATGATATTTGGAGCGGCATGTTCACCATGCGCAGCCGAATACATAAAAAACAAAAACGCGGCATCATTTAAAAAAGAAGCACCCGAAGCTGTCGAGGTAATCGTAAACAACCACTACGTAGATGATTTTGTCTGCAGTTTCCCCAATCAAACAGAGGCACTAAGAATCAGTCGTGAAGTAAAAAAGATTCATGCGGAGGGTGGTTTTGAACTTCGGAATTTCGTCAGCAACGTAGCAAAGGTAGGAGAGAACCTAAACAACAAAATAGATACACCACAAGCGATAAAAAAGAATTTGGAATCTGGTCAACAGGGAGAGAAGGTTTTGGGAATGTATTGGAATACTGATGATGACACATTCCGCTTCCGTTTGCAATTTCATAGGATTGCAAAGGAAGTGCTGGAATCGAAGCGACCGCCGACAAAAAGAGAAATGCTTGGAATTATCATGTCAGTATTTGATCCGTTTGGTTTTCTCGGAGACTTTCTCGTTTATTCCAAAATACTTCTTCAAGAGACTTGGAAAGCCGGTATTGGATGGGATGAGCCACTACCACAAAATATTTACCACCGATGGAAGCTTTGGTGGGCAGGATTGCAAGAGGCAAAACAGTTCCTGGTGAGCCGATGCTACTCACCCAAACTTAGTCAAGCAGAGAAAATCGATCTACACATATTCACGGATGCGAGCGAGGGTGCATTCGCAGCAGTTGGATATTTTCGAATCCTATCGCAAGGAGAGGTTGATGTCGCCTTCGTGTCTGGAAAGACGAGGTGTGCGCCAAAGCAGACACTCTCAATTCCACGCCTGGAACTCCAAGCAGCAGTTCTGGGAAGCCGTCTACAAGCAAGCATTCGTGCTAACCATAACATCGTCATTAACCGAGTGATTTATTGGAGTGACTCGAAGACAACAATTTGGTGGATCCAATCTTCAAAACGACGCTATAAACCATTTGTAGCACATCGAATAGCCGAAATCCTCGACACATCCGATCCCGCCGACTGGAATTGGCTTCCAACCAACATGAATGTAGCAGATGATGGCACGCGCGCTACAAGTCCACTCAGGGTCGTAAAAAATAGCCGGTGGCTATCAGGACCTGCATTTTTGCGTCTCCCAGAACAACAATGGCCTCGCTGTGGAGAACAGCAGACTCCAGAGACACTCGAAGAAGAAATCCGCCCTCGAATGTTTCACATAAATCTGGCAAGTAGTCCTTTAATTAATGTAGCCAACTTTTCTTCTTTTACTAGACTGAGGCGAATAATAGCCTGGACTTTCCGTATTCTCGGAGCTCTAAGCCGTGCCAGAAAAAGAATCACCACACGAGATAGGACCGGACGAGATTCTTCCATAATGAAGCAACAGAGCCCTGGTCATATAAATGAGCTCACAGCTGCTGAGATAGAGGCAGCCGACAGATTCCTTTGCCGTCAAACACAACATGAGGTCTTTAGCCAAGAATATGCCGCACTTAAAGGAGGCAGCCCAGTTTCAAGGACAAGCACTATTTATAAACTTACGCCATGCCTAGGTCAGGATGAGTTACTGCGGGTTGGTGGACGCATTGATGCAGCCTGTTGCCTACCAGAAGATGCTAGAAGACCCATTATTTTACCACAAAACCATCCTTTCACAGCTCTTGCAGTAAACCACTATCACTGTCTAATGAAACATCAAAACGATGCTTTAATTATCAACGAAGTCCGTCAACGTTATTGGATACCTCACATTCGATCGGTGCTCAAACGCGTCAAACGTAATTGCCAGCACTGCAAGCTAGCACGAAGTAAACCTGCGACACCACTCATGGGACAACTTCCACCAGATCGCCTCACACCATACGTTCGGCCATTTACATACACAGGTATGGACTACTTTGGGCCGTTGCAAGTTTCCATTGGACGAAGGAGAGAAAAGCGATGGGTCGCATTGTTTACCTGCCTGACGACCAGAGCCATTCACCTGGAACTTGCTGAAGATATGTCCACAGATGCCGTGATTTTATGCCTCAGAAATTTTGTTAATCGTCGTGGGATTCCCATTCGTATACGTAGTGACAATGGGACGAATTTCGTTGGTGCCAAGCGGGAACTCAATCGAGAAGCAAGATTATTTGACACTGATCGCATTCAACAAGAGATGTCAACAAAAGGCATAGACTGGAAGTTTTCATGCCCGTTAAATCCAAGTGAAGGAGGAATATGGGAACGCATGGTACAATCCGTGAAGAAAGTGATAAGAATAACTTTACAAGAAGAAGCACCACGGGTGGAAACACTTAGAAGTCTACTGCTGGAGGCCGAAAACATCATCAATTCTCGACCACTAACCGAACTGCCAGTGAGTTCAGAAGAAGACGAACCACTGACACCCAACCATTTTCTAATCGGATGCGTCAACTCTACCCAAACACCTAATCTAGATGATACACTGGTATGCTGCAAGAAGCAATGGAGGATAGCTCAACAGTTGAAGAATCGTTTCTGGAAAAGATGGGTCCAGGAGTATCTACCAATGTTAACTAGACGAAGTAAGTGGCACGAAGCAGTACCTCCTCTGAGCGTGGATGACTTGGTTATCATTTGTGATGCCACCCAGCCAAGGAGTAAATGGCAACGAGGAAGAATAATCCGAGTGTACCCAGCCAAGGACGGGCAAGTCCGGAGTGCCGAGGTCAAGACGGCACATGGAACATTTCACCGACCAGCATCAAAACTCGCCGTTTTATCAGTGTGTGAATCTCGCCTAGAATTCACGGAGGGTGGGATGTCGTAGAAAACTACTTTGCGAATAACAGTCTGAACGATGCCACTCAAAGGCCAACTATTGGAACCTTACCTCGATTATCACCTGGAACGCTGCCATATATTTTCATCATCGAATTCGAAGATTCGACCACCATTTTTAATTTCGAAGAGAACCAGAAAGAAGAAAAGAAACCAGAACAAAGTCAACCATCGCCGAGCAAACACACCTAGTAAAAAAGCAGCACGAGATTTCAGCACCAGAGAATACAATTTTAAAAATCACCTAATTTTAATCACAATGTTAATCTAACAAGTCAATTCATTTTGCAATAAAATTGTCGTAACTTGTAGTGGTCTTTTTTGTTTGACTTTTTCTCGATTACTGAGTCTGCGACAATCTGTTTATTTTGCTTGTGTAAAATTTGAATATTTTTTCTTCACTTCCAAGTAATTGTTCACGTAAGTCAGTTGAATAAATTCTTTAATTCTTTTATAAAGAGAATATCTTTTCTTTCCTTATATATATTTCCTTTGGCTATACGTCGAACCACACTACGATAAAGAACGATTTCCAACAGTTTACTATATATTGCAATAAAGGATGTTGTAGCTCTCTTAATAACCTTTACAATGGTTTTTTATAAGTTGTGATAGCGTGAAAATTGAAGGAGTTATGGTCCAAAAACTCATTGATTTAAAAGAAAAAAACATTAGATGCTTTCCTTATTTGCACTACAGCTCACTTATTTTACGTGCAAAAGACTTTTAACAGTGCTCATTTTAAAGCTTATTTCAAGCACTACAAAACATACTCTTGTATTAGAATGCATAAAATGCATCTGCTCGCCGCTAAATGGCATTGACCACAACGATTAAATTTCAGACAAAATAAAAAATGACTTTGATCTTTTATATCTAGCTTAATATTGTTCTTAGACTTACTTACTTACTTAGGTGGGCATTACAGTTCGGGGTGAACCTGGGCCTCAACCAACATCCTTCTATAACGATTTCGATCTCGGGCGAGCTCTCTCCAGTTTCGCACTCCAAGTCGGTTGAGGTCTTCATCCACTTGATTGCGCCACCTAAGACGAGGTCTTCCCCTTCCGCGATTTCCCTGCAATGTGCTTTCGAAAACCCGACGAGCCGGAGCGTTTGGGTCCATCCGCTCTACATGGCCCAACCATCGTAGCCTCGCGATGCGTACTCTTCTGGCTATGCCCATGTCGCGGTACAGCTCATACAGCTCGTTGTTGTATCTTCTTCTCCACACATTGTCTTCGCATACGGGACCAAAGATCATTCGGAGAATTTTTCTTTCGAAACGACCAAGAGTTTCCTCATCCGCTTTCGATAAGGTCCATGCTTCTGCGCCGTACAGCAGGACTGGGATGATTAAGGTCTTATACAAGGTCACCTTGGTTTTTCTAGAGAGGGTTTTGTTTCTCAATTGCCCTCTTAACCCAAAGAAGCAACGGTTGGCAAGAGTTATTCTCCGTTTGATCTCCGCACTGATGTTGTTGTCCGTGTCTACAGCGGATCCTAGGTAGACGAAGTCCTGTACTACCTCGAAGTTATGTCTGTCTATTGTGACGTTTTGTCCAATTCGTCGATGTTCTGTGTCCTTGTTTGATGACAGCATATACTTCGTTTTGCCCTCATTAACCATCAAACCCATTTTTACCGCTTCTGTTTCAATACTCGCAAAAGCACCTATGACATCACGCTTTTTTCTTCCCATTACGTCAATATCGTCTGCATAGGCGAGTAATTGTACAGACTTTTGAAAGATTGTTCCTCGGGTGTTGACGTTTGAGTTTCTTACAATCTGTTCAAGTATGATGTTGAAGAAATCGCATGACAGTTTGTCGCCTTGCCTAAAGCCTTTTTCGACATCAAAGGTCTCGGTGAGTTCTTTTCCGACCTTGACGGAGCAGCGTGAATTCTCCAAAGTCATCCTGCATAGTCGTACGAGCTTTGCAGGGATGCCGAAACTAGACATGGCTCTGTACAGCTCGTCTCTGTAAATACTGTCATACGCGGCCTTAAAATCGATAAAGAGGTGGTGAATATCGATATTATGTTCTCGGGTTTTTTCCAAGATCTGCCGTAATGTGAAAATTTGGTCTATTGTGGACTTCTCTGGTCTAAAACCACATTGATAAGGACCTATCAAGTTGTTGACGTGGGGTTTCAGACGTTCACATATTACAGCAGACAAGATCTTATAAGCGACGTTAAGGAGGCTTATCCCTCTGTAATTGGCGCAATTGTGAGGGTCTCCCTTCTTTAGGATCGGGCATACGATACTGAGGTTCCATTCATCGGGCATGCTTTCTTTCGACCATATCATGCAGATCAGCTGGTGCATGCTCCTTTCCAACTGATCTCCAGCTGCCTTGAAAAGTTCGGCATCAAGGCCATCTGCACCTGCATTCTTATTTGATTTAAGTTTGCATATGGCAAGCTTAACCTCTTCTAGGTCGGGAGGACGGCATTCTTGATCATCGTCCAAGCTGAATGGGGCAATCTGCCTGACAGCGGAATTTGTGTCTTCATCGCCGTTAAGCAGTCTGCAGAAGTGATCTTTCCAAATCCTCAGTAGCGACTGTGACTCTACAATTATGTTTCCCTGCTGGTCTTTACAGGCTTGAGTTCGGGGTTTGCCACCCTGGCAGGATCTTTTTACCTTTTGGTAAAACTTCCGAATCTCGTTCCTGTCATGGCACCTCTCTATTTCCTCAAATGAGCGCTTCTCATGCTGCTTCTTTTTCTTTTTGAGAAGTCGGTGTTCTTCCCTTCTTCTCTCCTTGTAAATCTCGTTATACTGATCGTAAGCAGCCCTTGTTCGTGTTTGCATAAGCATTTGTCGTGCTCTTTGTTTGGCTGCATTTGCCTGCCTGCATTCTTCATCGAACCATGGGTTTCGTTTTGGTGGCCGAGTGAAACCCAGAACCTCAGAGGCAGCGGTTCTGATGGCTTCTTGGCATTGCTGCCACTGGTCTTCAATGTTTAATGCTGGCGGCATGGGATTCAAGGATAATTGAAGGGACACTCGATTGGAAAAGGCATTGGCAATCTCTTGCGATTGTAGCTTTCCGACGTCATATCTCTTCACAGCGTTAGTTCGCGTTGGTCGTGAACAAGATATCCTCATTCGTACCTTGGCTACAACAAGGTAGTGGTCCGAGTCAAAGTTGGCCCCTCGGAAAGTTCGGACATCTAGAACACTGGAAGAGTGCCTTGCGTCGATCGCAACATGGTCAATTTGGTTGACGGTTAATTGATCTGGGGATCGCCATGTACCTTTATGAATTTTGAGATGCGGGAAGCGTGTACTACTTACAACAAGATTTAGCCCCGCAGCAAAATCGATTAGCCTCAGTCCGTTTTCGGAGGTTTTGTCGTGGAGGCTATGCTTACCGATTGTGTTTCCAAAGATGTCCTCCTTCCCTAGCTTTGCGTTAAAATCGCCAAGAACGATTTTCACGTCGTGTCTAGGGCACTGCTCATACGTTTCTTCGAGGAGCTCGTAGAAACAGTCTTTGGAATCGTCGTCTTTCTCTTCTGTGGGGGCGTGGGCGCATATAAGGCTAATGTTGGCGAATTTAGCCCTGATGCGGATGGTCATTATACGCTCATTGACTGGATTTTGGCTAATCACCTTAGAATACTTTATAAAAAACCAAATTGTTCATTGTTTTACCTGCTACATTTTTGTTCTTTATAAAATTTTCGATAAAACTTATAGTTTTGGAGATATTTGCAATAAATAGATGAAAAACGTGAAAAAATTGTGAATTTTCAATTGCCAATAACTCGAAAAGTATTGGACTTAATAAAAAACTTTATATTTGATATTTTGCTTAAAATTAGGCCTTTTATCGATACCCGAGGTTATTTTGAAAAAAAAAAATTCACCCCCTAAAAGGGGTGGCAACCACCCCCAAGGTGGTGGCGGTGCTCAAATCATTTCCAATTTTGAAGTTAAGGGTAAGATGAGCTTAATTCCAAAATTTCATGCAAATCGGTTCACAGTAAAAAAATTCGGAGATAAGGCCCTATTTTTCGCTTCATTGACTGCACTAAATTAAGTTTTTCAAATAATCTAACTTTTTTCGACCTCTGATTGGTCAGAAGTCACGTATCAAAAGAAAAATTGAAGTTCTGGCCAATTAGAGTCCGAAAAAAAATTAGTATCGGAAAAACTTAATGCGTTGAACGTGCACATTGTTTCGGCGGCCAGAGCCTGGGCCCAGGTTCCGTAACTTTTCAGTTTTCAGACGATCATCGTTCAACCGTCTATCGTAGATTGCGTTGTCAAAAGATTGTCTCATATAATCTTGCTTTCAGTAGTTGCTGGAAAGCTATTTTACTATCTATCGTCTTACAAATTTTGGCAACTTTTTCAGGGTCTTAAACACGTTTTTCTATTGCCTAAAATTCAGACGATAGTCGCCTAAAACGTTACAAAATTCGGACCTTGGATTCCATAACTTTTTATACGACTATCGTCAAATCGTCTATCGTGTTTCGTAATGTCTTCGAAAGATTGTTCCATGTAACTTCACTTTTAGCGATTTAGGAACAGCTACTTATTCAGGTTTCTAAGCACGTTAAGGAATCCCATGCCCAGCTTTCAGCTGGTCTTTTACAAAACAATCATCCTTATTATGAGTTTCACGTGAACAGCTTTTCGCCCGGAACATTTTTGTTCGCCCGGAATTTTAAAAGGTATTATGAGTTTCCCCTGAAGAAAATTCTACTTGGAATCAGAAAATTCACTTCGGAAGAAAGACCACGTTCATTTGCATCAAATGTCCCGTCATTGCTCTCAACGTTTTCACATTTCACGGGGAAAATAGCTCATAATGAGAGAATTTTTGCGAATATAAAAAAATTTTTCCTCGAAACTCATAATAAGGGAAAAGTGAAATGGGATCTTTTTCGAGGGGAATTAGTTCACGTGAAACTCATAATAAGGCTGAATAATTATTCAAAAAACTAAAATCAATAGAAATTTTTGTATTTTTTTACATTTTTGAAGCCAGCGCCAGCGTAGCCGTTGCAATTGTAAAAAAAAAAAAAGCAAATAGGGTGGTGCAATAAAGCTATGGAAACCACGGTGCCTAAAGCATTTCAATGACCTACAATTCTATGCTGATTCCGGATGGTTGTAAGAAAGCGCTTTTCGTGGCAGTAAGAAAATTAGCCGATGAAAAAAAAA
Source organism: Melanostoma scalare (assembly GCA_949752695.1). Lineage (NCBI taxonomy): Eukaryota > Metazoa > Arthropoda > Insecta > Diptera > Syrphidae > Melanostoma > Melanostoma scalare. Next base: position 231,970,629 of record OX456985.1, on the reverse strand, counting down.
ACATTTTTCTGATGTTTCTGGGATTCAAGCCATGGACCTCCCACGTATCAGGCATGCATTGTAAATTGTAACCATTAAGCCACTGGCACCATGTTGATATTATTCAGTAGATTTGATTTAACCCAAGGTGCGCTTTTGTCGCTTCTCAGCAATCATATAATCAGCACACGTGAAAAACCGCTGCATTCATTTAAATTCTCAGCACATAGTGTGACAGATTTATACCTTTGAGAAAAGTCTAGATTTAATACAAATTCAAAACCTCGTTTAATAATTCCAAAACTAAAAAATCTCAAAGGGTCACGTTTGATGTCAGAGTTCGGTTGCCATATATGTAATATAAAAATGCTTTTTGAGGGTGTCCTAAAAAATCTCCTCTAGCCATTTAAACCAGCATATAATTGAGCGTCACGTCCATTCTTCATAGAAATCGTCGAAAAAAGTATTTCTGTTTCTGGGATTTCCAATTTTTCCCAATTTTCTATTTTACTCATTAATTAATGCTATTAGGTTATTAGTAGCTGGTAAGATAACTCTATTCAAAATAACCGGTGAACAATACATAACATTTAAGATTTTCACCAAAATAATCCTTGATAGTTTGAATTGACGTTACCTTACTTGCGTACATTTTACTCAATAAGACGGTAAATTAATTTTAAGTTCTTTTCATTGATAAACTAAAACAAATATGACTTCAAAAAGAACAAGTATTTTATTTAAATAACAAATAAAAACAGGTATTATTGATGAAAGGTATTGCATCCTTATGACTTACGTCAATGACTGCTCATACGCTTGAATCATACTTTTTATGTCAACGTTGCTTAGAAACTGGAGTATTTGATCAGCACAAGCATAGGGAAATCCGAGCAAGTCCTCAAAGAATCTTTGGCCCTGTTCAAGTAAATCTTTTCTTTTAACTCCTTTTTCCATATTCCTCCTTAAGTCCGCTAAATAAATAGGAAATTCAGCTTCATAACACTCCGACATCAAACTGCCAACTATGTCTTCATTTTTAGCATATTTTGCTAGCCAACCAATGTCTTTAGTCAAAATGTCATACAATTTTACTTTTGTGTTTTTGATTTGTTCGTTTTTCATGCGTTCAACTTCTTCTCTACAATCTGCTATTAAAATATGATATGATGATGTACAAAAATCACTGTACATTTCACCTAAAGGCACAAATTGCCTATTTGACTTGTTGAGGTATAAATTCCCAATCTCCATTGTAATTAAACGCTTTATGAGAATTTCACGAGTACTTTCACTATCATCATCATAGTCGTCATCATAGTCGTCATCATAGCGCTGAAAGCCACATCGATCGTAGCGGTCATAGTGCTCATAGCAGTCATAGTAATCTTCATCATCCGAATAATTGTATGATCTTGGTCGCCGATCTGCGTATTTGACGACATATAATCCAGCCACATCTAGTGGTGAAAGATTACGTTTTGTCATAATGTTTACATCAGCACCAAATTTTAGTAGTAATTCAAGTATCGCATCATTGCCCTTTTCACTCGCAACGTGAAGTGCTGTCTGGCCCTCATTATCTACAGCGTCGATGTTGACCCCATGTTTTAGAAGAACCTCAACAGCTTCAAAGGGATTCTTACTTGCTGCTAAATGGAGTGGTGTTTGCCCTTCGATATCTTGTGAGTTGACTTCTGGATTTTCTTTAAGCAAAACTTTCAAAGCATCGGTATGTCCTTCATTAACTGCATAATGAAGTGCAGTTCTACCATATTTCCGATCTTTCGCATTGATATTGGCTCCTTTTTTTAAAAGCAATTCAATAATTAATACATTTCCTTTAGAAGCTGATATAATCAACGGTGTACGACCATCCGCAAGACATTCCACGTCCGCTTTGTATTCTAAAAGAGCTTCAACAACATAGGAGAAGCCTCTTTGGCATGCTAAATGGAGCGTTGTGAACCCTTCTTTTGTTTTAGCATTCACATCAGAACCGTTTTTAAGCAGCAACTTAGCAATATCTCCTCTTGCTTCAATATTTAGTTTATCGTGCTGTAGTGAGCCTATACATCCATCATATTCGCTTTGAGCTGTTAAGTGTAATGCAGTTCTTCCATACCTATCTTTGGCACCAATATCAGAGTCATTTTCAATGAGTACTTGAACAACTTCCTTACATACCTTATTGGTAGCAATCCTCACTAACTCAGAGTTTTCACGTACATTTGCTCCTCGTGCCAACAACATTTCTGTCAAAACTAAGTTAGATGAGTAAACTGAATGGAAAATAGGTGGTTTACCCTCTTTGTCTTTCGCGTTAACATCACCCCCGTGTTCTATCAAAAGTGTGGCTATCTTCACTTGGTCATTTTTTACAGCTATATGCAAAGGTGTACAACCATTTTGACTAAAAGAAACATTTGCACCGAGTCTCAATAAGTCCTTTACGATTTCGAAGTACCCCATTTGAACAGCAGAGTGTAATAGAGCACCATCTTCAACGTCTTCAGGACCAACAGTAAATCCATATTCAATGAGATCTTGAACAACAGTTTTATTTTCTTTGTTAGTTTTATACGCTGCAACTTTAAGTGCTTTTTTGTTACTGTTGTTATCTATGTCTGGGCGGAGTTTCAAAATTTCTCTGACAATTTCAGCATTACTTTTTTCAACAGCTAAGTGAAGTATACTTTTGCCTTCGTAGTCTTCAGAATCAATCTTGGATCCATGATTCAAGAGTATAAAAGCAGCTTTATAACTGCGATTTTCGATTGCTATATAAAGGGGAGTTTGGTTTTTGTTTGTTAGCGCATTCACTTCAGCGTTTTTGTCCAAGAGTAGCTGTATTATATTTTCATTGTCATTTCTGACTGCGTAATGCAGTGGTGTGTAGCCGTCCACATTCGCAATATTTACATCAGCACCTTGATTTATAAGTATACCAGCAGCTTTATAACAACGCTTTTCGATTGCAATGCAGATTGGACTTTGCTTTTTATTTGTCAGGTCATTAATCTCAGCCTTATTTTGCAAGAGGAGCTGTATCATATCTTCATTGTCATTGCTGGCTGCAAAATGAAGTGGTTGAAAACCGTCAACTGTGCGAACACTAACGTCAGCTCCATGACTAAGGAGTCTCTCAACAATTTGAAAATGATTTCTACAAGTAGCAATATGCATTGGAGTAAAGTAATCTTTTGCAACGGCATTCACTCTAGCACCATTATTCAAAAGCAGATTTGTTATTGCTATATCACCTATTTCAACAGCACAGTGGAGTGGAGTATACTGTGAGTTTTTAGAAATACAGTTCACATTTGCTCCAGAACGTAAAAGCTGTTCAGTAATATCTAAAAGTCCTTGAACTGAATAATGAAGAGGGGTTTTGCCAGATGTGTCGAAAACTTCAGCTGCGGCGTTATTATTTAGAAGCAACTGCACAACATCTTTGTTTCCGTTTTTAACAGCATAATGAAGGGGAGTATCCGAAGAAACACCTCTTAGAAGAGTGTTTTTGCTGTTTACTCGGCAGCCTCTAGCCAATAGTAGTCTAGCTATTTCTGTATAATTATTTTTCACCGCAGTCCTAAGCAACACGTAGTCTCCAGCAAGACCATAAGAATCTATCATTTTAATTACTCTTTCTAAATTGCCACTGTTAACGGCGCAAAGTACTTCATAGTTTGGATTCGTCATTGAATCTTTCTTTCACTTCTCAAATGAATGGATCTATCAATTTAAGCTTGCAGCTTTGCAAATCACGAACTTAATCGGTTCTGCAGTGCAGACGTGCCTTTGACAGGTTCAAATACTGCAACGTTCTGAAAAAGCAATATTTGTTTTTATTGTATTTCAAACAAATTAGGTGGTCAAGTTTTGTGATGTTACATGGTTTCATGACAAATCTTTACTTTTTAGGTTTTGTGAAAAAAAATTAAATTATGTGGTGACTAGACAAATCTTTAGAGTTTGACGACCTACCTTCCCATCAAAATCGTAATGAAAAACTGGGAAACAATCACAACTCTTATAAATTGCAAAAAAAAAAAAAAAAAAACGATAGCACCGCCGTATCACTTCCTCTGTGACTGTTCAACACAAATGCACTGCGCGAAAATTGTAAGAGTTAAAGACTCTTTATCATTCCAACGTCTTCAGGCTTTTCTACAAAGGCCTGGAAAGATATTCAAAAGAAAGGAGCTGCCTGGTAGTACAATGAATGGGTATTTAGGTATGTGTCCTTCAGTTAGTATTTAAAAAACTATCGGGGTGGGTAAGGCGCTATGCGTTTTAACAGATTCGATTCAAGTTCATGATATTATTACGTCAAGCTTAACTTTTGCTAGGTCGAAAGGAAGTCAGAGTTGGATTAGGCATCCTGATTCGCAGTGGGATTTATATCTCTATAGCCGCTACGAACTTAGTAGTTTCCAATTAATCTATGAATTAATGAATGTATGTATGAATAATGTAAGTCATAAGTTGAAATGAAACCATTATTGTGGTCCACAAATGCAATTAAATAGTAACAATAAGCGGCTGCTAAGTAAACACAATTACAATCATAGAACTAATCCATTCTATTCTGAATTATTTTTGAAATACGACAGAACCCGTACGAGCTACCGAAAATTTGATGGGATTGTTATATTCGAAACTTGAAATTTATAAAATATGTATATTAAAAAGACAAATGAAATTAAATTTATAATTGTATGCATGTTTGTATGATGAAAAGGAATGTTTTGTAAATGAACTTACTGCAAGTATATTTAAGATTGTGATATTTATTTGCCTTCAAATATTGCTTAAAACAAATGCTTTAACTAAATATTTTCAGTTTTCACTTGAAGACTTTGCAGTTAGAAGGCGACTTTAGCCGGCATAGGGCATAAATTCAAAATAAAAAATATTGAATGCAACACGTAGAAAATCCCAAAAAAAAAACTGCGGTCTGCACTCTGCAGTGGTAGCTTTGTTGTGAGGTGGAATTCAAAAATGTAGTTCGGCCTTGCTTCCACAAGCACAGCACGAAGTGTGCAAACCACGGCACGGCGCGGCAACCTGCAATTGCTACTCGTTTGCTGTCAAAACATAATTATGTTACTTTATTGAGTGGCGACCTACCCACTCAAATAAGAATGCGTTTCCTTATCATATAGCTGGCCACGTTGGTTTGCGATAAAGTCAATTCAAAAATTTGAGAATTCCTCTTAAGTGTTTTCCGTAATTCAAAATGACAGAAACTGAAAATCTTATCTCATCTTCACCTCATCATACATACCCCTCTATGCTTATTGAAACCAATGATCACAGAGTAGAAACAAAGAGTCAATAATTGTGGGAAGGTAGTTTTATATAGCCTACTCCCACCGGAACAAATCTGGGTTTTCGCAAAAATTTCTAAGGCCTTACAAGTTTTCCGATACATTTTTCTTAAACCACATGTTTTCTTAAACGAGAGGCGTTCAATTCGTTTTTTATAAAACCAATTCAAACACATCTAATAAGTTAAATTAATTTTTGTTTGATTCAATTTCTTTATTCTGCAATAAAAGAGCGTAATAATGCTAGGTTAGGTTAGGTTTAGATGGCTGTCAGGTAATAATGCTAAGATTAGTGAATTTTCTCAAAAAAAAAATTGTAAATGTGGTGGAGACGTCAAACAAAAACTGGTGGGAACGGTTTCTAGTGAGAATTTTAACAAATACCTTGATAAGGGATTGTGTTTTTGATAGATTTAGTGAAAATTTTAACAAATACCTAGTTAAAAGAGAAACACAGAAGAGAACGTCCAAAGTTCATTCGCCGATATTCTTAAAATTTCTTTTAGATGGTTCTGTCCCTTTACAGTGTTTTCCAATACATCTCCCACCCACAAAATTTATGGTGAATTTACATGCATCTGCAAGTGCAGATGAAAATCGGAAAAAGACACAAGATATAAAATTCATACTTGTCTGATAGAGAGGGAACGCACCATCTGCACTTCCTTAGTTATGGCTGCAGATGAAACATTATGGGTGCAGATGAACGTGTTCATCTGCACCCATAATCCCTCATCCGCAGCCATAATCTTATTCGTCTTTCTTTTTAACTTTATTTGTGCTTTATAATCTTCATCCGTCCCGCTTTACTTTTCTGCACTTCTGTAGTTGCAGATGCATGTAAACCCAGCATTCAGCGAATTATTACTCTCTCAGAGTATTTTTGTCTGGTAATGCTCTAAAAATTTTTGCCTATTCTCACTTTTCTGTCAAAGTTCGTTCTTATTTTCACCACACGAGTCTGTCAAAGTGCCAACATTTGCAAATCATTTGTAAATCATTTTTTCCGGAAAATTTGCAAAAAAAGTTAAATTGCTAGACTTTCTTTATCTTTTAACTATTAATTTAAATCGTTTTGAAAGGTGAATAATATCTGAAATAGCTAATATTTAAATATTTATAAATAGTTTCATGTTAGACCTGTTTTCTTTTTAGGTACTTTTGTATAATAATTTTATCCATTGCTGGGTAAATATGTAAATTCTCGCGTTTAATAAATTTTATCTGCAAAAAAGCAACTAATTGAAGTTTATACATAATAGCGAAAGCTTCTCCTTCGATCGCAATATCCATATCATACAGCAATAAATCGTAATTGGTCAATCTAGTAATAGTTCTTAAATTGATAAATTGTATTAGCAACTCCCGAAAGAGCAAAGTTTTAGTCAATTGGAATCTAGTTTGAATAGAACTTCTACGTTTTCTTAATGCTTAAACTGCTTACTTTCATTGATCTAAATAATTTAATAAAATACTATAGGTTCTTTTAAATCGAAAAATCCATCCCAGAGTTCATTTAAAATATCATGTTAGTTCTTCGTAACCTCGTTCAAAAGCAAACTCAATTAATTGCTCGAGTGAGTACAAAATCTCTACCTCCAACCTTAAGTTCAACACTAAAGATACGAAGTATTTCCGTTGCATCCAAGACATCGATCAACAAATCTAGTCAGGCATCTTTCTTCACGCTGAACATTCACAGGAGGTACTAAGGAATCCATTTAGAAACTGTTTTTTTGCATTTAATTGTTTTTACCCTAATGATTGCCCTTGTTAACATTTGTTTTGAGTTGCTTGCAACTTTACTGTGTGTTTATAAAGTTTTTTTTTGGCTCACTGTTTCAGAAATATGTCCACAAACAACGCATCGCAGTTTGTGTTGCCCAACACACAGCCAATCGCTGATCTGGAGTGTAAAAATGCATTTACCAATTTGACTGAAAATGAAAAACTCTATGCTCACTACTTTAGTAAAGCATCCTGGAATGGTGGGCTTATTTCACTAGTGCAGTCCAGCCCAGAAGGACCGTTGATCTTTAGTCTACTTCATCGTGTTTTTCTGGGTGAGCCATTAGATGCACTAAAGGCAAGAGCTCTGGAGGGTGGTCTATCGCCAGATGAATTCACGGTAAATATATTCGCTTTCCTTCCTTCTTAGAAATAAGGAATCTTTTTTTTGTTGTTTTTGTTTTATTTAAGGCATTTCTCGTTTATGCATGCGGAGTATTTGCCAACGCCGGAAACTACAAAGGCATGGGTGATAGCAAAATCATTCCCAATCTAAACCAATCACAATTCGAAAAAATTGTTAAACTTTCAAGTGCCTACCAAGCGGACAATAAACTGTCGGAGATTTTGCAGAAAGTCTCATCTCTTATCTATGAGTTGAAACCGCGCAACGAAGTTTTAGGTCTTGCACCGTGTGGTATTACAACCTATTGGTCTGACAATTGCACAAAAGAAGATGCTGAAATTGTCTCCAATTGGCTCACAGACAAACGCATCGAACCCTACATGTGTCGGACATTTAAAGTAGTCGAGAATGGTCGGACGATATATGACATTAAAATAGCATCGGTTGAAACGGGCGACAAGGAAAATATCACCTTGCCTGTTGAAACATACAAGGGTAATCATTTTCGTGTTACTCGTGGTGATTATTCAAAATTATTAGCACTTGTTAATTCAAATCTTGAAAATGCTAAGCAATATGCCGCGAATGTAAATGAAGTCAAGATGATTGAACACTATATTATGAGCTTCCAGGAAGGCAGTTTGCCTGAACATAAGAATGGATCGAGATGGTGGATTAAGGATAAGGGACCTGTTATTGAGACTTACATTGGTTTTATTGAAACTTACCGCGATCCGGCTGGTTCGAGAGCTGAATTCGAAGGATTTGTAGCTATGGTGAACAAAGAGAGTTCAGCAAAGTTTGCTGAATTAGTTGCCAGAGCGGAAAAACTGCTGGAATACTTGCCATGGTCGGTGGAGTATGAAAAAGATTTTTACTTGAAACCGGATTTTACTTCATTGGATGTTTTGACTTTTGCCGGAAGTGGAGTACCAGCTGGAATCAACATTCCTAATTGTAAGTGTTTGACAAGATATCAGAGAGAAGACCACTTATGAAGCAATCGACGTAGAATTGTGTACAATTTTTGGGGACTGGTGGCTAACCATTGTGTATAAAAAAGCGGTTGCTGCAATCGTTGGTGTCCTCCGGTCCATAAAATTGTTAATTGCCTTTTTGACTTACTATAGTTATATACAATGATTTCATGAGTTTAATTTATTTTAACTTAGATGACGAAATCCGTCAGGACGAAGGCTTCAAAAATGTCTCCCTTGGCAATGTGTTAGCAAACATAAATCGCAAGGAGGCGATACCATTCCTCTCCGAAGAAGACCAAGCACTTTTCAAAGAATTCAAAGTAAAATCGTTTGAGGTAAGAATGAACTGATTGATTTTCTTTTTACCCTTCACTACCTTTCTTCATTTGTTCTAGGTTCAAGTAGGTTTGCATGAACTTTTGGGTCATGGGAGTGGTAAGCTCTTCCGCATTGATGAAAATGGAAAGTTCAACTTTGATGTGGAGACGACGAAAAATCCACTGACCGGTGAATCCATTAGTAGCTGGTACACGCCTGGTGAAACATATGATTCTAAATTCGGAGCTCTGGGATCGTCTTATGAGGAATGCCGTGCCGAAGCTGTTGGTCTTTATCTTTCATTGCAAAGAGATATTCTTGGTATCTTCGGATACAAAGACCCACAAGAACAAGAGACAATAATTTATATTAATTGGCTGAGTCTCATATGGAATGGAATGGGTGTTGCCTTAGAAATGTTCAATCCCCAATCAAAGACCTGGATGCAAGCACACAGTCGCGCTCGTTTTGTTATCATGCGGGTTTTACTGGAAGCTGGCGAGGGTCTGGTAACAATTCAAGAAACTGAAAATGGAAAGAATCTACGCTTGACTGTTGATCGGACGAAAATTGAAACTGTCGGCAGGAAAGCCATTGAAGAATTTCTGATAAAGCTTCAAGTTTATAAATCAACTGCTGACATACCATCTGCCACAAAAATGTATGAACACTACTCAGAGGTGTGCGTGGATGGATCACATCCATGGGCTAGATGGCGTGATATCGTCCTGTTGCACAAAAAGCCGCGTATAATTTTAGTGCAAGCAAATACTGAAATCAAGGATGGACTTGTTAATTTAAAAACATACGATGCTTCTCATGAAGGTTACATCAAATCATGGGTAGACCGTTTTCCTAGCACTGATGTCGATGAAATTCTTGAGGAAATAAGTGCAAACGATCGGAAATACTTTCCACTGGCCTTTTCGCAAGCATAAAACAAACACTGAGCAAGTGCATTTTTATATGATAAGCAATGATAAAAAAACAAATTAAAAGCCTCAAATGAAAGAAAAGTTATTCCAGTTGTATTTATATTTGTTTTTAATTTCAATTGTTTTTACTAAAAAGTGGAGTTCACACTGTACAATTAGTTGGACAGACTTCGGTTGATGGATGTTGGATGGTTGGATGTAGTTTGCGTTCAGACTTTTAGATTTGTCGTCCAACATTATGTCATAAGCGCTTCGTTAAAGGGACTTGATTGATCTCGGTGTTGTAGAAGTTTTTGTTCCGTTGGTCGAACTTTTCAATAAATAAAGCTACAAGTCTCGGAGAGCCCTTGGGGCTAACGTATTTTAGGACCTACAATTTTATGCCGATTTGGAATGGCTAAGCATTAAAGCGCTTTTCATGGCGGTGAATAATCGGAGAACTTGCCATATTTTCACAAATGGCAATAGTCGTGGAAAAACAATTGCATGTTTCTGGAAACTCACACATATATTTTGTTATATTTGGCTTATTTCACGATCTATACATTTTAGATGGTCCCTATTATGAGTAGCGAATCGAACGTTCGCTTGCAAGCGAATGTTTTTGCGAGCTTCTTTTATAGCGGTATTATAGGTTGTAGAAACAAAAACTTTGTAGAAAACTTTTTTTTTCGACGTTTAAGGTATGTCAGATAAAAGAATGGACGAAATTTAATGATAATAATCCAATAAATGAGTTTTCCTAAAACATTCGCTTCCAAGCGAACGTTCGATTCGCTACTCATAATAGGGACCTAAACCATCACGCATGTTATGGTGGCTCTGAACTTGGTATAATAAAAAATATAGGAGCGCAACAAGTCGCAGGGAATCTCGGAGCCCAGCGCATTTCAGGACCTACAATTTCATGCGGACTCCGACCAGCTAAGTAATGCCCTTTTTGCGGACTCAATATTTACTGGAGTTGCCAATTTTTCCGAAAGACGAACCTAGTTGCGTAGAAACACATTTTTTTTTTACTATAAAACAATCAATTCTTGGAAAACTACTCCAAAGTCCGTAAAAACCCAAAATTAAATTTTTTACCTGTCGTAGATTTTTCCAAGTATCATAAAATGTATGGGTTTTTGAGTGTACTATAGCGAGTTTTTTTTTTATTATTGTTTTGTTAATTTGTAAAAAATAAAGAAACTCTTCAGGCATTTTTCTGAAAAAAATTACCTCAAAGTCAAAACTTTGCTGGGGGAAGAAAATTTGAACACCATTTAAAATTTAAAATCCGGCAATCCTAAGCCTATAGGAGCCCAACTTAAATACCTATAGTTTTAAAGATTATTATTTCTCAAAAAATTTAATCTAAAATTAGAAGATCAACACTCCACTTCCAGTGAGATCCAAAGTTTCTTTTTCGCATGTATTACGAAGAATTGGAAATTCCTCCGATAGTAATTTCATGTGGTATCCGAGGCGTGATGGTTAGCATGCATGCCTACTTAGGTGGGTATTACAGTTCGGGGTGAACCTGGGCCTCAACCAACATCCTCTCATGAGTTTTGCACTCTAAGTCGGTTGAGGTCTTCTTCCACTTGATTGCGCCACCTAAGACGAGGTCTTCCCCTTCCCCGATTTCCCTGCAATGTGCTTTCGAAAACCCGTCGAGCCTGTCTTCGCATACGAGACCAAAGATCATTCGGAGAATTTTTCTTTCAAAACGACCAAGGGTTTCCTCATCCGCTTTCGATAAGGTTCATGGTTCCGCGCCGTAAAGCAGGAGTGGGATGATCAAGGTCTTATACAAGGTTACCTTGGTTTTTGTGGAGAGGGTTTTGTTTTTCAATTGCCTTCTTAACCCAAAGAAGCAACGGTTGGCAAGCGTTATTCTCCGTTTGATCTCCGCACTGATGTGGTTTTCCGTGTCTATGGCGGATCCTAGGTAGGTGAAGTCCTGTACTACCTCGAAGTTATGTCTGTCTTTCGTGACGTTTTGTCGAATTCGTCGATGTTCTGTGTCCTTGTTTGATGACAACATATACTTCGTTTTGCCCTCATTAACCATCAAACCCATTTTTGCCGCTTGTTTCAATACTCGCAAAAGCACCTATGACATCACGCTTTTTTCTTCCCATTACGTCAATATCGTCTGCATAGGCGAGTAATTGTACAGACTTTTGAAAGATTGTTCCTCTGGTGTTGACGTTTGAGTTTCTTACAATCTGTTCAAGTATGATGTTGAAGAAATCGCATGACAGTTTGTCGCCTTGCCTAAAGCCTTTTTCGACATCAAAGGTCTCGGTGAGTTCTTTTCCGACCTTGACGGAGCAGCGTGAATTCTCCAAAGTCATCCTGCATAGTCGTACGAGCTTTGCAGGGATGCCGAAACTAAACATGGCTCTGTACAGCTCGTCTCTGTAAATACTGTCATACACGGTCTTGAAATCGATTTAAAGATGGTGTATATCGATATTAGGTCTGTTCGTTGAACTTTCCGAAGGGTTGACCCAGGTTTTCTTGACAACCCCATGAGTTGCCAAAAAAACCTGGGTTTTCCAGTCCTCAAAAAACGCTAAACCACAAATCGCCACACATCTCTGTCATTTAAATAAAAACACATGCCATTTGACAGCCCTCAAATCGCCACAGCAAAAAGCAAGGGCGAGTTTGGGGAAAACCTATGGCAAACCTATGGCTCAAAAAACACTCAATTTGACATTCAGGGCGAATTTAGGTTTCTCAAAAAACGCTTTGTGGCGACCCTATGGCAACCCCAGGGCTTCAACGAACAAACCTATTATATTATCGGGTTTTTTCCAAGATCTGCCGTAATCTGAAAATTTGGTCTATTGTGGGTCTTAAACCACATTGATAAGAACCTATAAAAGGTCCGTTCGTTGAACTTTCCCCAGGGTTGACCCAGGTTTTCTTGACAACCATATGAGTTGTCAAAAAAACCTGGGTCTTCCAGTAATCAAAAAACACTACACCACAAATCACCACACATCCCTGTCATTAAAAAAAAAATACATGCCATTTGACAGCCCTCAAATCGCCACAGCAAAAAGCTAGGGCGAGTTTGGGGAAAACCTATGGCAAACCTATGGCTCAAAAAACACTCAATTTGACATTCAGGGCAAATTTAGGTTTCTCAAAAAACGCTTTGTGGCGACCCTAGTGCAACCCCAGGGCTTCAACGAACAAACCTAAAGTTGTTGACGTGGGGTTCGACGTTGACATATTACAGCAGACGTTGACATATTACAGCAGACAAAATCTTATAAGCGACCTTAGGGAGGCTTATTCCTCTATAATTGGCGCAATTGTGAAAGTCTCCCTTTTTTAGGATCGGGCATACGATACTGAGGTTCCACTCATCGGGCAGGTTCCACTTCCGACCATATCATGCAGATCAGTTGGTGAATGCTCCTTTCCAACAGGTCTCCAGCTGCCTTGGTAAGCATGTCTACTGTTAACGCAGAGGGTCGTAGTTCGAATATCAAGAGAAGCAAAAATGTTTTTCCACGCCTTTCGAGAGGAATTGGTAAGTCTTCCTTTAGTAAGTTCATTGCCATGAAAAGCGCTTTCTCGATTAGCCGTTCGGATTCGGCAGAAAATGGTAGGTCCCCCAAAAGGCATGGTTGAGAGAAATGCGCTAGGCCCTGGGGCTTCTCGTTCTATTGCGCCATCTTATTTATTTATTTAATTTATTTAGTTATTTCATGTTGCTCAGCAAACTCAATTTATTAAAATTAATGTATTTTCTCATCCATCCGTTTGGTATCTATGGTTGTTCTCTCCTTTTTCCACAGAAGATCCTCAGATTCACGTGGCAATAAAAAATATACGTGTTTAGTAAGTAACCCAGGTGCTTCTAACCCAAACTAACCATAACTAGATTGTTTCGAATAAAAGAAAAGCCAGATGCAACATTGCAAACAGCAAAAACATTTTATTTATTTATTTATTTATTTATTTTATTTATACAGACGGCGTACCCCACAGGCGGATCACTAGTGTGAAGCAGAAAAGTGGGAGAGTTGTGATCGCTTCAAGATCACTACTCGTAACGCCGGAAATGGAAAGAAGAAGATTTTATTTATACAGACTAATATAGTAATCTTAAATTCCTAAATTAGTACATTGTTTTGTGGAGCACAAGCTGCAACGGCTTTCGGCTCGAAGGCGAAAAAAGAATATAATTATAATAAAGCGTAATTAATATAAAAAGGGAAAAAGAAAATTAATTGTTTTTTTTTTTTTTTTTTTTAAATTTTTTGGTTGAGTTCTTAAATTATGGTTAATTGATGATTGTTAGAATTTTTTACAAGCTGAATTTGTTTAATGTTAGTATTTTATGAATTGTATCTAAGTTTTGTTTGTTGATATTTGAAAGGATTTCGTAAATGCTGTCTCCATTGTTGGGAAGCGATCGTTTGATGTGGTCGAGAAGGTGTTTGATGTCGAATGTTTCCCCGCATTCCGTGCATGTTGGAGGGTTTGCCTTGTTTAAGAGGTGTTGATGAGTTAAAGCCGTGTGTCCTGTGCGAAGTCGTACGTAGTTTGTAATTGTTTGTTTAGCTGTTTGACCTGGGTATACTGGGATATCTTTTTTGTTATTTATCCTTGCATAATGATGCGCATACATACTCCAGTTATTGACTTGAGTTGTTGTAATTATTTGTTGGATAAGTCTTAGAAAGTCTGCCTCGTTGTTTGTTTCGAAGTGTATTGAAGGGAATTTATTGACTGAGTTCGCCGCTGTGTCAGCGTATTCATTGCCCTTTATACCTATGTGCCCCGGTACCCACATTATTTTAATTTTCTTATCCATTTTTATGACAAGGTCTCTAAGTACCGATACCGCAGGTGTGTTGTTATTAAGGTTCGTAATAGCATGAATGACTGAGAGGCTATCTGTGCAAATAACCCAGCACCTTTTAGTATTCGCTGCGAATTTTAATGCTTCGTATACTGCTAATGCTTCTGCAGAAAAGATTGATGCGTGTTCAGGTAGTAGGCCATGTCTTAAAAGTTCACCATTTTCTTTTGTTACTGCGAAGCTAGTATAAATCTTTGTTTTTGACCCATCCGTGAATAAGAATTTCCAGTTTTTTTGTTTTAGGTCATGTTCGGTGGAGTTGAAAATTTTTTGGTAAATATATTTGGGTGTATGTTGTTTAGGGAACTTGGCAAGAGATAGTTCGAAGGCTTCAGGTCTGCAAAGCCAGGGAGGATAGGTTGGTGTTTGCCTATAGCATATTTTTCCAGACAGGTTGAACTTTGACACACTGTTCCAGGCCCGTGAAATCGCTGATTGTACTTTTTTTTTACGAGTTGATCGCTTGGCAGCGTTCGAGGCGTTATTTAATATAGACCTTGAGGGGAACAGGACCTTCGCAGTTAGTTTAAGTGACATTTCTTCATATCTTTCATCAATCGTTGGCAAACCAGATTCAGCCAAAATGTTTTTTATAGGAGTTGTTGGGAATGCGTTGATTGCTTTTCTCGCTGCTTGATGGAATGTTGGCTTGATAATATTAAGTGTTGATTTAGGGCTATTCCCATAAATACATAATCCATAATCTATTTTGTTTAATATTAACATTTTTGTTAAATAGCAAAGTGTATTAATGTGTGTATTACACCTTTTTGATGATAAATATTTGATTACATTTAGCCGTGCAGCGAGTGTTTTTTTCAAATTTATACAATGATTCTTCCAGTTAAATCTGTTGTTAAATGTTAAACCTAATATTCTTAATTCATTTACTGATTCTAATGTAACATTGCTTATGCAAATACTTAGATTAGGGCAAAGCTTTTTTCTGCAAATATGAAATGTTTTACAC
This sequence comes from Melanostoma scalare, assembly GCA_949752695.1. Classification (NCBI taxonomy): domain Eukaryota; kingdom Metazoa; phylum Arthropoda; class Insecta; order Diptera; family Syrphidae; genus Melanostoma; species Melanostoma scalare. The sequence continues at coordinate 231,955,107 of OX456985.1, read as the reverse complement.
TTTTGAAATGATAAATTAGCCCCTGAGAAAGTTGACCATTCTTTTAAATCATTTAACAAATCTACAAATGTTGTTTTACATATTTCTAAATCATTATGTTTACTAAGTATGTACACATCATCTTCATACAGACAATGGTCAAGAATATTATGTTTGTTTATGATAGTACTTATCTCGTTAAATGCTATGGAAAAGAGCATTACGGATAGTGGTGATCCTTGTGGGATCCCATTGTGCAGGGGGAAGTTTGGAGAGTAATGTCGTTTTCCATTGGTCGTTCGGAAGCCTTCTGAACGCTTCTCAAACCATTCCATTGGCATCAAATGACAGTTCCTCTCCTCGAAAAAAGAGAAATTTGATTCTTGATTTGAAGAAGGAAGCGAAGCCAGAAGCACTCACACACTGAAACACTGTTGACGTCAAAATTGACAAATATTATTTGACACCTCTAAAAATTGAAAAAAAGTGACCTGAAAACAATTAATAATTAATTAATTTTGTGAGATGAGTTCTAAAAACATTTTAAGACATATTCCTGTGGTTTTAAGTGAATTATGAAAAAAATGAAAATATTGAATGAAAAAAAAATTGCGCTCGACGTTTCACACCGATACACAATACAAGCAACGAAACATCAAAACAAATAAAAGTGTTACTTTGGCATCCCGGATCGGAGAGTTTTTCCGGATTACCAATGGAAAACGACATAAGTATTATTAATCTTGACATAAAATTTTCTGTTGGAGAGGAAGGCTTTGACGTATCCAAACATTTTTGGACCTATACCCCATTCTCTTAACTTCTCCAGAACTAAGTGAGCTCCTATTCTATCGAATGCTTTCTCAAAGTCGAGTGAAAGTACTGATATGTGATTTTTAGCCGAGATGGCATTTGAGATATAGTTATCGATGTAGAGTAGTGCATCTTGACAACCTCTTTGTGGCTTGAATGCCATCTGATTTGGAGCTAGCAGTTTTTTGAATTCTGTATACCAGAGGAGGCGTTTTGATATTATTTTTTCCAGTATCTTTGAGATGCATGGCAAAAGTGATATTGGTCTGTAGCCGTCGACTCTGTTTATTTGTTTATTAGGTTTTGGGATAGGGATAATACTAGATGTTTTCCAGAATTGTGGTATGACACTTGTGTCGAATATTTTATTATAAATTCCGATTAGAACGGTTTTCGTTTCACTAGACAGATTTTTGAACATAGGGTATGAAAGTCTATCTCTACCTGGCGTTTTCCCTTTTAGCGATTGAAGGACAGATTCGAGCTCAGAAAATGAGATTTCTTGCTCAAGGTACCCACTTTCAGAATTTGTTGACTGATTGCATTTGACGGTTAGACTTTTATCTTTTCTAGTTTTGAAATTTGTATGGAAGTTGTTGTCCTGTGAATATTTAGACCAAGTAGTTGCAAAGTAACTACTGATTTCTCTAGGGTTAGTGAGACATCCTGATTCAGTTTCAAGACATTTAATAGATTGCGGCAAGGAGGATCCACAGAGCCGATTGACTTTATTCCAGATGTTGCTGATAGAGGAATTCGGGTTTATAGAAGAAGTGAATTCTTCTAGACTTTTGGTTTTGTTAGTTTTAAGTGTACGTCTGAAGATTGCGTTGGCTTTTTTAAAGGATATAAGATTTTCTGTTGTAGGTTTTTTTTTAAATTTTTTCCACGCACTAACTTTTATATCCCTTAGGTTAGTAAGATCCGAGTTCCACCATGGAACAGAGTGTTTTATTTTTTTATGGCTAGTTTGGGGTATTGTTCTGTTTGCTGCTTTTCGAAGACTTTTTTGGAAAATGGCTGCTGTTCTATTAATGTTATTTTCTAAGTTTACTGAGATGTTAGTGGTATATTTTATATACTCCATCCAATTTGCTTTGTCAATTTTGAATTTCATTGAGGGCGCATTATCAGGATCTTGTTTTTTATCTATTTTGAGAGAAGTTAAGATGGGGAAATGATCGCTGTTGTGTAGATCGGCCATAGTTGTCCATTGCATTTTGGGATAAAGTTCAGGGGAGCAACAAGTGATGTCTATATGGGTGAGTGTTCTATGCGTCGAAAAGTGTGTGGGAGAGCCATCATTCATTAATACGATGTTAGAATTTATTAAGAAATTTTCTATGATGCCTCCTCTTTTGTTTGTGCATGACGAACCCCAGAGTACACTCCAAGCGTTAACATCACCTCCTATGACTAATGGACCATGTACCTGCGTTAAAATATTTTCCAAATCAGATCTCATAAAAGATTGATCTGGTGGAAGGTAAACATTTATATATGTGACTTTAAGTTTTAATTGGATCTCTACTGCTAGCACTAGGAGATTGGAATTGATGTGAATCTGTTTGTGTGGAATATGTTTTCTTACCATTATCGCTATGCCTTGTTTAGCGGTTATGTTGACGGGAAGATTTAAAAAATAGCCTACGTAAGATTTTGGGATCAGAATGCTAGAGTTATGGGGACAGTGAGTTTCTTGGAGATTCACAATATCTGGATTGTGTTCGGAAATCAGTACTTTTAGCTCATCATAATTATTTGCGAAACCTTTGATGTTCCATTGCAAACTTACGAGAAAGACATTTTTCCACTTTCTTGCATTATTTGTCAACAATGAAAGTGTGGGAGAAGCTTGCTGTGTTGATGAGTTATTATTTTGTGTATTATTTTTTACTGTTAGATTTGAAATATTCGTGTGCGCTGGGTTATACTGGTGAGAGCCAGTGAAGTTGTTTTGTTTAGTGGTGAGATGGCTATTGAGACTCCGATGGCCAGAGGGTGGGACACCTGGGGCATGTTGATGTCCCACGTGTTCCACCCTCTGGGCATCGGAGTCGTTTATGTTGGAGCTATTTTTATTTTTATATACTTTCATCGTCGGTTTCGATGGGGGTAATAAAGTAATTTTTATTATTAATTAAGGTTTGTGTAAAGTTTGAAATCGGTGAGTTTGGATTATTTATGGTTAGATCGCTGATTTGGGTTAGATTTTTGTTAGTTTGTAAAATATTTTCTGTTGGTGATGGGTTTGGTTTTTGTAGTGTATTTGAGCTGCTTGGAAGTGATAACTTCTGATTTGTGAGAGTGTTTAAGATTGAATCTGAATTTTCAGAGCTGTGCTGATGGGGTTGAATATTTAATGGATCTATATTATTGTTGGTTGAAGTTTGTTGTTTTAAATTATGGTTTTGCTGTTGAGTTTGAGTGTGTTCAACAGTGGGATCTGGGGGAGGACTGTTGGCTGAGGTATAGGTGGTTGTATTTATACTTGTGCTTGGAGGCACTTGGCTTGCCGGGAAACCATTGCTTGCCACGTCTGCATATGACTGCGTATTGACTTCGTCATGATATAGCTCGTTATATGCTTGTTTTGCTTCGAACATTGAACATTTCCTTACTGTTTTTATCTTCAAAATCTCTTTCGCTTTTAGGAAACTCTTGCATGTTTTTGATGACGCGGGATGCTCTTCTGTGCAATTTGCACAATATGTACGTGGACATAAATGTGGATCAACAGGTATTGTATTGCAATTTACACAAGATGGAGGGTTTTTGCATCTCTTGGTGGTGTGACCTAAAAGTTGGCATTTTTTGCAACGCATTGGATTGGGGAAGTATTCAACTACCTTGCAGTTATACCAGCCAATGTTGACAGTGCTTGGTGGACGGAAGAGATCAAATGTGAGCAGAATAAGACCCGTTGGAGTTAGGACACCTTCAATATTTTTTTTGAATTTGTATACTTCTGTTATACCTTGTTGTTTCATTTCCTTGACGATTTCTTCTTCGGGTACGTTCGATAGATAGGGCGCGTAAACTGTCCCCTTTGACGAGTTCAAGTTTGTATGGAGGGATACATTGATTGGGCATAAGTTTGCCAAAGTTTTCTTTGCAAGGAAAATTTCAGCTATTTTCTGTGATTTCACTAAGAGAAGTAGGTTACCGTCACGCAGCTGTGTTATTTGCTCATATCCAGTACTGATACCGTCTATAGCTTTTTTCAATAAAAAGATACTGAATGCAGAGAATGGTTTTTCGTTGTTAGCCGGAGAGATCACAATAAATTTTGGATTAGAGCTCACTGAGGAGGTAGGAATCGCAGAGTTTATTTCTATATTCGTGTAATTTGGCTTTTTTTTTCTTTTTTTATTAGAGGGCTCGGTTTGATCTACATCTAGATCGCTAAACCTGTTGCCCGAGAGCACATGTGGCTTTGAGGCCATATCGGCCTTTTTTTCTATATTTTTTCACTATCTGTTTTTAATTTTGCACACACAACTAGCGGGATTACAAAAAAAAAAGTGAAAGAGATAAGAAGAGCTACAGAAGATAGCGGGATAAGTACCAACTGAAGATAAGCGAGGTGCACACGAAAAGAAAACGATGCTGTCGGCTTGAAGGATAGTCGGTGACTGAAAAAAAAAACATTTTATTTACACTTTAATTTGTTTATTTGCTATTTGTTTCGTTTTGCATTTTTAAAGCTATATACAAACTAGTGCTTTTCGATTTCGGCCACACCGAAAAGCATTTGAAAATAAATTAAAAGTTAACCATTTCTTACATAAAACTAAAAACAGCTCTTGAAGTGTCATCGCTGGCTTGGTAGAAGGTAGATGAATGATGTCTCATGTGCTGAGAGGCAGTCGAAAGCGCGTTTTCAAAACATTTTTCTTTTTTTGTTGTTTATAAATACAAAAGCAAAAAGAACACACTAAACCTAACAGCACTCTTCCAAATTAAAAGAAAAAAAATTGATGGAAAGTGCATTATTCAAACTTAAATAACAACTTGACTATTGTTTTAAGATCAGTGTCACTTGATTAAGCCGATGTTGCGATGGCGTTCAAATCACGTGCTGTCATTAAAAATTTCATTTTCAATGTAATTCAATGCTCCAAACACAAAACCACATGAAGGATCGTAATTACCATGAAAATTATGAGTATCATACGAAAGTTTGCTAAGAGGCAACGCCGCAATCTCTTTTTTGTGATCTTTTAAGCTGAAATTGAAAAACGATCGGGAATCTAGATCGGCAAGTATTCTAGTCATTTCCCTGATCTGTGCGTCTTGTTTTTCAACTCGAAAGCCAAGCTCTGAAACAGTCAAGGCTAATTCTAGTTTCTCTTGCCTGGCTGCTTCTTCTTTTTTTGCTTCTTTGTTTGCCGATCTTAAAACAAAAAGATTGAGTAAGAAAGTATAAGAGTTGAATGCAATTTCAATTTTAAAGACATTACCGTACGTATTCAACAATAAGCAGTCCAGCACCGATTGTGAAAATGATAAATTCACCCAAGAGATTTGCTCCCAGTTCAATGGCCATTGGTTCGGTTAGTTGGGGTATATTGGCGGGTTTGCCCAAATTCATGACCCACATTTTGTATTTGACCTCCATCCAATTGTACACTTAAAAATAAAAGCAAAATTGTTAGTTCTAAGAAAAATTAAATTGAACTTTTCGGTTCGGAAGTAAAGAAGAGATAGTGAATGCTTTGGCGGGTTTGGTACTTAACAGGAAAACGCTTTAACGATTTTTCGTACCCATCTTAGGTCACTTTTCATTGGACGAAAAGAACCGTCCAGGGCGTTCAGGAGCATTCTTAAACCGTTCCACAATTTACCAAAACAATTTATCAAAACTGAACTGAAATAATTTTAAGCGTTTCATTGGTTTTTAAAATGAGTTAAGCCAATGACAAGCGACATTAGAGGAAGTAGCAATGTAGAAAATTCAATTTTTGATAGAGCTCTTAGATGACAGCTAGCTCCTCAATCGAGTCCGTTACATAATCTTTATGCTGGTCAAATGTAAAAGAACGACACTACGTTCATTAGAGAGTTGGATTGGTTCTGACCTCGTTCCATACACGACAGGTGTTCGTCAATTTTTTTTAGTCTCAATAGGTACCTACAAACGACCGTAGTTAGGCTACATAAATGACCCGCCCCTTGACTGGAATCGTTATTTCAGAAAAGGTCCAAACACATTTGCCGAGTGATCATTGAGGATAAAATAAACAAAACCTTTTAAGAAAAAGAACCAAATACAACTCAGATACAATGGACCCCACGTCATAGAAGTCCATCCTGCTTCGTAACAGCCACACCATGCGATTCATTTTAGTGGAGGAAAACCTAATTTTAAGAACATAGCAATTTGTTTATGCTCATTCTCGTCAAAATATTAAAATTATGCAATTTGTTAATCACTCCTATGACAACAGCTAACCCTATTTGAAACATTTTTATGCTTACTTTGAGCCGGTGGCATGCAGACATATTTTCGGAAGAATGGATTGTTTTTGGCACTGTTTTTAATAACATTTGCAATGGGTTTGCTTATTTGTTTGATTGCTAGAACACCTAGTTTTGCTGCTGGAAAGGCACCGACCACCATGGTATTTTATGAAAGTTTTCAACGGATCGTATTGGAACTTTTTGTTAAAATCTTTTTTATGATCAATGTTCAAAAGGAAAAAAAAGTGACAGTAGTGAAATGTCATGTGTAAAGTGTTGAATAATTATTTCTGGGCTTACAAAAAGACGTAACATTTTGATGGTACAGTAAGAGCTGAATTTTTAGCAGTAAAAAAACGATTCTTCAAATTGGCAGGTGCATTGGAAGTATCTGTCATCGGAAAGGATAATAAGGCGAAAATGTGAAGACGTATTGTACTTCTAATGCTGGGTTTACATGCATTTGCAACTGCGGAAGTGCAGAAAAGTAAAGCGAGATGGATGAAGATTACAAAGCACAAAAGTTAAAAAGAGAGACGAATAGGATTATGGTTGCAGATGAAAAATTATGGTTGCAGATGAACATGTTCATCTGCACCCATAATTTTTCATCTGCAACCATAACTAGGAAGTTCATTCCCTCTCTATCGGACAAGTATGAATTTTACATCTTGTGTCTTTTTCCGATTTTCATCTGCACTTGCAGATGCATGTAAATCCACCATAAGTATAAATTCCAAAAATAATTTGCTTCGGTCCAAGTAGAAACAAAATTGAGGTAAGCTGTGGAAAAAGTCACAATAATATGCATTACATCTCACTGCAACACAAATCACCAATGGCGATGTTCATACTGGTCGATTCGTTGAAGCAACAAATCGACCGCAAGTCAATACCAACAGATTGGTGTAACAGAGAAAGAGAACAAGAAAACAATCGCATTTATTCGCACGAAGCTTCAACAAATCGACCAATGTGAACTTCGTCAAACTATGTTACAAAAGCATGTGAATATGATCTAAGCCCACTTATTGCCAGCCGCTTGTTACCAGTTCCTGGCTGTAGCAGAAGCAAGCAGTGAATGGCGGCCCGGTCATACTACTCTACTCACCAGCTTCTATCAGCAAACCGTACACAAACGGTTTCTGAACCTTGTTTTTAACATTTAAGCAAATTACAAATATTAGCAAGGGATTTTGAAAGAAAAATTTACTTAAAGTCTTGCGCAAACCAGTGCGGTTGGTGTGTGGGATGCGATAGCGTTAAGGGGAACCTCCATAAGGCTACATGTATTTCATTTTGACAGAAATCGCATCGTATGCACTAGCCACTATGGTTTGCGCAGGGCTTAATACTAAATGATGCTGGAGTATTTTTTTGTTTTCCAGCCGCTTCCAAATACTTTCCGGCTGGAGGCGAGTGCGATGAATTTCGTAGTCACACAAAGCTGGTGGCAGTAGCGGCTACTCGTTTCGCAGCTGGCAATAATCAGCCATGTGTGACCTGTGCTTTATTTGTCAGAAAACATCGAACAGCTTTTCGGAAGCATTCCTCAAGTGAAATCAATCTGAATAGTAGAATTTTCCATTCTGAGGAATTTTCCAATTTGAGTGCTGAGTGGAAAATTGTGACTCTTCTCGAAAGTTGTGATTTGTGAATCATCAATAGGCGTGTTTTTTTGCACGCGGATATAAGCTTCGCCCAAAAAAACGGCTTCCTCAAATTATTCAAATATTTGGCAGCACTGCAATTTGACATAAATAAAATTTTTTTATTTAACAGCTGTTTGTACTAAACTGTAGACTACGATGGCGGTTGTGGAAAACAGCAAGAAGAAACTGTCCAAACAGCAAATGTGGAACTACCCTGTTTACCTTCTTCCCAGATAAGCAATGCTGAGGTACCAGAAGCTCAAATAGTGAATCCAGGAGTCCCAGATAAACTGAGTGTTCAGACAACAAATGCTGGTATGTCAAAAGTAGGAAGTACCAAGCCAACAAATGCATTACCACAGATTCAACCAGTTCCAAATCAGTTGGAAAATCCTTCTGTCAATCGACAATCACCACAGGCTTCGGGGAATCCAGAATCTGATAAGCAATCCACAAATACCGCATCTACTTTGACTTCAACATCGCATGTCCTAGACTGCATAGATTCTATTAAAACTCCAGAATCGACGACCGTGCTAACAGAAATCGCACCTAACCCTGCAACACCACCAGAACATAACTTAAACAGATGTGATGCAGATGTGAGGGAGTAGGGATTCCATTAATGCTTTTTAGCCTTCAAGTGGATGGCTGTGTCCTTACACAAAAGCATTTAAATACACCATTGGTCGAGTCCAAATCCCAACGATTGTTTTGACCAAAGCACGTACCTGATCAGTAAGTACTCTGTGAAACAATCTCAAGGATTCAAAGTGATGGTTTCTTGTGTTCTTAGGCCTCGACGAAGAACAGTTACGAAAGATCTCATGTCTCGAGTTTGTGATGCATGCTCCCAGCAGCTACTACCATGACAAAACGACACCATTTCCACCGCCAGACTCGATGGACTACGACACCAAGCCCGGTGGTTACATCTGGACAAGCATGCGTGAAGTGGAGCGTAACAAAAACCAGAAGGAAACAGTCGATGCTTAGTTTTTCATTGAATTTATTAGTTTCTACCACAATCATACATACGCTTAACAAACGATTAAAAATAAACTCGACTTTTAATAGAAATCTTCCTCGGGGTCTTTGGATTTGTGTTGCTGGTTTTTGATTTGGTCTAGGTCTTGGTTGGAGTACATGTCAGCCACTTGGGATGCAGAGGTGGCATCTTCGGGTGATTTGTCATCTCGTATCCGAATGAATCGCGGAAAACGCAGTGGGATGCCCTTTTCGGGATCACAATGCACGGCGTCAAACCACTCGTCCGGCTCGTGGGAGCTGTCGTAGCGGTAGTATGACTTGGGCGTCTTGATCACGTGCTTTTTGAAGAACTCAGCATGCGTTTGAAGGTCTTCGTCACTGAAACCTTTAAGAGCGGTTTAGAAGTTTCTTGAAATAGAGACACTGTGGCAATCTTACCTGTTCCAATTTTGCAAATGCTCTGGTACTCCTCGTTGTCGGCGTCGTAGCAGGCCAATAGAAAGCCTCCGTAGATCCCAGTTCGCTTTCCTTTGCCAATTTAGCCGCTAACTACCAGCACGTCCAGGAAGTCTCCAACACCGCTGAGGTAGTCCTTAAGTTTCAGCATTTCAGGATTCAAGCATTGGTAAATGAGAAAAAAAAACATCCGAATTTGTTTTTATTTGCTTTGTCAAACGGATGAATTTTGAATGAATTTTTTGACATTTCCAAAAATTCATCTACACCATCTTGGTAGCACTTGCAGTTTATATTCGCTTCAGAAATAAACGTAGATGTTTATCCTCGCTATTCGCTTATTTTGTTGTTGTTTTTAGCATTCAAAAATTTTAACAAGCGTATATGCGCGTGCAAAAAAACGCACCTAATGACTTTGGACCGAATCGGGTTGTAAATCGGGGAAAGCCGCACAAAATATTTTTATTGAAAATAATTTCGTTTATTACTATCCTTAAGTATAATCGAATCTACTAAAACTCGCATAAAGGTGTCGCTTGCAAGCAATGTGCCATCTTTCTGTCTCTTTTTGAAATATCAATTTTTGGCGCCTGTTTTGCAAAAACGTTCGAATTGTATTTCTGTTTTCTGAAATCTAAACTGACTTCGCCTCTCAGTAAACATTAAACGAAATTTGTGTTTTGCCAGTAAATAATTTTAGAACTCCAATTTTTAATCAAACCGAAACATGCATAAAGAAATCGGTGAACAATTCGAAGAGCTTGGTTGTACTCCTTCCGAAGAAGTTCTGGACAAATGTAAGTTAGCAATTTTGTTAAAATTTTAGTGGATTCAGAAGTCTTGAAAATGTTTTCTTATTTTACAGGCGTAGAACTTTGCTACACTTATAAAATCAGTGATGCAATGGATTTTGTTGCCCAATGGATGGCATACAGTGTTTCTAATTTGGACGGAGCTGAACCAACCATCCCATTACTACTTGAAATGGAAAGGAAAGAATTCACTCTGAAACGTGAAAAAGAATTGATAGCTGCACAGAGTAAAAAAAAGAAGGCAAGTCATTTGAGTGATTTAGGAGCCTTTGGATCTCCGTCAAGAAGTGCTTCGAATGCAATGGACGATGATGATCATATTATGGATTCCTATGTCTGCATGACTCCAAAGGTAAGTGCGAGGATATTATTATTTTTAAAATTTAATTAGAAACGAACTGAGGTTGATGGAGATGTAAGGAAGCATTGCAAAACATTTCTTTAGATGGCGCTAATTTATCTAAAGAACGAATTAATTCATTGTAAAAGTTCCATAGGTTAATTAAATCACTGCTGTTGTGAGTTCCTTGATTTTACATATTTTCAAAATAATGGTAGCAGAAAAAACACGATAAATGACAAATGCACTTAGCGACAGAAACAAACGGACAGCTTGTGTTCTATAACAAGTGTTACGTTTGTTCTCATCGCACCTTGACACTTATCCCATAATCATTTCCAGGTAAAAATTTCCGAGTTCACTTCACAGTCTTATCATTTGAAAGGATCGTTAACATAAATCAGCATTTGAGTTTGTTTAATGAGAAGTTTTAGACTTAAGCTTAATAAACTGTCAGGGGTAGACAAGGTCTTCAAATAATGGGCCAAAAGACCGTGCAAAGAACAACCAGAGTGTCGAACTTAACAAAAAAAATTGCATTATTACCAAGAAACTTGGAAGCATCTCAAAGGAGGTATCCAGAGAACTCCATCAAAAAGACAATATAATGCAATGTTCAGACACTATCACAAAAGGAAATATAAAAAAAGCTGACCAAAACACTCCTGGTATCCTGGTAAAGACAGAAATTATTCAATTGGCCTCTGACATGGAACAATGCAAAACCGGGAGGTTTGCCGACATTTTCTGGGAAGAAAAAGAAGAAGAACCAACCAATCCAAAACCGTTATAGAACTCAAAATCGAATATCAACAAACAGTGTTTACAATAAAAAAGGACAAATGGCTCCGGACCTGCTCGTGGAACGTAAGATCTATTAACGAATTATTAGCGAACGCCATGGACTGCTGCAAAGCAGATATAAGTGCGATGGAGCGGGCTGGGCATAAAGAAGATGAAAAACTGCGACATATATGGTAACTGCTACAGACAACAGAAACAGCGCTATTTTGGTGCGGTTTTGTCGTTAGAGGAAGACTCATGGCTAAGCTTGTTAATGAGCGTATAATGAACATCTGAATCAGGACTAAATTCAACAACATTAGCCTAATATGCGCTTATGCCCCCCCAGAAGAGAAAGATGACAATTACAAAGACTGTTTCTACGAGCTCCTCGAAGAAACATATGGCCAGTGCCCTAGATACGACGTGAAAATCGTTCTTGGCGATTTTAACGCAAAACTAGGGAAGGAGGACATCTTTGGAAATACAATCGGTAAGCATAGCCTCCATGACAAATCGATTTTGCTGCAAGGCTAAATCTTTTAAATAGTACACGCTTCCTGCATCTCGAAATTCATAAAGATACATGGCAATCCCCAGACCAATCAACCGTCAGCAGATTGACCATGTTTCAATCGACGCAAGACGCTTTCCAGTGTGATAGCTGCCCGAACTTTCCGAAGGCCAACTTTGACTCGGACCACTATCTTGTAGCCAAAGTATGAATGAGGATATCTTGTTCACGACTCGCAGGTGTTCTTCAATTATCCTTGAATCCTATGCCGCCAGCGTTAAGCATTGAAGACCAGTGGCAGCAATGCCAAGAAGCCATCAGAATTCAGAACCGCTGCCTATGAGGTGCTTCGTGCTGGGTTTCACTCGCTGGTTTTCACCCCCAAACGAAGTCCATGCATGGTTTGATGAAAAATACATGCAGTCAAATGCAACCAAACAAAAAAGCACGCAAAGCAAAGCTAATTCAAAAACGAACAATGGCTGCTTACGATCAGTATAACGAGATTTACAATGAAAAAAGAAGGGAAGAACACCGAATTCTCTAAGCTAATTCAAAAACGAACAATGGCTGCTTACGATCAGTATAACGAGATTTACAATGAAAAAAGAAGGGAAGAACACCGAATTCTCAAAAAGAAAAAGAAGCAGCATGAGAAGCGCTCGTTTGAGGAAATTGAGAGGTGCCATGACAGGAAGTTTTACCAAAAGGTAAAAAGATCCTGCCAGGGTGTCAATCCTCGAACTCAAGTCTGTAAAGACCATCAGGGAAACATAGTTGTAGAGTCACAGTCGCTACTGAGGATCTAGAAAGATCACTTCTGCAGATTGCTCAATGGCGATGAAGACACAAATTCCGCTGTCAGACAGATTTTCTTATGCAGCTTGGACGATGATCAAGAATGCCGTCGTCCCACCCTAGAAGAAGTTAAGCTTGCCATATGCGAACTTAAATCAAATAAGACTGCAGGTGTAGATGGGCTTGATGCCGAACTTTTCAAAGCAGGTGGAGATCAGTTGGAAAGGAGCATGCACCAGCTGATCTGCATGATATGGTCGGAAGTGGAACCTGTCCGATGAGTTTAACCTCAGTATCGTATGCTCGATCCAAAAAAAAGGAGACTTTCCAATTGCGCCAATTATAGAGGAATAAGCCTCCTTAACGTCGTCTATAAGATCTTGTCTGCTATAATGAGAACGTCTGAAACCCCACGTCAACAACTTGATAGGTCCTTATCAATGTGGTTTTAGACCAGAGAAGTTCACCATAGACCAAATTTTCACATTACGGCAGATCTTGGAAAAAACTCGAGAATATAATATCGATATACACCATCTTTATATCGATTTCAAGGCCGCGTATGACAGTATTTACAGAGACGAGCTGTACAGAGCAATGTTTAGTTTCGGCATCCCTGCAAAACTCGTATGCAGGATATTGTATAAAACTCAAACGTTAACACCAGAGAAACAATCTTTCAAGTCTGTACAATTACTCGCCTGCGCAGACGATATTGACGTAATGGGAAGAAAAAAGCGTGATGTCATAGGTGCTTTTACGAGTATTTAAACAAGCTGCAAAAATGGGTTTGATGATTAATGAGGGCAAAACGAAGTATATGTTGTCATCAAACAAGGACACAGAATATCGAAGAATTGGACAAAACGTCACAATAGACTGACATAATTTTGAGGTAGTACAGGACTTCGTATACCTACGATTCGCTATAGACACGGAAAACGACATCAGCGCGGAGATCAAACGGATAATAACTCTTGCCAACCGTTGCTTTTTTGGGTTAAGAAAACAATTGAGCAACAAAACCCTCTCCACAAAAACCAAGGTAACCCTGTATAAGACCTTGATCATCCCAGTCTCTAGGTTCGGGAAGAAATCACAAACTTTCTAACTTATCTTCTTCACACTAGTGATCCGTCTGTGGATTATAGAAATAATCTCGCTGAAACTTGTTACACGCTTTATAATTTCATAATGACACGTGAAAAGGCTCATTCAATCCGAAAAGTTATTCGAGTTTAAGGGTGGAAAATATATTTTTCCGATCATCATATCAAAAAGTACCTACGAAGGAGATATATAACCTAAAATTTTCCACAGCACAACTCTTTTTATTTTTATTTTCTTTAAAAGCAATATTTTGGTGTCCATACCCGTAGTGTAGAGGTTGGCAGGTCTGCCTGTTCGTGGGAGATTCGAGCTTCGAATCTCAGCAGAAACCAAAAATTGGAAATTGGCAATTCATGAAAAGCACCTATTCGATTAGTCATTCGGAATCGGCAAAAAATTATAGGTCCCCTTGGTAGAAACAACATTTTGCTGTGTGAGGGAGTTCTGATAGTAGATCTCCCAACATACAGGGCAGGGAGTAGATCATTCGTATTACTCTAAAAATGCTCCTTATTATAAAGAGAGTCCATTGGATTCCTCGGCGGACAAGCAAAGATCAATGATTTCCAATCGTGTACCTACATGTTCGATGTACAGCCACATTGCTATCTTTTTTCAACTATGCGAATTGAAAATGATCTGTGTCTGATTTGAGTATCAAATCTAACAATCGGTTCTTAAAATGAAACGACATTGATTTAAATCCATGCAACAGTTCAACAAATTCTATGATTTTCCAGTTTTCCCAAACATTCTTTCTTTAAAGTGGAAAAACGAACCTCATGGCTTTATCTTCTTCCTATGTACAGATAAAGCGATTAATGCCAAATACTCGTAGCAACAGGAAAGACAAAAAAAAAAAAAAGAAAAAACTTTCAAATGCTTGATACCCTCCTGGTTATTATTGTTATTTTTTTCTTAGTCGAAGAGAAGAACAAAACATCGCATCAGTTTAGTACATAGCAAAGAACATAATGTTAGAATCTACAAGAATTACCATCCGCAAGAAAAATAACAGCACACAATGATCATCAACGAAGAAGATGCTTCAGAGAAGGTAAACTGACAAAAGCAAAAGAGGCACTATACTTACAAGGCATAACAATGGCACCGCAATATTTCAAGATGAATTTCTTCTGTTTTACATAGAGCAAGAGTCTTCTAGCTAGAAAGACTGATTGAGCAAAATTGAAGACAAAGAAGAAGAGGAGCCACAACACTATAGCACCCAACCTAGAGGAACGATTTTTTTTTTATATATACATATATATGCACAAGAAAGTCGAAGGAAATTATCAAAAGCGGGGGTGAATTGAGGATGTATGTTGTATGTGTTGTTGAGGGGCTATAAGAAGAACTTTTGTTGATTCTTTCACGCGCCAAAGAGCTCTTTTATTATAACACCGCGTATCAGACACGGTTAAGTAGCACGCATTTTTAAGGAGATGAGTTCATCTGATTGACGTATACATAGAGTAGTAAAGTGGGTAAAAGAAATGACTGGCAATTATATGATAATTTTGTTTTTTTTTAACCTAAGGAAATGTAATTAAGAGGATAAAGTAAAAAAAAAACAAAGATAATAAGTTCTGATTACATAATCTCTTGTTGTTTGAGAAGACGGATTGCTGTAAAGTTAACAAAGGCTAGCTTTTGCTAATAGTCTTTTACAATCTAAATGCTGATATTGATACTGGACCGCTGTTACTAGAGTGTAATAGAAAAACAGCGTCGTGAAAGTTCTACGGACATTTTTGTTGACTGGAAAAAAGGTAAAATGTGCCGTGTTATACAAGAAGCGAACAAGGGTTCGTGGAAGAATGTAATAGCAACAACGGAGACAGACTAACATTGAAGCCATTTATGTTACCGACTTAAAAGGTTTAAATAATTCAATGTGGTGACGTTGAGAGAAACGAACCGTATAACGAATCGGCTACTCGCAGAAGGTATCTCAGTTCATTTTTAAATTTGAATAGGTATGCTCTCTCATACTGCCTGTCGGATTCTACTAAATAAATAGAGTGACGAAACAAAGCTATGGTAACCTCGGAGTCTAACGCATTTCAAAGATCTACAACTTCATCCTATTCCGAGTGGCTAAGTTGTTAGAAAGCGTTTTTCATGTTAGTGTGTATTTCTCTCGGGAAACTTGCCTTTTCTTCGCGAATGGTGATCACCGTGAAAAGCATTTTGCTGCCGCCAACCTGCTCGACTTATCAAACCGTTGGAAGAAATCCAGCCATTCGACAAATGTTTCTTAATTCTTCGTAGAAAGTTGGAACAATATCCACTCAAAATGATATCGAGTAAACATTAGTTAAGTTTACTGCTCAAACGATTCAACAACTCACGTCTTATATTCTGTTTGTTTACAAAATATCTCCAACATTCTCTCTTATAATGCCTATGTTCGTACAAACATTTGTCCGGCTCGTTTAATCTTCATTATTGAGATACCTACTATGAATTCAAGGGTAAGGGAATTCGCAATAACTGCAGGCGAAGCATATTTCTACAGAAAACATTCAAATCATAATACCCAAGAGCCAAGATCCACCAGCAGCTAGTACTCCAGCGGATAGGAATACCTTGTTTTTTGTTTCTGTTTTACTTTAGCATCAAGGAGGGCCCTTGAGGCTTGGTAAGGTATTAGTGGCGTTTTTTTTTGTGTGAAACTTTATAGTGTAGCTTAGAGACGAACAAGACTGCAAAGACAACACAAGATGAAAAAAAAAATGGTTAATGTCGCCTTCCAACGAGGTATATAGAATTTCTAATGTTGTTATTAGGAACACTACCACTTGGAAGTTTAAAAGAGTTTGTTGTGTAGTGGAACATCATTACAGCATTGAAAACATGAACTTTATATGTATTCTTCTTCCCTTTTGGCATCAAATTGATCTTTACTACAAGTATTATTTTTTATTTTTATTTTCTTCTTCGTCTTCCTGCATTAACGTTGCATGTACCTTCCTTCTGCTGGTGTACTATTTAATCTAGAGGTAAGCAAAAGCTGTCAACTGCAAAAATAAAAGTTGAAATTGCAACAGTTGGTTGAGGTGTTGCCATTGTGCCGTTCGTTTTGTTCTCAAACAAAATGTTAGCGTCTACTACAAAATCCATCGCAATTTCCCAATATCTGTTGATGGAGTATTAAAATGGGTATACAATTTCACGTCATTTGTATAAGCTTTTCGGATATTCATTTTTCATGTTTCCTAAACACTGAAGTTGCCCTTTAGTGTTCGATGTCACTTTTTTTTCGTTACTTCAAATGTCAAATTAGCTATTAACGGCAAAGAGATTATTTGCAAACAAAAATACAGGACTGTGGTAAAAACAAGGTACTGTCAAACCCACTTAAAGGAAACTAAACACTGAAGTTGCCCTTTAGTGTTCGATGTCACTTTTTTTTCGTTACTTCAAATGTCAAATTAGCTATTAACGGCAAAGAGATTATTTGCAAACAAAAATACAGGACTCTGGTAAAAACAAGGTACTGTCAAACCCACTTAAAGGAAAATCCGTTTGTCTGAAACTATTTTTCTCCCCCCGGTGTTTTCCGAACCTTTAAAACACTCCGTTTGAGTGAAACTCACTTAAGTGAAAAAACCAGATGTATTTTCTTGCCTTGTTTGTAAAAGACAAACTTACAATTTCAAAGCTACTCGACGAGGGCGAAACACGAATAAAAATCCAGTCCAATTCAATTGCAGTGCGCTGACTATATGGAGAATCATCAAACAACAAAAAAAAAAAATAATAATAAAGTTTGTTATTCAAACTATGTTACGTTTAAATTATAATTTTTGTTCCAACTCGAAAAGATCAGCTCAATAGATTCTTACTATTAAAATGATTTTTTGTCTTATCCGCTTACATTACAGTTTGCGACATTTTCAAGTTTCTTTTATGCTAGTTTGATTGTATTTACCTTAAATTTGTTGGTGGGTAAAACAATCAATCAAACAAAGCGATCATAAAAAGAGGATCAACATTATTGAATTTTGTGTGCAAAAAAAATTTTTTTTTCTCATTAACGGAGGCTTTTTAAAAAGTTCCGTAAAATTCCGCTTTAAAAGTGTGCTTAGACAACAGTTTCAAGTGCAACTTTTACATGAAAAAATTTCAGCTTTCAGCTGCACATATTCGCACATTATAAAAATTTGATGGTTATTTCTAGATATAGGCGAAAGCCGAAAAAACTGGGTGGAGGTATCAACCTTTGTGTATTTTTCCGTATTGGTTCTTTTATTTGTATTGGCTGCGAAATCTAGTTGGCATCGACAGCAAAAGAAACCTTAAAAAGCATAACGATGACATTTTGAAAGCAATAAAAATGAACTAAATGGGGCCCACCAGCCACCAAGCTTTTAAGGTATCATTAGAAAACATGAACGATTAGAGTTACTCAGTGAATTCCCTTTGATTTCAACATAACGTTTTTAAGATTTCCGTCGTTTTACATTTCCAATCCTAATTTATAAGTACTTTGACTTAATGCATAGGGATTTGACTTATCACAATCGCATCGTACGATCTCACCGCGTTGGTTTGGCCAAGGCTTTATTCTTCGAAAAATGTCTTTTTCTTATCTTCGATGTTGTATTTTTATATTAATAATCTGGATTTGTTTAGGACTCTTCTGATATCTGATGCCAGGTTTCGAAAATTATACTATGGCATGGTTAATTCGGGTTTTTTCAAGTTAAACAAAGGCTCAAAGATATGAGAAAACCTCATTGTTTTCAAATTTCAATATCCAACGTTCAATATAATTTTGAGCTAAGATTTTAGCTCAGCGCGACAATAACCTTTAAAGATATGTGAATTGATTACGAATGGAAAACCAATGTATGCCTGTGTTAATCATTCACATTTTCAATTGCGACCGAAATTTTGTAAGTAAAAGTTACGCTCGTCTAGTTAAACTTTTCATCTACAGCACAACACACCTACTGTAAGGGAAAATCTGTAGAAACGGCCCTTACATACATACCCTGGTTCCTACTATCGAATATTCCCTCCATTACAAAGAATACACTCTGCATTCCAAGACATAGAAAGTGCCTTTAATAATGTTAGTAACCTTGCAATTACAAGGGCACTGACAAATTTTATAGTAGATAGTAAAATGCTAAAAACTCGGAAACTCAACTCTAAGGGGCTTCTCTGCAAAGAGATCTGTCAGTAGAGGAACACCACAAGGCGGAGTCCTATTCCCTCCTCCATGGAACCTAGTCGTCAACGGACTTCTAGTTGGCTTAGAAGCTGAAAGATGACGTCTCCGTTGCCGTATCAGGTAAACATGCTCATTGCTCACGTTCTTATAGACCTGATGCCACCCGCTCTAAACAAACTAGTAAAATGGGCGGGAAAAAGTGATCTAGGGGTCAACCCCCAGAAAACTGAACTCGTTCTCTTCACCAGGAAATACAAAATTCCTCATCTAATAACTCCATCAATCAATGGAACCCCACTTAAATTTTCAGACGAAGCTAGAATCCTAGACAAAAAAGTTAAACTGGAAATCTAATATACAGGAAAGAGGTCAGGTCGTCAGAATAATACTCACATACGGAGTAGTGGTATGGTGGAACGCTCTTGATAAAAGGACCTACTGCGATAATCTAAGCATGGTCCAACGAACAGCGAACTATCTGAGAAGATGAAGAATTCTTGAGAGAGAGAGAGATGATGCAATTCATTTCTATAAAGAGAAGAAGGGGTTGGCTGCGGGGTGTACTCAGACAGACTCAATGTAAGTCTCTCATTCCGCCTTCCAAGCCATTGTAAACGTGATATACCAGCGAATATCCGGATCTTCTCAGACAGTCAAGCAGCCATCAAATCAGTCGTCGCTGTTTCTACGAACTCAGTAACCGCCCTCAACTGTCGCGTATTTTTTAGGGAGATGGCTGAACAGTTCAATATTCAAATTGTTTGGGTGCTGGGGCACAGAAATATCCTACGTAACTGCAAAGCCGATGAACTCACCAGAAAAGGAACCGTTGTACCGATCTCAAACAGCAGGTTAAATATTGGTTTACCAATTGCTACATGCGAACTTATGCTAAAGCAAGAGGCAATAGATAGAACAAATAATAGGTGGAACAATATCACTTCGTTTGTGGCAACAAAACAGATATGGCCGGGGCTAGATCTAAAACGCACAAGACATTTGTTATCCATAACCAGATTCCACGTTAGCTCCGTGATCAATGTCATCACCGGACATTGTCTGATAGGTAGACATGCGATAAGATTCGGCGTTTCCTCTAACGACTTCTGCAGAAGCTGCTTAGATGAGGAGGAGGAACAGACACACAGGCAGTCCTACACAAAAGAAAATTGCTTCTAAGAAAATATTTCCTTGATGATCTAAGCGATCTGTCGAAAACAGACACCCTTCATCTCTTTCGCTTTATCAAAAGCTCCAAGTGAGGTACTCCCTCACATAATTCTTATGTTATCACAATGGACCTAATATTGGTCTAAGTGTGTCACTTGTTCTCCCGACATCCATTTAAATCTAACCTAACCTAGTTGAACATATGCACAAGCAAAACATTATTTTGGCAGAATATAGATGTAATAATTCATTGTGTCGCTCGACGACAGTTGCAGGTACCTACTTGGTACCTAACTCAAGCCTTTACGTCATAAAAGTTACTACGTGCTGAAAGCCCCATTTTTCTTTGTTGAAAGCTAAGTAGACGAACTTTTTGCAAGTCGTTTAATTTATGCCCCACGGGGCCACGGTTCCATATTGTAGGTACTTACTACCAAGTTATATCCCCACAGCAACACTAACATCAAATGACTCTACTGTAAAAGCAGTAATCCTCATCAGCGTATTTTAAATCTTGTGACTGTGAGCTGAGAAAATTAGAGAGTTGAGAATGAGATTTAAGAACCATGCAAATGCAACCATCTCTTGCTCCAGAGAGTATTTTCCACCACACAAACACGAAAGTATCTATACCTAAACCTATTTCTCCGTCCCAATCCTATCCGAACATCTATCATTATGATCACGTAGAGTCCGAGTCCGAGTAGGTACTACACACTATGTACTAAACGCAAACTAAACTAAACAAAGCATCATTGTATTAGTTATCTTATATACCTTGATTAGTATACCAATAAATTGCACGAAAATTCAGAATAAACGAACAGAATAATAAATAAATAATTTTGTACCATGATTCTCTTTCTCTCGCGTTTTGACTGCTGTTGCTGCATGAAGTTAAGTGCTTAGTGCTGCCGCAAAGAAACGTAGGAAGGTATAATACAACAACATAAAAAAAAGAAAAGAAAAAAAAAATATTTTGCGATTTTCCTTTCTTGACTTTCTGATTTTTTGATGATTGTTGTTACATTGAACATTATATACAATTATTACGATTCCTTTTCACATAAGCTCGCTCTACCATATTGGAGTACAATAACATTAGCAACGTTGTCAATTTTCAAAATATATATATTTTTTTTTTTTTGTAAAAATCGGTTTACTTAAAAGACAGGTTAACACTGCATAATGTGTATTTTTGTTTTGGTTCAGATTTAAGTGTTTGTTTTTTTGAAATGAGTCTTACACTTGATTTCTTAATTGACCGTTTTTGTTCGGTGTATACTTTCCCAGTTGAAATGACAGTTTTGGATGGCGAGGCCTATTCCACGATGGATGAGAGTACCAATGTAAAGCTAATTCGGTTGATGACGATAGCCTGTGAGTATCTAGCTATACATCAACTGCTTAGAAAGTTTAGAAATAATAAACTTTGTATACAAAAAGAGTTGAACACGCTTTAAACAAGACTCCTTATAAAAATTGGTCTTAAGTTTGACAAGCCGAAGTCGTCGAACTTGAATTGCAACAAACTAAATCTGCTACAAATTAGGTCTGCTAAGATCAAAAAGTTCTAACTGTTGCGGCTATATGTGTTAACAGATACTTTTATCTACAGAATTGACAAAAAATGCTGGCAAATTTTTATATTTTTCAGTAACGGAGTGAGACAACAGTTCAAGCTTTTACTAAGCACAGTGAGTGGTACCGGTGGTTAGTATGCCGGACTATAAGGTCCGGAAGGACAGAATATCGTAGGTCCGCTTGATTCAGCATAGAAACGGTTGAGAGAAATTCAATAGGCCTTGGGGTGCATCGCGACCTGTTGCGCCCAAATGTTTTTTTTTATTTAAATGTAAAACACTATTGACCTTTTGCATAACTTTTGTGCTAAAAAAAACTTCACATTCTGTTAAAACTATGATAAAACAGAGTGAACAGTTGTGCTTCAAAAAACTGCATCATGTGCAGCTTATTGTTTCGATTTATTCTCCGTTTTTTATCAAAAAACAAAATAAATCAGTGTCAATGAAATATTGAGCAACCAAACTGTTCGTTTCATGAGTAAACAACACTAAAGTAACATAAGTGGGTGAGTTACCCACAATTTATGCTTATATTTGAATTTCATCGGTTGGCTCTTTGGCCCTGTTTTTGGTTTTTGTTAGCTCAGCCAGCGGTTTCAATTCTTGAATATACCAACTTTGCATGTCATACAAGCATAGTTTTTCATTTCCCTTATCAATATCAGAACCCGTAGATGTATGCATGCAGCGCGTGAAAATGAATCAACTATCTAACTAATTTTGTTCATATGAATAAATATTGACAATTGATTAAGGCGCCGACGTTTGATCGTGAAACTTCAAGCTTTGAAAAGAAATTCCAAATGTACATAGGTACCTATATGAATTTGATCTGTAAGTGCTTGTGGTGATGGTGTTGTTATCTCTTAAAACAGTAAGAATATTATCAATGTTTAAGGTGATAATTGATTGACAGGAAAAATTTTAATTTAAGAACAAACACGAGACAAGAGTCAACATAGTTTCTAACTTGAGATGGTTGAAAAGGGAACCACAAAAACATTTATTTTAAATATCCGCTTCCCAGAAAGCGACTTGGTCATGAATTTCTTATAGAAAAAAACCAGGGCTCTAGCACGTTCTTAAAATGTAGCAAGACAACACAATAAGAAAAAAAAAATAGATAAAAAATCTATAAGAAACTCAATTATTGAAAACATC
The DNA here is from genome assembly GCA_949752695.1 of Melanostoma scalare. Classification (NCBI taxonomy): domain Eukaryota; kingdom Metazoa; phylum Arthropoda; class Insecta; order Diptera; family Syrphidae; genus Melanostoma; species Melanostoma scalare. Next base: position 231,932,295 of record OX456985.1, on the reverse strand, counting down.
TTATATTAAAAATTTCAATGTCAAAATTTCCATCAAATAGTTCCTCTCGCAAGTATCCAAACGTGTTTGTGAGAGTTGGCAAGGCCGTCTTTACCCTTTTGGGGGCCCTGGGCACTTATTGAAAATGGGGCACCTGTATGATTCTATGAAAATGTTATATTGTATAGTAAAGGTAACACATAACTTTGTATCAATATTTTATCAATCATTATAAATCATTATAAAAGTAAATAATTATTGCAGCATATTTATGTTTTAACATAAACATAAATAATGTAAAAATAAAAACAAAATAAAAAATTTTTCATATAAGAATTCAAAAATAAACAAAATTTAAATAACAGAAAATTAAATTCAGGTATAGTTTAAGGAACAAAATATTGATATGCAAAAAAATGGAAAGAGAAATGTTTATTGAATGAGTCTTTTTCTTGATTTAAGATTAGCAAAATCATTGATTATATCTACAAAATCGATACCTCTGAGGACGTCGCTTTCGATTGACATCAGCGTTCAGCGACAAACTTGTCAATCTTTCTTGAACCATTGTAGTTCTGAGTTCGTTTCTTATTCTTTTTAACTTAGAGAAGGAACTTTCACCACTGCAGTTGGTCACCATCATACTTAAGAAAATTCTAAGTGCATTTCAACACTTGTAAATTCATCTTCAACTTTATTTGATTTTAAGAAATTATAAAGTTCTAGAATATTGCCAGTTTTTTCATTTTCGTGTCGAATAGTTTTCCAGTATTCTTTTAAATTCAGGCAATCAGCATGTATGTAGTTCATCTCCGTTTTGCAGTTTTAAGTCTTCTGAATTCAGGTTTTTTAATCGAAAAAAAAGTCAAAACGTTGGCCAATATTCGTATATGAACCTAGTCGCTGTTTCAAATCAACGCTTAGAGTATCAACAATGGAAAGAAAGGTTTCAATTTCGAACCTTTCTTTCCAAGTCAAAATTACTGAGGGTTGAGAGCCGTCAAAAAAGTCTGTTCTACACCTAGTCCTTTCAGAAAGGTTCTTATACTCGGAATCCGGATGTCTGGATGATGAATCAAAGTTATCAAAATTGACCTTGAGCCCAATTATAAATTCATCGATTGCACTCAGCAAATCTAACTTTTTTTTGCAAAGACTAAGAGCGATAGGCATCAAAGCTTCTTCAATTTCTTGATGATCATTATATAAGGCGCTTAGTTCATCAGCTCGCGCTGACCATCTTGTTTGAGAAAGACTTTTTACATCTTTTTTTGAACCAAAATGAGCAGTCAACACACTCCATCTTTGAAATCTTAAAAAATTGAGTGCCGTTCATTCCAGAGTATATCTAATAATGAGTAGCGACACTCTCTACAAAAATGTAACGCCTACATTAACAATAGACAGCAAAAAATAAAAAAACCCACAATTAGTGAAAACTGGCAAAAATTATTTATAGAAACCCTTTCGGATAGCAAATGTCAGAAGGATACACAAGAAGTTTTCCCATCTTCACAACACCATTTAACTTCGATCGTAAGATGTTGTTTTTCCTGATTGGATTTTTAAAAATGCCCTAAAACGAACACAAGGGAGTGTATGGTTTCGTTGTCCTGACTCCTGATCATTACTTCAGTGACCTCTTTTTTTTGTTTTTTTGTTGTTGTTAAATGTATCGAAATATATTTTTTTCTTGAAAATAGACCAATAGAGGTTGAGTTTTGTTTCAGCAATTTGGGGGCCCCTGGTGATTGCGGGGTCTGGAAATTGGTTAGTTTATCCTCCTCGGTAATGACGCAATGGTAAAAGCATCATAAAAGTAAAAAAAAAAAAAAACAATCTTATCCTCAAATAAATTGTTCAAAAACGGATTCTTTACCTTACCAAACATCTCGAAGAAACCTCGACTATACCAAAGTGGATTGATATTATCAATGTTCGTGAGGAAGAAGTCATCGAGTTTCTATGTGGTGGAAACTCAACATGGAATTTTTTTTATAAATTAAATTAATCGTTCAAAAACAAAGAGCTTAATCAGCCTCTTTTCTTGTGTGTCATTGACTTTTATTTGATAAATAGGAGGCAAATAAAGCTCCCTGTATCTAGAAATAAGACGCAAACTATAAGTAGTTATAATACGTTTACGAAAATCATTCAAATTGGTTTTATTTAACCACTTTACAACAATTTCTTTAGCAGAATGTTTAATAAATGTGGGTAACAGTGATTCCAAATATAAAACCCTCCCACATAAGATCTTATCTAATGAAATGCTAAACCATCATAGTCAGCCAAAGTTGGGTTTTAAAAATTCCCTTCCCTATGTAGATAGATATAAGCAAAGAAGGTGCACACAGCGGTATACGTACACAGCGGAACACACAAATGTATGTAACAACAAAAGAAACAAAGCCTAATTTACGCGCGCGTTCAATCAATCTTCTTCTCTTTTATTAAGAAAAATAATATTATGAAAAAAAAAAGATACCTACAAGAAAAAAAAAGAAAAAATAATAATAATAGCGAGAAAAAAGCAGGAAGGAGATGAAGCATAACAACATGAAATCACTACAAGTTCATCAAACTAGCACACGTGATGATTACATATTTTTCCTATACAGGTAGGAGAGATCTTTTCCTACCTTTTCATCATCATCATTTTGATAGGCCGTTCTGTTTCGTCGACGTAGACGTTGTCGTCGTCAACGATTTACGACAATCAAAAGCAACATCTCATCGTCGTCATCGTTGTGGTAGTCAATTGATATGCTAGGTAGTATACTTTTATTAGAAACTTACGATCTATCTTAATTTGACACTTGTCTCTTTTCAATGCTTTAGAACGAAGTTTTAGGCTCACCAGGTGTTTTTAAGTATTTTCATTTGCAATAGGTTTACTTTTCAGTGAATTTATTTATGTCTTACAAAAACATAAAATGCATTTATGTATATATGTAGTACGTATGAATGTATGTTTATATACATATCTACCTATATGTTTTAAATTATCTGATGAAAGTCTTCAAAAGATACTCATTCAATCGGTACCGAGTAATATGGGATTCTTACCGCACTAAAACCAGCGGTAAATAAAATTGACAAACGATTTTTCTTTTTTAACTTACAAATAGCGGAGTTGGATAATGTGAAGTCTCGCTAAGTAATCGCTTGTCCAACTTGTTGGATTTTGAAGTTGGACGGACCGGATGAACAACATAATGTTGGACGACAAATCTGATAATTCTGAACGCAAACTAGAACATCCAACATCCATCAAACGAAGTCTGTTCAATTAATTGTACAGTGTAAAGTCGGCTAATCATATTAGGGAAGTTTCGAGTTATAATACTTTCCCCTAGTTTTTAGATCATCTTCATAAGGATTGGTTCTTCTTAATCTCCGGACATTGTCTCCTACATTTAAGACGGCTTCCAATTCGGAGTTAGTATGACTGCAGTAGCTGATTGTTTGATACAGAGTGTTTTTTAACCACTTCTTTAACCATTTCAGTTTGAATATAACGATAACGATGTAGATCGTTATTTCTTTATACCAAGTGTCATTTACGAGGGCAGTCCGATAAGTACTTAGCCTCCCGCCCAATAGCGCCACTATCGCAAGAAAAACTTACTATAGTGTAGTATATTTTTGTAGAAGGCTACTGTCGAAATTTCAGCCAAATTGGACTCGTAGTTTTGTTTTAACCGCGTGTGGAAGCAAACGTGTCAGCGGATTTTAGAAAAATGGAAAAAGATCAATATTGGCCAGTGATTCGATTCTTGTTTTTGGAAGGGAAATCACGCAGCGAAATCAAAGAGCGGTTGGATGCTGTGTACGGTGACTCTTCTCCTTCGATAGCGACCGTGAAAAATGGGTTCAACGAGTTTCAACGTGGTAACACGTCGGTTTTTGATGAGCCACGCCCAGGTGCCCCGAAAACGGCTACAGCGAAGGACAATGTGACAAAAATCCACGATCTCGTATTGGCAGACCGCCGATTGAAGGTGCGCGAGATAGCTGAGATAGTAGGCATCTAGAAAGACCGCGTGGGTCATATCCTGCATGAAATTTTGGGCATGAAAAAGCTGTCGGCGCGATGGGTGCCGCGTTTGCTCACTCTGGACAACAAACGCAACCGTGTGACCACTTCAGAGCTGTGTTTGACGCTGTTTAAGCGCAATCCGAAGGAGTTTCTGCGTCGTTTCGTGAACGTCGACGAAACATGGATCCACTGGTATACACCAGAGACCAAGGAACAGTCGAAACAGTGGACTTTACTTGGCGAACGTGCTCCGAAGAAGGCGAAAACTGTCCCATCGGCCGGAAAGGTGATGGCCACCATTTTCTGGGATTCACAAGGTGTGATCTACATCGACTACCTGGAGAAGGGTAAAACAATCACAGGACAGTACTATGCCGAATTATTGGGCCGATTGGACGCCGATTTGCAGAAAAAACGGCCCCATTTAGCGAAGAAAAATGTGCTTTTCCACCACGCCAACGCACCGGTTCAAACTTCCGCCTCCCCGCGGCTTAAATGGTCGATTTGGGCTATGGACTATTGCCCCATCCACCGTATTCTCCAGATTTGGCCCCGTGTGACTTCTTTTTATTTCCAAATTAGAAAAAAATCACTTTCCGGGCACAAATTTGTATCGAATGAAGAGGTCATCACCGCCACCGATGCCTACTTTGCAGAGCTCGAGAAAACGCATTTTTTAGATGGGTTAAAGAAGTTGGAGCATCGCTGGGTCAAGTGTATCGAACTGAAAGGAGATTTTGTTGAAAAATAAATCAACACTTTTTCAAAGTTTTGGTTTTTCTTTTGTAGGCTAAGTTCTTATCGGACTGCCCTCGTAACATTGGACTTTGCTTAGGAACTTTTGGATGGGTTGAATGTTTGTTTTCTTTGTACAGCCACATAGTTGAATGCAATATGTCCAAAGGAGTCTTAGGCTTTATTAGTTCAAGCTTTAGCTACGTAGTGTATAATATTTCTACCTGCAGTTTTAATTTTTGAGGGAGTTGATCCTAGTAAACAGAAAAAACAATAACTTAGTAGTGGTTAAATTGTCTGCCTTTTACATCTGCGTTCAAGGTTCAAATCCCAGTAACATTCTATTATGCCTTTTGTGAGGAATACCCTCCGAAAGCAAACCCACCGCAATGAAAAGCTCTCTCCATTTTTTCAGGCAGCATTGTTTATGATATGAAAATAAGTTGTTAAAAGTGCTTTTCAATCGGAATCTAATAGATTGGACCACAAGATTTTTTTTTTTTTTGCTCTGAAAAAAAAAAAACATTTAAATTTCAATTCGGAGCAACCACAAAAAATTTTACGTACGCCAGTTTGGAGTTTCAAACGAGAAAAGTGATTGGTGAATAAGTTGATTGAAAGGATATTTGCATTTTTAGGCAAGAGAATTTGTATTTAGTTGCTATACTACCTAAAATATTATTTGAGTTTTTTCGAACAATTATTTTACAAAAGAACAGCAACTGGATTCTACAACTTTTTAAACAAATATCGTTCACCGTCGATTTAACCGTCAAAAGTTTGTTTCATGTGACTTTACTTTTAGCGAATTGAAGGATAGCCATTCTACTGTCGTCTTATAAATTTTCATCATGCGGGTTTTTAAACCCATTTTCTAAGGACTCAGACTCAGCTGAAGACTGGTTGTCAAGGGGTACACTTACAATGACAAGAAGAGCACTTTTGCTTTAAACATTCCATTGGGCTTTTATTAATCCGAAATTAGTAAACATTTACAAGAAAACAAACCTAGCTTTCTTTTGATGGATTCGAGATTGGTTGCAATTAAAATAGTTAGTTTCAAAGAACTGAGTAATATACATAGTACGAGTTAGTAGTTTTCTACTACTTAAAATCAGATAGCTACCAGAGATTAAAATGAACTAAGTCTGCTTGTAAACAATGAGTATTTACTTGAAAAAAACGAGTTTGAGCAAACTGAGTCAACCCACAAGCAAGCTGCTTGTGAGCAAAGTGCTTGTGAGTAAAAGTGGTCACAAGCCATTTGATCGTAAACAAGCAGTGTGTTTGTGAATAAGCAGTGTATTCATTAGCAAGCAATGTGATCATACCAAAAAGGGTAGTTTATGCCTTTATATGCCTTTTTTTGTTTAGGTATAAATGTTCAACGCATTGCTTTCCGATGAATACACTGCCTGCTTATAAACACACTGCCTGCTTGTAAGCACGCTACCTGCTTGTGAACACACTGCCTGCTTGTGAATATTTTGCATGCTCATGAGTATTTGAATATATTCAAGTAAGTTCAAACAAGTCAATCTGCTTGCAAGTCATTTGCTTGTGAGTGCAATACAGAAAAAATTACTTGTGAGCCTGAGCATCCTTACTGATTTAGTTTGTTCAGAAGCATTTTTGCTTGTGAGTAAATATGCTTGTTGCTTGTGAACAGGGGTGGAAAATGATCAAGTCTGAGCGGTCTTTGAGAAATTTTGGATGTGTTTGAACTGATTTGAACATATATGTACTCATTTTGATCTCTGATAGCTACTTTCGAGGTTTAAATTTTATTAAAAAGTATAGGAATATTCTTGAAACTTTGAACGCGTTTTCCTCGAAACTCTTTTTGCCAAAAAAAAATAAAGAAAAAAAATCCCTTAGGTATAACCCCTTAAATTTCAGGCCGCTATACCACCATCCCCCCTTAAGAAGAAAACATGCTGGACTGTCTTAAGCCTGACTTGAAAAGCAAGCCAGGTGGGCGAGATTGTTTTGCTTTTCATTAAATTGTGTTAGTTTTCAACAACGATAGAATTTAATTTTAAACTATGATTCAAAATTTAAATCCACCCCCAATATAAAAATTTATAAAACTACCTACCCACGAATTCTTACTAACTCAGCATCTAAGCTTAGTTGACTAAGACTACGCATGCCTCACGCAAATACTTATGTTACTATCGAAAGCGATAGATGGTGGTGGTTGTTGGGAAAGGGGAGTAAGATGTCACCTGTTTCGTCCCTTTTCCACCCTCTCTCTCTCTCACTCTTTCATCTATCACTGAATAGAATATCTGTTTTTGGTATAATTGCTTTGCTACTTTGGCGTTGTTTTTTTTTCGCTTTTAAAAATGCTGCGTTAAAAACCCATGTAGCTCTGTATCTAATTGGAATCGAATTAGAAAATAATTTTCCAATAATTGTTATTTAACTTTTTTTTATTCCATCGCAGTGTTTTGTATTGAAAATTTTTTTTGCTTACATACACCCATTTCCCCACATTGATCGATCGCGGTGATCACATTGAGTGAATGAAGAGTAATTCTTTATTGAACAATTGTTTCAGGTGCTTTTGACATATTGTATTGGAATAGATACCTACCTACCTACATGTAGGAAGACAAATATTTGTTCTTAATGATGATCGCAGCAGTGAGGACTGAGGAGGTATAGATAGAGTAAACAAATAGAATCTCCAATAGGCAAAGCTGAACAGTTTTGTATAAAAGACATTTTTTTTTTTGTTGTTATTCAATAATTGTGTTTTGCCGGTTTTACACAGTTTTGCTTTAGCTCTTGTTCATTATTTTTATTTTACCTGAAAATTTTTCTTCCGCTGTTCGGACTTGAATTGAAGTTTTCCTCGGATTTTCTCAAGTTGATGCTATTCTCTGTCATTAAACTCGAAAGGTTTTTTTTTTAAATGCTTTTGTCGACATCGCAGAACGATGTTGTCTTCGTAAGCAGAAAAAAGGTATTTTTTGTTCCCTTTAGAGGGGAGCACATTTGAGAGTGGGTAGAAAAATGTGCTACGGAAACAAAGTGTAACTGTGAGCTAGGTATTGGTTTTTTTGGCAGGCACCATATCCACTTTTTAGTTAAATTGTCATCAGTAATGTTGGTGTAAGTTCGTTGCTTATTTGTTCACAACGTCGTTTGATGTTTAATAAGTCGGATGTTCTAATAGGGCGCCATTCAACTCAAAGACTTTGATTAAAGCTATATTATGTGTATTCTGAGAAGATGCAAAACATGCAGTGATTGGTTGTAAAAATAAGTAGCTAAGGCTTTGATTTATTTCACACCATTTTTCCTACGTTTTCCACTGCTTACTCTATTATTTATTATTTACAACTTACAAATGTTGACTTTATTAAAGAAAAGCTTGTCATCAAACTGTAAGGAACATGCACATCACAGCACAGTAAAAAAAAGAAATCGCGTAGCATTTAAAACCGCCATCATACAAATTCTAGTTACTGGAATTGTTTCAAAATCAGAAAAAGTTTCCAAAAACTATAAAACGGCAGTAAAAAACTGACAGAATAGTTCCATGAAAGAATTTTTGAACGATAGAAGATCGGAAAATAATCTTCTGAAAAGTTACGCGATCGTGGCCCTGTGTTGCGCTTGGTTCTTTCAGTTTGTTATTAGTTTGAGGTCTTGTTGGAAAAAAATCTAATATCATATTGATCTTTCGATGACAACAGGAGTGCCTTACCAGCCCAGGCAATTTTATTTTATTTGTTATTTTATTTTGGGTTCAATTCTCTTTCTGTAGTTCTATGTATTTGTCATTTAATAACTGAGATGAAGATCCCCACTATAGCTTGCATATTTTGATTGCGGGGGCACAAAGCATATGCACAGCATCGGATGCTGTTTGCGAAAATATGGCTTGCTTTATCAAATTGGAATGAACTCGATACCTTTCTATCATGTATAAACATAAACATACTAATCAACCACCGCCGTATTAATAAACGCGGAATAACTGGGAAATACTTATTCCATGGATTAAGTTGCCATTATACCATTTTCCATTTAATAAAAGCTACCATTATACCATTTTCCACTTAATCAATGGAATAAGGCTTAGCCCAGCTATTCCGCGTTTATTAATACGGCGGCCACTGTTTAAGTACAGAGTACAATGTTAAGGAAGAAGGATTACAACTGGTCAATTCTCATTTGGAGTGACATTCAGCTAAATATTTGTCTCAAGAGTTAGATGAAAGAACCAAACGGGTTCAAGGACATATGAGAGTGAGCCCCTCCCAAACTACTGAAGCATTTGCTGTGTATAATTTATCCTCGATAACAAGACGACAAAAGCAAGTTTTCATGCCTAAAATGTTAATATTCTGTATGTTATTTTCTGAACAGGTGTGAAAATTGCATTTAATATGTTTTTTTTATGTTTGCGTATATTTTTTATGAATTTCATTTTTTCTGGTTTTGTTAAAGCCTCTGAACTTTTTTATTTGAGAAAATATTTTATGTTTACCCTAAAAGTAGGTGTTCTTTCAACATTGATGTTGTATATTTTAACTGTGTTTTTATCGGAAAGCTAACATGACTATAGTATCTATCACTTATACTTGAGATTCGCTCCTGAAATATTTAAAAACACCTTCTTTTGAGCCGCAAAGATTAGAGTGCATAGTCTTTTATCAGGATTCCTTTTTTCAAACAAAATTCATTTTTCGATGATACCTATATATATATCATAAATCGTAAGTGGAATACTAAATAACAACTCTTTTTGAACTTTCAATTTTGGTACCTAGTTAGTTGGTCAAATGCTTCTTAAATCAATAAATTCCAATTTAACCAAACAAAAACCACGAAAATTTTTTTAAACTAATTCTTTTGAATGTGGTTATGAAAACCCACCTAATCCAAACTCACCCCTACATGAACAAAACAGTTCACGATTTTAACCTACCATCGTGAACGTCAGAAAGAGACGTACAAAATACAATGATCGCAAGCAAGCAAAATGCCCAACCACCACGGCACCATCGTTTCTTGGACCCCGACACCGACAGCCTGACACCGACACTGACGTAGCTAACGACGCCGCCGTTGCCTTTGTTGCCTTAGCAAATTTATCCTATGATTTAGTCTTATAAGAGAGTTGCCAACGTCGAGATCACTGCACCAAATCTTTGCTGTTGCATTTTTCTACTGATATATAGATATTTCGCTTCGGTTTCAGTGCGTTTTCTTTACTTGGTTGCTTTTTCGTGTATGACAAAAACTACATTTTGAAATAAAGATATTTCATTTTTCTAAGTGAAAAGTTAACAATTTTTCCCCGAAAATAAGTGAATGAAGACTCAAGTGTATATATAACAAGGTTTAATTAAACGGAACCTAGAAAGAGAGAGAGATGAAGAGAAACCCCGATCATTGACACTTGTTGAGTGAGGAAAAAAAACATTTTATAAAATAAAACTCAACGATGGATGTTTTAAAGACGAAACAAGGGATACAGAAAAGATAGGGGGTGTGGAAGAAAAATTACTTCAATGCAATGGCAGTGTGTTTTCAAGTTTCAATCCTCCAAATTTCGTGCACATTCCCTTTGTTCTTTTTTTTTTTTTTTGATCGAGATAATTTTGTGTAATGCGTTCTTTTTTTTCTTACTCCGTATGTCTCTATCTATAGAGAAAAAAACACGCACACTTGAAAGAATATTCTCTATTTTTATGTGTGTGCATATCAAATAAATAAAAAAAAAGTGTGTGCTTGTGTCCAAAAAAAGTGTTCAGAAGAAAGAGCAAAACTTCAAAAACACACTGTTGATATCGGAGAACGGAGAGTGTGAGCAACGGAGAGAGAGACCATTGTTTTTTTTTTTAAATTATTTTTTTTTCTTTTACATTAAAAAAATACATACAAAGGCGGCGTGCAACACTTTGCGAATATAACAACGACGCAGCAGAATTTCATAGGTGTACATTTTTCAGTGCTTGGTTTGTATAACAGTTAATTTTTTCTTTACCTAATTATAACAGTTTGAAAAGATTTTTTTATAAGTTTGTATATAAGAGAAGATAGTGATTTTATATGTGCTCTTCGGAGGCATTTTGACTTTCTAACCCCTTTTTGTGTGTGTAGTGGAATTTAATAATGCCTTTCATCAGATTTTTTTTTATTTCGATGAACAAATAAGCAAGTTAACGTGTGGAAAATTCGTTGTTCCCGCGAAGAAAATTAGACATTAAAAAAGTTGTGAAGCAATTATTGGAGAGAGGAGATTCCAAGAAAAAGCAAACAAAAAATAAGATGGATGTTCTAAGAAAATGACTGTCGAGTGTCAACTGTTACCAAGTGATCGTGTGATCGCGTTTTCCGGTTATGTGTGCATTTCCTCTTTTTTTATCCTACGACTTTTTTCGCACTTCGCAGGCAGACAGAGGAAGCTTTTTGGTTTAAAATTTTTGCGGAGTATTGAAAAAAGTAACGACAAACGTAATGCGAAGATTGATTAGTTTGGAATATTTGGCACCACGTATTCTCGTATTCCGGTTTCTCGCTTTTTATGACCGGTTTTGCGTTGTTCGGTTAGTATTTCTTTTTTCATCATTCATCTACCGCCAACGCTGTTTTTTTATAAGTTATCGGTCATTTAGAGGTGCTTCGATTCCCGCGTTTTTTTTTTTAATTGCTCGAGTTTTGTGAGCAGAAAATTGTAATGAACCGCTGTGCGTCAACTGATCCGAAAAAGTGATTTTTTAAGTTTGTAATTGAAGGAAAGTGTTTTTATTTCAAATGATTGCTGTTCCAAGTGGGTGAGGGTCCAGTGATCACATTTTTTCAATAACAATACTTGTGACTAGATCCACACTCATTAAGAACGGTAATGATCAACGTTAAAGAAGACAAAGTTAAGGATTTTATAAAAAAAAGGAAGAACAGAGAGAGAGAGCGAGAGATAGTAGGTGGTTTTTAAGGGTTACATATTCTATTCAAATTTGTATCATAAATCAACGTTTCTTTCATTTCATATACATAGGTAGGTACCTTACCTACCTACTAAAAATGAGAAGAGTCTGTTATTTTTATTGTTTTCCTTGTGATTCCTCTTTCGGAACCCATTTTTCAATTTTATTTTGAAACCATGTTCATTGACAACAACCTCTTCAGACTGTGAAATAGAAACACCTGCCTTCTAGTTAGTGTTTTTTGCTCAGTAACGATTGCTTTTGATTTTTTTTTTTTTTTACTTTTTGCAAAAAAAAAAAATAATTTTTTGGTTTTAGCTTTTTTTATTTATTCCTTAAAAAAGTCAAATGATGGAGCTTTTCAAAAAGAAACCAGAAATGCGTTTAGAAACTTTTTCTGATAACATTTTTAACTAGACTCGTATGTTGTGTTGGTGAGCACCGAATCGTTCGTGTTCCATATATAATAGGAAGATACCTGTGAACTGAATACTCTGGCAGGTGGTTTTTTTTATACGTAAATACCTACACAAATTCAAAAAAAGGTTGTGCCCGTGTTGTAGTGGTTAGCATGTCTGCCTGTGACGTGGGAGGTTCGAGGTTCAACTCCCAACAGAAAACAAAAAAAAAAAAATATTTTCTACCTACTTATCGCTTTTCGCGAGGAATTGGCAAGTCCTCCGGTAGTAATTTCATTGCCATGAAAAGGGCTTTATCCATTAGCCTTATCATTATCATGCTATTGGCTTCAAATAAAAGGTATTCTACCATTACTGCTCAAAACCGATTTTGGGCCCACGGCTGGCTCAAATGAAGCGTAGGTACAACTCGTAAAGTCCAATTGGCTACAATTTTTTCGACAGCTGGGATCGTAGGTATGTGGGCAATAACAATTTACAACCGTTGTTTTGTAGTTGTGAAATTGTGAAATGGCAAAACGACCGACAAATATACCGCAAAATGTCAAATTGACAATCAGTAGAAATAGTGCTGCCAATTAATTTATTTATTAATCTTAAGCCACTTTTAAGTAACACTTAAGTCAGAAATCGGAGTTTATATTGAATTTGTACGCTGAAGTAATTTTTGTTGTATTTTTTGTTAGGTATTGATTCAAGCAATATCGACCAATCTAACATATACTTACGCATACGCATGTCTCGTAATAGATTTAAAAAAAAACATCATTGCAATCAATAGCAATCTTTGAAAGAAAGTGATTCTGTTTTTGTCTTGGGTTGATTTTTGTGGTGTCGTTGGGGTAATGATTAGCGGGTCTGCTTTTTACGTGGGAGGTTCGAGGTTCGAATCCAAGAAACATCAAAAGAAACAAAAGTTTTTCAATGAATATCGTTTTCGCGATTTCATTACTCCGATAATAAAATGCATGCCATGAAAAGCGCTTCCTCGATTAACCTGAAATTGGTAGAAATTGGAAGTCCCTTCCATTCCCTAACAAGCACAAGGTATGAGTATGGGTAATGAGCTTGGCCCCGGGGCTCCCGCTTTTTTTTAAAACTATATTACCTACCAGACTGACCAATGGAACTAAGCTCTGTCAAAATCGTTTTGGTATAAAAAAATAGTCCTGAACCTAAGATCCTAGTTATATCTGAGCTTAAGTCTCCAAGGTATTCTGATTATTTGCTTCAGCAATTCGACCAATGAAGAAAGATCTCTATTAGTAAAGAAAAACACGGATATGATAAACTTTTTTTATTTTTAAAAATTAGAGACTAGGGCAAATTTTAAGAGTGACTCTTACTAGTTAAGAGTTTTGACTAGTAAGAGCATTTATTAAAAACCTGATATTAACTAGAGCCGGAACTTTCTTTTAGAAACAATTCAACTCTCCAGTAGGCGCGTGATCTACAATCGTAGACCGTGCTCCAAACTCGTTTTTTATTTACCCACGCGCTCACTGCAGGGTTAATTTATGGATCTATTTTAGTGTTGTGGTATGCCCAGCAATTATATTCTGCTACAATTTATTAACGACAGTCTGGTACCGGTGCACCTATTCAACTTTAAAAAAAGCAAAGAATTGTTATGTACCCTTGAGTGTATTTTATTGTATCAAGTTCATCCATCTGCTCTTAAACGAATTTTGTCAGCGTTGATTTTTATTTTCCATATTCCATCAGTCTAAAATGAAACTACGATTCTATTTCTTTCAATTTATTTTCAACCCTCATTACACAATGTGTTCCTATATGCGAGGACATAGTATGTAAATATGTTTCAGAAAAGAGAATGGCTGAAATTACATACAGCTATGGACAAAGAAATAGCACACTCATTCATTTTCTTATGAAAACTGCATTTATTTTTTCCTTTTGAACTTAAATATTTTATTTCCTATTTTATGACATGAATTGACTTCTAAGGATTAATAATAATTAGTAATAGGGAATTATTTCTTTACAATTTAATTTTTAAAAATATATTTTGCAGTGATGATCAAATTTCTTGTGGACAAGAAAATAGCACACTTACCTATAATCGTAAAAAAAAATTATTTTTAGTGAAAATATTTATTTTTTCATAAACTTTGGTATTACCAAGTTAGTTCTTAGTTGGTTGACCATGATTTTTTAAAGTTGCTTGGCACCTCCTTGGTAAGCTTTCAACTAACGCCTGGTATCTACTTTGCGGGATAGAGCACCAAGCTTCTTTGATTCCGGCCCAAAGATCGTTTGAATTTTTAAATTTTGTTTGCCCAATTTTGACTTTAACATAATTCCATAAGTGTTCTATGGGATTAAGATCGGGACTTTGAGCTGGCCAGGTTAGGACATCGATTTGTTCATCCACGAGCCAAGCTTTTATATATATTTGATGCGTGTTTGGGGTCATTGTCATGCATGAATATCCACTTAATTGGCATGAACTCAAAGGAATATGGTTCCATTGTATTCTTCAGTTTAGCAAGATAAGCGAATTTATCCATTTTGACATCAATCCTCACCAATGGGTCCCACCCCATGCCAGGAAAACGCTCCCAGACCATTAAATTTCCCACTCCATGTTTCACCATCTTTAAAGTATACTTAGGATTGTACGCTTCGCACTTAGGACGATGCAAAAATTGCGGTATTTTTTAGGCTTGATAGACTGCATTTGTTTATCAAATCTACATACCAGAAGAAAAAGAAACATCACAACTATTTCACATAACGGAAATTTTGAATTTATGATTTTTCTTAATAGTGTGCTATTTTTTTTGTCCATATGTAGATATACGGACAGCTAGAAAAGGTAGAGAAAGTTTTTTCATGTAACAATAATAAAGTTTTACAATCAAGACATTTTTTTGAAAAACATTGGTTTTTGAAATATCAAAATAAAATCTCTTAACGAAAGGCAATGTATGTTTGGAAACGTTAAATCTTTATGAGTTAAAGGTATGGAACCTTTTTGAAATCGATCGGAAAAAATCAGCTGTAAACTTTTCCAGCCCTTTTGAAAAACTGCTTACAAATGTCATTCTGACAAAGTTTTTCTCGTAATCAACGAACTACATATTTCTCTCTCTATTGATAAAAAAGTAAAAAAGATTCTTTGTGGTAGTAGGCTCAACGTCTTTAAGTTTTTCTACCAAGCTGACAGGCTTACACTTAACCACCTATGGCAAAGAAGTTGTCTTGAAAGGTTTTAATTCCGATCGCCGAATTATATCTCGCTGGTAGTGTTTAATTTCACTTTAACTTCATCTTAATTACGGTCGCTTACTTTACCTAATGAGAAATCAGAATTACTAAAGTGTTATGACTAATGAAATGAGTTATGAGCAAAAAAGTGCTAATTTGCTTTGTATCCAATTTTTTAACCTTTAGACAATGACAACTATTCTTTCCTTCTTTCTTTGGTGCATGTTAAACAACAATTTATCCCCTCTATTAATCTTAAACTTTTCAAGTGTAACTTTTCCAAAAAATAAGTTTTACTAAACAAGACTCTGGATAGTAATTAAAAAAGAAAATGAGCTCAACAACAACAAAACAAAGCAAAATAAAAACCGGTATGTTGCATTTGAGCATTTTTTCATTGAATAAATTTCTTTTCATTGTGAACTCGATAGCGAAATAATATTTATGAGGTCATTTACATTTGAGACAAATTTTATTCATGTCAAAAAAAGACTGGCAAATTTTTGAGTAGAGTTTCCAAATAATTGAAATGCAAGGCAGAAATGTATTTATTTTTATTTAATACTCCTGAGCTTTTTTCTTCCGCAACACTCTACAATTACATGTTTAGCATTAAAAAAAAAAGAATCAAGAAACAACTTAGCACCAAAAAATGCGTTAAACTTCGCATCGAATATGAAATGAATAATGATGCGAACCAAGTAAAAATGTTTTTTTGTCTTGAGACATAGAATGTGGGAACATGGTTGAAATTTCTTTGTAGCTTTTTACATAGGAAAACACGCAATGCAGATGCCTTTAGACGCTTTATTAATAACCTATTAACACTCCAAGGAAAAGTGGCTTTGAAGAAGATAGTCAAGTCGTTAATGCTAGGGATTATGTATTTTTTTCTTTTTATGTAAAGAAGAGCGTGGATTTGAGATTTGTTAATCTATTGTATTAGCTTTATTCATACCCCTTTGTTCTTTTTCTCCAAATGTTTTGCATAAATGTTGCGCAGAATAAAACAAAAGTTATGTATTATCGAGACAGTTTCGATATCCTAGTTTAGGTAAGCGCAGCGGGTTGGTGGAGCATAGCTTCTTCTCACCAGTTTTGTGAATTTGCTATCTAAAATTTGATCTTACTATAGTTTTATGATTTTTTGCAATGCCAGCGTTTCGTGAAAATCTGTCATGCCCTACCGATTTATCTCAGAGAGAAAATTAGTTATCTTTTTGAATAATACTTTGGATTTTTCCTCACACCAAAGTATTTTTTTCACAGATTTTCTTTAATGAATCGTAGGCTTAGGTCTAAAGCTGGCGATGCCCCAGACCTCCTATTTTTGGGGACAGTTCCCTTCTTCATAAGAAAATTTGTTTGTTAACCCCTTACCGAAATTCAAAAATATTTATTGCAACGGTTATAATAAATCAGCTGAGAACATCCTAAAGTCATAATAAATGAAAACCTAACTATTAACTATTTATTTTCGAAGCTATAAAATTGCAAACACATGACATTTGAATTTTAGTGCTCCAAGTGTTAGTAAGAGTTCATTTGTTGGCTTTGACGTTTACTTATCTTTTTGAGGAGTTGCCTTAAACTTTTAACTCTTACGCCCCCAAAAAGTTATATATTGCCAGAAAGGTTATTAAATGTACTATTTAGAGCACGTTCAATCAGCTGCAGAAAATTGATTTTTAATTAATTTTTAAGCGACCTAAGGGATTTATTATTTTTTTCAACTTTGATCGTGAATAACTTCTGAAGGAAGTACTGTATTGAAAAGTATTAAAACACCTTTTTGTACAGCATCAAATTTTCTCTAAGAAACATGTTTGCAATTTTTCGTATATGTTAATTTAAAAAATTCAAAGTAAAAGAGCAAAATCAAAAATACATACCAGCTTTTCAAGCTCAATTACTTGGAAACGGTTAGTCTGACAAAAATTTTCAAAATGCCTTTTTTTTAAGGAAATATAATTTTCTACAAAAATACGTGTCGATAAATTTGTTTGGCTCAAAATGGCTTAACAGTTTTGACGTTAAAATGAGGCAAGGTCTGAGGAATAGAAAACACTATTGATAGACCTCTAGTTATTTTTGTATTTAGCTCAAACTATATTTTCAATGTAATTTAAAAAAAAAATTCTTGTAATGTATAAATCTATATTTTGAAAAAAGCCTTATTTAAAAAAATAAACTTAATTGAAATACTTGCGTAGCTATTTTTTTAATAGTTTAATTCTTATTAAAGTATCGTAATATATTGTTTATATTACGATACTTTAATAAGTATATGTGTAAACATATTCAGAATAGAAAAATTATGTTTTGATAAATATAGAAAATATACCTTACAGGATTTCTAGTCCGAATAGCTAAACTAAAGTAAACCGATCTTAAAGCTTTTTACCCCACATTAGGTCTGTTTCTTTACTTTCTGGGTAAAGTTTGGGAAAAAGCCCGGGAAAAAGTTTGGGCTCGAGCTTTTTAATGTTGTTTTTGTAATCTCCATCCGAAAATGAAAAGTAAAGATACGCCTTTTGGGATGTTTCTTGCTGAATGACATTTGTCATGCACTCTCTGTAGAGATGTAAAAAAACATACAAACAATTTTGTTTCAGAAACGTGCTAAAATGAGCTCAAAGCAATATTGCATTGCATATTTAACATTATTTTGAATTTTCAAACCAACAAAGAGATATTATGCTTTCTATTTTTCATTTAATTTCAAATATAAATTTGAATTCAATCGAAATGTTTCGATCAGCTGATTTCACAAACAGCCGATTTGACAAGCAAGAAAGTGCACGAGCAAATTGTTCGGGTGAATTCTTACTGGAGGGGAAGTGACAAAAAAGCAAAAGCTCTGCCACTTTTACGTCAAAAAAAAGTAAAGATACACGTTTCGGGATCCCGCGGGATCCCACGGGATCCCGCGGGTGAGTAAAGATACAGACCTTTTATCTCAAGACATTGAGATACATCAAAACTGATGGCAGATTCGTAATCAGAAAACCCAAGTAATTTTAGGAAACTTAGTTTTTATATGTTATCAAGTGAGTAAGTAATTATGGCCGCCTTGTTTCGTGAGTGGAACCACTGTGCAATGTGATACTCACAGAAGTTTGAAATACCCTGGTTTCGACTTAACTTCAATAGAAGAAATGATTGGAGAATCCGAATCTACATTAAACAATCATCTATCACCCTTATTACAATAGGAGATTCAGCTATAAACACCTGGAAAATGACAATTTAGTTGGTGTTTCGATAAAAATTTAAGTTCAACCTTCTCTCCGCTCTGTCCTTACCAATAACCGTTAATTTATTTTACCTCAACGTTAGTGGTAGCACCTCGAATTGCGTAATTTTACTGACGTTTTAATGAAACGCCTATTGTAATGACAGAAAGTATAATCTATCGTAATTTTTTTTTTTGGTAAATTTCATTCTGGATGGAAATAATTAAAATACATACCTAGTAGATATTTGCTTTGAATGGAAATACTTTTGAAGCCAAAGCTCTTTTAGACGATCAGTTATCAACCATTTCAGTCTTTTTTTAGTTTTTGTATTTAAATATACATATATCAGTTTGTAGTTGAACTGAATGTAACTGATAGGTTAATTGAAACTAAAGTGATCATCAGATACTTCAAATATCTATACAATCTTCTGGTGAAGACTGATTTTGAATAATCTTCACAGCACAACCGTTTGCTTTGTTTTTAAAAGAATCGTAGGTATTTTAAATTTTATGCTGCATAAGTAAAATACAAAAGTAGTTTCCGTTGAAAAAAAAGTTTCAAATTTTCTATTCTACTCTAACTTCCGATTAAGATGTAAGTTTTCTGATTAAAATCAACGCTTGCCATTAGAATTTTCTTAAAACACAAATAAAATCATCAAATTGATATAGGTATGTATGTAATTCAAATCAAAGCTATCTAAAAGTTGTCAAAGCTGAAAACGTACATATTAATATCTAACTCTCAGTAAAATAATTCTTTGCATTGTTCTGTTTTTCATTTTGCCACCCGGCTATTATTTAATTGAAATCATAGACATAGGTAGATATTGTACAACCAGCTTACTTGTAATTACTTCTCATTATTCAAATCAATTAGTGCAAGTGAATACAGAGTTACACACATTCTCGTGTAATTTCCCAGAACTCGATGTGCAAAACTCGTTAAATTTTATCGATATCTGTTTTTTTGTGTGTACCTATGTTTTCTTTATTTTGTGTTTTGCATGTAAGCAGAAATTAAATTTCTCTACAACAACGTGTCGATTGATCCGTATCACAATGAATTCATTAGTCATTTCCGTCCTGGAATGGATCGCACTCGTATTATTTGCCAACCACCAACAATTTCTCACATCTACATTGACATCAATTGAAAGTTAACGAAATTGTATTGTGAAATAGTTGTAGCTGTTTTTATATATGTATATATTCTTATACGTATGTAGGATGAAGGTACATACAAATGATTTTGTTTTGTTTGGTATCCCGAATGGTTAAACTATAACAAACATCAATCAAATGTCAGTGTCAAGTCAGTCTACGTCGGCCATTATGTGGTGCTAATGTCAGTTCTGTCACATTCAATGGGGTGAAATCGTGGTAAAGAAATATAATGTTCGACAAGATAGATGTTTAATTTTACTATCTTTGTTTGGTTTCTAGAGATAGTGATATGCATTCGATTTTAAAGAAAAGACATCATAAAAAAAAGTTATGATTCTCATTGAGACAAAGGGGGGATTTGGAATTTTGTAATGTGATAAATGACAGACGAAATTCCTTCTTTCATTTGTCATTGATGGTTGAGCTGGAGCTGAAAGGCTTCCCGATTCCTTAAATCGCCTTTGTGGTTGACCACAGGCAGAATTAGGGTAAGATTGCATTGCAATCTTTTCGAAGTTTGAGCTCTTGTGTCGTTTTGATTTTGACGGCATAGCTACTTATTTGTTGCGAGAACGCAAAGAACGTAAATGTATCTACTCTTTTTTTTCTTGGGGAAAAAATGAGGTCAACACCATTTAATCTGCCCAGGGCAATTGTTTTGTGTTAAAACTGAATCATTTCTTGATACAAGTCATGCAGTCCGTTCTTCGTTCATCCGTGCTGAACAAACAAAACATTGATGAACAACAGAAGAAAAAAACAGATTATTGTGTTTGATGAAAAAAACAGAGTTTCTAATAAAAAAAAAACTAATTTCACCGTGGCACGACATCCGAAGAGAATTCCCCGATAGAAGTGAGGCTGCGTGCAGTATTGCCTCTGGCAACGATCGTGCAACATGTTTTCTTCAAAGACGATTTCTTTTTATTTTATATAAATTTCCCTCGAATGCAATGACAAAAATATAAGTTTTGATATGTACATAAAAATTATTATATCCATTTGTTGTAACACAACTTTATCGGTGTTTATGAGAACTGAGAGACGTTGGGATTTCCTGCAACCCTTGTCTGAGAGGTGGCCTCGGTTTATTGCTTTGTAAACATTTATAAATAGTTATGCTTTTATCTTGGGTGTAACTGAGGCAAAATTGAAAGTATGCATAGCTTGATGCGGATAGTGTTTTTCAATTAAGAATTAAATTAAACTCAAGGTTCCGTTGATGTTTTTACTATGGAGAACAATAATTGACTTACTAATCATAAGCCAATGCATGAAATTCGTTGCACTGTCTTTACATTACGTAAAGCTTTTTGATAATCTTATTGTAACAGTTGGATAAGCTATTAGAAGAGCTCTCTTCTTTGAATTTCTAGATTGTAGATGTAATTGAAAAATGAGATTATGATCCACAAACCAGACAACTGACTAGATTATCGCTTCGGCCTCGATACATTCCATTGACACTGCCAAAGCAATCGTACTTCTGTTTCGACAAACGAATTTTTTCTGGGCCCGTATTACAAAAAACGATACTTGATACCTCATCATCGTTACTTTACGATTACGTTTCACGATGCTCGCTGTCATATACGACTGCTTTTGACAGTGGTTTTGTTATCGTTCTGACATTTTAATGGATCCATTCTCGTAATTCCTAACGAATCTTAGCAACAACAGAATAGTGTTTTGACATTAAAGTCACGTTACGTTATCTGACTATTTACCAAACATATCTCAAGAGACAATGAATTGAATCAGTTGAATTCTTACGAGCAGCTTCAACGAGTTAGAAAGGAGTTTGAAAATACGTAGCGTTGGTTGTATGTTTTCCCTGACAGTTTTTGAAACTGATTGTGACGCTTGTTAGATCTCTTAATATATTTTGTTAAAGAAGCGTTTGTTTTGCTGGTAAGTAAGTACAAATGACGCTCATCATAGCTCGATTGACATTTGAATAAAGATGATTGTAGGTGGGTGGAATTTGAAGAAAGTCCTTTTGCTATACCTACCTTTCTGACACAGACACTGAGAGAACTTTTTTCAAGGACTTAATTTTTGCCTCAAGGACAAGGCTCGTATCTGCCTCAATAGATCAGCAACTCTGCTTTAATAAGCAAAAGCATTGCTTAAGGGGGCCTTTGTTGTATCATGATTTTGTGTTCAGAAAGGGGCTCTCTGAGCTTTGTCGTGCCACCATGGTTTTCATTTGTTTACTAATCGGAGTAAATGAGCTACGTGCTTGTTTTTTTTGCCGAGGTTCCTTCAAACATCTTGTTTTGGATTATTTTCTGAACTCAATTCAATGAACCCCAAATCGCCGCCCTTTAAAAATTTACAGGTGAGTTGCAAACAACACGTCTTTTCAAAAATCTCGATCTTCAAAGGTTTATCGAGTTAGGTAGCTTATGTCCCTTTTCGATGTGCAGTTTTAGAGGAGGAGTCGATTTTTTACTACCGTAAAATAATTCCAAATTCCAAAAACTACGAACTTTTTCAAATTCGATCTACTGTTGTTCGTTAAATACCTAAATGGATTTGTCAAAAACAAAATTTGTTTTTATTTCTTCTTGCCACGTTTGAATGATGTGTCAGTGTTATGTTACATCTATTGAAAGAAACGTACCACGCATTTGAATCACATGTTTGGCTTGGCTGTTCAACCGTTCCCACAATATTCATACTATACCTTCCATTTGATTTTGATTGTCCAACAGCTTATCGCCACATGATATGATCCTTTGCGTGATCGTTTCACTAGTTTATCGCAAGTAATCCCCACCCTGAAAAACGTCCATGGTATACACTCTCGATAGTCAAATAATTAACCTAAAATGTTAATTCTCAACCCACAGACCATTTTTTTTTTTTTTTGCACACCTACAGTGTTTTCTCACCCCACGGGCCATAATGTCCAACAACGTGTAGCGTCGCCATTGCCGGCGAACACTCCTATGTTGACATTTCCCCTGCATGAAAGAAACTCGACAAAAATATCGAAAATCTAACTTAAACTAAAAGCACCAAACGAAAAAAAAAGTCATAGATTGGTGTAAATAAAAAAATAAAAAAAATTTTAAACTAACTCGCGAGAGACACTTTGCATTGCACGCAGTGCGCATTGGCTTTTTTATTTTGTTCATTTGTCCCTCATCTGAAAGTATAGACAACACAAAGTCAGAAGCTCGCAGTAGATTATAACGAACTGGTCATTGCCTTCGGGGGCAATCTGTGGACAATCTCATGAGCATATAGGTACCTACCTAGCCAATAGAAATAATAATACCAAAAAAAAGAACCAACACGCATTTGATTTATCGAATAAAAAGCATTTTGGTTTTTTTTTGTATCAAAAATATTGCGTGTTACATTAGTTAAGTGCAGTTCATTTAATGTGAAGACACATAGTTTTCCGAAAGTTTGCTTTTTTTCCTTCTTCAAATGTGAACACCTATTCACGAATAAAAAAACAAAATGTTTGTCTGTAGAGCGCACAGAGCTTTTAATCAATATTTGAAAATATTGCAACTCCATCCCGTTGGGCAGTATTTCTGAGAGAGTTGGTCTAAAAGTGCCTAGATTATTTCTTTATTGGTCAATGTAGATACACACTGGTATTTATAAACCAGACCATCTAGTGTTCGGTATCTTCTTCAGAGTTTCTTGACTTATTGTACACCAAACGTTTTATTGCATTGGTAGTTCCAATATGATCATGAGATTGCAGACAATCGCAAAATGGATCACCCAGACTTAACCACAACCTTTTGTTTGAGGTCTTTGACTCTTATTTTTTGACTTTCCTGGTTTTCATGGTATGAGAATAACGTACGGAAAAATACACTCCATCTGTCATTAGCTCAAAGCTGGCCTTAAACGACGAACATGTTCGCAGAACATTCTCATTTGGCGAGGAATCAAATCCAAGTTGGTTCTGTAAACTGGAAACACAAGAACAAAAGTCATGAAAGCCAACCAAATTTTTCGCCAATAGCGATCGGCTCGCGAACCAGCCCCTACACGAGAAAATCATGGTCTACACGAGCAGGTTCTTCATTTCGAGAGCTTAAGCTCTATCATTCGAAATATCAGAATGTTACCTATTCCGAAATGTAAAAAAGGTGATCAAAAAAATTAATTTAAAATGAGTTCCCTGTATCAGCGACCTAGCTGCTACAGGTAGTGTACAGAGGACGTTGGCATCGACGCACGGTGTACTATCGACTTTATTGTTCAAGGTTGTAAAATCTTGTTTTGTGCACTGCTTTCAGCAAAAACCTTTCCAACAAAACATACTTTAACACAGTACACGAAATACAACGCCATCAAAAGGGATTTAACTGTCAGGTTATGACCCCACTCATTTGTTTTGAATTCAAAAGTTACAGTTTGTTCGAATGCTTAAGCGCCGCAATCGAAACCTAAGGTAACTTAATGCTCATTTCCAATCAATTCGTTATTGGGAAAGATTAGAGTTCCTTTAATGGTTTCATGAAATCTCTCAAACGTCACTTAGGTAGGTACCCACAGATGTCAAGTGGCTTGCCAAAATGGACCTTCTTCTCCAAAGTGGACACAGAAAATAAATTAGATAGCTATAAAACGTGATCTCATCCAAATTGTCATGCGATGCTTTTTAGTTGCAATTTTTAACTGCATATGGTCATGCTCAAGGAAACCAAGCAATTTACGTACGACAAAGTCGATACAATGTACCTGTGTACTTACTTAACTACATATACCTACATATGTTTCTTCAAAACCACGCGCGCATATATTTTTCCCAAGAAAATTTTCGATTGATGGTGAACTCTCGATTAGTGGGAGACGACCAACCGAAGCAACGAGCTGAGCGGGACCACAAACTTCTTGGAAATGTAATTAAAGTTAATACCTACCACCAAATGAAAATGTCAGTTGTTGTCTTACTTGGAAATGAAAATTAAAATAAAATAAATCGCTCGCTTACCAAACGCTATACATTGTGTGTGTGTGTGTCCGATGCTTTAGTTTCGATTTATTTCGGTGAAAATGCATGGGAACCTAGGTCTTTCCCCCAACTCATGCCTTTCTCTTTAATTCTCTTTTGTTCGGATGGATGGGGCTTTCTTTTCTTGTATGTATGTAGGTTGTAGGTATACCTTTCTGAAAGAGATTTCAAACAATTGGAAAGAAGCATTATTCGGGATTGTACAAAGCCTCCCAGCTCCCAGCCACCCACCCTCTCACAGTCTCTATCTCTCTTGTTCTCTCTTTCTTTTCTTACGTTTAAGTTTATAGTGTAAGTCTGACTCTATTTTGTCGGCGAACATGGATCTAGTGCACGGTTTATACATAATCAAGTTCGTGACTAGATTTCATGCTCGTCTATTAAGTTGGGTCAAAACAGCAAACATATAGCATCAGCTAAACAAAAAAAAAACCGAAGAAACAAAAACCAAAACAAGCAAAGCTCTTGCGATCGGTCCTCGTTTGCAGTGGTCTTTGTCGTCGTCGTCTCCATCGCTTGTTCCCGCCCGCGTTGATCTCGCCACTCCATCGCCAATTCGTAATCGTCGCGCGCGTGTTTGTGTGTGTATGAGTGTAAAGCATTAAGAAAAAAGTCCCACAAAGTGAAAAAAATACTTCTATTTGATAAAAGGTAAAACGAAATAAAAAGAACAAGTCATGTTTCCTATGTTAGCTATCTCTAAGAAAGATACACTCTCTTTGCCTGTCCATTATTATATTTTTATATGTAAGCACCTCACCGGATTGAATGCTCCTTTTTCTACTTATACAACAGCAAACTTCTTCGTCTAGATCTATCTAACAACATCACAATTTATGTGTACATAGGAATTGTGTATACAGGAACGTTGTAAAATGTTAATGGCCACCGAGGATGAGGGGAAAGAAATCCTTTTTTGTTTGTAGTACTACTCACTCGAAGGTATCTTGTATCTTGGCATCCTTTGCTTGCCACAAAGATGATCATTAACTGAACAACGTTCAATGCGAAGAAGAAAAAAATTTAACGATTTACACGGAGTATAAATCTTCGAAAGGAGAAAGGACGGACGGAAATCATCATCATCATCATCTCCTCCTCTAAGTGTCTTTGGTAACTACGAACAACTAGAGACAGCATGAATCTTACATTTTCTTCTAATTCCCACTTCATCTTTAGAAATGAAAAAAAAAGTGGTTGGTCGGCATCATGACGATGCTGCTACATAAGTGTTATTTGTTTTTTGGCCAGCACTGTAGAATACAGTTGGGCAAGAAGAAAAATGACTCCTCTGGTTTAGTTTAATGGTTTTCTTTTCGAAGAGAAAACCTATACAATATGGTGGTAAGTTTTTCCTTTCCTATGCTTATGTACTTTAACGAACACATAGACAATCTTGTTGTGAGCCTCTGGTCGGTCATAGGATCACATCGAACCCACCAGGGACTGTACTTGTATCGCATTTAATACGAGTTTTCTTTATTTTATGTACTCGAGAGACTCGAAAGAAAACTCCACCAAACGATCTTTGGAACAACAATGGGAAGGAGGCAAAAAAGGGTTCATCTCTTGGCTTTACTATGCTCAGTGCTCGGGCCTCGTGAGGAGATTCCTTTTGGGTGAACACAATAAAGGCATTTCTTTCTTTTTCGTTATTCTTTTTATTTTATAGGTATTTTGAGAAAAGACAAAGAAGACAAAATGGATACTAGATAGAGGTACAGTTGAATTTTATACTTGGTAGTTGGTTGGTAGATTTTATGATTGGGAAGAAAAATAATAGTATACCGGCTTCTTTTGTTGTTGTTGTTTAGTTGTTAGTTGTTTTAAACAAAGAAAAATACAGCACCCTTGCCTTTTAGGTATTTGATTCTGCTGATGCAGCTCCTTCTTCTTCTTAATGTGGATGTGCCGGCAATTTTTAAATGAAAAGATCATTGGAAGTGATGTTTATCTTTGATGGGCTTGGAAAAAGAGTTGGAACTTCGACTATGTTGGTAGGTAGGTAGGTACTGTGGATGTGAAGAAAAGATAAAATATTTTCCATCTAGGAGGATAGCAAATGGTTTATCCCGTCAATAGGGGATTGGCTTCGAGATAATTGGAGGCAAAAAAAGCACACAATGATTTGTGGAAATGCATATGAAATCCTTTATTTTTCGCACTCAGCGATA
The DNA here is from genome assembly GCA_949752695.1 of Melanostoma scalare. NCBI lineage: Eukaryota > Metazoa > Arthropoda > Insecta > Diptera > Syrphidae > Melanostoma > Melanostoma scalare. The sequence goes on along the minus strand of OX456985.1, from coordinate 231,905,367 downwards.
TGTTGGGTAAAAACAAACAACTTTCTAGGTGGGCCTTTGATTGACAAAAACTGGAACTTATGATCTTTTTGGCTGTGCCTTACAGCAGTTTTATCAACAAAATTCTACGTTAAAGTCACATTGCTGTAAGATTTGAGGACGATTTAACTTTAACACTATAGTTAACGCTTTGAGCGCATTAGGCTAAGGCCACGCAGTCAGCGATAAGCGAGCGAGCGATTGAACGATCAGCGATTAAGCGACAAAGTCGAGCGACGGGCCACTCGTTTCGTGAGCGACATTTCTTTAGCGATTAGTTGTTAAAATGCCGTTGTCAAGAGCCCTACGTTTATATTTGTTGTATTTTCTCTATCTGTTGCTCTTGACGCTAAGCGACAAACTAAAAATTAGAACAAGTTTGGTGACAGAGCGACGTCGCTCAGTCGCTTAAAAAAATCGCTCATCGCTCGCTCAATGCATGGCCAGTTCAATGCAATTTCATTTGTTTTAATTTTTTCATGTCGCTCAGTCGCTCGCTTGCTCGCTTATCGCTGACTGCGTGGCCTCGGCCTTATGGACGAGGTTTTTTGGAAATAGTACCTATACCGAACAATTTAGAGATTAAAATATTAGAGGCGATAGTACCTAAATCAAAGAAGGGTAGAAATAAACGATACCTTCGTCTTATTTGGAATCATTTAAAATTGTAATTTACAGCCGGCACTTACTTTGCCTACCTTTGGTAGATATGAAAAGGCAACGACATCATTTTTAACTTTTTTACTTAAGTGGACAACACAGTTTTGGGTCAACTTCGGCTTCAACAAGTTTTTTTATCCAACAAATCCGATTTCTAACGAGCCCTTTCCAGTTTCGTCTTTTAAGTCGGTTGGGGTCCTCTTTCACTTGATTGTGCCATTTAGATGAGATCTCCAATTTCACTTGGTGTTCAATGTTTAACAGTCTACTCTTGAAGCTACATGCCGCGCTTCATCTGATTTAGTTCGTTCGTTGCAGCGCTGGGGTCGCCACAAAGCGTTTTTTGAAAAACCTAAATTTGCACTGAATGTCAAACTTGAGTGTCTTTTGAGCCCTGGGTTTGGTCTGGGTTTTCCCACAACTCGTTTGGTTTCTCGCTAGGTTTTTGCTGGAGCGAGTTTACGCAATGAACAGGGCTGTCAAATGGCATGTATTTTTGTTCAAATGACAGGGATGTGTGGTTATTTTGTGGTTTAGCGTCTTTTGAGGACTGGAAAACTTGGTTTTTTTTGACAACTCATAAAGTTGTTATAGGGAAACCTGGGTCAACCCTGGGTAAAGGTCAATGAACGAACCTGTTGATTCTTCCTTTTCTCATGAACTAAGCTACTGATCGCTTGAAGAATTTTTCTTTTAAAACGATCAAGTGTGTCCTCATCCACCAATTTCGCAACAAACTGTAAGAGAGAGAGAGAGAAGTCGAAACTAGAGATTAAAAGAGAGATTCGGAATAAGAGATAGATATAAAGAAAGAGAAGAAGAGAGAGACAGTCGAAATGACAGAGAAATTAAAGGGAGAAATGATAGATAGATAGAGAGAGGCAGGTTAGGTTAGGTTAGGTGGAAGTGGCTGTCAGTCAATGAGTACATTGCCTGACACACTTAGGCCGCAAGGGCCCATTATGATACCACAGAGATCAGCAAGTTAATCACCTACTGATCTCAGAAACCCGATGTAAGATTAACGAGTTGATCACTTACTAATCTTCCATTACGGGACTAGCCGGTTAATCACCTGCTAGTCGAACCACGTGGAACTTTTAATGTATTTCGAAAGACTTTTAGGGTCTATGTAAGCTAGGTCGCTAGTATCATCGAAGAAGAATTCACCGAGATGAGTTTTCCTCCTATGAAGTAGTGCAGGGCATGAGCAAAGAAGGTGTTGAACGGTTTCTTCCTCCTCCTCGTCCATGCAGCTTCTGCAGAAATCATTGGAAAACACACCAAGTCTTTTGGCTTGTCTCCCTATTAGACAGTGTCCCGTAAGAACACCTATGGTAGAACCTAGATACAGACGGTTCAGGGCCAACAAACTCTTCGAGCGTTTTGAGTCAACACACGCCCAAACTTTTTTGGTTGCAAGGCAGTTGTTACTCTCAGTCCATCTAGTGTTTGTTATCCTTGAAGCGTCTTGTCTAAGTAGGAGTTTACATGTAGCGATAGGTACACCTATGTTGTTCCATTCTGAGCGTAGGGAAGTGGTCGTGCCCTTTTTGGCTAGTTCAACTGCCATACAGTTGCCTGGTATGTCCCTGTGCCCTGGCACCCATGAAAGGTAGAGAGAGGCAGAGACAGAAATAGATTTTGAGAATAAGAGACAAAAGAAAGAAGAAGACAAAGAGAGATGGAGCGATAGAAAAGAACAATAGAACTGTACTCTGTCTGGCACATCACAATTCACAGCAGGCCCTATAGGAAATTGTTTGAAAAGTTAACTTTTTTAAGTTTAAAATGTCTTCAAAATTTTGAAAATCTTAACTACCAAAAAGAAAGACATTGTTGGGTTCGACAATCTTGCTTTTTTTTGAACATTGGACTGTGAAGAAGCGAGGGATAGACATACATATAATCAGTAGAAGTGCCCTTTTTGGGCTCTGATAGCAGCTTTATTCCTTTTAAAAGAATATGACAACCTTTAATTTTTCCATTGTGGGTTAGGAAAATGGATTTGGTCTCAAAGGTCCTAAGAGATCGATGTAAGCAAGTCAAAATCTGGTGCATACTCTCAAAAGAGACAAATGGTACTTACATTGTAATTTATCAATGTTTAGTGGCATGACGGAAAAAGTTATTTGCGAAAGTCAGAAAATCGATCACCTTCGCATCCCCTCATGTCCCAACGTAGTATTCATCAAATTATATCCAGTTCTTTTTAATTTCGGTGAGATGAACCTACCTCATCACCAGTGCAATTTTAGGTACAGAAAAGAATGCGCAGCTACAGTCTGTTCCAAATCGTTAACTTTCAAAGAAACAGGTGAGGTTTCTTTGATTTTCTCCCACCAGATATAATTTAAGGCTTAACATAAAGCAATTCAATTTCGTTCATTCAAACAACTAAAAAAAAAAAAAATAAAGTCCAGACACAAGCATAAAAATCCACGCGACACAGCACTATGATCTATGAACATAACAAACATACATAATTTGTATCTTAAAAAAAGTGGGATGAGAAAAATTTATCGTAGTAATATCAAAAGGCTAAACAGTTTTACTTTTGAATATAAAATAAAAAAAAAAAAAAAAATAGTGCGTGCAGTCCCCCCGCGCGGAAGAAGTGAAACTTCCTAATATGAAAATGAAAATAGGAAGGGGTAGGGATGCTCATGGAAAAAAAACATCGATGTTTTATTCGATGTGATACATCGTAACCTTACATCGATGTTTGTCGATGTATCGCATAAAAACATCGATGTTTTCGATGTTTTTTGAACAACCCTAACCCAGACATACTACCAATTACGAAATGTGTGTTTTTAGGTTCGTTCGTTGAACTTTACCTAGGGTTGACCCAGGTTTTCTTGAGCCCCCTATAAGTTGTCAAAAAAAACCTAGGTTTTCCAGTCCTTAAAAACCCTAAGCAACAAAATCACCACACATACCTTTCATTTGACAGCCCTCAACTCGCCCCAGCAAAAACCAATGGCGAGTAGAGGGCAAAACCAGTTCAACCCTAGGCCTTAAAAAACACACAGTTTGACATTCAGGGCGACTTAAAGTTTCTCAAAAAATGCTATGTGGTGACCCCGACCCTAGGGCTTCAACGAACAAACTTTTTATTTCTAGCGGTTGATTTTCCTCGCTCTTTTACATGAATTAATTCTTCAGACATGAATTAAACAGAATACTGAAAACTGAAATCGATTCGGTTAGGTACTGTGACTGTGAGTTGTGAGTTTCTATTGTACGATGCATAGCTTTATTCAGTATGGATCGAATAATAATGAAATACTCCATCCCACTGATACATAAATTGAAAGAGAAGAGAGCATGTGAAATAAACTATAACTGTAGATTTGGCACTTTGGGTGAGTCTTTTCAATGCTTGCTTCATTCGATACATCGAATAAAAAAACATCGATGTATCGGTAAACATCGAAAGGGTGCGAAACATCGCATTTATTCGATACATCGAATAGTAAACTTCGATGTTTTCGACTAATCGATGTTTTTTGAGCAACCCTAGGAAGGGGTAGAAATTTATTTTGAGTGAACTCGTATTGTTTCTTTAAAAGAAAAAGAAATGAGATGGATCGGAGTAAATTTTCACGGGATAGCTACTTAACACCATTTCATAGAACAATTTTTTATTTTTTGGTGGAGATTAGAGGACGAAAACTAGGATTTTAAAGATCTATGTACATTACATACATAGTACTTATGTATGGAATAGAATACCAGGAACCTTTCTGAAACTGTTGATTGGCCAGTGTCAGTGGTAGCTGCCTGACCGACCAATGAAGACCGCAGTCTTAACACCTAAGCCCAAGACGGAGAACATTTACATACATGTTTAGACATGATCAAACATGTTAAGACATGATCAAACATGTTTAGACATGATCAAACATGTTTAGACATGATCAAACATGTTTAGACATGATCAAACATGTTTAGACATGATCAAACATGTTGAGACATGATCAAACATGTTTAGACATGATCAAACATGTTTAGACATGATCAAACATGTTTAGACATGATCAAACATGTTTAGACATGATCGAACATTTTTGAGCCAGGCGCAAATGGAAATTGCTTATATATACATGATTATGCCTCCACTAACTACTACATACTCATAACTACATATGTATATTAAAATTGTAATAAAATCTTTCAGTAACCACTCACCAAAAGCTCTGATTTGTACATATGTACATATGTACATACATATGTATATTGTCTTCGAAATAAAATTCCGCAATTTCAATGAAGCAATCGAAATTTATTTTGCAAGCCAGGCACGATTTTCACACACACGACACAAATTGAAAATTAAGAAAGAACAAAGAGTTAAGGTGGATTTACATGCATCTGCACCCATAATTTTTCATCTGCAGCCATAATTCTTTTCGCTTCTCTTTTTAACTCTTGTGCTTTATAAATTATAATCTACATAAACTAAACTACATATACCAAATCCAGCATTAGTTCCCATAATGACGCGTCATATAACATACAACTGTTATAGCAACAAATTTATAGCAGTGCCAAAAACTATGCAATCGATAATATGTTTAACACGGAAGTGTAACGCTGCATGTAACACGGAAGTGTAACGCTGCATGTTTGCAAGTCGCATAAGAAGTTTCACTTCAAAAACACTACAGTTCTGCGTACAGAGACCAACCAACTGGACTGAAATTGATTGTAGTGAATAGTAAAAATAAAATAAAACGATTAGCACCCAATTGGAATTATTGATGGCCTTAAAATTTAATGACAAAAAGTCAAAAACCTTAGGACTTAAGAACTCTTGTCACAAAATTCTTATAAACCAATATTAACATGTTCTTGCACCTCTAATTTGCTGATACCTATATGTAAATGAAAAGATGGACGTTGAATGCATTCAAATGTGTCGACCACTTTGTGCACAAAATTTGAAGCGAAGAGGTTTTTAAAGTCTCATAAAAATCATGTCATGCATACGAAATGATCTTTACATACATTTATGGTGATGGATTCATTAAAACATTGTTATTTTCGATAGTAATTTTATCAAATCCATAAAATATAAAATACAAAACATGTCTCATTTCTTATTTTGTAAATGAGAATCGATTTCTGTTTGTCGACTGCACCCTTCCACCCCCAAAATGTAACGTTTTCAATTAAGAAAAGTCACATATTTGATTTTATGCAGGTACCGATATATTTCAGTTGCGTCTACAATTCACTTTTATATTAAAATTGTTCATGAAATTGATGTTGACCCTTATATGAAAGACTGCATGCTCATGAACCCGTATGCCCTTGTGTACAGTCTGAGTCTGGTTGCAAACGCGTGTCATTTTTTGACCCACAACAAAGATGCCCCATATTGTTCTGTTCTTTCAAATGCATAGGAACGGATCTAACAATAAGTAAAAATATTGCTGTTGTGTGTCAAAAAAGGAGAACAAGCTTTCTCGATGAATTGAAATTCTCATTTAATTTAATTAGGATTAATTGATGATGAGGTTCAGTGATTTGTCTGCGATTGAGGGCCATTTGATGTCTGGAAATGGAAAGAATCTTTATCAAATGAAAATAACACCCCACTATAGGGAAAATTAAAAACAAGCTTAGAAACTAGATCAGGGTGATTTAAATAAATAAATTTATTTCAACGCAGACGAGAATAGCTTCCTATAACGGTCTGCGAATCGATAGTTCGATGATTTAGATTTAGAAAATCAATGATATTTGACTTTTAGTAATTGTTTTTTGAATGATTACAGGTTATTGATTACTATCTCGCTGTGGAAAGCGAATTTCAATAAAAAGTTCAAGATGAGTTGAAATTTCGATTACAATTTCGGGCCGAATTATCGCACACGCTATCGAGTAATACGTGACTGAATTATGTGCGTTTGTAAGTATGTACACACCAGGGCTGTGTTCAAAATAGTTTTGAAATGTGACAATAAAGATATGGATGAATTTTTCGCTTCTTAGCGATTGACAACGGTTTTGTGGATACGGATACCTCTAGCTCGGCCGTGGTGAGTAATCTCACATAACTACGTTACGTCACGTAGTCAAAATACCCATTGACAACTCATGCCTAAAACAAAATTGCGTTTCGCAGTTTCGTTTGACATTTTGTGAGTTCAGAATTCAGATAAAAGAAATACATAAATCCTACCACGATGTCGTTTGTGCCTATATGCATTACGTTGATCCATGTAACAAGAGAACGTAACGTGACTCGAACTCAAAACAAATTGTTCAGACTGGTTAAATTTTTCTCGCTTTGACAACACACAAAAATGGAAAAAAAAACTTATAGCGTTTTTCATTGAAATCCGAAAGAACTACTCTCAAATGTAGAACTACTCTTTTCAATGAAACATTTTTTAACAGTTTTGTCGTAGTATTCATGACAATTGTCAGGAATAGCATTGCGTGCATTCACTTATGTAGTCACTATAGATTCAAAATTCAATTAGTTTTGTGAATGCAAAATTGAACTACAAACACAGTAAATACTTTTTTGTTTGTAATCTTTCGTATTTTTTCCGAACAGCCGATTGTGAAACGTCGTAATGATTCTAAATTAACTTTATATCTGAAATTTTTACATTGCGTGGGGTGAAAAATTTTCAACTCATTTCGCAGTTGTTTCTTATGACTTGGCTACGTAGCTACTAAAGCAGTGAATGCGCCCACTTGCATCTTTTCAATCTTTTTTTTTTTTTAACTCCATGTAGGTGATGGTTGATGGATGGAAAGGGATGACGACGAAGTAGATGACAACAAATAATGCAGCGAACTAACAAATTCTAAATTATTTACATATTTCTGCACTCATATTCAATTACTTTCGTTTTTCTTTTCAATTTTAATAATCACCAAACAAATTTCACAACATTTTTTTTCCATTTGACGTTTGATAAAACATATGTTTCTGCATTTTCAGAGTAGATCTCCCAACCGATTGGGAGTAGATCTTTGGCGTTTAGAGTAACTCCAGAACTACTCTTTTTTTCATTGAAACATTAAAAATGGAAAAAGAGTAGATCTTTTCACAAAAGGAGTAACTCTTTTTGTCAATGAAAATCGATATTAAAGCTGATGAACGTAAGGACGTAAGCCAAAGCGTGATAGTGTATTATGCCTGCCCAGATTCCGTAACTTTTTAGACGATTATCGTTAAATCGTCTGGGGTCAATTGTATCGTCAAAAGACTGTTTTATGTGTCTTCGCTTTCAGCAATTGAAGCATAGCTACTTTACTATCGTCTTACAAAATTTAGTCACTTTTTCAGGTTCTCAAGCACGTTTTCTAAAAGGTAACGAAATCAAGGCCCTGAATCACAATCACGCTTTGCCGACGTCTCTGTTACGTTCGAGCGCTCTGTGTTCACTTTGATTTGAAGTTTTAATCTTACAAGTGTGTTTAAGTATCAAACTGAGCAAAAGTTCAACCAAACCGAACTTTGAGTTTTAGTCACGTTACGTTGTCTTATAGACGAATCAACTTAACATCGAAGCCAAAGCGACATTGTGATAGGATGATATTAGGGGTTTTTCTTTTTTAGTTCCGAACAGATAAGTGAAACGTCAAAAACGTAAGAGTATTTCTTTTTCAGTTCAGCAATATCTGAACGCTCAAAATGTTTTTCTTTTTTCTTCGGAACACTACGCGAGCGCACTCTACGTGCTCGAAATAAAATGACGGGGCATCTAGAGCAAGAGTCTGAGCGCAGCTCACTGAACACGCTCAGTTCAGAACACGTTCACGCTGTTCGTTCTCAGTTCTGTTCACTGTTCGGAACTAAAAAAGAAAAACCCCTATTGTTTTGCTTAAACGTCAAGTGATACTGAAACTCAAGTGAAATAGGGGTTCAGACATTAGACATCACAGTCTTAGGGACTTAGATAAAATCCTTTTCATAGTTGTGTGCTGAATGAGATCGCTGAAATTTTTTAGGAAAGTATTCTTTGTGGCAAAAAATGTGTCTCCCAAAAGCTAATTCTCAAAACATACATGTTTCAATGAAGCTTCTATTAATCGTATTAGCTTGTTGAGGACTTGGTTAAAAGCTATTTACACTTTTCCAAACATAAATTGAGGTCTCCAAAGTATTCATTTGTAGAAGTTATTTAAACATCAGACACATTCCCTTCCCAGATTCGCCATAAAATGCTCACCATTTTTAATCAAGTTATATTTTGTATCGAAATAAGTTTAAACATCATTTAATTTATATTCGTTCTTCACTACTCATGCAAACATTAGCCAATACTGACAAACAAGATACAAATCAAAACATTAATGTGTTTTGATAGCCTGTCATTATTCCGTTCAGCTTTAAATAATTGCCCCATAAGTTTCCTATAAAGTATAAAGTTTCTCTGTTGACAACTGCTGGCTCGGAGCAATGAACATTCAACTGAAAACTATTATTGATGTTCTCTATTAAAAATAAAATCTTCAATGCTGGGGCTATCATATTCCATTTGAAATAATATTGCATTGTATTTGTAGCATGTCTTTAAACAATAAATGCATACAAATAACACAACCAACACTATCCCGGAGGACGAAGTCGTGATGAAATCACTTCGTTCCTGCTCCCCTTATATCCGTTGAAACACACAATTTGCGGCAACAAAGTTGTGCGCAAAAGGAACGCAGTTCACTTAGGTAATCTTTTCATTCGTAAATGGCAAATGATATGTCTTCCCGGTTTCATGGTTAACACGATTTCGCCATCACTGTTATTTTTTTTTTTTTTTTTGCTTTCTTATACGATGTGCTTCAGAGCGGGTACCTCAATAGAAAATGGGGGCGAAATACTCGCGATCGAAAATCTTAGTTTGTTATGTACTTACTCAAATGTAGATAGAGTTCCAGTATGAAACAGAAAGCCCCCTTCTAGCATAGATGCTAAGCATAAAATACACCTAACGAAATAGGAAGACACAAGAAGAAAACCCGAAAAAACCACACTCATCTACCCACACATTATCTGCGGGCCATCGAGATGATGATGTAGATGCGGAGGTGGGCGATCATTCCAGGAAGAGAAATGCCCGATCGGGATGAAGTGCTTAAATAAAAAATAGATGCCATGAAGAATAACCTCAATAAAAGACACTTTGAGGAAGTCATTGTTCATTGCTTTAGAAGAATTTAGGTAATCTAGTGAGGGAAAGGTTTTTACTTGTATACCTTGCTTCTGGAATTAGCACACTGTAGCAATTTAGGAGAATTCGCTATTAAGGAATGTATTATTTTTCAAACTATACGCTTGATATGGCTGAAGATGAAGTGTTTTCGAATTTGGAGTGGTTTTCGGTGTAAGCGCATAGTCTCAAAGTCCTAATTTGAGATACTACAATCTAAATACAAATTCTTTTTCCATTTAAAGAGTGACTGCCTTTCGAATCTGCCATTCAAAAAGCCAATGAACCGTGCATTCAACTATCTGGTATCAACAAAAATATGTAGGTATATACAGCCGTCACATCAATGCTTGTAAATTGGAACGAAATGCTTGCAAATGAGTAAGATAACGATAGATTAAGAAGTTAAGACCTTTTTAGATAATTTTCTCTTATAGATCTTAAACATCTGATGTCAGATGATTATAGCAGTCGAGAAAACATTTAACGTAAAGTAACTTGGCAAATCTTCCAAGTACTAAGAAAATGGGCTTCGGTTTCACAACAAAAATCCATTCAAATCTGCGTGTATAGATTAAAATACATAGTACGATCTTATGATGACCCTTCTGATTTACCGATCATCGGTTTTCGTCTTTCTTCACTGAAAACTTAAAATGCTTCAAAACAAATAAGTGTTAATAATATTTTTGTGGACTTGTAATGTACATATCTGCCGAAATAACAGTCACTTGAAGCTAACCCTGTCAAAAAGTTACGCTCATTTTTCAACAAAACAACTGGATCCGTTTTCGCTATTTCCGTTCAGTCTAATTTCTTAAAACTCTTTTTATTTAGTGGACAAGAAGAACGTCGGAACGATAGGCAAATCAAATTGGAAAAGCATAAACTTTGTAATCCTTAAGAAATTTCTACTGCGGTTGGATTTCTTTTTTTTAAGGGAAATGTTTATTCATCTTTCCAAGGAAAAAAATTAAGTCTGCTTTCCCATTTCGCAAGAGGCAAAAGTGCGAATATTCTCAATTTGTACTAGTGGTGGAAGTAAATTTTTTTAAAAAAAATATTCTAAAATAGACCGGCCCAATTGGTAAATTGTCATCAAAGCAGATACCGATCGAATAATTTTATAGACGATTCCCCTCCAATCATCAATGACGATTGTTTATATTCAAAAGATTGTTTCATGTAACTCAGTTTTTAGTAGGCCTGGGTAAATCGATCATTTTTGATGATCGATTCGATCAAGTATCGGTTTACTAAATGATTCGATCATTTGAATCGATCGATCATTCAATCATTTTTATTTTCTCGTTCTGTTTCGATTTCAATCATTCTAGTTTGTAGTTGTACGATTCGAATTGAACCAAATCAAATAGTATGTATGCGTCAAACCAACTTAACCGTGGGCGTGGTTTGGTGCAGTGGAGGCATAGGCAACAATATATTTTTTCAAGCAACATTAGCTCGGGAAGATTTCTCTTTCAAACTTGAAGAATTGCTCACACTGAAAATGTTAACAAACATACATGTGTGTACTACTCAACATTATTCCGATAAGCTATACCATTATGTCCCGAAGTCACCACACACGGGACACGGCTAGAAATGCTTGACGCATACATACAAACATCCTTTAAAATCATTTCTCATCTACCCAACATCAACATCATTCCTACACTGCTTATGACTCCACCGTCCACCCTTTACTGCACCATGATGGAGAGAGCAACGTAAAGTTTTCGTACACATTCAAATGATTGAATAAGATGGAGTCAAAAAGATCGAAATCGAAACTAAATGGAAATGAAATATCGAATCAAAATGCATAGTAGGTATAATTTTGTAATTGAGATCGAATATCGAGATTGATTGAGATCGATTGATTCGGACTTGAATGATTTCGATCATCAATACTTTTGAATGATCGAATCAAAAAGATCGAATCGATCATAATTTACACAGGCCTAGTTTTTAGCGATTGAAGGATATCGTTTTACTTTACTTATTCATTTTGGTAACTTTTTTGGGTTTTTAAACACGCGTCTCTTGGTCCTGTTGAAAATATAGATATCAACGTCCTTAATCAAAGATTCGTATTAAATATTTGGGCTGTTATCAAACTTATCACTTGAATCTAATCAACTGAATTTTAGGGCAGAAGATTGATACCTTTCAATGTGGAAAATATCACTTTTCTGGTACTAGTCGAAAAGCATTTGACGGTTTTAATAACTCTCTCTGCCAAGTTGATATATTTAACCATGCAGAAAGCAAGCTTTTGAGAAGAAGAAGGTTTTTTCTAAGTTTATTTTGATAACTAATGGTGTTCCTCAAGGATCAATACTTGGTCCGATGTTTTTTTCCCTCCATGTTAACTAGCTTCACGGCGCGGCATCGCGTCGGTCGTTGTTGTAGCTTTAGTGTAGGTATCATACGAATATACGAAAATAAAGGCAATTTGACAGTTGAGTTATTCGCTACCCCAACTACAAAACCGCTTTGGCTTGAGAAAACCTCTTTACTGCCATGAAATGTACTTTCTGACCGTCAGAATATTTTAGATCACATTCAATTGTCACAGGAATAGTTGAGTTTAATGCACTAGAATCTGGCCCACTCTCAGCTTGTTGCGCGTTAATTTTTATAAATTTTTTAGGGCATATCTTAGAGATCATCCCTAATTTTTTTAATCGATAAAGCTGCTTTTTTATGGGAAAAGCAATTTTTTAGCTATCTATGTATCTCGTGGTTTTTAAGCATACAATTATTAGCTCTAGGTTCTAATGTTTAGTCCTTTTAATGTCGTTCTTAGCCTACCTAATGTCTAAAGATAGATTTCTATAAAAAGCTTCCCTATTGCACCTTTTGACTAGTTTTGAACTACGAACACAAACGTAGTAGAAGAGCTTGTTTTCAAGAATCGAATCAAGACACAATGGTGGTTTACAAAATTAATACTATAAATTTTTCTTGTTTGAGTCCGTGTATGTTTCAAAAAATAGAAATAGCCTAAAACAAATACAAAAAATTTGAAGTCCATTAACTTAAGGTTGTTATCCCTTATTTAAGTAACGAACGACAAACTTTTTGCTTATTCGTTGCATTTTTTCGAAACCACTAAGCCGCTAACTCAAAAATAAAATCATAACGTATATCAAACCGATGTTGAACCAATTTTCAAAAACAAAACACATATAACGGTTTGACATCTACATAGATTAAAACAGTCAGAATTTCAAAATGTCTTCTCCATCTGCAATTGTCAGATCCTTTTTAAAATTTGGAAAAACTGTCAGTTTTCTTATTTCCTTGGGAGGGTATTACAGTTCGGTTTAAATCTGGTCCTCAAAAAACATCTTTCGATAATGACTTTCGGGTGAGCTCTTTTTCTACTTTATTGCCCCACCTAAGACGATGTGTTCGCGATTTCCTTATATTTATACATTTGGACAAAATAACTTCTTTATTGTAAGGTATTGCAGATTATTATCTCGTTTTTAGCTCTTTTTTATTTAATGCAGTCTGACTCTGCACAACTTACGCCATTACTTAAAACAAACTAAACCAGTTGGTGGAAAAAATTACTTAAAAGTCTTTTTAATCAGACCAGGAAGAACAGTCTTTTAAACTTGGCTTATTAAAATGTCAAATAATATCTTGAACAACCATCTAACAAATTTTTATGCAGTAACACTAGTCTAGTCAGTCCCAACAGACTCGTACCTACATATTATAGCCGCTATAAACTGGCTACTGTACACATTTTTCTTTTTTAATAGTCTGTAAGTATTAAGTACGAACTAACACAGCAACGACATCAGAAAAAAACCTCAAACACCTTTAGTGAGAATTTCGTGAAACTTTAAACCGCAGAATGCAAAACAAGAAGAAAAAAAGATAATGGACAAACAAACGGATTGAATTACGGGCACTCGTAATAGAACACAAAATTAAAAAAACAAAATCTGTTGTTAGACACGCTAAAAAGACAAAAAAAAAATGTTCAAGTTCCTCACAAACACAAAAAAGTTTACAAGAAATAGGTACACACATACCGAACATACATAACATAAGACAAAAATGATTTAAAGTCATTAAATGAAGCGCAGTTTTAGTTCGAAGTTCTCCATCTTCTTCGATAAAAATTATAAAAGACCTAACGATAATGAACTCTGGCCCTTTCCTGCAAACAGACCTCACACGATCGTTAAGCAAAGGAAATAATTGGATAATTAACGGTGTTTCCTTTGTTCGAGTGTTTCAACTCTAATGACAATCTTTCCATATAAGATCTGTACCTATAGCAAGGGATGTAACTAACAAATTTGTTTTCTGGACTATTTGATTTGGAAGTTAAGTAAAATTGTTTTGACAGACAATAAAGGATAAAGAGTAGTAGAAGTTGTAGCAAGTCTTTTACTATGTAATGTAACATAACTGAATTGAAGAAGAAATAAATTTAATGAACAGAAATGATCGTTTTTGTGTATTTTCTGCTGAATTTAGTTAAAGATTTCTTTTGATATGTTAAAATTAATTTGGTGCTAACTCGAAACTTCCTTACCCAACCTGAGCTTTAGACTGTAAATTGCCTGCCATGAAGCAGATATTTTTCCAAATTCGGGAAAGACAGGGGCCTTTCTTATTTCTCTCAACCATAAATTGTGACGAAATAAAAGGGCTCACAATTTTTTGACAATTTAATTATTCGAATAGCTTCTTATATTTTAGGACATTGTCAAGAAAGTCTTGGGTCTAAAGAACTACCAGGCATATCAACTGAATGCGCTAATTTTATCTCTAGTTCGCGAGTCAGGAATATTTTGGATTAGGATCATGATTTGGAATAGCTTCTAAGTAAGACAAGTATTAGTTGAAATTTGCCAAAAAAGGAAAAGCTTTAAAAACGACGAATTTACATTCCACTCGGATACATTTCCGTTTGTGATATTATTGGTGATCTCGTTCCACTCCGAATGGATTATGTGATAGTTACATCGGGAAACTTAGACTTTTTTCGATTACGATGGAATCTGTGATAGGGTTGACTGTTTTGACGACATCTTCGATGATAAACGATAGAAAGATCATCTTTGACTTGCGTTAGCTGGCAACTGATTTTTTTAGAAACTTATTCTTATTGAAATACTTACTTACTTAGGTGGGCATTACAGTTCGGGGTGAACCTGGGCCTCAACCAACATCCTCCTATAACGATTTCGATCTCGGGCGAGCTCTCTCCAGTTTCGCACTCCAAGTCGGTTGAGGTCTTCATCCACTTGATTGCGCCACCTAAGACGAGGTCTTCCCCTTCCGCGATTTCCCTGCAATGTGCTTTCGAACACCCGACGAGCCGGAGCGTTTGGGTCCATCCGCTCTACATGGCCCAACCATCGTAGCCTCGCGATGCGTACTCTTCTGGCTATGCCCATGTCGCGGTACAGCTCATACAGCTCGTTGTTGTATCTTCTTCTCTCCACACATTGTCTTCGCATACGGGACCAAAGATCATTCGGAGAATTTTTCTTTCGAAACGACCAAGAGTTTCCTCATCCGCTTTCGATTAGGTCCATGCTTCCGCGCCGTACAGCAGGACTGGGATGATCAAGGTCTTATACAAGGTCACCTTGGTTTTTCTAGAGAGGGTTTTGTTTCTCAATTGCCTTCTTAACCCAAAGAAGCAACGGTTGGCAAGAGTTATTCTCCGTTTGATCTCCGCACTGATGTTGTTGTCCGTGTCTACAGCGGATCCTAGGCGAAGTCCTGTACTACCTCGAAGTTTAATTCTTATTGAAATGCTGGTTGGATTTTATACGAACTTACAAAACAAACCTCATACCAGTTTTCTTTTATAAAAGCAAAATTATTGATGTGACACTTACTTCATCAAAGTATGTTTTTAAATTGTTGTGTTGCTTTCCATAACGATCATGATAAACAAACCTACCAACTCTTTCTTGTGCTGAAAATTCATTAAAAATGTATCGCTACACTATACAGTTTTACACTATGAATTCTCATTCAAAAAAAAAAGTTGAGAAGGAAAAGTTTCATTCAAACTCTTTGACTTTTCTTTTTACACGCCACGCACTATAAATGCTACAAAAGTGTTTGCATTTCGCGCCACTTGACTGCCCACCCTAATTTCTATTTTGTTCTTTTATTCATCCGACTTACCACAATATTCAGTTCCCTAACCCCAACTTTCATTCATAAGTATGTTCAGTAAATTAAAACAAAAATTAAAATAAAGAAAGAAAAAAAATCAGCTTGTTCACAGTGCGCCTTGTTTTTAAAACATTTCGAAACAGTCCGTTCCAACTATGAACATATGTAGGCAAGAATCAAGCATAACGCGGAGCAAAGAGTGTGTACTTAAGTGGACACCTGAGTTCCCACGGTACGTGCATCTGGAACAAACCTAACTGCAGCACACCAACAACCTGTCGAATGAGGAAAATATAAATAAAAAAAAAAAATTGTAAACGAGAAGTACATATTATTATCTACCTAAAAGACTATCTATACGTTCATGGAATGAATTTTTCCTAAACAAAAATGCCTTGGATGCAAATGTAACCAAGTTGCATTCTGCGGAACCCCCACTTTTGGATGGTGGTGCGCTTTGCTACTCGTCTTGTTCGAATGATTACGAATTTATTATGCCAGAGGTGCGGTACAAATGCTACTTTTGGAATTCATTAATAGCTGACACCTTAAATGTGTTGAGCAGATCTTTTAGTGAATAGCCAAGTAGTTGAAGACACAAATAACACTGTTTTGAAAATATTTATTGTTTGTTTTACTTTGTGGAAGGTTATTGCGTAATAAGAAGTACATATATGCTGGAATCGTATTTAGGGAGTACGGTCATTCTGAAGTACTTTTTATATTGTATAAACATCATGTCAATAACGAAACGAGACCGATCTTTGAAATTTTTAGAGAAACTTTTTGTGTGTTCCCTGATTCTATCGATTGTTCAAAGGCAAACAAAATATGAATCGGTGATTGTTAAAACAACATAAGTGAAATTTTTATTTTTTTGTAGGAGAGACAAAAATGTTGTGTTTTCTACCCATAAGCAATGAAAATACGCAAAAATAACTATGTTCAATAATCTGTTATTTTTAATAATTATTATTTTTATTATTATTTTTGCGTATTTTCATTGCTTATGGGTAGAAAACACAACATTTTTGTCTCTCCTACAAAAAAATAAAAATTTCACTTATGTTGTTTTAACAATCACCGATTCATATTATCGATGGACTAAAGTGCAATGAACAAAAAATATAAATTGACCACATTAAACATTGCGTAGAGTTCAATGTTTTGAGAGAGTTGGTCCGCATTGGCAGTGCATTGTAAAACATGCTTTAATCGATGTTAAAGTTCGGCCTTTATTTGCTGTTCGTAGAACATGAAAGTAATCGGTATTCCTTCTGATTCTGTAGAAGAATTGAATTTCTAATCTTTTGAGAATAAGAATTGCAAAATTGTACTTATCGAATACTTTCATAGGCATTCGGAACAAACGAAAACGCTGTTAGCTGATTTCGGATACATTGAGAACGAGTAGGTACTCCTGACATATGTTTTCGGGAAATTTTGTGCATTCTTCTAGAGTCTAGACGATAGAAGATAGATTGATTGATTGAATAGATTTCGTTAAGTTAGGTTCAGTTTCGTATGGTAACCATACCTGCCTGTTACGTGCGAGGTTCGAGGTTCGAATCCGAAAACAAAACAAGCGTTATCCACGGTTATCGCCTTTCGCGAGGAATTGGCAAGTCCTCCGATAGTAATTTCGTTGCCATGAGAAGTGCTTTTTCGATTAGCCGTTCGGAATCAGAAAAAAAATTATAGGTTCCCTCCATTCCTCAGCAGGTATGGTTGTGAGATATGTGTGTTTTTTGAGCATGTTTTCATCGTGTTTTTTTGTGGTGTGGCGAAAGAATTGATTGAAATAAAAATTTTTGTTATGAATCGTGGAGAGCAATAGGCACACCGGAAACAGTTTCAAAAAAATTGTATAACAATTCATTCTTATTTGTCATCAGTTAATATTTGCTTATACGTAATTTAAACTTGGACCTTAAGTGAACGAAGTTTTAACGAAACTGAGCAGTCCCCTGACATTCAATATTCAATAATGTGAGAAAAAATCGGAAAGCAGTTAGATAAATCTACATTAAGTTTTCGTAAGTGCTCTGATCTTCTTAGGAGTAAATAGTCTTTGATAGCAACTATCAGACGCTTAAAAGAGTTCTGTGGGACTATTTTGGTATTGTCAAGTTTAAGTTTTCAAACAATCAAAAGAATATATCCGTAATCAACCTAGCAAAGAAAAAGTTCCTCAGTTCAACTAAACCAATCAGCCATTCAGAGTATCTTTTCTTCGATGATATTTGCAACAAATGAACTGTTCTATATCACCCCCATCATGTTCTTGTTATTCTACACCTGCCAATTACGTCGTTGCTTGCGCATAACTTCAAATTATTTCCGTTCAATTAATCTGTCATTCAGTTCGCTTCGTCGACCATAACCCCATCTCTTGTTCGATTGTCAATTGCTCATTAGAATGGTCAAAGAAAAGCGGTTGTATAGTCCGCTGCCTACCCCCATAATAAAGTTTAAGAAGGTAGGCTAGAACAAAAAAAAAAAAAAAGAAGCTATGCACGATTCTAATCAGATTCCTAGATTGCTGAAATGGCATGACACCGCAAGTTGCATCTGCTCCTACAATACAAAATCGTGCAGCGTTACTCTTCCTTCAGTTTTCGAGTGGTACAACAAATAATCTGAATTGATACAACGGTAGAGAGCTATACGAAATCTATTTAAATTCAGGATACTCACAAATACATTCATACAATTTTATTATTTTATATTTCAGGCAAAGCCGTCGGCGATCGCTAGAACACCTGCTCATCGTCAGAATGATGCGCTATTCAGTCCGGCCAGCAATTCCCAAATGTAAGTATAATAATATATGTACATATTATATACATATGTATATACACGATGAACTAAAAAAGAGTTTAAAAAAGAAGCAAGCAATTGCAGTTCCCCCCATCTATGCTTTGCTTGAGGCTATATTGCTGTTGCACTTTGGATCTTTGATCGAAAATTTATGTGATCTCCTCTCGGGTTTGATGTTGTTTCCTTTCTACTTCGGTATTGTGAATATCCACTGGGATTTCATCTGTGAATTTATCCTAGGTACACCTTTTCTGAGAGATGCACATCCGTGGCGCATATCCCCTCCGGAGGTTTGGTAAAGCAAAGGCATAGGTACTCATAGAATGACTAGAGAAAGAGATTGGCAAAAGGAAATTGATATCAATTACACAATGAAAGGAAAACCTGGCATCTTACAGCAAGGCTTTGATGAAATGTTCATTCGTAGCAAATGCTAGAGATGGGGACATAAATAAAACATGAAGCCGATTCTTAAGGAACGCTTTTGAGAAGGAAATAAATTGCAAACGATCGCATTACTGATTTGTACTGTGTGCATGTGCAGCCGCAGCCGCACAGGCACAAACTCAGAAAAGGAAGTGAGAATCAGTGCATTTGAATCGTTAAGGTTCTTCTTAACGACTAGCGGATATTACACTCATGCAAGACATCATTTCCATTCGCCTTAAGTTTGTCTACAAATGATTGAGTGGGCTTTTGCAAGGAAAAAAAAAAATAAATGATGTTTATTTATTAAACACGTCGAATTGACCATTGCAGTAGGTGCCATGATGATCTGCACTGTGCCTTTTTCGACTCTCAATCAAATTGTTCTTCAGAAGCTTATGTCCATACTACTGTATTTGAATGTCCTTTTATGGGAATTGGGTCTGCCTCTGCAGAACTTATAGAAAAATAAATAAATTTTTTGCAATTATTTGTCTTAGCAGCATGTACAGTACATTTTTAGGGTAGGTATTGACGAAAAATTACTTTTCAAAGAAAACCTAGGGCTTGAAAAAAGTTTCACTTTCAGAACGAATTATAGCTTTTTTAAGAGCGCTTTTTGAAGATCATATGTCGCCTTCAAAGTAAGTAAGTAAGTGAACAAACTTGATAAGAAAACTATCTCTTTTGGAAACTCCGATGTGGGAGTCATTTTCGAACAACATAAAAATAAATAAATAGGGTGACGCAATAGAGCGAGATGCCCGGGGCCTAGCGCATTTCTCACAATTATTACCTTGTGAGGGAATGGAGGGAACATACAATTTTTTGCCGACTTCGAACTGCTAATCGAAAAAGCTCTTTTCTTGGCAATGAATTTACTATCGGAAGACTTGCCAACTTCTCCCAAAAACGATAGTCGTGAAAAAACATTTTTGCTTCTTTTGGGATTCGAACCACGAACCTCCCGATTCGGAATGATGTGATCAAAACCTTTCCTCAAAAATAAATCGAGTTTCTTTTTTTTCGCATTTTGGTTTGAAATTTAACTCAATTGTTTCAAATTTCGCAGTGTTATTAAATTGCTTCATACTTAGCTAAGCATTTTTCAATTATTGTTTTATTGTGTACAAGCCTTTAATAAATCTAAATAAACCACCCGACTGTCCGACGTGTGTATTTTTACTATGGATTGCTTAGTAAATCAATCATAAGACAAAACACAAAAAATAATAATAATAACCCATTTGGGAAGTCAGCAACAAATCACTTGCATAGAGAAACAAAAATTAGCCAACAGTGCAGTTGGTAGTCTATCACTCATTTCAAATATAGTACTTAACTCTGTGTGTATGATGTCAAAACACGACTGGACTAGTGAAAATGGAAGCTCATTAAGCTTTGCCCTCCAACATTTCCTAACCATAAAAAAATTATTTTCAATTACAGTTCGGGAACACCTCGAGCTCAAGGTGCTGCTGGTTCTGGTAAGATAGTTTACACATTTGGTAATCCACAGCTATTGGCGAGTGCAACGTGGTCATCGACAGGCAACAATGCGAAAGTAGTTGTTAAACAACTTCTCACCCACAATGAAAAACCATTGGATTCAAATGCGAAGTATATGTTTGACATTCTGCAGGAGAGAGCTGAGATTTCGGGTGACCGTATCTTTCAAGTTGGAAAGAATATTTGTAGAAAAGTATTCGGACCGACTGTGTTGGATTATGATCTACAAAATGTAGATGAACATAGTCAGGAAACGATGAAGACTATTGGAACAATATGCTGTGACTCAGAGGGGTGCCTAGACGCTACATCAACAATGCTGTTGGGTTCGGATGAATCTGTCTGTCGAACAGTTCGTTTGAACTTCAGCGAAACCAAGTCTTTTGGAGTATTTCCTGGACAAGTTGTAATGGTGAGCGGCCGTAATCCAAAAGGCGATACCATCATGGTGGAAGAGGTAATGGCCGATCGGGTATTAGAGCCGCCCATAATACCCAGACTAAAGGAGTCGTTGAGTTTTGTAGTTGCGGCTGGTCCTTTTACGAATAGTGATGATCTAGTCTATGATCCATTGCACGACTTGCTGCTTTATTGTAAGGATAACCAGCCAGATGTGCTGATTTTGGCTGGCCCATTTTTAGATTCTGAGCATAAAACGATCAATGAAAATATGTTGGCGGAACCTTTTGAAGTGTTCTTTGAAAAAATGGTCTCGGGCCTGGTAGAAGTCTTAGGGTGAGTCTTCTTTCAATGAATAGAACCCATTCGATTTAAATACAAGTGCAATTTTAGGAATGAGACGACGATCCTATTGGTGGCTTCAAATAAAGATGCAAATTCCGACTCAGTGTATCCCACAATGCCAGTTACATTAAAGAAAACATATCCAAACATTCACATGCTACCTGACCCGACAATTGTCGACTTAAATGGAATTACGATTGGAATGACTTCAAGCGACGTGTTGGATCATTTGTTGAACAATGAACTTTCAGTGTAAGCTTGGTCTTATCATCTTACCGAACATTTGTTATTATTTTTTTTATTTTAGGAATGCTGGTGAGAAGATCAAACGTGCCGTGTGTTATCTCTTCAACCAGGGTTCATTTTATCCTCTTAATCCAGCTGGCGATGATAAACTCCGCTTCGACAGCTCCTTGGCAAACAAGTATACAAATATAGAGCACATACCTAATTTAATGATTCTTCCAGGAGATCAAAAGTGTTTCTTAAGAGTAAGTTCTTCAACCATCATTTCAATGTAAATTTCTGATTTAAATATTTGAAATTTTTAGGTTGTAAATGGCTGTCTAGCAATAAATCCTGGGCGATTGGCTGATGAAAAAGGAGGAACATTTGCTAGGTTCGTTCTGTATCCACCAAGCAAGGAGGAGGACACCAGCATATTTAGCATAATTGCTTGTCAAGTTCGAAAAGTCTGAGTCTTAATGGCCAAATATATTTTTAATATTAGTAACTTAAGTTTTGGATTGTATTTAATTAAATTAAATGGTAACGTCTTGTGTTATTGTGTAATAATTGACCATACATGGCGTCATTCATTCTTCAATTTCGAAAGTAAAGCTAAATACAACATACACAGCGATATGTGTGATTTTCAATCGCCGCCCGGCCAAAAACAAATTGGTTGTCATTGGACCATATGGCTCCAAATTGAGTGTAACCGTGCCCATTGGCATCTTTGAAGAAATACGAACCAGTGAACCCTATATGCGGCAATTTTGTTAGTTTACATACAAATCGAGTTTGAAATGTGATTCTTTTTGTGTTCGATACTCACTGCTACGACTAAACACTCCAATTCGATGAAACGTTGCGTTGCGTTGATTAAAACGAAAGAAACGCTGTAAAAACTTTTATATAAGTGGCATCTCCCGACAACTAATACTACACTTGATACTTAAATTAATTTACACTTGTAAGTCTTACACGTGTAATTACTTTAAAAAAAATTGTATGATAATAAAGGGTTTTCCAATAAGTATGATATGATTTTGCAGTGGTGTTTCGACCATTGGTAGTATGTCATGATCTATCAATTGTTTTTTTATTGCATTCAGAAGTGTTTACAATTTTACCATTGGACCACCATAAACGTCGCCGTCGGCGTCGTGAACTTTTTGATTTTGCCTTGGATCAATTTGAAATCGATAACGATTTTTTTAAGAAAATCATCTTTTCCCATGAGGCTTTCATTTGACTGGCTCGGTAAATAAACTGGCGATGTAAATCCACAAAATATTCAGGAAAAACTATTAAATTCACCTAAATTGACAGTTTGGTGTGGTTTTTGGGCCGGTGGAATCATCGGTTTCTTGCAAAATGAAGCTGGTAACACCATTACTGTCAAGGGAGAGCGGTATATGTAGATCGATGATAACCAACATTTTATGGGCGAAATTGGAACATATTGATTTTGACAACATTTGGTTTCAACAAGACGCGGCTACGTGTCAAACATGCAAATGCAACAACTGAATTATTGCGAGAAAAATTTAGAGATTCGATTATTTCAAGAAATGGTGATATTGAATGGCCTCCAAGAAATCATGACTTAACACCATAAGACAATTTCTTGTAGGGTTATTTGAAGTCATTGGTCTTTCAGGATAAACCAGGTTCTCTTCAAGCCTTACAAGTCAATATTGAACGTGCCATTCATGTTATACGACTTGATTTAGTGGAAAAAGTGATCGAAAATTGGGTTCATCGAATTTGTTGCTGCATGAATGACGTTTTATTTAAAACTTAATTGTATTGACTGAGCTGCACATTAAATAAATATAAAAATATTTGAATTGTTTTTTTCAAAAATGAAATATCACTTATTGGAAAACCCTTTAGTAGTTTTTGATATAATTGGTACACGGGCGTGGCCAAGGGGAGGAGAAAACTAAGAATATCAACATCAGTGATATTAAAATAACGTCTTTCCTTATTTTTCATAACTTATTACATTAATAATGACTTTTCGATTCGCCCTCTCTAAAATATGAAGTAAAAATATCTAAAATATTTTATAAATAACAGTACCTATGTAATCCAAATTTTATAACTTCTTTGTCTTATTTATTGGCAATGTAATTTTTTTACTGTATAGGGTACGAAACAATGTAACAATTTCGGACTACGAATGACAAATAGAAAACTTGAAACATCTCCGCCGTAATGAGTGTTTTGCAACATATATTTCGAATTTTTAAATGATTATATCAACAGTAACAAATTGCGTAGCAAAACATTCACTACAAGGGCGTCTATGATGCTAAATTTTCGTACTCTGAAATTGTTACGACGGACCTTGTGATAGGGGTTAAAATTTCATCATCAATCGAACGGAATTTGACTTGATCACTGATGCGGTAATAAGGGGCCTTGAGTAGTTCAGTTTAAACTACAAATGAAAACATTGTAATCATCTAGATTTAAAAAATAATGTTTCGCTTTGAAATGGTATGCGTTATGCGATGCTACGCAATGAACTGCCAGAAGATATGCAACGGGTCACGTTTCGTGCCTTTAAATGCATCCAATGAACTCCTAAAACATATGCAATGAGTTATGTTCGTACATTGCTTTCTTTCCGATCTGTTCTGACAAGAAATCAAAAATGAAATACATATGGCTATTATTTTCGACCGGATTTAAAACAGAAACCGAAATTGAACCCGTACAGATTAAAAAGTGTGTTCTTATTTTCTAACGGATTCACTACTGATTTTATGTCACAAAAACGTTTTGGAAACTAAATTTTTGTGTTCATTCGAACTGTTTACAACTGGGTACATAAAGTATATGTTCTACAGAATTCGTGAAAATGAATGCTAATTAACCTAGGCCTCAAAGTAATGTATAACCGTGTATTGCAACTTTTGCAGCCAAATATCTCAAAAATTTGATGTAATGGAGCCATTTTGAGACCAGATATGGATTTAGCACAAAAACTGAATTTTTCGATCTTGTATGCTTAGTTCTAAGCTCATATTTAGATTCAGCGAAGCAAAAACCTTATCACCCTTATTGCAATAGGCTTTTCACTTGATCGCCTGAAAAAAATGACAGAACTCCATCCGCGATAATTTTTATTTTCATAAAAATATAAGCTTAGGCCTCTATCTGTTCTGCATTTCTCTTACCATTTCCTCAAAAGTAATTTTATTTAAACGACAATTGTGGTACCTAGAGATATGTCATCTTATTGGCGTTTTATTAAAACCCCTTTCGTAGTAAGGGTGAATAGAGTTTGCTTTTAGAAACAATCAAAAAGTTCAATTTTGTAGACCAGTGTAATCATTCTTGAATCTATGATGAGGTAGAAAGAATGAAGAATTTGGCCTTATCAAAAGCGAATAGAACGTTCCACTGGAAGCAAAGCGACACATTGCATTATCATCAATTAAACCCTCTTCCATTGTCCTCAAATAGCAAACTCTAAACATAAAAAAAACATCGATTTCTACATAGTTCTCGATATTTGCGATTTGTCTGTATAGAATATCATATTCGGCACTAGCGAGGTATCCGTTCGGAGCGGAAAGTTGTCCGCAACGTCGGACGAAATCGGAAAAACTATTGCAATAAGCTATCAAAAATTTCATAAATAAGGCAATTGATCGCACTTCAACGCAGTTCGCCTTGTGTGTTGAAATAAAATTGGAGAAAAATTCCAAAAAACTGTTAGGAAGAATACTTCAAAGCAAAAACCTCCGAGTCGTACAAAATCGGAGAGTTATCCTCTCCGAACGGATACTTTGCTAAGGCAGATTAAAATTTCAGACCAATCGGTCTTTTTTTTTGGCACCCGCAAAACAAAAAAATGAGTTTCGAGATAAACGCGTTAAAAGTTCCAAGAATATTCCTATACTTTTCAATAAAATTTAACACTTGATGTTACTATCACTGAGGACCACGTTCAACCAGCCATTATAACACTTAAAACCAAATTATGCCCCGTTAAATTTATTCATTGCAAATAGCAAACAATTGAGACCGACTCACCGATTTTTCTACTTACCTGACCTTCAAATTGGTTGTAGATCCTGAACTTCGTCATCTAATCTCGACTGTATATTTTTAACATTTTATGCTTCATATAAAAAAAACACAAAATGGGTTTTTTGTCAAGTACGGAAATGGCAAGTCCCTCATTGTCGTGAAAAGCGCTTTCTCGATTAGCCGTTCGAAACCGGCAGAAAATTTTAGGTCCCCTCCACAAGGCATGGTTGTGAGAAATGTGCCAGGCCTGGGGCTCCTCGCTCTGTTGCGCCGCCTTATTTATTCATTTATTTAACCCCAAGTACAATCTCGTTAAGGAGCCATTGCTGTTGTATATTTATTTTTAATAAAAGAATTTGCAAATAAGGAGACTACTTGCATTTCGGACACTAGTATTTTGAGAAAAATAAAAATATGTAGTTCCTTTTTTCTTTTACAACCTCTCCACCATCTTTTGTTTAATAAAACAGTGAAAACAAGGTGTGTTTTTAAAGTAGTCAAAAGCAAAATCTATTTCTTATAAAGTTTAATAATAAATTACCGTAAGTCACAAAATAATAGGAGTCTTAAAAAGTAACATTCAAGTCTTAAAAACCGACTAGAACTTCCGCAGGTCAAGTTTTCACGTCTCTTGATAACTCACGAAGCACTGTAAATGTCTTAAGTCTTCTTGGTCGTCAACCAAATCTCTCATATAATCACCAAAGACCGTGCAGATGCGATACAAACTCCTCTTTACCGCACTCTTCAAACTAATGAGGTTGCGATCCAATTTCTTTCCGTTCAGATTGACATTGTTCAACTTGTCCAATTCCAGCTTTAGTTTAAGAAACGATTTGATTATCTTTGACAGTTCGCTTTGAACAACTCCATATTTATCTTCGTAAAGGGAGCTCGCACATATTCCAGCCAAGCCTTCCAATAGCCAAACGATTCCCTGGGAGTTTGATAGGACAAAGGCTGTCTTCGCACCATCCTGTTCTCCAAAAAGATAGAATAGACCAGGAATGGCGTAGAAGGCATCCTTCAGAGCTTCTTCTATGGTTTTTTGAATACTTTCCAGTGCCTCGGTGAATCTATCACAAGCATTTGATTGAATAGTTGAGCTACATTGCGGTTGGGGTGGTTCTATTGGATTCGGCATCATTCTTCGGATTCCATATGTTTCGTTGTATTGTCTTAAGAGAATCCTTTCAGCTGTTTCGCCGGCGGAAGGTTTTATATGGGCGAATGCGAGTGGATTCTTCATGGTTGAAATGCGCTTTACGGAGGAAGCCAGTTCCTCTGTAAATTCATTGATTAAACTGAGGCATTGTCCACTTAGTTGATTCCAATTGTATGGATGTCCACCGGGAACCGAAAGAGCAAATACTTCTTGACGACGATTGGTTGCCTTTGCCAGAGACAGATTATAAAAATCCAAGCAAGCCAATTTTTGAACGACAGGAACTTCTCGAAGTGCAAGCGCTTCCACAAGAGTAACTTCATCTTGCGTTGATGCTATCACAGGATTCTTTTCGATAGCAAAACACATTTCTTCCGCGAGGAGAATAGCAAAGAAGTCCCTCATCAACTGCATATTACTCAAGATCTGGGAACAAAGTATCCAAGCATAAAAGAGCATCTTAAAACTGGTCATTATAGTGAATAGAGAGTTATACGTCTCGTCAACTTCCGCATCAAACATGCCCGATACTTTACGGTTGATATAAGCTCCAACAAGCCAATAGGTTAGTGCAAAGCACGCGGTTGGTGCCAGTGATTTAACAAGCGAAGAATACAACGTGGAGTAGATGAGTGAGCGAATCTTGACGAATTTTTTCTCCTGAATCATGGGGAACTCTATTTCAGATTCGTTCCTTAAGTTCTCTTTAGCAAAGAAGTAAAATCCCGAAGACACACCAGTAAATATGAGAAAAGTATATCGGCTATTCACACACATGCCTTCAAAGTATGGAAACAGGAGAGTTCTTAAAAGAAAACAGACATTATTGAGAGCACCACACAAGAAAAATTAATCCTTACCTGTAGTCCTCATGCAAAAATCTGGAATAGAGCCAGGCAGTCAAAAACCCAACCATCAAGTGAATTCCAAGGAACGTTACTTTTCTCAGGGCGGTTCCAAAAAACCAGCCAAACCTTGTGGCATAGTATTTCTTCACACTGAGGAATGACTTACCCAGAATTATGCCATACACGATCACAGAACTGATAAGCGGCATAATGGAAAACCAAGTGTAGAACGAAACCATCAGACCAAATGTACTGGTAATCCAATTGATGGGATGAAATAAATTAAAGTTGACAAAGAGCAGAAACACCGTAAGTAGCAAATATTGCATTCCAATGCTCAAGCTGACTGCATGAAGACATCGGAACATGCAATGTTTTTTGCATTCCATAGAAACGACAGACGACATTTCGCTATGGAGTTATATCTTTTTCAGTACACCAAATATGTTATTAATTTTTATAAATATACTTCTTATTCTTTTCTTTTGCAAAATAAATGAAAATTTGTGCGGAAATTTCCAAAAACGTGAAACAACTTTCGGTTATAAGCGGGATTTTAAAAAATGTTGACAAACGGAGTGACAACTGTCAGATCACCGGTAAAAATGATGCCAAACTCATCAGTAAAGCTATTTATATCGAAAATCGATAAATACGAGTTAAGTGCCGCTTACACCTTGAACTATTTTTTGTACTTTTTGGGCTTCGAACTTTTTTCTCATTTATGGCGACTTACGAAGATCAGATGCAGACGTCTGCTGTCTGCACTTGGGGTCTTTCCTCTCTCTTAAACAAGTATGAATTTTATATCTTGCGTCTTCTTCCTCTGAGTGTTTTGGCAATTGCATTGAATAATGGTGGATTTACATGCATCTGCAAGTGCAGATGAAAAACGGAAAAAGACACAAGATGTAAAATGCATACTTGTCTGATAGAGAGGGAACGCACCATCTGCACTTCCTTAGTTATGGTTGCAGATGAAAAATGATGGGTGCAGACGAACATGTTCATCTGCAACCATAATTTTTCATCTGCAACCATAATTCTATTCGTCTCTCTTTTTAACTTTTGTGCTTTGTAATCTTCATCCGTCTCGTTTTACTTTTCTGCACTTCCGCAGTTGCAGATGCATGTAAACCCAGCATAATGCTGGGTATACATGCATCTGCAACTGCACAAGTGCAGAAAAGTAAAGTGGGATGAAGATTATGAAACACAAAAGTTAAAAAGAGAGACGAATAGGATTATGGCTGTGGATGAGGGATTATGGGTGATGGATAATGCTGGGTTAACATGCATCTGCAACTGCAGAAGTGCAGAAAAGTAAAGCGAGACGGATGAAGATTACAAAGCACAAAAGTTAAAAAGAGAGACGAATAGAATTATGGTTGCAGATGAAAAATTATGGTTGCAGATGAACATGTTCATCTGCACCCATAATTTTTCATCTGCAACCATAACTAGGAAGTTCATTCCCTCTCTATCAGACAAGTATGAATTTTACATCTTGTGTCTTTTTCCGATTTTCATCTGCACTTGCAGATGCATGTAAATCCACCATGAGTCGGTGAAAAAATCAATTATGAAAAATGGCCGCAAAACTCAAACGATGAAAAATCCAATTGGAATCCAATTGAAATGAGAGAGAAAATGAGTGAAAACTGTCAGAATTTATCATTTAGAACGTTTTAGTACTTTTCAGATCCGGAATCGCTTAGTGGGTTCGTGAAGTAATAAAATGAAAAAACTGTATGAAAACTGAAATGATATTTTTTTCTTCACTTCACAGCTTCACAGATCGGGAATTGACTCCCTGCTAATCCAGAGCGAATCAATCCCACCAGAGGTAAAAATGTTTTTTCACGGGTTTCGCCTTTCGCGAGGAATTGGCAAGTCCTCCATTAGTAAATTCATTGCCATGAAGGGCGATTTCTTAATTAGCCGTTCAGAACCAGCAGAAAATTGTAGGTCCCTTCCATTCCCTCACAAGGCATGGTTGTGAGAAATGCGCTAGGCTCGGGGGCTCCTCGCTCTGTTGTGCCAAAAAAATTATTAAAATTATCACAAGAGCGTCTTCTGCCACTACTGCAATTGCTAAACTAGAGAGAACCTCAAGTATATTCAATATCCATCCTCTGAATTTCTTTATAAGTACGGTTTCTGTGGCTTATTTTCATTGGTCTATTTTACATAAAATTGTTCAAACAGGCTTATCGTTATACCCTAAAATCACTTCCATAAGACTTTAAGGTTCTTCTAAGCAAAAGCCGTTTTTGCAGCAGCGGAGAAACGCTGTTGTCCCAATTTTTGCTGTCGCAACATTACCAGCCGTATTTATTAGATTTCCCTAAATAGCTCTGAACATATACTAACATTCCCTTGTCATTTCACAGTAGCGATGACAAAAACCTATTCAGTCGCTATACTACCTAAATCGGCGTTCAGCATATTCTACCTCTATGTTACGTTCAAAAAGTTTTATAAATACGTTTTTCTGTTCAGAGATATTATAAGAGGAACGTAGCGCTATTCACTCCCTATTATATGATTATAAATAAAGCTGTGAAAGTATATAACGTCGTAAAATTTCTTATGTCACACGAATGTGGGTATTCTCATAATGCCGCTGTTTAACTTACTTTTGAAAACTGCAGTTGCTGCTGCCGCGAATACAAAATTGCTTTGGTTTTGTATGGCCCTTTATACATTTCCACTTTGTCAAAGCTTTCACATTATAGTTAGGTTTAGAAACAATCTATCCGCTTGCTGATTTTGCTTTATTTGATTTACAAACATTCTCAAAAGTATATACCCGCGCAAAAGCATAGTTCTTTTTTTTCAAATTCACACTTCCCTACCATTTTTCCAACTGAATAATTTTTCCAAACTTACCACACATCCTTCATGTGAGCACTGGCCAAATGTCAATCTGACAGCAAAACCACCTTACCAAATTCAGCATTTCTCCTCTGCGAAATGCCAAAATGCGCCATATTGGATTTTCATTCAAAATTCATCCTCATTTTCGTAGTGATTGCGTACGCATACACACATCGTACAGTTACGCTAATTCTGTCGCTTCAAACAAAAATAAAATTTCCAACAATTTGTGCCCCAATAAAATCATTTCCATCGGCACCTCACCCCTCTAAATTTAAATATCCGTTCGATATTTTTGTTGCTTCAAACAAAATCCCCAAAACACCTGCAAAATTGCGATATTTATTATGAAATCCTATTCAAAGTGCCAGTGTGTCAAATGAATCTCGGAAAATTCTCAGCAAATCATTTTTGAGCAGTGTGTGAAAATTCTTCCCGAGGAGAAAAAAAGAAGAAAATCTACACATTTTTGAGGTCATATTCGAGAGTTTCAATTTTTGGTGTGTTGTTGGTGTTTCGTTTGGTTTTTCGTTGAATCGGTTTAATTTTTTTTTTTTTCGTTTTGTTGGATGAAAGAAAGCCCAGTGGAGAATAGCTCTGCTGTGTGGAAATTTGAAATACGTGGACGCGTGCGGGGCAGGTGTCGGTCGGTTGAAGAAAATACTGTGTGCGTTGTGTTGTTGTCTTTTTGTGTATCGCTCGGGTATTACGTGTATCTGTTTTCATTTCATTGAGTTTTCATCTTCGGATTTTCATCATTGTGCATAAATTTTCCAACAGGAGAACAACGAGCACCAGCACCCAGTACAAATCTCCATATTACACAAATCAATTCGGTGCGGTAGCGGTAGAACGAGAGCATTTAAACGGCAATCAATTTGTCAATCCACCAGGCATATTATAAAACATTCCCTCATTCGAAGCGAAGAAATTTGTGCGTTCCATGTTCGGTTGCATGAACGACATGAAAGTGAATTACAATAAGAATTAGTAGCCGCCGAGACTACGTAATAATTCGTCGATTAAGCTGATTTTAAGGCCAAATGTGCGAGTGGCAATGGAAAATCGGTGAAGATTTCTATTTGTGTATGTACATAATTGTGTTGAAAAATTAAAGAAAATTAACGAAAGAAAGAATTGAAAAAGTAAATAAATAAAAGTGGAAAATTAAAAAAAAAGAAGTAATAATTAGGTATCTAGTGCGCAAGAAAGAGAAGCTAAATAAAAATATCTCGCGCGCGTGTGTGTGTGTTTAAGTCATTGAGTTGGTGGGAAAGAGAGGCAACGATAACAAGTTGCGGTGGACAATTTGGCGGCGTAGTGCCATTGAGTGAAATGTCAAACTCATCGTTTGCGATTCCCTTTACGTCATCGTCGTCAGCAACTTTATCAGCCGCAGCAGTATTCAAAATCGCAACTTTGTTGCCATCATCATTGCTTTGTAGTGATCTTCGTTTTCAATTGGATTCCATTTTGGGATATGTCGCATAACAAATTTCTAAAGCAGGTAAGTAAACAAAATACGCAATCGTATTTTGACACTAGTCATGGGGATTTGCTACAGAAAATTATCAAAGCTTTGAACTATAAAATGAGCAAAACAGCGTTGCCAGAAGATATTATTTTTCCTTTTGATCTGATCGTTTACGAACGGATTTTCTTTCGCATGGGGAAATAAAATATAAATAATCTCATGTTTAAAAAGAATAACGGATTTCTTGTTTTTGTTCTAATCATAAAAAAACACTCCAAATTTGCATGTCTGCATTGAACAAGAGTGAGTTTTACGAACTCACATTTACGCTGTAAAAGACTGAATAGATTTGAAGGGTCGTGCAGATGACTTCCGTTAAAAAACTGACCTTCACTCTTGCGGAATTGAATTGAGAGTGTGTAAACATTTTTTGGTGTACCTACACAATTAAAATTCTCGCGGAATTCGACACATGCACTTGCAAAATAAAAGCCGTGTTTTATTGGGAATTTTTATATTAACTTCACTACTATGCTCAATAAAACGCTGCAACTTTATTCCATAAACTCCATTTACCAGCCATCCTAGTTGCTCACTTCTGACAATGACTTATTTTTGTACACTAATCGTTGTTGTTTTCCCATGTGCGATGTTTTGCGATGTTTTGCTAAAGTGAGTATAGATTCCCAATAAAACTGGGTTAAAATCACATGAACTGGACCGGTTTCGTATGACTAGATCTTTGGATTCAGATCTTGTTAACATTTTTACATGGGTCATTTTTACGGGACAAATTATAGCGATAAGGAAAAACCATCAGGAAAAGTTGAGACAAATGGAAACATGAATTTTTTCCTATTGAGCGTTTATAGCGAACAGGAAAAGTATGTCAGTTGCCAGATTCTCAAATCTTCGCAGTCACACAACAGCAACTGGTTTTCCTTATGCACACAAAAAAAAATCCGCTGTGACCTGTGAGTCTATCAGTGGAATACATGGAAAATGGAATCCAAATAATTGGACCGATTTGTTCCATTTTGGCTGAAACTTCAATCAGCTGACACAAAAAAGAAATTGCTTCAGGAAACTAGAAAAATGCAATTTCGACAGA
Source organism: Melanostoma scalare (assembly GCA_949752695.1). Lineage (NCBI taxonomy): Eukaryota > Metazoa > Arthropoda > Insecta > Diptera > Syrphidae > Melanostoma > Melanostoma scalare. The sequence goes on along the minus strand of OX456985.1, from coordinate 231,872,093 downwards.
AAATATTTGTTCAATTATACATTGACTGGGCGCAAAAAATTCTTTGAGTGATTTCCAATCGATTAATATAACAGTTGAATTTCAAATCGAAAGAAAAACTAGTTTTTATTCCATTTGAAAATTTTTCCTAATTTGTTTTCCTTAAACCTATGCATTTTATCCGGAAGGAGCTACCATTTTCTTGCCTTTTGACATTGAGATAGGAAAAAATCGGCCCTATCGAGGTAACCGACGGAGCGGAGTTTTCTCCGCAACGCTTCGGAAATCTAATTTTATTTCGAAGTAGATGTCATCGTAAGAAATTTTTCACAAATGCGGCAACGCATTACATTCCCAAAACTAAAACTTTCCGCAGCAAAAACTTATCGGGGGACGTCGCGTGGGTCGGATCGACCGATAGGGGAATTACCACGAAGCAAAATGTCTCCGAATCCGACGGTTACCTCGATAGGGCCAAATGTCTTTCTTTTTTACCTAGGCACAACACGAGGCGACCAAAAACTTTATTAGTTGAAACTTGTATTGGAATTTGTAGAAAAAGTTAAGCCCAACCTTCCTCATTTTTCTGCCCATTCTAATATGGCCATTCTAATATACCCAAAGCTAGAGAATATCTCCCATGTTTAGTTAAGCGCTTCTCAAACATCCTGATGGTGCCCGTTCGCAGGAGGTTCGTGTTACGAATCCCAACAGAAACGAAAAAAGCAAGTGTCAAATTTTACGAGAAGTTGGCAAGTCATCCGATAGTAAATTCAATGTCATGAAAAGCGCTTTCTAGATTAGCTGTTCGGAACCGGCCGAAACCCCTCCATTATCTCACAAGGCATAGTTGTGAGCAATGAGCTAGGCCCCGGGGCTCTCCGCTCTGTTGCGCAACCTTATGCATGTTATGCAAAATTGGCACATTTTGAGTGAAGAGAATCCACATGAGCGTCTCTTGATGATACGCCATTACATCCACAAAAACTAACTGTTGGGTGTGCTCTATGGGCTGGTGAAGTCATTGGGCCATACATCTTCCAAAATGATGCTGACGAGCCAGTTACCGTCAATGGAGACCGGTATAGAGCCATGACAAGGGGCTTGGAAGCTAACATTTGTGGTTTTACTGCCGACATAAGGCTTCAAATGCTCGAAAAAATGGTTGAAATTGAACCTCTAGATTTGGCTTTATTCGAGCCTGCCGCGGCGCGTCACATGCCCGAAATCATATTTAAACATTAATGGCATGAAATTATCTTTCAAATAAAGCCAAATTGATGGACATTAAAATGATTTTCTTGTGTTTTATTTCAATTCGAAGTTTTATACCTCTAAAAAAACACCCTTTACAAGAAGATGTATGGTAATGCGCACTTTACAACACGATTCATAATTACTTTCAAACTAAACCAAATTCAAGTTCCAACCGTGCTGGCAACTCAACCCGATCAAACTATCGACCGATCTAAAGTTATCAGTCTGCGAAAGCGTCGAGGCCGAAAGGGGAAATAGTCGATTTTTCCACAAACAATAGGTCCTTATCGTTTGGCTGTCGATACCCGACGGTTATCGATAGTCCAACATCGGAAAATGAAATTTGATATTGCGTATTCTTTGTGTTCGATACTTTCAATTTTGAATTCGGTCGTTATCGTCTGTATTTTTACGTTCGACTACCACTGCAACTAACTCAAATTTCAAATTATAGGATTTATTCACATTCATTATTCACAGTAACAGAAATCTTTGTCGATAGAATTACGCAATACCAAAAGGCAAATTTATCGAAGCTTTCGACCCTTGTCGCCATAGCCAGTTCCATTTTTCCCTTAGCAATTCAATTCAATTCAGAGCTTAGCTAGGAATAAATAAAATAAAAATAAATAAAATAAATAGGGTGGCGCAACAGAGCGAGGAGCCCCTGGGCCTAGCGCATTTCTCACAACCATCCCTTGTGAGGGAATGGAGGGGACCTACAATTTTCTGCCGGTTCCGAACGGCTAATTGAGAAAGCGCTTTTCATGGCAATGAATACTAACGGAGGACTTGCCAATTCCTCGCGAAAGGCGATACCCGTAGAAAAAACATTTTTGCCTCTGGTGGGATTCGAACTCGAACCTCTGGATTAACAGGCGGACATGCTATCCATCACACCACGGGTACCACAATACCACAATTTCATATTTTAGACGGTCAACCCGAATGTAAAATGTTTAACCCGACTTTGTTTTTCCTATGCACTACACTTAAGACTTCGATTCAATGTGTTTTTCTTACTTACTTAGGTGGGCGTTGATCACAGTTCAGGACGAACCTGTGCCTCAACCAAGTAAAGGTTTTCTTCAGTTTGCTAAAATGAGATCTTCCCTTTCTGCAATTTTCCTGCAAAGTGCTTTCGAAAATTCGTCGAGTTGGACCATTGATGTCCATTCGCTGTACGTGTCTCGCCCATATTGCTGTACAGCTCATACAGTCTTCACATATAGGACAAAAGATCATTCGAAGTAGTTGTTTTTGAAATGAATATGGGTTTCCTCATCCGCTTTAGGTAAGGTTCATGCTCTCGCGCCGTATAGCACTTGATTAAAGTCTTGTTAAAGGGTAACTTTGGGTTTTCTTTATCAATTGCATTCTTAACCCAAAGGAGCAGCATTTGGCAAGAGTAATTTTCTGATTGATCTCCGCCCTGATGTTATTATTCTGTATCTATAGCGGCTCCCAGATATACAAAGTCTTGTACTACCTCGAATTTGTAACTGTCTGACCAACTATCAACTACCAACGACAAAAGACCAAAGACCAACGACCAACCATTTACGAGCAATGAAAAATAAAAAAACGATCAGCGTATTTGATCAACGCCCAACGACCAACAACCAACAATCAACAAACAACAATCAACACCCAATACCAACGATCAACGACCAACGACTTACGGCCAATGACAAATGACCAACGATCAGCAGTCAGCGATCAACGAAAAACTACCAATAAACCATAACCAAACCAATGATCAAAGACCAAGTACTAACGATCAAAGACCAATAATCAGCGACCAAATGCCAGCGTCCGATGGCCAACGACCTAACAAGTAAGGATTAAAATATTTGTACAACCAACTATTTGATTAGCACTCATGTTTTTCCATCGACCTCATCAAAGCGATTTCTGGTAAAAAAATAAGTTATTTGGTGCAACGAGCCAGGGCCAAGTGTAATTTCTCAGCTATTGAAGGGACCTACACTTTTCGTGATTGTACTACTCCCGGTAGACTTGCCTATTTCTCGCGAGAGTAGATACTCATTGACCCTACATTTTGATCTAACTATTTTTAAAAACAGCGTTTCTCAAGCACTCGAATTTACTTTTCTCATTTTTACTGAAACTCTTGGAGACATTTGTTTGCATTGGCTGTCTCAAGCTCTCAAGAAAACTATTTCACTACTTGATATCTTGATTGTGTTCATTTGAGAGATGATTCTTGACAGAAATTTTTTTGTTCAATTTTCGAGGATTTACTGACGAACCATCGGAAGATTGCAATAAAAAGCGCTTCAATTGGAAACTTAAAAGTCTTTAGCTAAACTCTGCCACTGCGCATATACAAACAAAAGAATGGTATTTCATAATATTTTTTAATTTCGCCATAATTTTCAATGTTTTTTCTTTTCTCACAAAACTAAACCAAGGCAAACCAGATCGCACAGTCATTGAAATAAGACTCCTACAAGAACAAAAAAAAAAACAAAAAAAAACTGCGAAGCGAATTCTAACACCCTTGGATGACGAACGGACTTCCACGAAAAATTACACAATGTTCGTGTCCTTTCAATTCGTCATCGTTCGATGGTGCGACTACTTCCTGCTGACCATAACTCCTCATTTAAAGCATGCGTCACTCAAAATGGTCTACCTGTTTTCATTGTCTTGTAGACCTATTAGACCTTTTCAGCTGCTGCTTAAACTGTCGTAAATCTCCCAACAAATGTCACCCGAAAATCCTATTGCATTTAACAACAGGACAGACAGACGGAGTGCTTGCGTTCAGTTTTCATTTGAGGCTAGCACATGGCCGTGATTTGGCATCGCATTACAAAAGAAGTGATGAATTATATGTGCTGAGGCACGTAACTCAGAGTTTTCTTTTTTTTTTTTTAGCTGCTGTTGTATGTCGTCATAAGTCAAGAAATAAAGTCATAAAACCTTGGGTTGGGATGCTTGAAGTCGACTCAGGCAGACATAAAAAAATAAACACTCAAAGGGAATTATACGCCATAAATCTTAATTGGCACGATATTCTTCTGGTGCATGCGTGAAGGAGTGAGTAATCATTTGGTCGAGAGGTGTGTGTAAGCTATTTAAGCTGACTCCAATTAAGTTGTTAAAGATTACAACATCTTTGGTAAACAACCATAAACTTCTTCATTTGTTTTTGTGCTTTTGGCAATGATTTGTAGTTGCATTTAATTTAAAATATTGACAAACTCGACTAATTTATTTATCTATTTTTTTTTGCAGAAACTAAAATCTCGATCGCAGCTGAATAAAAGTTCAAATGGCCGCGGCTAGCGCTGGAACGCACAAAACAATCAACAGTGCCGCAGCTATTGCAAATAATGCTGTGGTAATGTCACGAGGGAATTTAGTGCAACAGCAACAGGTTGTGATGCAGCATCAGCAGATGCAGCAGCAGCAGCAGCAGCACCATCATCATCCTCATCCACATCCACATCCTCACCCACAACCTCAAGTTCAACCTCAACCGCAGGCTCATCCCCATCCTCTTCCTCATCATCATCATCATCATCAAAACCAACAGCAACATCAACATCATGTTTCGAATGCTTCGAATCAACAACAACAGCAACAGCAGGCTGTGCTTATGCAACATCATCAACAGCAGAATGTTCATTATCAAATGCAACATCAGCAGCAGCAGCATCAGCAGCAGCTGCAACAGCAACATCAACAACAGCAGTTGCAACAACAGCAACAGCAGCAACATCAGCAGCAGCAGCAGCAACAGCACCATCAGCAACAACAACAGCAGTTGCAACAACAACAACAACAGCAGTTGCAGCAACAACATCAGCAAATTAATGGTCATCCTCATCACCATCCCCAGCAAAGCATGTTGCACCATGTTGCCCAACAGCAACAGCCTCAACAGCAACAGCCCCAGCAGCAGCAGCAACAGCAACACAGGCAACAAACTTTCGTACCGCGGGTCAGTGCGAACTCTTCGAATGGCATGCAGATAATTGCCAACAATGTTATCGCTCGACAGCAGTTGCAACAACATCCCCCATTCCCCCAGCAGCAGCCACAACAACAGCAACAACATCCACAACAATATGCAACTGAACCCCAGGTGCATCAGCACCACCAACAGCTACAACAATATCCCACTGAGTCTCTGGAGGCGATCTCCGCAGGCGGTAAGCTTCAACAAAACCACTTGCCGCCGCCACCACCCAAAATTCCTCCAACACCCACAATAGCACCTCGTCACGCATTGGCGAGCAAGCAGCAACAGCAGCAGCAACATCAACAACCCCCAGAGCAGTCAGTTATGGCTGCTGGAGAGCCTGCAGCCAATTTAGCACCTGGATGGCGAAGGATTAACGCCAACAACGAGGTCATCTACATAAGGTAAGTTTCCTCCATATTCCTACACTAAAATGTCCTTGAAAGTTTCTCCTTCAAATTATGTAAAGCAAAGCAAACAAAATAAATGTGTACCTACTTCCTTTACAAAAAAAAATTTATACATCCTTGTCGACACCATTTGGCGCCTTCCAAGCGTAACTAATTCGTGTTCCACATTGAGAATGCAAATAAAAAAGTCAAACCAAGCGAAAGATTCCACTTGAAAGAGATCTCAACTTTTTTCCTTTTTTTTATTTCTGACTTTCATGCTAGTCCAAAAAAAAAAAAAAAAACCAATGATTTACAAGTACAACCAATTGAAAGAACTTTCAGTTTTGCGGGACCCATTAATTGCTCGGTATGACCTCCGCTGGGTCCTTAATTCTTCCTCTGGCAATGGTAAAGCGGGATTTATAAGATTTCTTTCTTCACCTTTTAACAACAATCATAAATTCGACACAGCGAAAAAAGCAATTCGCTAGTATCCTTGGACGTTTGTTTGTTGTTGTACACTTCCTGGCTTCGCACTTATATTTCTACCCTCCGGTAAAAGTTTCTCTATAGTAAAAGTCTTGTTATTATCCTTCTTAATTTATTATTATCGTTTTATGTGTGTATCAGTCTCTATGTTTTTGTTATTTGCGTGTGTGTATGTGTGTTCATGTTATGGTTTTTCGGTGACCCGTCGTCGTTGTTGGTGTCCTGTTTGTGTACATCCTGTTTTAATAGTGTCGTATGATTTATGGAAGAGTTTTTGTGGTCTGTAAGGTTTTAATTTATGATCCCCTGTAACACCAAAAGAATTGAGTAGAGGAGAGGTTAATTTTTCCTCCTGTCATTATTTGGGTTGGTGACCTCAATGAAAGAATTATAACTGTTACTGGATTTCTTGTTCGTAGCTGTTGTTGGCGGAACATAATTTAAAGACAGTTTTTCATTAAAACTAAGCACATATATGTTTAGTGGTTTAGCTGACATTGAATAAATGGGATTGAAGAGTCCATTTTGACAGCATATTTTGTCAATTTTATAGATTTTAACGTGTATGCTCCACATACTAACAGCTCCTGGCGCACCGGGACGATCACCATCGACAATATTCTCAATATTCTTGGTGTAACTTCACTAACGTCAGATTCAATTAATGTCAATCGTCTGCCAACCGGCGTTTTGAAGATTTCCATCTCACCGGTGTGGTAGGGAATCTTGAGTATAATTTTCGTGCCATTTTCACCTAGTTCATGGATTTGTGTTTTTGTACTCCACATACTGAGAGAGCCCTGTACTCTCAAAAACCACTGTTGACTCAATCAGATTCCTGCGTTCTGAAGATTTCCATCTCACCGGTGGTAAGGGGTGTTGAGAATAATTTACATGCCATTTTTACTTAATTTATTGGTTTGTACTCCCCATACTGACAATTCAGGGCCCTCATTGATGTCCAAACCGCTGTCAAGTCAGTCAGATTCAACTATCTTGTCAATCGTCTACAAACCGGCTCGGCGTTTTGAAAATTTCCCTCTCACCGGTGGTAGGGGATCTTGAGTATAACTTTCGTGCCATTTTCGCCTAGTTCATGAATTCTTATTTTTGTACTCCACATACTGAGCACAGGGCTCTCAAGGGTAATCACCGTCCAAACCATTGTTGACTCAGTCAGACTCCGTCGTTCTGAAGATTTCCCTCTTACCGGTGGTAGGGGTTATTGAATATGATTTTTGTGGCATTTTCACCTAATTTATTGGTTTGTTCTTTTATACTTCTTATACTGACAATTCAAGGCCCTCATTGACGTCCAAACTACTGTCAAGTCAATCAGTCTGATTCAATTATCTCGTCAATCGTCTATAAACCGGCTCGGCGTTTTGAAAATTTCCCTCTCACCGGTGGAAGGGGTTCTTGAGTATAACTTTTTTGTTAAAATGTTACATTTGCCTTTACGGCAAAGTGACACCGACTCCATAATGACCAGAATCGATTTACATTGCTTCAAATGCACTTACTTAAAAGATCTTAAATGTTTCTTTCTTAAATTTTTTTGTTTAGCGAAGTCGACTTGAAGTCATGGCGATAAATATTCATTACTATTATAATGAAATTTAATTATCAAAATAAACTACATATACATTCCATTATCAAGCAAAACAGTTTTAAGAGTGTGATTACTTTATCGAAGGACCATAAAACGCACTCCCTGCTGTTTTTCTTTGGTATTGTATACCATTACACTACACCAAAGTGCCATTTTGGAGAGGAAGGGGGATTTAATTGATAAAATAAAATACCTGGAAGCTTACGAGGAAAATGGGAAAACTGTGCTTTTAATGGAATTAAAAAGGAAGTGATAGAAGTGAAGGGAATGCTGTTGTTTTATGGATATTAATTAAGAATGACACATTGATTTAACATAAGCCTCAAATTAATGTATGTATGGGGTAGGTGTTGAAAATAATAGCAAATACGAAAAGATAGCTTAACTGAAACAGATAAACAGTTGAACAGTGGAGTGCAGGTATTAGATTCATTAGATAAGAGGCGACCTGCTTGTTGTTTGCTCATATCTGTTCAAGATATTGGTATGATAAGATTGAAGTTATTGTGCAACAGTTGTAAATTAGTCGGACGTAAGTGCATTAATTCTTTCGATTATTTCTCTGTTCGTGTAGATATAGGTTATCTTGAAAATTTTCTGCTGACTTAATTTGGAGACTGAGAGAGTACCGAAAGTTTCAAAGGGGCTAGACAATGAATAGATCTTCAGCTGTTTGGATTAAAGTGCCATGCAAATGATGTTTATGTTCTGTGTCATGCACATACATAGTTGGTACTTCTTCTAAAGCCGGTGTACTAGGTTTGACTCGTCTTTACCTGTTCTCCGCCTTTGCAAAGGGTTACCGCCACAATCTACACATAAAAAGCAAAAGCGTATCTGAATCCAAGAATTTCGTTGACAAACAGGTTTGCAATACGTGACTTAGCCCTCACATGCTGTCGAAAACATTATATCTCTTCAAAACTTTGAAGTAGCTTTTTTCGACTGTTCAATCTTGAAATGATTTCCTTGACATCCCGCGAGTTTTTTTTTCTTTATAATACTACGTATGGGTCCTTGTAAATTCATATATCATATGCTCAGATACCACAATGTACTTCACGTAGTATCCAATTGGATCACAATCAGCAGAACTATCCACTGTCAGATGGATGATGTGAGAATCTCTGCATTGCCAAAAAGAGGCCGTTTGCAAGTGAAAGTCCTCTTACAACTCACCTGGTTTATCGTTGTAGACAGTCTTCAATAGTGGCCGAAGGCATGTACGCAGGTATGCATGCTTTTTGCAGACGATCTAGTCATTCTTGGTAAAATTTTTTGCAAAGAAGAGAAAGAGCCAGGATTCATTCAACTTTTAAAATAGCGCTAGTGTAAAAATGAAGAGCTGTCTTAATGTTTTTCTGTCTGTCTCCCTGTCAAGACAGTCAGTGTTCCTTTTACAAAAGAAGACGATCAATTCTTATTCTCTATATTGTGGAGTGGTTGTGGAAACCCTCGGTAGGGATGAAATTCCGTTCAGTTGTATTTGATCAATCCAAATACTAAGTATCAGACAGTATTGTAAGTTGGCTCTTTTGATTTTTGAATTAATAACCTGAACTCTAGCTCGGCAGCTTTGAAATGTTTATTCATCAGTATTGTAAAAATATTGAATTGAACATGTCATCATCAATATGATGTCGTCATCTAGACTGAAAGCTTTCTTCAGAGCCTTGGGATGAATTGATTGATGTACCATGATAGTGCTTACCAACAAGAAATGAACGTGCACCTGTTTCACCCTTTCAACTGAATTGCTCTCCTTCAGCGGAGAAACATTGTTAGCTATATAATTTCGAATACAAAATACAACATCTTTCCATCGACATTGAAATGAAATACAGTAACAGCTCGATGCTAATGTCTGTTTTCTAAAAGGGAGCAATCAAACCACAGAAATATTCAAGAGATCAATAGAAACGAAGTAAATAAGACACTAATTGTATGTATGCCTTTAGTGTTAACGAACATTAAATTCAATTTCATTGAATGAAGTGCATTCAAAGATTTCTGTTTAAAAAAATTGTGTAATAGCCGCAGTCATGTAGATCAGCTTGACACCAGCAAACACCAGCCTGTGGATTTAAGGCACAAACACCCCTACTTTGTGAAGTACAACTTATTAACAGAGCGAGCCTCTTTAGACTTGTTTTAGGTTATAAAGAAAGATTGGGGACTTAGTAAAAAAAATAATTGTCATCCCATCTAGACTTTTCGGAGTCAGACTTGCAGTGAGACTCACCTTCACCTGCAGAACAGTTGTGTCATAAAATTTTCACTAAACACTCTGAATTTGCAAGAAAACACTTTTTTATACTCCTTGCGGTTCCAGCCCATAGAGGATTTATGTCGATGACTGCATGACGAACTTGATACCATAGCAAAGAAGCATGTCTCACTCAGACATGAGTGAGTTTCAAATCCTCCCCTTTTGCGAATAAAAACAAAGGGGATCTTGAGTATAATTTTCATGCCATTTCCACCTAATTTATAGATTTGTATTTCTTTCTCACCGGTGGTAGGGGATCTTGAGTTTTTACCTAGTTTATGGATTTGTATTTTTGTACTCCACATACTGAGAGAGCCCTGTACTCTCAAGGATGATCATCGTCCAACCCATTGTTAAGTCAATTAGATTCCGTCGTTTAAGATTTCCCTGTCACCGGTGGTAGGGGGTATTGAGCATCATTTTCATGCCATTTTCACCTTATTTATAGGCTTGTATTTTTATACTCCCCATACTGACAATTCAGGTCCCTCATTGATTTCCAAACCAGTGTAAGATCATTCAGATTCAACTATCTCTTCAATCGTCTACAAAGCGACGCGGCGTTTTGACAATGTCCCTCTCACCGGTGTATGCTGTAAGGGGACATGGTGAGTTTCAAATCCTCTCCTGGTGTGAATGTGAATGAAAAACAAATTCAAATGTGGCCAACCTGCTCTAGTCAAATTAGCTTAAAAATAATTTGTTTCAGAATCATTATACAAGAACCAACAAAATTCCTCCTACGTGCCTCCTACGCCTTGAGAAAAACAACTGAAAAATTGTATTTTATCTTCACGAAAATGTGGGGACATCTCTGCAGATCATTACTGCTTATCCACTCTCTCCGTCCAGAACTATCCTGCTCCAGAAGCGGATTCTTAATGAGATCGTCGAACTATCCAATCCCATCTAAAAATCATTTACTTCTGACCTAACTGAAGAATTTTAGTTGAGAAGGCAAAACAGATCTTACCAAATAACCCACACACACAAAACCTAATTTAATTTTATTACACTAAAACGTTAATAGTCTTACTGACTACGCTGAAATCTGAGCAACCGGGATTATTGCAGGTGTTTTTATGAAAGGAATCCAAATTAAACGAGTTTAATAATTTAGCAAATGCTGTCACAATGGTTTTTGTCGGCATTAAGAAAAGGCATCACGGTATCCTAGCTACCCTTCATATTCTAGAAAAGAAATTTTACGAAGAGGCCCATCATCAGACCAAGTGGTTGATAAGACCGGCAGCACTGTCAGGCAGTTGATGAAACTGGTAGTTCTATCATTTCTTAAACCCAAAAAAACAACAAATCCAATAATGTAACTTACTTAGAGAAACTGCTGCAAAGCAGCCCTCACCAGCTATAATTCCATTTAATTTTTTTTTACATGTTTTGTTTCCTAAATTGTACTTTCTTTTTACCTCACTACCTATGTGATCCATACAACGCCCAAGTATCAAATTCAACATGTCCTTTGTTCATTGTACAGCGCAGTGACATACCTGACATCTATACCTTTTTTTAGTGGCGAATTTGTATCCATTAGAATTCTCTCATAGTTGTTTTTGCTACCTACATTCTTGAAATACTGTATTGACTTGAAACCTTACTCCTTTTGATTTCCACCAGGAGGATAAAATTCTATTAAAATGGGTTAGGTAGTTTGATGTAAAAAAATAAACAACTGACATTTAACAAACTTTGGGTTTCCTAGCTCGACTCAAGTCACAGAAAAAAAAGGATTTTATCTTTTGAAAAATTATCAGAGCTTAATTTTGTCTCATTTCCCTTAAAAAAGTATCATTACAAATCTAATCAAAAACTTGTATGCTTCACACAACTTTATCCACCCCTCCTGAGACTAATAACACACGAGTATTACTCAGCATGAAATATTAACAATGATTTGGAATAAACTTTTTTCTGTTTTCTCTTTTTTCAACAAAAACAAGCATTTACTTTCCTGACCCTGACCCAAGGGAGTAATTTTGTGTGAAAGGGTGAATACCATAAGTCGTTGGTTGGTTGTTTAAATAGTTGTTGTTTCTCTCGTGTTAAGGTTGAATGAACTATGTTTAGCATTAGAAGTTCTTAACACAGCTGATGTATATTATGTTTTCATTGTGCATTTTTCATATTTAATGGAGATTGATTGTTTGTGTGTGGATGAATCGATGAAAAACTTCAGCACACATGAATCAAATGTGCGGGGAAGACTATACAATCACCATCGTTTATTTTATAAACACACTTTAGAATACACGCCCATAAGACGTGATTTCATTTAGTTCAAAGTGTAGAAGTAGAAGTAGAAGTAGAAGAAGGAAAGGAAGCTTCTATATCAGACAGAATAATGTTCAATCACTTGTGTTCTATTGTAAACCAATTATGGTATAAGTTTTTGTTTTGTCTGCCTTTTCTTTGAGTGTCATGCACTTAACTTCATTGATGGTGCAAAAGCTGTCAACAATTTGATATAAATGGGTGTAGCATTTTGTTATTTCAATTGTTCGTACCAAAAGTATTACTCGAGGGCTATGAAGTTGACTAACTATTGATGACATATGATTGAATTGATATAGCTCCTCGTTATGTTCGTTTTTATTGTGTGTTGGTTGTTTTGAAGGGAGTAACGATGTTAACTGTTTGTGATGTATTTTTCAACCCTGCTGTCGACAATTGACTATGGCTTTATATGAAGATGTGTCTTATTGTCTATTGTCGTAGAGTTTTGCCATGTCCTAGTTTGAATGAGAAATTGAAACAATTCTTGTGATTTTGATAATTTTAATCCGAAAACAGTGTGAAAATAAATAAATAGGGTGGCGCAACAGAGCGAGGAGCCCCACAATTATTAACTTGTGGTGAATGGAGGGGACCTACAATTTGCTGCCGATTTCGAACTGCTAATCGAGAAAGTGCTTTTCATGGACATGAATTTACTTACGGAGGAGTTGTCAATTCCTCGTGAAAAGCAATATCCGTGAAAAAACATTTTTGCAATTGTTGGGACTCGAACTAACTACCCTCTACCCGTGTCCGGTGAGGAGCTGTGTGACGTAGTTCACTTCCGGCTACTCCATTCGCTTAGGTATCCGATCAGCCTAGCAGTTCAGCACCCTCTGCTTTCCGACTCCCCGCGTCCTTGCCACTTTTGCTGGTTGATCGCTTTCGTTTCCGTGTTTGCCGCTTCCACGCCGATTTCTGCTTTCTTTTTATGTATGTATCTTCTTTGTGTTTTGAGGAAGTCAATTGGTACGACACCTGCAGGCTGCAACTACAAGAACTGCTGGCTGAGACACTGTGCGGTACGCGCTCAGTATACCCAAGACACTGCGCCTCTCTACCGTTGCTAGATGCTTCCGATACTTTTCCTGTTTTAGTGCTTCAGCTCATATCTCGCTTCCGTATAGCAGAATTACGTTCTTTATCTTCGAATATTCTACATCTACATACATACATTCTACATCGAAATAAGTAGTTCTACATCAACATCTGTTCTGCATACTACTTCTGCACATGTTAAACTTTACATCTACTTACATTCTAAATTGACCTACAATATTCTACATCATCGTAAGTAGTTCTACACCAACAAACATTCAGCATCTACTTATATTTTGCATCTACTCAAATTCAAAATTAACATCAGTTGATTTACATCAATGTATAATCTACATTGGCTTGCGCAAGAGATGCCCCGTTGCCTACCGCATTTCTCACAACCATGCCTTGCGAGGGAATGGAGGGGACCTACAATTTGGTGCTGATTCCGAACGGCTAATCGAGAAAGCACTTTTCATGGCAATGAATTTACTAACAGAGGACCTGCCAATTATTCGCGAAAGGTGATACCCGTCTAAAAACATTTTTGTTTTCTGTTGGGATTCGAACCACAAACCTTCCGCTTAACAGATAAAGATGCTAACCATCACGCCACGTACTACTTGCGTTCTACATCTACATCTACATATACTCTACATCTACATCCGTTCTACATCAACATGATTAGTTCTTCATCAAAAAATATTCTTCATCTACAAGCATTCAACATCGACTTTAATCATTCTACTTCAGCATATATTCTACATCTACTTACCTCCAATATCTTCGCATGTTCTACATCAAAAAAAGTAGATCTACATCAACATCTATTACTCTAAATCTACTTAAATTCTACATCTAAACATTCTACTATCTCGGAAAAAAATTGAGAAGATTTAATACGATACAAAATTATTGAGTCTTTCAACTCCTATTGTAACTTTGCAGGCAGTTTAAGTCATGGTTTAGGAGTGAAGACAATACACATACGAGAGTACATCCTTAATTCTGAAATATTTGCCGAACAAAATTGAAACTTAACGACATTGAATCTACAAGACTGCATAGAAAATTGATATAAAAATTTCTTTGTTTTGCTTTATACTCACTACTACACATGTTCTACACTACCTACGCTTATCGTTGACACATTAAGCTACACAAAACTATGTGTATATGTATGTTGATGACTTTGCAATTTTTTTGTGCCAAATAAACTCATATCCTGCAGCATTTTGGTTATGATAAGCACTTCCTTTCAAATTGAAGAGCACCGAAATCCGAAAAACTAACGATAAAATGTTCAAAGTCGGTTTGTTTAAATCCTTATACCCTGCTTCCGAAGTGAAGTGAGGTGGGCTACATAATGATCACATCACCCCGTCCCCCTATTTTTACTTTCGAAGAATAAAGAAAAGTAGTTCTTGATAATGAAATAATTGTTAAGAAGCTTTAGCTTTACTGACGACAGCCAGCCGTTCGGCGTTTTTTTTTTTTTTATATTTTCATTCTCAACCTCCTTTATTTGCAGAATTGATAACAAAAAATAGAGTATCAACAAACAAAGTATGACAATCTGAACAACAATTAAGTGCAGATGTCTACCAACAAATATAGACACGTAACTACATTCTAACAAACAAAGTACTACACTATAACACCACACGATACAAACAACGATAAAGAACCACGAGAGTATACACCAAAAGCAAATAAATAATAATAATATCTGCGCGATAAAATATTGAGTGTGGATGGACGACAGATATACGCATTTTGAAGGCGCGAATATATGTACATATATATTTGCGTGGATGATTCTTTTTTTCCAGTCGAATGCTTGAGAATATCACCACCGAAATGATTTATAACATGGCTGCGTGAGTTTTATGATTGGCAGAAGTTTGAAGGAAAATAATAATAACGAGACCCTTAGGCTTAGGCAATGGGTATAATCTTACACGAGAACAAATGATAAAAAAAAGGTAATAAAAGCAAATCAAACGGATTAAATGCGAAGAGATATAAAATGTTTTATGATGCCGCGTCGATATTTTTGGTTTTTGGGGGAAAACAAGAAATATAGGTAAGACAGGGTGTTGCGATATGAGATGACTTTGGTACGTACTTATCGGGTGCTGACTTACTGACTTACTTACTTACTTGTCAGGTGATTAGAATAGTTGTAAAACACAAAGCGGGTATTTGTTGAAGTCATGAAGTAAATTGAACGATCGATTTGGGACCTACCGCAAGCCAAGCGTTACAGAGTCAGTGAGTTAGTAAATGTTTTAGTAGAGTTGTGCTTTGTTTAGATCATCGTTCAAATTATGAGATCCGTTTATTTTTTTTTATTTTGGGGACATAAGCTCCCAGCGCAGCGTTAAGAACTAATTTTATTAAAAGAAATATTCTCTGCCGCTTTATCAGTGTTATTTCACTTTTGATTTCAAAGAAATCTTTGGTATCTACGTCTGTTTCTGTCGACGTATTTCACACTTTACTAGGTGTGAAGCAGACAAACGAAAGAGATGGGATCCTTTTTACATCACAATGATCACAGCTAAAGCAGAAACCTGTCTTTTATTCGTCTAATAAAAGCTCCTTCACTAGCTTCAGAGAAATAAACAATTTATAAAATTTTAATAAAAACCTCATTTTTCCCGTCACCCTGTACCGTGTGCCCTTCAATAAATCAATAAACTTATTTTAGCTTAAAGTAAGAATAAATAAACTTGAATAAACAATCTCGAAAAAATAAAACCTTAGCAAGTAGCTCTTCGGAAGTTTCGGCATATCAGTCAACTTTGTAAGTAAACAGTCAAAACATTTGTCTTGAGGAAGTCCGACATTGACTTTAAAGGTGCTACCTTTAAGAGTTATGGAATTCATAAGAAATGCGAGTGTATATTTGATTTGCTATGCAGCTTTCATCGGAAAAGTCAGGAGGCCTTCACTGGATCATAAAACTTTTGATTTATGTGCCCTATCAAGATTTACGATTGTTAGTCAAAGTAAATTTTTTTTTTTATAATTTTTTGGTTTACATCACATACATTGTATAGTTGAGCAATACTACTGTACTACACACAGAATTGTAGGGCCTTGAAATGCGTAGAGCTCGATGTTTCAGCTTTGTTGCCCCACCCTATTTATTCAAAAATAAAGCGTAAGGAAGAACTCAGGAATTTTAATTTTTTTAGTTCTGAAAAACGTAGTTCGGCACCACTGTTTTTTTTTTTTTTTAAATTTAGGCAGCACTCAAAATGTTCCGCTCATGAGCTCTCTCTGTCTCTCGCTCTAACTCTCTGTTTGCTAAATCCTTTAGACCATTTTTGTGCAGTGAAGTCTTTGGCATATTTGCGTTAATTTTTTGATGATCGAAAATTTATCAAATCCTCATCGAGGTTGACTTTCGGGTACGTTGTGTTTACGTATAGGTACATAAAGCAAGGTTTGCACGCAGAAATGTATTTGAATAATTGAATTCTCTTTGTTGAATTTAGGGGCACGAGTACGATAACTTTGGCGACAAAAAATAATAACGGTTTCTGATAGAGGGGTTCAATACAAGCATTTTTTACTATGGGAGGGGGGGGGGGGGTCTATCTCCCCCCGTTTAGGCGGTAGGGGCAATTTTATAAAAATTGACTTAAAATCTAAAAAAAAAATATTGTAGAACAACGGAAAAACTTATAGATACAATTTATACTTTTTATAAAAGCCAGAAATTTGCACTTTATAACAAATTTTAAATTAAGTGGTTTCAATTTATAGTTTTTGAAATAACTGACTTCAAAGTCAAAATTTAGGAAAAAAAATTTGAAAAAATCACTTTGAGTATTATGTTTCTCGTGATTACAAATGCCAATAAAAAAGATTTGATGTAGTTAGTTGCTTCGATCAATTTTTTATCAAACGATATAAATTACCTTTTTCTATGTCTTATAGTTTTTAAGATAATTGAAAAATAATAAAACTATTGAAGTATGCAATATTTTCAAAAAATTAAGGAAATACGTACAAATTTACGATAATGTTAGGAAATAGACTATTGAAAGTATAAATATTCATCAGGCAGGTACATATGTGCAATTAATTTCCGTATGCAACAACTTTCCGCATGGCCCGCTTCGCGGGGCTCATTATTTTAACCCTTTTTCCGCAGGGTTAAGCTGCTCATGCTAAATATGAAAATAGCAATTAATTTCCGTATGCAACAGCTTTCCGCATGGCCCGCTTCGCGGGGCTCATTATTTTAACCCTTTTTCCGCAGGGTTAAGCTGCTCATGCTTAATATGAAAATAGCAATTGTTTTTCTAACTGCAAGTTATTTGATCGAGCTGAAAAAAGTATAAAAGTATAAAAATTCATCAGACAGGTGCTTATGTGCAATTAATTTCCGTATGCAACAGCTTTCCGCATGGCCCGCTTCGC
Organism: Melanostoma scalare; assembly: GCA_949752695.1. Lineage (NCBI taxonomy): Eukaryota > Metazoa > Arthropoda > Insecta > Diptera > Syrphidae > Melanostoma > Melanostoma scalare. The sequence goes on along the minus strand of OX456985.1, from coordinate 231,854,334 downwards.
GGGGCTCATTATTTTAACCCTTTTTCCGCAGGGTTAAGCTGTTCATGCTAAATATGAAAATAGCAATTAATTTCCGTATGCAACAGCTTTCCGCATGGCCCGCTTCGCGGGGCTCATTATTTTAACCCTTTTTCCGCAGGGTTAAGCTGCTCATGCTAAATATGAAAATAGCAATTAATTTCAGTATGCAACAGCTTTCCGCATGGCCCGCTTTGCGGGGCTCATTATTTTAACCCTTTTTCCGCAGGGTTAAGCTGCTCATGCTAAATATGAAAATAGCAATTAATTTCAGTATGCAACAGCTTTCCGCATGGCCCGCTTCGCGGGGCTCATTATTTTAACCCTTTTTCCGCAGGGTTAAGCTGCTCATGCTTAATATGAAAATAGCAATTGTTTTTCTAACTGCAAGTTATTTGATCGAGCTGAAAAAAGTATAAAAGTATAAAAATTCATCAGACAGGTGCTTATGTGCAATTAATTTCCGTATGCAACAGCTTTCCGCATGGCCCGCTTCGCGGGGCTCATTATTTTAACCCTTTTTCCGCAGGGTTAAGCTGTTCATGCTAAATATGAAAATAGCAATTAATTTCCGTATGCAACAGCTTTCCGCATGGCCCGCTTCGCGGGGCTCATTATTTTAACCCTTTTTCCGCAGGGTTAAGCTGCTCATGCTAAATATGAAAATAGCAATTAATTTCCGTATGCAACAGCTTTCCGCATGGCCCGCTTCGCGGGGCTCATTATTTTAACCCTTTTTCCGCAGGGTTAAGCTGCTCATGCTAAATATGAAAATAGCAATTAATTTCCGTATGCAACAGCTTTCCGCATGGCCCGCTTCGCGGGGCTCATTATTTTAACCCTTTTTCCGCAGGGTTAAGCTGCTCATGCTAAATATGAAAATAGCAATTAATTTCCGTATGCAACAGCTTTCCGCATGGCCCGCTTCGCGGGGCTCATTATTTTAACCCTTTTTCCGCAGGGTTAAGCTGCTCATGCTAAATATGAAAATAGCAATTAATTTCCGTATGCAACAGCTTTCCGCATGGCCCGCTTCGCGGGGCTCATTATTTTAACCCTTTTTCCGCAGGGTTAAGCTGTTCATGCTAAATATGAAAATAGCAATTAATTTCCGTATGCAACAGCTTTCCGCATGGCCCGCTTCGCGGGGCTCATTATTTTAACCCTTTTTCCGCAGGGTTAAGCTGCTCATGCTAAATATGAAAATAGCAATTAATTTCCGTATGCAACAGCTTTCCGCATGGCCCGCTTCGCGGGGCTCATTATTTTAACCCTTTTTCCGCAGGGTTAAGCTGCTCATGCTAAATATGAAAATAGCAATTAATTTCCGTATGCAACAGCTTTCCGCATGGCCCGCTTCGCGGGGCTCATTATTTTAACCCTTTTTCCGCAGGGTTAAGCTGCTCATGCTAAATATGAAAATAGCAATTAATTTCCGTATGCAACAGCTTTCCGCATGGCCCGCTTCGCGGGGCTCATTATTTTAACCCTTTTTCCGCAGGGTTAAGCTGCTCATGCTAAATATAAAAATAGCAATTGTTTTTCTAACTGCAAGTTATTTGATTGAACTGAAAAAAGTTTTGTTGCTATTTTCATATTTAGCATGAGCAGCTTAACCCTGCGGAAAAAGGGTTAAAATAATGAGCCCCCGCGAAGTGGGCCATGCGGAAAGTTGTTGCATACGGAAATTAATTGCACATAAGCACCTGTCTGATGAATTTTTATATTTTCAATAGTCTATTTCCTAACATTATCGTAAATTCGTACGTATTTCCATAATTTTTTGAAAATATTGCATACTTCAATAGTTTTACTATTTTTCAATTATCTAAAAAACTATAAGACATAGAAAGAAGTAGTTTACAGCGTTTGATAAAAAATTTATTAAAGCAACTAACTACATCAAATTTTTTTTTATTGGCATTTGTAATCACGAGAAACATAATACTCAAAGTGATTTTTTCAAATTTTTTTTCGTAAATTTTGACTTTGAAGTCAGTTATTTCAAAAACTTTAAATTGAAACCACTTAATTTAAAATTTATTATAAAGTGCAGATTTCTGGCTTTCATAAAAGGTATAATTAGTATCTGTAAGTTTTCCCGTTATCTTACAATATTTTTTTTTAGATTTTAAGTCAATTTTTATAAAATTGCCCCTACCGCCTAAACGGGGGGAGATAGACCCCCCCCTCCCATAGTAAAAAATGCTTGTATTGAACCCCTCTATCAGAAACGGTTATTATTTTTTGTCGCCAAAGTTATCGTACTCTCCCCAATTTAGGGAATATTATGTTTTGTTGGAAGTCATATTGCGCTGCTGGGTTCGAAGGGAACTAAAGCAACACTTGACGGTTGAGAAATATTCTCATTCAAATGTACGTCACGTCACGTGCGGATTCATTTCAGTAGTTGGTAGAAAGTAGGCAACTGATATATTGGACGTGGAGCAAAGGTTCTTGCAAGAGTTGAGAGAGTTCAAGTTGACGAAGCTTTACTTTTAACACTAAGCCCTGAGGACTATGGATCAGCTCTGTATCGAAAATATGGGTAACTATTCGGTAAAGGTGTAGATAAAGTCGGGGGTGGTAGGGGGTGCCCCCCACAACAACCTCCAAGTGCAAACAGGTGGCGCTCAACCCCTTCAAAAATTTTTTATTTTAATAACAATAGCCAAAAATTCCCCAAACAATTCCTGTGCTGATGAATTAAATTCAGCAATTTTCGTGACATGGGGGGTATAACTTTTTTGAAGGGGTGGGTAAATGCAACGTGTTTGCCCTATGAGACTATTGTGTTGGACATCCCCTACCCTCTCCTAATTTTCTCCACGCCGAAGGAACTCCTGTAAATTTTATAAAATTCATCAAATACATCAAATTTCATGAAATGGGGGGTGAAACTTTTTTTGTGGTGGTGACCGCCACCTGTTTGCACTTGGAGGTTGTTGTGGGGGGCACCCCCTACCACCTCCGACTTTTCCCCATTCCCTCCGGGGGTGGGGTCATTATCTACACCTTTAGCAACTATTCTTCTTCACTGAAGAAATGAGTCAGTCCATTTTCCTGTAAAGAAGTGTTTTGACTCTTGAAGCTTGTTTCTTGCTGTTGCGAAGAGCTAAGGGTTCTTAACACACAGCATAACGTTAGACACTGTTGGGTTCCCGGTCATAGTGGCATACCGCGAAACGAAAAAGCGGACGAATTAGCGAGAAAAGGATCAGCACTTGACCCTTCTCTCATTGATCAATCAATCAGGGTTCCATCCTGTGAAATTAAACAGATCATTGGTAACAAAGTAATCCAATGAAAGGTGGGAATGCCTAGATTCCTGTGTCACTTCCAGGAAACTATGGCCAAAATATGATAAGAACGAATCTGAAGGGCTACTATCCTTGAATAGGCCTTCATTACGATCGCTTATCAGTATTATAACAGGACACAACCTACTAGGCTACCACAAAAAGAAAATGGGTCTTTGCACTGATGACTTATCTTGAGGTTGCAATGACGAAGACGAGCATGAGGATATCACTCACTTCCTTTGTCATTGCCAGCAATCTGTCACGCCAGGAAAAAATTTCTAGGGAATCACTTCTTCAATGAACTAGAAGAATTGTCAGACACTCCAAGAAACAGCCTGTTGAATTTCATTAAGGCCACAAAATGGTTAAAAATTGACCAACTATAAACTCATAGGTTTGCAATACTCCAGGGTATCACAATGGATCTACAATCTACATCGATCTAAGTGTGTCGGAAATAATATCAACCGTCAGCCCATTTAACCTTACCTAACCCTACTATACTTGACACATCTTTTTTTGCATGTCTCGTCATTTCTGGTTGAGGTGGTTTATAACAAAGATTAAGCAAACAGTTTGTCTCTCAAAATAATCTGAGTTAACTCTCGACGGCTGGGAGATATTCTCATTAAAATGTATACGTCACGTTACGTATTACAGACTCATTTTAGTAGTTGGTAGAAAGAACGCAGCTAACCTGAACCAAAATGAAGGAACTTCTAGACACAAAATTTATCTGTCAAGATAACGAAGATTTGATTTTAACAACAAACCTTGAGACCCTAGGATTAAATCTTCATATATCGGGTTTTAAACCTCTTCATTGAAGAAGTAGGTGCACTCTTTTAGATTCAAGTTATTTTCCTATAAAGACGCAAATTGACTAACCCCTTCGGTATATCTCGTCATCTCTGGTCGATGTAGATGTAGTGTATAAAAACGATGCAGCAATGACCATAAGTCTCCCAAAATGATCTGAGTAAACCTTTCGCTGGTGTTCAACTATCATGCGTCAATATCTATTTTTTGTTCTCACTAGTTCTTCAAGTTTTTTTTAAAGATAAAAATAAAAAAAATAAAATCAATAGAAACGCTCTTCGAAACCAATAAAACCAAATAACATTTCTAACTACGTTATTATCTTTTGATTTGATCTCCAGTTCCCACTAAGCCTCGCGTTATTAAAAACCAAATTCGAATAACTCTGTCGATGGAATATTAAAGATCAATCTTTACACAATTAAGGAAGAAGAAGGTTAAGCGTGTTTCATTAATGAGTTGAAAACATTTTATACCTACCCCCAAATTAAATAAGTCATAAAATCGTTCTTGTATCTCAAACTTAATAATCAGACGAAACAAGTTCTTATGCAAATCTCGTCTCTAATCTGATTTCCAAAAAATGAAAAACAAAATAAATGCGAAGCTAGAAACATGGCGTTAACACACATAAACCAATAATTTGTTTTATACCTACGAGAGTCAATTGAAAAGAAAAAAAAAAAAACCATTCACACTAATGAACTGTCGGTCGTCGGTGTCGTCTTCGTCTGAAACAGGTTTTCTATTTTGCGTGTGATTTTCTTGGTGAAAAATATTCATAAATTCCCGTAGTCGATTAATTTGAATTAATCAAAAAATATGAAACCTCGTTTTGCCAATTTACACTTTCATTTTGATGAGGATGAAGATGAGGCTGAGGACTATAGGTACACATCTCTCAAAAAAAACCAGTTGTTGTTGTTACGTGCCGTGTACGTGGATGTATTCCCCAAAAAGGAACAACGTTGCGCGGGAATAATAATAATCATTCTCTCATCACACATTGAATCATTTTTGGCTTCTTTCATCCACTTTTCATGCGTTTCCCATGTGCTCCTTCACAATTGCCAAATTTTTATGAAAAGAAAACAAAAAATGCAACCAAACCGGACTTCAAACCAGAAAATTATCGTACCTTTCATCATCGAATTGAAATTTCTTTCTTACGTTTTATTTTTCCTGTTTCGTTTGTTTGACAAAAAAAAAAAATAAAAAAAAAGAGTTCTGTGTGTTTTGTCAGTTTTTCTCAAAAGCAAAGAATATCTTTGAGGTTTTCCTTGCGTTGAAAGCGCGCGCAACGGCTAAGTAAATCGAACACAAGTTGAACGTAGTAAACTCATCAACAGAATTAAATTCAAGTTTGAAATTCAATAAAGACGAGATGAAACGATGGAACAAACCAAAAAAAAAATAATGATAAAAAAAAAATTATATAAAACCCCGATCGCTTCATGATACATCCTTCGGAAAGTGTTGCTTTTAATATGCGTTGCGTACGCGACGAGGATGTCATGAGTGTTTTCATCTTTAAGTAGGCATCTGGGTTTCATCTTTTCGAAGGCCAACCACAACACAACACAACACAAAGTCAAAGCCAAGGAAGACAAAAAAAAAAATCAAAATTTATATAAAATTAATACAAGGTAATAATAATGCCAATGGTAACATATATCTGTTTGCGTGAAAGGTTTGCTCTTAGCCCTTCGTTTTGTGCTCGTTATTTTTTTTTTTTTAATTTTTTTTTACTGTGGCGTTACTGTATAGTTGCACACAGAGCACAGCACATTCATGGTGGCTTCGAGGACGAGAAATCAAAATTCCTTGTAATACCTTTCAGTTTGTCTTTTGATGGGCGGTTATGCAAGTTTCAGTTTGATGCCATTGCAAATTCCTCATTTCTTATGCCCTTTCTCATGCAGAACGAAAAGAATAAATAAAAAAAAAAAAAAAATAGCAGGAGAAGCAAAAAAACGTGTCGCAAGTACTTGTTCATATGTGCGATGGTCGTTTTTATTTTTTATTTTTGAAAAGTATGCGGTTTGTTCTTGTAGATGGTTCCATAGGTAGAAAGTTTTGATTTGTGAAAACCTTTATGTGATGATATTCCTTATAAGTCAATACTGTGGAAATACATCCTCAATTACTTCTTACTAGTCGCGTGCTTATTGGAGTAAGGAATATAGGGGCATAACAATTTTCTGACGGTTCTTTCCAACAGATTGAAGTTAACAGCACTTTTCAATGCGGTTTTGCTCTAGAGGGCCTTTCGAATACGCGTGAGATACAAAATTGTATAGGTTACTTGAATGGGTGGTGTCCGTGGCGTAATGGTTGGTATGCCTGCCTGTTACGTCAGAGTCCGAAGTCCAAATCTCAGAAACACCCAATTTTTTTAATGGGTATCATTTTTCGCGAAGAATTGGTTAGTCATCCTGAGTAATTACATTCCCATGTAAAGCGCTTTCTCACTTATGCGTTCGGAGTCGGCAACAATTTGTAGGTCCCTTCCATTCCTCAAAATGTATGGTTGAGAGCAATGTTATAGACCACGGCGCTCTCCGAGGCTTGTTTTGTCACCTCCCTTACTCGAACATTGAGCTTTTTGGCGGAACGCTTCTAGGTGAGTCTTTCATTTAGAGGTGTTGCGGAAGAGATGCATTTGGAAAGCTTTCTAAAACAAGCAAAAGATCTGCCCAGGGACACACGACCGGAAAAGAAGGCTGCTGAGGTGAAAATGGAAATGTGGTGCTAAATGCACAGTTGTCTTCTTGCTGGCAAAAGCACTTAAACTTCTGTTGATGCATTGTGCGACAAACAGGTCTTTAAACACCTCTTATACCTTTTCGCTTGCGACTTGACACTTTAGTTACTCACCAAGGTTGCAAATTCTGGAACTGAGCTTCCATTGACCTCCACAAAGATACAGAAGTTGACAGACCGAACGAGCTTTTTAAATTAGCTAATTCATTTGCAAAATATCGTGTGCCCCATCTATATGAAATGAGGTTATCTGAACTGCACTAAATACAAATTTTATACAACTCTGGTAGGGCCAGTCGGATATGGAGTACCTAGAAGAAAGTTCTATAATGAAATTTACGGTCTGTTACCCGAAATTCGACTATGCGGCTGAGATGACTCATTATGCGTCTGTAAAAACAACCCACCTGCGCATTGGGGTTTTGATTCTCAGGGACAACAAAACAGAGAGGATTGCACTCGAGGAGGAGCTTTCAAGGCTTGAATGACAACTTGAAATGCGTAGCTAGAGGATACTAGCTAAGGTCCGGAACAACTCCAAGAGCCTGTCAATTGAGTACATTTGGGACTTTTACCGCCACCTAAAGTATGTTGAGAGTCTTTTATAGAGGCAAGTGTCAAGCTAGAAGGTTCTTTTCTCAAGAGACTGTTTGTAATTTCAATGAACCTTTCAGACCAAGGGAATCAGCAGAATAAATGCTGTAATGTGCGAGGGTGCGGCCCATTTCGAGGTATTGTAATTCAACATTCATTGGGCTTTGTCTATAAAAGGAATTTTTAAGGTATATCGGTAACCAGCTTTTGGTTTGGTTCACACATGGGTTTATCTTTTGTCAGCTCCCGAAGCAGATTGACGAGTTTTCGTTTTGAAAGTTATTCGGCCTCCAAACGTCTCGGATCTTTAAAGGTTTGTCTGATAGGACGTTTTCGTAAGTTTTTGGCTTAGAAGACGTTAAAGTCGTTTCCTCGACTCTAATTCGACCTTTTAGACGGTCAGTTCTCAGTTAAGTTTTCAGTTCAGTGTGTAAATAGACGTCAGTTCGGTGTTCAAATGAGCTTTTTTTGTATTTGAGAAAAATTAAAATCAGAAAGAAAACAGAGAACTGAACAGAAAATTGATGGTAATTTCATCAGTTGTCAGTTCAGTTTTCAGTTTAGTTATCAGTTCATTTTTAAGCGTTTAGACATAAGTTTAACTGAAAACTTCACTGATACCTCAACTGAAACTGAAATGATCTTCTAAAAGGGCCTTATCAGTAAGTAAGTCTAAACTGATAGATTTTTTCTTCTAAAAATAAAGTTCACTCTGAACTATGAGTGAAGACATTCGAAAAGAAAAGTTTTTTTTTAAAGTCCCCAAGTTAAGAGCCAACTTCATGTAAAGAAACTGGCCCTTAGAGTGTCAAATTTCTTGGAAGCCATTAGTTGAAATAAAAAAGTCTAGAAAATTTCATGAAAAAAAGACTCAACTTAACAATAACTTCTTTGTTCTATTTATTTATTTAGAGTTGTTTTACATCGAATACTTTTGCAAAATTAATCACAAACCCAATACTTATCCTCTTCGATTGCATGGCAAAAAAAAAGAAAAGAAAAAAATGACAAAGAAACAAGGACATGACAAATCAGTCGAAAGGGAACACACGAAACCAGTCCAGAGTCCGTCCTGAAGCAAAACAACTACACGCCAGCTATGTACCAACTCACTCAGCCGTTTTGGTTGGTCTTGCTGTCTGTCTTTTAGAGTTGTGGATGTTTCGACGAGATGTTGTTTTGTAGATTTTTTTTTTTGCACTTATACTATACGTTCAGATGTTGTGCTGCAGGAGCAGTTGTGTAAATTGCGCGCACAGATTTCTTGTATCTGCCAAACTACTTTCGAAATGATGTCTTCCTTGTGTGCTATAGTTTGTGTTGATTTTGATTTTTTGTATTTGTTTTTTGCTTTTGTTTAGGGCTTACATCCCACGAATATATTTTTGCACACTGTGCTATCCTTTTACGAAATAAAAAAATCCCTGATATGCGCCTACTTTTAGTTTTTTCTCTTGTTTGCTTTTTCTTCCTTAGTTTTAGTGAGATGCAAATGGGGGGACTATGGGTAGTGTTTGATGTTTCTAAAAAGACCTTCAGTGGGCGCGGTTCAAATTGAGGTATTCAAATCGATTCAGAATTCTCATGGGAGAATGGTTGTTGTTAGAATTGAAAGACTAAGCTGTGAGATGACATCGTTGTTAGAGAGTTTAGTGATTTGGATTTTGTCCTTGATTGAAAGCTCGATTAATGGAAACGCAGCAGCTGAAGGAAGACATGGTATAGGTATTCTTTTTTTTTTGAAATAACAATGAATTGTTGTCATGAAAAAAAAAGATTCAGATGTTGAAAAGTGGTTGTTTGTCTGTCTGTCGTGAAAGGATTACATCACACGACTTTATAACGACATGTCGGATGCTTTTTTTTTTTTTTTTTAAAAAGATTAGACAGATTTGGTGTAAGTTGTTGTTCCTCAATTCGTTGAAATTTCACAAAATTCTTAATTTTTTATACGAAACATGTGAGGGTCTGAGGATTATCTGGGGGGTCATTCCGTAACTTTTCAGACGGTTATCGTTCAATCGTCTATCGTAGATTGCATCGTCAAAAAATTGTTTCATACAATCTTGCTTTCAGTGGTTGGTGGAAATCTAATTTACTATCGTGTTACAAATTTTGTCAACTTTTTAAGGGTCTTAAACACGTTTTTTACTGCCTAAAATTCAGACGATATTCTTCTAAAACGTTACAGAACCCGGCCCCTGCTCTATCATCATAGTCGACAAAACTACATTTTCTCCATGTTGATCGGAGACAATTGAAAGGGACACACTACCTTCCAGTCGTCATACATCGTGTTGATTGCGAACGCAAAAAACTTCATACATTTTCTGGACTTTCGACACCTAAACTAAGACTCTCTCGACTGTCAGAAGAAATTATCCGGGACTCAGTTCCTTGAACCTAATTTTTGTTTGCTTTTGCTCCTAAGAAGGTGATGATTTATTTCATAAAACAGGTTATGTGTTTTATGGGAAGGCCCTGATGTCGGCTGAAGAACTGGATAAGCTTGGGAACATACCCTCAACTTATTCTGTCTTTCTCTTTCGCTCTTTTGAACTACATACATATATTTAAAACAATATATAAACTGTGGCATCTTCCCAGGACGTAGAAGGATATTCAAATACTTTGTTCATTCTTTCAATAGAGTGTCTTGTAACGTTTTGAGCTGGAAACCTCAAACAGCTTCAGACTATTTTTTTCAAACTGTCTTGCTGTGAAGATGGCGCTGTCTACATGTCGATGTGACATATATTATATATCCTACATAGGATGTGACATATATTGTTGGTCGACACGGGTAGCAATGAGAAAAGCTGCTCCTCAAGCTGGCTCACACTTTTTTCTTGCGAAAATAGAACTTCTTCCTATACATACACACAGGGACTTAGCACCAGATTGTCATTCGATTTTGATAGGTTGTCTAGTCGCGTTCCAACTCTATCTCTCTTTCTATCTAAATCTTCTCCTAATCTTTTCAGTGTTCGAGTGTAGAGCAATCAGCAGGAGTAAAAACTTAGTCCAGTCAAAGACTTAACTATACCATTTTCTACATCGACGGCACCACTGTTCTTATCGTGACGCCACTAACGAATTCGAAGTGTCTTTTCTTCTTAGGCTCGATAGGACATGCCACACTCGTTATAAATAAAGCTTCACACCCCGGAATAGTTGACAAAAATTCATTTATAGTTTAGCATTCAGTACCAAAACTATTAGACTTTTGTTTCCATGCCTGTTACCTGGAACGGTAAATCTTATTAAATGATGATTAAGAACTTCAGATAGAAATTGAGAATTCAATAAAGAATTCGGAGATATGAGCACGTCAATGTTCATGAAATTTCTCCGGAAGTGGAGACCGGCAAGGTAGCATACTAGACCCTGTACTGTTTTGTGAAAGTGATGTGCAGTTTAGATAACTAGAAATGAAAATATCATGTGCTTTCTATGTAGTCGTTTTCAGTTTTTCAATAGTTACGACTGTCCAGATGCCGTAAGATGCGACGTTGAAGTGAGTTTCAACTTCAAGGCATTTCACTGTCCACTTCAAACCTGTTTAGTCGGATGTTAACAAATTAAAGAAAAACCCCTCTCAATAGGACTGTCTGCCTTTGACTATTTGTCTGTGGGACCAAACATCCTGCTCACCCCATAGCACGACAAATAATCTCTTACTAGATAAGTCAGACGAATTCTTAAATTAATGTCTAGTAATTCTCTTGAAGTATTCTCCAAAAAGAAAAACACCAGCAATGGACAACTTTTCAAAGCCCACTCCAAACAAAAAAAAAATTATGCAATTTCAAGAGGGTCGAGGACTGTTATGCATCAGAAAAGACAGCTGGATCAGGTTTTTCAGAAAACCATCAGACGAAAAACACCCACCACAGACGACAGCCCCAAGTTCAGGGTAAAATAATTCATCAAAATTTTTAATTTAATTCATAAAGGTCCATAATATCATTAATCGACGCACTCAATTATATTCCGTACGAGGAATGGCATCATCATCTTCACAAAAAGGTCCTTACAGGAGAGCATTCCCCATCTTGTACCTACATGGAAATAACCCAAATAACAAGATTAAAATACGAACTTCGTTTCGTCTTAAGTAGACAACGATAAACGAACCATTTCTCTTAATACGATTCTTCATCTTTTATTTTACCTACGCAGCACCGCAACGTGCAACCCCGCAATAAAAACAACAAGGAAGTTGACAATTTCGGAACGCAATTACATTTTGATTACACAAAATTGTTGCGTATCCTTCGAAATAAATACTGGGAAAGGACGAGGGTTGATTATTGTTACCAGTAGAGTGTACACCAACCCAACCAGCTATAGGAAGGAATATGCTACGTACGGAGAAAATTCGCAATTACCTGCGAGAGGAAGAGGACGTTAAACTAGCACGGATGGTCGCCCATTCGTTTGTCGTTAAAGGACCTATTCTGTGTTTCCTTTATTTATTTTTTCAACTTTTTGCGATTTTTGAATTTTTTTCCAACTCTCTGCCTCTCTCTTTGGTCTACAAAACTTGCCTATCCTTGGGCCGCTTTCTCATTTTAACTGCGAACGAACGAATGGAGGTAGGTATGTTTTCTCATAGAAAGAACAAACAACAAGCAGAAGATTGCTGCACCCTTTCAAGAAAACCGGAATGGAAAATCATCAACCCTTCTACGATAATAGCTATACAGCACCCAGACTGAAATTTACTGTCAACGACGAAGTTTTCCAACCGCTTTCATCTACGTCTTTCAAAACCAGAAAAATCCAAGTCGAAGGAGGAGTAGCAAATAAATAAATAAAAAAAAAACGAAGAGAAAGGAAAAAATCCCAAGATCCTGTGGCATTTCAAAGACATGCTCCAGGAATTGGCAATTTTTTTTATACCTAACAACCGACTCTGTAAGTATACCTACGAAAAATGAAAAACATTTTTAAAATTCAGGACTTTCTGACTAGAATCACACAGTCTTCATCATCATTGTCGTTGTTGGTTACAATTACATATGTGAAATGAGTTTCACATGCGAATCTTAGCAGTCAGTCGTTACTCCGCTTGGTTACTCAACTCGTGTATGTATATTCTCACATGTTCGTTCTGGGTTGTTGTTGTTTGCTGATGACTTTTCTAGTTCGTTGTACAATGTCCTCGACGGGGTATGATATCATCGTACAAACTCTTGTCATCACGTTAACGCTTCTTAGTATCAAATGAGAAATGAAGCGAGAGATGTGTGTGCTCGAAAACAAAAAAAATATGAGTAAAAAAATATACACACAAAAACACAAGCACCTATAGGAGAAGTTGAGTCACTTGAGAATTTCAAGAGGGTCGAGGACTGTCGACAACATTGTGACTCCCAAGTACTCAAACGGGCATGAAAAAATCCCAAGAAACAGAAGAAAGAACGGCAAAAAAGTGAACTGCAAATGTCATATTGAATTAAACTCAAAGTTCAAGGCATGTTGTACTACCTACTACTACAATGTGCATATGTCGTCGACGGCGATGTGTCGTCTTCGCCTTCGTCTTCCTAATGTGTACAAATAGATGCAGACAATTATTTGTACACTTTGATTTCGGGAGGTTCTTATCGTTGGGTTGGATTTGGAACACTGGTGCACATGTATGTTTCATTTTTCGTCATGGACATGTCGAGATTTTTGTTTTCATCATCGCAGCTTATTAGGAGAGGGCCACTGACACAATATGGAACGTCACCTTTTGCTTTGTGGTTGAGGTGCTCGTGAGTTTTGCATCTGACAACGAACTTATGATATGTCGACTAACGAACGACTACAAACGAAAAAGTATTTCAAGTTTATTTCTCAGAATTTGTGTAAGTGCTTGGCCAGACGGGTTATTTCAATAACGTTATGCTGTTAACGCTAGGTGTCTACACGTTGTTATACTTCCTCGCACAAGTTCTCCATTTTGTGTTGAAAAGTGTATTGAAAAAAGCATAACGTTATGAGCATAACCCGTCTGGACACCCCAAGTGTACTGCTTAGGCAGATAAATCTGATTTCGTTTTGCGCATCCAGCCTCTTTCTTCCTCACCCCTTTTGCCCAGAAACGACCGATATAACGTTATTGGAATAACACGTGTGGACAGGGACTAAGAACAATTCGTTTGCGACACTGCAGAAGACATTTTTCGATGGTTGATTGACAGTAGTTTTGCTCAAATTGAATCTGAGTGGTGCCTGTGCTTCAAAAAGTTTATATGAGCTGAGTTCTAATATGCGTTTCGTCTTGTATAGGTTGTTCTGGTGGTGCCCTAGGGTGTAAGTATGTCTGCCTGTTACTTCCAATCGAATTGCTTTTTTTTTCATGGATATCGCATTTCGAGAATATAAATGGGAAGCCATCCGATAGTAATTTCAATGCGAGAAAAGCGCTTTCTCGTTTAGTCGTTCCTCATCGGGAGAAACTTGTAGGTCCTTTCTTCATTCCCACCAACATCTATGGTTGAATGAAATGCGTTAGGACACGGCTACGCACTGTGCGGCGGTAGAGTGGAAAAATTATAACAAAGTTAAAACTGAGCGGCATCTTTCTCAGTGCGTGGCCGAAGGCTTTTTTTTTTTTTTTATAAAAAGAGGAAGCTTATATTGTAATCTGGAGATCTCAGAACTAATTTTCGGTCCATTGTACTACCAAGGTAGCAGCCTTCCCTTTTTTTTGTGTTGGAAATAAGGTGTTAGTTATTTCACATATAACCTCAAGGGCGTCTTCCATATGAAACTGGGAGGCTGAAAGAAAAGTAGATGCCCAGAGCGGGATTCGAACCCACGCGTCCGGCCTATCTACAACTGCACGTGGCCGAAAAGGCTGGACTGTGGACTAGGTACCTCTGTCCATTTATTTATTTTTTACTGTGCATTTTTGATGAAAACTTTCACTTTGTTCGAAAAGAACACATCCTTGGTAAGTGCATTACTTGTATGGAGGCATTAAAAGTGCCATTCGTAGGATTGCCTTCATATTTTTGGCTTACAAGTAAAGTTCATTAAGTCAAATGATATGATATTTGACTTAATGAATTTCACTTGGAAGCCGACGATATATTAAAGTGATCCTTCTGTTACTTAGTCGATAAAGTTTCTGCTACTTAATCGATAAAATACGACGAATTTTCTTTGAAGGATCTGAAAGCCTGTTGTTTTTGTTTTTGTAAAGGCGAATACTCATTATGCCTGAAAAATAAACTCGCATAAATCTCAAAGTAAGTATACTTCCCCAATTTTCCAAGTAATTCATCTGCTAACTTCTTGCAAACAAACAAACAAATCACCAAGAATCCTTGTTTTTTAATTTTCTTTTTACAAAAAAAAAAAAAATACAAACTCCACTCTATCGCGATTTTTCGTAAGGAAATTTCAATTAGGCCTTCTTCACGAAAGTCATCATCTTCATAAACCAAGTCAGTGTAACCACTTACAAATGTTTACTTGCCCACTTCCCCAAAAAAAAAAAGAGAAAAAGAAGGAAAAAACCCACGAGCAGGATTAAAATTCCTTCAGGTGATTTAATAATAATGAATTTCTTCCCCCATTCCATCGGAAAAAAATCCCCGAAACCAATTAGCTTGGGGAAAATAACCATTTCCATAAACTAACTTGCGGCACATTCCCATATGCTAACTCAAAACCAGACGCAACTGTTTTTGGCTGGTAAATTTAATCGCCCTTGCCTGTGTGGCTGTTGTCGTCGGCGCGCTTGAATTAAATTTTATTAATATGACAGCAAATTTATTGTAAATACACACTCAATTCTAGCAGCAGAAGCATACAGACAATGGCATCATAGTCGAGTTAAAACACAACCGATAATAAAATTCAATGTTTGCTAATCCTCCTTTTTGGTATAAGCTAAATCCCTCAGCAGTGTTGTATATCTTCCCTTTCTCCTGAACCTATAAGTTATTTTTTTGTTATTTTTTGTTCTCTCGTTTGGGGAGTGGAAGTGGATAAGGGAGGTTGGTGAATTTGCGATAGATTTTCATTTTATTCCACACATAAACACAATCCTTACTGGGATATGTAAAGGATGCTACGCTGGTTGCTCCTCCATGCAGAGAACATTCGTATAAATAACAAAAATGTTGTAAATAAAAACAAAATGCAGCATGGGACATGGGAGAGACAGTAGAGACTAGTCCTCCAATGAAGGATTTAATTCTAGATAGAGTTCCACACGGATTTTACGTGCTATACTTCCGCTTGTACTTGCGATGTTATGCAGCTAAGGCTATGGTGTATAGCTGCAGGGTGTATTGTCGCACCGTGTGGTGTGGTAGGTGGTAAGGTAGGTACACAGTTTATGGGATTGCCAAACATGACTTTCTCAGTTGGTGACGTGGGTAATTTTTGAGTAAATTCGGCGAAAAGTTAGTGACTACAACACGCGTGTACACGTTAGGAACACGTAGTTTGGGTGTGAAAATAAATTCTGTTTATGTCGTCGTTCGTGCATATGCTACGGCTGGTACTGATGCTTCGGGACACGGTGCTTTATTCCAAGTGGTGCTTGGCTAAAGGAGATGAACTTTGCAGGTGAAATTGTTTTGGGATAATGACTTTTTGGCTTTTGAGTTTTTAGTTTTTTTTTTATTGTTGCTAGGAACTAATTGTGCGAACAAAAGGCAGCAGTTCGTTACTGCCATGCTTTGAAGTGCTTACAGTACCTACTCTACCTGCACTAGGGGGAATAACGAACGACCTGCCACCACTAGAAAAGGGTGAGAATTTAAAATTCGAACGTTTTGTACGTAAAAAAAAGTGATGAAATTCACAGCTCAAGGCACATTGCGAGTTACAGGCCCCTCCACTTTTTTCATTTAACTTGTTGAGAGTTTGGTTGATATTGAATGTTTTTTATGAATCAGTAGGCTTCTACAGCAAAAATCACTACAACGTCACCTTGTGTACAGATCATGTTAAACAAATCGTTACATTTTCATTTGACACTGAGCAGTTGTTATGAAATGCAAAACTTTCTACATGAACAGTGCCAATTTTTACAGAAACCACAATAGAAATGGCATCATTACATATAAACTACCATTTACGCCCATCTATTCAATTTCATCATTACCGAATGAACCTCATACAAGTTCAACAATCCACAACCCTTCCGATGCGACATATAGGCACAGTCATTAGCCCACAGACAGTTTTTCTATTTATTTGCTTTTTTTCAACTCACATTGGGTTCACTACAAAAAGAATTAAAATTGAACTGAAAATGAAAAGGTGGGCTTTCACTACTTGGTCTTTTCAAAGGCTTAAGGATTTTCGGGTCTCGGTGAAATTGTTCTCATACCCATTCTTTAAAAACGAAATTAGCTCGATTTTCTTTTTTCCTTGCTAGGTCGTTCTACGTTCCGGTGCAGGAAACTATTACTCGAGCTTTTTTTCCCGAATTTGATCATATTTCCGTACTTGAAATCTTGAAATACTGTCTGTGCTTAAGGCCCTTTTCAACCCTCTAAATACTTCGAAAGTGATCCAGGAATGCAAGAGCTCTCTGAATGCGGTCGGAAGACTAAATTCCTTGAGTCTCATTTGGGTTCCAGGCCCTCACGGCATAACTGGAAATAAGATCGCCGTTGAACTTGCCTTGAACAAGGATCTCAGACAGCTTTCTCAGGACCTGAACCGTCGATAGGACTACCGGCGTCTTTTGTGAGGACTTCAATCAACGGTTGGATCTTTCAAGAGCAAAACAGTAGATGGCATGCCTCCACTATATGCAGATAGACAAAACATATGCTCCGCAACGTAAATAAGAAGACTGCCACATTTTTGCTATCTCGTAGCAGAAAAGACTGTAGAAAGCTTATTGGCGTTGCCAGCGGGCACTTCTCTTTTGCTAAGCATTTAAGCGTGTTAGACTTAAGTGATACTACACTCTGTGAATCTTGTGGAGAAGATTAGGACACCGCAAAGCATTTTCTCTGTGAATGTTCTGCTTTTTCTCGCATGAGGTTACAGATACTCGGCGCAGGCATGTGGTGAAGGTTTGTAACTTAAGTTCCTTATCATGGCAGCGTCTTTTGGCTTTTCTCCGAATATCTGGAAAGCTATAACAAATAAAGGGTTTCTATCTGGCAGTACAATGAACCGCTATTTAGTCCAGAGTGCTCCAGCTGGTATTTTAAAAAACCTCCAACAGAAAAAGAAATAAAAAAAAACTAAGAAAGTCTATTTTTTGTCTGTTTTTTTAATCTGACAAAGTGAAAGTAACAATCACCGTATGCGATGAAAGGTTGATCAGCTGCTATATCGGGCAATAAGTCGTAATTAGGATCGATCAGCTCCAATGGCGGTCGGCTAGCTGCAATTACGGGCGTAATAGCTGGGGTTGCTCAGTCGTAGCTGTATTAGCGATGAACTAACCAATAGCGGTCAACCAACCGCAATAGCGATCAACCAATCGCAATAGCGGTAGACCAACGCGAATTTGGGTCAATCAGTCGCAGCTGCGGTAGAATCAGCCACAATTGCTGGTCGATCAGCAGCAAATACTGTAGCAACTACGGTCGATCAGCTGAAACTACGTTCCACTAGCCACATTATGTTCAATCAGCCGCATTTACGGTCGATCAGTCGCAACTACGGTTGACCAGCTGCATTTGCGTTTGATAAGCCGAAGTTTCGGTCGTTCAGTCTCATTTAAAGTCGATCAGTTTCAACTCCGGTCGATCCACAGTTGTAAACGATCAACGGCAATTGTGGTTACATTGTTGCATTTGCGTTTGAATTGTGGTTGACTATCCGCAGTTTCATTTGCTTAGACGCAATTGCGGTCGGTTCGATGTGCTCTCACTTAAACTAAAATTATGTCAGAAAGCAGAATTTAAGAATAGCAAACAAGTTGATCTTTTGGAACGTTTTAATTTCCTCGAACTTCTTCGCTCTTATGACATTTTGTCACAAATATTTTTTGAAGTTATGTTCACTGTCATTTAAGTTGAGTGCATTTAATTTGAGTGATCTTTCCTCAATTTCTTTCTGCGGCTCTAAAAATTTGTTTGCCACTGCTTTTCTGCGTACCTACCTCTCCACCTTTTAATTGCTCGTTCATAACTTCTTTTGTGACTTTTCTTCTATTGATGCTTTTTGCACTTTTTCTATATTCGTTTTAAGCCGTCGAACATTAAGTATTACTTGATTTCTAATTTGATTAATATTCATTCAATTGTTCATTTATTGCTATTCAAAAGTCAAAAGTACCATCTTGGACAAAATTCAGCACGACCGGCTCAGTTGGTATTGTCATGTTCAAAGGAGAGATCCGCAGAACCCCGTCCAAAAGGCAATATCGTACAACGTTTCAACAAATTCGCGACGAAAAAGAAAAGGCAGGTCAAAACACTCCTGGTACAAGCAAATGCAAAAACAGCAGCATTTGGTTGGCCTCAGACATGGAACAATCCAAAACCGGGAGGCTTGCCGACGCTTTCTGAGGTCAACGCGGCGTACCCCACAGGCGGATCACTAGTGTGAAGCAGAAAAGTGGGAGAGTTGTGATCGCTTCAAGATCACTACTCGTAACGCCGGAAATGGAAAGAAGAGAAATAGTTCATTTATTGCTATTGTTTTTTTATTTTGAAGAGTCATTATTTGACCGTTGCTTTGACTTTTGACTAACCATTTCCTCTTTTAAACCCCTCTCATTGCTTGCACTAAGTTTCTGGGTCTTTGTAATTATCTTTTCGGCATTTATAATCCTCAAATTGCTCAATTATACGTCGGTTTGCTTTCCGGCACTAAATTGATATTAAACCTTACCTAACTCAATGCCAAGCCTTTTAATTTAATTAGTCCCTGTTCAAATTATACTACCGACAAAACCACTTAATACATTTGTCTCACTACACAGTTCAAAACAATTTGAAAAAAAAAAAAAAAAAAAAAAAAAAAAAAAAAACAACGAAAGCAGATATACTCGAATGTCACCTATTTAATTAAAAAGATATGTTCGTTCAATTATTATAACAAAAATAAACACACAAAAAAAAGACGGAGCACAAAATCCTCCTCACTATGGATTTTGGATGGAAGACGAAAAACTCATTCAAATAAAAAGCCAAATACATTTTTAATTACTCGTTCGTGTTGCCCACACATGTTCCTAAAAGCTCTCTTGCTGTGGCTGGCCTTCAACTTTCAACCTTAATTGAATTGGCTGCTGTCCAATAATAGGTCAACCTTTATAGAACAACAATGGTAGTTATGTTCTAGAAAACACATGAAAGAGTCTTCTCATTGAACAATGCCAGCCAGCGCGAGGCAATTTAGAAAAATTTGCACACAGCTCGTCGAATCAGAACGATAACGAATCCAATATTATTCCAATCGATGAAACATCAATGTGCACATTTAAATTGGTTGCTGCTGGTTCTTTTTCCCTCCCCTACTCAACCCCTCTATTGTTGATCTGAAACGTACTAAATCCCTTTCAATGCGCTTGTTTTTTTTTTATTATTATTTTTTTCCTCTTGTGTACAAATCCCCATACGCGAGAGTCAACAATCTGACAATTAATTAAAATCGCAATTAATAATAATAATTTTCCCTTGAGGAGTGTGCTGTTATTTGTGGTTTAGTCATAACTAGATATAAATTATGTATTTGTATGTATGAACACAGTAGGGAGCAGACTGCTGCCAACTAAGATCAACAGTTTTTGCTTGACTGGAATTTAATTTAATGTACTTTTAGTGTGTGACTGTCTAATAAAGCAAAACGACTTGTTTTTCAATGGCAACTAGCAAAACAGCTGGAAATATTAGTTTTTGCCAACACCATCAATTAAATGTGATGTCCGTGTGGTAAAAGTTAGCATGTCTGCCTGTGGGAGCTCAATGTTCGAACTTTAGAAAGATAAAATTGATTTAATTGGCAAGATTTCCGAGAGTAATTACACTGCCATGGAAGGCCCTTTTCCACTTAGCCGTTTGGAATTGGCAAGGACTTGTAGGTTTGTCCATTCCTCACAAGGAAAGAGTGGTTGAGAGAAATGCACTCGGCCCTAAACCTCCCCAAGCTCTGTTGTGCCATTTCGCTTATTTATTTATCAACTTTATTAAATGTGTTATGTAAAAAGGTTTTGTTCAACTTTCACTTCGGCAAACAACTTTCTTGAGGTCAATTTAGTCAAACAAATGAGGTGATGTATACATCAAAACCTGGTCTTACTTAAAAGTTAGGAGTTGAGTTTTAAAGGTCAGCAAATATGTAAACATAGGGCCATGCCCACCATAATATTCATGGTTATATTTTCTAAAGGAATTTCTTTTATCTGAACTCAGTGTTTTTAGTTTCATTTCCTTCTTTGGCTCTTCCTATTCCCTTAACATCCAAAGCTTATTAAATAAACTGGTCATTTGATGAACGAAGTTTGATTTTAAAACACCTCAGTTGATGAACAAAATTTGATTTTAAAACACCTCAGCTGGCAACACTGAATTGCAATAAAACACATCGCATTAGAAGAACCTCTGAGAGGTTGTAAGGCAAGTCTACGAGTGTGTGTTTATATTTTACGATGATAATTTCGAATGCCGCCACTACTGTCAAAGCAAATGATTGACATTTAATTACGCTTGCATCGATTGTGACTGTGCACACAGCACAGCATGGTTCGCCATTGATGAGTATCGGAATCGAATCGTATACAGAATACGCACAGCTGCGCATCTCCTACTTGAAAAATTTATTTAGGTCATGGCAAGAAGGAATAGCAATAATATCGATCCTAGCAAAAGGGGGCGCTGCGCTGCCAGTTTGAAAGAATATATATTGATTGACTGACCTGTCCCAATGCTTATGCCAATGGAATTAATTTTCTCGTCCCTGATGACTTGGGAACAGTATTATTATGGCGAGAGTGTGTCTCTGTGTGAGCTGAGGGCTGTGGAGTGCATGCGGCCTATAGCATTGTCAATTTAGAATGCAGAAGAATTTTGCTGAAAGTCGAATGAACGAATTATTACAGTCATTAGGGATGGAGAGTCCTTCGTTTGGGTACCCCTTCTTTCTCTCCCTCTATCTCTCAATGAATATTTATCGACAATCAATTGTCTCAAATGGCATGGTTTAGTGTTTTAGTGTGGTGTGGTGATGGTGTTGGTGGTGGGTTTCGTAAGATAATATGGCATGCTAGAACCGAGAAGCTCGCCTCGCTTGCAACGACGACGCAATGAGCCTAATGATATTTTCTGTAAATATGGCAGTAACAAAGTGTTTTTGTTAATTGAGCAATTCGTTGGCTTACAGAGATAGCAGCAGCAGCACCCATAGCCATTTTTGTCACACTCATGTGTGTTAGGCTGGCTTATTTTCATTTATAACTCGTTTAAAGGTGCCTTAAGCTTAATTTGTAGCACCGAGTTGTTGGATAACGACGACAAAATGCTCTGTCGTGTAATTAACATTTAATCGAAGTGTTTATGGGTTAAAAAATAGCTTGCATAATTTATTGCTCAAGTGGGTGACACGCACTTGTACCCGAAGGGTAATGTAATGTGATTGGAATCTTCGCACGAGTGTGTGGAGCAAGAATATATATACATAAAATGACTTGTGATTTAAGTAGTCTAATCAACGCCGAGGAAGAATGTGACCTCGTAAAAATGTTTGGAAGTTTATTGTTATCAGACGTACATGAGTAAAATTAAGAACAATGATGACATAGGCTCGATAAAGAAGGCTGACTCGAGTGGATTAAATACCATTTAATGCTTTTTGTTTGTTTCAATTATTTACGTGATACTTGTGGAGCCCGTGGTGTAATGGTTAGCATGTGTCTACTTGTTACGTGGTAGGTTCGACGTTCGAATCCGAGTTATGTCAAAGAAAAAAAAAATTTTTTTACGAGTATCACCTTTTGCGAGGAATTGGCAATTTCACTGAGAGCAATTAGACACTAAAAAAACGCTTTCTAATTAAGCCGTTTGCAGTCGACATAAAAATAGGGAAAAGCGTTTGGCCCGAGGTTGCCATAGCTTTATTGTGCCACGTTATTTATTTATTATTTATTTAATTTACTTCACCTAACATAACTACTCTAGCAAACCTAACCTAATAGATAATCTCTATAATCTAATGATAATAATTAGTCATTTGTTTCGAGCTCATGACTATAGAAAAAACCTGCCCATGGCGTAATGGTCTCTCTGTTGCGTGGGAGATCGAGGTACAAATTCCAGAAAAATCCAGTTGTTTTTCGGTGGTATCGCCTTAGGCGAGGAATTAGCAAGTCCTCCGAGAGTAACTGCGCCGTAAGGGTGAGTGCTTTCTCACTTAGCCTTTACGCATCGACATAAAAATTAATAGTACGTGGAATGCATTAGTCCCTTTGCAGCTTTGTTTTGCCACCCTATTTATCTTTTTTGAAGAAAAAGAAATCCTATGATATCTGTTGATTCCAAAAAAAAAAAAAAAAAAAATAGACACTGGTCACCTAACCAACCACTCCACTTGAAGCCTTTCTAGTTTTGTCTTTCTTTGCTTTTCATTTACTTAAATTTGATTTTAAGTTTAAAAACGATTTGATTTGCATACCAATTTTAATAATATTTTGTTTATTTTTCTTTACAGGTAAGTCAATTGGAGCACTTCTAAAACTACTTAAGAATTTGGAAAATCTCACCTCAGAGAAGTATACACACTCTCATTTTTAGAAACTTTTTGATGATACCATTTTTTAATTTTATATAAAGTAAAGTTCCAATCACTTGATTACAGCTGAACGAAACGGCAACCCTTACGGCCAATTTCTTCACACAGAACTAACGATAGATCTGGTACTAGTCCTAAAAATAACAAACAAATCGGTATCAACTCATTTCTTCACATCAAAAATTAAATAAGTTCTGTCAGTTTGAAACCGAGTACTACTTAGGACCCGGTATTAGCTAGCTCTTCAAAAACAACAAAAAATATATTATTATACCAGTCATTAGTACTCAAATGAGTATCAACTCATTTCTTGACAAAACATAAAAACACAAGTTCTGTCAAATTGATACGATAAATTAAATAGTACCCGACCAAAATTAGAACCAAAAAGTTGGGGGTCTAGCATACAAAATCAAGTTGTTTTGTTAGAGAAAAATTTTAAAGTTTTTTGCTTTGAATCGATTGGGTATAGTTTTTTGAATATGCTTCCTTTTATTGGAATTAATTTATACTTTTATTATTGTACACTTTTTTTGGTGGTTTTTTAGATTAACTAAACCAACACTTCAATTAGCTACAGAAGAATTAGCACACATGCAAAAACGGTATTGTAAATATTATTTGTAGTGCATTAAAGCTAATTTTGAACTGGATTTTACATAGATCTCGTTTTATATCACCGGAACAGCAACTTCTCGTTACTTTTGCGTTTCATGGCATGTGGATCAATGCAGGTAGCAGTTGCTGATTTCATGAATGTGTCAGCCTCTTGCGTTTGTCGCATATTGCTAAAAGTCTGCATGGCATTAATATGACATTTGAACCAGTTTGTGAAAATGCCCGCAACATTCACAGAACAACAGAGAACCTCATCTGAATTTTGCAGGATTGCCCAGTTCCCACGAACAATTGAGGCCATTGACTGCACCCATGTTATAGTTATAATAAGTTAGTAGTAATAATACGGCTGAGCTATTTTAAACAGAGTGAAGGGTTTCGTAGCCGAAAATGTTGGTTTTCCTTAAATGTGCAAACAATATCGGTGGCAACAACATACACCATTAACAATCCGGATATGAGTCAAAACCAACAAATGCAAAATAACCAGAGGCGAATCATGTTGAGAGGCAGTATTGTGTTTGGAAACGCAGATTTCCTGTGCAATATTGCATAATATATGCATCAATGCTAACGACCCGCAGCCACCTCAAGAGTCAACTCAATATGAAGATCGAGCTATTTTAAGTAGATCAATTGAAAGCAATTGATCTACTTAAAATTGACAGCTGTCAAGAGATTAAGTTGTGCCTCTCTGCTGCTCTTTTAAAATCTAATTTTTTGATAGTTTAAAAGTTAAAAAATAAAATCAAGTGCGTGAATTTCAACTGTTTTCATCCACCTGAGCTGTACAGCACATAATCTCAAAAACTTTTTGAAAAAAGGTATGGTTAACTCCTATTAAAACAGAAAACCCACTCTACATACAAAAAAAAAAAAAAAAATCACCAACCGCTGTATATGAGGTCCAAGCGTAAATTATCGGAAACCTCACCGGAAACTGATAAAGTTAATAAAAGATATACAAATAGTGTAATATCATCTACAATGGCAGTTGGAAACATGAGCATCGAAGACTTAAAAACACTTCTGAATAGCTGCATAGAATCTAAAATTAAAGATGTTGCTACTAAACAAGATGTCCTAACTGTCTCAGCCGAAATTCAACTTCTTCGCTCTCAAAATTCGCATTTGGTTAACCGTTTATCTGAAACGGAGAATTACTGCCAAATCCTCGAAAGGCAACTTGACATACTCGTACGCAAATCCAACGAAGATACAGTTGTTGTGCGTTTCCCAGCCGCTGGTAAAACCAATATGGTTGAATTTGCTAAACAAACATGTAAAGGTCTTATCCAGCTACAAGAAAACGCAGTTTTGCCAGTAAAAAATGCAAAGGAATACACCAACCAACACACACAAAAATCGACTGTTGTCTTAAATTTTCACCCTGGTGATACCGCGAACAAGATATTAGACGCCACCGCACAACTGAAAGGCTCTGGAATTGTCGTTCACCGCGAGCAATCCCTTGTTAACCGACAAAAAAGGAAAAAACTATACGAAATTAAAATGAACCTGCACCAACTTTCACCAACCGCAAAAATAATAATTAAAGGCGTAAAACTGGAAATAAATGGTAAAATGTTCGATTTTAACTTCGTCAAAGGGTTAATAATCAAAACAATAGAACAAGTGACAACTATCAAAAATTTGTTTGGAGAAGCCGGCTTACAACACTTTGACACGTCTCAGCTGATGGAAGCGCCATCTCCACGTCAACACCCAAGCGGTAGTCAACGCAGTAGAAGTCATCAACTGTAGGGAAGTGTTGCCGTCTGCCAAACTAATAACTTATCAGATTTAAATATCTTATCATACAATTGCTCTGGTTTGAAAAACAAACTTTTAACTCCAGAATTTTTTAAATTTATTTCTAATTTTGACATTATAATTCTAATTGAAACTTTTCTTGAAGAGGGTAAGGAAACCCAATTTTTAAACTATTTTAAAGATTATTCCATTAAATGTATTCCTGCTATTAGAAGTAGTATTTTTGGTAGGGCGAGTGGGGGAGTTTTATGTGCGATCAAGTGGAATAAGAAACATTTTGTCAATTTTAAAATTTTGTATAGTAAATTAGTAATTGAAATACTCTACAGGCATGATCAGTACTATATTGTTCCTCTATATTTGAATTGTACTCACTGGAACCAGGACTTTTCAGAACTACTAGAATTTTTAAATGTAATTAATTTTTCAAATATATTGTTAATAGGTGATTTTAATTCAAGAATAGGAATGTTCCAAAATCCAAATGAGCTAGTTGCAAGTTACCCGGAGGTTTTTCGATCAGTGAGAGGGTCTTTGGATGAAACAGTAAATAGTTGTGGAAGGCGTCTTTTAGGTATGTTTGAAGATTATGGATTTGTTGTTTTAAATGGTATAACTAAAAGCGACATAAACGGTGAATATACTTTCATAACCGAACGAGGTTGTTCTGTAATCGATTATTGTGTGTCAAGGGGTGCGTGGCTGGGCGTTCTTGTAGACTTTCAGGTGCTAGCAGAGACCTATTCTTCTCATATGCCACTTAAAATACTTCTTAATTTTTCGGAATTGTCTCCACCGACTCCTAGTCTTAAAATACAAAAAATTAAATGGAATAGTAGCAGATGTCAGTTATATCAACGCAATCTTTTTCATGAAACCACGTTGTGCCCCTCTCTACAAGATTTTCCGAGTGAGCAAATAATGGATTCCCTGCTGGACATAATCAAAAAATCTGCTCCAGTTAATAATCCTAATAATGAGCATTTCAAAGAAGAATGGTATGACTGGGAATGCATAAGACATAGAAAACAATCCTTTTCTCTATTAAATCTGTTCCGAAAAACAAATAGTCCTCATTTTAAGAATCTTTACATTTTAAGTAATAAAAAATATAGATCAATATGTGAGACAAAGAAATCCAATTACTTTAAAAGAATTGCTAACGAGCTAACTAACTGCAATGACTCTAAAACCTTTTGGCACAAAGTCCGTAAGCTAGGCCACTGCAAAGCGGTGAATGCTCAAGCAGTTGAAGTAGAGGCGTTTACTTCATATTTTGGGGGGCTCTTGGGTTCAGGAGCACCTCTTCTATTTCACTACGCACTGCCGAATGTTGTTGATGATGTACTCGACTCACCGATCGAACGGAACGAGCTAGTTAGTGCACTTAAAAATATGAAAAACAACAAGGCTTGTGGTCTTGATGGGATACCAGTTGAGTTTTTTAAAAACAGCACTGCAAACTTCCAAGAGTTACTCATTATATTTTTTAATAAAGTGTTCTTGCTTGAGGACGTTCCAACTCTTTTTTTAAAATCTCTCATTTTTCCAATTTTTAAAAAAGGGAATATATGTTTAGTTGAAAATTACAGGGGTATCTCCATTTTATGTAGTCTGAGAAAAATCTTCGCTCAAATATTATACAATCGCTTATCTAGTTGGGTAGAACGTAACAATCGTCTCAGTATCTTTCAGGGAGGCTTTCGGGCTGGACTGTCAACTGTTGATCAAATCTTTTCGCTGGAGACCATAGCTAGAAAATTTATTTCAAGAAAAAAGAAGCTATATGTATTCTTTGTAGATTTTAAAGCTGCTTTCGATACTGTCAACAGAAACTCGCTTATATATAAGTTGAGTCAGATAGGTGTATCTACAAAATTTCTGAACGTCTACAAAAGGTTGATTTTGGAGACTTCAGCTTCTGTTTGGAACGGCAGCAGAATGTCAAACTTTTTCGCTACCGAAACCGGAGTACCACAAGGCTGCGTTCTCAGTCCTATTCTATTTGCCCTTTTCATTGATGATATATCGAATAACTTGCCTGGTGGTGTTTCGGTAGGTGATGTACACATAAAAACCCTCCTCTATGCAGATGACCTAGCGATCTTAGCAGATAACCCCCTTACACTTCAGCTCCAAATCAATAGGCTTAAGAGTTACTGCGACACCTGGGATTTGAACATTAACACCTCGAAATCAAAAATTATGATCTTCCAGCATTCCGCAGGTAGAAGACTTCCGAGAGAAAACTGGCAACTAGCAGGACAACCAATAGAAGTTGTTACCGAATTCAAATATTTAGGTTACTTGCTATCCTACAACCTTAATTTGCGATCGCACGTAAAAGAAAAAGTCAGTAAAGCGAAAACAGCGATTAATCTAATGTGGTCAAAATTTTATGGCAACAAAAATGTTGACAATGCATCCAAATTTAAGGTATTTAACGCTACTATCAACTCATGTCTCTGCTATGCAAATCAAGTATTTGGCTATAAAGAAGTGGAAGAATTTGAACGTTTGCAGGGTTTTTTCTTTAAACGCATATTCAAACTTCCTACCACGACCCCCACTTATTGTATTTATGTAGAGGCTGGAATCCCACAAATTTACTGCAGAAACCTCAAAGCAAATGCGGATTTCATTATTAAAATAATGAGACGCAGAAACTCAAATTTGCAGAATCAGCTTCTTAAACAAGCCTTAAGATGCAATTTTTCACCTTTCAAAGAATGGTTAGATCTAGCTGCGGAATTAGGTATGGTCCTTAACTTAACTATTGAAAACGTACACGACTGGCAAGATAAATTTTACGATTGCATCGCACAGGTAGATCAACGCTTTTATGAAAGTTGTCTCAGCCGGGCGCGTGTGTCTGGATCTAGAAGTCTATATAGAACGTTAAATCACACTCTTGGCGCAAATAACTATTTCTGTAAAAATTTGACAACATATGAAATCAGCACAATTTTTAAAATGAGAACGGAGACACTTTGCCTCAATTTTATGCCTCACAGACCAGATCTAACAGTGATATGCAGTCTCTGTAACCTCAATGTACCGGAAGACATTTTCCACTTCCTTGCAAAATGCCCAATTTTAATTGAATTTAGGAGGTTATTTTTCTCCAAGAGCTTTCTCACATTGCAAGAGGCTTCTGAACTTTTAAACGGCTCTTATGGTTGGAAAACTTTATCGCAATATTGTATTCATGCCTATAAGTATCGCAACAGTTTTATTGAATTTTCTTAGCTCTCAAACTTTATCTTGAATCTTTAATCAAATTGTCTAATATTTAATATGTATATTATTATATATTTTTTTTTTTTTTTTTTTATATAACTGTATAATCAATCAATCGGCAGACGGCTAATCAATGCCATGCTCTTTTCTTTTATTGAACTTTTATTGTTAATTGTACTTAAGTTGTTAAATAAAGAACTAATAATAATAATAATAATAAATTGAAAGCAATTCCGCCTCAATCGGAATAGATCTAAACAACAGAAATTGTGCTGCCAGAGAAAGTATCATCCTAAAATTGCAATAATTAAACTTAAACTTAAATTTTTTAGATTTTTTATTTAAAATAAAAAAAAAACCAAAAATACTAGTTATATAAAAGTGCCTAACCAAAATTAAAAAAAGAGGATCCAACGACGTAGTTGGGCATGGTTTAAGGTATCTTCTATCAATTCTGTTACTTGACTTGCTCTATATGTATGTATGTATGTATGTATATTTAAAATAAACTTTACGTATATACAATTATACGTTCTATTCCTTGTAAAAAACAAACTACATACATAAATACGACGGTACTTACCAGATCATTCACATACATATCTAATTAACTCAAAAACCGATTCATAAAGTCAAACCAACTGTAACGACAAAAATTTTCAAAAAAGAACTGAGAAATTTGAATTTCAATTCAAATTTATAATTTTAATTGTCAATCAAATGTCGTAAAAAGGATTCGACCAGTTTTAGACCTATAAAGTCACTAGTACTGCAGTATGAATTTAGATCTCGTGTCAATAATGTGAAGAAATGGAGAAGTACTAAGTTTTATGTAGGACCAGGTATTAGAGCTAGTACCTGGTCCAGCTAGACCGGGTACTAGACCGCCTTAGTACTAATGTGAAGAAATCGGCCGTTAGTCTCATAGAAAATTACATTAGAATTGTTTTTCTTTATGTTTAGCACTTTGAACTTAAACTATTACCATTTTATTATTTTACGACTTCTATTTGCTAATTTGGAAGGAGTATTTTGCTACTGCAATAGTTACGGCTGCTGTATGACAAAAACGACAATTGTATCGTATTTTTCTAAGGCTTTCGAGATGGTCTACTCTAGAATCTGGACCAACAAGGATTTGTTATTGGATCTTCACAGATGGTTCCAAACCCGATGATGGATCTGGCGCTGGTGTCTATGTGGAGAGCGTTGATATACGAATGCAAGCCTCATTAGAACACATGTGCATTCGTCTTCCATGCGGAGTCGTATGCTATCCATACCCATTAAGCCTTGTTTGCAGTGACAGTCAGTCTGTGCTTAAGATTCTTTTCAACCATCTAACTACTTCGAAAGTGATTCAAGAGTGCAAGACCTCTCTAAATACGGTCGGAAGACAAAATTTTTTGAATCTCGTTTGGGTTCCAGGCCATCACGGCATAACTAGGAATGAGATTGCCTATGAACTTTCGAGACAAGGATCTCAGACATTTTTCTTAGGACCTAGACCAGCGGCGTGGCGGTGCTGGGTTTGCCGAGGTGCTCAGTGAGGGCTTCAATCAACGATTGGATCTGTTAAAAGCACAACCGTAGATGACATGCCTCAATTGGATGCAGACCAAACGTATGCTTCCCAACGTTACGTTAATATCTCGTAGCAGAAAAGACTGTTACAGGCTTGTTGACGTTTTCATTAGGTACTTCTTTTTTGCAAGGGATTTAAATATGTTAGGCCTGAGTAATACCACACTCGGTAAATTCTATGAAGAGGATGACAATACCGCGGGGCACTTCCTTTGTCCTGCATTTTCTCGCATCAGATTACAGATACTCGACGCAGACATGGTGGGAGCAGGAAACCTCAGTTTTTTATCATGGCATAGTCTTTTGGTTTTTCTACGAATGCTATAAAAAAGGATGCTTTCTGGTAGTACAATTAATCGGTCTTTAGGTCTGAGTGCTCCAGCTAGTATTTTGAAACTCTGACAGAAGAAAAAGGCATTCGAGAAATGCCGCCATTTCGTTTTCTACTAAATAGAAAACGATGTGGCGGCATTTTTCGAAGGACTTTTCAAACGCAAACTGGTTACTTGGGAGCAAACGTGACGGAAAGTTAC
Source organism: Melanostoma scalare (assembly GCA_949752695.1). Lineage (NCBI taxonomy): Eukaryota > Metazoa > Arthropoda > Insecta > Diptera > Syrphidae > Melanostoma > Melanostoma scalare. The sequence goes on along the minus strand of OX456985.1, from coordinate 231,823,379 downwards.
TTACGGACTTCCTAACTGGACAACGCTCTCTCAGATATCATGTCAAAACATGGGCATCAGCCAGGATGACACCTGCCGTCTATGTCTCGAAGACACAGAAACGGCTGAACACATTTTATGTGAATGCCCTGCCATAGCCAGATCCAGGCTAAAAATATTCAATAAAGGATTCACTAGTTCCCTTTATATAAGAAACACCTTTCTTCAAATATTCTTACGTTCTTACATGCCCTCAACTACGAATGAACAACTCTACACTTTACGTGTTTAAACCTAAGGGAACACCACAAAAAGATCTTTCAGGTCGACGTGCTACTAAAGTTGTTTTACCTTCGCCCTATCCAATTAAAGAAAAAAAAAAACAGGGTAGTAATCTTCCCATTTTTGTGGGGCAGTGGATGGAAGTAAGGTGGGGCCTGAAAGAAAAAAAAAAGATTCTCGTAACTCCAACTTATGCGTACAATTTAAGGACATTACTGCTTCAGTGTAGCCCTCTGGCTGAATATCCTTTTCTTACTTACATTACATTTTCATTTCCATTTTGAATGAAGAAATGGTTTACTCTGGCGTATGAGTACTTTTTTTTTGTAAATTAGCACCCATTTTAGTCATAGCAAAGTAGACACAGCGTGAATGAATATAATGTTGTGACATCAGTAATAAGCTTACAGTGTATATATAGAGGGACATAGTTTCTTGTAATTTAGTACTGCAGAACTTATTCCTAAGAAAAGACTCAAAACTCATTCATTCTTCAAGATGACTCCAAATAGTCCCGAAGGACTTGGAATGAAATAAACAATTGTACTCAAGTACTAATTAAGATTACACCCAAAATACGGAAAATCCCCGAAATTCCAAAATGAATAAACGTTTCGTGCGTATTGAATCATTAAATCACGACAAAAATCCCGACTGAAATCCTTAGCTCATAATAATTGCAAATGTACCCCTAAAACCATCGTGGCTGGGTGGCCGCGTCGGCATCGGCTTCGGTTGGAAAAAGAAAATAACAAAAAAATATAAAAATCAGTAGAGTGGTGAAATGATTATGGAAGACGCAACTTTTTGAGGAACCCTTATAATGAATACCCTGTGTTTCGAAGCAGGGATTCTTATTAAACCCGTCAGTAAACATCATCATTAATTATTTTAAGAACGTAATGGAAACAAAGTGCTTCTTGGGGGGTAAAATGACATAATCCTGCACTCATGTCGAGGGTTTTAAAAGCGATCCTTGTTTGCCAGTGGTAGGTAGCTTTTCTCTCCAGGAAGTAATTACTTGAGACACTCAAAGGTATATTATATAGGAAAGCATATTGTTGGTAGACATTAAGATAAATCGACAAGCAAAAGGCTAAATTCCTCAGTGAGTGGCTATATAAACCCGCCCAACATACAACAACAGTGTGGTTATCACCTGCTTATTCGGGACAAACAATAGTCAATAAAAATAATCCGATACGATTTCAGCCCGACTATGGCTCTGTGCTTGGTGGGTTGGTTATTCCTTCTGTGATGGCATAGACTATAGACAAAGTATCTTGCTGTGAGTGGAGATTACCAATCGGCAATTCTACCCAAAGGCTCAAATAATCGTCATTAACTCCCAAATGGGAAATTCCTGGTGATTGCACTCGTAAACTTTTTGAGGAGCAAATTCACAACGACACTATTGCGAACAGGAAAGAACTCACACATAAGGTATACGAGTACTTTGGCAGAATGCTTCCACTTAACAACACATTTTCGCAATTCACATCCGTTATTGCAATTAGTTCGTTTTTCTTTCGCCTGAAATGGAATGTCTACCTCTTTTCCTTTTCCAGACGACGACGACGACGACGACGACGACGACAATGATGATGACGATGAGGATGACGACTACGACCGACGCGACGTCGCGACCAACGGAGGAGTTGAAAAACTTTGAATTGACGAAAAAGTGTATACCATACATTCACCCACGGAAACACATGGCCGTTGTTGGATTGGAGCTCATGCTTTCAAAAAATTTCTCTCATTTTTCGCTGTCAAATGTGTGTCCGCATTCATTTTACAAAAACAGCAAAACTCCTTAACAAAGTTTTATGTGTGCGCCCTTTAAGTTTAACTCCAAACAATTTACTATTGCTGTTGGCTGTCGAAAGAGTTGTATACGGAGCATACACAACATCAACAGTAAGGCATCGCCCGTTCTCAAATATGATGGCAATTAAAATCCAAGTTTTTGTGCACGGAAAAAACTGAATGTTTATTTGTTTGTTTTCTAGTGTCTATTTGTTGGGCAGAGGGAGTACATTAATTGTTTCACATCATACTTTCAGTTAGAGCGACAAATGAAATTAATGGGAAAGGAAAATGCTGCAATCTGTCAAAAAGAAAGCTTTTAATATACAAGAGATGTCTGTAGTCTGTCTCAAGGTGTGCTGGTGTGGTTGATGGAGGCAGACAGACGTTTTGAGTAAAAGTTTTTCTCTGTTCTTTGTTTGAATATATATTTACAGCAGAAAATGAGAATGATGTGAATATAATTGACGTCATAGGGTCAATATGTTTTAATGAACCAAGCAAATTCATCATGGAAAACTTATGCTTTCAACAGGTGAAGTTGGCGTGATTCTTTTCATCTTCAAGAGATCTATCTATAGGCTCAACATTATGTTGATGATGAATGTGTTTGACACAGCATCACTTAATTACAAATATTTCACACAATCTTGACAAGCGGAAATAAATGTTTTGTTACGAAATGTCTCCTTAATGATTCTTTGCATAGGCTGATGTTGTGTTGCAAGAAAAACATTATATTTTGATATGTCTGTTTTTGAAATGAGAAAACCAACTTCTTAGAAAGTTATTTCTTTTCTTTGATTCCATTTTCTGTGTAATTTTGTTTTTGCATAAGCCACAAACGTGTCCTGGATCATTTTGGGGAATGTTTCTGCTTCATCGTTTTGCCAACACATTCACTCCCCATTTTCTTTTTGGTAATACCTTAAGTAAGGTGGCCCAGTAAAGGAAACTGTAGTCTATTGAAGTTCTGACAATAAAGAAAACGGGGGAGAGAAAACTTTTGGACGGGAGAATAGGCGGATTTCATAGGCTTTATGAATCCCAAACGCAAAATATTATTCAAGATTTTGCTTGTGTTCCAGGCAGGATGTTTAGCATTTTTGTTTCTTATGAACACAGCAAAGCAATTTAGATGGATGTATGGTACGACTTGCAAAGAATTTCGAACTTAAGGTGGATTTTGGTGGAGATCTTTATTTAAATGTATTCAACGCACATACACATAAAAAGTCAATTTAGTAATGATCGATGGTTTTTTCTTTTTAATTAAGGGGTGAATGGGAAAGTTTTTACTCTTTTCTTTAAATCTCGGGATCTGCGAGTAGTGGGAAATGTTTTTGTGAAAATAGTACGTATCATTTGAGAAACCCACTCTATTGTAGTAGGTCAGTAAAACTGTCCAATATTCAAAATATTAGGGATGCATTAAAGACTCTAGTACTCAAAGCCTTCAAAGTTTCAGACCTTACCTCTTTATTCGACCCACATGTCTTTCCACCCAGCTATTTTTTAAGATTTGGATGGAGAAAATTGTAGCAGGGGGCTATGTGTGGTCAATAGGATAAGAGTTTTGAGCCTAAATTATGGATTTGGGTCATGTTGAAACATTGCATTGCATTGTCTTGACACCACTTGATGGCACAGATTTTGAACAATGTTAAATCCCGATCAGTTCGGATGCCAAAATTTTTAGAAACCTCAAGCACTTTCATTCTCCAATGGTCCAATATCAATCCATGGACTTTATCGATGTTGGCATGAGGACGTGTTTCGGGGTACCTGAACTTCCCGCATCTCATGAACTGATACGATCACAATGGAACTCAGTAAACCACTTCTTAACCATTGCAATTGATGGTCCAGATCTCCTTGAAACCTCTCCTTGGTTTTGGTGATATGGGAATAAAATTCAAGACTTATAATTTTGTTTTTTTTTTAAATTTCATAAATTCACAAGGCTGTGTGCTTTCATTGTCTGTCAAAAACAGACTTATTGGGACAGCTTGCTCACGATTTCACAAAAGTCTTATAATAGAGGATTGCTGTTTGCTGGAGTAATAGGGACTCCGAACTCTATTGAATCTTGTGTATTGAGCAGAAAACTATGATGACGATTTGATAAACAAAATCAAGAATATCATCAAATCAATGAATAAATAGGCCGAACGCCCGAACGTCAAGTATATTTCTTAGTGTCACCGCTAAGTGTCATGAAACTTTGGATTAATACTCAGTTCAGTATGTCAAAATCTAGTGTAAACATTTACAGTACATACTTAAATATTATAATGCCCTGTTTAATTGATGCTTATGCAATACTTAGCATGACACTGTGACAGTAAGTAACAAACGATTTCGCTCAGTAGAAACTAAAAGAATTTACTATGAATAATGAATTATACGTTAATAGCGCGAATGTCAAGTATATTTCTTAGTGTCACAATAACTTTGACAGAAATATTCAGCTCAGCATGCTAGAATTAACTATCAGCTATCCTATTGCTTGTCTTGAATACTATAGTGACCTGTCCAATTGACACTTTCTTGTGCAACACCTATTTGCATGACACTGTGACACTGAGTAAAACTTTTCCCCTTAGTAGAAGCTAAGTGAAAAATGTTGTAGTGATATATTTTGAAGTCGAAATACTGTAAATTATGAATGACTAAACCGAACGTCAAGTATATTTCTTAGTGTCAAAACTAAGTGTCACACGGCTATAGGAACATTCTCAGGGTGATAAAATTTAGTGTTAACATTTGGTAAGAAAGTAAATTTTCAAAGCTTTTGTATGTGACCTGTCTGATCGATTGGCATGACACTGTGACACTGAGTAAAAACTATTGCCCTTGGCAGAAGCATTTCTAAGCTCATTTTAGTGTTTGAAATTATTTTTTCAAAATCTTTATATATTTTTTTAGTGTCATGACACTGAAACATAAATGTCGAGTAATAACGAGGGCATTTGTGGAGAAAGGTTTTTTTTATATTTCCACCACCTGATAAAACAATCAGGTGTATTTTGAATGGTTTGAAGTTTTAAAATTCAGTTTTCCTCAAAAGTTTTATTTGTTAACGAAGAAACAATGTTTTTTTTGGAGCTAAACTATTGCAATACATTAATATGCAGCTAAGCGTCTTGTATACTCTTCGGTGTCACAGCTGTCAAAGTTAGGTGACTCTTTGTGCCTCTTTTTCAAAAGTTGTGTATCACTTTCATCCCTATTTTAGAAGGCAAGACGACTCAAAGTGGATTCGTTTGCCTGTGTTTTTCTTATGGGAATACAACCGAATTCCAATTGAATTGTCATCCATAATGGGCCTACCAGTGTCAGAATACTGTGACACTAAAATGTAAATGTTGAGTTGAAAAAAACTATAAAATACAGCACTGATTGTGAAATGAACTGCGAATATAAGCAGCAACGGTTCATTAAGATATCAAACGGGTATATTCCTAACAAAGTCCTCACCCCACTTATTATGAAGTTGCTCTGTACAAAATCATAAATTGAGATGAGTTCGAAACTTTGAGGTTTTGTGAAATCTATCTCTATCGAAAGTCCGTTGGGAAATCTTCTATTTCCTCACTTCGCGAAATTATGTCCCTCAAACTGCAACAGACAAAACTTTTTGCATATGCTCCAACCGGGAACAACCTTTTCCACACAGACATTAAACTTGTATTTCCAAAAAAGCGGATCGTTGGAAGCATAAGGCAGACAGACAATAGAACCTGGTGGGGGTAAGGCATAATGCTGGGCATGGTTTGTTAGCTACTTATACTCTTTAATGTGCCAAAAGTAACCTTCTGCCAAAGTATTTACAAAATAATCCACCTCTCATACATGTATTTCCGTAGCACCCTTCTAATTGTCTGTGTGTTGTGAGTCAACAAAACTCTACGAGGAAAGAACTAAAATCGTTTTTGGAGCTTATCCAACTACTTCAAACTATTGTCTGTTGTTTTGGTTAACCTCGAAAGTATCATCTCTTGTAATGAACTCGCATGTTCTTTTGTATCCCAGGATGCATATCCTCCTATAGAAAGAGAAACAAAAAAACCGACAAAAAGCGACATGCTCTTTAAATACTTGGCCAACAACCAAACCCAAACCTTTGGCGTGATAAAATCACATCGAGGGTTAGGCACTCGTCTCATCCTTCAAATATCCTGTCGAAGTGCACATTCAGAAAAGGTATATATATTTTCTATGCAAAAATTGAGGTGAGATTTTGCCTGCACAAATATGTTTAACATGTAAATTTTCTTTCGCATGCAAATGAGCAGGGACGTTATAACATTGTTATTTCAGCTGGGGGGTCCTTCAAGCGCGAATTATCTTCACATCAGGACGTAATCACCTTCAACAAGACTACACACCTTAGTCCTTTAGTGAAACTGATTACAATAATTCCAACCTCCGGCAATAGACGGAGTTCGTTTGTATGTACAATGAACACATCCTACAACGTGTATAGTACACCGACAGCGAGAGAGCTTTTCTTCACAGCGTCCTTTTGATCCTTAATGCGTTTTATTTATCCAAAAGGATGACTTTTGCGAATGAACACCCCTAATTTCTCCGTAGGGAGTCGAAGCACCGCACACCGAAAAGTAAATCCTTTTTAAATTGCCTCAACGAGGTAGTTTTGTGTTTTGCATTTTCTTTGAAACTGAATCCAACGGTGGATAGGTAGATGCTGAAAAGACAATAAAAAATAAGGACCTCAGTTTATAGGCAAAAAGAAAAATACGAACAGAAAACCAAAAAAAAAAAGTAAGAAAAAAGAAGAAGAACACTTTTTCAATTGCGATATAAAAGAAGTGTTAAAACTTTACGACACAACCAACAATAATGAAATTTCATTTCGTACTTCACCCAAAGGACGAAAGGACAAAAATATATATCTAGTAAAAATTCACTTGATTCTTTATTCTCCTTCATCTCTCGCTCTTCACACGAGATGACAAAAATATGAACGACTGACAATGACAGCAGCATATGGACGCGGTGTGGAGTGGAAGTGGGTTTCGGTATCGTGATTCCTTTCGGTATCCCAACGATACAGTACTGTACTGTTGGTGTACAATGAAATTTTTAGTTTATACAGTCAGTTACTCCATGGAGAATATAAATACTGTTGTAGTCTTACATAGAAAAATGTTTTGTTACGTTATTGCACTGCATACAGGAGGAGTATACATATATGTTTTGCTCGTGCTTTTCTGTCAGGACCAAGGATAAACGGCAACCAAAGAGCGAAAAAAGAACGTGTTTTATTATTTTTGTTTTTGTTTTATGACAATGAACCTGCTATAGTTGTTCATACCATCTCTCATGTTGGAGACATGACGGGGGCAAACAATATGGCGACGTCAGGCAAAGTCATGTCACCAAACTTGAGCTCATGGGAGGATTATGAAAAATTAATATGCATGTACGTCAAGAGTTGAGAGCCAAGGATGAAGATTATGTAATTTTTAAGTATATTCGTATAGTGTTTTTTTTCTTCTTCTGGTTGTTGTTGTTGTTTATTTAGATTTTACTTTTATTATTCAAGTTGCACACTAAAAGTGCTGCTAAGTGCATAATTGAATTAGAAAAATATTCATTTTGTGCCTCTCATTGTAGATTACATACTTTGGATTAACCTTCGAAAGCTACAACTAGCTCGTGCTGGTTGGTCCTCTGCCCTTTAAACACTGAATTATTGATGTGGACGAAGGAGGATTTTGAGAATTCAATAGAGTTGGTGTGCAGAGACCGAATGAATATTGAAGAATCTGATGTAAGATCAGCGTGCGCAACACATCGAATAATTTATTTAAAACTATAAACGTTCTTCTCGGAGAAGTTATGTCTGTATGAATGGACATAAGTCCTTTCTAGGTTAGTCTGTGATACAGAGTAAGATAGGTAATCAAAGAGAAGTGGAAATCCTTTTTGTATTTTTTCATTCTTGATTTCGGGTTTTTTGGAGTAGTTGAGAGGATTAAAGTCATGCTTTAGCTCTTACTGGCAGCCAAACATTTAAAAACATTCACATGACAGCTTTCTCGACAGTTTTGTTTCGCGTACAACACGAATGTGAAATAGTTTGCAGAATAATTTGACAGCGCCATTTGTTTCTGGCGCAACTACAAAATCGATTTAGTTTGGCGTTAGGGGTTTTATGTCGGGAAACATCAACGCCGTCCTTCACTTTATCGTTTTCTACAGCACAACACAAATGCAGAAAAGTTTACCGAACATGATTTTCAGTTGCCTGCACACTGTTGCCGATAACCTTGTATTTCACGTTTTTATTCCATTTAGAGTATGTTTGCACTAAAAGAACGGAGGCTTTTAATTTTTTCCTAATTTTTCTTAGCTGACCTCTTCAAAACCCCCTCTATATCCTTTTAATTTTTTTTTTCTGAAAGATGGAATATCCGTGGAGGAAGGGCTTTTAATCCGTGGTGGAGTATGACACCCTTGTGTGCTAAACGCTTCACGTTGGGCGCCACATTATTCTATGCGTAATAAAAGAATTCAGCTAAGACTTCAATTGGAAAGCTATATCATCTCTCATATTTCCTATGAGCAAGTAAAGTAATTAGTATACTCGCCACTCAAAATTACTTTTCCTGAAATAATATCCCTGAAAAGAACCAAATATGTTCAATCGAAGCGTATCTACTTGGCATGCCTCTTAATTTAAACAAATCGACCTTTGCACTTTCTGTGTGTCAAGTTCATATCATACTCGCTTTTCAGTTCAACAAATGTCAAAGAACCACCACCAAATTCAAAGCATTGGTGGTTACAATAATAATAAGTGTCATTCAAAAATCCATAAAAGTATTTGACTCCCAAAAGGTTTTGTTAATAAAATAGAAAAGTCCCTAACAATTAATCATTATCAGACAAAAATCAATCATCATAAAGGAAAACAAACTCATATTTATCTTTCGTGACCCGCTCTGGCACATACTCGTATTCGTACTCGTACATAAACTCTTGTACAAGTCATCTATTATGCACCCTTGAACGAACGTTGAAAGGCTATTTAAGCCACACGGCTTAATTGAATTTGACATCAGACATCAATTGCCAATTTCAATTCCTCCCTAACAAAAAAAGGAAAAAAGTATACAAATGAAAAAACAAACCGTTTGGCTGAACTTAAACTGACAGAACATGATCGTGTGTTGACAGCGCCCACAATTTACACAGCAAATAAATAAGTCTATGATCTTTTTACTATGTGTGGCTGTGTGAGTATTGTTGTACTATACAATTTACAATGTACATACCACGAGGCCAATGATTTGTTCCACATGGGAAAATGCTGTCCATCTTGTGTCAATTTTACGAGCAAAATGTGCGATCAAACGCAAAATAGCCGACATCGAGCAATTTTTCTAAATGGGTGGTGGCAGTGGTGCAGCTGTTAATGCATCACAAACAACAATGTTGTTGTGTTGTGAATATTAATTCCAAGCATCACGTCACGTGAAAATGGTTCACGACTCACGGCATTTGTTGCGGAAGTTATTTCTAAAGTTTGTATGGAATGTATTTCTATTAAACCAAGTAAACAAATTGAACATGGATTTGCATACACACATCTAACGCTATTTTGCTGGTGTTGATGCAATGCTGAGGTCGCATCAAGTTGTTTTTAAGGCATACGATAATGTTTCAGCAAGTTGAGTTCATATTTATGTTTCTTGATTTTTGTCTTCTTTCTATTGTCTTCGACTTCAGCTTTGTTTTCTTTTTTAGACTTCTTCACTGACTTCAATTTCTTTGTTGAAATTTTTCGGATTCTCTTATGGTCTCTACTTCAGTCACTTCTTCTTTCAACTCTTCTACTTTTGGTTTCTTCATCTTAAACGTTTTTCTATCGACTTTTTCTTCTTCGATTTTTTCTTCTTCAACGTTTTCTTCTTCGACATCCTTTCTAGCCACATCTTTTTCATTGATATCATTTTCTTGGGCTTGTTTTCTTCGACTTTTGATATGCTTTTTTTCTTTGATATGTATTTTTGAACGCTCCCTTTTTGAGTTTTTCTTTCGCTTCTTCTGTCACTTCTTTTGAACTACTCTTCATCGACTCTTTCTCTCCCTTCCACTCTGTCCTTCTCTCTCCCTTTCTCTCTCTCTCTCTCTGTCATCGAATTCTTTTTCATTGAACATTTTTTCATCGACTTTTTCTTCTGAACTTTTTTTTAATCGACTCCTTCTTCTTCGTTATCTTTTTCTTTTGCTTCTTATTTTTCGAAACTCTATCCTTTCACATCTTCTTTTTAAACTTGTGTTTCTTCGACTCTGACCTCGGCTTCCTTTGATGTCTTTTTTATTTTTTTTTTACTTTTCCTGTTTAAGATCCTTTTCTGTTCTTTGACTTTTTCTTCATTGACTTCTACTTTCCGGCCTTCTTTTTCTTCCATTTCACTGTACTTCTTTGAAGTGTTCATCGACATCTTTATCTTCGGTATTTCTTCGACTCCGAATTTTTTATCGACTTCTTTTTCTTTGTTTTTTTTCTTCTCTTTTTTCTATTTTTCCTTTTTCGACTTCTGTTTCCACTCCTACTTTTTTCACTTTTTTTTCATTAACCTAATGTTCAACGACTTCTCTCTCACCGAATTTTTTTTCATCGACTTTTTCTTCTGAATTAGTTTTTCATCGACTTTTTCTTTATCGTTTTCTGCTTCTTTGGCTTCTTCTTTTTCGACGTCCCATTCGTTTTTATCTTCTCTTTCCGATTTAATTTCATTTCTTAGATTTTTTTCATCCTTTTTCAATTTTCCCTCTTTAGACTTCTTCTTTGACCTCTAATTCTGTGACTTCTTCTTCATCGACTTCTTTTTCATCGATTTTTTCTGAACTTCGACTTTCGCTTTTGAACATCCTTTTAGGTTCTTTTTTTGATTTCAATTCTGTGACATCTTCGTCGATTTGTTCTTCATCGACTATTATTTCATCGACTTTTTCTTCTGCTGCTTTTATTTCTGGATCTACAACTTTTTCTTCTTTGTATTTTTCTACTTCGACCTTTTCTACTTCGACCTTTCTACGTCGACTTCTTCTACTTTGGGGTCGCGTGTTTTTCTTCAGACTCTTTTTTATTTCTTTTTGCCACATCTTTTTCTTATTAAACTTTCAACTAAACCAATATTTGACCTTTACAAAGGTTGAAAACAAATTTTTGCTCTCAAGCAGGCATAAGTAAATAACAGGCTCACTTACAAAAGGGATGGGTATGGCTCATCGTTCACTTCCCAACCCCTGAGCTACGTCCACAAATCTCAGACCACAATATTTATCCAATGAAAACGATTTCAATTAATTCAACTCATGTGGTCACCTTAAGCACTATACGGTGAGCTATTTTGTCTTGAACTGCGGCTTTATCACGTTGTAAACGCAAACTTTATGTCGACGCAAGGTCAGGGCGCACAAGTGTAACGTGAGACAGAAAGGTAGAATTATTATTTACTTATTTTTTTGTTGCTGTTGCTAATTGGGAAGAAAAAACTAAAATATTCGATCGAGCAATGTTGATGGCTTCATTTTGTAGGTATCTTTTGATTGAGAAGGGAGTATGTACGTATGAACAACCGGATTTAAACAACTTCTCATAGGCTTGTGTGAGAAAACCTCAACAAATTGCCTTTGGCAGTTTTTTTTCTCTTTGTAAACATTTCAAATATACGCAGTTGTAGTGCCTACCTTCACATAGCTGTCTCGTCACTTGTTAAGAAACACAAAAGCCTGCAAAAAAAGATAAATAATTAAATTAAAATGTGACAACAATTGCGTTTTACGTTCTTGTTGTTTGTCTCTGGAGTTATGCACTAACATGACATCCTCAAATGAGATGTAATTATTTCGATGTGTTTTGTATGCTAATTACTGGACAAGCTAGGGTTTGATTGGAAAGCATTACATGCATGTATATGTTTTGATTTGAGCACACACCTGAGGCTGCGGCTGAGGCGGCCCAGCATCAGCGCTAGCAGTATCATCGGTCTCAGCAGCGCTTCCCTGCGGTTACTGTTGGAGATCATCAAGTCTAAATGGGGTTATAAGATGTTAAATGTATACGTCTAGAGATGGTGTTCTACACACGAAGGTACGTGTTATTATGTCTGTTGCAACAGTTATTGTTGATATTGTAATTTGTTTATTTTCCAAGTTGGAAACCATGAGAAGAGAGGGGGTGTAGTGGAATGAAGGGCGAGGATAAATTGTGGTCCTTGATGTAGTTTATTGAAGGTAATTACTTATTGTTAAGTGGTCGAGTGATAGCACTTGAATGTGATTTAAACTCATAATGAATAATATTTTCCAAGGCGACAGGAAACAGCCAATATTGATGTGAGTGGTTATGCGAGCATTTAAAATAATGAGTGGGTTTCATAGAATGAAGGCTTTGTTTTGAGATTAAATGGTGGGAATGATAAAATATGGCTTGGTTTTCTTTTCTGTAAAGAGGTGGCTTAGTTGTCAACCTTGTATTGAAGATTTTTGTCCTTGGCGCTTCATCCAGTTTAAAGTGTAGTTAGCCTTACATAGCTCTTCATACCAGATCGACGGAAAGTACTTCTTCCCCATCCTTTGTTCTCTCTCTCGTGTTGCTTGTTTATAAATTGGAGCTTTATTGTTTGTACCAACTTATTTTGCAGTGAAAATACTACATTTGGAGGTATTATATCAATGTTGCTCTCTTGTTTACCATAAAAGAAGTCGAGAAAAGAAAAGCGAAAAGCACGGACAGTATCATAGCGGTTAGCTCATTAATGCCAAAAATCTCGTACATTTTTAGGGTACGTATATTCGTACCGTGGTACCCGTGGTGCGATGGTTAGCATGTCCACCTGCTAACCCAGAGGTTCGAGGTTCGAATCCCAGCAGAGGCGAAAAAATGTTTTTTCCCGGGTATCGCCTTTCGCGAGGAATTGGCAAGTCATCCGTTAGTAAATTCATGCCACGAAAAGCGGTTTCTCGATAAGCCGTTCGGATCCGGCATAAAATTGTAGGTCCCTTCCATTCCCTCACAAGGCATGGTTGTGAGAAATGCGCTAGGCCCGGGGGCTCCTCGCTCTGTAGCGCCACCCTATTTATTTTTTTTATATTCGTAAAACCGGAACTGGAAGCAACGAAACAAAACTGTACTGACTTATTCTAACATCTTGCTGAAAATGTTATGAATATAGATGAAAACTACGCTGTGCACTTCCTCTACTCAATACCCATCCAAAAATATAACATCCGTAGAAATGCCTTACGTATGATTAACGTAAAAGGGTTTCACAGATCTTACTTCGCGTTTGATTGTTTGACTAAGATTGACTAGTTTTGTTCCATAGTTCCTTTTCACTGCTTAGGAATACGTTAAGGCCAATCTCTTTGTCAGGTTTTGGAATATTCTCATGGACTCCGCTTAAAATACGTGCCATTTTAAGGCTCTTAACTCTTTATTTTTGGGTCCCTTTTAGGATACTAGTTTTGTTAAGGAAATTAACCTTACAAAATGTTGAAAATTCGTGCCTACCGAAAGTTTCAAGACCCAAAAAGACACTCTGTTTGATTGAGGAAATTCAACACTGTAGTCGCCCGCCATTTTGAATATATTTAAACAAATTTTGACTTGAAGGTGACATTAGACTGAAATTCTTACAAGAGCAACTGAGCGATTAGGCCCCACTCTTCTTAGGACCAGCGAAGCATTTTTTCCCTTTTCTTGAAGCTAAAAAAAAATCGAAGTGAAAATTTCAATCCATTTCGTTGAGATGAAAACCTATTTTTGGATCCCATCCGTGTCCGAATTGAGTAAAATTCACTAAAGTCTCAACAAAACGATGATAAAATGGAGAGGCAACATGTGTGTTTTTCCCTATAGTTCATTAAAACCTTAAGGTTTTCAATCGAACGTATCGGACCTAAATAAATAAATAAAAAGGGGGCGCAACAGAGCGAGGAGCCATGGGCCCAGCGCATTTCTCACAATCATGATTTGTGAGGCAATGGAGGGGACCTACAATTTTCTGCCGGTTCCGAACGGCCAATCGAGAAAGCTCTTTTCATGGCAGTGAATTTACTAACGGAGGATTTGCCAATTCCTCGCGAAAGGCGATACCCGTGGAAAAACATTTTTGCCTCTGTTGGGATTCGAACCACGAATCTCGTGACACCACACCACGGGTACCACGCATCGGACCTCAAACATTTAAAAATATTCAACTGAATATTTCCTTCAATTACTCACAGCGATAGAAAGAACTTAACCACGTCTTCTTTTCAATTTTTAAGTGCAGTAGCTTTGAGTTGATAAAGAGCTGCTTATTGATGCCTTAAATGACTAGAGGTGTACTAAGTACTTGTACTTAAAGACATGCAAGAAACACTGTAGAACCAGAGCAGCTGTTTTTATTATTTGTTTTGAGCATAATAAAACGACATCATTAAACCAAATTGTCTCTGAAGACAAATTTCCCATCAAACCGTTCACAACAGGATCCAAAGACCCAAACGGCGAAAACAAAACTCTGAACAAAAACATTTCCGTAATAAAAGCACACCCGATTTGGCATAGTCTCTTCGTCCGTAACTAAAAACTCCCAAATAAAAGAAACGAAAATATAAACGAAAAATTAATTCACAGTGGGTGACTCATTATGGGCATCCTCTTTGGAGTTTGTTTCATTCTCCAGTGCTCCTCTGTTCATATTTGTTTAACCACAAATTAGTGATGAGCTAAGCATTAACCTTAATGTTAATGGCATTATATGCTTAATCCTTGTTCTGAATAAAAGGAGCGGCGTGGAGCGGCGTTTAAGCCCGCAATTGACCGATTAATTTGTTTCTTTCTTTGCGTATCTTTTCATCGAATCCCTGTCACTCTGTGATATGCTACGGTGTAGGTAGTTTTTTGAGAGTGAATTCCTCGTTTCACCCAACATATACGTAGGTCTTTTTTGAAATGTGTGTGACTCAGATGGAATTCCAGAATATTGATTTCATTAATCATTCAGCAAATAGTTCAGCCATTTGGGGGATTTCTTCACACTCCACCCGCACATTATCCAACAGTTATTGTCGATTAACGCCTTTCAATTCAGGTCGTCTCATTAGACGCGTCTCCATCTGCTACTTTCTCGGTAGCTAAACAAAAATCCTTTAAATGAATTGAAGGCAATTACGTGTGCATATTCATCGATTAATTCTGTCTGCGAGTCATCAATTAGTCTCGTTAACAAAAAGGAAAAAAAAATATAATAAGAACCAGAAGACACAAGAAGACAAGAGAACTTAAAAAAAAAGAAGTAAAGAGTGGAAAGATGGCTAATGGAAAATTCAAGAGGTTGGCTGACAGTGGGTGGGTGATGGCAGTGCAGTAGTATACATTGCGCAAAATGAAAGATTTAAACGGCACTGGAATCAAGGGAACAAAAAAATATTTGCCATTGTTTCGTTTCGAGTGCTCATAGCCAAGGCAAAGGCAGCTAAAAGAGCTATAAGCTCTTTATTGGAAATTATGGCGTCTGCGTTTCGAAATCCCTTTCTATGATTAGTTGGATGATTCTGTACACAAATGTGTATGTGGTTTGATAGTGAGTGAGTGAGTGAATGAATGGGGGAGTGAGTATGTATGTGTGCCTTGCTTCGTCCTTCGAACTTTCTTTCTTATTCTTCTCCTTGGGCTCGGTCGAAGAAATCATCTTTTCTTCGACTGCGTGTGGAGAAATTATTGATTAGCTGTCGGAGGAGCTGTCGACTGTTTCTTGTTATATCGCTTCCCATTTTATACCACAACAACCATCAGGCAAAAAGGGAGCTCTGGCACAATATTTCATTTGAACGTCTTGCTGCCGAAGAAAACGGTATATGTGAACGACAGGGTTGTTGGCATTAAATTGCTACCGTAGAACAAAGGATCAATCTTGATACTCTTTTTTTTTCTTCATTTCATTCTTCTGCTTCTTCTTCGTTTTGGAGTTGTTTTCTTCGTCTTTTCTTTTTTTTTGGGCCTTATTTTACTTAGTATTTGTTTTGTTTTGTGTTGTTTTGTTGGCCTTTCTTGTGATTGAGATGTAAAGTAACAGAAAGATTATGTGAGGGATTTACGGCTTAATCAGTTCAGGGCTGTTATTAATCATTGCGCTCAATTTTTTTGCCATTCAAGTCCAGTTAAGGGGCTTAGGGAGTTGAATAGATTTTGTAAATAATAGAGTTGGTGATAAATTGTTCAATTTATTCGTATTAAATAATTTATACATGTGCTGTGGGGTTGGTTTTTCTTTTGTATTGAAAAACAGCTAGATGACTTTGACGAAAAGCAGGCAATGATTTTTGGATGTGGCCGATCATTAGTGAAGAGATAGTTGGTAAGGGTAAGATTCATTTTTTGACTTTGTAATGTTTGAAATTAACGACGAAAACTTTGGGAGCGAGGTATTTACTTGCGTTGACGTGTGGTAGTCGTTGATAGAATAACTTTGCCTTTTGTTAACTATCAGTTGGCTGTTTAGGGCAAACTTTATCTAAGAAAACATGCGAGAGTTTGATTTAACTACTCAATGCGCTTATTCTTAATTAAGGGTAATCATCACCCTTCTAGTCCATAATTGTTCTAGATTCTTCATAGAGCTTAATCAGACTGATGATAGTTTTGGGTTTGGGTTTTGCTTCTACATTTCGAATAAATATGCATTTTCCTTTTGCTGCTTTCTTACATTTTTCTCAGTTCTTAGTTGACTATGCAGTAACTTGGCTCTTGTGTCAAAATTTTGAAAGCAAAGAGTTTGAAAGGCAGAAATTGAACTTAAATGAAGTGATTGAAAAATCAGTTCAGAAGAGTTTTCGAACAAATTCGCTTTAAGCTTTATTAATGAAGATAACTCTGTTGAGCTGTACTGTGACATGGGCATGGCCAGAAGAGTACGCATCGCGAGGCTACGATAGTTGGGCCATGTAGACTGTAGAGCGGATGGAGCCAAACGCTCCAGCTCGACGGATTTTCGAAAGCACATTGCAGGGAAATCGTGGAAGGAGAAGACCTCGTCTTAGGTGGCGCAATCAAGTGGAAGAAGACCTCAACCGACTTGAGTGCAAAGCTGTGGAGAGCTCGCCCGAAATCGAAGTCACTATGGAATAATGTTGGTTGAGGCCCAGATTCACCCGAACTGTAATGCCCACCTAAGTAAGTAAGTAAAACTGTTGTGCCCTCATGCAATATAAAAACATACCACACAGAGATCCCAAAATCTAATCAATCAACATACATACAGCTACAACGACAAACAAAGACTTGTCATGATTAAGTATAACAAAAATTAATATTATCAAGTCTCCAGGAGCAGAAGGGTTTAGAGCGAAAGATATTCAATTGAATGGACAAATACTGATACCGATAGTTGAACGTATAGTTAACCTGAGGTTTGATCAGGCTTTCGTGCCAAACAAACTGAAAGTTGCTATAGTACGACCGGTTTATAAAGCGGGAGTAAAAAGCGATGAACTGAACTATAGACGAGTTTCTATTCTACGTATGATCGACAAAATACTGGAACAGATAATGGCGAGTCACTTCAGAGTTACATACAGTATATTTAACAAAAAACAAAAATCCTACCAAAATCATAGCTGAATTCGCAAACCTTATTAACAACAACCTTAATAACAACTACCACAATCTAGTGATTTTCATAAACTTTAAAAAGGCTGTACTATACATTAAGGCATTACAAGCTTCTGGAAATGCTGGAAAATATCGATACTAAAGATTTCAACTTGATTTGAAAACTACATCTCGAATAGAAAAATGCATGTGAAGATTGGCAAGTTATTAAGTGAAGAACAATGTCTTTAATTTGGAGCTCCTCAAGGGTAAACTTTAGGTCCTTTGCTTTATATCATTTATGCAGGCCAATTCATTTACGTTTTAAATAAGAGTTAAGACTACGCCTACGCCGATGACACTCTGCAATTGTAGTTCGCCACAGACTTCTAACGTATATCCGATCCTAGCAAGGGAGACCCTGACAACTGACATCACGCTTTTTTCTTCCCATTACGTCAATATCTGCGTAGGCGAGTTATTGTACAGACTTTTGAAATCTGGTGTTTACGTTTGAGTTTGGCAGTTTGTCGCCTTGCCTAAAGCCTTTTTCGACATCAAAGATCTCGGTGAGTTCTCTACCGAACTAGACGGAGCAACGTGAATTCTCCAACGTCATCCTGCATAGTCGTACGAGTTTTGCAGGGATGCTGAAACTAGACATGGCTCTGTACAGCTCGTCTCTGTAAATACTGTCACACTCGGTCTTGAAATCGATAAAAAAATGGTGTATATCGATATTTTATTCCCGGGTTTTTTCCAAGATCTGCCGTAATGTGAATTTGGTGTATTGTGGACTTCTAGTCTAAAACCACATTGATAAGGACCTATTAAGTTGTTGACGTGGGGTTTCAGACGTTCACATCAAAGCAAGGAAGCAAATTCCTCTGTAATTGGCTCGACTGTGATGGTTTCCCTTTTTTTAGGATCGTGCATATAATACTGAGGTTCCATTCATCGGGAATGCTTTCTGACCATTTAATTCAGATCAGCTGGTGCATGCTACTTTACAACTGGTCTCCAGCTGCCTTGTTGAGTTCGGCATCAAGGCCATCTGCAGCTGCAGTTTTATTTGATTTAAGTTTGTATATGGCAGGCTTAACTTCTTCTAGGTCGGAAGGACGGCATTCTTGATCATCGTCCAAGCTGAATGGGGTAATCTGTCTGACAGCGGAATTTGGGTCTTCATCGCCGTTGAGCAGTCTGCAGAAGTGATCTTTCCATATTCCCAGTAGCGACTGTGACTCTACTATGTATTATGTTTCCCTGCTGGTATTTACAGGCTTGAGTTCGGGGCTTGCCACCCTAGCAGGATCTTTTTACCTTTTGGTAAAACTTCCGAATCTCGTTCCTGTCATGGCACCTCTCAATTTCCTCAAACGAGCTCTTCTCATGCTGCTCCTTTTTCTTTTTGAGAATTCGGTGTTCATCCCTTCTTTTCTCCTTGTAAATCTCGTTATACTAATCGTAAGCAGCCCTTATTCGCTTTTGCATCCGCATTTGTCGTGCTTTTTGTTTGGGTGCATTTGCCTGCTTGCATTCTTCATCGAACCATGATGGGTTTCGTTTTGGGGCCGAGTGAAACCCAGATCCTCAAAAGCAGCGATTCTGATGGCTTCTTGGCATTTTTTTTTTTTTTTTTTTTTGTTGGAGGTTTTTAAAATACCAGCTGGAGCACTCAGACCTAAATACCGGTCCATTGTACTACCAGATAGCAACCTTCTATTTGTTATAGCTTTCCAGATGTTCGGAGAAAAGCCAAAAGACGCTGCCATGGTAAGGAGCCTAAGTTACCAGCTCTCACCATGTCTGCGCCGAGTATCTGTAACCTCATGCGAGAAAAAGCAGGACATTCACAAAGCAGGACATCCACAAGATTCACAGAGTGTGGTATCACTTAAACCTAACACGTTTAAATGCTTGGCAAAAGAGAAGTGCCCGCTGGCAACGCCAATAAGCTTCCTACAGTCTTTTCTGCTACGAGCTAGCAAAAATGTTGCAGTCTTCTTACTAACGTTGGGGAGCATACGCTTGGTTTGTCTGCATCCAATGGAGGCATGCCATCTACGGTTGTGTTCTTCACAGATCCAATCGTTGATTGAAGCCCTCACTGAGGACGCTGGCAGACCTATCGACGGTTCAGGTCCTGAGAAAGCTGTCTGAGATCCCTGCCTAGCGAGTTCATCGGCGATCTCATTTCCAGTTATGCCGTGATGGCCTGGAACCCAAATGAGACTCAAGGAATTTAATCTTCCGATCGCATTCAGAGAGCTCTTGCATTCCTGGATCACTTTCGAAGTGGTTAGAGGGTTGAGAAGGGCCTTAAGCACAGCTTGGCTATCGCTGCAAACAAAGATACTTCTCCCCGTCCATCCATTATTCGTTACGTGGCTCAAGGCCATTAGGATAGCATAAGCCTCCGCTTGGAAAACGGATGCGTATGATCCCAAAGATGAGTGCAGTCGTATGTCGTCGTTCTCAACAAAGGCTTCTTGGCATTGCTGCCACTGGTCTTCAATGTGAAAACAAAAAGATAGGCATACCATAATAATGTTTAAATAACATTTATATAAGCAACATTGTGCAGAAAAGAATACACAAAAAATAATGATTGAACTGAATTGAATGAAATTTTCCAGAATTTCAGATGGTTCCTTGTGGGTTGGGTGAATATGATGAATATTTGAATATTCGAATATTTTCTTTAAATGCTAGACATCTTCTCAAAACATGATACTTGTTTTCGTTGGCGATGTGCTTTTCTTTTATTGTGATAAAGCTGGCAACATTATTTTGATGGCCTATCCACAGGACCTTTTCATCAAAAGCTTTTTCAAAACGAAGAACTTTCTTAAAGGAAATCAAGACTTAAAGAAAAAGAAGAAAACGCAGACTAACTTCTTAAAGCTTTAACGAAAAAAACAAAACTTGAAGCCAATCCAATAAAAAACAATGTTAACAGTAAGCTTCTCATCATTATAACTTTTAAGGAGTATCGTCTACACAAGAATAGTGTATGAATGAACAAAAGATCAGAATTTTTTCTAACGAAAAGATCTTTAATAATTTTCTCGTAGAATTGACCGTTCTTGAGATATTTAATAAAACACATTTTTGAAAATGTCGACTTTGGTGCACCCCACTACCATGTCATTTCTTTCTTATGCTCAAGACGCATCCACTAACCAATTTTGACAGTACAATTCAAGTAAAAAAGAGACAAACTCTGCTCTGCATTTGCTTTGAATTTTCTCAAAACTTATTTAACACAAATCTCATTTAGTACACAATTTTTTTGACTCTATTTAGCTGCTCGATGAAATACAAAGCAATCATTTTTGGGATTGGTCTGGAAAGAGTGGGTGTTCCTAATTTAGTACAATTTAAGAAACGTGAACGGACCTTAGCCTATAACTTTCTCTCTTTTTCCAAAATCCTTTGAAAAAGAGTTTATATCTCATAGAAAAAACATTCTACCTTTCGTAGAACTCTATTTTCAACTGCACTATTTCTGTATAATTCATAAAGCAATTGTAATTACAACGATTCTCGTTAAAAAGAGCCTTCATACATTAACTCTCATTATCCAGTTATTAATAGAAGAATGCGAAAGAAATTATTTTTAATTAGTACGCCCTATTTATGTTGTGCCTGCCCAGCTCAGCCAGCTGAGTCCAGAGAGGGTGAGGAGAAAGGAGCTGGTTCATTCATTCATTCGTGTTGCAGAAATAAAATCGCAGAAGAACCATTCAAGCGAATTAATTAAAATGTTCAGTGCCAAGGGAAGACTTGTTTTTCTCTGTTATATTTCTTTTTTGCTTTTATTAATTGCTTTTCCATTTCCATTTTATAATGCGATTCTTATTTCTTTTCTTTCTTTTCTCTTAACAGCCCCACTGGAGCAACGTTACGTACACAGGTGCAAATAAAGGATTACTTATTGTCACCGGGCACCTGCAAATGTGGCCTTCCATGTCCACTGCGGCCGGAGTTCTTCTTCGATTTCAATTCTCAGGTGAGTTTATTTTTATCCTTGTTGTTGTTCTTTTAAGTTTTTTTTTTGTGTTGTTCTCCTGCTCCGTCCCATGTCGATATCTTAGTCAATTCAATTAAAAATAGAACAAAAACAACAAAACAAGAGAAAAGATTCACTGCCGCAGCAGCAATGTTTGTAGATTATGCTGAAGAGGAAATGAGCAAATTAATTTGCAAATACGTTTTCCACTTTAATTGTCAAACGAAATTATGTTAAGAAAAATGTAGAATAAAAAAAAAAAATGGTGAAGGTAAAACAGGAGCACAAAAGGTGTTGTGCTCTCCGACTCCGATGCTATATAGACGAAGATGCATCGTGACAGATTTTCATTCGACCGGCAGCGTGTATGTTTGTACTAATTGCAATGCTGTCAATTAAAATGTTAAACTTAATTATTCCCTTGGACACAAGTATGCCGGGAGAGTGGTCGAGTTATAAGCACGATGGTCGTGCATGCATGGGACGATAGCATAGGGCTGGAGATAATTACATTTTGTTCATTTGTTTGAATTGTTTGTGTCCTTTTTTGCGTGAAACATTCTGGCTTGCAAGAGGAGGTCTTCGCCGACTGTGTTATAGAGCTGCCATCTGTCGGAATTTGGATAACTTCAAAATTCTTGCAAAGATCTTTCTTATTTAAATTTTTTTGTTTGACTGATTGCAAAACTGTCATTTTAGTCATAAGGTGCCTGAATTCGACACCACACTGCATTTGGTTACTTGTTTTTGTATAAACACGAAGAGTATGTCCATAGTTACTCTACAATAAGATAATTTTTTGATTAAATTACGCCGTGTTTAGTCATCTTATTCATCTGCAGGATTCTATCGAATTACCAAGCATCGACAGTACCTAAGAGACCATCTTTCCCAAAGAGAGAAGAGTAGTGGATGCAAATGACAGCCTTGTGGTATCCCAACCATAATATTGTACTGCAAAGACCTTTCTTATAACAATGTTCTTTTGGACTGATTGCAAAACTGCCATTATAGTCGTTAGATGCCTGAATTTTTTTGTACAAACACGAATTTGATGTCCCCAGTTGCTATAATGTCGGTGACGCGACGCGTGCAAAGTGTGTATCTCCAAATTTTTCGAAAATGATATTTTGATGTCATCTGCCCGATTTAAGCGAGTACTAAAACCCTCAAACCAGTAGTGCCCATTTTGTTGATAATTACCCTTAAAAAGCACTTTATAAAAAGTGTAACTGCCTTACCTTGCTTTGAAAGTAGAGATTCTTTATGCTCTCCCTCTCTCCCTCCTCTCGGCATTACCGCCGATGATTGGGTTCTTTGCTTGTCAGTGAAGGTAAGTGAAGTCAACGTATTTGCCAGTAGCACACATCGACAGTACCTAACCTCGGAAGTGCCAAACATCTGCAATACCAAACATCGATAATACCAAAGAAAAAAGTATTGTAGGCAAATGACATCCTTGTGGCGACCCATCCACTTTCAGTTTTACAATCTTCAGACAACTTTCTTTAGTTTGAAAAGTGTTATTTGGCTTTCAAACTTTGGTGATTTGTTTAAAAATATTTCTAATCGGATACAATCGTATGACAATCGCATAACTTCCAAAGAAAGTCCCTCTTGACCCTGCAAAGTCCCTTTTCAATAAAACTAACTGTTCTCGGAGTTCTTAAAGGTTTTCTCCACCTCATTTCTGTTTTTTTAATGCCCATGACACGAATCTAGTACATATAAAAACCACACTACAAATATAATGGCATCCAATAGCTGTACACTTTAAGGGAATGGCGTTGTTTTATCTAAAGACATGGCTATACCAAAAAACATACATTACCTTCTTGTGACACATTTCATCCCCCCAAGTTTTCTTTGACAATCTAGTAAGTTCCAACAATAAAACAAACTTCCTTGGAACTATTCTTTCTAACACACTGTCCGTGGCAACAACTAAAATAACTACCCTCCCCAAGATGTCTCAACTTAATTTGTTGCTACAAAACGCCATGATACCTCTATCTACAGTCATAAACAAAATAATCTCGTCCTCCACAAGATAGTAGTGTTTTATTATAGAAAATGGAAAGATGCGCTCCGAATCCCAACCCAACAACCTACGACGAAGGTATGGATATGGATAGAGACAAAATTTGATTTAAACGAATCGGTTCGGTCCCTGTCGATGGGTGACAAAGTTGCCTTGTTCTCTGCAAGGCAAAAAAGAAGTCCTCTAGCTGTAGTAGCACAGAGCAGGCAATCGCTCAACTTTGTATAAAGAGGCAAGAATATTTATTTAATATCTTCGTGAAACTGATCCGGCATCCTGCAATGAGACTATAATAATAGCAAAAGGAAATCATTGCTTGGGTTCATAATATTCTTAAAGTTACGTATTGCTGGTGCTGAGTGTAATAAGATTTGTTTTCTTTTGGGAGGGTAATGGGAATGGCTATGTTTTCCTTTACTTTAACGACAACATCAAGGCTCTTATTCAATTGTGTGTATACACACATTGGCTATGACCTGTGTCTGTGCAATTCCAGAATCACACAAAATCCCTTGCATACGTTTGGTTGGTTGGTTTGTTGGACATGGACATGCAATACTTGGAATTTCGCTATACACGGTACAAACAAGAAGTCGAACAAGCTTGTCGGACATGGGATTCCATCAGATTAAAGGTTGTTAATACTGTCGCCAATTTAGTAGATCTTCTCTCCTCTATCTCTATAGAGCTTTGTGTGTACTCTAAATACATATGTATGCATTTTTGTATACAAGAGGGGTGTGAATGTTTCCCTCTTTTGAATTACTACTATGCCCTTTCAGCTCAATGATGGCAAATGCCATTGCCTGCATATACAATTATACATACCTACGACTAAAGGACGATGAGACCAGACCAAATGAGAGCCAATAAAGCAGGTGTAGTTTGTTTTGATAAATTACTTAGGGTGTTACGTTTGCTAATCCGTTTTGTATTTTCTTTTTTCTTCTTTTTCTTTTTTGTCTGGGTTTGCTTATGTTTTATGAGTCCTGTGTGTAATGAAATGCCAGTTGTCTTAGCAACCTGCTATGGTGGAATCTTTTGAACTAATGTATCCGATTTGACTCTGATAATTGTGGCTCATTTACTTTGAGTAAGAGAATGCTTAATGAATTAGTGTAAGAGTTTTGTAAATTTTGAAAAATGTTTTTTAACTGAGTGGTCTGATAGGGCTTAATTGACGTAAATAACACTGTAGTTAGGAATGAATCTCTAATGGTTTTGTTGGATAAGATTAAGCTTGTCCTTGTAAAACAAAACGGATGTCCGCCGATGCTCGATGCTCAATTTCAAAGTTTTTTAAGTACAATGATGTTTAAGTTGAATAATTTATTTAGTTGCCAACTAATTTGAAAATTAAACACTCCCTAGACAGCGGTGAAAGTTTTTATAAGTCCGAATTGGAGTTGAACACTGTTCTAAGAGATGCCTAAGGTAGGACATACTTTGTCTTCTTACTTCTTTTTCATCGTTTCTTCTGATTTGAAAATGCGACCAGTCATACTTCCAACGTTCGACATCGCGCTCTTAAACCTCGTCCAATCTGTCGAATTACTTTGCTCTGGCTCTTGGAATCCGTGTAACTTTAACCGGAGTAATTCTGGTCGGTTCTGTATAAGTACCTACCATGCCTGGCAGTGGTAGTTGATTGATGACATTACCCATTACTATTTGCAAGTGGCGTTTATCACAAGGCCCTTGGGCGTCCTAACAATTTACGACTACGAATGCCAAAAACGTTCTCGTAGTAAAAGTTTTGATACGAAGCTTGTCGATGTTGATAAAATTATTATTAACAAGCTCTAGATGTCTGTGGCAAGACATTCGTTACAAAAAGGCTTTTAGTCCTTTCTATTTTCCATTCGTGTGTCGAAATTGATACGGCGGTGCTTGTGATAGGAGTGAGTATTTTCAGAATGCTCAAAATTTCCTGAAAGGTATTTTAATTTTTCTTCGATTACATCGTACATGCTCCATGTTTTTAGTTTGATCCTTTTTTTCCTACTTTGTTCGATGTAGACCTGCTACGAACTGAATCTTTGACTTTGAATCTGGAACGATGATTATCAAGCTGTCGTTACTGGAGAAAGTTTTCCATGGCTAAAATAAAATTTGGAATCACTTTACCTCGTTCAAGTGTAATCGTATAATTTTTAAATCGTGTAATTGTGTAATCGGTGAACTGTGTAACATTGTAACTGTGATGTTGTGTAATTGTTTATTCGAGTGACTGTGATCTTGAAGATCGTGTAATTTGGTATTTGTGTAGCTATTTAATAGTCTAACTGTGTAGTCGTGTAATTCGTGTAATTCGTGTATTCGTTATATATATGTAAATGATTAATCGTTGTAGGTTTTTTGTGTAAAGAGGAGGCTTATGCTTATCTGGAGCACTCATACCTAATTGCCGGTTCATTGCACTACCAGGGTAACAGCTTTCCCTTTTTTGTGTTGAAGTTGATGGAAATAAGGTCGTTGTTCACATATAACCTCAAAGAATGGCTTCCAAATGAAACTGGGAGGCTGAAAGAAAAGTAGATGCCCAGAGCGGAACTCGAACCCACGTGTCCGGTCTATCTACTGAACACTTTACCACTGCACCATGGCCGCCCTTGTGTAATCGTGCTACCGTGTTGTTGTATAACTGTGTAATCGTGTGACTGTGTAATCTCGTAATTGTGTAGTCGAAAGAACCCGGGACATATTTTTCAAGTAGAAGTAGCTAGTATTCTAGAAAACTCATCGAATTTGAAAATGATGTTTTCAGTAACGACAACTTTAAAACTAAAAAACGCTATTCAACGTTTATATGAGTTTGAAGTTCTTTTGCAGTTTTTTTTTAAGTTTTTTGTATTTTGTTTTTGGATGTTAATAAAAGCTATTACCGAGAAGGTAGCATAACATTTGTAACTCCATACGAAGTTGGATCTATCGTGTTTCATGTTGGTAGACTAAAGTCTTTGATTTTTTCCTTAATGATGTCCTCGTTAATGAAACAGAGCCATAGCTTTTAAATTTCGTACTAAAATTGGAAGCAATTTAACATTAAATGAATAGCTACCAACGTTAAAGTTAAATTCACTTGTTTTGTACCATGGTATCATTGCAGTCTTTGTAACGAGAGCACTCAAGCACCACTTTTTTAATTAAAAATAAAAAAAGTACTCGTGCCTCACAAATGTGCCCTTAGTACTCAGTACAAATGTAATCTTTAGAGTACTCAAACTCAATTACTAAAATCTTATGTCAAGTCTACTTGTACGAACAACATCATCTATTCAGACTCGTCTCCAATTCCACTTAATTCGTTTCAAGTAGAGTTCAAATTGACTTATTAAAATTCTGTTCCCTATCCCATGAGAATTTAAAAAAGAACAGACGCGGCCACATGAAAAAGCCTTGTCTTCCATTTTTTAAGTAAAAAAAAACCCCAACAAAACTCCAAAGCTAATTTGTCTAAGAATTCCAATCTCGAAATGATTTAGCGCCACAATTAGAATCCCAAACAAAGGCCATGTCTTGTTCTTTCATTTCCAAAATTAGTTTATCTTATCACTGAGCCAACATCAGTAATCAACACAAATTCCACTCCAGCATCTACCGACCAGGAACTGGGTCAGTCTCCACACTATGGTGTATCTTCAACAAAGAAGATGCTTCAGATAAAAGTTCTCATATTTTATTAGCTCTTTCAAAAGCTAAACCCTTACAAATACATCAGACAATAGAGGCCATACATACCATCGGTTGGCACACAATAAAACTAATTATAAACTAACAATAAAAAGTCAATGCCTGCGATTGAGCTTGATCAATAAAGTGAGAAAAAAAGTGAAAAAAATCTTTTGAATGCAATCCAATAAAAGAAAAAGAGGTCTCTCCTCGGAAGCATCAAAAAGGTGCCAAAGTTGTAAAAATAATAAAGAAAAAACAAGCAGCAACAAATCACTTGACGTAAATGGGTAGGCACATCGTTCAAGCGAAAAGCAAACGCTCTAATGTGCCAACTATTAGTATAGCTGCGTCTGGTATTTTGTAACTTTTTTTTTCTATCTCGGTTTCACTTTTTGCTTTTTTTGTAATTCTTTGGTACGCGGGTATATTTGGATAGGAGAATGAGAGAGAGAGGGAGAAGGAGATCCAAATCTGTCTCAAGCGCATTGTTGAGGTAAAAATGTATAAAGTATATTTTGTCAACTCTGTTAGACTGTCATTGTAATTCTTGCAATTTGTGTTGAAATGTTAATGATTTGGCCATTAAAAATTGTTGTCACGAATTTTTAATCACACAACAATGTTGGAGGCTGTTTTTTTTTATTTTTATTTTTGTTTGCCATGTTGTAGGTATGGCTATGGGTTGTAGATTTTTGATCCGGGCTGTTTTACAAAGCGCGGAGGGGAGTGACAGGCCAACTGACAGCAATGTGAACAATAGGAACAGTTTGTTTTTGTACTCAGAATATAGGAATACACATAATTTATTCAGATAGGTACACACAATCGACAGCGACCACGTTTTGAGACTTGTAGGTTTATTTAGTGGGTGAACTGATCGTGATCTGTGCACGCTTTTGTTGTTTGCTTGCAATGGAGACTATTTTTAAATATTTTAATGACAAGTTGTTCTTTTGTTGAGAAAAAGGCTTTTATGTTTTGCTTTTTTTAACGATATGGTAATTGAGTCTTTCATAAAAGATTTTTCTTTAGAATTCACTGCGAAGCACAAGGTATAGGGGTTTTTAGTGTGTCTTTTATTATTTGTATATAAATTTTGATTAAGTATTCAAAGCATACTCGTAAATAGAACACTTTGCTCGCTACCTAATTTTATGTTTTGTAGTAAAACTTCGAGATAGTGGGTGATTTCATTTGGATCAATAAAATGACAATCTGCATTTGGAAGCCATCTTGAAAATGAATGGAAATCAACAGCTGTTTCGGGTGTCATTCTCTTGTTTTTGTACAGCAAATCGATACTGTCATCGAATATGCTCAATGATGTATCACAATCTTTTTCATTCACATAGAACTCACATGCATTAGAAGCAGATAATTCAATAAGGGGCACAAAATAGGAGTCCGAGCTACATTGATTACGAAGGCCCACAAAATGACGAAGACTTTTACGATCAGCCACAAACTGCCATCTGCATCATCCTCCCTGGCGGAACACAGCTCAGGTCAAAGAAGCAGGTCACTTATCTAGGAGTCCACTTCAACGAATTGATCCGTTTCAACCCTCACGCCACTGAAGTTGCTGGAAAGACTAACTATGCTTTCGAACGTGTCCATCTACTGATGCACAATAGTCACGTACTGCTTTCTCGTCTGGTTCACATTATCCAAGACTGGAATGCAAAATCTGGCTGTTTTCGAGAGGATGGTTATGTGCATCTGCACAAGACTTGGCTACGTTCTGATACGCAGAAAAACCGTCAGGGATAGAAAACTCTATGAAGAAGCTAGGATCATCCCTATAGAGAAGTATATGGTGCAATCTGGAAGAACCCTACTGGAAAACCTGGCCAACCATCCAAACCCCTTGAGAAGAAGGATAGTCCCGTACTCGAAATACATCATTGTAATGACCCTAATACACGACGACACAATCAACAACAATGACCTTCTACGCTGAGGCAGCGTCATCCCACCACGGTGGCTAGTTGCTAGGATATTTTCTTGCTAGTTTTTCACTTTTGATTTTCCAGCGTATGATGATACCATAGTATTTGATATTCGATTTGCCTGAGGTTTACCTTTTGATGTCCTTATTTGACCGCTTATTTCCCAGGGAAAGAACGTTCGTAGCCTGTACTTGACTGTTGACTTGTCAGCGTTTGACTGTAGATCTGGCTGGGTTGGAACTGCTGATTGCTAAAGTTTGAGTCGTTGGTATAAGATTGTAACGAAGTTACAAATACACGCCCTACCGCCAGCCAATACACATACCATTGTTGTCACATGATATTTGTCAGTCATGCCATAGAACTCACACGCACTAGGTGTAGATAATTTTATAAGGCATCCTGAGAAATACGAGAAGGAGAAGTCAGCCCGTGTTGGAAAAGTACCAATCTAGAGTACAAGCTACTTCCATTAGATAGAGGAAAAACAGGGGTTCGTAGTGTGCCCAGAGATTACCAATTTTAGCAAGGTCTCCTTTTGGAGTACCTAGCACAAATTCCCCACTAGCCTCTTAAAGGCTTTTGGGTTTTATCTTGCCGGCTATTAAGCTGTTGATGCCAGGTTTCGCCTTGATGCCAGTATTTGACTGTTGATGCCAGGATTTGACTGTTGATGCCAGTATTTGACTGTTGATGCCAGGATTTGCCTGTTGATGATAGTATTTGACTGTCGATTTGCTAGCGATTAAAAACTCGTACTTGATGGCCGTTTTGCCAGCATAGGACTAAGGATCTACCAGCGTTGGAACCACCGATCACCAGCATTAGAGATAAGAATTAATAAATATTATATTAGACTAGCTTTAAGACCAATAAAAGGATTGGACCTTCGTAACCGAAGTTTTACGCGTTTTCTTTGGTCGACCCTGGACCCGACGAGCATACCCCTGCTCTAGAGAAAAAAAAGCACATCACAAGATTATAAAGATATTACAATGTACTTACTTCAGAACAGATAAAAAGATTGGGTCCGTCTCTACTGAAATTTGACGTGTTTTCTTTAGATAACCCTGGATCCGTCTGGCATACCCCCCTAGAGAGAAAAACCCATCACAGTAGGTAAATTCAGTAATTGCTAACGGCAACACTGCCAATTGCTCAAATTATACCCTCTGTTCTACAGAATGGTAACGTTCGCTTATCTCTCTCCCGACAAATTACACCCTTTGCTAAACAAAACCTAATCGAGCTCACAATTACAAATGACAACAGTCCGTTTGTAACCCCATAGCAAAACAAAGACAAAATAAACAACATTGGATATGGCCAATTGCGATCCTCCCCTTTTTTTATAAAAAACAAATCTGATTTCTATCACGTAGATTTTTTTTTATAACCAACCCACTAGTGAGACTACCTTGCTCCTATCATGTGATACCGACTCCGAATCCTAAATAAACAATGACAAATAACTCATGCCAACAGGTAAATATTCAAGTATTACGCAATAAACGTCAAAACAAATATTTAACTCATATTTGCGGTGTGTGCTTGACGTAGTCCTGCTGGACCAGGTCCAATGCCAGTTGGAGAGTCAGTGCCGCCTGCGGACGAAACTACTTCTTTACAAATAAGCGCACATTGGCAATTACAGAGGTAAAAGATACACAAAGTGTTGTTCTTCAGATACTTTTTGTGCTTTTGTTTTTTAGTCTGTTTTTTTTTTTACAACGAATTCGATATGGGCAATGAGGAAATTAGCCAGT
Source organism: Melanostoma scalare (assembly GCA_949752695.1). Classification (NCBI taxonomy): domain Eukaryota; kingdom Metazoa; phylum Arthropoda; class Insecta; order Diptera; family Syrphidae; genus Melanostoma; species Melanostoma scalare. The sequence continues at coordinate 231,792,241 of OX456985.1, read as the reverse complement.
GTTCAAACCGGTCCCTCGTAACTTACCGCTCTACCAACAACTGACGTTCATCCTTCCCGGTTTCACATCTCACATCTATCCATCCATCTGACCGTTTGGTTTATCTGTCTCTCTTGGTTTTATCCCTCTCTTAACTGGAGGGCTTTACAATGAGTTTTGCGCAATGTTTACACTGTTTGCTTAGAACTTGGTTTTTGGCCGGATTTTGTTTCTTCTTTGGGATTTCATGTGCACGAGAGCGCAGCGGAGAGAAAAGTTTTGTTTTTTTATTTTGGTTTGTGAATATTTACGATGACAGTCGTTTACAAAGTGATTGACAAGCCAACGGATAAAGAGGAATAACAACTACAGCAGAGGTATGCTGTAAAAGAAATAAACAACACAGAAAACAAACACAGGGAATGCAAAAATCTCTTTGTGTGCGCCAACGGATAAATTTACATCTTGTAATATGAAGCCAAAAGACTTTTGACCTTTGAATGGGGTAAAAAATAAATAAATTTTTTGAAATTCATATCTGACAGGCTTATATGTGGCGCTGCAATCCCAAAGAGGAAAGGGGAACAAAAAAAAGCAAATGCACAAACCTTCCTTCAATGTCCTGTGCGTTGAATTGAGTGAGTGCCTGTGTTGTTGGTGAGAAAATCGATGAAGAATTGTGCAGCCTTTCACGAAAGACCGCACATGTTATCTTATTACAAAAAGGTTTCACTTTTTTTTCCCCTTCATACCAATAATCGGTTTTGTATGGAATTCGCATTGTGGATGTTTGCGTTGCAAGTGCATTCGCTTATTAAGTTATTAAAGCCAAAAATACCAAAAATAAGAATAAGAAAATGAAAAAAAACCAACGACCAAAGTTGATGCCTGAATGCACACTGGACATGATCAACTTGTGGTGACAGCTACGATTTCTTGAGAAGGACAAGTTATTTTAAGATGTGTTTTTTTTTGTTATTAATTTTTTATTGGTTTTTATGTGAAACAACAAAGAGGCAGGCAGAGGTGTAAAGCTTGGCCACATCCTGGGAACATAAAAATACTGTTTTGATGGAGTTGACACGACAGTTGAAACGACACGACACAAAAAATAAGACTTGCATTATGGTTTCTTGGTGCACTTTGAAGTAAGACTAGCTATTGATTACTTTCTCTTTTTTACATGTTACCAAATTGTGCAGCAATTCGGTGGGAAAAGGTAAATTGACTCCGGTTTGGATTTTTGTTTTTGTTTGTGTTAGGTCAATGGACCTACCAACTGACACTGCCGGAATTTGGCAGTTATTGTGTACAATGTTTTTGTGAGTAGGTATCAAAGTGCAGTACGACTTTCTTCATGGTTCGGTAAAGCGATTTTTTTATTTGCCACTTGGGTGAGAAGTTAAATGCAATGCAATTTGATGTTTTAGGGCGGCCGCGGTGCAGTGGATAGGCCGGACGCGTGGGTTCGAATCCCGCTCTAGACATCTACTTTTCTTTCAGCCATAGTTTCATCTGGACGCCGCCCTTGAGGTTATATGTGAAAAGACAACCACCTTATTTCCATGTACTGCACCACAAAAAAGGGAGGGTTGCTACTCTGGTAGTAGGTACAATGGACCGGCAATTAGGTCTGAGTGCTCCAGAATCCAGATTAGCATGAGCCTCCTCTTTAAAAAAAAAAATTTGAATTTCGCAGGATGAAAATATTTTTGGATGTTTTCTTGGTCTACATCAAAGATAGAAGGAGGGAAAAACTGTACGAGTACCCAAACTCTACGAGTGCCAAACCATTAGGCGATAGAAAGCTTATTGCAACTGCCGGAGTTTGTACTGATTTTTTTCGTAGGATTTCTAGGAATTTGTATTGGAGTATAAAATTTTGTTGCGGTCGTTTTTTTCCAAAATGTTTGACTTATAGGCTTTGATTTTTCCAACCGGGTATGCTTATTGAGGTAATCAGTGCGATTGTTTGTGAGTTGTTTGTAGTACCCGTGAAGGTTAGCATGTCTGCTGTTAACCCAGAGGCTCGTGGCTCGAATATCAACAGAGGCAAAAATGGCTTTCCACGGATATCGCCTTTTGCGAGAAATTGACAAGTTCTCTGTTAGTAAATTCATTACCATGAAAAGAAAATTGTAGGTCCCCTCCATTCCTTCACAAGGCATGGTTGTGAAAAATGCGCTAGGCCCTGGGTGCAACCAGCTCGGACCAGGTCGTAGTGCATTGCTCTCTACCATCCCTTTGAGAAGTGCAGAGGTTCTACAATCTTCTGTGTATTCAGTGCGAATTGGTAAGAAAATCACTTTTCGTCGTATTATAACTCTTGGCGGACTTACCAAATCCGGGCAAAAGCCGATAAACTCGAAATTCAGTTTGAATCTTACTGAGAATCTAACCCTGACTTCTTAAGTATCAGTCCGGAGCTTGAACCATCACTTTACGGGTACCAAAAATGGGAGTGTTGTCCACGGAAATAAACAAACACCATAAAGCTTTGCGAATCAAGAATGAATGCACAAGCCTTAGTGAGTTATAAGAGTTTTTAAAGATTCCTTATCCTTAGGATGCAATGGATCTACCTTGATCTGAGTGTGGCGGAAATAATTCAAAGTTGTCGGTTTATATTGATATATGTAGACTGTACCTTCGAACGTAGTACAAGGCCCTGTAATGCAAAGCTAAAAATCTACAAGTCAAGAAACTCTTGAAGGATTATGTCCATTGCACTTGTAGGAGAGCAAGTAAGCTTGTAGCTTAGTGTTACTGAAATTTTTTACACTTCAATTGTATTCCAAGGACTTGTTGTTTTGTGTTAGAGGCCCCAGGACCTTGCTAGCTTGGTTCCGCTATACATACGGGTAATAACTTCAACGTGGAGATCAGGCGGAAAATTACTGTTGCCAATTGCTTCCGAATGATTCCGCTGAGAAAGTAGTTCAGACGTCAAAGTAAATAATTAAGTTAGAAGGACACAACAAGGCTCAGTAATCCCTGGGTCTATAGCAATTCTCTCAACCATACCTTGTGAGGAATCCAGACGACGTACTTCTAATTTTGGCGTTTCCGAACAGCTAAGGCTAAGGATAAGCTAGATAAGCGATACCTAAAATAATACCATTGCCTTATATTTGATTTGAACATCGAACTCCCACGAAACAGGCAGGCTTGATAGCCACCTCGTCGCGGGCAAAACAATCTCATTAAAATTCAGATTGACTCATGTCTGTAGTATCCTGAAGAAGCAAATGTACACTTTTGTTCGTAGAAAGGCCTGTAGACGCTGTTATTATAAAGAGCCTAAGTTACAAGCTCTCACCATATCAGCATCGAGTGCTTTTAACCTGATTCAAAAATGCAGGACATTAACAAAGGAGCACATTGTCATTTTCTTAAAATTGATTCACAGAGGGTAGTTCCGCTTGCATAGCAAGTTTAAAGACCCTTTAGCAAGCCTGAACAAGTCTACTGTAGTCTTTAGTGCTAGAGAATTGAAAAATCATTACACCTTTCTTATTTAAGTTTGGTGAGCATACATTAAGTTCGCTTGCATCCAACAAAGGCACACCGGCCTACGGTTGTTCTCTTCGCAGATCTAATCGTTGGACCTCACTGAGGGCCCTGCTAGACCAGGCGCTGGTTGAGATCCTCAGAAAACTGACTGAAATTCTTGCCTTTCGAGATCTAGTTTTCAGTTATTCCATGAATACCTGAAATCCAAACCAAAACTCAAGAACTTCAGTCTTTCGACCGTATTCAGAAAAGTCTTGTATTCCTTTATAACTTTACAAGTGTTTATTAGCTTAAAAAGAGCGTTAAGCACGTCTTGGCTATCGATGCAGGCAATGGGACTGTTTGCCACTGGCTTGTTTATGTTTCGAAGCACGTCTGTGGTCGTCAGTTCGTTGGTGTCTGTTTGATGTCGAAATATTGAAGGAAACTGAAACCAAAGTGCATTATGTATTATGTTTGATGTCTTAATGAAGGATTTAAAGGAAATTTAAATTTTTCTGACGCTTTATCGTGACAACAAAAAGATATTTTCAATAGCAGACACTTTTGTCTCAAAACTATAAAAATTCTAGTGCCACAAATGAAAATACTGCCGACCTGACACTGGACTATAGACAATTTTTAACATAACCAAAATAATTGAGTTTCTAATTTTCTTTTTAAATTTCAATAAATCGATGCTTTCAATGCAAAGTGAGAATGTGTTGCTTTGACAAGACATAAACGATGGCACAGCTCATCTTGATGCGATCCGGGAAACCCTTTCCTTTATGGACTTTCAACAAAGCTCTTGTAACTTCCAATTCATATATTCCAAGAAGAAGCATTGTCAATTCATGAGAATAAATATCACAGCGACATAAGTACCCTTTTAACCCTTTTGTCATCCCGAGCCACATCCATAAAAGCTGACCTTCACTCAGCACAGAAAATGTGTGTTAATAAATAACAAGCATAAAATAATAGAATTCGATGATCCTTGAATTTATCACACAGTTCAAAGCTCTCCCACCGGATAAAATGGTTGCCATTAAATTGAATACAAATGTGGCCATTTTTTGTTGTGTTTTTGTTTTTGTTTTTCCTTTTCCAAAGTAATGTACCTTGTCTATACATCCGTTTGGTTAACATTTTCGGTACATTGAATATAAAATTGACCAAATACATTTATTGGAATGGACACAAGTGGTTCGACCGATAAGTGTCCTTTGGCAAAGCCAAAGTCCTTCTCAGACAGTTTATTTTATTTTAGATTGTGTACCTTTTGCAATGGCCCGTGAAAAAGTAGCTGTATATCGAATGCACATATAGAGGCCAACCGCACACACATGGACTCTCTCAATTGGAAAGTAAAATATAATCCCGTAAAGCCTTCCAAGCTGTATTTGCAAAATCCGAAACCCATCAGTGTCATGGTTTCCTTTTTCTAATTCCCGAACTCCCACCTATATAAAGGTAGGTACACCCACTGAACCAGTATGGATACAAAGCCTGCCGAGCAGCCAACCGCTCACCGCCCATATCACCACCACCGTGTTCTCATACCTCAGAGCTAAAAGAGATTTAATTTGTTAATTCGTATTTAACACGTCAGCTTTGTCGTGCAATAGAAACACCTTGAGTGTGTGTTAGCCTCAAATCGAGGAGGAACAGACTGGATTACACAAAATTGCATTCCATCGATGAGTTGAGTTCAACATTGGAGTCTTGTAGTACACAGCAATACGAATTCGAGCCATTCTCTCCCATTCCCACCCCATAGTTTTATTTGTTTAAATTAATGAGATTTACCGTGAACACCGGCAGTAGCAGCACCAAACACTCAACTGAGTGCAGTTAGATGTTTAGTTGAAAACTTTCGTTTTGTATCTCCCTCCTTATGCCCGACTTGTCCCATCAATTCACCCGTCACAGAGACAAACACACAAGGTACGGTAGCGCTGCTCTGGAGAGCTGAAAGACCTGAAAGAGCTGGCTGGGAGTGAAAGGAAATCGTTTTGTCTTACAGATACATTCTAATGCAATTAGGAAATACGGGATTTGCCATTGTTGTGCTCTCTACTCTCTGTGGAGTGCGCGAACGGGAAGAAGATGCTTAACTATATTGCAAATATATATAAAGTATGTAGATAGGGAGTCGATTGGGTTATGGTAAGGGGCATCGCTGTGACATGGTATAAGCTATAAGCAAAAGTCATTGGAATGTTGTCGTTGTTAATTGAGTTTGTCGACAGCGACGAGGCTTCGCAGACCTGAGCTGTCTTTGTGTAATGGCAAAGCTTTCTAATTTTTAATTGTCATAACGGTTTTTTTTACTTTTGTTCCCCCCCCCCCCCCCCCCCCCCCCGAGATTCCATTTATCGGTATTTGTTTTCAATTTGAAATGGATTATTTTTATGGGCAGCTGGATGGAGGTAAGATGATAATCGAGTAGATTTACGGAGTTTGGTTTGAAGAATGGGTGTGGTGGGCGCTCAGAGAGGTCTTTAAATTATTAATGTCGTGCTATTCGATCATTCCTAGTTTACTAGTCTTCGTTTGGATATTTGAAAAAACAAAAGACATATTTTCGTGAGAAGAAAGAATTTGATAGACGAAAATCTTTATCTCATTGCTTTGTCAGTAAAGGGAAGCTGCATGAGAATAACAAAGAATTTAATTTCAAGACATCTGCAAGAAAATGACTTGCAGAAAAATTAATTTGATTTGAATGAAATTCCATCGGCAATTGGTTCTCCTGATGTCGTCAAAGAAGATTTTAAAAAAATACAAAGTTTCTAAAAAAACTAATGTTGGTTCCATACGATACAGACTTTCACCAACCTTAAACAATGCAGACAAGTTTTTGTGTCTGAAAAATAGGATATCTGTACGTAAAACCTCGTTTTTGTCGGAGTCATTACAATGTTCGACGGTATCACCTTTCTTAAGGTTTCTTGGAGTAAATACACCGGAATGAAAAGTGCTTTTTCACTAAGTCGTTAGTATTCGACAAAAATTTGTAATCTTCTCGAACTTATTTTTTGTCAGCTTATTCAGATGAAAATCTGTATCATTTGAATCGATCATTTGACTCCGTTTAATTGATATTGTTGATCTTTCATTTATTCTTGAAAATTGCTATCGCAGTATTTGGTTCTCTTTTTTAGTTCCTTGTGGTGTTCCTCAAGAAGAAGAAGCCTCGTAGGCCCTTTTGTTTTTGTTTTTGATTGAGGTGGAGAAATCCAAAAGTCTAGGGATCGTTCTAGCCACCAAATTGTTGTGGAATCTGTAATAACAAAGAATTGCTTAAGAACTTAAAATTTATAATTTCTCATTATAAGTCAGTCCCACGATAGTCTCGTCTGGTCGAAGTCTTAGGAACCAGGAACCACCGTAGAAATTCAACTAGAGAAATGTCATTTGGTAATGTAAAAGTACCAAGATCGGCGTAACCAACACACGTATCACTAGTGTGAATAAAATAAATCCGAGAGTAAGGCGTCGGTCGTAAAGGAAGAAGAAGAAACGCACAGTGGTCTTCGGAAATGCCAGTATGAGAAGTTTCGTTTAACATAAGCTCTAATTTCCAGTAAAGGAGCTACCTGAAGAGTGTCGTCATGAAAACTATATTTTCGGAATTCGGGTCTCGTCAAAATTATATCGGTTGCCTCTTAGATTGATAACCAGGGTGCATAGTTAAATGTAATAGAAAAACTCAAAAGGTGGTTTTCGTCATACCGCTCGATGCCTCAGGTTGAGCCCCTATGAGACGTTCATCGAACTACAGAGAGAAAAGAGGGACGGGATCTATTTAAACTTATAATAAAGCATTATTTTTAGCTCTCTACTGAAGAATATTAAACCTATCTGATTTCTCTCAAGCACATCTCATGAAGAATGGAAGGAACGCAACAATTTTTCCGATTCCGAACAACAAAAAAAAAAGCCATTCATATTAGTGCGATTATTTTCGAAGAATTTGAAAAATTACTCGTGGAAAAAATTCATTTTTCTCGGGTTCGAATCTTGAACTCCCTCGGAAAAAACCAGTCATGCTAACGACTATGGCACGGGCCCCACACGTTTTAGCCCAGGTGCCTGTTTAAAATAATGGTTCTAGTTTTCGCCGAGTTTCTCAACAACGATTTTGATAAGATTTTGCAGAGAGTGTTTGTAAAACCTACGTTTCTAGATATTAACCAGAAGTGCGCAATCCGAAACTTGGTTTAAATGATTTTTACAAAAATGTCGTACGAATTAGGTGTTCAAATTGTGTTACCTATTGTATCCTGAAAATCTAAAATGTTCATAATTTTTGGTGTTGTTCAAGTAAGAGACGCAATTGACGAGCTTCAGCGAAAATGAGCATTTGCTGCATAGGCTGCATGTTGCATGTGTTCAGACTTCAGAGTATAAATGCGAGTATCGTGTATCATCATATTGGAGATTCTAACATTTTTTCTGAAACAATATGTCATATTGTACTCCCAGAAGACCAAAAAACCCGTGGGGTAGTTTCAAGCGTGTCTGTTTGTTTCGATGGGGGTTCGAGTCCCAGGAACACCAATGGAAAAAAGTTTTTTCACGGTTATTGGCTTTCGCGAGGAATTACAAATTTCTCCGATAGTAGTTTTGTGCTATTGTGAAAAGATCTTTTTCGATTAATCGTTCGGAAGTGGCAAAAAGTTGTAGGTCCCGTGCATTCCCTTAAAAGGTATAGTAGTTAAAAGTCCGAAAAGCACATTTTCGGGTAAGAAGTTCTTGTTAACAAAATTAAACAAAAACGACTTAGGAGCGACAAAAATTACTTCAGAATTATCCTGTTGCTCGTCTTAACTTAAAATGCTGTCGGAAAATCTGTGTTTCAAGGAATGGTAACCATCGATATTACCTTAACTTGAAATTTAGACCACATTGAGTTATTTTCTAACCGCACAAAGCGAATGTTAAATGCCCTGCAAAACTTTTTTCTGTAGAATCAAATCGGCCTTTATTTATTTTGGCTTTTTTTTCAAGGTAAACTTTCTAAATACCAAAGCTAGGCCAGGCACCTAGTAAATAGCCCGTACCTTACTACAAATCTTCTATTTGGATAGGCTCCTGTTAAGAACTGATGTTTACTTGTTTATTTTTTTGCTTATAAAATTTAAATGCGTACCTTTTTCCAATTTTCCGCATTTCTAAACAATTTTTTTCTTATTGTTTCGTTTCAGGTAAATATTTGAAGAACATAAACCAAAAAAAAACTATTTCAGTTGGTAAGAATTAAAATTTTTTTTAAAATCATGCAAACACATTTCCTCAAACGAATACAATCAATTTCAAATGCGCAATCATTTCTCTTCAATGTCCGTCTACCACTGATGTGAATACATAATAAGAATCATATTGATGACTCTCATTGTCTCCAAATCGGCCTTAAAACCAATAAAACTCAATCAAAAATCAATTCCCAAGGAGTGAAATTATGCGAACAACCGCACTAAATTACAAATCCCAACATCATTATCACACCGCCTTCATAACCAGTAGGTATCAGAAGAGTACATGCCACCTTCAATATCGACCACACTATACCACGAAAACACTTTGTAAACAATTAATCAAGATGACTCCATATAATTAATCGTCGACATTATTTTTCGCACTAAATCGTGTAGTCGCGCGAGTCGCCATTATTATGCCTCCATCCCGTTTGAGGTAGTTTCTATTTAATTTAATGAGCTCTAAGAGTTCTTTAGCACGCATTAATTATAAAGCCCCCCAGTTGAATGGTATTTGTATAATAATGAAGGCAAGGCAAACAAAGTAAAAAGGCTCCCAAGAGCTCCTACTGTGGCTTTGATGAATCAATTTCAAGGCTAAGCGCATTAAAACGCCCGCAAAATTTATTGCCATCGCCCAACCGAAATAAACTATAGAAAAAAACAAAATAAGAAGAAATGCGCGCGTGCGCTGAGATAAAACGAAAATGCTACACATCCACCCCCAATGAGTGTGTGCTAATTGACGTCATGTCAACATTATCTTTGCAAAATCAGACAAAATTAACACAAACACACAATACAAACAAAACAAGAAAAGATAAAAGATACCAAAAGTATCTCAAAACTCAGTCAGTGACCACACAAATCAAAAGATTTGCATCTCTTTCGTGTTTTTTTCTGTTGGAATATTTTGTTTTAGTTTATTTTTTTTTTTTTTTGCATTCTGGCATTCGCAATTTGCTCTCGTGATCATTAGAAACATTAATTTCAACTGGAGCGACTTTTGAGACCACTTGACAATTTGTTTTTCACTTAAAAAACAACCAGCATCATTTGCTCCTTGACGCTGAAGCTGAAGTTGCAGTCAACCAGCCAACGAGTCAGCCAGCAAGCCAGCCAGCCAGCCCGCCATCGAGTGAGCCAGAGCCAGTACCACATAGCCAGTCATGCAAAAGCTCATTAATCAGTGTCATTGAGGCGAAGTAAAAGGATTCGTCGTTGTAGCGGTAGAAGTTAATGACATCGATTGCACACGAGAAGAAAACGACCACGACGACCAAAATAACGATGTTCGACTTGAACCTCAACGCAAGACATAAATTTCCCAGACACATACTTCTCTACATCGCATCATCGTCTGCCCGGACGGGAGCGTGTCATGCAAATTGACCAAGAACAATATCACAGCCGCCACCCTCTCTGGTTCTGTGTACTTAGGTATAAAGATGCAAATTTACACAAATACTCTTTTCTTTTTTTTCTCCTTTTTGCACAAAATAAACTTTGCCAAACTTGTAAAATTTCCACTCTTGTCTGTGGGGATATCATTGTGCAAATACGTAGATACTTAAAATCTGACCATAGATACTTTTTCCTTTCATGCATAACATAATCCTGTTCTGTTTGGAAGCTGCAAGCAATAAATTCAAATTATCAACGGTGCAAAGGCTCGAGTAATTAGACAGAAAAGATTACGCTTCGAAAATATTTCGCATAAGAAAACGGAAGTCGTAAAAATACTTACAAATACTTTATCGATGTCTTTGAAAGTTGTGTAACCAAATTTCAATACGCTCGGTTAACTAGCATCCTTTGTTATATATTCGAGTATTGAGTATACTCCGACTGTATCCGCAACCGTAACCCTTACCCAGGACCCGATCGTATCATCATAATGCAGACCCTTCTTTGTCCTTGGTGGAAAATAATTTTCATTGGCATTTTATGATTTGCACAAAAGGGATCCCTGGTGTGTGGTCCCCATACTCTATGAACTCTATAGACAAAAGAGAAGAGATACCATAACAACCATAGCGTTACATTTTACGTATCATTTGAATAACTTGACAGATGAAATATTATTGCAGAGGTCGACAGCGTTGTGTTTGTGACTTTTTTTTTGTTCCTTCTTCTTTCTCCTAAGAGACTAGAATAGAGAAATAATTCTGGAGGGTTGGGTGGTGTCGAATCCGCGAGTCTAGAGATACAATATTTATGGATGTTCTATTCAAAAACAGAGAGGAAAAGTAAAATATGTAGAAAAAATTAGCTTTGAAAATGGGAAATGGTAAATTGAAACAAAATCCACAGACGCGGTATGCGGGGTTGTGGCTGTGAAATGGACAAGGAAATTTTACGTATTCATAGAGGCATTGACAGCAGCCAATCCTTAAATAAGCCAAACTATGATTGATGACGCTTGAGTGTAGAGACACATCAGTGGGGAATTGAACTACGATGGTAAATGAACCGAGAAATTGTAAATGTTCTATTGAAAACAAATTGCATGCATCATTGCAATAGACAGTTGGCTGCTCTGATGTAAAGCGCATTTGAGAGTGGAATACACTTATTGTGTTTGATTGCATTACATTCCATAGACAAGACAACAAAACTTCATTAGAAGCAATAATAATATCAACAGAAAGGAATTCAAAGTTCCGGGAGTTGAGTTGTCATGGTAGCTTTTTCATCATCGTATCTCCCATAACAATACGTGAATATGAAGAATGTTTTGGTTATGATTGGTTTTTGGAAAGCAATAGGAGAGAAAGAATGTTCGCGGTGGTAATGAAAAATGGGAACAAATATTCCTGGTAATAAAACGCAGTTGTCTTACGTGCGTTACAGGGGGTAAAATCGAGACAAAAGCAAAAGATTTAAGTTACGCGAGGGTCTCCATGACGTAGTTGGACTCGAAACTTACAACCCAAGACATCCCTGTTCGATCCCTGCTAGTGCCGAGTAATGTATTTTTCTCTTATCAGGAGAAGCTTGAAATGAAATCATTAACATTTTTGAAAATTGATGGAAATATGAATCTATCTGAAAGAAATTACAAAGTAGAAAACAATCAAACTTGGGCAAAATAAGAAACAGTTTAATACCAAAATGGTGATGTACATTCTACAAGAAGTCTGCCCGTGGCGCAATGGTTAGCATGTTTGCTTGTTTCGAGGGAGGTTTTTTTTTTCGAATCCAAACAAAAATGTCTTACCACGGGTATCGTCTATCGCGAAGACTTGGCAAGTCCTCTGATAGTAAATTCATTGCCATGAAGAGCGCTTTCGCGATTAGCCTTTCGGAATTCGGAATCGACAAAGAGCTGTAGGCCCCCTTCATTCCTTACAAAGACTGATCGAGAGAAATGCTCTAGACCCTGGGGCTCTGCACTCTGTTGATCCACCCTATTTGTTATTTTTTTTTTTTTTTTTATTCTGCACTAAGAACACATAAGAAAGTGATAGGTTGTCTTAAACACCAGAGAATCAGATTGACGAAAGTGCACATTGTAGGAGAAGGCAAATTATTATGTCCCTGAAAAGAGGGGACAAATGATCTAAAAAATGGATGGATTTTTATTGGTTAGTGGGCTTATTACAAAAAAATCCGCGGAGTGCTATTAAACTAGAGGGTGCCAACCGGAGGGGTGAAAAGCAACTCTAATCAGTCTATTCAATATATCTCGTAAAGCAAGCAAAATTTCGAAAAATTTTAAAAGACATTTTTTGAAGAGAACTAAATTTCCCATCGAAATGCTTAGTTTAAATAATAATAAAAGAAATGTTTGTATCCAAAACGTTAACATCTCATCCAGTTGCTTTTCCACGGGTATCGCCTTTCGCAAGGAATTGGCAAGTCACTTGATAGCAATGTCAGTGTCATGAAAGGCGCCCCAATAAGCCTTTTATAACAGGCAAGAAATTGTAAGTGCAAGATGGTGACACTTTTCGATTTCAAATAAAGGCAAGAGTAGTTGCAACTGCAAAATTCATTTCTCCCAAGTAGGACATTGTTAATCAACATCTAGAGACTCAGTGTATGACACTTAGAAGCATTCCCTTGTCAATAGATCTGTACTGTTACGGAGAACTAAAATCTTTGCCTTAACTTGTTTAGTGCGAAAATTCCTTTGTTTGCGGTGTTCTTCGAGACAGTTAATTATGAACTTAGAAATCTTTGGAGTTTTGCTAGCAAAGCAATGTGATCTGTCACTTTTATCTCCACTTCGTTAAAAATTATTCCTCCTGAATTGTGAAATATCATTCAAATAACAATCTTAAGAAAAGCGGTCTAAAGAATCAACCTTGTTTCACGCCAGAGAATATGTTTAACCATCCACACATTGACACTCTTTTCCTTACCTCTGATTGATAATAATTTTTATATCCAATTTCTGGTGAACGAAGCGTTATTGAGGATAAACGAAGAAGAAAATTGATATTTTATCCCCCTTGTCAAAGTCACCACGAAAATGGAAAGTTTTTTGACACTGCTTAGGTAGAGTGTCTAAATATTTGTAACCACAAAGATGATATCTAGCGTTGAACAGCTTACAGTGGGTGAACCCTGTCTGAAAATCAGTCAACGGTTTGTTTGGTCTTCCTTGCTCTTAACAAAGCATGAAGTATGATGTTAATGTCCTTTTAAAAAGCGTGTTGAGGAATTACATTCTCCTTAGTTGCCCGGATTATTTGCATATATTTTTTTAAGACATTCCTTTAAAACCATTTAATGATTTTTAAATGGTTGGAAAGCTGGTGATCCTAGACTCGACAACTGTAACAACCAAGAGAACGATTTCAATGAACGTTTAATTTCCCACCGCTTCGCCCTTCCCTTATTTGTTTCTAAGAATTAAATCAAAATCCAGACTCAGAACTCTTTACTCAAGGACTTAGACCTTCATGAGCGATGAACAATAGAAACTATTAATTCTTTCTGTGTCCTGACCTTGTCGAAGTATTTTTAAGTTCCTTTCCTTTGTATCTGGTTGAGTATAATAATTATTATTCCTCTTTCTGTATTGACAACTCCAAAGAACTTTTCCATGCTACCAGACCATCGTGTTTGTTTGCACAAACTTCTATCCAACTAATAAATCTTTACGATAGTTCAACTGAGTTTTGTCAAAACTAAGAATTTATAGTCGACTTTTCTCATAACTTACGAGTTCATAAATCTCCCATAAAAATACAAAGTAACTATTCAAATTACATAATTTGTATTGTAACAAACCATTGCAATCATCTTCATACAGCCAAAGTAGTACCTAACATACACTCAACAACACACTAACAAGCCTATCAAGCAAAAAGCCGCACATGAATTTAAAATGGTTAATCGCGCGCACTTGGAACAATTTTGATAGAGTACAAATTCGTGATCAAATAAATCATAAAAAAAAAAACCAAAAAAAGAAGGAATGTGAGAAAGTATCTATGGCTGGAGTACTAAGCCACATACCAAAGAAGTTATACTGCAGCGGGCGGTGGTAACCCACCTTCGTCTCAGGCACAACGTTAAGAGTCGGCTCAAAATGCAAACATGAAATATTGCTCCAAAACGATATGTATGAAGGTGGTGCGAAGGTGGCAGCGGTAGTGTGGCTAGATATAGAAGTCTTGAGAGGTATGGTGAGCGGGGAATTAGCCATGCAAGCAAAGGATATGACATGAATAGAAACATTTGCTCGAATGAAGTTGATTAACTTGACGTTCTTTAGATGTGACTTTATGTGTCGGAAAGTATACCTTCCTATAAGAAAATGTGCTGCGAAAAGTTGCCGACTTAAATTTAGATTTGATTCAAATACTTGATAGGAAGAGGGACGTTTTAGTATAAATTTTCTTCTTACTTCTCAACAAAAAAAGCAGATAAATGGAAGAATTTTGTTGTATTTTGCCAAAGCACTTCAATGTTATTAATAAATTTGTTTTTGAATGCTTTTAACTGTGAATATTCCTTTTTTCGAAAAGTGCAAGCGTACTTAAAGAGTAACACTCAATTTTAGTACATGGAGTAAGTGGCTTTAGAAATGAGAACCCAAAGACTAGACTTGGTTGTTCAATAGAAGTAACAGCTGGAAGGTGGAAGTACGAAAGGCGATAAAAATCATGTTTAAGTTTTAAAATAGTTTGAAGAACTTATATTTCTAGTACAGAAATGAGTACTTCTTGTACTAAAAATGAGTGTTACCAGTACTAAAAGCTAGTAATTGTATTATAAATTATTGCATGTACTAAAAATTTGTTCCATTACTTCAATTAGTGTCTGTACTAAAAACTAGCACCCGCAAGTCAATTGTACTAAAAATAAGTACAGTGAAATCTCCCTTGGGCGGACAGCCATGGTGCAGAAGTTTTTGTCCGCCTAAGAGAGTTGTCCGTTTAAGGGAAATCAAACTAAAACACAAAATTTTAAATATAATTTGCTGATGCTTTGAAATCTGTCATTCCTAAGCGCGTTGCAACTTCTGTTGCCTGATGTCGAATTGCTCTTCCAGATATCTTAAACCCCTTGTTTCGAAATGCATTGAACCACTCGAAAAATTTTTTATCAAGGCAGTTTGACGAAATAAGTCGTCTTTTAAGATGAGTTGCATTGTAGTTTGGCTGCCATTCACTCAAAAGCTCATTCTTTTTTTTTCCAGTAGATCAGCAACTTGGGTTTTTCTTTTTTTAAATTCTGTTGCTTTTTCTCGTATGATTTTTTTTATATTTTTGACTAAAGCTTATTACCTCTACCTTTACCTATAAAGTCAAAGTTCTCTTTTTTGGTGGCATCCAAAAAATATATTTCTATAAAATCTACGTAGGTAAAAATTATTAAAAGAATTTCAAACTGCCTGAGCGCAAATAAACTAAAATCAAAAAATTAACCCTTTTTTACATCCAAACAAGATCAATTCCACAACATGAATGAAAGAATGAGAGAATAAATATATTAAAATATCCAACACATACATGCCTTCAAATCAAATACTCATTCACAAAATTAACACATACATAATAGAGTTTCTGGACTCGCAACTGGCACGTATGTACATATTTTTCAAAGAATTTTATGCTCGCTGAAAACTGCAATTTAAAAAAAAAATACCACTGCCAAAATTATCAGCGTGATGCCATGTTCAATCCTGCTCTAGTGTACGTCTAAGAGAAAACATTTTGTCTTTCATACGTGAAATTTCTGTCCGCGTCCGTCCAAGAGAGTGTCCGTCTAAAGGAAACTGAAAACAATGAAACTTATATGGAGCAATTTCCGTGCAAAAAGATTTGTCCGTCTAAGGGAAGTGTCCGCCTAAAGGAGGTGTCCGTAAAGGGAGATTTCACTGTACTAGTACAAAAACTAGCATCTGCACTAAAAATTTGTACCTGTACTTTAAATTAGGGTCTGTACTAAAGATTTACAAACTGTACTAAAAATGAGTACCTGTACTAAAAATTGATTCTTATCGTAGTAACGATTGGTACTTATTGCTAGGAACTAGTATATCTTCGATTCAATATTTTTAGTATTTACTGTTGAATAACCAAGCAAAATATACATCAATTATTTAAGTACTAAAATGTTATCACAGAAATATGCTCACTTAAATAGTTTTAAATGCGGTCTACAAAGCGTTGTGGGTGCAAATGAGCTAACATTCAATGGTTTGATTTGTGCTCTGTGCTCCCGGTGCGCAGACGTACCCTACAAGTGAATAACTAGTTTGAAGTGGACAATTGGGAGACCTGTGATCTCTTTGACATCATAGTAGTCATAACGCCGTCAAAGAGATAAAAGGACTCTCCAAGACTTCAAAAGCGATTTTATCACAAAATATCAAATTAAAGCTCAGCTAACGTTTTTATTGAATAAAATCAAAACGTTGTCGTAGTACTTCTTTATACGACATCATCTGTTGCTACGCCTAAGACCTTTTCTTACAGCTTATTTTTCTCTTAGCCAAAATAGTTTCCAAAACTAACTACGGCAACCCCAATTACTCAACAATGCTGCAGAAGAATGTTGAATTTGTGTTGAATGTGTTTTCTACCTCCACAGTGTGGAGCGGGTGCAAAAGACCCAAGAAATCAATAACAGTGATGGAAAGAGAGGAAGAGTTAACCGTGTTCGATAGATTGATGGTAACAAATTACACTTTGTAGGCAAAATACCTTCCTATGTTCTTCCTTAACCACATGAAGTAGTTTCATACTCTGACGAAGACTGTGTTGCATCACTTCAAATAAGTCCTCCAACCGCAGACGCTGTTATACGATAGATACCCCTATCCCTACCGCATGTTACCACCAAAGCATCTATAGCATAGTATGCTGGGATTAAAATGCGATTTTAATATATTTATTTCTCTTTAAGACGTTGTGTATAGGTAAGGTATGCTTGTTTGTCTGTCTGTAGGTTTGTATAGGTATCTCTCATGAGCACGAAATATCGTTGATGTTGCATAAAGTTGACATAACTTTACCACTAAAATAGGAGGAGGTAGGTATAGACGAAGTGGACGGCGGGATAAATATGACGACTAACACGACTGACTGCGCGTAAGGTTAGTGTAATTGCATTGCACAAAACTAAAAGGTTCATGCAACTGTGCCATAAAGTTGAATGAAAAAGAAATGTTAAGAAAGAGAAACGATTGACAGTGTGGTTTCTTAATGGCATGGACTTGGAGTTAGATCGAATGGATGGACAGAATGCCTGGTGAATTGACGGACAGTCTGCATTAAATGCGGACGTTAAAGTTTCTTCTTTTCTTTCTTTTTTATTCCATTTGGAATATGAATTTAATTGAATTTAGACATCAGATGAGAAATGTTTCA